>CM075351.1:51880000-53130000 GCA_037693485.1 Kitagawia praeruptora
TAGGTTTACAGGGGATAGACTCTGATAAGTGGATTTTATATCCACTTGGAACATTCTATATCGGCTTAAATTGATTGTTTTGGACTCAAGTTTGTGTAGTTTTGATGTGTTTTGTGTAGTTGTGCAGGTTTCCAAGAATATCTAAGCTTTTGTCGTTTTTGGAGATTTAATTGATTAAAATTCGGATTTTACGGGAAGGCTGCGCAGCTTATACTGTTTTGGCCATATCTGGAGTTCTAGAAGTCCGTTTTCAGCGATCTTACTGCCCACGTGAAGCTTGAGAGATTTTCTACAACCTGGGATAGGAAACAAGTGCAAGAAATAAGCTGAATAAAGTCGCGCACGTAATCTTTATTAAAGAAGGCTGGGAATTTACTGTTTTGCCCTTTTTCTAATTCTAATTGTATTCTGGGCAGTTTTGGGTACCTTCTTTAAATCCTAATTGTAATAGAAGGCAATATCTTGCTAGGCAAGATTTGTAGAGCCTATTTAAACACATCCTACCATTGTAAATCATAACAATTCATAGCTAACAATTCATAGAACAATTCATAGCTAACACTTCATAGCTTGTAATCGTATCAAGGTACTTTTGATTTTCAATTCTTTCTTCAATATTATGTTTTTATTCATTATCATTATTATTTTGTTTTCTTCTTTAATTATGTGTAACTAATTCTCTAATCTGAGGATTGGGTAGTATTCCTTGGTATTCATGCATGCTTGATTACGTGATTTTCTGCTTTGCTGATCTGTTAATGAGATCTTAACACAATTAGGGGAGTCATGAACCTTTGATTGTATTCTAGGGATTGTAATAAGCTTGGGAGAGAAGTTGCAATCTTAGTACATGATTTAACAGACATAATTTGAATATTAGATCGGGAGATTAATAGGAGAATTGTGAGACATATAATTCTTGGCACTTAACAGTTTATAGATATACTTTGATTGTATCACGGGAGTGACAATTAGGGTGTAGCTGTAGGCACTATATTGTAGCCTGGGAGGGTGCAGTATAACTTTAGAAGAATTGTTTTCAGCAAGGTAGGAACACAGATATCACATTAAGATTGAGCATGTATTGAGACCAAGTGAAGAACCCCAGTTCTTAGATTGTTTTCCTATATATTTGAATCTCAGTTTAAAATCAATTCTTAGTGCTTATAATTAGTTCTTGGTTAATTTAGTTAATACACAAACCCAAAATTCTTCTCACACACTTCTAGACGTAAAGAGATAAGAAACCTGAACTTTGATATTACAATTCAGTCCTTCCCTGCGAACGAACAACAAAAATACTATTAACAAATTGGCGCCGCTGCCGGGGAAGGCAGTATAGTTGAGTTTAGGTTAATTGTTTCTTATTGTTTAGATTTTAATTGGTTCCACGAGTTGTTTTGTTGGTGATTTTCAGGTGTATGCTACGTTCATCTTGCGTTAGAAAGTTGGAATTTGACCCTGAAATCGAGCGTACTTTGAGAAAGATAAGAAAAGATAAAGCTAAGATGACGGACGCTGAGAATGTTAACGCGAATGTTAATGCAAATGTTAATGCTGATGCTAATGTTGATCAGACTTCTATTTGGGACCATGAGACACCTAATCCTGCCAATTGCATGTACAAAACTCCAGAGATTGGTGCAACCCAATTCAACATTAACCCGAGTTTAATTCAGATGATCAGCAATCAAGCTTTTGAAGGAGATATTGAACTAGAGGATCCACACAGACATCTAGAGCGTTTCGTGCAGATGTGTGGCTCATTCAGAATCAATGGTGTTACAAGTGATCAGATTCGTCTCCATATGTTTCCTTACTCTATTAAGGGAAGAGCTTTGGAATGGTTTCAACAACTTCCAAACACTGCGGTTGCTACATGGGATAGTCTTTCTACTGCATTCTTGTCCAAATATTATCCTTCTGACAAGACGCAACAATTGAGGACTATGATTATGAGTTTCAAAGCACAACCGGGTGAAGGTCTATATCAGGCATGGGAGAGATTCAAGGCACTGTTGAGGAAGTGTCCACATCACGGCTTGGAAGATTGGCAGATCATCAGTACTTTTTATGGGGCCATGAATGCAGATATTCGTTTGAGTTTGGATGTGGCTGCTGGTGGAAATTTCAAGAAGGCACCAACTACACAGTCTAAAGCACTCCTTGAGGAATTGGCATCTAATAACTATTCATGGGCACCTAGTGGGACGAGCTCAGCTAAAGCAGCACAAGACTCTGAGATGATCAACATGCTGGCTCAAAAATTGGATACTCTAACTCAGGAGATGCGAGGACAAAGAGCAAATGTGAATGCTATTTCTTCACCTATGGAGGGGTATAATGATTATGGTGCTAATCAGAATTCTTATGTGCAACAATTTCCAGAAGAAGCATCTTTCATTCAGGGAAGACAGCCGTGGCCGGTTCAGAATAACTCCTACTACAATCCAAATCAAAGGCCAAACAACAATCTTTCTTACAGTAATAATAATGTGGCTAATCCTTCTTATGCATTTCCAAGGCAGAATCAACCTTCTGGTTTTCAGTCACGACCACCGTATCAAGCACAGCAGCAGTATCAACCTCCTCCGAAGAAAGAACCAGCTGATTGGGAGGTTGCACTGAATAAGATTATGCAAGGAACTTCTGGGGCATTGGCTAATATGGAATCAAGAATAGAGCAGATGGCATCATCTCAAAAGATGCTAGAAACGCAGATTGGACAGATTGCCTCTAAGATGGGTGTTCGTGAGCAAGGATCACTTCCTAGTCAACCCGATCAGACTGGTAAAGAGCAATGCAAAGCAATTACTTTGAGGAGTGGGAAAGAGTTGCCCGAGGTTGAGGTTCTTGAGCCTAAAGAGAAGGATGCTGAAAAAGAAAGTGAGATAGTAGAGATCGATGCAGAAAAGTCAGAGAAAGTAGATGAAGAGAAGAAGGAAGAAGAACCAGAAAAGCCGTATGTTCCTCCGCCACCTTATGTTCCTCCAATTCCTTTTCCACAGAGACTCCACAACAGGCAGTTAGAGAAGCAGTACGAGAAGTTCTTGACTATGTTCCGGCAATTGCATGTCAATATTCCTTTGGCTGAAGCTTTGAATCAAATGCCACTCTATGCTAAATTTCTTAAGGAGATGTTGACAAAGAAGAGGAAACTTGAGGATGCAGAAACCATTACTCTCAATGCTGAATGCAGTGCAGTCATCCAAAAGGCCATTCCTCAGAAGTTGAAAGATCCGGGAAGCTTTTCTTTGCCTTGCACTATTGGGAAGATGGAGAACATGAAAGCCTTGTGTGATTTAGGGGCTAGTGTGAGTTTGATGCCATATTCAATCTGCAAACGACTTGGTCTTGGAGAGCTTAAAAAGACACGGATTTCACTTCAGTTAGCGGATCGTTCTATTAAATATCCTTTGGGGGTCGTTGAAGATGTGGTTGTCAAAGTTGATAAATTTGTCATACCTTGTGATTTTGTGGTGTTAGAGATGGATGAAGATGTCGAGATACCCATTATCTTGGGAAGGCCATTCTTGGCTACTGCTGGCACTACTATTGATGTTAAAGCTGGAAAATTGACATTGAATGTTGGCGAGGACAAAGTGGAATTTGATCTGAACAAAGTAATGAAGATGCCTCCTTTTGGAGCAACTTGTTTTACTGTTGACATAGTTGATGAAATTGTGCAGCTAGAAAATGAACACTTCATGGGAGCAGAACGGGTGTTAGATGATGTAGTAGAAGAAGAAGAAATTGTTGTTCGAGATACAGAAGTTGAGATGGTTTTTACACTTTCAGAGGCACCACAGGTGGAACTTAAACCTCTACCTGCTAATTTGAGGCATGTCCTTTTGAATAATGAGCTAGTGATTTTTGAAGAGGGGCATGATAACGTGTTGCGAAGGTGGAAAACCGATGATAAGGAAGAAGAAATTTTTGTTCAGCCGGTTGAGTCGGAGAAGCATCTTAGAGGTGTGAAGAAGAAAAAGAAGAAAATTTGGCCGTTGGGTAGTAGAATCAAGTTGAAATCTGATGGAAGAGATTTGTGGAAATTAAGCAAACCGGATGTCAACGTTCGTATGAATGGTTTGTTTGTTGAGAACGGTTCAGTTGTTCTTTTGAAACCGCCATGATTTGAGGTAGAAATACGTCAAGCTATTGACGTTAAAGAAGCGCTTTGTGGGAGGCAACCCACGCATTAGTGTAGGAAGAAAAAAAAATTTTTTTTTTTTTTTTTGAGTGTTTTTTAGAAAAAAAAAAAAAAAAAAAAAAAAAAAAAAAAAAAATCGAATTTTAGCTATGTAACGCAGGCTGCGCCTGCGTTTCTGTCTTTCAGGCAGATTGCGGGGCTGTAACGCAGGCTGCGCCTGCGTTACTGTATTGAGAGCAGGCTGCTTCCCTAACGCGCAGTCTGCGCATGCGCCACTGACTTCAGAGCAGTCTGCTCCATACGCGCGCAGCGTGCGTTTGTGCAGGAGAATTCAGAAAAAAATTGTGCTGTTCACTTCTAATGTCTGTTTGTGCGCCTGTGAATATAAAAACAATTTCATCACCCCAAATCTTTTTATACTCCCATATTTCCCCTAAATATTTTCCTATTTCAAATCCAAAACCCCTCATCTCTCCTACAAAATTTCAAATTCCTATTTCTTTTCTAATTCTTTTTCTTTTCTCCATTAAATATTTTTTTCTATCCTATATCAAATTCCAAATTCCACCCAAATTTTTTCCTTTTCACATTAAAATTCTTATATTCATCCTATCACTCCATGGCCTATATATACCCATCCATACACACCCAATTCATTATCTTCCTCCTCTACATCTCTTAAAAATTCAAGTTTGGGGGAAAATTATTACAAGTTCACCTCTTTGATTCGTAGTGGGATTTCTTTTCTCTATTTTATTTTATTACGAATTTGTGTTCTTGTAAATTGGGGTTTTTGTATTATTCTTATTACTTGGGTATTTGTGGTGTGATTTTTCTTGGTGGTTTTTGGTGGGATATTTCTTGGTGGTAATTGGTGGTGCTATTGTTGAGTGGGGTTTTGATTATTATGGCGCCTAAGCGAATGAGGGGTGGTTCTATTAGGGTGGAGAGATTTTCTTCTCCGGATGCAGAGGTTGAGTATAACCGGTTATTGTTAAGGTCAGTGGCGAAAGAAAAGGGATTTTTGCCAATTCGTCACTATGGGTTGGTTGATGTGATTAGTGAGTTACGTTGGGGAGATATTTGTAAGGCACCTGCTCCGGTTCCGGTGAATATTGTTAGGGAGTTTTATGCTAATGCTAAAGGTGAGCCGGATGAGATGTGTATGGTTCGAGGTAAACAGGTGGATTATAGTATTGATGCTATTCGTGCAATTTTGGGGCAACCACCTAAGCTTGTGGGGGATGAAGATTGGGCAAAGAAGACTAGTAAGGATGTGGATTTGGAGGCAATTGTTCGTGAATTATGTGTTCCTGGTACAGTTTGGAAGTATAAATTGGGAACCACTGAGCCGATTAATTTTCTGTCTTCTGCACTGAATAAGTTTGCGCGAGCATGGTATTTATTTATCTGTGCGAATATTATGCCTACTTCTCATACGGGTGAGGTAACAGCTGATAGAGCGATTCTTCTTTGGGGCATTCTAAAGGGGAAGTACATTGATGTAGCTTCTATTGTTCATCAGAATATTATGCGGTTTTTAAAGTCTACTGCGATGTCATCAATGCCCCATGCTTCTATTATAGCTGGTTTGTGTAAGGATAGTGGTGTTATATGGGGTGCGGAGGAGGAGTTGCAGTCACCTTTGGCTACCATTACTGATGTGACTATTGATCGAATGCCTGACTGGCAAGGTGGGGTTCCACATCCGAGGGGGCTTGGTTATATTGTTGATGATGTTGGTGCTAGTGGTCATGGAGCGGGCGCTCAGCCACGTGTTTCAAGAGTACCGAGAGTTTTGGATGCCCACTTTAGGCGTTTGTATAGGCGGATGGATGCTATTCATGCTTATAACAGGGAGTATGCTCAAGATATGGCTGCAGCTTTGAGAGATGCTGGTATTCAGGCAAGGTGGCCAGTCTATGGAGCTCGTACGCAGTATCCACCTCCAGATTCTGATTCCTCCGAGGAGGAGGACGAGTAGGTATGTTTTCTGCTATCCCTTGTATTTACTTCCATTCAATGAGGGCATTGAATATTTTAAGTTTGGGGGTGGTTTGAGGGATTAGTAAGTTGTTGTTGTATTATTTGTTCATGTAGGATTTCATGCTTTGCATATTAGTAGTAGTAAATTATGCGTTTATGTTTGTGTTATCTACGTTTGTTTCATATAGGACATTCTGTTTTTATGTTTGTATATCATGTGAGTTCATAGTAGTTTGCATTTGCACCCATGCTTGATAGGAATTTTGTGTTGTTGACGCTTTTGTTTGAGAAGTGATATGCTTTGTTCTTGTGCACACACATACACTAGTAAGTTGAAGCTAGTAGACTTATTGAATGTTGTAAGTAATTAGAAGGACATGAATATGTGCAAGATGATTTAGTTTGCATGCTTTGAATACAAGTTGGTGCGTTAGAGAGATTTTTGCTTGGGATTGAGTATGTTTTTCCACCAAGTGAGTTTTTGAGCCATATTGCATATTTTTTGCAATTTATTCGTTTGCTTGAGTGTCCACGGATTGTTTGCATTGCTAGCAGTTGTTTGAGGTCTTTCTTGAAACGCATGACATTATTTGACGATTAAAATGATAAAGGCATTTAGGAATAACCGCATATTTTCCCATATTACCACACCATGTTTACATGATCAATTAGTTAACCCGTTGAGCTTAATCCTATTTTTTTTCGGTGACACACCACGTTACTTGCCATATATCCTTTTTCTTGTATTGGCCTTACATTAACTTGAACCCAATTGTCAAAGGCTAGTATAGTGCTTAAGGGAGTAATAAGGTGTGCAAGGATGGGTTTATTGTTGGTCATACTTTTGGGGAAAATATTGAGATTAGGTTTGGTTGTTTACTTGATAGTCGGCATATGTAATAAATTGGGGGATCGTTGTTGTTATTTATATTATTGTTTTATTTAGCTCTCGGAAAAAAGAAAAAAAAAAGAAAAAAAAAAAGAAAAAAAAAAAGAAAAGAGAAAAAAAAAAAAAAAAAAAAAAAAAAATATTATGAGAGCATGTTTGTGTTTGTTGTGATCCTACTTTAGTCGACTAGTCGAGTGTTCTTAGTAAAATTTATGTGGGGGGAAAATAGAGTGTTGTGTATGATTTATTATGGTACTTACTAGCTTTTGACACTTCACCTGTTTTGGCTTATTTGACATACCTTGTCCCTAGCCCACGTTACAACCCAATTAAAGACCTTTTGATTATCGTCATTGATGTATGTTGAGTTAAGAGTTAGATTGATACCAAATGTCAAGCATGTTTATGATTTTGTTGGAATTGAGTGATACACTTACCCTTGTTCTTGAGTGAATATTCTTTTGTGAGTGGATTGTGAGTGTTTGCTTATTTTTGCGTATGAGATCCCGAGTTTTGTCTCAAAGATGTGCTCTTGTAGGCTTAGCATGTTTACTAACTTATTCTTACACTTGACATGGACTTGTGAGAACTTATGCATGTTCATTGAGTAGACTATGTGAATACTTGCACTTTCGACACCAAGACATTGCGTATTTACTTTGATTCTTAAGTTGATATGGCATGAGAGGATTTGAAGGTATGGTAGGTTAGAATAATTGCATTTTTCATATTAATTGCATTCATGCATTGCATTGCATTAGGTTAAATGGATTTTGTGGGTACATTCGCTATAGACCCTCACGAGACCTTACTCGTCCACTAGGGCTGCCTAGGGGTTTAAAGGGCTTGTTGCATATGCCAAATGCAACCGTGATCACCTACGGAAGTGGTACTAATTAGGTAGTTATAATTGTTTATGCTTGAGGACAAGCATCGGTTTAAGTTTGGGGGTGTTTGATAAGTGGATTTTATATCCACTTGGAACATTCTATATCGGCTTAAATTGATTGTTTTGGACTCAAGTTTGTGTAGTTTTGATGTGTTTTGTGTAGTTGTGCAGGTTTCCAAGAATATCTAAGCTTTTGTCGTTTTTGGAGATTTAATTGATTAAAATTCGGATTTTACGGGAAGGCTGCGCAGCTTATACTGTTTTGGCCATATCTGGAGTTCTAGAAGTCCGTTTTCAGCGATCTTACTGCCCACGTGAAGCTTGAGAGATTTTCTACAACCTGGGATAGGAAACAAGTGCAAGAAATAAGCTGAATAAAGTCGCGCACGTAATCTTTATTAAAGAAGGCTGGGAATTTACTGTTTTGCCCTTTTTCTAATTCTAATTGTATTCTGGGCAGTTTTGGGTACCTTCTTTAAATCCTAATTGTAATAGAAGGCAATATCTTGCTAGGCAAGATTTGTAGAGCCTATTTAAACACATCCTACCATTGTAAATCATAACAATTCATAGCTAACAATTCATAGAACAATTCATAGCTAACACTTCATAGCTTGTAATCGTATCAAGGTACTTTTGATTTTCAATTCTTTCTTCAATATTATGTTTTTATTCATTATCATTATTATTTTGTTTTCTTCTTTAATTATGTGTAACTAATTCTCTAATCTGAGGATTGGGTAGTATTCCTTGGTATTCATGCATGCTTGATTACGTGATTTTCTGCTTTGCTGATCTGTTAATGAGATCTTAACACAATTAGGGGAGTCATGAACCTTTGATTGTATTCTAGGGATTGTAATAAGCTTGGGAGAGAAGTTGCAATCTTAGTACATGATTTAACAGACATAATTTGAATATTAGATCGGGAGATTAATAGGAGAATTGTGAGACATATAATTCTTGGCACTTAACAGTTTATAGATATACTTTGATTGTATCACGGGAGTGACAATTAGGGTGTAGCTGTAGGCACTATATTGTAGCCTGGGAGGGTGCAGTATAACTTTAGAAGAATTGTTTTCAGCAAGGTAGGAACACAGATATCACATTAAGATTGAGCATGTATTGAGACCAAGTGAAGAACCCCAGTTCTTAGATTGTTTTCCTATATATTTGAATCTCAGTTTAAAATCAATTCTTAGTGCTTATAATTAGTTCTTGGTTAATTTAGTTAATACACAAACCCAAAATTCTTCTCACACACTTCTAGACGTAAAGAGATAAGAAACCTGAACTTTGATATTACAATTCAGTCCTTCCCTGCGAACGAACAACAAAAATACTATTAACAGACTCAGATACAACAGTATCATCTATGTAGCAAAGGTACTACCAATTCATCCTTACAGCTTGTTATTACCACATTGAATACACTTCAAGGGATCTCCTCTCATGTGTATTGGGTTCCCACTGATGATGAACTATGATGGGTTGACAGCCCCATCCCCAACCTCGACTTAAGGACCACTGCAGGTTCCAATCCTTTAGTTAAAGGATCAGCTATATTATTCTGAGTTCATATGAACTCTATAGCTATAATCCTATCAGACACTAAACCCCTTATAGACTTTAGTCTAACTTGGATGTGCCTCTTTGTTTTAGCATTATACTTTTTACTGCTAATCTTGTCGATAGTTGTTTTACTATCACAATGAATAGCAAATGCAGGAAGAGGTCTACTTACTACAGGTATAGTGGACATAAGTCCGTGTAACCATTCAGCCTCCGTCCCCGTGGCATCAAGTGCACACAACTCAGCCTCAAAAGTAGACCGAGTTACTATAGTCTGTTTGGTCGACTTCCAGGATATTGTTCCACCTGCTAAGGTGAACACATATCCAGTCACCCCATTGGAACCAGACTTCTTAGCTATCCAACTTGCATCACTGTACCCCTCAAGTACACCAGGAAATCTCCTATAGTGTAAACTTAGGTACATTGTGCCTTTCAGATATCTAAGTACTCTATCAAGAGCATCCCAATGAGTTCTGTTTGGACAGCTTGTATATCTAGCCAACTTAGACACAGAGTATGAAATATCTGGTCTAGTACAGTTAGCAAGATACTGCAAACTCCCTATAATATGATAATACCTTAACTGAGACACAGGTACTCTTGAAGTATTCTTAACAAGGGCAACTTTAGGATCATAGGGTGTACTAGCGATTCTACACTGTGAATAACCATATTTCTCAAGTATAGATTTCTCTATATAATGAGATTGCGATAAAGTTATTCCCTCAGCTGACTACGTCAGCTTGAGACCAAGAATCACACTAGCCTCACCCATATCCTTCATTTCAAAATGCCTTTTCAAGAAAGCTTTTGTCTCATTAATAATCTCTATATTGGTTCCAAATAATAATATGTCATCTACATATAGGCACAAGATGACAAACTCACTACCTTTAACTTTGGTGTAGACACACTTGTCACTATCATTAATATCATAACTTAACGGCACTATAGTTTCATCAAACTTTTTATGCCAATCCCTAGGAGCTTGTTTCAAGCCATAGATGGATTTGATCAACTTACATACTTTCCTTTCGTTACCAGAAGCAACAAATCCTTCAGGCTGATCCATATAAATCTCTTCTTCAAGTTCACCATGAAAAAAAGCTATCTTTTCATCCATTTGATGGATGGTAAGACCATGTACGGAAGCCAATGCTACAAGCATTCAGATTGTTGTCATTCTAGCTACTGGAGAGTATGTGTCAAAGTAATCAATGCCCTCTTTTTGCTTAAAACCCTTAGCTACCAGTCTAGCTTTGTACTTATCTATTGAGCCGTCAGGGTTCAACTTCCTTTTAAAGATCCATCTGCACCCGATAGTAGAACACCCAGGAGGGAGATCAACTAACTCCCATGTTCCGTTAGAAACAATAGAGTCAATTTCACTCTTTACAGCGCCCTTCCAGTGCCTACACTCTGAAGAATCCATAGCTTATCGGAAAGTTAAAGGTTCGTCCTCGACATTGTAAGTGATAAAATCACTTCCAAAATCCTTGACTACCTTTGCACGCTTACTCCTTCGTGGTTCCCCTACCTCCTTAGGAGTAGAGCTACTACTAGGTTCCACCCCCACATTTGTCATCTTTTCCATATGATCAGGAATAGAACTTGATGTGTGAGTAGTATCTTCAGTAGAAGTATCTTGAGGCATACCAGTCTTCATAGGGTAAACATCCTCAAAGAATGTTGCATCACGAAACTCAACTATCGTGTTTGCCACTATACCATCTATGTCAGATTTTAATACTAAAAATCTCATAGATGTAGTGGTTTCATGATAGCCTAGAAAGATACAATCAACAGTCTTCGGATCTAGTTTCTTTCTCTTGTGTTCAGGGACAAGTACCTTAGCAAGGCACCCCCACACACGAAGATACTTAAGACTAGTCTTGTTTCTCTTCCATAACTCATAGGGTGTCTTATCCATGTGTTTCAGAGGAACTCTATTCAGAATATGGCAAGCCGTATTCAGAGCTTCTCCCCACATGTATTTAGGCAACCCAGAATTAATAAGCATACTATTAATCATATCTTTAAATGTTCTGTTCTTTCGCTCAGCAACCCCATTAGACTCAGGTGTGTATGGTGGGGTAACTTCATGAACTATTCCATTGCTTGCACAAAATTCATTAAAAGCGTTACTCGTATACTCACCACCTCTATCAGATCTCAACCTCTTAAGTACCTTACTAGTTTGTTTTTCTACTTCAGTTTTATATATAATGAATTTACTAAGTGCTTCATCCTTATGTCTAAGTAAATAAACATAACAGTATCTACTACTATCATCTATAAAGGTAATGAAGTATCTAAACTGGTCCTTAGTGAACACACCACCAAATTCACAAATATCAGTGTGTACTAAATCTAACAAGTCTGAATCCTTAACAATATTATGAAAAGGTTTCCTTATTTGTTTAGCAGACACACATACTTGACATTTAGAATTCTTTTCTATAGTGTGTTTTGGAATCAACTCTAAGTTCATCATATTTTTAAGAGCACCAAAATTTAAGTGACCAAGTCTAGCATGCCATAAAGTTGAAGATTCAACACAGTTAACAGAAGGAGTAATATTATTCAAAGCACCCGAAACGGGCTCAGCATTTATTACAAATAAACCATTTGACAAGTAACCCTTGCCAAAGAAAGTACCAGTACGAATAAGAACTACTTTATTACATTTGAGAGAGACTTCAAAACCATTAGCTACTAAACAGCTTCCACTTATTATATTTCGACGCATGTTGGGAACATGATGCACTCTCGTCAGGGATAGAATACGACCCGAAGGAAACTTCAAGTCCACGTTTCCTATTCCATATACTTGAGCGGCACTTGCGTTCTCCATCGTCACTGTCAAGCTATGACTCTGTTGATAA
This sequence comes from Kitagawia praeruptora, assembly GCA_037693485.1. Taxonomy (NCBI): domain Eukaryota; kingdom Viridiplantae; phylum Streptophyta; class Magnoliopsida; order Apiales; family Apiaceae; genus Kitagawia; species Kitagawia praeruptora. Next base: position 51,892,378 of record CM075351.1, read on the forward strand.
GATACAAATAAACTAATGTCAGCACAAATATGCACATTAGCTCCAGTATCAATCAACCATTCATTTGACAGATAAGTGGAAAATAGTACAGGGTTGTAGGTAACATACCGGTCTACGTTGGTTTCAGAAGCTAAAGCCTCACCAACAACCATGTTCGCTACAGGCCCAATCGAGGTTCCAAGCACAGCATTCGCTTGAGCTACCGCCTCGGCTTTCTTTGCTTTCTTTGTAGGGCAGTCCTTACTCCAGTGCCCAACCTGCCCACAAGACCAACATGGTTTGTTTGCCTTTGGTTTCTTGGCCTTATCCTTGTCATTCTTAGGTTTATTACTATTACCCTTCTTAGAGACAGCCTTCCTTTTCTATCCTACAGTTGCTACATTTACCTTCGAACTTCCATGCTCAGTTGGCATCACATGTCCCTGTTTGGACTTGTGTTGTTCTTGCACCGAGATGTCCAGCATAAGGTTGGTCCAGGTGATCTCTCCTTTCTTTCTTTTCAGGGAGAGAGAGAACTCTTCCCAAGACTTTGGAAGCTTTTCAATCACACTCACCACCTTAAAATTTTCAGGGAGGTCCATTCCGGACTCTTTCAAAGCATGCACTATCATCTCGAACTCATGCACTTGCTCAGTCATGGACTTATTGTCCACCAGCTTGAAATCAAGGAACCTAGCCACAGAATACTTTTCCAGACCTTGTGAGTCAGTATTATGTGTCTGGTCCAGCTTATCCCATAAAAGTTTTGCGGTGTAGGCATCAGAGGAGTACACATCAAACAATGTGTTGGTTAGAGCAACCAGAATTGCTTCCCTAGCAACCCCATCCTTCTCAGCCCACTTCGCAAAACCCTTAATTGATTCAGCCTTCTCTTGATCCACAACCGGCTTCTCATATTCCACAACAGGCCACAAACCCTTTACAGTCAACCACAACTTCATCCTTTTCTGCCAACGAGAAAAGCCAACGCCCCCATTGAATTTCTCAGGCAAGCCAGTTAATTCAACGGGTTGTGGAAAACTGTAAGTGGTCCAATCAATGACCCCAGCAGATGCAACCGCACTACCACTAGCAAGAATTTCACTCTCATTAACCATTATGCTAAATACTATATAACAATTTATCTCTTCAAGAATGTTGGAAATATTAACTAATACAGCAACATAGAGGCAATTATATATCGTATTTAACAAGCCAAAGCCAAGCAAACAATTAACGAAACAAAACACGAAGGTATATAACATGCATATCAGTAACTGTAATAACAAAGGAAAGACAGAAGACATACCAGTAGCCATAGCTATATCAGTATATCAAACAAGTAAAAGAACCAGCTGAGTCGTCAGGCCTTGTTCCAAGTCCTGACTGCTCTTGAAGAGATAATTGCCCCCACTTACACTGTGTTGGGATGCCTGCAACACCTCTCCCAGGATAAAACCAGCTCCGAGCTAAATGATCACAGTAATCAGAAAGCTCAACTTTGACTATCACCTCAGTCGCCGGAAAGAACCTTAAGTACCAGAAACTATGGCAGGAGGGAGAACAGAGAGTGTAGTGAAGAGAAGAGAATGTAGGGTGTGGTCAGTCTCTCTTCAGTAGCTTAGCTCTCTATATATAGGAAAGGCCAAACGTTACTGATACCACCCTCATTAATATTGTAACTCCCATTCCATTTAATAAAAACGAAACGGTCGATTTAATATGATCAAAACGGCTGTAACAGCTGATTTTCAATTAAATAAATCGTAACAATTACGTATATATTATCCACACATATCAGTTTTATTTTAATTATACGAATAAATACAATATATATATATATATATATATATATTTATCAAATTCTGTTCAGGACTCAACATCAGGAACTGATGTACATCCATCAGTATTTGATCATCAGGATCTGGTACCGTCAGGACTTGAGGTCCATCAGTATTTGATCAAGCATCAGGATCTGGTAGTACCTTCAGGATTTCATCAGGACTTGGCCCATCAGTATTAGATGTCTGACCAGGTACTGATTTATTCCAAGTACTGATCCCAATCGATATATATATATTTGTTCTAATTAAAATATATTTAAACACAGAAATAAAATCCCTCGTCCAGGTCACCTCGCGTACGCGAGACGCCGAGACATTCGCCCTTCGATCGAGCCGAGCCAAGTCGAGACGTGACGTGGCGTGGCGTGGCGTGGCGGGCGGCGGCGACGCGCGCGCGCGCGCGCGTGTATGCGTGGAGAACACAGTAACACCATGCACCATCATACACCTTAGTAGTTGTACACCAGCCATGTGTGTGATTCTATATAAAGCCAACAACCCCCTTTATTTATTTCAATGTGGGACAAATACACATTCTCATTTTCAAGCTCTTTCAAGCTACCCACTTCAACTCTATTTCTCTATGGATTTCACTAAGAAAATTACTTAGACCCATATAAGAAAATTTAAGTCCTCATATCAAGGAACAATTTCCAATCGTTAAAATCCGGAATTAACATCAAGAACATAAATTAATTATGCTCTAAAAATCCATTTTCTAACACAGTTTACATTTTTTCCAGTTCTTTTTCTAATATGACCTTTGTGCTTATATATTTTTGGTAACCTTTTTCATTTTTTGTAATCAAGTTAGAATTATAGATTTAAGTGGAATGGGTGGAAACTCTTTAAGATTGTGAAAGCATCTGGTGCTTATGTAACAATTACTCTTATTTGGTTAATCTTCTCATTCCTTTGGTAGTTAAATTTTGAATTCATTAATTCTTCCATCCATTTAAAAGTTTAGTTCATGTGTTGCTGACCTACAGAATCTCTAAAATATAGTGTTGTGTATTTTGTTTAATCCTATTTACACCAATAAATAAGCAAGGGAAAAATTATCGACTCTGTACTTAAATAATCCTCACACGTTGCCAAGTGTATAGTATTTTTTGTCGTATTTTAATCGTAGATTTTAATCTAAGTTAAGTGTTTGTTTGTATAGTCCGAATGAATTCTGATCCGATTGTGTTTAGTTTTTTTCTTGATTCTATTGTTTATTAGGCTTTGGGTAATCCTAGCAAATACCATGTTTAAAATATGTCAGTTATAGTTTAGTGGCACTTTCTTATTATTTTGATTTTTAAATTCTAATTTGAATTATTTCAATGCATTCTGATGTCATTGAACTACCCTGCAATTTCAAAATATGCATTAATTAAGAAATTTTGTTATCAAAGTGAATATACAAACCTGACAATCTTGGATGGTGTAGGGTTTGCTTTTAATGTCGCATTAATGTATGATTCTAACACTGGATAGCATATGAGTCATCAAGATGGCGAGTATGGGTACTTTCTGTCCAATCTGATGCGACCTCTTTTTACCCTCCATTTCGATTTATTTGGTTTTCATTTGGCTGTAAATTTTGGAGTTCTTATTGTGATTAAGTTTTGGTTCTAATCTTTAATTTGGTGCTTTCTAGATTTAGATACAGTAATGTACATTTTTGGTATATTCTTCGGTTTTTCTGTTATTGTGACATGAAGAGCACGTCCAATCTGAATTTTTTTATGATTTCAGGCCTTCCGTAGAAGATTCTAGAAATCCAGTAATGTGATAAGCAGCATATATTAACTTATATCATGACCAGATATAATTTACGCAACATTGGGTAATTGCTAATGAGTTCTACCTATCTTAATTTCAATCATTTGATTAGTCAAGGGTTGTTTGTATTTTAAGATATTTAAATCACATTCAGGTTATGGGCGTAGGTTCTAGAGTGGAGATGTAATCTATCCTTTAGATATGGTACATCATTTTTTTTTCATACCTTCACTAGGTGCGTACCAACATATGTAACAGCAAGATAATGAACAATATATATCCTAATTATCGCTTTTTACCAAACTTATATTGTAATTATTTAAACCATGTATATATCACTTAGTACTTACATTCTCTTTACATTTATAGATCATAATATGTTGATTACATCTGTTTAAATGTTATGTGCAAGTTAACTCAATTTAGGTGCTGATGACAGTGGTTGCGGATTTGTAGTTTTGGTGCTCTACTTTAAAATTGGTTTTTTTGTTAGATATTTGCTTAAAAGACAATTCACAAACACCAAGTTGTCAAGCAATAAGAGAATTAGTATGGTGTTGATTTAAAGGGGAATGTCAAGTTGTCTAGACTTTGAGGTACCTAGGCAGATTCCTCACAAAGCTTCCACTAATGATGTGTTTAGAGCTTAAAACACAAATATTGGTAAAGGGTTCCATGTTTAGGTTATGGTGCAGCATGGTGTTGCTCTCGATAGTAAGAAGAAATTAGTTGTTGCCGAGTAAGTTAATTTCGGGATATTTTTAGTCTTATTACAATAACTCAAGAACCTATAGTAGAGACTTCTACCAGTGAAAGGTTTGATAAAAGTAAAAGTGATGGGATACATATTGTTCATTCTCCAGGTCTGAGGAGAAGATCTTCAAGGATCGATCTCATGAAAATGTTGTTACTGATCAACCATTGCATGTAAAGTTTGCCACTACTGCTTAGACACATATTGCAAAGCATACGAAGCTTCAAGAATAAGACCTGGCAGATAAGATGGTTATGGCTATTTAGCATACTTGGTAGGCACCAGTACTTATGTGAGTACCAAGGAGGTATACTCCTATAATTTCAAGGCTACATGATTCTTATGGCTTTATATCTTTGCAATGACTTCTACATTTTTGACATAGTTGTAGTCCTTATCTATGTCACTTAATTAATATGCAGACAAATATGGAATTAGTTTATAGTGTTTGTATGATTTTCCAAATTAAATCATGATTTATATTAGTATATTATATAATTTGGTAAATGTGATTTAAATATCCCATTTATTGGTTTATTGGTTTAAGTCGGTTAAGTTTTGTATAAATCTGATTTATTGTCCATGATTTTTCTTCAGTGTAGGTGAGGTAATTGAACTTTTTTATTTACTCTGAATGATATATGTTTGACATGGTCTGTTGTCTAGAGTCGGGTTATTAGATTAATGGTTAATTGTTGATTAATTATTTGTTTGAATAGGTTGCAAATAGTAGCTAACTTGCGTTGCAATAGAGCCATTTTAGAGAAGATATGGACTACATATTTATGAGCCTGTATTAGCTCCAAGAGAATCCATTGAAAATGTGATAATTGATAGAAATGATATTCTTACAAAAGAACGATTATATGTTAATGGATGGGCTATAGGAAGGGACCCGATATTTTGGAAAAATAAGTTGCTACTTTTCGATGCTGGTTAATGAGGTTGTCCAAATACTATTTTCAGGACAACATCTACTGAACTTGCTCTGCCTAAACTTCTTTAGTCCCTCTGGGATCCAGACTAATGATCTTAACATGACATAATTTTTTTTTGCAACAATGCATAGAATAGTTCATTTGATTGTGGCTAATTGTCAAGCCACAATTGACATTATATTTGTTAACCTTATAAATACTTGACCGGGCATGTGAATTAAAGATGCAGCTATCGGGAAATTGATATGCTTCTTGGTCAGCAGTGGTGATTCGAGATGTGGATGATTGTTTGCTTAGAATTTTGCTAGGAGTATTTCCAAACCAGAACCCAACAACAAATATCGGTGGGCTATTCAAAAGGGATGTGCAGGGCCTTCTGGGATGAACACGGGAATGTCATCCGTCATGACGGAGACAACCTACATGTTACACCGTTCTCAAACACTAGAGGAGAGGAGTGCCACTCAACTTCTTTGATTTAGTCATCCGAATTATCAAGAGCCAAAAACCCAGGTGTTGACATACTAGCCATACGAGTAGAGAAACTGGACTGTTTTTTTGCGTTTGACAGACCAGTGAGATTATGCCAAACCATAATTTTCAATATGTTTGTTAATCATATGACTTAATTTGTTTTTTGACCCAGTATGTGATTGACTTGCATATGATGTGTTTTGCTGGAGCAAGAAATTATCAACTGTACTTACACATAATGACTTAATGACATTTATTTCTTATTGATTTTTCTATCAGTTTATTTTATATTTTATTGCTGGCAGTCTTCGTCACAAGTTGTCAACATGTCCGAGATACATAAAAATGTGTTTCCAGAAGAAATTTGCAACATTATCATTAAAATCGTTTTTCTTTTCATATATATATTTATCATTCTGTAAAATTATTTTAGTGTATAACTCTTAATTAATATTCTAATTTATTTTATGGTTATATAATTAGTTATATATAATGAGCATTTTATGTTTGAGAGCCAAATTTCCACAATAAATTTAGTATATAATGAGCAACCCGTTCATTGATACATATATAATGAATAAGTTTAAAAATTGTTTTCATTTTAAATAATTGGAATACATATTAATGACTCATTATTGTACAATAATCTCTTTGAGAACCATAAAGAAAACATAAATATTAATACATATTTGTTGATGAAAAAGAAAACATAAAGGAAGTAGAATTAAAAGAATGGTTAGGACATTTTTTATAAGAGAAACATGCGGAGGCAATCTCTTTTAAGCCTCTCAATTATTAATTTTTTTTTCTAAAAGTCCTTCCGTCCCTCTCCTAAAAATATTTGAGAACCTGTTTACTAAACTTTTTTTTTTCTAAATTATTATTCTATTATTTTTATTTCCTCTCTCATTTTCACTTGAAGTATCACTGGATTCCATCTTTGTTAAAAAAACAGATCAATTAGATTATCATCAGTAAAATATAAGTGTTAGGTGTGATCTCATTTTTAAAATTAATAAAATAAAAGGTTATTGTATTTAAGTTGTATTATAATATAATATACAGTTTCGATGAATATAATGCAAACTTGATATCAGTATGAATTGGTAAATTATGTTACAAGGACTTCTATTTTACAAACAAAAATTTGAATTACAATTTTATTATAGTCTCATAATAAACTTAATAAATATATAATGTAATATATTTTCAACAATTATTAATGAATATAAAATTAAACAAATACCAGACACCAGCTAATTTATTCTAAAATTCCCTTTTCAAACTTAAGACCGTAAAAGAGAAAAAATTATCTTTAAATTATCATAACTAAATTATTTTTTATTTTTTAATTCAAATGTAAAAAATTCTTCATCCCAAACTTGAAAAATTTCGTGAATTCCCAACGACCTGATGGAGAGAAGATCGAATCGGATAGGAAGGGCAACGGGTTGGGTTCGACCCGGGTTTGTAACCAAAATATTTTGGAATTTAAAAATAAATTTAAATCTAAATCCAAAACTCGATATTCAAATTCAAATTCGTTGGGTTTGAAACTGAATCGATTTTTTTCGGGTATTCAAAATTAAAAATATTATAATTAATTAAAAAATCACTATTATACTCAATCAACATTAATTATATTTATGCGGTAACTAAAATTTTAACGATTAAACTAGGATAGTAGTCATATTTAACATGTTATATGGATTTATATACTAAGTAAAATCTAAAATTTATTAATATAACAATTCTTCATATACCAGCACAAACAAAAAAATTATATAAATCAAAGAAAATTACATCTTAAATATATAAATAAAATTTGAAATGAAGAAAGAAAAATTGTACTCCACTAAGGGGGTGTTTGTCATTGTTGTTGCAAACAATAACATCAGTTTTTTGCTGAAATAGAGCTGAAAATTTGTTTGGTAAAATTTACAAGCTTCTTTTCTGAAAACTGCTTTTGTTCTAAAAGTCGCTTTTAAAAAAAGCATGCCCTGTGCTTTTGAAAAAGCTGCTTTTCAGCTTTTACGGAAAGTAATTGCTGCTTTTACCATCAAACATCATCGAAAACTTTATTTTTTAAATATTTTTACATCAAAACATGCATATATAAAAAATATTACTCCCTCTGTCCCAGTTTATGAGAGCCGGTCAAAATCTCATAAATTTTTAGAAAAATTTCTTTGACTTGCTAGGTGGCTTACTCTGGATGGTTCAGCACATGATTGCTCCGGTGGAGCATTAAACAAAACAAAAAGTGAAGTAAAGTTAATACTCCCTCCGTCTCATAATAAGTTGCTCGTTTGAAATGTCGGGACTGTTCATAACATGAGACAAATTACTAATTTACGTCTAATCTATAAGACCAAATATAGTCATGAGTGATTTTGTTGGATTCGTATTTATGAATACTTTAATACAATGAAGGTTTTATATTTAATACTAATACGAAATTCAAATATTAACGATCAAAAGTGTGCATTGGCAAACGTGTCCAGTCAAAACAGACAACTTATTTAGAGACGGAAGGAGTATAAAAGTAGTGAAAAGTAAAGTTAGAGTATTTGTTTAGTAAAATTAGTGGTTGTAATAGTGAAAAGTAGTGTTAAAAAATAGTAAGTATAGTAGGTTCATTCTTTTTGGGACGTACCAAAAAGGAATAAGGGTCATATAAAATGGGACGGAGGGAGTACCAAACAGTTAACTATTTTTACAACAACACTTTTTCTAACACAACAATTTTTAACAATAATACCAAATAGAGCCTAAATTAGCATTGACTATTTCCAATGTAATATTCAAATAAAAAAAATAAATCACATGTCTTAATATAAAATATTATATATAATAATTACAAATTACAATATTATATTATTTTACGTATTAGGTTTTTATCGGGTTTCAAATTTCGGATCGGTATCGGTTCGGTATGACTAAAATTCAAATCCAAATCTAAATAAATTTTGGGTTTGAAATTTAAATCCAAATTCAAAATTTCGAATTTGATATATCCAAATTTTTGCATTTCAATTTGATTATCTATATCGAATTAATTTGATATCTCTTGAATCGAGTCGGGGGAATGGATGAAATTTCCATCCTTAATCAACCTGAGTGATACTATCAACGAATATAATCATAATGGTCACTGTGAATTAATATTATGAACTTACTTTATAAATATTAATCAATTTTTTTTTATATTTAGAAAATAACTAAACTCCATGTACGAAGTACGGGCATATTACTATTCTAATAAGAACATGCATATGAACAAATACAACAATTACATATACATAGTACCAATATGTACAAATTAAGATGAATTAAACCCTTTTTTCTAATTACAACAAGTAGTAAGAAGAAGTGACGATTAAATTATGCAATCAGGAACAATTTCTTACCTCCATCTTCGAAGATTAATACGAATCAACTGTTATCAGAACTTTCGTGCTTCAATCAATCCTTATTTTGGTAAAACTGCATGCAAAAGAGTATTTATGGTTATATCTTTTTACTTCTTATAATTTCGTATGTATAAACTCACAAGTAGTAGTTACCCTTCTAATTACTTCTCTTATTATACAATTTTCAATCATACCATAAATTGACTTTAATTCTTAGCTCTCTCCATATTTAATTCATATTGTTTTAGTTATTAAAAAAGGAAAAAATCGTATAACGACACAATTGATATGTTATTTTTTTGATTTTCTTAATTTGTATAATTTAATTATTTTTTTCTTAAAATTTAAAAAATCATTTTTAATTATATTTTTTAAATTAACATTTTAAATTTAATTGTATTATAATAAGTATTTATATGTTGTCTTTGATTGTTTGTTAAGAAAATGTTGTTCTTTACATTGAAAATATATAAAATATGTTTAAGATTGTATTTTTTCTTTAATAAAGACTAACAAATTTGATTTACACAAAAATTCATAAAAATTGAAGAAATATTTATATTAAATAAAAGAGGAAATCTAATTAAGTAAGATCAACATGTACATATACTTCTAAACACATAATTACATATACTTCTAAACACATAATTACATTTTTAACCTTTCGGCTATTTTATCATATTTTGTATTATATGTAAAAATATGAAACATAGGTAAATTGATAATATAATTAAATTATGTCCCATTCATTCCACATTCATAAACATGTTTGTATACTGCTTCGTATTGCTTTCCGATTACACAATAGTATATTTAAAGGTCCAATTTATGATACATTTCATATTGACGTAAAGAATTTTTGACAAATTTTAAGGAGTTTTATTAGTTTAAATATGATTGTAAAGAATTTTTGACAAATTTGTATTGTTTTTTCTTTTATTTTAATTTTTATATTTTTTTGAAAATTTCTATACTCCGTGTGCGAAGCACGGGCTAGACAACATTTTGAAAGATTGTATACAAGCAAATATGTTTACTATAAACTACGTCTACAAAGGGAGTGATAATATATGTAATTTGTAACAGGCCTATGGCCAAAGTATTAAGAACTCTCATTGTTAATATGAGGTACATCCTATCGAGTGTATTGAACTGTATTTATACATTTTGTATTGGATCATTTTTTTTATTTGCATTTTGGATTTTTTTTTTTTGTATTCTCAATTGGTAGTGTGTTACGTTTTATGGCAAAGTTTTAGGAGAATTATCGTTTATCAATCGTAAATATATCCAAATCGGAAACTACTTTATTAGGAAACAAGGAAAGTATATTACTATCTTACATGATCATCTTTATTAATTATCTTGAGATAATAAATTACATGGTTTGGTTCCAACAATTCCTTTGATATGTGACAAAAAAATTTCTCAATATTTAAGTAACTAGGTACAATAATTTAATTTATAAAAAAATGTTATACAAGTTTAGTAATATAAATTATTAAAGTTTTTTTATAATTTGAACGCGTCGAGATGTCGTCGAGAGGCGATGCCGAGAAACTGATTTAATATGTAATTTAAGAACAATTAACACATAAGTAATACACACAAATGCATATAAAATACTCTTTTCAATACTTTTTATCTAATTATTACACAATATAAATGAAATTATATTTTCTTTAAATTTTTTATCACATTTCATAAAATAAAGAAAGTACGGAGTATGTATTAACCGGTGCGTAGCACGGACATATTACTCCCTCCATCCCTTAATGCTACTCTCGTTTCATATGTCGGGACTGTTCATAACATTAGATAAATTACTACTTTACATCTAATTTATAAGATCAAATTTAGTTATGAATGATCTTGTTGGATTCATATTTATGAGTACTTTAATACAATAATGAAGTTTTTATATTTAATACTAATACGAAATTCAAGATATTAACGATTAAAAGTGTGCATTGGCAAACATGTCCAGTCAAAACAAGAAAAACATTAAGGGACGGATGGAAAACTAGTTAAGTAAAGAACTGAATAATTGATCCATATTTTTCCGAGTAAAAAAATATAAAGATTCCATTTACAAAGTTACGAGAGGTGGCGTTGGGGTCAAGCTATTCCGCATTTCCTCGTAAATATGGACTTTATGTCTTTTGGAGCAGAGCATTTTGGAGCATTGGCACTTGGCAGTGTAATTTTCGAGATTTAAAACCTTCCATAGCAAGGAAGAACCAGGACTGGATAGTTTTTTTTTTTTTTAATCCAAAATTTGGACTAATAATGCTGTCTTCTAGGCCTGTCAATGGATCAAGAATCCGATCCGATCCGATCCGATCCAATCCGAAATTAGCGGGTATGGATCCTTCAAAAAAATATCCGATCCGATATGGATCCGATCCGATAAGGATCCGATCCGATAAGGAGCGGGTATGGATTTAGCATGATCCGATCCGTTAACGATCCGATCCGAATATATTTATATATTAAATATTTTTTTATATTTTTTTATATATTATATATAATATATTTATTATATATAATATATAATATAAAAAATATATCTACATATCTATAGTATATTATATATATAATATATGTTATATTTATTATTTATATGTATTATATAATATGTAATATACTATATTTATTATTTAGTATGTATTATATATATTTTATTTATCATATATAATATAAAATTTATAAAAAATATATTGACTTTTCGAATAACATCTAAAAATTTGAATACAAGTTAAAGTACTAATCAAAATACTAGTTGACTGTTAAATTACCAAATCAAATGAATTTATGGAATTTTAAATCTGGATATGTCAATTTTATAATTTTGCAAATTTTTCTTTTTTTTTAATTAAACGGGTCGGACCTCCGATCCGAAAATCCGAAACCCGAACGGATCGGGTATGGATCGGACTAAAAAATATCCGCCCCTGATCCGATCCGATCCGAACCCGAAAAATCTTAATGGATTCGGATATGGATTTAGGATAATCCGATCCGAATCCGACCCGTTGACAGGCCTACTGTCTTCCTCTTTCTTCTCCTCTTTCTATTCATGTTTCCGTACATCCATGACATAAAACCTATGACCCTAGCTTATGCTTTACTCACGAACATTTTCCTTTAAATAATTTAATAATACATTCACAGAACATTTCCAACTTGCTTTTGGGAAAATTTGAATATTCAATTTATCAATTCGAAGCAGAAAGAAATGCCTCACAATTGTTAATTTTGTGTTTCCGGAAAGGTTCGTTTTTTGTTTTATTTTAAAAACATATTCTTCCTTTTTTCCAATATTTATATTAAATAACAAGTAATATATCAAAAAGCCTTAAAAAAATTCTACATAAAAAAAATTCACATCAACAACTATAATAAAGAAGAATACATGTATAAAGATTCATAATAACTTAAATTTGTTACATAAAAGTTTTTAATTTTGTTACATATTATCTCATTTTTATTTATAAAGTGAATTTAAGACCATGCATGTATGTATCTTAATTAAATAATTTATTATTGTCACCTGAATGAACTAAATTAAAATAAAAATAAGAGTTTGAATTGTATAGGTAATAAATTATAGGGATAAGTTCAAAACTACCCATGTCAACTTTTGGGCTTTTAAAAATATATAACTCAACTTTCTAAAATTCAAAAATTACCATCCATACTTTTCTTAATTTTAAAAATACGTTTTGCAAACTCATTTGCAATTTCAGGGCGGCGCATGCTGTGTGAGTTGCAAATAAGGTTGCAAAAGTTACAAATGAGGTTGCAAAAGTTGCAACTGAAAACTCGAAGTTGCAAAGGTTGCAACTGAAAACTCGAAGTTGCAAATGAAGTTGCAATTGAAAACTGGAAGTTGCAAATGAGGTTGCGTAGCAACCTCATATGCAACCGAAAACTGAAAAATGGAAGTTCAAGTTCCAGTTTTCAGTTGTCATTTTCGACATCTTTTTTGAAATCTATTATTGAACTTCCATTTTTCAGTTTTCGGTTGCAACGAATTTCCAACCTTTGCAACCTCCAGTTTTCAATTGCAACTTTTGCAACATTTGCAACCTCATTTGCAACTTTTGCAACCTCATTTGCAACTTCCAGTTTTCAGTTGCAACCTCATTTGCAACTCACACGGCTGGCGCCGCCCTGAAGTTGCAAATGAGGTTGCAAAACGTATTTTTAGAAAAATAAAAAGTTGAGCACCAAATTTGAAATTTGGTATAATTTTTGGTATTATATCAAAATGGTGTGATTTTTGGAATTCGATTGAAGAACATTTTTGCACCAAAATAATATAGAAATGCATTTTTAGTATTGGGTTGGAGATCCTCTAAACATCTAAACATTAACATTGTGTTCCCGAATGAATAAAAGAAAATAAAAGAATGGAAAGTGGATAATTTTCTTTTCTTTCTTAATCTTTTTAAAATTGGAAAGAAGATTTTGTAAACAAATATAACATGATTTTCTTTGCAAATCTTTAAAAAAAAATTCTTTTCTTTCAACAAATATTTTTTGGGAACAAGTTAAAGAAATTAAATTTTCACATTTATTTTTTTCTTTCTTTCAAAAAAAAAGTGAACGTAAGAGTACGAGAAATTTCGAGGAGAAACAACATTAAGCACAGATTTTTATTTTCCTAAAAGCAACAGATGAAGATGAACGGGCTAAGGCACGGCAATTAAATTACAAGGCCCAATATATTTTTGCAAAAAATAAAAATGAAAATCATGACTATAAAAGTAGTTGTCCCGAAAATGGGGTGCAAACCCAGCAATGATCCCGAAATTGTCATGAAATGATACAAAGGTAACTCATTATTTGCGAACATGTTCGTTTCGTGGAAATCAAACATTTTATGAATTATTGGTGTGCTTGGCTCTAAAATTTATTAACCTTAGGATTTTTTTACAAAAATACCTACATTGCAAATTTGTTTTACAAAAATATGATAAAATCTCATTTTTAACCTCATTTACAATCGATTTTCATCAACGATGATAGAATTGCAATCTCATTTGTATTTAAAAAAAATTGAATATTTTTGATAAATTATTTTTTTGCTAAATTATTTTTGATAATTTTTCCTAAACCGTACCTATGCAGTGTTTGGGGGAATTTTTTTTCCAGAATAAGTCAACTTATTTTAAGATAAAGTTAGAGATTCCTAATTTTTTTTTGAAAAAAGTTAATTTTTTTTTTTGCAACTTATAAAATCTCAAACATGCATTAAATACTTATATAAAAAAAAATTATCAAAATATAAAATTTTTACCCGAAAATAAGTTCAAAAGAACTTAAAATATACAGAGCCAAACAGACACGAATCATTGCGAGTTTGTCAATCATACTACTCTGCCATGTCAGCAACACACAATTTCTTTCATATGGGTGTAAGGTTCCTAAGGAGCTTAGCTGGAGCTGACTAGATAGTGAACTGTTAAATACAGAGTTAGTTAGAGAGTTGGTTAGATTAGATGATATAACATAATCTCTCTCTCTCTCTCAATTCTATCTTGTTCATTTCTATTTCTCTCTGAGAATGTAAACAATATACATTGTTCATCTTTGTTACAGTTGAATGTTAATGTTCTAAATCTTAGTGTTGAAATGTTTGTTCAAGATGATATCTTTAGTGTGTAAGATGGTATCAGAGCTGGTATCTTCATCGTTTCCGCACATACTGAGCATATTCATCATCTCTGTTCATCAATCGCTGTTCGATCTGGTATCGCTGTTCGATTGAAGCTACTTCGAGTTTGTTTTCTTCATCTTCTACTCGATTATCTTCAGATCTGTTAATACTTTGTTCTTGTTAAGCACTCAATTTGTTGTATGTGAAAATTCATCAACTATGACTAGTAGTGCATCATATTCTTCTGCTACGTTAGGATCTACAGTTGCATCTTCAACTATTGATTGTAATCATCCGTATTATTTGCATCCATCTGATAATCCTGGTATGCAAATTACGACTGTTGTGTTGAATGAAACGAACTACAATCAGTGGAATAGATCCATGGAAATTGCTTTGTCTTCTAAGCTCAAATTAGGTTTTGTGGATGGATCATATGTTAAACCTGCTTCTAATTCTCCTCTACTTGTTTACTGGATTCGCTGCAATAATATGATCACCTCATGGTTGTTGAACTCTGTTTCTGTTGAGATCAGAAATAGCATAGTATATCTAAAATCTGCACGAGAAATTTGGCTTGATTTAGAGACAAGATATGCTCAGAGTAATGTACCTAAGCTGTTTCATCTTCGAAAGGAGATTGTTCACCTTACTCAAGGTTCTCTGTCAATTTCTGCATATTTCACAAAGTTTCGAACAATTCATGATGAACTTGATTGTTTGATTGCAAAACCTAGATGCACTTGTGCCTTGTGTACCTGCACAGTCAATACTAAGCTGAATGAATTTGATCAAAATCTTCAGTTGACTCAGTTTCTAATGGGCCTTAATGAGTCATTCACTGGTATTAGAGGTCAAATATTACTGATGAAACCTCTATACCTAGTCTGAGTCAAAGTTATGCAATGTTGCTTCAAGAAGAAAGTCAGAGAGAGGCATCTGGTTGTGAGACTGTTTCTACAGGAAATTTAGCCATGAATGTTAAGGCAAATATATCTCATCAACCTAAGTTTCAGAGTAAAGCTGGTTATGCTCCTGCTAAAAAGTTCAATGAGTCTTTAGTATGTGATTTCTGTCATATGTCAGGCCATCTGAAAGATACTTGTTACTGCATACATGGTTACCCTACATGGCACAGGCTGTTTGGTAAACCAAAACCAAAGCCTAGGTTACAGCATCCAAGAGGATCTGTTGTTGCTTCAGTTTCTCATACTGATCAAGCTTCTAATGTTAGCTCTGAATCAGTTAGTGCTGGATTGTTTAGCTCTTCAACTGATGATCTTAATCTGTCAGAAGGACAGTGTAAACAACTTATTCAGTTGTTACAAAAGAGTTTGATCTCTCCTCAAGGGGCTAACAATGGTGCTCCTATTCAGTCCTCTGCATCTATGCCTTCTAATGCTGGTGTGAATACTTGTCCTTCTCAGCATTCTATCAACACTGTTCATATGGCAGGTAAACATGTAGTTCATCAAGTACATAATGTCTCTGCTGATCATTCTCACTGTAAATGGATTCTTGACACAGGAGCAACATATCATATCACTCCATTTTTGCATTTACTTGAAGATGTTAGTGTCTGTTCTGCAACACTTCAGTTACCAAATGGTGCTATTGCTCCTGTTAGCCACACTGGAAATTTAATTCTCAATTCTTCCATTGTTCTGACTAATGTTCTATATGTTCCTACATTTACATATAATCTTTTATCAATCTCCAAGCTGATTCAGGATACTCAGTATCAAGTTACTTTTTCACCTGATAAATGCTATCTTCAGGATCATGTTTGTTAGAAGGTTATCGTGCTTGGTAAAGAAGAGAATGGTCTGTACATGTTAACTGCTACTGATCTTCAAGATAATGACACTGTGAAGAGAGTTTGTTCTGTTTTTTCTAAGGATTTTTTCTGTGCTGAAGTTGCTGGTATAGACTTGTGGCATGCACGTTTGGGACATGTTCCTGCTTCAATTGTTCATCATCTTCCAATAAAGTGTAAAACTAAGGTTTTAGATGTTTGTGATAGTTGTCATCTTGCTAAGCAACATAGATTGAAGTTTACATCTAGTGCTCATGAAAGTGAAAAGTTGTTTGATTTAGTACATGCAGACTTATCGGGGCCATATCGGTTCAAAACTTATGGTCATTGTAATATGTGCTTGACACTAGTTAAAGACAAGTCAAGGTTAGACCTGGCAAAATGGGTCTGGATCCGAAAAACCGAACCGAAATATGTGGAACCGAATCCGAAATTGGATCCGAAATAGATTATCCGAAATTGTATCCGAAATCGAAACAATCCGAATCCGAACCGAAACCGGTTCAATTTAATCAAATCCGATAATGATCCGAAAACCGATTTGACCCGATCCGAAAATTAACCGAACCGGAAATTTAACCAAAAATTATCCGAAATACTGTATCCAATGATGACCATGTATCCGATTATAAACAGAACCGATCAAATCCGAATAAAAATTTACCCGAACCGAATATGACTTGAACCAATGTAAATCCGAAATTAAAATAACTGAATCAAAAAATATCCGATAAAATAATTTTATATAGATTAATATTTTCTTGACCTTTATTTGTTTAGTTTTGTCAATTTTTATATTTTCTGATTTGCTATATATTTATTATTGTCATTGAATATTGCTTACGATATTTTGTATATAATAATATTTTAATTCAATTTGCAAATATAAATTAATAAATTCTGTACATAATTAGCAAAAAAAAAAATTCTGCATATTCTAGGCAGAAATTAAAGTGCATTCACTTATATAGCGCTTATTGAAGCGTTGTCTAAGTGAGTGCATTCACTTCCATAACGCTTATGGAAGCGTTATATAAGTGATGTATCTAATTTTAACATATTCGGTCTTATTTAATACATTTTGACACATGTATTTTTTAAAAAATATTTTTCAATTTTTGAAAATTTGAAAATATCACTGAATTATATATATCTTGACATCCGTACGGTTGGATCGTCGAGAAATAATTTAAAAAAATAAAATCAACAATCCGTGACAAAACAATAGTTACGAGTATTAGTCAATTTGGTAGTTGACTACTAAGATATCCAACCAAATTAATATTTTATTTTTTAAAAATTTGGGAATATCACTATATTAGATATATCTTGAGATCCGTACGGTTGGATCGTCGAGAAATAATATTTAAAAAATAGAATCAACAATCCGTGACAAAGTACTAGTTACGAGTACTAGTCAATTCGGTAGTTGACTACTAATATCTCCAACCAAATTAATTTTTTATTTTTTGAAAATTTGGGAATATCACTAGATTTGATATATCTTGAGATCCGTACGGTTGGATCGTCGAGAAATAATTTTTAAAAAATAGAATCAACAATCCGTGACAAAACACTAGTTACGAGTACTAGTCAATTCGATGGTTGACTACTAAGATTTTTAACCAAATTAATTTTTTATTTTTTTACAAATTTGAGAATATCACTAAACTAGATATATCTTGAAATCCGTACGGTTGGATCGTCGAGATTTATTTTTTTAAAAATAGAATCAACAATCCGTGATAAAACACTAGTTACGAGTACTAGTCAATTCAGTAGTTGACTACTAAGATCTCCAACCAAATTAATTTTTTCTTTTTTGAAAATTTGGGAATATCACTAAATTAGATATATCTTGAGATCCGTACGGTTGGATCGTCGAGAAATAATGTTTAAAAAATAGAATCAACAATCCGTAACAAAGCACTAGCTACGAGTACTAGTCAATTCGGTAGTTGACTACTAAGATCTCCAACCAAATTAATTTTTAATTTTTTGAAAATTTGGGAATGTCACTAGATTAGATATATCTTGAGATTCGTACGATTGGATCGTCGAGAAATAATATTTAAAAAATAGAATCAACAATCCGTGACAAAACACTAGTTACGAGTACTTGTCAATTCGGTAGTTGACTTTTAAGATCTCCAACCAAATTAATTTTAAATTTTTTAAAAATTTGGGAATATCACTAGATTAGATATATCTTGAGATCTGTACGGTTGGATCGTTGAGAAATAATTTTTATAAAATAGAATCAACAATCCGTGACAAAGCACTAGTTACGAGTACTAGTCAATTCGGTAGTTGACTACTAAGATCTCCAACCAAATTAATTTTTTATTTTTTGAAAATTTGAGAATATCACTAGATTTAATATATCTTGAGATCCGTACGGTTGGATCATTGAGAAATAATTTTTAAAAAATATAATCAACAATTCGTGACAGAACACTAGTTACGAGTACTAGTCAATTCGATGGTTGACTACTAAGATTTTAAACCAAATTAATTTTTTATTTTTTACAAATTTGAGAATATCACTAAATTAGATATATCTTGAAATCCGTACGGTTGGATCGTCGAGATATATTTTTTTAAAAATAGAATCAACAATCCGTGATAAAACACTAGTTACGAGTACTAGTCAATTCAGTAGTTGACTACTAAGATCTCCAACCAAATTAATTTTTTCTTTTTTGAAAATTTGGGAATATCTCCAAATTATATATATCTTGAGATCAGTACGGTTGGATCGTCGAGAAATAATTTTTAAAAAATAGAATCAACAATCTGTGACAAAGCACTAGATACGAGTACTAGTCAATTCGGTAGTTGATTATTAAGATCTCCAAACAAATTAATTTTTCATTTTTTGAAAATTTGGGAATATCACTAAATTAGATATATCTTGAGATCCGTACGGTTGGATCGTCGAGATATATTTTTTTAAAAATAGAATCAACAATCCGTGACAAAAAACTAGTTACGAGTACTAGTCAATTCGGTAGTTGACTACTAAGGTCTCCAACCAAATTAATTTTCTATTTTTTGAAAATTTGGGAATATCACTATATTAGATATATCCTTAGATCCGTACGGTTGGATCGTCGAGAAATAATTCTTAAAAAATAGAATCAACAATCCGTGACAAAGCACTAGTTACAAGTACTAGTCAATTTGATAGTTGACTAGTAAAATCTCCAACCAAATTAATTTTTTATTTTTTAAAAATTTGGGAATATAACTAGATTAGATATATCTTGAGATCCGTACGGTTGGATCGTCGAGAAATAATTTTTAAAAATTAGAATCAACAATCCGTGGCAAAGCACTAGCTACTAGTACTAGTCAATTCGGTAGCTGATTATTAAGATCTCCAAACAAATTAATTTTTTATTTTTTGAAAATTTGGGAATATCACTAAATTAGATTTATCTTGATATCCGTACGGTTGGATCGTCGAGATATATTTTTTTAAAAATAGAATCAATAATCCGTGACAAAGAACTACTAAGATTTTCAAACAAATTAATTTTTTATTTTTTGAAAAATTGGGAATATCACTAAATTAGATGTATCTTGAGATCCGTACGGTTGGATCGTCGAGAAATAATTTTTAAAAAATAGAATCAACAATCCATGACAAAGAACTACTAAGATCTCCAAACAAATTAATTTTTTATTTTTTGAAAATTTGGGAATATCACTAAATTATATGTATCTTGAGATCCGTACGGTTGGATCATCGAGATATATTTTTTAAAAAATAGAATCAACAATCCGTGACAAATAACTACTAAGATCTCCAAACAAATTAATTTTTTATTTTTTGAAAATTTGGGAATATCACTAAATTAGATGTATCTTGAGATCCGTACGGTTGGATCATCGAGATATATATTTTTGAAAAAAGAATCAACAATCCGTGACAAAGAACTACTAAGATCTCCAAACAAAATAATTTTTTATTCTTTGAAAATTTGGGAATATCACTAAATTAGATGTATCTTTAGATCCGTACGGTTGGATCGTCGAGAAATAATTTTTAAAAAATAGAACCAACAATCCGTGACAAAACACTAGTTACGAGTACTACTCAATTCAATAGTTGACTACTAAGATTTCAAACCAAATTAATTTGTTTATTTTTTGGAAATTTGCGAATATCACTAAATTAGATATATTTTGACATCAGACAGTTAGATCGTCGTGAAATATTTTTTTTAAAACGAAACAAAAAGCCGTAACAAAGCACTAGTCACTATTTAGTACTAGTCAATTTAGTTGTTCATTACTAAGATCTCAAGCCAAAATAATTTTTTGGGTTTTGGAAAATTTGGGTACATCAAAAAATTAGATATATCTCGACAATCCGATCCGAACCGAATATTCCTACATCCAAACAAAATCCGATCCGAACAGTAAAAATCCGAAAGAGAACCGAACCCAATTTGATCCGATCTTAATCTAAAATTTATCCGATTTTAATCCGAATTTTACCCGAACCGATTCAGAACCGATCCGAACCGAACAGGCTCTAAATAGTACCTTAACCGAAAGTATCCCGAACCGAATCAGATCCGATCCGAACCGAACATGCTCTAAATAGTAGCTTATCCGAAAGTGGATCCGATCTGAAACAAATCCGATCCGAAACCGATCCGTTTACCCGATTTGCCAGGTCTAGTCAAGGTGTACTTGGATTTATTTGCTGAGTGATAAGTCTGCAGTTTCATCTCTTATTAAGGAATTTTCTACACTTGTGCAAAATCAATTTCAAACAACTATTAAGGTGCTTCGAACAGATAATGGCACAAAATTTGTGAATCGTACTGTTTCTGCATACTTAGCTGAAAATGGTATAGTTCATCAAACTTCATATGTGTATACTCCCAACAAAATGGTTTGGTGGAGCGTAAACATCAACATTTATTAAATTGTGAAAGGGCATTGGGGTTTCATGCTAGTTTGCCAATTGTTTTCTGGGGAGACTGCTTACTTATAGCAGTTTATATTATAAATAGAACTCCCTCTGCTACTCTTAATCATAAGAGTCCCTATGAAGTGTTGTTGGGTTCTTTACCTAACTATGATGAATTAAGAGTGTTTGGGTCACTATTTTATGCTACTGTTGTGCCCCAGCCTCTCGATAAGTTTGCAGCTAGGTCTGTTAAGGGTGTCTATTGGGTTATCCATATGCCAAGAAGGGCTACAAAGTTCTGGATTTAGAAACAAGACAGGTTCTTGTTTCTCATGATGTTCACTTTATTGAAAATATTTTCCTATTTAGAGACATGGAGTCTAAGTCTCCACATTCACTGTTTCCTCCATCTCCAGTTTTTGTTGAAGATGATCCTTTACAGTTTCATTGTGAGGATAGTTTATCTAATAATCAGACTTCAGATGAGGATAGTTTATTTAATAATCAGACTTCATATTATTCTATCCTTGAGTCTGATACTGGTGATACTAATTCTGAGGCTACTGCTCCTGTGATCCGACCTCAAAGAAATCGAACTCTACCTGTGAAATTTCAGGATTATGAAGGTATTCCATCACATTTATTAACTACTGGTTCTGAGAAAGTTGTCAACTCTGTTTTTCACTCAGATTCAGTGTTTAAACCTCAAACCTATAAGCAGGCTGTTAGTCATTCTGAATGGTGTGAGGCCATGTCTGTTGAATTAGCTGCTTTAGAGGCTAATCAGACATGGGAGGTAGTTCCTTTACCTGCTCATAAGAAGACAGTGAGTTGTCGATGGTTGTATAGGATTAAATACTTACCTAATGGTAAAATTGATCGTTATAAGGCTCGTCTTGTTGCCAAGGGCTTTACTCAAACAGAAAACTTGGATTATTTTGAGACATTTGCCCCAGTGGCAAAGATGACTTCATTTCGTATTCTTCTTGCTCTTACTGCTATGAATAATTGGTCTCTTACACAACTAGATGTGACAAACGCTTTCTTACATGGCTTGTTGGATGAAGAGGTGTACATGTCTTGTCCACCTGGATATGATATTCCTGAGGAAGTTTTGAAGAAGTATCCTAATCAAAAGCTGGTTTGTCGATTGCTCAAGTCATTATATGGCTTGAAACAGGCTCCACGACAGTGGTTTATAGCTTTTTCTTCAGCTTTGTTATCCTTTGGTTTTGTGCAAACTGTTGGAGATCCTAGTCTGTTTGTTATACTCAAGGGAGTTCAGTGCTGGTGTTACTCATCTATGTTGATGATATGGTTTTGACAGGAAATAATGATTTGCTTATGGCTCAGGTTACAGATTTTCTGAGAACTCAATTCAAGATTAAAGACTTAGGTGCTTTATCATACTTCTTAGGAATTCAGATTAGTCGAGATATTACTGGAATTTTCATGAATCAGCAGAAGTATACTTCAGATATTCTTAAGGATTTTGATCAGATTAGCAGAAATGAAGAATTTGCTTAAGTACCAATTCGAGAAGTACATTTGTCTATTCGAGAAGTCTAGCATTCGAGAAGTCAGAGATTCGATATCTGAGAAGACACTGTTCGATATCTCTAAATGAATTGTTCGATATCTCATTCGATATCTCAGAGATTCGACATGTCTAAATATTCTATTCGAGAACTCAAGAAGTCAACAAGTCAAAGTGGTATTCGAGTTCTCAAAGAGTCAACAAGTCAAAGTTCCATTCGATATCTCAAGGACTCAGAAAGCTATTCGATATCTCAAGGATTCGACAAGTCAAGTGTTCTATTCGACAACTCAAGGAGTCCTGGAGAAAAGTACTATTCGAGAAGTGATTCGACATGTCAATCATACAGTATTCGAGAACTCAGAGTTATCTAATCCTAGTTCTCGAATCAATCACTTAGCCACTTCTCGAATACATTCTTGGAGACAAAATACTGAAGAAATTGTACAAGTCTGAAACCTACAACAAGCCAATGTACTTTATGGACCACAATCTGTAACGTACTCTGGAAAGTCTACAAGTAAGCTTGGAGAGATATAGAAGAGACAAAGAGCTAAAGAAGTGGATCTGAACAGAACTTTGCAAAGTCAAATCTGTAGCCGTTTGGATGCTTACTCAAAAAGGATAGACATACAAGAAAGTAATTTATCCTATAACCTTATTTGTAGCAACTGAGTTGTATTCATGTTCTATAAGAATACAATATCACTTCTTTAGTTGGTTAAGGTTTTTCATACACATTGTAAGACATATCTCTCTGAGAAAAATGAAGCTGAGAATACTACCATTTGTATTCACAGATTGTAGCAACCTTTATCTAATAATATATTAGATTAAGGTGATATTGTGTCTTGTGTTATCTTTATCCGCACCTATACATTTGCACACACAAACACTTATCTGCTACATAGATTCAAGAACAAAGAAAAGTTCAAGAATCCATTCACCCCCCCTCTGTATTCTTTTACTGTATTCAATACTCAACAAGTGGTATCAGAGCGGGCTGTTTATTCAAAAACAGAAAAACAATCATGATTTCGAATACACCAAAGACCACAGGAACGGTGAAAGTCCCTAAGTTTGACAAAGAAAATTACAACCTCTGGAAGATAAAAATGATGTTGTTCATCAAAGCCTCTCATCCTTTATATCCTGAGATTCTCAAGAATGGTCCCTTTGTTCCACAACAAGAAATACCTGAGAAGACTATTGGAACCATAACTGTTCCAAGATCTTATGTGGCCAAGGAACCATCCAAATGGACAGAATCAGAAAAGGAGATGGTTGCTCTTGACAGTCATCTCATGTTGCTAATTATTGATTCCGTGGACATGTCAATGTTTGCAAACATTGCATCGTGTACATCTGCCAAAGAAATGTGGGATCACATTGAGGTGTTATGTGAAGGGACGGATGAAGTCAAGGAAAACAAGAAACAGATTCTTGGTCACACGGTATGAAGCTTTCATGGCACAGCCCAAGGAAAGCATCACTGAGATGTTTGAGAGATTCACAAGCTAGTTACTGAGTTGCAGATGAATGGCAAGGTTTACAGCACCAAGGAGTTGAACATGAAGTTTCTACTATCTTCACCAAACCACCTAGAGTAGAGGGTCATTTCTCTAAGGGAAAGAGATTTGAACAAATTCACATATGATGTGCTCTATGGGGTTTTAAAAACTCATGAGCTTGAGTTGCTTCAGAAAAGGGCTATCCAAGCCAACCAAGGTAGAATGATAAACACATCACGTGCCTTGATTGTCAACAAATCTATTCAAGACCTAGAAGCATCTACAAGTCAGCTAAGGATAGAGGAGATAGTAGATGATGAAGAAACTGAAGCTGAGGTAAGTGAACCTGTTGAGGAGAAGGAGGAAGAAGAGTTCTACACTCTTGAAGAACTTGATGGAATGGAAAACACTTCATATGCTTTCATGGCCAGAAAATTTCCAAACATCAGATTCAAGAGGAACCAACCCTTCAAACCTAAAACCAAAAACCATTCATTCAACAAGAGCAAGGCACTTGTGAAACCAAACAAGAATAAATTTAAAACCAGCCATGTGGATAGGTCATCTGTAAGGTGTTATAGATGCAATGACCTAGGGCATTTTACCAGTGAATGCACAAAGCCTAAAAAGAAGGATAAAGAGTTTCTAGAGCTTAAAGCTAAGTATGAGGCTCTTCTGAGAAAGCAGACACAAGGTAAGGCCTACATAGCTGAAGGGAAGTGTTGGGATGATTCTGATAGTGATGGAAAAGAGCAAGAATTTTGTAACTATGCCTTGATGGCCAATTCCAAGGATGACACATCTTCATCAGACTCTCAGGTACCATCTCTCACTACCATAGACATGTCTGTTTCTGAGTACAAATGTTTGATTGAACAACTATCTCTTGAAATGTTTAATATTCATACTAATATGACTGCTGCTAATGAGGAGATTGCTAAACTGTCTACTAGAAATGAAATGTTAATAAAAAAGAATGAGGAACTTGAGCTAACTGCTATGCAAGTAGAAAACCTTAAAAAAGAAGTTGAATATCTGCAGAATAAGGTTCTATATGCTAGTCAAGTGGAAAAGGCTCTTAGGGATGAACTAGCTGAAAATGAATTCAAACTGAAAGCTTTTAAGAAATCATCTGGCCTAGTGCAATCCTACTGTGAGAAAATTCAAGCTAAACCCAAGGCTGCCATTTGACTTGACTATGACACTCTTAAACAGAGGAAAGGCTATGCTGTCATTGAAGATGACATAGTTGTTCAAGTGGAAGTGCCTCACATTTTGAAAAAGGCTAAGACTCCAATTTTTAAAGAATCAATATTTGAAATTGATGAGGATGCCTTACTCATCAAGCAAATGTTGAATGATGAGGATGAGGCACAATCCAGTGAACAACAAGCATCCTCTAAGAGTGAGAGTGTCAAGTCAAAAGCCAAGGAGCCAGTAGGTGATAGGTCAAGACCTAAGAAGTTTGTTAAGTTTGTTTCAGCTGGGAAGAATGAATCTGAGAAGAAAGTGACTAAGAAGAAACAGAACAGAAATGACAAGTTAGGGATTAACAAAGATAACAACTATGCTTATATGCCTAATGCCCCTAGAAAGACTTGTCAGAATTGTTTCAGTACCAATCATTTAACTCATGCATGCAAGAAACCTAGTGGTAGTGTGCCCAAACCTTTCTATGATTGTTCTGTGCCTCTAAGACATAGAGATGCTCCATTTTATGATAAATTTGACTGTATGCCATGCAACATGAATGTTATGACTAGTTGTTTCAATTTGAGAAGGCAATTCATTGATGGTTGTATCAGTCACAATTCTCACACACACTACACAAGGCCAAAGTCTTCAAGTCCTCCTAAAGCTAGGAAGGTACTTCTGTCACCTAAGTCTGAAACCTCAGGTTCTAAGACTTCTAACAGTGACAAGAAGACTAACAAAAAGAAAGTTGAAAAGCATGTTGTTTATGATAAAACTGTTTCTAAGTCACATGGACCCAAACTTGTTTGGGTACCAAAGGAGAAGTAATACCTTTGTGGTTGCAGGGCAAAGAAAGTGAAAAGAAGGTCATGTGGATTTTGGACAGTGGATGCTCAAATCATATGACTAGTGATATGGCCCTGCTGTCACAGTATGAGGAGAAGGCTGGCCCAATGGTTGCTTTTGGAGATGACAGCATGGGTAACACATTGGGATATGGCAAGTTGAAAGTTGGTAATGTCATCATTGAAGATGTAGCACTAGTCAAGGGACTCAAGCATAATCTGCTAAGTGGTGGTCAGTATACTGATAGAGGATTTAAAGTGGATTTTGATAAAGATGAATGTTTGATCACCCACAAGAAGACTGGTGATTTTGCTCTATCTGGAGTAAGGAAAAGAAGCCTGTTTGTAGCCAATATGGACTCTGCAAACAAGGACAAAATTTGTTGTTTTTACTCAAAAGCATCAAATGAAGCTTGTTGGCTGTGGCACAAGAAATTATCACACCTGAACTTGAAAGCCATTAATTCTCTAGTCAAAAGAGAGTTAGTGAGAGGCATGCCCACACTTGAATTCTGTCAAAAAGGAGTGTGTGAGGCTTGTCAAAGAGGAAAAATGAAAAGATCAAGCTACAAGTCAAAGACAGTGACATTAATAACCAAGCCCCTACAACTCATTCATATGGACTTGTTTTGGCCTGTCGATATTATGTCACTAGGAAGAAAGAAGTATGCCTTGGTGATGGTTGATAACTTTACAAGGTATACATGGGTGGAATTTCTAGCATCAAAAGATGAGGCTCCACAAGTAATCATTGAGCACATAAAGAGAGTTGACATGGAAGCAAAGGCCAACAATGCAAGTGTGATTGCATTGAGAAGTGATAATGGAACAGAGTCCAGAAATGCCATACTTGAAGCATTCTGCAAAGAGAATGGAATTTCTCAGCAATTCTCAGCTCCAAGGACTCCAAAACAAAATGGAGTTGTTGAGAGAAATAATAGAACTCTAATTGAGGCTGCTAGAACAATGTTGCTTGATGCAAAGATGCCTACATGTTTTTTGGTTGAGGCTGTGAGCACTGCATGCTATATCCAGAACAGAACCCTCATCAACAAAAACACTGGAAAGACACCTTACAATTTGATGACTAGAAAGAATTCTACTCTAAAGTATGTTCATACTTTTGGAAGCAAATGCTTTGTATTGAAGGATAATTCAGAATATGTTGGAAAATTTGATGCAAAGACATTTGAAGGAATTTTTCTTGGCTACTCTATGGAAAGAATTTCATACAAAGTTTATGTCATTAGTCAAAAGAAAATTATGGAAAGCACAGATATGACATTTGATGACAGCAAACTACCTGGATTAGAATAAGCCAATGATGAAGATAAAGATCCATTAAAGTTTGATAATCTAGATGATTCTGATGAAGAGATTAAAACTGGAGTTGAAATTCAAGTTCAACAAACTCAAGTGAATGATGATACAAGAGAAGAATTTGTGCCAATCAATAGTGGAGAAATAAGCATCCAAGACACACCTGTGAATAGTGGCAACCTCACAGGGGGAGGAAATGAGAATGATCATGACTTGGATGATGAGGCAACATCAAGAATGAGAAATCAGACTGAGCATTCAAGGAAATGGGATAGATCACACACTGCAGAGCAAATTATTGGAGATCCTAATGCAGGAGTAAGGACTAGGAGAGCAACTCAGAATGAGTGCCTCTATGGCTGCTTTCTATCTCAGGTTGAGCCTAAGAAACTTGATGATGCACTGTTGGACCCAGATTGGATTATTGCCATGCAAGAGGAGCTGAATTAATTTGAAAGAAACAAAGTATGGGAACTTGTGCTTGCACCAAAAAATAGAACCATTGTTGGAACAAAATGGGTTCTGAAGAATAAGATGGATGAAATGGTGTAATAGTAAGAAACAAAGCAAGGTTGGTTGCAAAAGGATACTCTCAACAGGAAGGCATTGATTATGATGAGACATTTGTCCCTGTTGCTAGATTGGAAGCCATCAGAATATTCTTGGCATTTGCTGCTCATTCAAACTTTAAAGTTTATCAAATGGATGTCAAGAGTGCATTTCTGAATGGAGAGTTGGAAGAAGAAGTTTATGTGCAACAACCACCTGACTTTGAGGATCCACATTTCCCAGAATTTGTTTGCAGATTGCTTAAGGCATTGTATGGACTTAAGCAGGCTCCAAGGGCATGGTATGATACTTTATCACAATTTCTCCTTGAAAATCAATTCACTAGAGGCACATTGGACAAAACACTGTTTTACAAGAAGCATGGTGATGATATTATCCTAGTTCAGATTTATGTGGATGATATCATATTTGGCTCTACCAATGAGAAGCTATGTGAGAAATTCTCTAAACTCATGCAGAGTAGATATGAGATGAGTATGATGGGAGAGTTGACACTCTTTCTTGGGTTGCAAGTCAGTCAAAGGAAGGATGGTATCTTTATCAGTCAAACCAAGTACATCAAGGATTTATTGAAGAAGTTTGACTTGGAAGACTGCTCACCTGCAAAGACACCAATGGCCACTGCCACTAAATTGGATGAAGATGTTAAAGGCAAGAAATTAGATATCTCAGTCTACAGAGGCATGGTTGGTTCTTTACTCTACCTCACTGCAAGTAGGCCAGACATCATGTTTGCTACATGTCTGTGTGCAAGGTTTCAATCAAATCCAAAAGAATCACATTTGATTGCCATAAAAAGGATCTTTAGATATCTGAAGGGCACTCCAAACTTGGGTTTATGGTATCCTAAGGACACAGGCACTACACCATATATGGGCTATTGCAACGCCAAAGTACATTTATGTTGCATAAAGTGTTACAATAGACAAGAAACTTGTTCATTTATTGCAATACTTTTAAAAATGTTACATAAAGTAGGAAAGTGTTGCAAGCGAAGTAATCAATTTGACATTTTTAAACAATTGCAACACCTTCAAAAAAACGTTACAATACAATTTACACTTTTAGTGAAATTGACCAAAATATCAAGGCGGGCTTTTGATTTTTCATTGGGCGGGCTTGTGAAAAGTTGGCACCAAAACGTTTTGTACCAAAACTTTAATTAAACAAAATAGAATTCTATTTCACAAATATCCTAACTCACCTCCTCTCTCGCTGTCTCACTCATCTCAGTCATCTCTCGCCCACCGCTCTCTGACTCATCTCTCTCGATCACCCTTCTCTCACACTCATCTCTTACACCTCTCTCAAACCCCTAATATTGATTAGACCAAAACCCTGAAATTGATTAGATCAAATATCCAATTAAATCTTCGATTGAGGTAAAATACCCAATTTTTTACAATTATGTTCGATTATGTAAGTATATGTATGTATGCCTATGAAACATTCACATTATAATTTTATGTTCATTATTATGTGTTCGATTAATGGTATTAAGTGTTAAATTAGTGGGACTTTTGTAGGATTTTTGTGTTAAATTTGTGGGAATTTGTGTTAATTACTAGAGCTTTTGTATTATATTTTATTGCAATTCTATCTACATCAATAGAGAATTTTGTGTTAACTAGTGAGAATAACCCGGGATGACTGAGTTTTCCTTCTCTTATGCTTGGCCTTTTATATGTATCCTTGATTAGTTTTAGTGGCCCTCAACTTGAGTTTAGATACTCACTTTGTGTAATAATCAACTGACTTTCACATTTTCCTCTAGGGATTCATTTTAAGTATCCTAGTTATTTTTTGAGTTGAGATATTTTGTTTTTATATTGGCTCTCTCACACTTGTGTTCTTGCAAAATTTGAGGGAAAAAAATTTAATGATCAAGTTAAAAAGTTGTTAAATCCCAAAATTGTGATTAAGGGTATCAACGATGACTTGTTTATATGTATCTGGGGTTTGGAATTAATGCTTACAAAAGGTAAAAGAATGCCTCAGACTTTTTCTTTTTGTTTCTGTATATGCTAATTAGTACTATCCCATATTGTATACTGATGAAAGTTTGACATACAGACCAAAGTTTAGCTGATCAGCTAAGATTTGATGTTGTTGTCCGCCTTGTTAAGTTTCTTAGTGTGATTGACCCGGAAGCAATTAAGGTTTGCTGTGTTAATACGCTGTGTTAATTTGAAATGTATTCAGGAATTTTATTCGATTATAGGGACTCATTTCTGGAATAATCTTGCACTTTTTTCAGTCTTGGTGTGTTATCATTCTCTCGTATGCAAGATCTGATGAATGCAGCGGTGTAATGAAAGACGAGGAACTTCCACTCTTTTTGAAACTTATGGATAGTGACACTCGTAATTTAATGGTTGAGGTAATCTTCATTCACTAGTTCATCAGTTTCTCCATACTTAATTATGTGAATTGTGAGTGCATGTGACTAGAAATGCTTTCGAAATGTGAAGGATGTAATTGCATTGACAAGATTAGCTTATGCTCGCCCCAATTATGTACATGTTATCATCAAGAACAATGCTTTGGTAGTTGAACATAAAATTTCTAGTCTTTATTGAGATGACGTTTCTGTTGTAGGTGCAGCTCTAGCTATTTTAGACAACCTTTTTCAACCGAGGATAAATACGACAGTCTAATTAGAATCACAGACTCCAAAATTATGGAGGAGGATTGGGGTAATACTTTTTTATATTACTCGGTGTTTGCGTGTTGTGTATTGTTTCGTTGATTACATTAGGAGTACTGCATTGCTGTCTAATTAGAATATTACATGATTTCCGATTTTATAATTGTAGCTCTAACTTATAATTGGAAAATACGACAGTCTTGGTAGCTAGTGATGTTGTGGACATGCTATATAATTATATATTATGTTTATATGCTACTGAATTGAATGCTAGTGCTGTGTAGTCGTGAAACAATGTCATCTTTTTCTATTTGAGTAGTTATTTGATACTTTTGTTTGTCTTCTATTGATTTTATGGCATCATCCACAAGACCGTCTCTTAAGCTAAGGTTAACCAGAATGATATCTCACATCTAAATTATAATTTAGAATTTTGGAATAAAAGCCTTGACAACTAGAAGTTTTAGAATTCTGGAATAAAAGCCTTGACAATTATAATTTAAGCATGACTTGTATTTAGTTGTTCAAATAAGTATAGTTGCTGCTCTGAAAATTAGTAGTTTAGATACTGTTTTTAGAATCAAGTGCTATTAATATGTATTGTGTAGAACTTCTGTTGCAAATTTACATTTCATCGCATTTATATTGACATAATGTTCTTTCTAAATCTGTTGCCAACTTCTTTGTAGAGCTTTTTTGTTATTTAGGGTTCAATTTTGGCTCGTTTATCTCAACAGTTTTGTGGGATTCAAAACAATGAGATTTCCTCCATTTCTATTATCGATGATGAATGTCAACTTAACCTAATTTAAGTTTTATCTAAAATTCCCCCATTCTCCCTCTTAAACTACACACGACCAGTTCTTACGACAACTTAGAATTATAAAAAAAAATTGATTTATTAACCTGATTCCATGCAACCTTGCACACTAAAGGTCTTGAATTCAAAATTTGTCACAGATATGAAGTTGTGGATATTTTGGCATTTGTTGCTACATGCTCTTTGACCGGATTACTGGGTAAATGTGGAGCTTGCTTTTAGTTATCCAGATTACTACAGGAAAGTAAAGTACATATATTATTCCCAACTCTGTTAGCTAGATGTGTCATGTGTCAAATTGCTATAATTTCCATTGCCTAGAACCCAATATTTTATGAAAGAGCAGAAAACCTAGATTTGGATTGTCATTCTATGCAATAAAAGGTAAATTTCCTGTATCATTTCTCGATGTTAGCTGATGTGTTAACCAAGATACTTATTGAAGTTCGGAACAATAGCATTATAGCCAAGTGGGGCTTTTCTATACAACTATAATGTCTTTATACATTTTATGTTCCTCTTGTAGCAAACGTTTCCACCTGGTTTCAGTTAGTTTGGCTGAAATCTAAGGTACTAGTGCATTTTAGCCTATCTCGTTAATGTTTATTTATTAAGTAAAGACTTCTTCGGTTCTTTTTTTTTTCTGCAAAATTCAACTTTTTGTGCAACTTTCACAAACAAGACCAAGCATACAATCTTTGCCATCTTCTGTCTTGGGTTGTAATATGTACTCTGTTTTCTCTACATGGATACAGATTGTGTGTCGATTAGTTATGGATATGTTTTGCATCTAGACCTTGGGGTTCTGGGAGTATATAGGCAACTTAGGGGACTTCTTTAGGTACTTGTCAAGTAATTAAATTATTCATGTACCTCAGTATTTCATTTTTCATCTTTGATTTGATCAAATTTCATAAACTGATTTGTTTATGAAACTACATTATTAAGACTGCTTTTCCCTGCAACAAAGTGGCATCAATTCACGCTGCATATAATGTTCAAGAAAAAAATTAGAAAGCCATATGTGACCATCAAGTTTATTAATAATGTGCATCGTTTGCCTATAAAGATGGAAAACTAATGAAACTCAAAAGTGATTAGAGTTACTTACGTGTTGCAGTCGAATTTAGGATCAGCAGAGAATAGAAAAGTAAGTCCACATTTTTCTGATAGAGAATCAAATCTTGGAATACGAGCAGCGGGATTAGCAGTAGCACCACGGGATTAGCAGCGCGTAATGCTCTATACGCATTGCAGCACTCACCAGATGGCTCAGGTTGATCACCTCTGGTAAAAACATTGCACAAGGCTCCTGTTCTCTGTTCTTCTGGTGCACCACATGTCAGAGCTCCACCTGGCCGCATCAACATAGCCACCATCATCAATACTACTGCCAACTGCCAAGTATATAACCCTTGCCATTTTTCTTACTAAATGCAAATGTTGAGGTTATAAGTTGCAGAATGATCCAGGAAGTATTTATAGGATAGCTGGGGAGAATAATCTATAATGAATTAGCTTGTTTCATAGTATTTCTTGTGTTTAATAGTATGTGATTTATAGTATGTGATTTCTTATGTTTGTGCATTTATAGTATTTGATAAGTATTTATAGTATTTATAAGTAACTTTTTTTTACTCAACTTGTTTCATAGTATGTGATTTCTTGTGTTTGTGCATTTGATCATGCTTAATCTAGCTGGACTTGACTGGACAATATGCTGTAAAAAGCTGATGTATGTAACAAACTAATTGACAAAAATGACCAATCACTTGCAGCAAAGAACCTAGTGATGGCCGGTGTCAAGTCTGTTACTTTGTATGATGAAGGAAATGTGGAGTTGTGGGATTTGTCCAGCAATTTCATTTTCACAGAGAATGATATTGGTAAGAACGGAGCACTTGCTTCTGTTCAAAAGCTTCAGGAACTCAACAATGTCATGGCTGCATCTACCTTAACGTCGAAATTGACAAAAGAGAAGCTATCTGATTTTCAGGGACCATGCTATTACCAATTTAGAGGATCATAATTGCTATATTATCAAATGAAAGCTGTTGATTAAGCTTTCTTACTCCTACCATCTTCCTGGTGCTTTATAATAGCATAAGTCAATTACATAGATTGTATTTTTCTAAGTTAATAGATTGCTATCTGTCTTCTTACTTTCTGATGCAAACTCTGTTTTGAAGAAGTTTCAAGCCAGATAACGAGGATAGTTAAATAAGTCTGTACCATAAACAAAATAAACACTCGTCTTTATGTGGTGTGTTTGAACTAGTATCATGTGTTAACACATCCATTATATAACTCTGTTTGTTCTGTGTATTTATAATTAATCTCAGCACTAATTTTGGGTGAGCTAACAACTTGTTTTACAGGATTTGCTGAGGTCCATATTGGATGCAGTCTTTGCAGAGGCTTTACAGTGATCATATGATCGCGAGGATGACAATGATCACGAGGACAACAAAAGTAATGATTGATGATCAGTACTTAACTACTTATATTTTTTATGTGTGTACTTTTGGTAGTAGTTGGTATTTTGATCATTGGAAGACTAAGTTTAATGTAGAATTGTGATGTATTTAGTCGACATGTGTTTCGATCTACTGTATTGACATTATCTTGTTGGATTTTAAATGTCATTTCTGGGTTTGATATTCTTTTGTGTAAGGCATATTAAAATTTCAAACATGACATTGCAATTTGGACTAATAAAAAGTGTTGCAAATAAGTGTTGCCAACTAAATTTAAAAGTATTACAACAGGGATAAAAATGTTGCAGAAAAATATTGCAAAAAAACATAAAGTGTTGCAAAATGCATCAAAATGTTGCAGATTATTATTGCAAAAATATCAAAAAGTATTGCAAAAGGTTCCAAAATGTTGCATATAAATGTTGCAAAAAAACCAAAAGTATTGCAAAATGCATAATAATGTTGCAAAAAAATGTTGCAATAAACTCACTTTGTAACATTTTTAAGTCAATTAATGTTGCAAAAAAGTGTTGCATTCGTCTGTTGTAACACATTCAAAATGTTGCTAAAACATGCAAAAGTGTTACAAAAAACTACACCAAACTCTTTTTGTAATACTTTGAAAAGCGTTGCAATAAGTTCAAAAAGCGTTGCTATAGAAGGCTATTGCAACGCCGGCAAATGCAACACCGAGTTTTAGCAAAAGCGTTGCATAAACATCTATTGTATCACTTTTGGGGCCTAAAGTTACACTTTTTTGGTGTTGCAACAGCCCATATTTGGTGTAGTGAGGGTTCAATCTGGTTGGTTATTCTGATGCTGATTATGCTGGATGCAGAGTGGATAGGAAAAACACCTCAAGTAGCTGCTAGTTTCTTGGACAAAGGTTAGTCTCTTGGTACAGCAAGAAACAACAATCTGTGTCAACTTCTACAGCTGAGGCTGAATACAAAGCTGCTGGAAGTTGCTGTGCTCAAGTGCTTTGGATTAGAAATCAACTTAGAGATTATGGACTTGTGTTGGAAAGAATTCCAATCATGTGTGACAACACAAGTGCAATCTCTATAGTTGCCAATCCTGTCAATCATTCTAGAACAAAGCACATTGACATCAGATATCATTTCATTAGAGAACATGCAACTAATGGAACCATTGAGTTGCATTATGTCTCTACAGATAAACAACTAGCTGACATATTCACTAAGCCATTAGATGAAGCCACCTTCACAAGGTTGGTTAGTGAGATTGGAATGCTGAATTCTTCGGATTCTGGCTAAGTGAATATATCATCTAGATTGTTGCAGCAGTAAACACTTACTTTATCTAAATTCTCAATACTTTTAGAGTAAGTGTTGGCTGAAATATGATTTATAAATATTTCACATCTGTTGCATATGTTGGAAAATCATATTTTATTAACTTGAAATTTCTATGAAATTTTGAGAAAATCACTGTTTAATTTGCTAGAATATTCTTCATTGAATATGACTGGTAAATTTTAAAAGATAGTGAAAATTAATTTTTGTGAGTGATGGGTATATTTCGATAAGTCAGACTTCTCGAATGGTTCACTATTCGACATCTCTAACAAGTCTCATTAGAGCACTCTCGAGTTCTCGAATAGAGTCTTTTAGAGATATCGAATAGAGGTATTCTTGACTTCTCGAATATGGTAATTGAATTCTCTAATGACTGAGTTCTCGAATACTATATTTGAGTTCTCGAATCATTTGAAAAGGCTGAATTCTCGCTGAATCTCAACCGATTTTGGATTTTTTTCTAAAATTTTAATTCACTCATAAAAACACATTTTATTTAATTTAGAATTATTTCTAAGTTAGATAAATGCCAGCTGCGAGTTACCATCTGCTTGAGTTATCGAATAAGCCTTTCTTGACTTATCGAATAGTTGTTTTCTACTTCTCGAATGCCTGACTTGTCGATACAAAACATATGTTTAATCGACAATTCAAGTACTTCATACTTATACAATCCTACATCTATTCGATTCATTTCATTCGACTACTCAAGCATCTAAACTCCCAAAACCTCTGAAAACCCTAACTGCCAAAAGCAAAATTTCTTCTTCACCTTTACTCTTCCCTCTCTTCTCTCTGTATCAATGGCAACCGTGAAATTCAACACCAACTTTATCGCCCTAACCAGTGATGTTGAAGCACCCAATGCGAACTTCAAATGCTTTGTGAAGTGGATGTTTGAGTCATACATCAAGGATGCACTCTCTGCCAACCCAACTCTGTATCTAGATATTCTGGAACAGTTTTGGGGAACCGCTATTGTGGAAGTTGTAGCCCTAGAAATCGCAATAACGTCATATATAATCTACTGCAAGATTAGGAAATCACTATCACCACTGCAGACATGAATCAAGCATTGGGCCTACAACAAGAGACATATGACATACTGGCCACAAATGCAGAGTTAGAAGAATTCTTTAAATTTATCAACTACTCAGATGGGATCAATCTTGGAAAGTTGAACAGGAAGAATCTGAGGAAGGAGTGGAGCTATGTGTTTGCAACTCTTCTTCAAGTCTTCACTGCCAGGAAATCTAGTTTTGATCAAATCAGTGCACCTACGCAGCAGATTGGCTATGCCTTGGCTTATGGGAGGAAGATAGATGTTGGACAAATCATTCTCTAAGAGTTGTATGGGAGACTTGGTAAGAACACAACCAAGAGAGGTACTGACATTTTCTTCCCTCGCTTTATTCAATCCGTACTTAATTTTAAGAATGCTAAATTGATTGAATTACCTGGGATAGATAGAAATAGAATAGGCTATCCTAAATCCATGACCAAATTTATTTTTGGTAATTTGGAGACTAGGAATGATGTGGATGTAAGACTTAACATAACTCCCCATATGGAGGGTTTGTTTAGGACTTACCCCCACAACATGCCAACATTTGATTCAAAGTCACAGTTAGCACAATCCAAGCAAGTAGAACACAATGCTAACCCAGGGCTTGCTAACCAACCCTCTCAACCAAACACTCTACCAAACACTGAGCCAACTGCATCATCCTCTCAAAAGGGTGATGTTAGTAAAAAGGAGAAGAAGAGAAAACAGGTTACGTCTGCACCTTTGACCATATTATCAGAAGCAGCACTGGCTGTTGAATTAGGTTTAGAAAGTGAGGAACCTGAGTCACCCTTAATCAGACCAAAGAAGAAGAAATTTAAAACCACCTCTTCAGTCACACAAATGGCTGAAGTTGTAAAATCAGGGGCACACAGTTCACTAGATGTATCCTCTCAATAGGGTGCATCTATAGAATCAAGCAACCTCCCCAATGCATCTATCTGTAAAGAGTCAGCACCTGGGGGTGATAAGGCTGGCACAACACTGAGTGGAGAGCACATCACATTTGAAACTCCCTCTACTTCTCAGGGGGAGTTGCCAAAATCTATTCTACAAGACACTTCTCTTCCAGAATCTACATCACAAATTTCTTTGGAGCCTGTACTTCAAGAAATTGAAGAACAAGGCATTGATCACCAGGAATTCTTTCCTCTTGGTGAGCCAATGGACTCAAGTGACTTAGTGCATGACACTTTGCTCACCACCCAGAAACCACATTCAGATGATGAGGGAATGCTAGCTGGGGCATATCCTGATGACATTATCACAAACACAGAGGATTCACTAGTCTTTACTAGAGACTCTGTGCCTGTGTCAACTACTATTGTAACTTATCCCACTCCTGTGGAGACAACAGTAGTAGAGTCATTCCATCCGGTTACAGAAGTTGCATCTGTAATTGAGGAGTCTAGCTTGCCTAGCTCTAGCTCTAACTTCATGTCTCAATGGCTGAAGCCTGTGCAACATGACAGTGTTTCAGGATCAGGGTCTGTTCCACCTTAATTGACGGTTGAAGCACTTCAAAGCTTAATTGTACGTGGATCAGATCCCTGAGTTCACAAAGATTGCTCAGAACCTTCTCATTGCTGACATGCCAAATCCAGACTATGAAGCTATTCTCTTATGCCACAGAGATGATGTGGAGATGCAAAAGGCAAAGATAGTAGATGATGCTGAGAGAGATGGCAATGTAGATGCCTGGCTACAAGGAAAATTTGATATTTCTCTCTCAGAAGGCCTCTAGTACATCAGAGAAGATTACATAACTGCACTAGGGTCCAATGCCAAATCTCTCACCCCTAATGATGTTTATGAGGCAGTGAACGACAACTACAAGGGTATTCTCAAGGCTGCACACTACCTTGGCAAGGGGCTAAAAACAGAAGTTCATGAAGTGTGTTCAGCCACCACTAAAGAAGTGCATGAGATAAAGAGGACTTTTACTGCTAAATTTCCTCAATTGGAGACGGTAATCAAGGACATTCTAGCATGCAAATCTACTTGTACCAAGATGGACAATGGTTTAGCTCTTCTAAAAGATGGGGCACCAATTTCAAAATCTAGCTGATCAGACAACTGAAGCAAATGCCATGCTCAGGACTCTTTTTGCAAACCAGTATGGAGATAAGCTGATTACTGAAGTCCCATTGCATGATATGACTAGGTTTGAAGTGCAGAGACTTAAGGACCAATCCCTGTCTGGCTTCAAATCTACTGAATTATTCACCAAGGTAGATGCTCTTGAAAAGGAGGTAGCCTCTCTCACAAAGTCTAATGCTCATCTTATAGACAAGGTTGCAATTCTCAATGAACAGTTGGACACCCAAGCCACCACCACAGCTAATGTCCTTCTGCATCAACAATCAATGCTGTCTACTATGATGAAGCACATGGGTCTCCCTCTCCCTGAAGAATCTTCAAACCCAAAGGTCATTCCTACAGCCTCTGTGCCTGGCAACAAGCCTAAGGGGGAGAAGAGGACATCAAGGAATTCAAATCAAAAGGGGGAGAAACCTAAGGAGAAAGGCATAAAGCTAAATGAGGGTGGACATCAAAGGGCTCCAAAACCCATGACTCATGTGCAAGGTAAAGGAAAATCCAAAGTTCTGAAAGTGGTTGCAGGGAGTATGCCATCTGACAAACCTCCATCTTCCATATCTGAAAGTGCCAAGCCTGATGAAGTTAAAGTCATTACTGAGGCCAAGCTACTAGAAGTTGCTAATTCAAATGTCTATCATGATAAAGCCTTCTTGGAGTTTCTGAAAGCCACAAGGGAACAGGCTGGTGACACTCAGTTCTATCTGAGAAAGTTGAAGGAGCAGATTGACTACCTCACTGTCATACCCAGGAAAATTAACAACTCATGGTTCAAGGAGATAATGATGGTATCCAACTCAAAGATATGACATCTAACCTACATGACTCTACAAGCTCTAAAACACACAGAGATAGATGCACTACTTGAGCTTATTGAGAAGAGAAATGAGAACAAAAGTCTGTATGATGACCTGAGGAATGGCCAACCTTCAAGGCTACCAGAAGTAATCAAGAGGCCATGGACAATCATCTATCAGTCTGGCACCAAAATTGAAGACATCAAACAATTGGTCATTCCCAATGATCTCACTCCTCGAAATCACAGACTGGTCATTGCTATCATTGATCAACTACAGAAGAAAGTTGGAGTCAGAAATGCTGAAGAAATAGAAGCACTGCACATCCTCAGATCTTTCATAGCAACTAGTGCAATTCCAGAAATGGCTCAACCTAGGAGAAATAAGGATGATGAAGATGAAGATAAAGGTGATGGAAGGAGAAGACATCACAGGAGTGATAAGGGTGCTGAAGATAAGAAGAAGAAGAAGGATATCAAGGATAAGAAAAATGATGATGATCAAGGCAAAGTCTATGAGAGGAAGATTGGAAAACAGCAAGCCCTAGGCATTGCTAGAATTAACCTCACCACAACACAAGACTCTAAGTCTAGGGTGAATACTGTTAGTAGTGGCCTAGCAAAATCTACATCTATGGCTTCTGCAACTGTTTTGCCACCTCAAGGAGAGAAGAAGATTCAAGTCAAGAAACCATCTGTATGTTTCCATAAACAAACTGCTAATGGGATACTACAATGGTCTACAAGCAAGGGTCATAAGTTTCTGCCTAGCAACCATGTAAAAAGGATTAAATTCAAGCATGCATGCTGCAAGAAGGGTGAAGTTATCCAAGTCAAAGGCACTGACAATAATTCCAGGATTAAACCTACCACCTCTGGATGAAAACTATGATGAAGACCAACTGCAGTTCCTATGGGCTCAAAGAATCTATCATGTTGCCATTGTTGATGATTTTCTTGAAATTAAATATATTAATGGAAGACATTGGAGACAAAATACTGAAGAAATTGTACAAGTCTGAAACCTGCAACAAGCCAATGTACTTTATGGACCACAATCTGTAACTTACTCTGGAAAGTCTACAAGGAAGCTTGGAGATATATAGAAGAAACAAAGAGCTAAAGAAGTAGATCTGAACAGAACTTTGCAAAGTCAAATCTGTAGCCGTTTGGATTCTTACTCAAAAAGGATAGACATACAAGAAAGTAATTTATCCTGTAACCTTATTTGTAGCAACTGAGTTGTATTCATGTTCTATAAGAATACAATCTCACTTCTTTAGTTGGTTAAGGTTTTTCATACACATTGTAAGACATATCTCTCTGAGAAAAACGAAGCTGAGAATACTACCATTTGT
The DNA here is from genome assembly GCA_037693485.1 of Kitagawia praeruptora. NCBI lineage: Eukaryota > Viridiplantae > Streptophyta > Magnoliopsida > Apiales > Apiaceae > Kitagawia > Kitagawia praeruptora. The sequence goes on from CM075351.1 coordinate 51,933,515, forward strand.
ATTCATAGATTGTAGCAACCTTTATCTAATAATATATTAGATTAAAGTGATATTGTGTCTTGTGTTATCTTTATTCGCACCTATACATTTGCACACACAAACACTTATCTGCTACACAGATTCAAGAACAAAGAAAAGTTCAAGAATCCATTCACCCCCCCTCTGTATTCTTTTACTGTATTCAATACTCAACACCAACCCTGTTCTTGTCACTTTTTCTGATGCTGATTGGGGTAGCTGTCATTCTACTCGTCAGTCATTACCTGGATTTTGTGTCACATTTGGTGGAACTTTAATCTCTTGGAAATGCAAGAAACAACAAACAGTGTCTCGCTCAACTGCTGAGGCTGAGTATCGAAGTTTGGCTGATACTAGCTGTGAGGTTACTTGGTTGGTTTCATTGCTCACTGAGTTACATGTTGCACATTTGACTCCAGTTCCCTTGTTTTGTGACAACCAGTCAGCTCTCTATATTGCCTCTAATCCTGTGTTTCATGAACGAACCAAACATATTGACATTGATTGTCATTTGGTTCGTCAGAAACTTAAATCTGGCTTGCTGTCTACACATCACATTTCTACCATAGATCAACCTGCTGATCTGTTTACCAAGGCTTTATCTTCTTCTCAGTTGCAGTTTCTACTGTCCAAGTTAGGTGTTTTCTCAGGGCTCTACACACCTAACTTGAGGGGGGATGTTAATCATACTACTCTGCCATGTCAGCAACACACAACTGGAGCTTAGCTGGAGCTGACTAGATAGTGAACTGTTAAATACAGAGTTAGTTTGAGAGTTGGTTAGATTAGATGATATAACATAATCTCTCTCTCTCTCAATTCTATCTTGTTCATTTCTATTTCTCTCTGAGAATGTAAACAATATACATTGTTCATCTTTGTTACAGTTGAATGTTAATGTTCTAAATCTTAGTGTTGAAATGTTTGTTCAAGATGATATCTTTAGTGTGTAAGAGAGTTCATATATGATGACCGACGTCAACTTATCTTTCAACATTTCAACCTTTTCCTTTCCTTTGTTTCTCACGCGTTCATCAACAAATAGTATTTGTTTAATAATTTCACTTTTATATATAGAAATGCAAAAACATACGAGTTTCCTCGTACTTGTGTACGCATTAATTATTCTTACAAGTTTGAAATTTGGTTGCGGAATCTGCTACTCCTTAAAGAAAACCTCGTTGATAACTCAACTTACTTGTCGTCATGGGCTGGAGATGATTGTTATGCATGGCATGGAATTGGTTTCAACAACATAACTGGCCATGTCATGCAACCTGTTCTTCAAAATGGTGATTTACGAGGCATGATCACATAAATTCTTCATTGCTTGATTTGAAGAATTTTAATTACTTAGACTTGAGTTCTAACCAGCTTAATGGATGCAAATTTCATATTTTTTCGGGTCCTTTAGAGCATCTTCAACGGTAATAGCTCAAATCATTAGCTATATAATGATTATCTAAAAGTTTGCTGAATTGTAAGGAGTTAAACTTCAATGGGGTTAGTTATAATTGTTAGCTATATTTTAAAATAATTAGCTTTATTAATAAATATAAAAAAATTATATGAGATTGATGATGTGTCATGATATGAGTGGATAATGTGGATTTTAGATATTATCTATAATTCATAGACATTAGCCAAATATAGAAGATGTGAAACCCATTATCTAAAAATTTACCTAACAGTGTGCATGGTTGGATATGAAAAAAAATAGCTATTAGCTAAAAACACTGTCATGTCACTATTATAACTAACAGATTGTTAGCCTTGGAGATGCTCTTAGGGACCTAACCTATCTCAACTTCTGTAATTCTAGTTTCGAAGGTTAATTCCCCATCATTTTGGAAATCTTTTAAACTTAAGGTACATTAATTTGAGTTATAATTTAGATTCCTCATTAAGCATTGATAGCATGAGATGGTTATCTAAGCTTTCTTTCTTGGAACACCTGGATCTCTCCTGATTAGCGCCATTGATTGGTTTCGGGCTATTAACATGCTTGCTTCCTAATTCAGTTTTAATACTTAAACTGCAATCTTGTCAACTACCCAACAATATCACCAATCATATCACCTTTATGAATTTAATATCTTTTACTCCCTCCGTCCCAAAATACATGTCCCTTTTGTAAAAAAAATTTGTCCCAAATTACATGTCCCCCTCTTCTTTCCATACAAATATCTTTTCTTTCTATACAAATTTAAGTCTAATTTTCCAAACTTACCCCCATATTTGTATTTTCAATGATTGACTTATTTAAAACTTAACTATATTTTCATTTTTCAATGCATTTATTAAGGTTATTTAGTGAAAAACCTTATCCAACCAACCTTTTTCTTGATATGCATATTTTTTCAAAAGGGACATGTAAATTGGGACGGAGAAAGTATTTCACTTAATCTTGGGTCAAACCAACTTAACTCTTCTTTCTCTTTATGGGTTATTAACATAATAACATTATTAGTGCTCTCGAACATCTTAATATCGGGCATAACTATTTTAATGGCCTAACTCCTAAATCCAATGGAAGATTGGAAGGTTGACATCTCTTGTTGAACTTGATCTCTCATTCAACAAATTTAATTGTTTAATTCCGGAGTCTATTGGAAGTTTTACATCTCTCACTAATCTTTATCTATGCAACAATAAGTTTCGAGGTCAGATCTTGAATCCATATGGCCTCTGACATCTCTAACAAATCTCGATCTTTCGTGTAATAATTTTCAAGGTTTAATTCTTAAATCGATTGGAAGTTTGTATGCCCTTTCGATAATCAATCTTTCAAATAATAATCTCCAAGGTATGATTTGTCAGTCTATTGGAAATTTGACATCACTTAATGAACTTTATCTTTCGAACAATAAGTTAAATGATTCAATTCCATATGAGATGGGTAAGCTCAGAGAACTTAAATACCTGGATATAAGCTCAAATGATTTATTTAGCGGTTTACCAGAAGCATTATGCCAACTGTCAAAGCTTGTACATCTACACGTTAAGCATAATCAACTGAGTGGCATGATTCCTAAAGGCATTGGAGGACTATCCAGTCTAGTGAGGTTGGCTCTTTCTTCAAATTCATGGGAGGGTTTTGTATCAGAGCATCACTTTGTTAACCTCACGAGGCTTACGTTTTTTGATATTTCTTCGAAGTCTAACTTGGTTTTCAATGTTAGTTTGTAAGGCATAATGTAATGTAATATGTAATAGAGGACATATATAACTCAACTAGGATAAAAGATAAATAATATTAACTCTATACAGGGATTGTGAAATTTGAAGAACAGGCACCAACAAGGATCAAGTCGCTGAAAGAAGTTCATTAACATGATCAAGCCTCAGTGACAAAATAAGATGTACAGATGATTCAGTTGAAGGGCCAAAAGATTCCATGTATTCAAATTAATTGAAGATACTGCTGCAGGCTAATCAATTGGAATGCAACGAAGGTGTGAAGATCAAGATCAGTGCTAGTCACTTGTGAACCAGACCAGTGCACTAAGTGTCAGCACATACGAGAAGGATCTACACATTAATTCACAGAAAGAATTGCCAAAGCCTATTGACGATCAAGGACAGACATAATATCTCAAGGTATTGTAAAAAATTAATTTACTCTGAAAATTAAATAAGTAACAGATTAATTATTTATAACAAAATAATTAAATTAATCTGGTACTTGAATTATTTTCTGAGATGAATTAAAATAGCAAAATAAACAGAAGAGAATATGAATAGTAACCGAAATCACCATTCATATGAATAGTAACCGAAATCACTATTCATATGAATAGTACTATTCATATGAATAGTAACTGCGGTTGTTGGAATATTAACTGCGATTGTTAGAATAGTAGCTGGGGTTGTTGGAATAGTATTTTGGGGTTGTTGGAATAGTGCCAAATAGTGACTTTCTAAAATCTATAAATATGCATGTTGTATTTCATTTCAAAACACACCTCAACACACAACTCTCTCTTCTCTCTCTTATATCTTCTCTGTGTAAGCTGCTAGACAGTCCATCTAGTAGGAAAGCCGGCTTAGCCCGCTTTCAGGAAGTGTCGGGTAGAAGGTCCTCGTGCCTAAACTATCCTTAGGAGTGTTCTGGTTTTTGAAGCTAATCCACTGGATTAGAAGTTGTAACACCCCTCGGTTTTTATCAATTCAAAGATATTTTCCCGAATTGATTTTGTTATTTTGATTAAGTTGTTGACCTTATTTTTCACATCTCAAAAATCCAAATATTTCGAAATAACGTATTCAACCCCCCTTCTACGTTATTCTGGACCTAACAATTGGCATCAGAGCTTGTTGATCGACATACAGATCAGATCCGCGTTCGTCATCCAGAATCATGAGTACTAAAAAAGGTAGTAGTATTAAGGTTCCTTCATTTAAGCGTGATAATTACAGCATGTGGAAAATGAAGATGTTACTGTTCATGCAAGCGTCAAATCCTAGATACATGGAGACGTTGACTGAGGGTTGGTCTAAACCAATGAAAGCTGCTCCTGAAACTACTGAGGATGGTGAAAGTAGTGCATCTGTTGGAGGAATGATTCCAAAACGTCCATCGGAGTATACCGCTGCTGAAACTGAAAAAGATGGATTGGATACCAATCTTAGACTAATCATAGTTGACTCCATGGATGATGAAATGAATCATCAAATTATGAACTGTACTAATGCGAAACACATGTGGGATACGATTGGAATGATAATGGAGGGAACTGATGAAGTTCGTGAAAATCGACTGGATATTCTGACGTCTCACTACGAAGCTTTTAAATCTCTTCCTGGTGAAAGTATCACTCAAGTTTTCGAGAGATACAATAAGCTACTGAATGAGTTGAGCATTCACGGGAAAAAGTATCCTCTAAGAGAGACAAACAGGAAATTCATGTTGACTCTACCACACCATGTAGAACATAAAGCATCATCCATCAGAGAGAGAGATGACTTTGCTACAATGACTCTTGAGAAGTTGTATGGAAAGTTAAGAACTCATGAGATGGAGCAAGAGCAAAGGAAAATTATATATGGTGCTGGAACAGTGGACAGCAAGAATGCTGAATTATTGAAGACAACTGCTCTTACTGCATTCAGCCACAAAGAACCTGAAACAAAGGTTGTGAAACCGCAGAACAAGAAGGATGTGTTCTTTGAAGCTGAAATGGACAATGATGATCTGCCTGGTGACGAAAGTGAGTATTATACTCTTGAGGAGTTGCAGCAACTAGAGGATCCTACTATGGCTACATTAGCAGCTAACTTTAGCCGAATCAGATTCAGGAAAAATGCCAAGTACAGATCTTCTGGAAGTAGCAGCAGATCGCAGAGAACTGGTTCATCTTCTGGGTCTGAATCAGGAAAGAGTAACAAGACAGGGATGGTAGACCGTAGCAAGTTTCGGTGCTACAACTGTGATAAGATGGGGCACTTTGCCAGCGAATGCAGAGAACCCAGGCAAGCAAATGAAAGGAAGAACGTTTTTCAGAAAAGGGACTCTAGCTCTCAGAGAAAGTATCCTGTCAAGTCATACATTGCCGAGGGCAAAAGCTGGGATGACACTGACGATGAAGAGGAGTATGGCAATCTTGCCCTGATGGCAGACTATGATCCTACTTACGGATATGAGGTAAAAAACATGCCTGCTTCTATGGCTGATAGATTTAAATATCGTAATCGTGATTGTGTCAAGCATGTGATAGACTCTAGAAAATCTATAAGTGATCTTAGATGGGATTTAGAATATGCTTTAAAAGATATAACAACTACTAAATCTGAGACTGAAAATGCTAGGGCTAAACTTAGTAAGATACAAGCCAGGAATGAGGAACTAGAACTCACTAATATGCAGATAGAAAATCTAAAGGAAAGAAATGAGTATCTAGAAAACAAATTCCAGGTTAGTGTCGAGACAGAGAATGAACTTAAAGAGAAAATAATTGACATAGATGGTAAGCTATATGCTTTTCAGAATTCAGCTAACCTTGCTAGGGAATTGTTTGATAGTCAAATATCTGGTCCAAGAGTTGCTATTGGATTTGACTATAATGTTAAGAAATGTAAGAAACAAGTGGTGGATCCTGAATCAGCTAAGGCTACATCCAGTAATGCACCACCTGTTCTTAAGAATGCAGATAGTCCCCTATATAAGGAAGTTACCTCTGAGCCCTTTGATGTTGATGCTTTATTAATTAGAAATGAAAACTTGTTGAGGACATTAAAAAGCAAAGAAATGAAAAGGCAATGTCACCTAGTAAGTTTGTCAAATTTGTAAAACCTAAAGCTGAACTAGGTGATCAAAATGAGTCTAAGGCTAAGAAGAACAGAAATGGAAGGATAGGCAAAAATGGTCCTAGGAAGTTATGTAACAACTGCAACTCTGCTGCTCATCTTACTCATGCATGTAAGAATGTTAAAGTAGAGAATAATCATAATATTAATGCTCATGTTCATAACATGTCTGCCATGCCTGTTCATTCTAAGTGTGCTTCAACTGCTTGCATATCATGCACTGTTAATCTTATGACTGCTTTTCTAAATGTGACACATGCATCTCCTGCTGTTAATAATTGTTCACATGATGATTAAAGTAAGAAAACAAAACATGATAGAAATAACAGACCTAAGACTGCTAGTCCACCTAAATCTAGGAAAGAATCCTTTTCTCCCAAGCCTAGAAGGAATTCTTCTGAGGCCTTTGTAAGAGAAAAGGAGACAGTCAAGGCAAATGCTAAATCTGCTAAATCTGCACAGAAATCTGTTAAATATGCAAATGTGTCTAAGCTCTCTGGACCCAAACAAGTTTGGGTACCAAAGAAAACTTAATCTCCTTTGAATACAGGGGATGAAGAAAAAACGAGTCATGTGGATTCTGGACAGTGGATGTTCGAGACATATGACCGGTGATAGAGCCCTGCTATCAAAGGTGGTTGAGAAAGCTGGCCCAGTGGTTACCTTTGGAGATGACAGCAAAGGATTCACTACGGGATATGGCTGTTTGGAATTTGGGAATGTCATCGTTGAAGAAGTCTCTCTTGTTGATGGTCTAAAGCATAATCTTCTGAGCATAAGTCAATTTTGTGATAAAGGATATGAAGTCTTGTTCAAGAAGGAGAAGTGTCTGATCAGTAACAAGAGGGATGAGAAGCTCGCTTTGCAAGGAGTGAGAAAGGGTGATTTGTTCGTAGCTGACTGGAACTCTGGCAATGATGAAGTCAAGTGCTTCTATGGTAAAGCATCTTCAGAAGACAGTTGGTTATGGCATAAGAATCTTTCACATCTTAACTTCAAGACTATGAATTCTCTAGTCAAGAGGGAACTTGTGAGAGGATTACCCGAGATGGAGTTCAGTCCTGACGGACTATGTGCAGCATATGAAAAGGGAAAGTCCAAGAGAGCATCACACAAAAGGAAGACAATATCAGACATTAATAAACCACTGCAATTTCTGCATATGGATTTGTTTGGTCCAGTTAATGTCATGTCTATGTCCAAGAAGCGATACTGTTTAGTAATTATGGATGACTATTCCAAATACACATGGGTGTTATTCTTGCATTCTAAGGATGAAGCAGCGCAGATGATTATCGATCATATCAAGAAGATTGAGCTAGAAGCTGGAGTGCCCGTGCGTAAAATCAGATCAGATAATGGGACTGAATTCAGAAACTCAGTTCTCAATAGCTGGTGTACTGAGAAGGGTATCTCAAGACAGTTTTCAGCATCCAGGACTCCGCATCAGAATGGAGTGGTTGAGAGGAAGAATCGAACACTGATTGAAGCTGCCAGAACAATGCTGAATGAAGCTAAACTTCCTACCTATTTCTGGGCTGAGGCAGTCAATGCAGCTTGCTATACTCAGAATAGAACCCTGATCAACAAAATGTATGAGAAGACACCATATGAGCTTATGGCCCTCACTAAACCATCCGTGAAGTACTTTCATGTGTTCGGAGGAAAATGCTATGCTCTTAAAGATGGTTATGAGCATCTTGGTAAGTTTGATGCTAAAGCAGATGAAGGCATTTTCCTAGGGTATTCATTGGAGTCTAAGGCATACAGAGTGTATGTGATCGATAGTCAGAAGGTTGTGGAAAGCCTTAATGTGAGATTTGACGATGCAAGATCTCCTAGTATTCAGAAAGAAGATGATGATGAATCTCTAGCTTTTGAAAATCTTTCTGATGATGAGGATGATGAAACTGAACCTGAGGTTGCTGTTGATAATGTAAATAATAATGGTAATGATGATAATGATGATCCAGATTCTTGAATGATGAGGATGATGAAACTGAACCTGAGGTTGCTGTTTCTGGAATTTGCTGCACATTCAAACTTCAGAGTATATCAGATGGATGTGAAAAGTGCCTTCTTGAATGGTGATCTTGAAGAAGAGGTCTATGTTGAACAGCCTCCTGGTTTTATTGATACTGAATGTGAGGACTTCGTCTACCTTTTATTCAAAGCTCTCTATGGTCTTAAGTAGTCGCCTAGAACATGGTATGACACTCTTGCTGAATTCTTACTTGAAAGTGGTTTTACTAGAGGTGTCATAGATAAAACTTTGTTCTATAAAAAGCATAAAAATGATATTCTACTTGTGCAAGTTTATGTTGATGACATTATATTTGGCTCTAAGAATGATGCACTTTGTGCAAGATTTGCTAAGTTGATGCAGAGTAGGTACGAGATGAGCATGATGGGAGAGCTAAACTACTTCCTTGGATTGCAAGTGAGCCAAAGAACAGATGGTATCTTTATCTATCAATCCAAGTATATCAAGGATCTTCTTAAAAAGTATCATCTTGAAGATTCAGCACCTTCAAAGACTCCCATGGCCACTGCCACTAAGCTTGATCAAGATAAATTTGGAAAATGAGTTGACATAACAATCTACAGGGGCATGATTGGTTCTCTACTCTACCTCACTGCAAGCAGACCAGACATAATGTTCGCAACGTGCTTATGTGCAAGGTTCCAACCTGATCCTAAAGAATCACATCTGATAGCCGTGAGCGTATCTTCAGATATCTTAAGGGTACTCCGAATCTTGGTATTTGGTATCCTAAGGATACGGGTTTCGACCTAGTTGGCTATACAGACTCTGATTATGCTGGTTGCAAGATTGATCGCGAGAGTACTTCTGGAAGCTGTTAATTCCTTGGAAGGAGATTTGTTTCCTGGTTCAGCAAGAAGCAGCATTCAGTAGCCACATCTACAGCAGAGGCAGAATACATTGCTGCTGGTAGCTGTTGCTCACAAATCTTGTGGATGAGGAATCAACTCATGGATTATGGTCTGTTGCTGAACAAAATACCTATATTCTGCGACAACACAAGTGCCATAGCAATCTCGAATAATCCAGTATAGCATTCTCGAACCAAGCACATCGACATAAGGTATCATTTCATTCGTGAACATGTTATGCATGGTACTGTGGAACTTCACTTCATTCCCACTGAGCAACAACTTGCAGACATTTTCACGAAACCACTGGATGAATCTACATTCAACAGGTTGGTTAGTGAACTTGGCATGTTAAACTTGTCCTCTTAACAGGAAGTCAACAAATGCAACTTGTTGTACATTTTCATGATTTTATCTACTAATTAGTTGCCATGTGTTTAAGTGTTAGAAATTTGTGGTAATTAGTTGGTACTACTGAAGCGATACTTGAGTATTAACAGGTTTGCATGTTATATCTTTGTGTAATACTCGTGTACTCGATATTTATTTTAATAATTGATATCATGACTGAAGCAATTCAAGATTGGATCTCACCTGTTCTGATATTTGATTATTAAAATAAATTGTAGCATAATTAAATAAATATTTTATTGACATATATCAATTAATGATATTTTGTTAATTTTATGTCTATTTAATTGTGAGCTTATCTGATTATTGTGGATTAATTCTTGATTTACTGTGTGATTATTTTTAAATCCATAATAATTAGAAGTATCAAATATGTGTATGTGTATAGGCTGATAGGTTTCGGCGATAAGATGTTTTTTCGGCCGACAGGTTTCGGTGATAAGATGTTTTTTCGGCTAATTAGGTAGTTAGGTGAGAAATTATTGAGCGGTGTTATTTTTCAAACATAAACTGTCACTATTACACCTAACCCACTAATACTTGAAACCTTATAAATGATGAGTTTTTGTTTGTGTTTAACATCATCATTTTTCAGATATACAGAGCATATACACACAATTGCTGAATATTTCAAGCTTTGACCGGAAAGATCTCACAATCTAGCTGGTGGTTTTTAGAGCGGATTTCATATTCTTGTTATACGCACTAACCCTTGTTTTTGAATTTCCTCAAAGTTTTGAAAATGGCATTGCAGGGAAGCTTTTTAATTGCTAAAGTTAATCCTATTTCCATTCAGCAAATCGAAACCATTCAGGATAAGCAATTTCGGGCTTGGACACAATTTCTGAATGAACATTCATTAATTCGTTATGCTTTAGTTACACAGGTGCAGCTTAACCATGATGCATTGTGTGAACTATATTGCAGTGCAGTTAACACTTCTGGACAGGACGGGTGTGCATTCACATATCGACTATTTGGTAGGTCGATTAGGGTCACTGAACGAGATGTTAATCGAATTCTTCATTTTCCTATGGAAAATCTCATTTCTGATCCTACACCTGAATAGATTGAAATGTTCTTTCGTTTTATAAGGTACCAAGATGGCAATTTCAATACTGGTAATCTATCTAGAATGTTTCTAACCCAATATTGGAATTTCTTCTTTCACACTCTTAACCATGTTTTTTCCTCAGATAGAACAAATCAAGATCGAATACCTGAATTTATTCAAATAATAGGGTATGCGGTCACCAATAATTTGAGGATTAATTTTGGAAAAATAGTGCTTGGTCAAATCATTTTAAAAATGAAACGCTTGGGAACAAGAGATGTTCGGACTCAAAATATCAAATATCTATATCCAAGGTTTCTACAGTTAATATTAAATTATTTTTTGAATGATGAAGACAGGGTACGCTTGGAAAATGGTCAAAAGGTGGAATGTTCTTCCATAAAGACGAATGTAATTAATTACATAAGCAAAAAGAAATATACGGATGTGCCTACAGTCCTAACTGAATATCTAAAGACTGTCCCACTTCCGTTGTTACCACGACCAGTGAGAGCAGGTATACGACAAGGTAATATTTCAATCCCTGCTATTCCAACCTCTGTATTCCCTATTGTGTCACAGGAAATACAGTTTCTACAGCCCCCAGTGGCCATCTCACCCGACCAAGAGCAGGAAATCCCACCGACTCTAACACAGGTCGAAGAGCCCATTCTACAAATGCAAACACAAACACAACAAACTCTTACACCTCATTTGTCACTTAAACGACCAGTCATTCACATTATTGAGGGAGATAGTGCCTCAGCAGCACCACATAAGGAGTTAGTTACATCAATCGCACTACCTCATTCTAAACGGAGTAAACCCAATAAACCTGAGGTAACGGCAACTGTTAGTGAAACAATTCTTTCTTATCCAATGAGTGAAAATGTAAATAAGGTTGAATTGACGGGAGCAACTGGTGAATCTTCCATTTTACGGAAAGATCCATTAGTAGGAGGTTCTTTTGTGAACCAAGTGTCTTCACAGACATACGAGGGAAACTTGGGTTTTGTACCATTTAATTGATTCAAGTTTAACCTCCCAGAGGAAAAATCTCTGGATCTCTTTCGAGATTTACCACTCTTTACCAGTGGTCGGCAACTCACTTCACTTGAGGACGAAAGCTCACGAACTTTCATTGCACCATCCGTGACCTCTGAAAAAGGGGCTAGGATGATTTCATTTGCAGGTACACATATTGGTGGAAGCTCTAGAGGAGAGTTGAGGGAAACACAAACAGAACATGTAAGTGTAACCCAAACCACTAAACCGAGTGAATATAGAGTGTTGAGTGAAACACCTGTAGAACGTACAAGTGAGCAACCTACTAAACCACATGCACCTGTAACCAGAAAGGAATACAGCAGACTCCTTACACGGGTCCAAACAATGGAGAAAGAGTTGCAAAATATCTGTAAGTCCATTGCAGAAATCAAAAATTTGTAACTTATTCAACATGATGCATTCCAGGTTCAATTAAGTTCCATGGCATCCCAGTTTAGTCATGCAATTCATTCCTTGGGGAAGACAGCTTCGTCTAATTTACCAACTCCACATCCTACTACTCTGGAGGATAACCCAACTGAGGGGGAGAAGGTGGATGACCAAGAAAAATCTACTAGGCGTAATGGCAAAGAAAAGGTTGTTGACACGGAATTAACTTCATTTTGGGAAAGAAAAAGCTAATGGGAGTATTAGTGCTATGTGGAAAGAAAGCAAAGGCAAACTTGAAGATATGTTCAGTCTACAGGAACAATTGTCTTGCACTTGGTTAATTTTTAGAAATCTGGAAAATGTATATATATGATCCAGAATGCACTTTAATATTATGTATCTTTGTATTTCATTTTTCTTGTATCAGTTGAGTTATTCTCTAGGAATTTGCTTGTCAAACCCTAACAATCAAATAGGGGGAGATTGTAAGGCATAATGTAATGTAATATGTAATAGAGGACATATATAACTCAACTAGGATAAAAGATAAATAATATTAACTCTATACAGGGATCGTGAAATTTGAAGAACAGGCACCAACAAGGATCAAGTCGCTGAAAGAAGTTCATTAACATGATCAAGTCTCAGTGACAGAATAAGATGTACAGATGATTCAGTTGAAGGGCCAAAAGATTCCATGTATTCAAATTAATTGAAGATACTGCTGCAGGCTAATCAATTGGAATGCAACGAAGGTGTGAAGATCAATATCAGTGCTAGTCACTTGTGAACCAGACCAGTGCACTAAGTGTCAGCACATACGAGAAGGATCTACACATTAATTCACAGAAAGAATTGCCAAAGCCTATTGACGATCAAGGACAGACATAATATCTCAAGGTATTGTAAAAATTAATTTACTCTGAAAATTAAATAAGTAACAGATTAATTATTTATAAAAAAATAATTAAATTAATCTGGTACTTGAATTATTTTCTGAGATGAATTAAAACAGCAAAATAAACAGAAGAGAATATGAATAGTAACCGAAATACTCTGAAAATTAAATAAGTAACAGATTAATTATTTTTAAAAAAATAATTAAATTAATCTGGTACTTGAATTATTTTCTAAGATGAATTAAAATAGCAAAATAAACAGAAGAGAATATGAATAGTAACCGAAATCACTGTTCATATGAATAGTAACCGAAATCACTATTCATATGAATAGTACTAACTGCGGTTGTTGGAATAGTAGCTGGGGTTGTTGGAATAGTATTTAGGGGTAGTTGGAATAGTGCCAAATAGTGACTTTCTAAAATCTATAAATAGGCATGTTGTATTTCATTTCAAAACACACCTCAACACACAACTCTCTCTTCTCTCTCTTATATCTTCTCTGTGTAAGCTGCTAGACAGTCCATCTAGTAGGAAAGCCGGCTTAGCCCGCTTTCAGCAAGTGTTGGGTAGAAGGTCCTCGTGCCTAAACTATCCTTAGGAGTGTTCTGGTTTTTGAAGCTAATCCACTGGATTAGAAGTTGTAACACCCCTCGGTTTTTATCAATTCAAAGATATTTTCCCGAATTGATTGTGTTATTTCGATTCGGTTGTTGACCTTATTTTTCACATCTCAAAAATCCAAATATTTCAAAATAACGTATTCAACCCCCCTTCTACGTTATTCTGGACCTAACATAGTTATGAGTTGGTTCCTCCATTTCAACTTGAACAAATATACATGAATTCCTTGAAAGCAGGCCCTAGATTTCCCCAGTGACTTCTAACACAAAATCATGTTAAGCATATTAGGATTAGGCCCGGCAATCGTGTCGTTTCCTGCAACTCAGAGCTAAAACCGAAACCGATCCGAAATCATTTCGTGTACTTGACTACCAAACCCGAACCTGAAACGAAATGTTTCGTGTAAACATGAAACGAAACAAAAGTACACGAAATAAAAATATAAACAATTATAATATAGTATTTCGTGTAATTTTCTGTACTTTTCGTGTACTTTCGTGTACCCAATATGAAAGTACACGAAATAAAAATATAAAAACTTATAATATATATTATGATATATAAAAAATAAAAATTATGCATATAATATTTCGTGTACTTTCGTATTCACAAAATGAAAATCCATATCCGACACTAAATATTTCGTGTAATTTCGTGTTCATGTACTTTCGTGTTTCGTGTACCAAAAATCAAAATCCAAAACCATATTTTTCATTTTTCGTGTCGTGTTCACGTGTCACGTGTCAAATTGCCAGGCCTAATTAGGATGCCAAATATGAGCATATCGGATACCATCCTAGTTGATTTGTTTGTGGGTGTGCTGTTGTCTCAGGCCTACTCGATTGATCCATCTGACAATGATATTTATGGGGGACTACAATCAGTTTCAGAAGCTCCGAATGGTTTGCAAACATTAGCATTGTCAAATAACCGTTTGTGAGGTGCAGTCCCTGCATTTTTATGCAATCTCACGACCTTATATACCTTAGTTCTGGCCAACAATAACTTTTTAGTAGAGCTCCCACAGTGCTTAGGAGACTTGAACAGATTGTAGTATTTTAATGTGATGAATAATAGTCTCACAGATGATATTCCTATTTCTTTGGGTTCTCTAAGATTACTCAATTATTTAAACTTGCACAACAACAATTTTCAACGAAAATTCCCTTTGTCCTTCGAAAATATGACAAATTTGGTTGATGTGGGAAAGAATAATTTGAGAGATATTCTTCCCCGTTAGACTAGAAAATTATCTAGTCTCAAGTATCTAATACTCCGGTCCAACAATTTTAATGGTGAGATTCCCATAGAGCTTTTTCCAACATCCATCAAGTTATAAACATGGCACAAAATCAAATCAGGGAGAATTCCCATAGGAAACCAACTTCAGACTCTTGATGATCCCTCCATCTATGTTGGCAACAATGAGCTTTGTGGCCAACCAATGCTGAAGTCCTGCACTAGTGACACACAATCACAAATTCACTACAACAGTGAAGCTGATTCAGATGATGAGAGAATGTGGTTCTACGCTGGGATATGACCTGGTCTCTTGGTTGGCTTTCTGGGACTCTACATTTCGTTGCATTTCATCAACTCTTGGAGGTAATCTTACTCATACTTTGTTAAAGAATCCTTTAACTACATAAAAGTTTACTTTGTTGGGAGGAAGTGTTAGAAAATGGAGTTTTTAGAGCATAATTATATTATGTTCTTGATGTTAATTCCGGTTTTTAACGATTGAAAATTGTTCCTTGCTATGAGAACTTAAATTTTCATATATGGGTCTAAGTAATTTTCTTAGTGAAATCCATAGAGAAATGGAGTTGAAGTTAGTAGCTTGAAAGAGCTTGAAAATGAGAATGTGTATTTGTCCCACATTGAAATAAATAAAGGGGGTTGTTGGCTTTATATAGAATCACATACATGGGTAGTGTACAACTACTAAGGTGTATGATGGTGCATGGTGTTACTGTGTGCTTCACGCGCAAACACACACGCGCGCGCTGCCGCCGCCCGCCTCGCCACGCCACGCCACGTCACGTCTCAGGTCGGGTCGGTCGAAGGGTGATTTGGGCGAATGTCTCGGCATCTCGCGTACGCGAGGCGACCTGGGCGAGGGATTTTATTTGTGATTGATTTAATATTTTAATTAAAATATATTTATCAATTGGGCTGGGTTATCTTATCAGTTGGGCTGGGCTGGATCAGATTTATTGGACTATTAAATCTGGTGAACTAGTTGGGCTGTAAATGATGTATTATATATATATTCAAAATATATAATGAACCTGGACAAGATAATATATTCAGATTAATATATTAAATCAACCGTTTCATTTTTTATTAAATGTAAATGGGCAGTTACAATTCTTATATTAAATCATGGTGGTATTAGTTACACTTAGCCTCTCCTATAAATAGAGAGCTAAGCTACTGATTTTTACACACCACACCTTACATTCTCACTTATTCTCTCTACACTCTCTGCTCTCCCTCTATATACAGTTCTCTCCTCATAGGGTTTTTTCCGGCGACTGAGGTGCCAGTCGAAGTTGAGCATACTAATTACTGTGATCATATCGCTCGGAGCTGTTTTATCCTGGAAGAATATCGCCAGCATCCTGACACAGTGTAAGTGGGGGCGATTATCTCTTCAAGAGCAGTCTGGCCTTGATCGAAGTCCTGACGACTCAGCTGCTTTACATATTTGTTTGATATACTGCTAAACTATGGTTGCTGGTATGTCTTCTATTTTTCCTTTTTTTTAACAGTTACTGATATGCATGTGTTTTACCTTCGTGTTTTGTTTCGCCATTTGTATGCTTGGCCTTGACATGTTAAATACGATATATAACTGCCTCTGTGTTGCTTTATTAGTAAATATTTCCAACAGGAAGTTCGATAACTAACACATGCACACACAATGAAACTTGAGGGAAATGTCTTCTGAGTCTGCAAGTTGTTATATCTTCTCTTATTTTTCTTAATTTTTAGAATTCATAGCTCTGGGAATTTCATAAATCTGTCAAGCTCTGGGAGTTTCATAAATTTATCAAGCGACTATGATGTACGCTGATCTTATTGGTACACATCCGACAGTGATTCAAGTTATTCATCAAGCTGTAGCCTTGGAGGAAGACCATGAAATAGAAGCCTAGAAGGGAAAGTATTTCCAGTTATATTACATATTATTTGTACTTTTAGTTTTATGTTTATCATGTTCTGTTTCTACATGTTATCATCTATAAGACACTGTGACAGGGGGGTTATGTATCTTGTAACTTCGTCTCATACAACTTTCAATTTTAATTCTGAAATTCTTTGCATCTGCTAATGATTCCTGATGATGTCTAGAAATTTCCGAAAAAGGGAATGTTACTTGCACAAAATTGCAACCAGAAAGAGCAGCTGCCAACTAATAGCAATTGTCAAGGGATGACTTTTTCTTTAATCATCGAAGCAATTTTCTACTAATATAGAGGACAAAGGATGGTCCGACCACAGAGACAAAGACACCGGTCAGTATCATATTATAATTTGCCAAATCAATAATGATCTTTAATCGGTCAATGACATTCGACTTTTTTAAATTTGATATTTCGCGTGATCGTCATTAAGTCCTTAAATTTTTTGATACTAATTCTTTTCCCACTTATACAACTTGTTAGTGACTTTAATTCATGCACCTATTTGTATGAAACATGCAAAAAGTATATTCACACCATACAACATAAAATATTATATTCACATACAAACAAATAGCGTATAAGTAAATTCTCCAACTACTGTTCAATTCTGGCAATGGAAATACAGAAACATATGAGCTTACTACTTCTTGTATACGCGTTATGTGTTGTGACATATCCAATGTATGGTTGCGGTGGGAGCACAACAGGAGGCCATAAGTATATTAACTGCTTTGAGAATGAGAAAAAAGCTTTGCTGCAACTTACAAAAGTTTTGTAGATGATCAGAATCTCCTGTTGTCATGGATTAGAGATGATTGTTGCTCATGGGATGGAATTGAGTGCAACAACATAATCGGCCAGGTCACCAAACTTTATCACGGAAGTTCTGGTCTCGAAGGTGATCAGAACAACGGATACCTTCTTCCTATTATTTTTTTCCACTTTGATTTTAATTTTTAGCTAATCTGGACTCACATGCGGTGGGTTGTTGAATCCAGTATGTCTCAGTTTAGTTATGAGTTTGGGTTGTAATATAAAGCTTCTTCATTTCTGTTATTTTATAACTTGTTACTGGATATAAATTTGGGTTAAGGAGTGAAAACACCCCTGCAATATATGTGCAGGATCAATTATACCCCTGTAATAAAATTTAGGCCAAATAAACCCAAAATATTATTAACTTGGTTCTAATAAGCCCTTGTAGTAGGGTTCCGTTAACAGCGTTAAAAATATTTACTAAAACACACGTACAGAGGCAAAAGACGAACGAGGAAGTGTATTATGAATTTCTAGAATTGTAGGCTAAGAAACCAAGTCAAATAAAAACACACATGTTCATACATGTATGAGGTAAGTGAATATGTCATCCTTGAATTTATGTAAGCAATGATGTAATCAATTATAGGCTATAAATAGAGTAGCATGCAGAGCTTTAAAAGAGAGGTTGTAGAGTAACAACTCAATGATTCAATAAACAAAGTTTAGAGTCAAATATTTATGCAATTCTTCATGGTATCAGAGCCTCTGATCTTTGAGGCCTTCTTCCGCATTTTTATCCCTATTTTCTGCAAAATTTTCCAGCAAGTTACTATTCCGACAAGTTTACTATTCCGATAACTTACTATTCCGGCGATTGTTGAAGACGATGAACAGTTGCAAATGTTGAAGACGATGAACAGTTGCAAATAGTACTTTACTATTTCACTATTCATTGTTCACTATTCACTATTCACTGTTCACTATTCAATGTTCACTGTTCACTATATCTTCTTTAACCCATTTTTTCTGTATCTTAAACCATGGTGGATGACAGAGAAACACCACCACCTACAAAAATCACAGGTTTAATGTGTAATGTCCAGATTGCCGAAAACCGCTTGAACGGTAAGTTTGATGTTACCTCTTGGATTGTTGACACTGGAGCCACACATCATGTTACATGAGTAAAATATTGGTTATTTGACACAAAGAGTTTTATATGTCCCGTAGGATTGCCAAACGGTAAAACTGTGTTGGCATCTCTAGTGGGATCTGTTCGTTTGTCGGACAAGATCACTTTAACTGGGGTCCTTTATGTCCCTAATTTGAGTTGTAATTTACTTTCTGTTTCACAGCTTAATGATGAACTTAATTGTGTTATCCAATTTACTTCTTATATGTGTGCTATACAGGACCACACGAAGGAGCTGATTGGAACAGGAATTAGGAGGGACGGATTGTACTATTTTAGCAAACCGGATTCGATGCACCATGTGGGAGCTATTGAAGCAAGGTCTAACTTGGAGTTGTGGCACCGTCGTATGGGGCATCCTTCCGAGAAAGCAGTAAAGTTGTTTCCTCATGTTAGTAATAAAGACAGTCTGGATAAGGGGTGTGAGGTATGTATGTGTGCTAAACATCCTAGAAATAAATTTCCCCTGAGTAATAATAAAGCTTCTAGAATTTTTGAAAAAGTGCATTGTGATTTGGGGGTCCGTATCGTTATGTTTCGTCGTGTGGAGCCCGTTATTTTTCGATAATTGTTGCTGACTATTCTAGAGCAATTTGGATTTATTTGTTGGTTGATAAACCTGAAGTATTTCGTGTATTCTTGGCCTTTGTTGCTATGGTTGATAGACAATTTTCACAAACAATTCAAGTTATGCAGAGTGATAGTGGTACAGAGTTTCGATATTTGCTTGATTATTTTGCCGCAACTGGGATTGTTTTTCAAACCTCTTGTGTGGGAACACCGCAACAAAATGGGAGGGTTGAGAGAAAACACAAACACATATTAACAGTTGGGAGAGCTTTGCAATTTCAAGCAAAATTGCCAATTTATTTTTGGGGGGAGTGTGTTCTTGCTGCAACTCATTTAATTAATCGTACGCCAACTCCTTTGCTTCAAAATAAAACTCCATTTGAAATTCTTTTTAAAAAACCACCTATCTTCGATGCAATTCGCACGTTTGGGTGTTTGTGCTTTGCTCATAATCAAAAAACAGATGAAGACAAATTTGCTAGTAGGAGTCGAAAATGTGTTTTTGTGGGCTATCCATTTGGAAAGAAAGGGTGGAGATTGCTAGTAGGCTAAGAAACCAAGTCAAATAAAAACACACATGTTCATACATGTATGAGGTAAGTGAATATGTCATCCTTGAATTTATGTAAGCAATGATGTAATCAATTATAGGCTATAAATAGAGTAGCATGCAGAGCTTTAAAAGAGAGGTTGTAGAGTAACAACTCAATGATTCAATAAACAAAGTTTAGAGTAAAACATTTATGTAATTCTTCAAAGTGGAAACAAATAAGAAATAATGGTTCGCTGTAACATTCTTGTTCATCCAAAACTTATATAACAGAAAAACTAAAGGTACATTTTCTCTCTTCAACACTGCAAATATATGATAAATTGAGTCTTCTTTCACCATTTGATGGGTTATTATACATGTATTTTGTGATTACTAATCTGGACTACTTTTGTATCTTATTATAGTATACCACAGTATGACTCAATACTTAGACTTACATTTTCACTTTGGTGGTAAATGGATATTCGAACCAGAGATTACTTATGTTGGAGGACATGTTGACATACAAAAACATTTTGATGTTGATCATTTGAATTTCATAGATATTGCTAGCGATTTTAAATCTCATTATGGGTACAAAGATGTCAAGACAGTGTATGGCAGGGAACACAGCGTAAAAGTAAATAGTACATTTACAGTAATTGAAAATGATTTTGGGATAAGAAATTTAGTAAATGTTCTAACTCCCAACAGTAGTGCTATAGAATTTTACGTGGTGGAACCAACTGCCGCAATAGATGATGTCTTTGATGATGAATGGGTACTCAATTTAATAGATTTTTGTGATACACAAGATGGTAAAACTGCAAATGAAGAGAGATTTGGTGGTGGCGTTGAAGTAAATGTTAGCCAAGGAGTTGTTAATGAAGAAGTGGATTCACAAAATAAAAAAAAAGTGCGAGGAAAACAACAAAGAATGTGTATATTTTGACAATGATACTTCAGAGAGTAGTGATGATGAATTTAGAGATGGCATATATAATATAGTAGATGAAAATGAAGATAGTAGTGGTGAAGATGAGGAAGATCCTAATGTTAGTGATGCAAGGTATAAGAACAAATTCTCAGCTGATGATAATAGACCAACTTTTAGGTTGGGAATGACATTTGCAAATGCTCTTGAAGTTAGGGAGGCAATTACAAAATATGGAATATCTAGGGGTGTTTCATTAAATATGTTAAGAATGAACCTTCTAGGCTTCGAGTGAAGTGCGAGGAAGGGTGTCCTTTCTAACTTTTTGTATCAAAAGATGGAAATCAGCCTGGTTTACGTGTCAAAACATTTGTGGAAGAACACAATTGTTTTAGAATTTTTAACAATGCTCGTTGTTCTACAAGATTCATTGCTAGTCATTTCAGATCTAGAATTATGAATAAGGTTGATTACAAAGTGAAGGATATGAAGTCTGATGCAGAGGTTGAACATAGATGCAATGTTTCATTTTTTAAGTGTAAGAGGGCAAGAAAGTTAGTTCTGGATGAATTCACTGGGAGGTTTACCACTGAATTTAGTGAGCTTGAACCATATGCTACAGAGTTAATTAACTCAAATCCCAATTCTATTGCACGCCTAGAACTTTGCAAGGAAGCATTGAGGGATGGTAGGAGAGTATTTAAAAGATTTTTTGTATGTTTAGATGCATGTAAGAGGGGCTTTAAAGAGGCATGTAGGCCAATCATTGGCTTGGATGGGTGTTTCTTGAAAACTAAGTTTAAGGGTGAATTGTTAGTTGCTGTTGCAAGAGATGCTCAAGACCAGAATTTTCCTTTAGCATGGGCTTGTGTCAATAAAGAAACCAAAGTCAATTGGAGGTGGTTTTTAACACTACTAGCCGAAGCTTTGGATTTGGGTGATGGAACTTCATACACATACATCTCTGATATGCAAAAGGTTAGTTTACTTCTGCATGTCTTGTTATGTTTGAATTATACATAAGCTACTTTCTTCTATTTATGTCTTAACTAATTAAAGAATTTTCTATTATTCGTAATGTCTAAATAAATTATTAAATAAAATTGAAGAGTTTTTGAGTTCTCGTATTGTAAATTTTAGTCAAATTTTAATTCACTTATTTCTTCTTCATTTTTTATTATATAGGGTTTAGTGCAAGCAATTATTGACATACAACCAGCAACGGAACATAGATGGTGTGCTAGATATATATACGCTAATTGGTCAAAGAAATGGAGATGAGGGGAATTATGTAAAAAAATTTGGATTTGTGCTTGGTCCACGTATGAGGAGGAGTTTCAGGACAACTTGAAGGAGTTATCACAAGTTAGTAAATAGGCAGCTATTGATTTATTAAAATATCCACCACACAGTTGGTGTAGAGCTTTTTTTTTTCTAGTCGATGCAAATCTATGTCTATGGATAACAATATGTGTGAAAGTTTTAATGCTTGGATTGTAGAAGGTAGACATAAACCTATTATGTCTTTGATGGACTTTATTAGAAAGAAGACGATGGAACATATTTCTTGTATGGCTAATATGGCTGATAAATGGGTAGCGAATTATTCTCTGGCTTGTATGGAAATGTTTGAAGCATACAAGATGACGACCATAGGCTGCAATTTTTTTTTCAATAATAGCATCAAATTCAGCAAACTCTTCTAGAGTATCACATGAAAGTGAAACTGTCATTCATGAAAATTCTAGTCATGTAAGTTACTATCAGACATATATCATCTAATTATTTTGTATGATTTATTAAGTATTTTTGTTAATTTTTGATAGCTTCAAGCAAAAAATAACTCAAACTCAAACTCATCATATCATCATGAGAACACTGTGGTACAAGACTCAAGTGGAACTTCACGAAAAAGAATAATGAGACAGATGAGACAAGCTTCCAGATCGGCTGCAGTGCAAAGGAGGGGCAAAAATCCAGGTGTGGGCATTTTTTATGATGAAACTACCGGTGCTATGAGTTTTAATGTGAGTATATTAATTTTGAGATTAATTGCTTCAATTTATATTTCTGTTATGGACTTAAGAATCTAATTTTGAAACATATATTTTGTTATAGACCGAGAATACTACAATGCAGTGCACAGAAGGATCACTTCCTCACTCTTCTGATCCAAATTTGACCTTCCCCATTCCTAATGAAAAAGAGTGTCGAGCTGAAAAAATTCAAAGAGCTGGCCAAATGTCTAGGTCTAGGCAAGTTGGGTTTAGAGCGGATGGCGGACGTGTAGATATGAAATATTTTCCGATTCAACCACCTAAACTACAGTGGAAAGGGAAAGATTGTATCATGACAAGGCAGCTTGAAGAAGCAAGACAACTGCGAAAAAACCAAAACTTGTCCAAATGAGACATTTTTGTTATTAATACTAAATAAAGCTACTATATTGTTTTCCTGTTGAATTTTTAGTGACTATCCATTGTCATAATCGTTTCAAAAAGTCTGACTTGTTTCTGCGGATTCTGCTATTGATATGGCTTCTGCTCATCTACTTTTATTGATGTATTTATATTTGTTACTAAAGGCATTAATGTCAAACTCTACTTGATCTCTTGATCACAATATTTATTCTTTGGTATTTACCCATTACTATTTAAAAGAAGTGTGATCTCAATGTTAATCTGCACCCCGATGTGAACCTTCTGATCTGGTGTTATCTCCTTGCCAAGCTATTTTTTATGTTAGCAGATTTTACTACTAAATGAGAGATACCTCAGAGTTGTATGCATACTGATAGGGAGGAAAGTCATTTAGTGCATCCTTATGTTTCCTTTAGGTGTACAATTTTAATGACTCTGGATTGTCTAGTTTTAGAATCCCTATTACATATATCTATAATATGCAGTATGAAAATAAGTTTCAGCTTTTGTGTTTGCTGCCTTGCTGGTACTAAAGTCTGCAGTATGTAATGCTCTACCATTTTTTTTATGGAAGAGAGTAATATTAATGAATAATTTGGCTTGTAAATAAAAGATTGTTTTTCATTATTAAATTTAACAACAACTTAACAGAACATTAACGGCAGGGGCTTATTAGAACTTCATTTTACAATTTTTGGGTTTATTTGGGCTTATTAGAACTTTCTGAGTTTGATCTTTCCTACAATAGATTCAACAGTTCAATTCCACTTGAAATAGGAAATCTCATGGAACTTACAGGCTACAGCCCTCTATTTAAGCACAAATGAATTTAGCGATTTCCTAACTGAAGTAGTTTGCCAATTGTCGAAGTTACAACCTTTTTCAATCTTTGATAATCAACTGAGTGGAAGCATTCCTATATGCATTGGTGAACTATCAAAGCTAGTAAATTTGGACCTTTCCTCTAATTCTTGGGAGGGTTTAGTATCAGAGCATCACTTTTTTAACCTCACCAAGCTGACTCACTTGAAAATTTCTTCAAAGTCTGACTTGGTCTTAAATATTAGTTCCTGTTAACGGAGGAATTTGGGAAAACAAATTCGGGGAGGGTTGCTGGAATTGTGGTGGTGGTTGATGACGGTGAGCGGCGTAGAATGCTTAGGGTTAGGGTTGGTGATTTGGGGATGGCTGAGATTGTATGTGAGAGTTATTGCAATTTAGATCGAATATTGAATTCTCTCTTTTTCGCAAGGGTTGCATCATGACATACAATGTGCCTACGTATCCTATTTATAGGAATCAAGCCAAACGTAGTTCTTGGGAAACAATTCACCGACATGGGTTAGGTCTCCTTGTTTAGGGAAATCTCTCAGATTGGGCCACCGCCATTAGTGGAATCATCATGGGCTTTCTAGCCCAACTATTTTCTCGGAGCGTGGCGGTTAAGTCATTGACCCAAGATTGTCGGAGTCAATGCCCACCTTGAGCCACCAATGGGAGAATAACTAGTTGTAGGGCTAACCCTCGGGATCACTAAGGGGCGACTCCTCAATGGGGAAATTCCTGATAGCCTAGGCAAAGCCATATCTTCCTTTTAGTTTCTTGGGGAAATCCCTCTTTCATCAATAGAGGGCGAGACCCCTTATCTTCATATAAGGTTATTTAGAGGAGATCCCCTTTTCCAGTGATGCGAGGGCGAGGTCCCTTTTAAGGGCGAGATCCTCGTCCTAACTAACCATGGAGAAAGAATAGCTAGTTAGAGGGCTAGTCCTGAGATTGCCAAGGGGCGACGCCCTTCGACCTCCCTAGCAGGGAAATGCCTGCTAGCCTGGATGAGGCCTAGTCCTTCTCCATAGCTGAGATAATATATGACTTTGGTTATGATCCAAAATCTTTACTATCCTCCATGTAACTGTATTGGGGAGATTCCCTCATTCTGATGCCCGAGAGGGCGAGGCCTCTTTGGAGGGCGAGGCCCCTTTGGAGGGAAAGGCCCCTTTGGAGGGCGAGGCCTTCATAAAAAGTGAGAGGCTTGTCAAGGCTGAAAGGCAAGTCTTCTGTTCTGAATGTGGGCGAGGCCGATTCCATCTCCTTTCTTGCTGAAATATAGTAGTTACCTCCTTGCTAGTATGCTACATGCTACGGGCGACACCTCAAAAAGGGGCTACGCCTTTCATGAATGTGGGCTAGGCCCATTAAGAATGTACTTCTGAGATTTCTTCCTTTATATAAGTTGTGTCATATTCATCCGATCCTTGAGGGCGATGCCTCCAAATAAGGTCACATGTCTTCCTCCTTAGTAATGGAGATGTCTCCTCATCAGACGAAACCCGAGGGCGATGCCGTTTAAGGAAAAGGGCGACGGCCGAGGGCGAGGTCGTTTAAAGAAGAGGACGACCACCGAGGGCGAGGTCGTTTAAGGAAGAGGACGACCACCGAGGGCGAGGTCGTTTAAGGAAGAGGACGACCACCGAGGGCGAGGTCGTTTGAGGAAGAGGACGACCATCGAGGGCGAGGTCGTTTGAGGAAGAGGATGACATCTCATGTAAACATAGGTTAGGCCCAGTTGACATCCATTCTCCTTGTTCATGGATTGTGGATCGGGTCGTCCCCCTCCAGCCAATCAAAGGGCGACGCCTCCAAGTAAGGCGAGGCTGATTTTTTGACATAACAACTACCCCCCAGTTTCTTGCAACAATTGTTTGTAAAATAAACTAAGTCCCGATCTTCAAAAAAAATGCCAAGGCGAGCCTTGACCTAGGTTGTCACTTCCTGCTACTGATGTATTTCCTCCTTAGCTATGTGTTCTCCTTAAATACTAAATCTTGAGACAATGGCTCACGCTCTATTACTTTTTAATTATACTCCATAATGATTTGGTGTTGGTGTTGCTCTAGAATAAATATTCCATCTAAAGTCCTTCAAAGTGATTCAGGAACTTCCCAATACTGAGGTACATAAAGGCGAGGCCTTTTGTGAGGGCGACGCTGATATGGATGAGAAACTGCCACATTATTCTTCCGTCTTCGTCATAATTTGTTAGATACCGCTTAAGAGAGTCCTTAGATAGTTAGTGATTCATGAAATAAGGTAAGCCTGACACAATAAAATTCCTTCATGTGCCGATAGCCTTCACGGTCCCGACTCTAGAGGGCGACGCCGATGCCACCAATAGGCGATGCTGTTGGAGATATAGTCTTGCCCAGAAAATGAATCTTCCAATGTTGATTTCTTGACCTTGGTTACACGTAGGCGACGTCGTTGTAATGGGAGACGTCGTTTGAAAATGGGAGAGACCTTTAGTTGATAAAGAGGCACGAGCCATCATCTTGTATATCTAATTGTATTCTTCAAATATCAATTTTAACACACATTCTAAACTAGGCCATAAGAGGGCGAGGTCGCTTCAGAAGTGGGAGAGGTTGCTCCAGAAGTGTGCACACAATCTTCAATATCTATTATTTCTTTAGAATCTCAAATTGACCGTTGATACTCCTTCGATTTAATTTCGACGCAGGACAACTTTCAAAATAGCATCATCCCCCGAGGTTCTTCAAAGAAAATATCACCCTGAAGGGTCTTCTAAGCAAAATTACCCCTAAAGGCCTTTCAAATGAAACTATGCAAGAGGCCCTTCCTACTGGAGCCTTATTCTTCAAAAGTGTAAAGCTTCGAGAAGACGTCACCTATCATAGAATAATGTCATCTATCTCCCTGCACTTAAAAGTCTCCATCCTTCTAACAAAAGGTGATGCTTCCAGGTAGACTACCCCCCAGTTTCTTGGCAGCCGACCGGTCTGCATGTTTCGCCCTTCTACTCCTGGTTACATGCTGCAATTCTAGACTGACAACGCTGAGATCATCACTGTTGCTAAGGAAGACCAAAGACTGAAAATTGAGGCAGAGAAGAAAGCCATGGCCGAGGAGGAGGCGAGAAAGAAAGAAATAGCTGAAGGTGACAACGCTAGAACGGTCTTGCCCACTGATGCTACAGCCAAGTGACTATATGAGCTTTTTATAATTGCACACAATAGGAGTGCGGGCCCTTCTGGAATGGCCTCGCCTTTTGTAACTTTTCTTCAATATATTTGACTTTCTCCCAACTAATTGGAGTGCGCGTCCTCCATTTAAAGACGTCGCCTTTGTATTGACTTGGTTCAATTTATTCTGCATAATTATGTCTTCCTTAAGTATCTGCCTATTTTATCTTACATTCCACTAGTACTCAACAACTTTAATATATCTCGCCTTTCTGTTAAAATCTCGCCCCTTTCTAGGAATCTCGCCTTTCTTCAACTTAATTCATGAAATTAGAATCTAATTCATGAACCTTAATAAATATCCCACTTCAAAGGTAACAACTACCATGTCTTCTCGAGGGTATCTCCCTCTAAGGGAGTCATTTTCCTCAGAATTTAATAATTTTATGATACTCTCCTCAGAGGAGATCATTATTAAGTTCAGAAATACCCTCCTCACAGGAGGTGGATTTTCCGAAACTCGAACCCTGATGAGGCACCGGAAGTACGGACATCCCCCCCGGAAGTACGGTTTGTGCAAGGATTTAACAATTTGGGATACCCTCCTCAAAGGAGGTCGTTCCCCATTCCAGAAATATCCCTCCTCACAGGAGGTGGATTTTCCGAAGCTCGTGCCTTGATGAGGCGCCGGAAGTACGGACATCCCCCCCGGAAGTACGGTTTTTGCAAGGACTTTGATAATTCGAGATACCCTCCTCAAAGGAGATCGTTCTCCATTCCAAAAATACCCTCCTCACAGGAGGTGGATTTTCCGAAGTTCACTTTATTTTTATTCATACTCTCCTCAAAGGAGATCATTTTTTTATACATCCCACAAAGATCCTCCTTAAAGGAGGTCATCTATCACAGAATTTACACAAAAATTTATCAAAGAAGCATGTTTTATTCATAAATATAAATCCTGGCTAAGGAGTGGTACATACACTACCCCCCTAGACTTTTAAGAAAATAAATTAAGAGAAAGTAGAACAAAGGCAGGAAGCACATTACCTCCCTGTGAGAACTATTCCCTTTAATTTGGTTTATGGCAGATTCTTTTTCGGTACGTTGATTTCCTCTGTGTGTTTGATAGCTCCTCTCCTAGTTATGATGACTCTCCCTTAGATCCTCCCTCTCTCCATGTGGCAGCGAGGTCCACCATGATTCAAGCGATACCCAGCCCGGAACTATCTTTCCCTCATCATCTCATCCATCCTCGATCCCATCTGAATAATAGTGTTCCTCAAATAAGTGATTTAATTCAAAAGTTCGGTGTTTCTCATCAGGATTAGGGGATCTCCTCCGATCTACATGGTTGGCCGTCCATTAGGAATCCTTGAAGTATATCTCAGATTCGAATACCTTTCGCTTGTAACACTGGTTTGATAAAAACATCCGAGGAGAAATCGTTCATAAAATTATAAAATAATTTTTTATGCGTGGCATAAATTTATCTTGAATTTGTAGAGAATTGTCTTGATTTTTTGTTCCTCGTTTCCATAATTTTTACGAGCTAGTTTTGATCAAGTCGGCTCCCTTTCTTCCATTAAGGCGAGACCTATACAAGCCTTAACTACTGTGGGTCCCTACACTTTTTCTTTTTCATGCCACTTGAATTCAAGCTCACGTACTTGACTTCTTTATTTATATATTTTCCTTTAACTTCTTAGAATGGACCCCACATCTTCTTACCACTTTTCCTTTTTATTTGTTTACACGTGAAAATCAACACACCACCTCTTTGTTTCACCATTTTTTTTCTTCTATTTCACGCGGGACCCATAATAATTCATCTCAAGTATTCATCCAGCTTCTCTTCTGTAGCCTTGCACGTGTTTATAATTTTTTGTATAATTTTCTTTTAACCAGCCTCGCCTTCATATTCAAACATCGTTTCCTTCTTATTTGTCGACATCACCACCCCAGCCTCCAAGATTTTTCTTCTTCGTCTTTGTATGCATGGAGTATCAACCTCGCCTTCTTATTTTTTTTTTTGTTATGCACACGAACAATACCATAGGTTCTTGTTTTGAACCATTTACTTATTTCGCAGGCCCCACTAACTTTAACATCCTGTAAACATATGCATGTATTTTGTCGTCCCCTTTTCTAATTTTCGAGCTCACCACTCATCAGCCTTGCCTTCACTCTTTTTTATATTTCATTTGGCTAGTCCCTACACTTTATCCATGCTGCTTCTATTTGTTTATTTTTGGCGAGATCAATAACTTAAGTCTAATAAACAACCTTTTCCTCTCTCTTTTCAACTAAGCCACCGCCACACTAATAATATTCAATAGCATCTCCCTTTTCCTTTGCTGTTGACTTATTGTTTCCTTTTATTTATTCACCACCTTCATGTCTGGGTCATCAATAATCATCTACTATATTTTTGATTTTGTTTTCGTGCTAAAACAACATACATACATCTCGCCTGGTGGTTTCACCTTCACCCGAGTCTTCACGCTGTTTATGGGCCATCATCAACGATTTTTTTTCTTGAGTGAATTGCGACATCCTTCCTCCAGAGATGTCAAAAAGGCCCCTCCTTCTAGCGCCACTTGTTAACGGAGGAATTTGGGAAAACAAATTCGGGGAGGGTTGCTGGAATTGTGGTGGTGGTTGATGACGGTGAGCGGCGTAGAATGCTTAGGGTTAGGGTTGGTGATTTGGGGATGGCTGATATTGTATGTGAGAGTTATTGCAATTTAGATCGAATATTGAATTCTCTCTTTTTCGCAAGGGTTGCATCATGACATACAATGTGCCTACGTATCCTATTTATAGGAATCAAGCCAAACGTAGTTCTTGGGAAACAATTCACCGACATGGGTTAGGTCTCCTTGTTTAGGGAAATCTCTCAGATTGGGCCACCGCCATTAGTGGAATCATCATGGGCCTTCTAGCCCAACTATTTTCTCGGAGCGTGGCGGTTAAGTCATTGACCCAAGATTGTCGGAGTCAATGCCCACCTTGAGCCACCAATGGGAGAATAACTAGTTGTAGGGCTAACCCTCGGGATCACTAAGGGGCGACTCCTCAATGGGGAAATTCCTGATAGCCTAGGCAAAGCCATATCTTCCTTTTAGTTTCTTGGGGAAATCCCTCTTTCATCAATAGAGGGCGAGACCCCTTATCTTCATATAAGGTTATTTAGAGGAGATCCCCTTTTCCAGTGATGCGAGGGCGAGGTCCCTTTTAAGGGCGAGATCCTCGTCCTAACTAACCACGGAGAAAGAATAGCTAGTTAGAGGGCTAGTCCTGAGATTGCCAAGGGGCGACGCCCTTCGACCTCCCTAGCAGGGAAATGCCTGCTAGCCTGGATGAGGCCTAGTCCTTCTCCATAGCTGAGATAATATATGACTTTGGTTATGATCCAAAATCTTTACTATCCTCCATGTAACTGTATTGGGGAGATTCCCTCATTCTGATGCCCGAGAGGGCGAGGCCTCTTTGGAGGGCGAGGCCTCTTTGGAGGGCAAGGCCCCTTTGGAGGGCAAGGCCCCTTTGGAGGGCGAGGCCTTCATAAAAAGTGAGAGGCTTGTCAAGGCTGAAAGGCAAGTCTTCTGTTCTGAATGTGGGCGAGGCCGATTCCATCTCCTTTCTTGCTGAAATATAGTAGTTACCTCCTTGCTAGTATGCTACATGCTACGGGCGACACCTCAAAAAGGGGCTACGCCTTTCATGAATGTGGGCTAGGCCCATTAAGAATGTACTTCTGAGATTTCTTCCTTTATATAAGTTGTGTCATATTCATCCGATCCTTGAGGGCGATGCCTCCAAATAAGGTCACATGTCTTCCTCCTTAGTAATGGAGATGTCTCCTCATCAGACGAAACCCGAGGGCGATGCCGTTTAAGGAAAAGGGCGACGGCCGAGGGCGAGGTCGTTTAAGGAAGAGGACGACCACCGAGGGCGAGGTCGTTTAAGGAAGAGGACGACCACCGAGGGCGAGGTCATTTAAGGAAGAGGACGACCACCGAGGGCGAGGTCGTTTGAGGAAGAGGACGACCATCGAGGGCGAGGTCGTTTGAGGAAGATGATGACATCTCATGTAAACATAGGTTAGGCCCAGTTGACATCCATTCTCCTTGTTCATGGATTGTGGATCGGGTCATCCCCCTCCAGCCAATCAAAGGGCGACGCCTCCAAGTAAGGCGAGGCTGATTTTTTGACATAACAGTTCCGAATGGGTTCCTCCGTTTCAGCTCGAAGATTTGTACATGGACTCCATAAAAGTAGGGGCCAAGTTTCCCAAATGGCTTAGTAGCCATATGAAACATTACATACGCGAGTTTTTTAACGGAAACATAACGGAATACTTACTTTCAAATTCTCATGTAACGTCAATGGCTAAAAGAAATTAGTCTGTTTGAGTGGTAAGTTTCTAAAAACATAAAAAGTTTAGTGATAAAAAAATTCATTTCCCCATTTTAATATCTAAATTCTATCACAAGTTGAGATTTTGTTTTTTTTTTTTGCTCTGAAAATTGCAAAATCATACATATGTTGGTCAATTACAATCATAAAACTACAGTGATGGAATTGGTTTCGCTCTCAAAACTCAAAAACAACAATTTCTTATACCCTAATAGCAATACTGCTTTGATCCTCCGTGATTTGGTTCAGGCACAGCTTCGCTTGACAATAAAGAACTCTACATACGCCGGCCATCAGGTTCTTCAAGGAACTTGCTCGAGTCCATATATACCTTGATATTCATGACTACATTGGCGAGATCTGCTTGTTGCTCAAGTGTAGTAACAAAGTTCCTAGAAACAATGTTAAGTATCTTCTTAAACTGCGATCTATATCTTCTGTATAGAGCAAAGCCTGCCATTTCAAGAAAGGCCTGCAGTGAAACAATAGTGTATAAATTGGCTGGAGGAGCATTCAAAAATCTGGCAATCCAGGCTCAGCCTTCTTCGATTCCATGTGGGTTCTTAACCCCATCAACTTCAGTCTGAACAAGTGCCCCGTATAGCCTCATACATGACCGCACTCGTTCTACATAAGTATCACGATTTTCAAGCTCAGAGTAACTTGTAGAGTACTTTGGAACAGTGTATATGCACACTCTGTTTAATTCAGCAAGAAGAATGTCCATGGTTTGTGGAACCTGTGATGTAACAAGAACAACAACTTGAGCACAAGCGTAAACAGATTTGTTGAAGCTTCCAGAAGGATTGACACACTGAGATACTATCTTCTCCGCAAACATTGCTAAACTGGATCGTGGGTTTGTTGAATTGGAGATAAATGTGACGAGTTCTATTGCTTTTCCTCTAACACTTTCCATTGTCCCACTTATCTGTCTGATTCGTCTAGCTATCTGCATTTCATGGCCACGAAGATCCATATTTTTACGCAATGATTCAGTTTCAGCAGCAACTTCTTTGTATAGTCGTGATCTTTGTTCCTCCAATTTCAAAGCACTTTCTGCACCTTTGAGAAAAGTCCCTCCAGCCGCTGCCTTTTTTGCCCCATCAGCCCTAGTTCTCACTGTTTGTGTTGTAGCTTCCAGGGGGATTGCTAATGCAGTAGCCTTTTTTGAGTTTTCAATAGCCAACTTCTCCTCGGCTTGATTTGCTGCTCTCTGAGATTCCAGAGCTTCTTCTGCTCTGTTCATTTCAGCTTCAAGTCTAGCTTACATCTGTGCTTCTGCTTTAATCTTCTCTTGCCTCTGCGTTTCTTCTTGACATATTTTGGCTTCTTCAACAACCGCATAATCTCTTAATCTTATTTCTTCTATTAGAGATCTGTGTTCATGCCGCCTCTGTACTGCTGTTAAGTACTTGTCAAGATCTTCTGCAACTGTACGCTGATATTGCAAATCAAGCTTTTTCTCCATTATCCTGCGTGCTTCACTATGTTTCTCTACACGAGCAATTGCAGAAGTAAACTTATCATTTCCATCTACCAGATCTGCTTTTAGCTTTGACATTTGGTTTCTAACTTCCTCCATAACAACAAGACGATGCTCATTGGTTAGCTCAAATAGTCCACCTTCAAATAACCCCACTTTCTCCATCAAATATGGTCCACCGTCAAGCACCAATCCATGCTCATAATCCTCACTGTCACTAATATTATCTGTCATAGCCCCTGTATCAGCAGACTGGAGAATAACAGTACCATCCTTAGAGACCAAACCAACAGTGGTAGAACCAGTCTTAAGAAAAGAAGAGGTCTTAAGGCGTTTCTTCATTGGCATCTCATTGAAATCGAAACGCCCCCGAACATCAAAGGCTTAAGATGCATGGGTTCGGTTTGTTTTTCTTGTGTTCCACACTTGACCGTGATGTCTTTAAATAGGGATTACCTACCAAAGAGTAAGAACGGAAAATTAATCTTAATGAAAGAATATCCTAAATGCTACCTACCTGCCATCTGTCATCTCTGCAGGACCACTTGTCTGTCATCTCTGCAGGACCACTTGTCTGTCATCTCTGCAGGACCACTTGTTTCCACAAATAAGTTGTTAACATATCATTTCCTTTTCCTTGTTTTTAGTATGATCGTTGTCTTACATTTTCTAGGATATTTCTGTCTTTTCCATCCTTTGTTTGTCTGCTAGCATCATATGCTCATCATATATACGAGGAGCCTGTAATCATTGGACTTATGAATGATTAATAAAGTTTATTCTCCCATTTCCAATTATAGCATATCTGCTCTATCTGTCTTTATGGTATCAGAGCCTTTACATGCTTTTTGGATTCTGTTTGAGAATTAAACTATTTATTGTGCCTTTCACTCATTCATCCTTCTCTTTTCTGCTTTTCAGTCCTTTGTTGACTCAGATCTGAGAAAGTTTATCATTTTTTAATGGCAAATGGTACACGTTTCACGTTTGCGGATATGCAAAATCCGTTATTTTTACACCCATCTGATGGCCCTCTCTCTGTCAGTGTTGCTAAACTTCAAGGTGCTGTAGACTACAGGACTTGGAAGCGCTCATTTGAAATCCAACTCTCTGCAAAACGTAAACTGGGTTTTGTAAATGGCTCTGTCCAACGAAGCACAACTGATGATGTTCAAGCCACTCAATGGGATACGTGCAACGATCTGGTAATTTCTTGGATCCATAATAATGTCTCGGATAGCATTAGACAGTCTATTCTGTTTATTAATTCTGCTAATGAGATCTGGATTCAGCTAGAAAAACGCTTCCTTTTAAGCAATGGCTCAAGAAAATATAAACTCAACAGAGATCTGTTTGCTTTAAAACAAAATGGAACCAAAATTAATGATTACTTTACTACGTTGAGTGGTCTTTGGGAGGAGATAGAGTCTATGAATAGTCTTCCTGTCATTACTACCGTAGCTGCAGATGTCACAACTTTTCTAGCTGCTATTGAGAAACAAAAGAGTGAATCTCGTCTTTTCCAATTTTTAAATGGCCTTGATGATACTTATGCATCTCTGAGATCTCAATTGTTGATGCATCATCCCCTCCCTACTGTTGAGTCTGCCTACGCCACTATTCAACAGGAAGTGGCTCAAAAAGATATGTTTTCTTTGGCTGATATTGATGTTGCAGCAATGTATGGCAAAAGTCAAACTGAGTTTAGCCGGGGTCAGACTGAATATAAGGGGCCTGCTTGTACTGCTTGTGGACAGAAAAATCATGGTATTGATCGTTGCTGGACTGTGAATGGTTATCCCAGGTGGCATCGAAGATATAAACCCCCTCATAAGTCACAAAACTCTACCCCAGCTCGACATGTGTAGCCTAAACAAGCCAATTCTACTGTCCAGGTCCAATCTTCAAAAGAGGATGTGACATTTACAGCTCAACAAATCCAACAATTACTCAAATTGTTTCCAAAAGGGGCAGCTGTTGATCTTGGACATAGTGCCAACACTTCTATCACAGATGATGAAATTGAAAATTGTTTTTCTGGAATGGTCACATGTCACATGTCTGTAGTTGACAACCAGGCTTGGATTATCGATTCTGGTGCAAGTGACCACATGACATTCAATATGAAAATAATGTCTAATGTTCAACCAGCTCCTCCAGATTTGATTATAAAGCTACCTACTGGAGCTACCTCACGAATTACTCACATTGGCAACATCAAACTAAAGAATGGTCTACTATTTCAAAAGGTACTCTATGTCCCTCAATTTAAACACAATCTGCTTTCTTGTCATAAGCTATCATAGGACAACAATTGTCTTGTCAATTTCCACCCTGAAGGCTGCAAAATATTGGATGCTCAGACACACCACACCATGGCCATTGGCACATTACAGAATGGCCTATATTACATGAAAGATACTCCTGTTGCTGCTTCTGTCAACTCTGCATCAAAAAAGTCCACTTCTGATTTTGCCTTGTGGCACAATAGGCTGGGACATGCCCCCTTAGCCAAACTGAGGTACATTCCTTCTTTAAAGTCTCACATGCTGCCAATTGATAAAGTCTGTATAACCTGTCCCATGTCGAAATTCACCAAGTTACCATTTGATTTAAGCGTGTCACATGCTAAAGAAAAATTTGCTCTTATTCATGTTGACACATGGGGGCCATACAAGTCCATCACTAGAGGCAAATATAGACATTTCTTGACCATAGTTGATGATTGCACACGAGTCACATGGGTGTATCTGCTCCAATTTAAATCTGATTTTTTGTCTACCATTAAAACCTTCTATAACTATGCTTAAGTTCATTTCAAAGCCAACATCCAAACAATACGGTCAGATAATGCAGCAGAGTTCAGTGATGCAAG
Source organism: Kitagawia praeruptora (assembly GCA_037693485.1). Taxonomy (NCBI): domain Eukaryota; kingdom Viridiplantae; phylum Streptophyta; class Magnoliopsida; order Apiales; family Apiaceae; genus Kitagawia; species Kitagawia praeruptora. Next base: position 51,969,517 of record CM075351.1, read on the forward strand.
CTGCAGACAATTCTATGCTGAAAAAGGTATCAAACATCAAACTTCATGTACAAATCGTCCTCAACAAAATGCTCGTGTGGAGCGGAGGCACAGATATGTTCTTGAAGTGGCTAGATGCCTTCGTTTTCAAGCTGGACTGCCATTACAGTTTTGGGGTGAATGTGTACTCACAGCTGTCTATCTCATTAACAGGTTGCCCACACCCACGTTGGGAAATAAAACTCCCTATGAGTCATTGTTTGAGGCTCCTGTTGAATACGATAATATCAAAACATTTGGATGTCTAGCCTTTGCTGCAAATCCTTCAAACACTGGTGACAAATTTGGTCCAAGGGGAGTCCCTTGTGTCTTTGTTGGCTACCCATTCTCTAACAAAGGGTACACTTTACTAAACCTAACAACTATGAAGACTTTTGTCTCTCGTGATGTTGTATTTCACGAGTCAATCTTTCCTCTAAATGCTTCCAGCAAGGACTCCTACATACAGCCAACCCCTGTTCCTATGCCTAACAACCCCCCTCCGTTTACACATGATGATCTTATTCCTTGTGAATCTGCAGCTGATGATCAAATGGCTGATCCACCAACTCCTCCTGAACCTCAACAACTTCGACAATCCACCAGAGTTATAAAAAACCTGTTTGGCTAAAGGACTATGTGCACAATGTGCAGTCATCTTGCAATATTGTCCAAGTAATTACTCTTCCTGTACCAACTCATTTTCTATGTTTCTCTGCTCAAATCTCGGACCACACAGATCCTGTAAGTTTCAAACAGGCTCTACAGCAACCTCATTGGATAGAGGCTATGAACAATGAACTCTCAGTATTGGAAAACAATCACACTTGGGTCGTCACTTCTCTTCCAAAAGATAAAAAGACAATTGGATGCCAATGGCTTTTTAAGACCAAATATAATTCAGACGGCTCAATTGAACGTTACAAGGCGCGACTTGTAGCTTTGGGTTGCAAACAAAAGTATGGCATAGACTATGCCGAGACGTTTGCCCCAGTTGCTAAACTCACTACAGTACGCACTCTCCTAGCTGTAGCTGCCATTCAACACTGGGTCACAGTGCAAATGGACGTCTCGAATGCCTTCTTAAATGGTGACCTTGATGAAGTTGTATACATGAAATTCCCTCCAGGATACATGGGAATTGGGTCCAGAATTTGTGCCACATCCTTGCCTCCATCTCACTCTTCTCTTCCAGACCTGGTTCTTAAGCTACTCAAGTCGTTGTATGGATTAAAGCAAGCGCCTCGCCAATGGTTCAAAAAGCTTTCTGAGACATTAACAACCCTGGGCTATGTGCAGTCCAAAACTGACTACAACTTGTTCTCCAAGACCTCAGGCTCGACCATCACCCTAGTGCTGATTTATGTAGATGATCTCTTGATCTCTGGGAATGCTCCTGATGAAATCAATTATTTAAAAACTATGTTGGCAAAGAAATTTCATATGAAAGATCTTGGCCCCGTAAGCTATTTTCTGGGCATTGAAATATCTCGGTCTGCAAATGGATTTTTCCTGTCACAAAAGAAGTATACTCTTGATCTACTTAACGAATTTGGCATGACAACTGCTTCCCCCTTGAAATTACCAATGGATTCTCATCTAAAGCTGACACCGACTACTGGTACTCCACTTGTTGATCCTCATCCATACCAGCGTCTAATTGGCAAGCTCATATACTTGACAGTTACTCACCCTGATATCACATTCCCTGTTCACATCCTCAGTCAATACATGCACCACCCTACTGATGCACACATGCTGGCTGCCAAGAAACTACTTCGTTATCTAGTGGGCAATCCCTCTCAGGGCTTACTTCTGACCTCCTCCTCCAATGCATCTATTCATGCTTACTCCGACAGCAATTGGGCCAATTGTCCAGTAACTCGCAGATCAACCTCAGGGTTCTGTCTCCTATTAGGCAACTCGCCTCTTAGCTGGAAAACGAAGAAACAACAGGTGGTGGCTCGCTCAACAGCAGAAGCAGAGTATCGCTCCATGGCCTTAACAGCTTGCGAAATAACCTGGCTCACAGCCCTACTAAAAGACATGGGTCTCAGCTCCCTACCCCCAGCCACATTACACTGTGATAACTTGGCTGCTCTCTCTATTGCAGCGAACCCCGTGATGCATGAACGCACCAAACATATTGAGGTTGACTGTCACTACATTAGAGACAAGATAAAGACTGGCGACATCAACACTACTCATGTGCCTTCTCACTCACAACTTGCAGACTTGCTCACTAAACCTCTTTCTGTCAAACAGCACTACTATTTGCTTGACAAGCTTGGAGCTTCAGTTCAACCTCCAGCTCAGCTTGAAGGGGAGTAATGAAAGAATATCCTAAATACTACCTACCTGCCATCTGTCATCTCTGCAGGACCACTTGTCTGTCATCTCTGCAGGACCACTTGTTTCCACAAATAAGTTGTTAACATATCATTTCCTTTTCCTTGTTTTTAGTATGATCGTTGTCTTACATTTTCTAGGATATTTCTGTCTTTTCCATCCTTTGTTTGTCTGCTAGCATCATATGCTCATCATATATACAAGGAGCCTGTAATCATTGGACTTATGAATGATTAATAAAGTTTATTCTCCCATTTCCAATTATAGCATATCTGCTCTATCTGTCTTTAAATCTTATCCCAATTCGAATAAGAAATTAATTTAGATTTTAACAGACGACAAAAATCTTATGAAATTAGGATTTATAGTCGCGTTAATTCTTCTTCTTTTTTTTTTCGAAAATAGAAATTCTCATTAACTTGAAAATTCAGAAGGTACCATCTCCAACAACACATTTGGAGGAGACATAAAGGCCATATTTGTTTTAGGGGATTATAATTCTTGGAAAATTACACTATCTTTCTTAAATTTAAAGGATTATAATTCCATGGAAGTATGTTGCTATCATCTTTTTGATTCATTTCTATGGGATTATAATACCTTCTTTCACAAGTTATTATAATCCCATGGGAGTGAACTAAAACATTGATCAAAATGTAAATTCATGGGATTATAATCCCTTACGTTTGGGATTTATAAAGTAATAATTTGGGGATTATAATCCCTTGAAACAAACATGGCCAAAATAATTATAGCAACCTAACAAACAAGGAATTTTAGCCAACACATGTGCCGCCCTGTTTGCTAATTTCAAACAACTTTTAGCAAAAATAGTTTAGTGTATTATTTTGAAACGGAAAGAATATCTTTCATCTATAATAATAATTATCGGGTCTAATTATAGAAAAGAGCGCATACCCTTACAAATACTTTAATGTTGTGTGTTGTTGGAATGAATAAAATGAAAATGAAATAAAATGAAATGTAATGAGAATTGAATTATAAAATAAATAAACATTGAACATTTTCATTTATTCATCCAACAATCTAAACTATAATTCAATCACCCAATTTGAAATGAAATACCCTGTCCATTTTTTCCATAATTCTAATCATAATAAATTTACATAATCCTATTTTTTTTCAAATCCATTTCATTTCATCCACGTCAATCAAACATAACATAAGACTCTGTCGAAAGTACTTTAAGTTTTATTTTTGATCGGTAGAAGTACTGTAATATTTTTCTGTAGTTGTTCTGACTTCAATTTGTTTACCTGCTCCCTCCTATATGTGGCTTAATACCACTCTAATCATTAAAATTTGGGTCATCTATACTATTATATTAAAGCCAAAACATTGAAAATTTTCAAAAATTTTGATTTTCGGTTTGGTTATCCTATTTACTAAAATAAATAATAATATAATATAATTAATGGTAATTATTTGATTACCTTTTTCATGTTTAATTTTAGTTGATGTTACCTTTTATAAACATCTAAAAACATCAAAATATATCATATCTTTCAATCATCAATGTCTCTTTTCTAATTAAATTATCGTTGATGAGATTCGACCATTGAATCTTTAGTAAAGCAATTTTATCATTAAATATAAAATTAATGGTAATTAATAAGAACATTAGATGTATTATAAGGTATATTTAATGATATATATTTAACTTAAAATTTTATAATATAAGAGTCTGTTTGGCTATTCCTCCGTAAAGGAGAAAGCTCCTTTAAGGAGCTTTTGCTCTGTTTGTGTAACTTGCTTAAAACTGGGCTTTAAGTTAAAATTTTTTATTAAGTCATAAGTTCCTTTTAGGTACTTTTGACTTATGACTTGTTCAATTTTTTTTATTTTTTTTGTTTCAGGACTCTTGTAAAGTTTAAATATTATGAATTTAAAATTTTTTTAAGTCAAATTTCACTTTAAGTCAAAATTATTAAATCCTTATTTAACTTTAAGTAAAATTAGCCAAACACATTCATTCAACTTAATGCAAACAACTTTGCATTCTCCATTAAGTTAAAAATACCTCCATTAAGTCAAAAGTAACTTATTTTAAGCAATTCCAAACGGCCTCTAAATTTTAAATCATGAATATCATTAATTAAATTTATGTTAAACTATATTAAATTAATATTAAAATAATTTTAAAAAATAACGATTATATAAAAACATAATAATGACATAAATAAAATTTATAACATATCAAAAAACCCGTGCATCGCACGGGTTATAAGCTAGTAATTATTAAACCGCAATTCTTATTAAGTCCATTTCATCTCATGGAGAGAATGTCCAAAATGTCTAAATTTCAAGTTCTATGGCCCAAAATATTGATATGCGGAAAGATGGTCTTGAATATCCATGAAATACGCATGTAGGAGATGCGTGTTCTGGAATACGCATTCTCAAGTTGCGTATTTCGGACACGCATCTGCTCGTATAATTTTTGAATTGTACACTACATGCTTGGTGTAAATGCGTGTATAGGACACGCTTCTCTCACATGCGTGTCCTATCGATATCTAGGACAGTCTTTCGCGCTCATGGGTATTTCGGATCATGGAATTTGAAAAATGGGTATTTATTTTTAATGTTTATAATGATATTTGTCGAAAATCAAATTATGATAAAAAAATTAGGGTTTTTTTCAAAAATATTCATGTCACAATTTTTTTTTAAAAATACGTTACAACCTGATTTGCAACCCAAATGTAACATTTGTAACCTGATTTGTAATTCTAAATGCAGTATTTATAATCTTATCTGTAACTTTAGGTAGTATTTTTGAAAATAATTTCAAAAACTTGAATATTTTTATGAATATATTATCCCCGTGTATTGAAGAGAATTGTAAAGTTGGACGATGAAATAATGAAAAGAAGAGAAACTCTTTCTAATCCAGATGGATCATGTAGCTTGACAAAAAAAAACAATAACAAGTTCTTTGACTGGAATATTTGTCTTATACATTAGGACCAAAACAGAGTAAATACCTTCGTTTTTGTTATGCCCAAATCTTGGCATAAGCCCTAAGCAGGTCTAATGGGCTTGAATAGAGGTCCACAACTCATAATGGGCCTAGAGATGAAGATTGGGTCACCAAAGCCCACCACCAGGAGCTAGTCCAACATTCTATCAAAGAACAATATGGAAGTCTGCGACCCCAAGGTTCAGCGTGGCCTAGAGGTCCAGCGTGGCCTAGAGGTCCAGTGTGGCCTAGAATACTATCTTTGCAAGGTCCAGAGAGGCCTAGAGGTCCAGCGAGGCCTAGAGCATATTTATTATGAAGGCTTACGGTCAGGCCCAGCGAGGTCGCGTGAGTATAATTATCTCCGTACAGCGTGGACCACCTCGCATGACTAGCCCAGCGAGGCCGCATGCGAGGCCATGTGTTGGGATTTATGGGTGATAGGTTAGACAACTTAACTAGATTCATTGGTATACTTAGTTTTACTAAGTAGAACATACTGTCATAGCCAGGAATGTATTCTTGTAATTCAAATAAATACTGTCATGTAATAAGTGTAATTCTTGGAAGAAGTTCGATAATGTTCAAGCCTCAAGGAATACAGAAGTTCGACAGCAGAAATAAAAGTTACTGTCAAGTATTGACAGTAAGGTTACAAGGAAACAGCATGTTGCCTAGGTCGTCAGTAAGTTTCATGGAGTCGACAGCAAGTTTCGACTTGACAGCAACATTGGCGGAGATTCTGATGACAGCAACTTTGATATATAGTTTGCGACAGTAAGTTTGGAATTCTTGATAGTAACCTCTGCGGGAAATACATGCTGTCAATCAAAGCACAATCCTTGACAGCAACCTCTGCGGGAAATACATGCTGTCAATCAAAGCACAATCCTTGACAGCAACCTCTGCGGGAATTCATACTGTCAACCAAAGCACAATCCATTGACAGCAAACTCTGAAGCAAACATACTGTCATAAAGAATCAAATTGATTTAGGAATTTTCTAAGTCAATTTAAACGACATAATACATGTTCAAAAGAAGCAGGCGTGTTGTAATATTCAACCTTTACAGCAAGCTTGGAAAGTCTATAACTGAAGCTCGAGAGATCACATGGAGCAACCTGTAAAGACTAGAGCAGATAAAATTAAATACGGCTAGATCTGGGTGGCTCAAATGTGGAAAGTATCTTAAAGTTACTTTGTGATAATCACATGGGAATAAATCATGGAATGAGCTGCAAAAGGAATATAACAGCAACTCAACAACCCATGCTGATAGTGGTAGTACAGTCGACTATCACACTATAAATAGAGCACTCTATTAATACAATAAGAGATCTCTCTACAACTGTAATCTCTTGAGAATTCGAAGCTTGAGAATTATTTTGTTCTCAAGGTTGTAGCAAAACCTCGCAAAATAAATAAAACAATTATTTTGTGAAACATCGTCTTAGGTATTACTTGTGATTGCATTTCTTTTACTAGTAAATTACAAACTCTATTTAAGTTGTTGAAATAGTTTTTGAAATTTATTAGTATTGCATTCAACCCCCCTTCTGCAATACTTTCCAGGACCAACAACTGGTATCAGAGCCTTCAGATTAATACACATATCTGAGATTCAAATGGCAAGTATTCAAAGGTCAAGTAATGTCAAGATTCCAGCCTTTGATAAAGAAAACTATAACATATGGAAAAAGAAGATCATGTTATTTATCAAAGCTCAGAATCCACTATTCCTAGGTATTCTGGAAAATGGCCCCTTCGTTCCTCAAAAGGAAATTCCATCTGCTACAGTTAATGATGTAGTAATCCCAGCTCATTGGGTTGCTAAGAAGCCTACTGAGTATAATGACTCAGAAAAGGAAAAGGTAGCCCTGGATAATCATCTGCAACTCATTCTGCTAGATGCACTTACCCTGGACAAAGCTATGAGTGGAAATATAATAGTATGCAACTCTGCCAGGGATATATGGAAAAAGATAGAGCTGTTGTGTGAAGGAAGTGAAGAGGTTAGAGAAAATCAAAAACAAATATTGGTGTCACAATATGAAGCTTTTATGGCCAAACATGGAGAAGAACTAACTCACATGTTTGAAAGATTTAGAAAATTGATAGCTGAGCTCCAGATCCATGGAAAGTTTTATGAAAGAAAGGAGGTCAATATCAAGTTTCTGCTAACTCTTCCAGAACATCTCGAGCATAGAGTTACAGCTATTAGAGAAGGAAGAGATTTAAACTCTGTCTCCCTTGAAACATTGTATGGAGTTCTTAAATCATATGAACTTGAATATTATCAAAAGAGAGCCATACAAGTGGATCCAAGGGAATGATGGCAAACATGGCTGGTGCTCTAGTTGCTCAAGGACCATCATACTTCCAATCAAGTGAGCAAATTCAAAGTGCTCAACAGCCTCAATTTTCATCTGTGAAAATTGAAGAAGTGGTTGAGGATGAAGAAAAGGTTGTCCTTCAACTATAAGATGTTGAAGATGAAGAATTCTACACTCTAGAAGAAATGGAGAAAATGGATAATCCAACCATGGCTTTTATGGCAAGGAAATTCAAAAATATAAGGTTCAGAAGGAACAAACCATACAAGCCTCAAGGTCAATTTCAAAGATATAACCAAGGAAGTTCATCAAAACCTGCTTCTGGCACAAAGGGTGGATACAAAACAGGAATGGTGGAAAGGTCAAAATTTAGATGCTACAACTGCAATGAACTTGGTCACTTTGCTACTGAATGCAAGAAACCAAAACAAATTCAAAGAATGGAGAGAGGAACTGGAAGTCAAATCAAGAAAGGACAAGGAAAAGCCTATGTGGCTGAAGGAAAATGCTGGGATGAATTTGATGATGAAGAAGAAGAGGAATTCGTGAATCTAGCCTTGATGGCTAGAGAGGATGAAGAAGCATCAATCTCTTCAAGTCAGGTACCATCTCTAGTTCTTCTAGATATGTCTTTAAATGACTATAAGCAAACCATTGAGGAAATGAGTACTGAAATGTTTAATATTCATACTAGTTTATCTGCTGCAAACGAAGAAATTGCTAGATTAACTAAGGAAAATGAAACACTCAAATCCAACAATGATGTACTGTTGCTTAAGACCAGTTCTATTGATTCTTTAGCTCAGGAAAACGAGAGATTAAAGAATGATTTAATCTGTGCTAAAGAGATAGAGGAATATCTTAGAAAAGAAATTTCTGAAAATGAATTTAAGCTTAAGGCATTTAGGAATTCCTCTAAAATAGTTCAAGAGTATCATGAGAAACATACCGAAAGTAAGAAGATAGGTATAGGCTATGATTACAGTAGGAGACCTGGAAAAGAGGTTGTTATACAGAACAATAATAAAAACAAAACTGTCAGACCTCACATCCTCAAAAATGTGAGCAAACCAATTTTCAAAAGTACAGAGTTTGAGGTTGATGAAAATTCCCTAATTATTAATCAAGAACTCTGTGATGAAGATGAGAGGGCTGACAGTGTATCTAAAATAGAAAAAGATTCTGTCAAAATTACTATGACAGAAACCTTATCAAACAGCCCGACCAAGTGTTCAAAAGATACTGTCACAAAGGATGAGACAGTAACTTTCAAAGATACTGTCAAGAAGACACCCAAGACAGTAACTTTCAAATCTACTGTCAAGACAGCAAGTACAAAAGGTACTGTCAAAAATAGATCGACAGTACCTTCTGAACATATTGTCAAGACAGTTGTCTCCAAGTCTAAGAACAGAAATGGGAAGCTAGGCATTGATAAAAAGAATAATTATGCGTATGTTAAGCAGGCACCCAGGAAACTTTGCAATAATTGTGGCTCCTCACATCATTTAACCCATGGTTGTAAACCAACTAGTTGCATATCTAATGCAACAGACTTGAAAGGGAACTTACATAGAACCCCCATTATGCAAAGAAAAATGGTTGTCTGTAATAACATTGACTGTATGCCATGCAAAATTATTGCCATGAGTACATGTTTTAATTTGCAAATTTCATCTACTGAATTATGTTCTTATATGCAATCTGCAAAGACTTCTGAATCCACTAAAGACAGTGAGAAGACTGTTCTAACTAAGAAAACGTCTAAGTCAATGTCTAAAACTAAGTGGGTAATAAAAGAAGTCAAGGAACCATCTTCTTATGATAATGTTTCAAACACTGATAAAGTTTCTGATAATACTGAGTCTGCAGGACCCAACAAGGTTTGGGTACCAAATGCAAATTAAACTCCATCTGTCTTGCAGGGAAAGAAAGACAAAAAGGTCATGTGGATAATCGACAGTGGATGTTCCAAACACATGACTGGTGATATATCCCTGCTATCACAGTATGTTGAGAAGGCTGGCCCAACAATAACCTTTGGAGACAACAGCAAAGGTTACACTATGGGATATGGCTGCTTAAAAGCTGGAAATGTTGTCATTGAAGAAATATCTCTTGTGGAAGGTTTGAAGCATAATCTGCTTAGTGTCAGTCAATTCAATGACAAGGGATTCAAAGTCAATTTTGGCATGATGGAATGCACAATCTACCACAAAAAGGATAGAAGCCTATCTCTGAAAGGAGTCAGGAAAGGAAGCCTATTTGTTGCAGACTTAAACTCAACAAATGAGGAAAGAATATTTTGCTTCTACAGCAAAGCAAGTGTTGGAGATAGCATGCTTTGGCACAAGAAACTTTCCCATTTCAACTTCAAAACAATGAACATGCTAATGAAGAAGGAATTGGTGAGAGGACTGCCTCAACAGGAATTCTGTCAAGAAGGACTGTGTGAAGATTGTCAAATGGGAAAACTAAGGAAAGCAATGCATAAATCAAAACAAGTCAACACTAACTCTGAAGCACTCAAGTTGATTCACATGGATCTTTTTGGACCAGTGAATGTTCAATCACTATCCAGAAAAAGATATGCACTGGTCATGATAGATGACTATTCTAGGTACACTTGGGTGAAATTTTTAGAATCAAAAGATGAAGCTGCTCAAGAAATCATTGATCACATAAGGGTACTTGACAGGACCCCTGGAGCAAAAGTTCAATTTCTAAGAAGTGACAATGGAACTGAGTTCAAAAATGCTACACTTGGAAACTTCTGCAAAGATCAAGGGATTGTTCAACAATTCTCTGCTGCAAGGACTCCACAGCACAATGGAGTTGTGGAAAGGAAAAATAGAACACTCATTGAAGCTGCAAGGACTATGTTGAGCAATGCTAAATTACCAACATATTTCTGGGTAGAAGCCATCAACACTGCTTGTTACACACAAAACAGAACACTAATCAACAAGGCTCATGGTAATACTCCTTACTATCTTTTGACAGGAAAGAAACCAACTGTTAAGTACTTTCATGTCTTTAGAAGCAAGTGTTTTTAATGAAAGACAACCATGAAAGAAGAGGAAAATTTGATACTAAAGCATATGAAGGAATTTTCATGGGATATGGGCTAGAAAGGACTGCCTACAGAGTCTATATCATGGAGCACAAGACAATTGAAGAAAGTGTAAATGTCACATTTGATGAAACCAAGTTTCCAGGATTACATGAGGATGGTCAAATGCAACCTTTCAGATTTGAGAATCAAGGATACTTGGAAATAGAATAATTTGTTGATGAAGAACCAAGTTTCACTCAATCAATAGGATATGAAACTGTCAATGCTAAGAATGTAGATCAAACTCCAGCTCAATCACAGACAATTTCAGGAATCAATCAACAAGACTGTGAAACTGGAGAAATTGAGCTAAATGAGCAAAACAATGAAAACGTTGGAGAATCAAATCCTCATACGAATGAAAGTCAATCAAATCAAACAAGAAGCTTGCCTCAATCAACCAAGTGGAATAAAGATCATACCAGTAATCTAATTATTGGAAATCCCATTATTGGTGTAAGGACAAGGAGGAATATTTCTGCTGACAGTATGTTTTCATGTTTCTTATCTCAAATGGAACCTAAAATAGTTGAAGAAGCATTGTTGGATTCTGATTGGGTGATGGCCATGCAAGAGGAGCTCAATCAATTTGAAAGAAACAATGTTTGGAAGCTGGTTCCAAGGCCAAAAGGAAAATCAGTCATTGAGACAAAATGGGTCTTCAGAAACAAGATAGATGAAAGTGGAAATGTGACAAGGAATAAAGCAAGGCTAGTGGCCAAAGGATACTGTCAACAGGAAGGGATAGACTATGATGAAACATTTGCACCTGTTGCCAGACTTGAAGCCATAAGAATTTTCTTAGCTTTTGCTGCACACTGCAAATTCAAGGTATTTCAAATGGATGTCAAAAGTGCCTTTTTGAATGGAGAATTGGAAGAAGAAGTGTATGTTGAACAACCTCCTGGTTTTGAGAATGACAAACTGCATAACTTTGTCTATAAGTTGTTCAAGGCTCTGTATGGTTTAAAGCAAGCACCAAGAGCCTGGTATGAAACACTCTCCACTTTTCTCCTGGAAAATAAATTTGTAAGAGGTATGGTGGATAAAACTTTATTCTACAAGTACCATGGCAAAGACATCATCCTTGTGCAGATATATGTTGATGACATAATTTTTGGTTCAACAAATGAAAAATTGTGTGAAAAATTCTCATCTCTAATGAGAAACAAGTATGAGATGAGCATGATGGGAGAATTGGCATTCTTTCTTGGTCTCCAAATCAATCAGAAGAAGGATGGAATCTTTATCTGCCAAACCAAGTATGTCAAAGAACTTCTCAAGAAGTTTAACTTAGAAGATTCCTCACCTGCAAAGACACCTATCTCAACAGCCACCAAATTAGAGTTAGATCCTAAAGGCAAGAAAGTGGATTCTAGTACATATAGAGGCATGGTTGGATCACTGCTTTACTTAACTGCTAGCAGACCAGACATAATGTTTGCTACATGTCTTTGTGCAAGGTTTCAGGCTGATCCAAAAGAATCACACTTAGTTGCAATTAAAAGAATCTTTAGGTATCTCAAAGGCACCCCAAATCTAGGCCTTTGGTACCCTAAGGAAACTGGATTTGATCTAATTGGATATTCTGATTCAGACTATGCTGGCTGCAAGATTGACAGAAAAAGTACTACAGGAAGCTGTCAATTTCTTGGGGGGAGATTGGTGTCATGGTTCAGTAAAAAGCAACACTCAGTTTCTACATCAACTGCAGAAGCTGAATATATTGCAGCTGGAAGTTGCTGTGCATAAATACTTTGGATGAAGAATCAATTAATGGATTATGGACTAGAGATGTCAAACATTCCTATTTATTGTGACAACACTAGTGCCATAGCCATATCAGACAATCCAGTTCAACACTCCAGAACAAAACATATTGATATAAGGCATCATTTTATCAGGGAGCATGTTGAAAAGGGAGATGTAAAATTGGTTTATGTTCCAACAGACAAGCAACTTGCAGACATATTCACCAAGCCACTGGATGAAGCAACATTTACCAGGTTGGTGAGTGAATTAGGAATGCTAAATCAGGTGTGATTATCTAACTGGTTTATCAATTCTCAATCGCAGCTCATGACAGAAACTTTCAAGGTACTATCATAAAAAGGTACTGTCATTTGAAGGTACCGTCATGAGAAGTTACTGTTCTAGGTGCTACTTGTTCAGACAGCATGTTTGCTATGACTATGCTAAAAGGATTTTTAGATATCATGTTTGCTATGACTATGCTAAAAGGATTTTTAGATATCATATTTGCTATGACTATGCTAAAATATTTTTACATGTCTGTCTTAATACGGTAATAAGTAAGCAAGTGTCCTTAACTTAAGTTGTGTGTGAACAGTGACAGCATGTTTTTGCACCTAGTTTACTGTCAGATAAACTTACTGTCACTCATTAAACTGATTGACAGAAATATTGTTAGCGCACAGGTTACTGTCAATTGAAAAGTTGCTGTCACGAGAAAATTGCTGTAAAAAATAGTGGAGAGAAAGAAAAGCACACAGGTTACTGTCAATTGAAAAGTTGCTATCACGGGAAGTTGCTGTCAAAGATAGTGGAGAGATATATATATACATATATAATTTTAATCCTTCAATCCACGATCAAATAGCAACTGCCACGTAATATAGCAAGTGGGATTAATGGGTAAAATCATTACCACACGTTCAATTAAGACAAGTAAACACGATTCATCTTATAAACTGAATCTACCGTTTAATCTACTATCACTTTCAATTTCAAAACCTTTCAACCTTCTACATCCAAAAAAACCATATTTTCTCTCTCACCTTTCAAAACATTCATCAATGGCACTCAAACAATCTAATGCCCAAACTAACTTTGCTGGTATTCATTCTCCTAGTGATGCCGGTGAAAACTTCAAAGGACTAGTTTCATTCATGAATAAATCCTACTTAGGTCATGCAATAACCTCAACTCCTAAGCTTGATATTGAAAGAATTGAAAAATTCTGGAAATCTGCAAGTATTCAAGAAACTGAAGAGAATGAGGCAATTAACTTCAAAATAGATGGTGTAAACCATTCTCTTTCAGAAAATGATATTAATAACGCCTTAGGTATTGTTTTGGCTAGTGAAGAAAGTTTTCAGGGCTTAGCAAATGATGACACTCTGAAGAGGTTCTTTCTGAAGATTGGGTATTCTGGTTCTAAACTTGAAGAAACCTCTGATAAATGGTATCAAACGGGAGAAATGGACAGGAAGTTTCTAAGAAAGGAGTGGAGCATGATATTTGACGTCATGGTGAAGGTGTTCTCTACCAAGTCAACAGGCTGGAATGGAACACCCTCATATATCAAGAAACTCACTCATTCCTTAGTCCATGGATACAAGGTGAATGTTGGAAAGCTAGTCATGGCACAATTGAAAAACGCCATAGGCAAAAAGGTATATATATACCCTCGCTTTTTAACAATGTGTATTAATCATATTTGTGGTAATGTTGTAGATGCTCCTCATTCTGAGGAATGCCCTGTTTTGAAGAAAAACACACACACACATCTCTCAACACACAAAATTTAAATGCACATATTCCACTATGTTTCACACAACACATGGTTAATCAAGAGCCCAACCTTGATTATCCATTACCTACGGGGTATACTGCTTTCACAATTGAAAATGAAACTGAATTAGACCTAAATTCAGTTAACCCACATTCTACACCATACATTCCACCTAGGGACTCTAGACTGCCCAAAGCCCTTAAAATAGCCAAACAAGAATCAAAGAAAAGGTCCCTAGAGAGTGTAACTGGTGAAAATGTTGAGAGTGAAGAGGGAGTTACTGCATCTATTGCAGCAAATAAGGATGGTAGTGAAAAAGAACCCACAGTAGCCCCTTCTGAGCCTAAGAAGAAGAGAGCTAGAAGGGCCAAGGTTACTGTCAGCCACCCTACAGTCTCCCAAAAGATTGTAGAGGATAAAAGGGAAATAAACTCACCTCTAGGTGTCTCTTCTCAACAAGAGGCATCTATTGAAATTGGCCTGTCTCCCAAGGCATCTTGTGAAGAGTCTGCACAACCTCAAGAACACACTCTTGAGGAGCCTATACTTGAAGAAATTCACAGAGAGTTAGGGCACAGTGAGGACTTTATCCCTACTTTTGATGTTCCACAATTTTCCTCTGTGGAACAGCCAAATAATCCATCTAAGCTTCATTCTTCTACTTTCATTCCCACATTTATTATTTCTTCAGTTCAACCTAGAGAGGGGGACAGTACCAACCACTCAGGTTTTGATCATCCATCTCAAACCATGGATGAGCCCCCATCAAGTGGTCCACAAGAACCCATTTCTCAAAGTGAAATGGATACCACTCCTTCAAACACTGGATTAGATCAAGGTGAATTTTTGTCAGAAATTGAAACAGCCAGCATCTTGATCGATTCCCTCAAAGCATCTTACCCTAGGGAAGTTGTTGTCACAGCCAAAGTTGCTGTCAAGGACAATCCAGAAGGTTCTGTCAAACAAACAAGTGACAGTAACATTCTGGTCAAAGATACTGTCAAGAGCCTTCCTAAAGTTGCTGTCAACATCCCTTCTAACAGTAATTTATTGGTGAAAGATGCTGTCAACCCTGCTCAACTTCAATTTAAGGAAGGATTAATTGAGGACATCTCTGATGATGACATGCCACTCTCCAAGGCTTTTAAGGTAAAATCTAAATCATCTTTCTCTTCATTGCATGCTAGTACTGCTCATACTCATGCATCTAGGATGAGTGAGGGAGAGCAAAAGAAAAGAGAGATAAAAGAAAAGAGAAGTGAGCCTAAAAATGAGAGGCAGCCAAATGTGCTGGCAAAAGGTGAGGGACTTGAGCATGTCCAGAGTGGAAATGAGGGAGCCATTTATCAACAGGCATTAGGCCTTGAGGGATTACTTGTGAGTGGTGATGAGATCACCAGAAAAGACAATGAGAGTGTGAGAACCCCAACAGCCTCCATGCCCCAGACTTATCCTCAACCTCCAAAGAGGCTTAGGTCTGGTGGTCCTTCTGCAAATGACAGGCTCCAAGCTATTGAAGACAGGTGTGCAAAGATGGAAAGCAAGTTAGACAACCTGTCTTCTACTGTGAAAACTGGTTTTGCTGAGATTCAAGCAACTCTGCTGTCTCTTTCTTCTATCATCAATGCTGTCAACTTACCTAAGGGGGAGAAAGTGATAGATCAGAAAGAAGCTGAGCAACCAGTGGAGCAAATGAAAATGAAGTCACAAGGGGGGGAAGCTGAGAGACAGGGGGAGCAAAGGAGTAAGGGGAGGAAAAAGATACTCTTAAAACCTCTGGAACTGGTGAACTGTTTGAAACTGAAGTAGATGGGGAGACAATGCTATTATCTGAGGAAGTATTGAAAATGATACAAAGAAATAAAGCATCTTCCATCAAAATTAGTGAATAAGTTCCTGAAAAGAAAGAATCTACTTTGGAGAGGCTTTAGAGAGAAAAGGAGGAGTCTAACAGGATGGGTAAAGGCAAGGGTAAGCTGCCTGAATATGTGAATTCTTCAGAGTTGGTTACTTGGACTGATGGAAGCACATATTCTCAAGAAGAAGCTGATTCTATAATGATAAGTCATATGGAGAGCACTTTGAATAATAAGGATGAGGAATTTAACACTCTGGTGAATGAAGCAATCACAGAAACTGGTGGAAAACCTGCTAAGTTGGCAGAAGCTTTGAAAGAAAAGATTGTCAATCTTTCTGTTAAAATTAGCTCAAAGAAAAGGTGGGCAGTTGAAGTGTTCCTGAAGAGTGGACATTCAATATTCATAACAATGCAACTGCTAGAAACTTTCTCTGCCAGAGTGCAATACATCCTTGGGATTCTTGTCAAGAAAAAATCTACCATTTTTTATGAAAGTCTCTATATGCAACTGAGTACAATGGTTAACAACAAACTTCTAGAAATATGTCTCCAGCCATATGGTGTAAGCTTTAAACAGAAAACAGCCAAAGGAACTAAAGGACTTGGGTTCTTAACTCTTGAAGGCAAAACATCTCTACAAAGTAAAGTCATCATGGATGTACTCAAGTTATTGCTGAAAGCACCCATCACCAAGGAAAGGGTTCAAGCAGTTAAAGATATCCACAAGATAATGGCAAAGAGAGATGTGGAATACAGTGCCAAAATTAAGAAGCTCATTGCCAAAGCAAATGAAAGCAGAAATGCTCAAGGTGGAAACTGTTCCTTTGATGACTGTGACGCCCCCAAATCTGAGGTCAGAGATTCAGGTCGTCACATCACCATCCAACCATATCATACCTGTATTAACTTTACAACTCAACAATACATCCATCCATACCTCAATCTTACACACAATCAAGTTAGAGCCTCAGAAACGATAACCAAAAGTAACACTAAATAATACAATTCATCTGTACAATCCAGAGTCTTACGCAATTCCACTTATACAACTACACTTGAAGACAAGTCTTACTATTACAGTTGAAAACCTATCAGACTACTCTGTAGTATTTATCATGGACTATATCATCTCCGGGTAATTCTTCTACTCCTCTTCTGCTGGTGCGGAGTTAATCGGCCAAATTCTTCCCTTTCTGAAAAGTTTTTATAAAGCAAGAATGAGCTACATAATGCTCAGCAAGTTCACCAATTTGGAAAATAATAAAGTGGTTTATTTTGAAAACGTTCCCAACTGTATGGGTGTATATCTCATATTACAAAACATAACTCGACAATATATATGTCCGAGTTTGTATAAAACATTTATACTCACTAAGGAGCTTTAAGAATAACATATGAATCCTTTACAAGGTTCTCATCTCAATATATCTCAAGTTTGAAAATATTTATATATAAGCATATCATTTTCGGCAAAACACTCTACGGTTATCATACTGTACAGGGAATACGTTATTGCAAAACCTCTTTCCTTCCATTAGCTTAGGAAGTTTCTCATTCAAAAACATTTCATTCTTTGAAATAATTGCAAGGGTGCACTAACACGTGCCAATCTTTATAGAAAATCTTGCAGTTCTAGATACTGCACAATATCAATATTTTCTCATCAAAAACCACACTATCGGCAACTTGGCACTTAGGCCCAAGAAGCAGTGTTTGAGTATTTTTCCAAAGTGGAGGATGGGACTTAAAGAAAACATAAAACCTGACAGGGATTGACGATGATCAGTCGCCACATCCGAGTCCAATAATCCGTGGGTCTTCTCTACCGGTAGAAGGATAGAAACTACATCCGTAACTATCCCTGAGTGAAAACTACATCCGTAATCACCCTCGATGAAAACTACATCCGTAATCATCCTTCGGCAACACATGGGCCGGAATAATAATTGATGGACCGCCTGGCTCACGGCCGCTTACACATCCCGGGAATCGTTCGTCAACGGTTCCCACACCTGCCAGAGTCCCTTTTTCTTTTTCTTTTAAAAACTTGCTTTTGATTGAAAACAGAGTAGTTGTGGTTCGACATCAGTCGACCGATAATTCTTGAAATCATACAAGAAGCAGAACCTGACCGGGGGTTTTCGAAAATGTTTTGAGTTCGAAAAAGTTCGAGTTTGAAAGTATTAAAAGGTATCTTGGATTAACTTTGTTTTTAAAATAGTGAACAATAATTATTAAATGATATTTTAAGATTTAATATCAATAATTAATAAAATACTTATTCAATAAAATAAACTTTCAATCCAAGATAGGGTTTCGAGTATTTACGAAGATATAATAATAGTTATTTGAATATACGATACCACCCGAATGACCCTTCGGGTTTTCGCAATATAGATACGATATAATAATATACCGCTCCCCGGTCAATAGTATATACGGACCGCTACGACCTCTATTGCTAGAGTCGTTGTCCGAAGAAAACATTTCAAACTAAGTTCAAGGGGTAAAAGCATACATGTACTTGTTTAATCTCAATTGCATTAATACTTCGATAAACATAGCATTTGATATAATTTGAAAACTACAAACACAACAGTGAAAATCCTTGTATATGTATAAGTTTTGAAAAGTAAACTTGCCTTGGTTTGGTTGGGGTGGTCGAGCGTGTGAATTCGAACGATCTATACATAAACAATAATCGTTCGTTAGTACCTTAACAATTTCTTTCTAATTACGGGGTTTTAAGGGGACACGAAATTAACCTAACGACTTCGTCTTATGACTCCCTATCCCCACTATAGGTCCATGACATCACTCGTTTACGCTCGTCACTTACTCGACTTAATTTAGTTACCACGTTCGAACCATAACCATTACTCCTAGACTTATGCTCCACTAACGACTTTTTCCCTTGCGCGAAATTTACTCTAGCATTTTTATAAAATCCAAAAATTCATATTTTAATCCAATTCTTTTTGGGTAGCCTTCACCACTGTATTTCCTAGCTTCTCTAATTTTTCCATGATCCCAAATAATTTTTAAGGTGTTTAAACAAGGTTCACAAGGGGGTCACTTTATGCAGTCCATAGTCCAGAAACAAAAATCACTTCTCCGGCCATAACTAAAAATCTACACATCTCCTGGCTATGATCATTACATATCCAGAAACTACATTCAATTATCTTTCCATCAATATAAGGTAGGACATCAGGGGACATCATTTGGGGGTTCAAAATCGTGTCACAATACAGGTCAATGTTCCTGGATAAAATCAGCATGCTCAAATCACTTAGATCAACCATTTTTCACCATTCCATCATACAACCAACACTTAATACACTCAAATCATGGTTCATAACACTCATGGTGATATATATGTTATCCATAATCATAAAAGTCACAATCTCAACATAAAAACTCAAGATCCAAGTCATCCAACACTTATACAACCAAGATTAGCTCATACATGCATGGATCTACTTCTAAATATTATAAATACTACATAACCAAGAGGGTTTGTGATTTTATACCTTCTTGAGCTCCTAGGGACCTTGGGTAAGCTTTTCACAACACAACAACACCTTAGATGATCTCCTACAACACTTATAATCCAAGATCTAAAAGAAAATCAAACATGGTTACTATTCACCCAATCTTTAACATTTTATAACTTGGAATTGGATGGATGAAATGAAGTGAAATTGCTAGCATACCTTGATTAGATGATGTAGATGACCTAGGAATTTTGGTATGAATTTAGAGTGATGAGAAGTGGGAGAAAGAATTTTTTCTCTCTTCTCCACTTGTCTTGGCCGAGAGCAATAATAAGGGGGGGGAGAGAGTTTGATTTTTTTCTCTTTGTGTTTGTGTGGTTGAACATGTGATTGGGTGTTACATATAAGTTGTATGTACAAGCATGGTACACTAGGTATGGCTATAGGTATGGCCATTGGTACTTGTTGTCTCCACTTTTTGAAAAGCAAGCCAACTAGTTACTATTCCCCTTGCTATTTGGTTCATCTAGTTTGCTTTCCTAACTACTTAGTTGCATGAGCTTGCATGCAATACTACTCCTTGTATTATTATTCTCCCACCAATGCTTATTATCTAATCTTTAATTCGTATCGTATCTTAATTAATCTCTCGTAATAATATTTTGTCGCGTAGAGATTTCCCTTATAATTCCTTAAGTACTAATTGTGTAAATTCCTCTAATGTCCATAATTCCTTGTCATGATCCTTAATAATTCTTGTAACACTCTAATCATTCTCAAATCCCAAGTTTTATAAATCTCATTAACAATAAGACTCCTGCCTTCACAATCTCCCTTTTTATCTTACATAGGGAATACAACAACACAGTTTCTCAGACAATCAATTCTATTAATCACAGGGATGACCAGAAAGGTTCCATATTGACATTGCCACAAGATATTAAATAAAATAAAATATTACCAAAAATTAGGGTTCTTACAGCCTCCCCTCCTTAAAAGGATTCCGTCCCGGAATCAGGTTGAAAACAGTTAGGGGTGCTTTTCACGCATTGCACTTTCTAGTTCCCATGTTGATTCTTCGACATTCTGGTTCCTCCACAAGACTCTCACTAGTTTGACAACCTTATTCCTCAGCACCTGTTCTTTTCTATCCATAATTTCTACGGGTTGCTCCACATATGTTAAGTCTGGTTGCAGATCCACTTGATCATGTTCTATCACATGTCGGAAGTCGGTATGGTAGGGTCGTAGCATGGACACATGAAACACATTATGTACTTGCTGTAAGCTCGGAGGTAAAGCCAATTCATAGGCTAACTTTCCAACTCGTTTCAAGATCTCAAAAGGTCCAATAAATCTCGGGCTTAGTTTCCCCTTCTTACCAAATCTCATCAATCCCTTCCACGGTGATACTTTTAACATCACAAACTCTCCTACCTCATATTCTTTGTTCTTGCGGGTCTGGTCCGCATACTTCTTCTGTCTGTCTTGGGCCGCTACCAGCCGTCCTCTCATGAGCTCGATAGTTTCTCTTGTCTGTTGGACCAGTTCAGGCCCTAAAATCTTCCGCTCTCCAACTTCTTCCCAACACAAAGGAGACCGACATCTTCGTCCGTACAAAGCTTCATATGGGGGCATGCCTATACTCGCGTGGTAACTGTTGTTGTAGGAAAATTCGATCAATGGCAAATGGTCGTCCCAACTTCCCTTGAAATCTATGGCACATACTCTCAACATGTCCTCGATGGTTTGGATGGTTCTCTCGCTCTGTCCGTCTGTTTGGGGATGGTATGCAGTACTCATGTCTAACTTGGTCCCCATACGATCCTGAAAACTCCTCCAGAACCTGGAGTTGAACCTTGGGTCTCTACCAGATACAATGCTCACAGGAACCCCATGCCTTACCACGATCTCCTTAGATATCTCATGAAATTTGACCATTCGAAATGATGGGTTTCGTAAAAAAAAAAAAAAAAAAAAAAAAAAAAAACTAATGACTTTTACATACACTCGTCTGCACCGTAAAGGCGTAATATCAATTCGAAATCTTCATTTAATAATTCTTACATATCGTGATTGCAAAAGGTTCTCATCCACCCATAAAAAATTAATTTTCATCCAGGTTCGAATATTCACGAAAATTAGGGCTATTGCAGTCTCACCAACGCTTTAATGTTGCTTCTCAACGCATGCTCTCCTCGACCTGTATTCCTTATCGGTTGTTCTATGAATGAAAATTTCTATCCCACTACTTATACGTTCCTCCTCTACCTTGTTCATAGTATCCGTGTTGAGTCCTTGTATCGTTGGGCCGTGAATACTTTGTGGTCGTGTTCTATAACCTGAGACAACGTCAATACGCACGGTATTCCTCATTCTCCTTGGCTTGATTAGCACGCATGTGTTGCCTCCCGTCAGTCGTTACCACTTGCTATGGATACTATATAGTCTTCGGTATACGTCGAACAAGTTCAGCTACTATATCCCTCGTTCATTGACTTCTTCGTAACGCAAGAAAAGCGAAACTTCTTCTTTCGTAGTACGCTTTACAAGAGACGTCCTTACGTCCGCATGGTGCCGATCGTGATAACAACATTCGTTTCATGGATAAGTTTTTATTCTCGACTGCCCCGTGAAATCTAAGGCACGACACTAATTATAAATTCGATCGTCTGGACAATTCTTCTTCCCTTAAGTCTCTATCTGACGTAATCACTGCAGAAGTTTTATATTGCACCATCATCTCTTTCGTATATAAATCGATAATCTTCTAAATGGAAAGTCTCTCGTAGGTAAATCACTTGGTCCAGCAATTATAAATCAACTAGGGCCATCTCTTGGCTCGGTCTTCGGCGACCTACTCATGAAATTCATTATAATTCTGTTCATGTTCAAGATTTTCTACGGGCGGAATTGATCCACTAGATTTGTACTTAATAGCTTGCCAATACAATTCTTCATATCCGTTTGCCAAACATTCTCTTAATTCTCTGTACATCTTTGTCCTTCCCCATAATTTAGTCATTTTCCTCTAACATTATTCTTTATTGTATATACTCTATTTTCTTGGTCAATACTGACTGAATTCCAATTTTGAATAATCCCCTCTATAGGTATCGGCCACCACACTGGCCTTTCCTGGGAAATAACAAATTTCTCCATTATACTCCCTGCTCCCTTTTGTCACCTTCTCTTTCTTATGTTTTAGTTCTAACATACTTATGGCACTTGTGGAAAACTTTCACACTTTTCTCATAAAGTTAACGTCTCAGTTTTATGCGTGAACGCCATCATGACTAATCCCAGACTCACGGTTGGTATATCCCATCCCGTAACCTTTATGTTGTTTAGAAGTATAGGCTATCATCCCCTTTCTACTGCATCAGCACACCTCTTAAACTCTTGAAAGACGCATCATCGTGACTCTCAAAGTCCTCTTTTTATCATCAAGTATAGCTAACAACGAGGTTGTTGCTAATACCTCATTTCATTCCAAAACTTTGTTCATTAATCCATAAAGGCTTCTAACTCATTAGTCCACTCAAATGATACTACCATAATTCTATAACATTTATATTAGTGTGAAATGCCAACTTTGGCACAGTACAGAGGTCGATCTTGAGTTGGTGAAACCCGCTTTTCAACCTTATCTCAGAAAAATAACTACGCGTTTTAACTGGTCATCAATTCCTACATTTCCGATAAGGGTATCAGTTCTCGATGGTATATGTAAGATGTCATACGCTCGTCCTCTTTCACAACTGGCACCAATCAGCCTGAGGCCTGTATGCTGCTGCGATTCCCAATAAACTTGATTAGGTGGTAATCTCGAAGGATCATTGGGATATATCCATGCATCCATTTGCTATTAAGGGCCTTTTAAACTTTATGTCTCGCTATGTGCATCAATCCCTTTTAGCTAAGTAAAGCTTCACATTCCTGCCACGATATTTCTTCCTTTCTTGTCCATCTCACTTCCATGTTAGTTTCCTCTAAGGATATGTCTTACATCGCAATCGATTTGAATTTCTTGGATCAGGAAAAGGCTTGGTAACTCCAGAATTCATTACTATACATCCTGACAACGGTTGGTAGGAACGTACTCCCAACCACCTCATCATTTCCTATAACTTTCCTCACACTAATATTAAAGGTCTTGTGGTATGCCCCGACATGTCATTCCTACTTTAAATAATCACTCGGCATAACGCTCTGGCTGCACAATTACAACATTTGGTTTTTGATCTCATATTGGTGCAACGGTTCACAATTGTACCTCCCGTTCACCTTAGAGTAATCACTTTTGAAAGGAATTGTTTTAAAATAACAAGGTCCAGTAGATAATTTCAATAAGAATTCCACATTGGATGTTCCAAGAATGTTGATGGTTCCAAATACTAGGAGTCTCGATTTTCGGAGATGTAAGGATGGACAAAAAGAATACAACAAGGTTTATTCCTTCATGTCCTGATAATCTTGTAATGTGATATCATAGAGAATGTTGCACGAGGGCAATGATTGTTGGATACAAAAGTCATAAAGACGGTCTTTATACAATTCTTACATCTTGTTAATACTTTTCCTCTTGAAAAATAAGAGGAAATCTAAAGTCGCATTGATGAAGGTCAGCCAATAGAAAGCAATTCTACTCCATGACAATTAAAGAATGAAGTAGTTTGTCATTCAAGTAATCAATGGTTTCAAATGAATTCTCATTGTATGAATGAAAGAATAAAATATTCAAGTGATATAAAGTCTGATACGAAGATGGGTAAGAGTTCAAGTCGAGTGGGCGACCTCACTAGGTCTCAATCAAGTTATTCGTCAAACTTTCATCATCATACTTTACCACATGCAAAATGCGTTGCGGAATGAATTAAATTGGGAGTTGGACCAGTGGAACAATAACTAGTCCTTTTCAAGAAACACTAGCAACTAGCGAGACAAAATTTGCTAGTTCACCCGTTTGAGAAATCACCACCAGCTAGGACAATTAGCTAGGTGTTCTTCACAACATTACAATTTTGAGTAGTTAGAACAATCAACTAGTCATTCATATTGACATAACGACTAGCCAGTTTCAATTGGATAGAACGGAATTTCAACATCGTAGCCATTGAAGAAACTTTAGGCTACTCGGACAACGAATGAAAATAAGAAGTTATTAAGTTTGAAAAAGAAACTATAAAATTTGAAGAGAATATTCTAGGTATCGGAACAATCGATAACCTCTCATCAAATATTACTTATCAGTGAAACGGTCCACCCAAGGTGCCTCCGTACACATGCTTTATCAGATCTTACAGTAGAATTAAATTCGGAATACCAATATCAAAATGATATCCTTACTATGATTTCAGTGTACGATGTACAATCTCATCTTGAATAGAAGAAAAGAATTCATGAGGGATGTCTGGACATTAGATCATCCATGTCCTCGGTAATTTGTTAAATATTTATGAGCTCAACTAAAAAGTGCAAGTATGAAAGAAGCAATCAAATATCAATGTTCATTTAGGAATATTCATTGATTAATTAAGGAAACAATTGTTGAACATTCCTTGGATAGTTGAAAGGAAGTGTAAATAGTCCTGAGCAGAACGAAGTAATTATAAACTTCAAATAGAATACTCGAGGATCAAATAAGATACTTTGGATGAGTCCCGGTTTAGAGAAAGTAAATCATTGGTGGTTATTCCACAAGTTTGAAGTAGAAGGATAGAAGGATTACCTGATATAAACTAATCGAGGTAACATGGTTAATGAAAAGTTTAAAATGAAGTAGTGCACCAGCCGGTAGTTACCAAAATAAGTTAATAATCATTCGTGCATCTCATTATCACCACTATGAGGGTAACTCCATCTCTTCGTCTTCGTAATACAAGACACCAACTAGTGTGTCTCTCAATCATCATCTTAACGTCATTTATCGAGTTGAGGTTTCACAAATATATATGTCATTTCCGTGCTTTATCTTGAAGGCCAAGCTTCACATCATTCTGGGGACACCTGCTAAGTCCATAGGGTCCTACTTCATGCCTTCCGACATGAATCACAAGTGGCCAGTTCCCCCTGGGAACAGATCAAAGAGATCTCTCAGGGATCTCAATGCAGTCCATAGGTTCAGTGGCGGTGTGTGTGCACGTGAACCTTCGTTACCAACAATATATAGGTTTACAAGTATATATGCGTAGTCTCTGCTAAAATTTCTATCAAAGAATTCCAGTATAGACTCACTGGTCTCTTCTTTTGGTAGACTCTGAGATCACTGTATCGCTCGTTGCAACCATATTCAACTTCACTAGAGTCGCTTTGTTAATTCTCCTTGTTTGTTCTCTAAGTTGAACTACCATGCTCTAGCGTCCGAATCATGTGTGGAATTATCCAGCACGCTCGTCTTATGATAACATTCTCGTATAACACATGTAAAATTCGCCATCAAGAGTGATGAAGTCCACAACGGCATAGTAACCACCTTTCAGGTAAACCCGTTACCTATCGAAAATTGGATCTTATAGCCAAAGTAAAAGACTGTCATTATTCCAAGTACTAAGTACCCTTAATTATGTAGGGAAGTCTAAACTTCTTGATTCTTAAAATGCTGCCTCCTAAACTGTGGAGGACTATGGGCCACAAACTTTATGCCAGCCTAGTCATCCGATCATATTGGCAATATCGCCTCTATCTCAGCTGCTCTTGAGATTTCGCTCTGCTTCCTATATCATTACCTATGATAGGTCATGTACGACTTTCAAACCTCTATTCATCATTCTGAAGGTCTCTAAGGATTCTATCGACCCTAGTATAATACCTCCAGCAAACACTCCAGTCCATTCTACTCACCGGTACCTCTTCCGGTAGCCCAATAATAAGTTTACTACGATCTCTTATGTCATTCTCCTACTTAGACTTAACTCTCAACACTTCTCGTTTCTGAGTACTGTAACTTATCTCTCTGATACCATTTCTGTGACGCCCCCAAATCTGAGGTCAGAGATTCAGGTCGTCACATCACCATCCAACCATATCATACCTGTATTAACTTTACAACTCAACAATACATCCATCCATACCTCAATCTTACACACAATCAAGTTAGAGCCTCAGAAACGATAACCAAAAGTAACACTAAATAATACAATTCATCTGTACAATCCAGAGTCTTACGCAATTCCACTTATACAACTACACTTGAAGACAAGTCTTACTATTACAGTTGAAAACCTATCAGACTACTCTGTAGTATTTATCATGGACTATATCATCTCCGGGTAATTCTTCTACTCCTCTTCTGCTAGTGCGGAGTTAATCGGCCAAATTCTTCCCTTTCTGAAAAGTTTTTATAAAGCAAGAATGAGCTACATAATGCTCAGCAAGTTCACCAATTTGGAAAATAATAAAGTGGTTTATTTTGAAAACGTTCCCAACTGTATGGGTGTATATCTCATATTACAAAACATAACTCGACAATATATATGTCCGAGTTTGTATAAAACATTTATACTCACTAAGGAGCTTTAAGAATAACATATGAATCCTTTACAAGGTTCTCATCTCAATATATCTCAAGTTTGAAAATATTTATATATAAGCATATCATTTTCGGCAAAACACTCTACGGTTATCATACTGTACAGGGAATACGTTATTGCAAAACCTCTTTCCTTCCATTAGCTTAGGAAGTTTCTCATTCAAAAACATTTCATTCTTTGAAATAATTGCAAGGGTGCACTAACACGTGCCAATCTTTATAGAAAATCTTGCAGTTCTAGATACTGCACAATATCAATATTTTCTCATCAAAAACCACACTATCGGCAACTTGGCACTTAGGCCCAAGAAGCAGTGTTTGAGTATTTTTCCAAAGTGGAGGATGGGACTTAAAGAAAACATAAAACCTGACAGGGATTGACGATGATCAGTCGCCACATCCGAGTCCAATAATCCGTGGGTCTTCTCTACCGGTAGAAGGATAGAAACTACATCCGTAACTATCCCTGAGTGAAAACTACATCCGTAATCACCCTCGATGAAAACTACATCCGTAATCATCCTTCGGCAACACATGGGCCGGAATAATAATTGATGGACCGCCTGGCTCACGGCCGCTTACACATCCCGGGAATCGTTCGTCAACGGTTCCCACACCTGCCAGAGTCCCTTTTTCTTTTTCTTTTAAAAACTTGCTTTTGATTGAAAACAGAGTAGTTGTGGTTCGACATCAGTCGACCGATAATTCTTGAAATCATACAAGAAGCAGAACCTGACCGGGGGTTTTCGAAAATGTTTTGAGTTCGAAAAAGTTCGAGTTTGAAAGTATTAAAAAGTATCTTGGATTAACTTTGTTTTTAAAATAGTGAACAATAATTATTAAATGATATTTTAAGATTTAATATCAATAATTAATAAAATACTTATTCAATAAAATAAACTTTCAATCCAAGATAGGGTTTCGAGTATTTACGAAGATATAATAATAGTTATTTGAATATACGATACCACCCGAATGACCCTTCGGGTTTTCGCAATATAGATACGATATAATAATATACCGCTCCCCGGTCAATAGTATATACGGACCGCTACGACCTCTATTGCTAGAGTCGTTGTCCGAAGAAAACATTTCAAACTAAGTTCAAGGGGTAAAAGCATACATGTACTTGTTTAATCTCAATTGCATCAATACTTCGATAAACATAGCATTTGATATAATTTGAAAACTACAAACACAACAGTGAAAATCCTTGTATATGTATAAGTTTTGAAAAGTAAACTTGCCTTGGTTTGGTTGGGGTGGTCGAGCGTGTGAATTCGAACGATCTATACATAAACAATAATCGTTCGTTAGTACCTTAACAATTTCTTTCTAATTACGGGGTTTTAAGGGGACACGAAATTAACCTAACGACTTCGTCTTATGACTCCCTATCCCCACTATAGGTCCATGACATCACTCGTTTACGCTCGTCACTTACTCGACTTAATTTAGTTACCACGTTCGAACCATAACCATTACTCCTAGACTTATGCTCCACTAACGACTTTTTCCCTTGCGCGAAATTTACTCTAGCATTTTTATAAAATCCAAAAATTCATATTTTAATCCAATTCTTTTTGGGTAGCCTTCACCACTGTATTTCCTAGCTTCTCTAATTTTTCCATGATCCCAAATAATTTTTAAGGTGTTTAAACAAGGTTCACAAGGGGGTCACTTTATGCAGTCCATAGTCCAGAAACAAAAATCACTTCTCCGGCCATAACTAAAAATCTACACATCTCCTGGCTATGATCATTACATATCCAGAAACTACATTCAATTATCTTTCCATCAATATAAGGTAGGACATCAGGGGACATCATTTGGGGGTTCAAAATCGTGTCACAATACAGGTCAATGTTCCTGGATAAAATCAGCATGCTCAAATCACTTAAATCAACCATTTTTCACCATTCCATCATACAACCAACACTTAATACACTCAAATCATGGTTCATAACACTCATGGTGATATATATGTTATCCATAATCATAAAAGTCACAATCTCAACATAAAAACTCAAGATCCAAGTCATCCAACACTTATACAACCAAGATTAGCTCATACATGCATGGATCTACTTCTAAATATTATAAATACTACATAACCAAGAGGGTTTGTGATTTTATACCTTCTTGAGCTCCTAGGGACCTTGGGTAAGCTTTTCACAACACAACAACACCTTAGATGATCTCCTACAACACTTATAATCCAAGATCTAAAAGAAAATCAAACATGGTTACTATTCACCCAATCTTTAACATTTTATAACTTGGAATTGGATGGATGAAATGAAGTGAAATTGCTAGCATACCTTGATTAGATGATGTAGATGACCTAGGAATTTTGGTATGAATTTAGAGTGATGAGAAGTGGGAGAAAGAATTTTTTCTCTCTTCTCCACTTGTCTTGGCCGAGAGCAATAATAAGGGGGGGGGGAGAGAGTTTGATTTTTTTCTCTTTGTGTTTGTGTGGTTGAACATGTGATTGGGTGTTACATATAAGTTGTATGTACAAGCATGGTACACTAGGTATGGCTATAGGTATGGCCATTGGTACTTGTTGTCTCCACTTTTTGAAAAGCAAGCCAACTAGTTACTATTCCCCTTGCTATTTGGTTCATCTAGTTTGCTTTCCTAACTACTTAGTTGCATGAGCTTGCATGCAATACTACTCCTTGTATTATTATTCTCCCACCAATGCTTATTATCTAATCTTTAATTCGTATCGTATCTTAATTAATCTCTCGTAATAATATTTTGTCGCGTAGAGATTTCCCTTATAATTCCTTAAGTACTAATTGTGTAAATTCCTCTAATGTCCATAATTCCTTGTCATGATCCTTAATAATTCTTGTAACACTCTAATCATTCTCAAATCCCAAGTTTTATAAATCTCATTAACAATAAGACTCCTGCCTTCACAATCTCCCTTTTTATCTTACATAGGGAATACAACAACACAGTTTCTCAGACAATCAATTCTATTAATCACAGGGATGACCAGAAAGGTTCCATATTGACATTGCCACAAGATATTAAATAAAATAAAATATTACCAAAAATTAGGGTTCTTACAATGACACCTTGGATAAAGATGGTGATGATAATGAAGGTGGAGGTGAAGCTGGAGGAACTAAAGAGTCAGAAAAGGGAAACTCTTCAAAAGAGCAATCCCAAGCTAAAGAAGCTGAGCCAAAGGAAACTTCAGAAACTCCTGGAACAAGCAAGAAATATGAAGAAAAGGAGGAAGAAAAGGAATTACTTGAAGCATTGAAGAAAAATGAAGTTACTGTCAAAGATGCTGTCAGGGAAGATGAAGACACTGTCATGAAAGATGCTGTCAAAGAAGATACTGTCAAAAGCCCTATCAAAGATGCTGTCAATGATTCTACTGTCAAAACATCCAAGACAGTAAGAATCAAAAGAAAAGTAAACAAGAAGATAAAGGGAAAGACTGTCTATTCTGGACAAAAAAAAGATACAGGTCTAGGGTTTAAGAAACCAATCATGAGCAGAAGGATGAACAGCCTTGAACAACTGCAAGAGAAAGCCAAAGAAACAATCACTTCTGTATCCATAGAGTTGGATGAGTCAAAAGAAAAAGTCACAAGATACATTCTATGGGAAAACAAAGAAAGATTGATTATGGTAGAACCTGATTTCACTCAGATATCAAAATCAAAAGTAATATCCAACAGTCTAGTTCAAACCCAAGCACATGTAAGAAAAAGAATTGATTATTTCAATTTGGAAAGAATGGTTGAACTCTTGGAAAGCTATGGTGATATCTCTGAAAAGATCATGGATAATGTGCATAAGTACTATGCAACCAGACATGCTGAATTCATTGAAAAGCATGGTGATTGGACACTTCAAAATGATGAAGATGTTTATGAAGCTCTAGGTCTGGAACATGAAGAAGATAATCCTATTCCTAAGTATGACTGGAAAGAAATGGAGAAACCTTATACAAGGTCAGAAATGGATAGATATGAGGCAGAGCAGAAATTCAAAGAAGAATTAGCCTCAAGACAAAAATCTCGTCAACAGATAAAAAAGGAGATTGAAGAAGAAATGAAGATGAACTGAAGTAAACTCAATAAGATCAACAGTGAAGAATCCAACTATCAACCATGTGTACTGGACAATCCTTTGAGAATTAAGTATGGCAAAGAAGAAATTTATGCAGATAGTTTCTCTAAGTTGAAGACCAGTGTGCTAAAAGAATTATACTGGCAAGTGGTTGGATCATCAAACAACATTGAAACACTGTGTTCTTGGGAGCTGGACATGATTTTTGATCAAAGGAAAGGAGAAGATCCCAGCTTGGACAAACTGAGAAGGGAAACCTTAAATCAACTCCCTGGTAAAAGATTTAAGAAGGAGGGAGATGTGCTAAAGTTCAGATCAGTTGTCAAGGAAAATGTCTATTGGATGGAGCTCAAAGATGTATCAAACACTTCTTCCTCAATGATCAGAAAATACATCTTAGAAAATGAAGATGATGCAGAGTCCCCTGAAGAAAAGGAGCTGATTGAAAAACTCAGAAAGGCTTTGCAAGAAAAAGAAAGAAAAGAAGCCAGATGAAATTTCAAATCAAGATAAGTAAAACATTTTCTATATACTCAGTCTAGAGGAGTACTTGATTTTTAATTTATGAACTTTGATGGTCATTGCATTGAAAAACAATTTGGATTAAATACATTTTTCAGAAATGAAGGGTTTATTCATTCTGATCTATGTTAGTTAAGTTGTCAGCATGTAATATTTGTAAATTTGTCCTTATTGTCCATAAAAACAAATTGGGGGAGATTGTTGGGATTTATGGGTGATAGGTTAGACAACTTAACTAGATTCATTGGTATACTTAGTTTTACTAAGTAGAACATATTGTCATAGCCAGGAATGTATTCTTGTAATTCAAATAAATACTGTCATGTAATAAGTGTAATTCTTGGAAGAAGTTCGATAATGTTCAAGCCTCAAGGAATACAGAAGTTCGACAGCAGGAATAAAAGTTACTGTCAAGTATTGACAGTAAGGTTACAAGGAAACAACATGTTGCCTAGGTCGTCAGTAAGTTTCATGGAGTCGACAGCAAGTTTCGACTTGACAGCAACATTGGCGGAGATTCTGATGACAGCAACTTTGATATATAGTTTGCGACAGTAAGTTTGGAATTCTTGACAGTAACCTCTGCGGGAAATACATGCTGTCAATCAAAGCACAATCCTTGACAGCAACCTCTGCGGGAATTCATACTGTCAACCAAAGCACAATCCATTGACAGCAAACTCTGAAGCAAACATACTGTCATAAAGAATCAAATTGATTTAGGAATTTTCTAAGTCAATTTAAACGACATAATACATGTTCAAAAGAAGCAGGCGTGTTGTAATATTCAACCTTTACAGCAAGCTTGGAAAGTCTATAACTGAAGCTCGAGAGATCACATGGAGCAACCTGTAAAGACTAGAGCAGATAAAATTAAATACGGCTAGATCTGGGTGGCTCAAATGTGGAAAGTATCTTAAAGTTACTTTGTGATAATCACATGGGAATAAATCATGGAATGAGCTGCAAAAGGAATATAACAGCAACTCAACAACCCATGCTGATAGTGGTAGTACAGTCGACTATCACACTATAAATAGAGCACTCTATTAATACAATAAGAGATCTCTCTACAACTGTAATCTCTTGAGAATTCGAAGCTTGAGAATTATTTTGTTCTCAAGGTTGTAGCAAAACCTCGCAAAATAAATAAAATAATTATTTTGTGAAACATCGTCTTAGATATTACTTGTGATTGCATTTCTTTTACTAGTAAATTACAAACTCTATTTAAGTTGTTGAAATAGTTTTTGAAATTTATTAGTATTGCATTCAACCCCCCTTCTGCAATACTTTCCGGGACCAACACCATGCAGCTTCTCCATTCGCCTCGTCAGCGAGGCCAGTTGATTTAAGCATCATGCTAGCCATAGGCAACCTTTAATGAGGCATGGGTCATGAGCAGAATAAATGGGTAAAATATATCAACCCAAGAAGACGTCTAGCGGATTTGGGCCAAGTCGAGTCCATAGAAACCCTAGCCCGTCTAGGTAACTTCTTCTCCAAGAACTACATATGGCTTGATCCCTATAAATAGGGTACGTAGGCACCTTCTTAAGGATGATTGACAGTTCACCCCTGGAATATCAACAAACAAGATCAGCCACAAAAATCACCAATCTCCTTCCATGTTCTTAGCAAAATATCCGTATTTTGCTCCATGATCCCAGCAAACCTCCAAAATATTGTTATACAATATTCTCCCTATAATATTTGGCGCTAAAAGGAGGGCAAGTCATTGTATTGGGAGAAAGATGACTAACTCGAACAAGAAGATGAACGGATGACACAACAACGGGGAGAACCCGGGGTCGTACAAGACACCAAAAGGCGATCCCCCAGGAGTGAGGACGAGGATGGGCCCGAGAAGGTGTCAGTAGTGCAAGAAAGGATGACTAGAGTGAGAAAGCGGTATAGCTCAAGGGGCACGAAGAGGAATGCCAGAAAGGGGCCCAAGTCCTATCAGGAGGAGAGTAGTAAGGGTCCCACCAAGAAAATCTTGGATGAATTTGATGAGATCAAACAAACCCTTACTTCTATGAAGACCTCGAGTGGGAGGAGAATATAGAGGCTACTAAGACAAAGGAGGGGTTGCAGCATGAGGCCACCTCATCTGAGGGGAGGTCTGTTAGTGTCTTTGATTGTCTTGGAAAAAAGTTAGCTGAGCATGATCTCCACCTCTAGCTTGGAAAACTTATAGCTGACAAGAAGGATAAGCGATCACAGGCTTGGAGCCAAGGTTCGGAACGACTCCCCTCACCTCATCGAGAGCGGTCCCATAAGTACAAACCTGACCCCCTGAATCGCAAGGAGGATCAAAAGGAGTCTAGTGCTCCCAAAAAGACCCAATCCCACCATGACAGCACTGCAAAGGGAAAAAAAAGTTGAAGATAAGAAAACCAAGGTTGGAGACTACAAGCTAGAGGAACAAAAGAAGGCCTTGGATAAGAGTACAGTTAAGGGGATCCTTAACCCCATGGGTCCGGCCTCGCCTTTCACTCAAGAGATCAGGACCACTCCGCTTCCCACTATATTCCGGAGTATAAACCCAGACATGACTTATAATGGGGACACAGATCCTGCAGAGTTTGTTATTCGATTTAACAATGATATGGATGTGTATCGGGTCTCGCTATTTGCTAGGTGCAGGTTATTTGCGGCCTCGTTGAGGGGTAGTGCCCAGCAGTGGTTCTCTAAGCTAGGGGCTCACATCACTATAAACTCCTGGGAGCAGTTCGTGGACATTTTCATTAAGCATTTTCAGTCTTCTAAGCTCTGTGCAACTCCTATATCCACCACGGTGAACATAAAGTAGAAGGAGGGTGAGACCCTACCGGACTACTTCAAGAGTTTTAACGCCGAGGACCCTATGGTGCGAGGAGCAAATGACGAGGCCATTAAAAATTTTCTTATTGCTGGCATAAGCCCTAAGCAGGCTTAATGGGCTTGAATAGAGGTCCACAACTCATAATGGGCCTAGAGATGAAGATTGGATCACCAAAGCCCACCACCAGGAGCTAGTCCAACATTCAATCAAAGAACAATATGGAAGTCTGCGACCCCAAGCTGTGGGTCGAGTTCGCCAGCAAAGTCCCTAGTATGGGATATCATCTATCATGCACGTCTCTCTACAAGGTCCAGCGTGGCCTAGAATACTTTTATGGAAGCTAGAGGTCCAGCGTGGCCTAAAGGTCCAGCGTGGCCTAGAATCACTAGTACAGAACTATCTTTAAGCGTCGCACTTTTAGCGTTGGTTATATAGAGAGCCGTGGCCTATACATATTTTAGGCATCGGTTGCTAGCTTAACCGACGCTTAATGTCATTGGTATTGGACCTTTTGCGTCGGTTATGAAACAACCGACGCCGTCGGTCTTTACTCAACCGACGCCTAAAGCTAACTTTTAGCGTCGGTCATAAACAATCGACGCCTAAAACTGACCCTTTAGCGTCGGTCTTTACTCAACCGACGCCTAAAATTGACCCTTTAGCGTTAGTCATTACTCAACCGACGCCTAAAGTTGACCATTTAGCATCGGTCTTTACTCAATCGACGCCTAAAACTGACCCTTTAGCATCGGTTTTGTAGAACCTACGCTGTAATTTATACTTTATGTGTCGTCTTACATTTAACCGATGCTAAAAGTATTATAATTTAAAAAAAAATCTAAACTATATACAAATAATATTTTTATACAAATAAAAATTTTAAATAATTTGAGAGTATTAGTAATTAACTAAAATTGGGCAAAACCCAGTTCAGTTCATTCTCCCATCTCTCACTCACTCGTCTTTCAGTTAGGGCTTTCCTCCTTGTAGAAGCGATTCAAAGTAAGCATATCTGAAATTCAATTAAGCTACTTCTTGACTACTTTACTCCCGAGTTAGTGACAAGCACATAAATTTCGGATCTTCAAAGCTTACGATATATACATATATATGTTGATATACAAAACTTTGATGATAATCGATTTGGGAGATTCAATTGCCTGGGGATCAATCGAGTTGTCTTCTTCTCTGCTAGAATTTGGGGATTAATCAAATTTGTGGCCTTCTGTTCACATCAATTCGCAGGTACTACAATTTGAATTAAAGGTTTGTTAAACTTCCTCTTTAATTTGATTTTAGATCTCTCTCTCTCTCTCTAATTTAACAAATCTGGATGAAAGCTCTATCATGCCGTTTGTTCTACAGCAACTAGCCTTACTTCACGGTCGAAATTTCGATTTCGTTTAATAGTTACTACTAAGAGCCGTTGTCACATGACATGGTCACCTCCATGGGCAAAATGATATGTTTTATTAGACAAAGCTTGTTCATGGTTTTTGTCATCTTTATAAATGGTTACTCCTTAGGATTTGCTAGAATAATCATTGTATGTGCTATGTTTTTTGTAAATAGTTTTTCATAGTTTAATTTGAAGTTCAAATAATGTACTTGGGTTGGTTTGGTTTGTCTAGATGGTATAGGTATTGCAGAATGAAGAGCTGCAAAGAGTCTAAATAGTCCAGATAATTATCATAAGCTAGGTGATGTCGTGATTACCCATTAACTAATATATAATTTTGTTGCTCATATTCCTTCACAACATTTTAGATGCCTCCAAGTTTTGAACATTCTTAATATTCCTGCCAATTGATTTGATAAGAAATATGTTTGATAGACTTGTACAATGATTTTATTTGAGATTATATTATCAATTCCAGTGGTTGCCCGTCATATTGCATAGCTGGTATGTAGGACGTATGACTAAACTAGTTTTTCTTTATTATAGATTACAGATTTCCCTAGTCATGATTTGAGCCTAACTGATTGTGATTGGTTGTATAGTTAAGAAAGGCACTGTTGTTAAAATGACTAAGAAATGTGAACAAGATAATCAAGGCTCGAGAACTTGGAAATTAACCACTAGACTCAGTATAGACATCTTAGCTGGAGCTAGCAGAAGTTATAGTCATTCTCCTGCAAGGTAAGTTAAAATCAATCTGCTCATTTTGCATATCATTTTATTAATCTTCTTTACAATATTTGTAAACCCATGCCTGGAACTCGATGGATTAATTTCTTGACTCAACAAGATTGTCGTGTTGAAGTGATAATACTTTTTAAACCGATTCTTCTGCTTCTTGGTTTTAGTTTTCCTTGATTATTGTATAATTAATGAAGCTTTTTTGTTGCCACTTCATTCTGATCAGATATGCACACTCAAGAAAACTATACTGTCTGTTGAAGATATCATTGAACTTATTGGAGATAAGTGTGATGGACTTATTGGACAGGTTTTTTTATTTACTTTATGATATTCTGTTATGTGCTCTTATTGGAGATGTGTATTGCACTAATTCTAAATAGGTGATCATAGAACAAAACTAGAAATTAACCACCACGAAAGCAGTAAGCTATTGAACGAAGGCCACACTTGCCCTTTCTGTTGCATAGAGGCAGAGTATTCTGAGTTACTTAACAGTATAACTGTTTATGCTGGTATATGAGGATTAGATTCAAAACAGAACTTAAAAATTTACTTTACCGTCATTATGTGAAAGGCTCATTCTAGTTAGATTTCTAACATAAATACCACTTTGTTTCAAATTCAGGAGTTTTACAATACACTTCATATTAAAACTGTTTTTTTAAATCCTTTGACAGAGTTATATGCAACTGAACTAACTATGATGTTACACAAGTATAGTTGATATCTCCAATTCTCTGCTAAACCATATGGATCAACGTTACACATTTTTTATCGGAGCCTAATTTTACCTTAATATCCTTAAAATTTCTTGCAAGTCTTATAGATATAATATTCAATGTCTACGACCAGAACGTTTACTGATTCCATATTCTATCCTGTAGTCTAGACTTTGTCCTGTTCTTTTATTAATGAGCTTCTAATCCTAATTTACCAGAATCAATAAGTGGATGGATTGTGATTCTTAACAAGATTAATATGTTGTTTTCATGCGGCAGATTAAAGGGTTTCTTCATCTTTTCCAGAGAGTGAAGATTACTATTACGTAAGATACTCGTGTTTTCTTGTTCTAATGCATGTGTGTGAAGACATATTTGATGCATTTGTTTGCTCAAAAATTCTTTAAACATAGAATTTCATGTGGCAGTAGACTTTGGGAAGAAAATGCCATATCAAAGATATGGCATAAAAATATATAAAGATATGCATTTGTTATCTGTTATTTGTTAATGTAGTACTCTAAAAATGTTTGTGATCTTATCAAAGATATGTCCCGACCATAAAATGTTCATATCTTTGATCTCCATAGTTACACATCTGTCCTCCTTCAGTGAATAAAAGGATGTTTGA
Organism: Kitagawia praeruptora; assembly: GCA_037693485.1. Taxonomy (NCBI): domain Eukaryota; kingdom Viridiplantae; phylum Streptophyta; class Magnoliopsida; order Apiales; family Apiaceae; genus Kitagawia; species Kitagawia praeruptora. The sequence continues at coordinate 52,007,680 of CM075351.1, forward strand.
TATACAATGTGTTTTAAGGAGTGAATTGATTAGGGGGATGCAAATTGTCTTCATGGGTCATGGAGTAAAGCCACCTCCATACGAAGAATTGCTATCCATAAAACAATTGTTTATCTTCTGGTTGGGCTTGCTATTAACTATACTTAATCTGAAGATATTATGTTGTAGCCTACTCAAATCCTTATTATGTTATTTCGATATAAAACTATTTTTTAATTATTGAAAGAGAAAAAATGTATTTATTTTATATAAAAAATTTGTATGCCAAGTAAAATGCACATGTTATCTGCCTTTCAGAGGTTTTGGAGTAAATGGTTTTGGAGTCACATGATGAGATAAGCTCTTTTGGAAAACCTGTTTAACCTGTTTGCATGTGGAGGTTTTAGTATTTACCCATTGAAACCTTAAAATGGCAGGCCAAGAACACAAGTGCAGCATCTTATGCAAATTGATCTAAAAGGGTGGGGAGTAGGTTATGCATTGTCATTTCAGCAACATTGTCTGCTTCAGATGTTAAATAGTGTTGCTGGTGCGTCTCTATAGTTGTGCTGAACTAAGTTGTGAACTGGAACAAATTCTGGTTTTTGGTTGGAGGTTAAAAGCAATCGCAGTGCAGGCTATATTACCAAGAGTATCAATGATATACTATTTTACATTTAAAGAAACAAAATTTTTGTTCTTTTCTTAATCATAAAATCTGTAAACTTCAGAAAATGGTATTAACTAGTCAAAAATTTCACCCTATTTAACTTTGTCAAGTGATGCTGATGTTGCTCTCACTCTTAGTCTATGTGGCCGATGGTTTGGTACCTTAGTAATCAGAAACTTTATTTGTATAGGATCTCAAGAAAACTGAGAAGGAGAGATTGAGAGCGGCGAGGGAGAGGGAGAGATTGAGATAATTGAGAGTACTGGGCATGCCATGACCGTATAGGCATGCCTTTTCATGATTTGACATGCATTTGCACTTACTGTTATCTCAAGAAAACTGAATGTCTCTTGTGCTTTGCACTTACTGTTATCTGTTTGAGTTGTAGAGGGAAGATTGCAGACAGCGTCCACTACCTTTGGCGATGTTGTAGCTATTAGTAAAGGTAAGCGTCTCATCCTTGCAGCCCCTCCCACCCTTCTTACACTAGCTTTGGTATCTCCTAGCAGCCCCTCCCACCCTTTGTACACTTCCATTCTTCTTAAAATGCTGAAAACGAAGACTGTTTTAGAAATCGTAGTGGAATTCCTCTGAGCATAATAGTCTAACGATTTTCTGCGGAGTATTAACTTTACATTCTTTTCAGTTCACTTCATGGGTTTCCATGAATCTGTCCACGACAATTAGAATATACAGGTGACCGTAAATAGTTGCTAAACATTTTATTCAATTCTGTGCATCATCAGGTGACTGGAAATTAGGTGCAAATTATTTCAGGAAAGAATTTACCTTGAACTATTTGATGGCAACATACAATAAACCACAGGTAACTATCCGCATTCAGTACTAAATAGATCCTTACAAGTCGGTTATTGATATTTGGTAGGAATGCTCATGCATTTATGTTATCTGGCAATTGATATTGTAGGTATCATTTCTGAATGGAATTATTATGGGAAGAGGTGCAGATGCTATTCATGGCAGATTTCGAATTTCTAAGCTCTGTACTCATTCAGCTCCACTAAATTATCTGTACCACTGCTTATGGCGTTTCTGCCTGTAGAATTATATTTTTTACAAGTTTATGTAATATTCTTGGTGTGACTAAATTGATGTAGAGAATGATTATGTAATATTGTTTTTATTAATTAATAAGATTGAATGTGGTCACTTCCTTTTTGAAGTTTGAGATTAGTTCTTTAGATGATAAATTTCATGTTTGATGGTAGGGTATAATTGTCATATACTATATGGTATTTGTATACTATATGGTATTTGTTGGTGTGAATTAAAGGTTACTGAAATTGCAATTTTAATTTTTTTTTAAAAGAATAGGTATAGGAGTATCTGTTTTCCATTGATCTATCAAACAACCAAATTAATGGAGAAATTCCAAAAGAATTGATGGATCTCAATGGTTTAACAAATTTGAATTTGGCGGGTAATCGTCAAGCTGGAAGGATACCTGACACCATTGGATGATTGGAAAAACTAGAATTTCTTGATCTCTCTAGAAACGAACTTCGTGGTCTGATTCCACCAAGTCTATCACATCTAGACTTTTTAAGCCACTTGAATCTCTCTTTCAATAATTTATCAGGGAGAATACCCACTGGAAATCAGCTGCAGACCCTCAATGATCCCTCCATCTATACTGGCAACAATGAGCTCTGTGGCCAACCAATCCTGAAACCCTGTGCTGGTGATACAGAGTCACATAATGCTCAGGACCACAATGAAGCTGATTCTGATTCTGATGAGCGCATGTGGTTTTTTGCTGGGATAGGACCTGGTCTCTTGATTGGCTTTTTGGGATTCTGCGCTTCTTTGCATATGATCACATGTTGGAGGTATTCATAATTTCAGTTTGTGGAACAAGTCTTTGACAGGTTGCAGTTGCAATGTGTTCGTCGTGGAGGAAGTTCCATAACTAACAGCCTAACAGGTGAACTCTTGTCCATATAACACATACAGACACACAAGTCTTGGCCAGCTTTATTAATTGTTTTAATGTCTATACAGCTGAGTGACTTTCTCGAATTTGCAGAACACTATTATTTGTGCTAATGCTATTGGTACTTTTTTTTTTTTGGATCCAGGATCTTCATCAAGCTGAATCCTTCGATGAAAGGAATGTAAATACTGCATAACATAAATAAAGAGAGCTTGTTCCAGTTGTGCCATATATATAATACTGAAACATATTTCAACAGAGATGCACACTTTCTGTTCTTATGTTTCTACTTATAATAGCTATGTCCTTTTCTTTTCTTTTTTCTAAATAATCGTTACCTTCTTATGTTATGTTATATGTACCTTTTACTTTTTAATGATCAATTGATTTTATATTAGAAATTATTCAATTTTTATTTTTAAAAATCACAAGTTATGACTTAAAATACATTACATGTACTTTTTAATGATATTTTTTTTTATTTTTCTAAATTATATAATACATATAAATTTGAGTAATCAAAAATTAAGGTGACATTGCACGGAAGAAGTACTTTGTAAATTTTCTCTAGTAAATAAAAACAAACACAAATCACCATTCAAAAAATGCAAGGAGAACAGTCCTTCAAATTGCCACATCATGTTATAATCGAGATGAGAAATTTTTTAATTTTTTAAGAAAGTTGTTGATTTTTTAAAAAAATTATTAGAGAGGTTTTATTTTATACTATCATTTAGGTTTTTAAATTTGGTCAAAATGGGATTGAAATTTTTATAGAATATTAATTACATTGAAATTTTTCAAAATTCATGAGTTATCAAATAATTCTTCACGGCATGCCTAGTAAAATTAAAAAAATTATAATTAATTATAGTTGTATGCATGATTAAATGTAATCATATCATTATGTAAAATTTACAATTTTTCTATACAATAAAGAGTGGTTACAGCTATTTTCCACTTTCATGTTTTTTAATTACTTGAAAATTAACATAATAGATCTTCCCATTTCTAGATGTGATTACAACTATTTTTCATTTTCATTTATTTTTATTACTTGGATATTATTCCCTCCGTCCCTATTTAGTAGTGCATTTTGAGAAAAAAAATTGTCCCTAAATAGTTATCTCTTTTTATATTTCAATGCATGTTTTTCAATTTTTTCCAAAATTACCCTTAACTACTATTTCCAATGTTTGACTTTATAATTAATTATACATTCAAAAGTTATTATTTAATGCAATAAGTAGGGGCAACTATGGAAACAAAATATGACATTAAATATTTCGTGTGTGTTTTTCAAAATGGACTACTATCATACACCTCCCCATTTACAGATATCTCGCATTTTCACATATTTTTATTACTTGGGAAATTAACGTCATGAACCTCCCCATTTTCACACGTGATTACAGCTATCTCTCATTTTCATATGTTTTTATTACCTGGAAAGTAACATCATGGACTTCTCCCTTTTCCACATGATTACAGTTGTGTCCCACTTTTATATATTTTTTTCATATTTTTTTATTACTTGAAATTAACGTCATGGACCTCCCTATTTTCACACGTAATTACAGCTGTATTCCACTTTTATGTTTATATATATTTTTCATATATTTTTATTACTTGGAAATTAACGTCATGGACCTCCCTATTTTCACACGTGATTACAGCTGTATCCCACTTTTATGTATTTTTATTACCTGGAAATTAACGCCATGAACTTTATATTTCCATCACCCAAGCACCCTTTCTACCCTCCACCACACCCAAGAAGACACCATTCTCATCTAAACTCAAAAATCGATTATGGCAGCTTATTCTACTAATAAAAAAATTAAAATTGAATGCAAGTGTGAGAATGAGAGTACGTCCTCTACAAATCCTCGTGAGGAACCGAGTATAACATCCATGATACCCAATATTTATGATCAGGATATTAAAGAAGATATCAAGCCCCATCTACAAAATTCTTCTACTGAATCGGAAGGAGTCAGTATATACATATAGATCCATATAATTATGATTTTATGTCTATGAATCTTGCACAATTTTTTTTTCATGAAAGTTTAACACAAAATTAGAACATTCTTTTTGTTGTTTAAAAAAAAAAGAACATTCTTTTTGTAATTTTGTTTTTCACAATCTAAAATACATCTAAGTAGTTCATGGTTCTTTTCATGCAAATTTAATATCATATTGAATATCCTTTATATTATTTTGTTATTGTAAATAGTTAAAAGAATTAATAACAAGATAGTGGGACATATATACTTGTAACAATAGTAGAATAATTAAAAAGAATTTTGAAAGTGATTTTTTGTCTTTTTTGACAGGTGAAACGACTCCAAGAATACAAGCAAAGAATTTTGTCTAGTTATCAGGTATGAATGTGATTTATGCTCCACGTATAAATTATGCTCTTATTTTGTTCAATGTAAATTACTAACGGGTACATTCAATACGGATTTCAAAGTTTTTTTTTATTTAAAAATTTAGATGTATTCAATTTGGATGCTAAAAGTTCCATTAAAATGTGGGTGTACTTGATTATGATATTTAAAAATTCACTGAAATTTGGTTATTCAATATGGATTCCAAAAAGTACATCAAAATCTTGGTGGATTCAATTTAGATTTTTAGAAATTCATTAAAATCTCGTGATATCTAAAAATCGTGAATTTTGTTGATGATAATAAAATGGTATATGTTAATGGATTCGCTAATTTATTATATATCTTTTGAAATCGTGTCATATATATGAGATTTTGAAAAATTTCACAAAAACTATTAACTCTACGAGCTTTCAAGTCAACTCCATCAAATCATTGTAATATTATTAATCTGTTAAAATTTACAATAATCTTCTAGAATCCTAAAACTTTTATTAATTCATTAGAATTTTGATTGTATACGCCTTATAAATAATAATTACCTTTTTTTCAAAGAAATGATTATTTTTTCTTTTTTATAATTAGATTTTTCCTGAAAATTATAATCATACATATCGCAAACTAGATGGATGTCACATCGATTATTTTTCGAGTAAATTACGATTGCATCGGGAGGAATTTTGGTTGGGTGGGTGGGTGGAGCTATCTCCCAAATCAATACAAATATGACTTTATGCAAATTAAAATGTGAATAACGATTAAAAACATTAAATGCATTATATAAGTATTTTATTCATAAATTATTTAGTCCAGGTTCATTTGATATTTTGATTGTGTCATTATCCACAAGTGAGAAATTGTTAAATTACGCGCATTACGCGTATAAATAACCCACACATTACACACATCTTCTTAATGGATGTGAAACGATGTACATAAATGCTAATACAAATCTTTAAATTATGTTGGAAAAGTCTTGAAATGTTTTGATTTTATTTAGCATATGGACACTGTTTTCAATTTTCATATTGTTACTTCTGAAAGTAACACGTTTAAGCTAAGATCATCAATATAGCATTCATATAGCACAAATTCAACTTAGCCTTGTTTCTTTTGTAGCCTCTTCATAGGGCACTTTATGAGATGAACTATTCCCATCTGTTACTGCCATCATTTCTGGAAGCTGTCCAGAAAAATACAAGGGATGGATTTAAAAAGATTATATTGGAGTCATCTTCAGGAATTATGGCATTTGACATGTTCAGGCCTGAGAGCTGTAAAATGCTTATAGAAGAGGTACATCTGTCTATTCTATTATTATGAATATTCATGTATGATTTGTATTTGCTCGTAGTCGTATTGTAGCTTCTATCTTTCCTTACCGAGTTCTATTTGTTGATTTGCACAGTTGGAGAATTTTGAAAAATGGGCCCATGAGACCGGAAATAGAATTATGCGACCAAATATACTGAATGGATATGGTGCTATTCTTGATGACTTTGGCCTGAAAACAATGCTTGGCAAATTGATGGAAGATTTCATACTTCCTATATCTACAGGTAATAAATTTTGTGCTCATAAATTGAAAACAAAATATTATCGCTCTTTTGTCAATGATAGAGCATATATCATATAATATGCTTTCTTATCACTCTTTCTAATGTGATATGGTATATGTGTGGAGTCTGCAGTTTTTTTCCCTGAAGTTGGTGGACAGATGCTCGATTCTCATCATGGTTTCATAGTTGAGTATAGGACAGATAGAACTCAACACCTTGGTAAGCGATAACTACTACTTCATGATTTAGGTGTTACTTAATTCCTATAATTAAATATTAATTTATCACTGTACGTTAGTACGTATATATGGCATAACTAATATTGGACAAATAGCTTATCTTTATATATATGTAAACTATGACTGTAGACTTTCATGTGGATGATTCGGAAGTCACTTTAAACGTGTGCTTGGGTGAGCAATTTTCTGGCGGTGACTTGTTCTTTCGTGGTGTAAGATGCGTTAAGCATGTGAATGTGGGAAGTGAATCCGAGGTATGAGTACTAATTACAAATTTGTGTCTAATATTTTATCGTAAAATTATATCACACAATATTCCTTCATATTATAATATTTTAATGGAGACTCATCAATTTTTTTATTAGGAGAATTTTGATTACTCTCAAGTCCCTGGACGTGCTATTATGTATCGCGGTCGTCATCGCCATGGTGCTCTATCTACCACATCTGGGCGCAGGGTAAATTTGGTCTTGTGGTGCAAAAGGTAACGAAATCCTTAATGAAATACAAGTCCCATTTGACTTCTTCGTGTTGGTCATTACAAATTACAACAATATGCTTGAGATGTATGTTCGTATAATTATGTAAAATACACAAAAAATTGTGACACATTCAAGAAAAATTACATTAAAACTCTTTAATTTGGGGAACATTTACGGCAAATAGATAAATTTAATAATCTCATGATGTTTCTCTTTTCCATCATTTTTTGCCTATTTTAAATCTTTTCCAAATATTTTAGAGATCATATTATGAGGATTGAAAAAAAGATGCACAATACGAGATTTTTTTTCTTTTCAATATTTGTTCGCGCATGGCGCGATCTAAATTTTTTTTACTAAAATTTACTTTATTGTTTGTGAGTAAATTTTGGATTACATCCCATTTTAAAAAAATTAAAAATATATAAATTTAATTATAGAATAATATACTAATCCTATAATTTAGGTAGTGTTTTAGTAATGTATAAAGGTGTAACCCAAAATTTATTTTATGATTTGGCTATTAAAATCACATTTATCCCACAACTTTAGTTGCTATGTTTCCCTGTAAATGGTGTAAACTGCTATATATATGCCATGCTATCTTTGCCTTGTCTTGTGTCTTTTGCACTTTTTTCTTTTTTTTTTCTTGACAACTTAATTTTGTATCTCTCTATATATTTATTAATTGAAGTTTTTAGTGAAAATGTCGATTAATAAGAGAATCACTATGCTCTCATATATTCTCATATATTTATGATAAATTATATTTTGTATAGATTTTTTATTTTAAATTTTCGTTATTTACTATATTATGTCCATACATATTAAATACTTTTAATGATTGTAATGTAGCTCGATCTTCAGAGAGATGAATAAGGTTGAACAAAATCCCTCAAGTTGGTGTGGTGTATGTCGGAGAGAAAATAATTAGAGAAAGGTAACATACTTATGTTGTTACTAAATTCTGCTTATATTTTTTTATTGACGATGTAATGGTTCATGGGGATATTTTTCTGTACTTTTGCTTTTAAAATTACTTTCATTTGGTGATTTGAGGTGTTTTTTTATATTGAACCTACATGGATGTAATGAAATTTAATGTATGGTGATTTCTTTATATTTTGGATCAAGGAGGAAATTTGTTATATCCGTATTTTGGAAGATGATTATTTCATTTCTATTTTTCTCGTGGTCATCAATTTTTTCTTCTGTGATGCTGGAATTTTGGCAAAACATTGTTGAGTCATTAGAGTTTGCTCATGCACATATGGTAAAATATGGACACTTTTCAAGGTTAAATTACCTTTTGTAATTGATTCTCGTTATTTATTTAGGCAAGTTTAGTATTATCAATGTTTGTATCTTTTACTATTTGTAATATTTTATTTTGTTTTTGGAATTTTATTAAAATGGAAGAGTATTTTGTGTAATTAGAATAAACTTTTAAATAACTAAATTTAATGAAATAGATTATTTAATAAATAGCTTTTAAAAATGTGTTTAAATTATAATATCTTTTTCTAATTAAATTATGTTTGTTTCTAAATATGGATATTAAAATATTTAAACTTTAAATTAAATAAGCCGTAAATAATATGGTGTATGAATAAATAGGTCTGTAAATGTTTAGTAAAAAAGTATATCTATAGACAATGTTATAGATAAATATGTTATAGATTTGTAGTATCGAACAACGGATAATAGTGTCGGGTTTTTTTGACAACTTATTATTCTATTTTTTTGTAGAATAAAATAATACATAGTAAATTTTTTACAATTTCCAATGAATTTTTAATAAAAACAACTTATTTTTGTATAAGTAAAATTTTTTATATTTTTATTTGCGTTTTTAATTAATATTGAAAAGTCTTGGACAATGTACCAAAGATTATATCTAATAATAAGAGTCCTTAAAAAATTATCTTTTCAAATTTATTATAAAATTAAAAAAATAATAAATGTTTTAAGCCAACCAAACACAACATTAGAGAGCGGATATAAGATTGTCCCGCTGCCAAAGAAGTCCTATAAAATTGCTCTACACTGTGCGGAGCAAGTCCTGTCTCGACTCGGATACTTGTCTTGTCCAAATACGTTAGTTCATAGATATGGAAATGAAAAAACATAAAAGTTTACTTGTTCTTGGACTTCAGTTCCAACAGATTCGATAAGATCCAAATTCCAGTGTTTTTTGGGTCCTTCTAACATATCTCAACCTCTCGCATGCAAATTTTGAAGGTTTAGTTCCCCGTCACATCTAGGAAACCTTTCACGCTCGCGCTACGTTGATTTAAATGATACTCCGTAATTTTCTGTTAAATATTAATAGCATGGGATGGTTATCTAACCTTTCTATGTTGGATCACTTGGATCTATCCTTTGTTACTCTTTCTAGGGCCACTGATTGGTTTTCAACCATTAACAAGTTTCCTAATCCAGTTTTAGTAGTACTAAAGTTGCATGCTTGGATACTAGAAACTAGAATGGCTCCCACTCTCTTCTCTCTCATCTAAACAAATTCTTCTTCCGGCTTCCCCTTTCTTCTTCTGCCGCCTAAAGGAGATTGCTCCGATGAGAGTCGATTAAGCTTCTTCATTTCTTAATAAAAGGGTACTCTTTTTCCTCAATAGGTTTTTAATGAGGCCCTCCAATTAAATTTTAGTTTTTCTTACTTTTATCCCTTCGGATCTAAGGTTTCTAAACCTTTTCCGATTTGCCTCTTTTCTTAGTTTCTTAAACCTCGGAACTCCGGCTATTTCTCCTTTTCCGACCTGCACCGGACTGGTATTTCGCCTTTTGGGGTTTCCATTTTTCAGATCTAAGTTTGTAGGCTTCGTTTTTTCAATTTCTGTATTTCTTTCGGTTGTAAGCTTTGATGTCTCACAGTTTGCGTGAGTTTTGTAATTGTCTCACCTTTTGTGTGAGTTGTCTCACCTTTTGTGTGAGTTTTGTTTGTGTTTGCGTGAATTTGGATGTTCTGAAACACTTTGTTGAAGTGTTAATGTGTTACACTAATAGGCCTGCGATTATTGTTGCTCGTAGCTTAGTGAGGGCGACTTTATTCTATGTCTGGTCTAAGGACTCATCTTGTAATCGGTTTTTGAAGATTTGTTAATGCAAGTTCGTTTATTGTCAAAAAAAAAAAAAAAAGTTGCATGCTTGTCAGATACCAAACCCTCAGCATCTCCCCTTTACTAATCTAACATCGATCGCTTGTTTCACTTGATCTTGGTGCCAACAAACCTTTATCATTCCCTTTGTGGATTTTTAATAATAGTGGCCTTGAACATCTCAAACTTGGGTTTAACTATTTTGATGGCCCAATTCCTAAATCTATTGGAAGTTTAACTGCCCTTTCTGAACTTGATCTACACGGCAATAATTTCGAAGGTCTAATTCCTCAGTCTATTGCAAATTTGACATCACTTTCTAGACTTCATCTTTCAGCAAATAAATTAGATGATTCCATTCCACCTAATATAGGCAATCGATCTCACGAAACTTACATATTTCTCTGTAAGTTCAAATGAATTAAGGGGGTTGTCTACCAGAATCGTTTTGTAAAGTGTCAAAGCTAGAATGGTTGGACGTCAGTAATAATCAACTAAGTGGAAGCATTCCTAAATGCATCCGGAAACTATCAAATCTGCAAGCTTTGATTCTTCTTTCTAATTCATGGAAGGGTTTCCAATCACCCCAACATAAGTGGTAGAAATAATGCAGAACACCATACTGCTCTAACTTTAAAAATGTACAGAAGCTACTTCAGGTAAAACAGATGCTATCGGATACATATTGAACCTTTATCACACATGCAGTATATTGTAGAACGAAAACTCAAATACTATAAATTATTTTAAGTTAGGACAGTACCATAGTGATCTTTTGGTCAACTATATCTCGATACCCAACTAAGTAACATTCATTCAGATCTAACAGTTTCATTGCATGCCATGCATTTGCCTATATAAAGGCACACAAACCATCTAATTCTACAAACTTTACATAATCACTAATTGGAACCTCATCTCAATCCTTCATCATGTATATTACAACTTTTATAGTGTTTAATAATACAACTTTTTAGCGAATTTAATAACATGATTGAAGGTTAGATCCCTAAATCTTTTGGGGACGGTGACATGCTTATTATTCTTAATCTTTCGTTCAATGATTTGCAAGGTTTAATTCCTAAATCGTTTGAAAATTTGACTTACTAATTTTCGTATTTGGATTAATAAAGTTAATGGTTCCATTCCACTCGGGATGGGCAATCTCACAGAACTTTCGGACTTTATTGTTAAGAGAATGAACTAACTGGTTGCTATCCGAAGCATTTTGTCAGTTGTCAAAGTTAGGAAGGTTGGCTGTCAGTTACAATCAACTAATTGGAAGCATTCCTACATATATGCATGGAAGAACTATCAAATCTGTGCACTTTGGATCTTCAGTCTAATTCATGGAAGGGTTTTGTATCACAACATCACTTCGTTAACCTCACGATGTTAATGTACTTAAATATTTCTTCAAAGTCTGACTTGGTCTTAAATATTAGTTCCGAATGGGGTTCCTCGATCCGTTTCAGCTCGAAGATTTGTACATGGACTCCATAAAAGTAGGGGCCAAGTTTCCCAAATGGCTTAGTAGCCATTTGAAACATTACATACGCGAGTTTTTTAACGGAAACATAACGGAATACTTACTTTCAAATTCTCATGTAACGTCAATGGCTAAAAGAAATTAGTTTGTTTGAGTGGTAAGTTTCTAAAAACATAAAAAGTTTAGTGATAAAAAAATTCATTTCCCCATTTTAATATCTAAATTCTATCACAAGTTGAGATTTTGTTTTTTTTTTGCTCTGAAAATTGCAAAATCATACATATGTTGGTCAATTACAATCATAAAACTACAGTGATGGAATTGGTTTCGCTCTACACATCTCAAAACTCAAATAATACAACAATTTCTTATACCCTAATAGCGATACTGCTTTGATCCTCTGTGATTTGGTTCAGGGACAGCTTCGCTTGACAATAAAGAACTCTGCATACGCCGGCCATCAGGTTCTTCAAGGAACTTGCTCGAGTCTATATATACCTTGATATTCATGACTACATTGGCGAGATCTGCTTGTTGCTCAAGTGTAGTAACAAAGTTCCAAGAAACAATGTTAAGTATCTTCTTAAACTGCGATCTATATCTTCTGTATAGAGCAAAGCCTGCCATTTCAAGAAAGGCCTGCAGTGAAACAGCAGTGTATAAATTGGCTGGAAGAGCATTAAAAAATCTGCCAATCCAGGCCCAGCCTTCTTCGATTCCATGTGGGTTCTTAACCCCATCAACTTCAGTCTGAACAAGTGCCCCGTATAGCCTCATACATGACCGCACTCGTTCTACATAAGTATCACGATTTTCAAGCTCAGAGTAACTCGTAGAGTACTTTGGAACAGTGTATATGCACACTCTGTTTAATTCAGCAAGAAGAATGTCCATGGTTTTTGGAACCTGTGATGTAACAAGAACAACAACTTGAGCACAAGCGTAAACAGATTTGTTGAAGCTTCCAGAAGGATTGACACACTGAGATACTATCCACAGGATTACCACCCCAGTCACTATCACTAAAACCTTGCAAAACAAGTGAATTATTTGCAGGGAAAAACAGACCATGATAGCTAGTACATTTTAAGTATCTTAATACTCTTTTAGCAGCATCCATATGAGGCAATCTTGGAGCATGCAAAAACTGACTAAACATTTGAACTGAAAAAGCAATATCTGGTCGTGAAGAAGTAAGATACAGCAATTTTTCAACCCAGTTTCTATATACAGAAGGATCAGATATGAGAGGTCCTGATTGATCATCAGTTAACTTCTGATGAGAATTCACAGGTACTGTTAAAGGCTTAGAATCAGATAAACATGCAGAGTGTAGCAAGTCTGTGATAAACTTTTGCTGGCTCAAGAAAATCCCTTTAGAATCCCTATGAACTTCAAGACCTAAATAATATTTGATGCTACGAAGATCCTTAATACTAAACTCTATGTCAAGACTAGCCTTGAGTTTTTGAATAGTAACCAAGTCATTCCCAGTATTAAGGATATCATAAACATATACCACTACAGCCAGAAAAATAGAACCATCATGAAGGGTAAACAGAGAATAATCCAGTAATGACTGTTTGTAACCAATGGAAAGAAGAAAACTGGTGAGTTTAGTAAACCACTCTCGAGAAGCCTGTTTAAGACCATAAATTGATTTGATTAATCTACAAACCAAAGGAACAGATAAGAAAGGTTTGTGATAACCAAGAGGTAACTCCATATACACTTCTTCACTTAAATCTCCATGCAAAAATGCATTGTTAACATCTAGTTGCTCAACAGGCCAATCATTTGCTGCTGCAATAGCTAGTAAACACCTAACAGTCACCATTTTAACTACTAGTGCAAATGTATCATGATAGTCTATGCCAGCTGACTGAGTATATCCCTTAGCTACTAACCTAGCCTTAAATCTTTCAACTGTCCCATCAGGCAAGTATTTGATTTTATAGACCCACCTACATCCTACCACTTTCTTTCCAGCAGGTAAAGGAACCAAAGACCATGTATTATTAGACTCAAGAGCTTGTAATTCTTTGTTCATAGCCTCAATCCATCTAGGATCATGAACAGCTTGATAGTAATGATTGGGTTCTGTCTCAGTAAGTGAAGCAGAAAATGCCATAAAAACTTGATCATTTGGATCAAAACTTTGTTGAGTCAACAACAGATCAGTTTCAGTACCAAGGCATTGTGAAGAGAAAGTAGTAAAAGCATTACTAGAGGACTTTGAACCTACAATATGATAATCTTTCCACCAAGATGGTCTATAAGAAGACCTTTTTGAAAATCTAGGTTGAGATTCAGATGTAGAAACACCAATGATAGGTTGAGATCCAGATGTAGGAACATCAATGATTGTGGTAGAAATAGTATGAAAATCAGAAGTATGAGAATCAGTTGAAATAGTAGGAATAATAGGTAAAGGAATATTTGGTGATGTAGGAATTCTTGGTGAAGAGTTGGATGAAAAAGACATATCTTCTGATGTATGAATATTTGGACTGAAATTAGTATGAAAATCAGACGAATGTAACCATTCTAGAAAAGAAACATCACTACCATTAGTAGGAATTAAAGTCTTTGTAAGATCTGAAGACTTGAAATGTAAAGGAAAGACTGTTTCCTTGAATTTAACATGTCTACTTATAAGAATTGAATAATTGTCAAGCCTCAACAATTTGTATCCCTTTTGCAAATGTGGATAACCCAGAAAAATACATTGCAGAGCTCTAGACTAAAATTTATCAGATGAATGAACGGAAGCATAACAAAGGCAACCAAAAGGTCTAAGAATAGAATAATCAGGAGGTTTTTTGTAAAGTAACTCATATGGTGTTTTAAATTGTAATACTGGAGTAGGCAATAAATTGACAAGAAAAGTTGCAGTCAATAAACATTCTCCCCAGTATTTGAAAGATAATCCAGATTGAAATCTAAGAACTCTTGCAATTTCTAGTAGATGCTTGTGTTTTCTCTCCACTCTAGCATTTTGCTGTGGAGTGTTAACATAAGATTTTTGATGAAGAATACCCAACTGGGATAAGAAAGGATTAATATACTGATTCACAAACTCACTACCATTATCAGTTCTGACTGATTTAATGGTGGTTTAAAATGATTTGAAACATATGCTGAAAAAGACTGAAAAAGCTGGAAAACATGTTGTTTACTAGACATAAGAAAAGTCCAAGTAGCCCTACTATAGTCATCAACTATAGTAAGGAAATACTTGCACCCTGTATGAGTGGCAACATGATATGGCCCCCACACATCCATATGAATCAAATAAAAAATAGCTGCAGCATGAGATTCACTATGTTTTGGAAAAGCTAACATTGACTGTTTGGTAACAGAACACAAAGGACAATCTGAAATACAACAAGAATGTTTACCAATACAAGGTACATGTTCTGAAACATTATGAGAAGCATGTCCAAGTCTAAGATGCCACAACTTAGACAAAGAAACATCATTAGAAACAGAATTTGAAGAAACAGTATGATTACAAAGAGAAGAAGTAGCCTCTGGCAAGCTGGAAGAAGTCTGATTGAGCTGAGAAAAATAGTATAAGCCAAACTTTTCAACACCAATGGCCAGAACTGTCAGCTTGTTCTGGTCCTGAAAAATATATTCAGTAGAAGTGAATGTAACAGTGCATTTTGTATCAAGAGTTAACTTGCTAATGGATAACAAGTTACAATGAAAAACTGGCACCGAAAAGACATTATGAATTGTAAGATTTGGGCTTAAAATAACATCACCAGTGTGTTTAACTAGGATGTGGGAATTATCAGGAAGTGCTATATGGAATGGTTGAAAAACATCTTTGATGTTAGTCATTAAAGTTTTATCACAGCACATATGATGAGATGCTCCTGTATCTATTATCCAAGACACATTCAAATGAGATGAAACAAAAAAATGCATAGAGTAGGCCAAACATGCCATACAATGCACATGATCCTCAGGTGTGGAAAAATGTTTATTAGGCATCATAATAGACATGAGTTGTTGCATTTGTGAAATCTGCTTCTGAAGATTCTCAAAAGTGTTTTGTTGAGAAGAAGAAAACTGCATCTCCTTTCCAGTATTAGCATCCTTTGAAGCACCAATAACAGAACTTGCATTTGTTGTTGCACCACCCTGCATTGTCTGAGGAAAAGAACGAAAACCTTGTGAATTGTTATTAGAAAATCTCCCTCTACCTCTTCCTCTTGGATGATAACCAACAAGCTTATAGCAGCTCTCTTTCAAGTGACCATCCTTATGACAGTAAGAACATTTCAGAGTGATTTTCTTATTATGGCCTCCTTCAATAGATGCAGAAACATTAGTCTTTCCAAAAGAATTATCACTAGTAGCAGACTTAACATTTGCCAAAAAAGAAGTAGAATCACATGTCCTTGTCGTTGTCTTTCTTCTTGTTTGATCAGAGAGAAAGCTTGAGTGATGGAAGGTAAAGGATTCATCATTAGTATCTGCCCCCTTGCTGTGGAAAAACTATCATTCAGTCCCATCAAGAATTGCAATAACTTCTTTCTCTGATCTCTTTCATCTTGTAGTTTATGTGCATCACATGTCCCAGCACACTTGCAAGAAATAACAGGTTCCAAAGCCATATACTCATCCCACAGATTTTTCATTTTGTGATAATAAAACTCTACAGACTTTTCTCCTTGTTCAAGAGCATGTAAATCCTTCAACACTTGATACACTCTATGTGCATTTAAGCTAGAAAATTGTTCATGTAATTCATTCCAGAGATCCTGTGCAGAATTAATAAAATCCATGCCATTGCTAATTTCATCCGAAACAGTGTTGAGAATCCAACTAATTACCATATCATTCACTCTATCCCATTGAGGCTTAAGCGATGAGTTATCTTCTGGATTTGCGACAGTTCCATTGACTATTCCTAGCTTATTTTTAGCAGATAGAGCAATACTAATTGATCTCTTCCAAGGCCCAAAGTTCTCAGTACCAACTAACTTCTTAGAAATCAAAATTAAGCCTGGATGATCTATATTTTGCAAATACAATGGATGCATATTAGAATTAATCTGTAAATCATTACTTTCAGTAGCATTGAGATCAGATTCATTTTCTTGATGCACTTGATTTTCAGATGTCACAGGAATTCGTGAATTCGATTGGTTAACAACATTCGCATAATTTTTTCTCGTCATCTTCGATCAAAACTTATCAATTCACAATACTCAACGTAAAACAACAAAAATCTCAACGTAATTCAACAGATTCGTCACAAAAACAACAGATCTTCAACAAAAGAACAGAAAAATCATCATCTTTACATATACGGACACAAATCGATGAATAACAATCATAATCGCCATTGATTTCTTAATCAAGAACTGAAAAATAACGAAATTTCACTGAATTCCAGAGATAAGAACAAAAAAACCTGAAGTTGAAGATGAACTCTCCAAAAAACAGAAGAAGAATCACTCGATCATGTTGATTTGATCAAGAAATGAGCAAGAAATGACGGATCTTGTCTCTGATACCATAAGAACTTAATGAATATACATAGTGCGGAAGAAGAAAGTAAACAGGAAATGTTATTATTATTCAACTTAGAAGAGAATGTACAACTTGAGGTCTATTTATAGAGTTGACCTATCTAACTGAATTAGTTACAAATCTTATGCCTTGTTTGGCTAAAAGGAATTAACAACTTGTTACATAATGACCATTTATCATGCTCATTATGTTTATCGCCCCTTGATTTCTCTCTCTCGCTCGTCTTTCTCCCGCCGTCAATCTCTCTCGCTTCTGCCCTCTCTCGTCTGGTCAGCTACACCATATCTGAACATATCAAAACCATCACCACATGTTGCTCTCCCTACCTTTTTCTCTCTTTCCGGTCCCGTAAGGGTTGTGTCGAGCTTCGTCAGAAAATCGAGGTTCGATTTAGGATTCGATTTGGGGGTTTAAAATTGTGCATAACAAATGATTTGAAATGGGTATAGGGTTGTAGATCATCGAGAGAGGATTCGAACAGTATATAAATTGTGCTTGAAAAACGACGGAATGGTGGTGAACAAAGGAATGCCAGAAAAGTTGGACGATGAAATAATAAAAAGAAGAGAAACTCTTTCTAATCCACATCCAGATGGATCATGTAACCAGTCTTTGACTAGCTTGACAAAAAACCAATAACAAGTTCTTTGACTGGAATATTTGTCTTATACACGACATTAGGACCAAAACAGAGAAAGTACCAATTCGTTTTAATCGCTTTACCTGTGGGAACTAAAGAAAATGAGTACATTACCATTTACCAAGCACTTTATTTTCACACATACTGAATAAATTGATTTCCAAATATAGAAGTGCCATGTTTCCACGACAGTTAACTTTGATTTTTGACTTGTTTGAGGTCCTTGAACAGATAACTGGACAACTCAAAGAGACTAGGAGGGTATAATTTTTTTTTTAAAAGGATAAATAGTTCATTGATTAGAAGTCATACGACATCTAAAAAACAATTGAAATTTAACAAACACATAACAAAGATTAAATGAGGGTAGAAGTCTGATTATAGTATATAATTTGTTGTAGTAGAACTCACTGAATACATGTAGAATTTATAATTACTTAAAGGCTTTAAGTTACCTAAAATCAAAAGTTTGAAAATTATCGTAAGTATAAAATATTTTTTTAAAAGAGAATTGTTGTGGAATAAAAACTAGGTTACGAACTGTATTTAATGCTAGGGTTAGGGAGCTTCGTGCTTTAATGGTTGTTTCCGTGTTCGGGACTAATCGGTCCTCATAGAGTGCCTACGTATCTCGTATTGAGAATCAAGCCCAAAACGTAGTTCTGAATGTGAAGGAGTAGGTCCTTATATAGGTGATGAAAACCCTAGAATTAGGGTTAAATTAGGAGACTTGATGGGCAAGTCACAGCTTAGGCCCAATTCTAGAGCCTTCTAATAGATAAGAAGATAAGTATTGGAGATATGTGCCTTGGAGGCTACTCCTAATATGATTTAGTTTCCTTTCTGGACTCAATTTCGAAGTCTTTTATTTAGCTCATTTATCAGCTACGAATTTGCCATTTAATTGGGGTTTCGGGCCTCATTAATGGGCTTCGTATTTGGACCAAACTAGGTTTAATTAATACCACATTAAATGTGTCTTTAGGGCTTACTTTTAGCCCATATCATTTCCCCCCCAACTTCTAGGAAAACTGATCAGGTTTTCCTTGAAGTTATAACGGCCTTATTCGAGACTTGGGTCAGGGTTCATTGCTCGTACGCGAGTATTTTCAACCATATCACCTTAATGTAAAGCGTGGAGCGACCGACGCGTTTACGATGATGTTGAACAACACTAAGCGGTGTTAAACGGCACCACACAGCGCTAATCAGTCTTAAACAACGTTTAAACAGTGTCAAACGATGTTAAATGGCATAAAACGGCACTAAAGGCACTAATCGGAGCTAAACGGTGCTAATTGAAAATATTAAATTGTGCTTTGAGCATAAAATTATATTTCCATGTTCCTAGAATTTGCAGAATTTTTATCTCTGGAACGTAATTATTTTTTCATAATTTTCTAAAAATTTTTCGACCTGGATCGAGGTCGTCACGAAGTGCCCAGGTCGTGAGACTTCCGACCTCGTCTCACGACGTGAATCGAGCTCGTCCAAGGGCTGTAAAAGAGGCAGGTCATGAGGTATACGACTTCATATTACGACCTAGTTCGAGGTCGTGCAAGGGCACCAGATAGGGCAGGTCGTTCTGCTTTCGACCTCAATCCACGAGGTGGATTGAGTTCGTGTAAGGACGCCAGATATGGCAGGTCGTTCTGCTTTCGACCTCAATCCACGAGGTGGATTGAGTTCGTGTAAGGACGCCAGATATGGCAGCTCGTTGATTCTACGAGCTCGTTCCGCGACGTGGATCGAGGTCGTGTAAGGCCGTTTAAAGAGGCATATCGCGACCTTTGTAATCTTAAATTTCGAACTACTTCGAGCTCGTGTATACTCCTAAAAATGACCTGGTCGCACAACTCACGACCTCTTATTTCGAGGTGATTTGAGGTCGTGTAAGGTTACCCGTATGGCCTGATCATGAGATTTTCGACCTCAGTCTACGAACTGGAATGAGATCGTGGACAGCCTATGAATCAGCCAGGTCGTGTGAGACTTGACCTAAATCCACGAGGTGGATCCAGGTCGTGTAAGGGACACTTATTGGCCTCCTCGTGTTGTATACGAACTCAATTTACGAACTTAATTGAGTTCGTGTAAGGAACGATAATAGGCCTCCTCGTGGGTTTCTCGAACTCAACCTACGAACTGAATTGAGTTCGTGTAAGGTTTTTCAATTTAATTATTTATTTATTTATTATTATTTTCTCGATCCTTCTAGAATTCTCCTTTAGATTCTACAAGCTTCCACGAGCTTCTAGATTTTGGGCCTTTATTTGGGCCTATGGGCCTTAACTGGTTATAACCTGTTGCTTTAGCACCTTAACCGGCTGAATGACCGGCTATACCTTGTATAAAAGAGTGAGAAGTGAACTTCATTTTTACTTCACTCAAATATTTCAATAAAGCTTCTCTCTAGATCTCTTAGTTTCAAGTAATTTCCGGCAAGAAGTTTCCGGCCAAAGCTCTCCTTTCTGGGTGGTTTCTAGGTTTTCCTTTGAAGATCATTTTTGGAGCATTCATTCCAAGAGCATCAATGGTAGACGATAGAGAAGCGAGGAGACTCAGCAAAATGAGTGCATCATCGTGAGGTACCTCTTTCCCTCCTATCCGTTCAAAATATACTTCCTTGATTGACATGATTAACCAGAGAGGAGATGAATATCCCTCTGTTTCTGCATTAGATTCGTATAATCATCATTCGAAGTTCTTTGATGTTGAAAAAGTTAGAAAGTGTAATAAACTCTTCAACGTTCGTTCCCCTTTAAAATTAGTCCCAACTGAACCAGGGGATCGTTCTTGTCATTGGAAACCCCATGCCCTTTGCATTTATAAGGATGCTATCATGGCTGGGCTTCGTTTCCCTTTTCATAATTTTATTCCCACTTTGCTAGCGGATGTTCAAATAAATCCCTGCCAGTTAGTTCCAAATGCTTGGAGAGCCATTCTTTGCTTCATGGTTCTCTGTTTAAAAAACAATTTCCCACTAACTGTCCCCCTCTTTAGGAATATTTTTCAATTTATGAATAGTGCAATCACTTATCCTGGCTGGGTATATATCAGCCTTCGTGCTACGATCCCCAATATTTACGATCCTTCTTCAATCCCTGATAATAACCTTAAATGGAAAGAAGAGTTTATGTACCTTATGTGGGAGGGGGGTGATTGGGGCACCCTCTTCCGTAGCTCTTTTGGGAAGGTAATCGATGGAAATCCAGATGATATCGAACTGGATGACGCCGAAAAAGCTGCTTTCGATACCCTTACTGCAGACAAAGGGGAAACTCACTTCTTCTCCCTTCTTGAGGAATTTTCCCTCAAGTCCTTGGGTCTTTCATTTGTCACTGATAAGGGTAAACCTCATCATTCATTCACTTAACTTCTTATTCATTTGCATGTTAAATTTTATTGTCATTGAC
The DNA here is from genome assembly GCA_037693485.1 of Kitagawia praeruptora. Lineage (NCBI taxonomy): Eukaryota > Viridiplantae > Streptophyta > Magnoliopsida > Apiales > Apiaceae > Kitagawia > Kitagawia praeruptora. The sequence goes on from CM075351.1 coordinate 52,029,167, forward strand.
TTTGCCTTTGATTTTTCAGCTGCTAAAGCCATAAACGAGCTTCAAGAGCATTTGGCTGGGGAGACTTCTCGCATGAAGAGAAAACGAGTTGCGAAGGACCCCAGGGGACAACCCCCAGAACCTGCCTTTCTAAGGCCTCATGATGCTGTTGATGTAGAAGGTGGGGCTGCCTCCTCTGCCAAATCATCCGTTTTCCGGCCAGCTTGGGGCATCAGAAAACAAGACTCAGTGGTTGGGGATACCAAGCACTCGAAGGATTGGTCCTACCATTCGATCACCCCTGCTGACTATCGTGACCTCGTGGTATCCCGTGATTTGGAGGCAGTTGAGTCGGTGGGGACTCAAGCTATTGCTACCAAAAGTACATTACTCTTAAATTGTATTTTCAGAATAATACCTACTTCCAGGCTGCCATGCATCATGCCAAGTCTTGGCGAACTTAGGCCGAGACTCATAAGAAGGATCTTGATCAGACAAAGGTCCAAGTTGCAGGCCTGGAAGAGAAGTTGAAGGCCAAGGAAGAGGAGCTGGAGAAAGCCTATGGTAGCATTGCTGAACTTCGCCAAGGCAAGGAGGATATCATTGATGATTACATGGATTCCGAGGACTTCCAGAAGCTTATGACTAAGCATGACGACCTTGCTTATCCGGCCAACTACTTTAGTGGCTGGAAAGGGGCCTTAGATGCTGTGTCTGAGAGGCACCCTGGTTTGTTCTAGATTGGGGATTTCCCTTGCCCCGAGGCTCCTTTAGAGTTGGCAAAGCTGTTAGAGTCCCAGAGGATTTCTCCTATGGAAGAGGATGAGGAGGATGGTGAGGAAGATGAGGAGGGAGGTGATGCTACAGATAGGATCTTGGATCCTGAGCACTCCCCAATTCAGGCTGATGCTGAAGAGTCTACTACTGCCACCAGTACTGATAGAGATTCTCCAGTTAGGAGTACTGCCAAGGGTGCCAAGACTACTCCTAAGGCTCCTTGAGTTTATCTTATGTCGGCCCTGCGTGGCTTATCTTTTGTCATTTCGCTTTCTTGACTTATGAACCGTAACTTATAGCCTCCGGGCTTTGTTTATTTATTTTAAGCATCCTTTGATTTTTCCTTTCACTTAGTTGTTTTGTCTTTTGTATTTTGGCTTACTTTAGCTAGCAATTTTTAAATATGCTTTGATACATAATAGACATAAGGAATAATAACCAAGAGAGGAGAAAATCAAATTGCATTAAAGCTTGAAATGGGTCCGGCCCTTTCATAATACTCTACTCAGAGTTTAAGAACTCAAAAATGGTTTCGTCGACCTTATTTCTACTTTCCTAACACATGAATAAAAAGCTGAATCCTTACAAGGATAGCTCAAACATAATAAATCTTGAGGTTCAAGGCATGCCAAATACGAGGCACCTCAACCCCGTCCAAGGTCTCCAACTTGTACGATCCACGACCTAGTGTTCCTTTGACATGATACGGACCTTCCTAGTTTGGTGCCAGCTTTCCCTTTTGTCCAACTCCGGATGCTTCGATTTTTCTGAGTACTAAGTCCCCCAGACGGAAGAACCTTTCTTTCACCCTCAGGTTGTAATAGAAAGAGGCCTTCTTCTGATGTTCAGCATTTCTAGCATGGGCCTCATCCCTTACTTCGTCAATCAAGTCAAGAGCTAACCTCATTCCTTCTTCATTAGCATCAGGCTCAAAGGCCTCCACTCGAGGAGATGTATGCATGATTTCTACGGGGACAACGGCCTCAGCTCCGTAAGCCAACATGAATGGAGTTGCCCCAGTGGTTACCTTGCAAGTGGTACGATATGCCAAAAGTATGGGCAACAATTCATCCACCCAAGTATTTCGGGAACGTTCCACCCTTTTCCTGAGTCCATCAAGGATGATCCGATTGGCTACCTCAGCTTGCCCATTAGCCTGAGGGTGGGCAACTGAAGTGAACCGAAGCTCGATTCCGTTCTCATCACAATAACCCTTAAATTCTTTGTTGTTGAATTGTAAGCCATTGTCTGTAACTAGGATCCGTGGTATTCCATACCTGCACATGACATTCTCCCAGAAGAACTGCATAACTTGCTTGGTTGTGATATTAGCCAAAGGTTTGGCCTCAATCCACTTCGTGAAGTAATCAATAGCTACAATCAGGAACTTTCTTTGAGCTGTGTCCATTGGAAATGGCCCAAGTATATCCATCCCCCACATAGCAAAAGGAATGGGGGAACTGACGGACGTCAACATCTCGGGTGGTTGCCTAACCACTGGTGCATGTTTCTGGCACCAATCGCACCTTTTCACATATTCCTTGGCATCATCCATCATCTCAGGCCAATAAAATCCGAGTCTAACTATCTTGTGAGCTAGGGCCCTGCCCCCCAAGTGTTGCCACAGATTCCTTCGTGGACTTCTTCTAGTGCTGACTTAGCTTCTTCGGGCCTTAGGCACTTCAGGTACGGAATCACAAAGGATTTCTTATAGAGGATCCCTTCAATCAGAGTATACCTCAATGCCCTTACTGATAATCTTCGTGCCTCCATGGCATTAGTCGGGAGCCAACCGGTCTCAATATGCATCTTGATCGGGTCTATCCAACACTCTCTAGTTCCAATAGGTGCTACCAGCTTTGAATCAATAATGGGGGCTCTCAGAACTTGGAAATAGACACTACCAGAATAATTCTCTATCTCGGAAGAGGCAAACTTAGATAAGGCATCGGCATTGACGTTTTCCTCCCTAGGAATGTGCTCGACGTAACATTCATCGAACTGGGTCATTACAGCCTTGACAACCCTCAAGTACTTAATCATAGTCTCATCTTTTGCCTCAAACTCTCCATTGACTTGGGCCACAACTAGCCTTGAATCTCCACAAACTTTTAGATTTTTGACCCTTAATGCTCCTGCCAAACCGAGCCCGGCTATCAGAGCCTCATATTCTGCCTCATTATTGGTTGTTGGGAAGTCCAACTTCAGGGCGTATTCAATGGTGAATCCATCGGGACTTTGTAGGACCAGGCCTGCACCACTTGTTTTTGTTTTTGACGCTCCATCAAAATAGAGCATCCAGAATTCCTTCTCTTCTATCACAGGTTCCTTGTCTTCCCTATTGCCTTCCTGAGGTATCTCCTGCCCCCCGACTTCTTGGTTGTCAATGGTACATTCAACCACGAAGTCAGCAAGTGCCTGAGCTTTTATGGCCGTCCTCGGCTTGTACTTGATATCAAATTCTCCCAACTCAATTGCCCACTTAATAAGCCTACCACTGGCTTTAGGGCTATGTAGGATGTTTCTCAATGGCTGCCCTGTAAGGACTTCAATCTTGTATGCCTGAAAGTAGGGACGTAGTTTCCTTGAGGCAGTCACCAATGCTAAGGCAAGCTTTTCAATGGTAGAATAGTTCAACTCTGCTCCATGTAGTACTTTGCTCACATAGTATACGAGTTTTTGAATTTTGTATTCCTCTTTCACTAGCACCGCGCTCACAGCTTGAGCCGAAATGGTTAAGTAAAGATAGAGGATTTCTCCCATACTTGGCTTGGCCAACAGCGGGGCTTCGGCCATATACTTCTTCACCTGATCAAAGGCCTCTTGACTTTCTTCTGTCCATTCGAAATTTTTTACTTTCTTCAAGGTTTTAAAGAACGGAAAACACTTATCTCCGGATTTGGAGACAAACCTCCCCAGAGTGGCAACTCGACTTGTTAACTTCTGAACATCTCGTACAGAACGGGGTGGTTCCATGTCCAGAATCGCTTTGATCTTGTCAGGATTGGCCTCTATGCCTCTCTTCGAAACCATCAATCCCAAGAATTTTCCTGACCCAACTCCAAAGGCACACTTGGCTGGATTCAACATCATCTTGTGGTGCCTCAGCACTTCAAATGCCTCTTTGAGGTGCTTAATGTGGTCTGTCTTACACAGACTCTTGACTAGCATGTCATCCACATAGACCTCCATGGTTTTCCCAATCAGATGGGCGAATATCTTATTCACCAGTCGTTGGTAAGTAGCTCCTGCATTCTTTAGTCCAAAATCCATAACAAGATAGCAGAAAACACCAAAGTCAGTTATGAAAGATACCTTTGGGATGTCATCCTTGTGCATCTTAATCTGGTTGTAGCCGCTGAACCCGTCCATGAAACTCAGCATCTCATGTCCAGCTGTGGCATCTATCAACATGTCTATCCTTGGTAAGGGAAAGCAGTCCTTTGGGCATGCATCGTTCAGATCAGTAAAATCTATACACATTCTCCACTTTCCATTGGCTTTTTTGACCATTACAGGATTGGCCAACCATTCCGGGAATTGGATTTCTTCAATGAACCCTGCCTCTAGGAGCTTGTCAACCTCCTGTTTAATGGCTTCTTGTCTCTCAGGTGCAAAATTTCTCTTCTTTTGTTTCACCGCCTTCCTATATGGATCCACGTTCGGGTTGTGTGTTATCAGTTGGGGATCTATCCCTGGCATATCAGCTGCTGTCCATGCAAAGACACTGCTATTGTTCTGCAAGAAGGTGATTAACTCACTTTTCAAGGGGTCTTTCAGAGTTGCCCCAATGTAAGTAACCTTTTCAGGATCTTCTAACTCCAAAGGTATGGAAACCAAGTCTTCCGCCGGTTTTCCTCTCCGTTCTTCGTCCTCACAAACATCCATATCCTCAATAGGGAGGACTTGCCCCCAGGTTCCATCTGGCCTCAGTGCAGCCACATAGCAACTCCTTGCCATCTTCTGGTCCCCTTTCTCTTCTCCAACACCATTTCTGGTTGGGAACTTAACCTTCAAATGATATGTGGAAGCAACTGCCTTAAAAGCATGAAGTCCCGTTCTTCCTAGGATAGCATTGTAGGTGGACGTGGCTTTAATAACCAAAAAATTTAACATCTGAGTGGCCTCCCGTGGCTCCTGCCCTATGGTCATGGGCAACTGAATGGTTCCTTCAACCTTAGACTCTACTCCGTTAAAACCATATATAGGCATGTTCGAGGGCGTCAACTGAGACTCGGTGTATCCCATCTTCAAAAAGGCATCATGGAACAGAATGTCCACTGAAGCTCCATTATCTATCAAGACTCTCTTCACTTGGGAGTTGCCGATCACTGGGGAGATTACCAATGGGTCATCATGGGGGAATTTCACCCCTTCAAGGTCCGAGTCATCGAATCCAATTGAGACCTCTGTCTTTGCACGCTTTGGTGCTTCTCCAACAATGTGCATCACTTCTCGCGCATACGCCTTTCTGGAATTCCTACTTGTCCCGGCCGCTGTTGGGCCACCAAAAATCATGTTTATTATCGGCCCTCGGGGCTGTGTGTTACGATCACGATCATTATCCCTTCTATCATTGTTTCTTCTATCGTAGTCCCTTCTTTGGGTTCCACGATCTTCACCCTTGGTGAAGTTACTTAGCTTTCCTTTGCGGATAAAGAATTCAATCTCATCCTTTAACTGTCTACAATCATCTGTATCATGTCCTACATCTCGGTGGAACCGACAATATTGATCCTTGTTTCTCTTTGCGTGGTCTCCCCTGAGTGGCTTCGGCCATCGGAAGTCCTTATCCTTCTCGATCTCCATTAAGATTTGACTTCTAGGAGCATTTAACCTTGCATAGTCAGAGAACCTTGGTCCCAGGCTCTTTTTTGGTGGCGAATCAGAGTCTTTGCTAGTTCGGGGATACTTGTCCCTAGCATCGTACTCCTGCTCTTGCTTTCACTTCTTTGTATCAATGTTACCCCGACCATTACCTATTGTGACCTCCTTCTTCGTGCTGTCCTCAGCCTTGATGTACTTATCATCCCTTCGCTGGAGCTCAGCCATATTCTCGGGAGGATGCTTTGCCAATGATCTCTTAAAGTATAGGTCGGTGGTGCCATGCTCCAGGCTACCATTGCAACCTTATTGTCCAAATCGGTAATGTTTAAAGTCTCCTTAGTGAACCTCTTAAGGTAGTCTCTCAGATTCTCATTCTTCCCTTTTACCACATACATAAGAGACACAGAACTTTTCTCATGCACTTTTCCGCTGATAAACTGGCTAACAAAGGCAGCACTTAGCTCCTTAAAAGAGCCAATTGAGTTCGCAGGCAACCGGCTGTACCATTTCTGAGCCATACCCGACAAGGTTTGAGGAAACGCCCTACACTTTAAGGCATCACTTGCGGGCTGTAGCAACAGCGCGTTCGAGAACGTCCTGACGTGGTTCGCAGGATCACCTGTTCCATCAAAGGCCTTAATTGTCGGCATCTTGAACTTCTTTGAGATGCGGGCATTCATCACCTCCTCAGTAAATGGGGGTGTGGGATCATCAGGATCCCCTAGTGGCATCAGATCCTTGGGGTTGCTCTTGGGGGTTTCCACCCTCGTTGTTTTTCCAGTTGGGGCATCAGCCCTTCTTTGCCTTCTTGAAGGCCTCTCCTAGTCTACAAAGGGAATCGGTCCTGATGTTGGAGGGGGTAGAGTCTGATTTGACCTGGCTTGTTCTCTTGCCATATCTTCCTTTAATCTTAAGATCTCGGCTTCATAAGACTTAATCCTCTCAGCAGTTGTCGAAGGGAGTTCATCGTGAGTAGTTCGAGTTCTTCTTCGAGGTTCTTTACTTGCACGTCGCCTCCTTGGAGCTTCATCACGATCGTAATCGTCGTCAGAGGATGAATCATCCGTATAAGGACCAGAAAAATTGCGATAATCTTGATCTTGGATATGCAGGGTATGACCACTTGATCCAGCTCCTTGAGTAGGAGGGTAGTTAGGCAGCCCAGACATTGGGTTGGTATTCACGGGGAGATCCGTAGTGTGGATCTGGACCCCTCGTGGAGGGTTGTTGGGATTTACAATCAAGGGAGAATCCACCATCTGAAAGGGATTAGTCCCTGGATTTGTGTGGATGATCGGAGGTAACGTACTCTCAACATGGGAGGTCATCCCTAGGGGTTGAGAAACTTGAAGCAGAACGATTGTTCCGGTCGTTGGGGGCACCGGATCTGTTGCTGGTGGAGCGGAGCTAAGTGGAATAGGATCAGTAGTTGCTGGTGTTGTTCTTCGTGTAGTTATCATGGTTGATGTCTTCGTCCCACAGACGGCGCCAAATGTTGTGGAATAAAAACTAGGTTACGAACTTTATTTAATGCTAGGGTTAGGGAGCTTCGTACATTAATGGTTGTTTCCGTGTTCGGGACTAATCGGTCCTCACGGAGTGCCTACGTATCTCGTATTGAGAATCAAGCCCAAAACGTAGTTCTGAATGTGAAGGAGCAGGTCCTTATATAGGTGATGAAAACCCTAGAATTAGGGTTAAATTAGGAGACTTGATGGGCAAGTCACAGCTTAGGCCCAATTCTAGAGCCTTCTAATAGATAAGAAGATAAGTATTGGAGATATGTGCCTTGGAGGCTACTCCTAATATGATTTAGTTTCCTTTCTGGACTAAATTTCGAAGTCTTTTATTTAGCTGATTTATCAGTTACGAATTTGCCATTTAATTGGGGTTTCGGGCCTCATTAATGGGCTTCGTATTTGGACCAAACTAGGTTTAATTAATACCACATTAAATGTGTCTTTATGGCTTACTTTTAGCCCATATCAAGAATTAAGTTATAAGTTGCATAGGTGAATGAAACAATAAACCTACTTCCTATAACATTTCAAGCTATTTTTTTTAAAAGTTTTGCAACAATAAAAACGGAATTTGAACTTATTCGGTGAAATCACTAGTTAAGAATTAAGAGAATAATCGAAAATTAATTAAATTTAAATTTGATTTTACAATTAATTGTTAAATTTGATTTTACATATATAATTGTCATATGTTTAGACATATGTTTTAAAGTATTATATGATCAGAATAATAAAATTTAAAACATCTAACTTTTGAATTGGAAATCAATTCGAGAGTAAAAAAGTTAAAAGAGTTCGATATTTAACCGTATAATATAGTAATTATGTATACGATGATAGTTTTTTTCTCATTTTTTTAAATTTCTACAAAATGATCAATTTTTTTTTGTTTTGCATATTTTTAAATTTTCAACAATTATGTCGATTTTGATTGATTAATCTAATTTTTGACTGATTAGAACGATTTCAAGAATTTTAGACCAATTTTTGTTAAATTCAAGGGCCTATATAATATGTATTTTATATGAAGATTTTTAAATGTTGAATCGAAATTTGACAGAAGATACTAAAAGGACAATAAATGTGTTAAATTATATAAAAAAAATGGAAGGTAGCTATCCAAATGCTTGGATTTCTTAGAAGAATCTTCTAACTATACTCGCTACTATTGCTTATATTTAACCTTATCCACTTTAGGTTTTTAAAACTAAAGCTAATAAGGTTAAGTGGTTCAGCTATGTTATCTATAAAAAAGGATATGGTTTATATACTTGACTATGAATTTGATTGATATTTTTGCATCTAAAAATGCAATGCATGTTATATTTAAATAAAATAATGAAAATATTATATATAGTATGTCGTTGTCTATTTTATTAATAAGTTTTAAGTGTATATAGTGTTTGCGAAAAAAAAAAATTAAGCCCTGTAATTTAGGTTGCCTAAGGTCCCTCAATTCTCAGGGCGGCTACTCCTGACCATGTTCATTTGGTAAAGTGGATTTCAGTATTGTTTCAAAGTTGCGTTCAATTTGACCGAGTTTCATTCAAGTTCGGCACATACTCGGTCCGAAATGAGCTTGAGATTGTGTCCGAACTCGAATCATTTACAAGTTCGAGCCGAGCTGGCAGTTCGACTCGAATTACAACCCTATGAGCATCATTTTTAACGTCATTGCTTTCTATGCAACATCATCCCGTCACGGCGTCACCCTCCCTGCTACCCCCATCAACCCACAGAATAGCACATCAGTCCCTTCAAACTCAAAAATCAACTATGTCAGACTATAGGGTAATAATACAAATTAGTGTATTTGTAATACGTGATACTTTGATAGGGTAAATTGTAATGGACCGGACTCCGGAGTCAGTGGACTACTTGATATCTAATGGATTGGGTTTATATATTTTAATTATCTTATTAATTGGATCGGGTTGGACTGGATCGGGTTGGATTGGATCGGATTTTAAAAACCGAAACCCATATCCAACACATTAAAATCAAGTTGACGTTTTTTCAATCTGAATGTACATCGTGTTGGAAAAAATCGGTTTGGATCGGTCGAAAAGTGACCGGTTTGGATCGGATTGGTCGGGTTGACCAAACCGTGAACACCCCTAATGTCAGCTCATTCTACTAATAAAAAAATTAAAATTGAGCGTGAAAATGAGAATTATACTACTTTGTTGTTGCTGAATCCGAACGAGTCAGTATATATTTATGTAGATTCATATGGTTTTGATTTTGTCTTGGTGAAGATTGCACGTAAACTTTTTTTTTTCTCATCATAAAATTTTTAATAAAATTAAAATTGAACAATTTGTTTTGTAATTTTATTATTTACAATCTGAAATATATGCAAATACTTAATGAGAATTAGTCCTGGGAGAGAGTGAATCTGTTTATGTATATACTCCCTCTGTCCCCCTTGGTTCTTTACCTTGGGGGACGTAATTCTGGCACGGATTTTAAGGTACAATTTGCGGATAGTTTCATAACTTATTTTTTAAATTTTCTTTTTTTGTATAAAAATAGAATTGTTCTATTTTTATACAAAAAAAGAAAATTTAAAAAATAAGTTATGAAACTATACTTTTTAGGAGCCTTGAAATGCGTGTCGAGTAGTGAAAAAGAAATGTAAAGAAATGGGAGGGACAGAGGGAGTACTATTATACTTGTAGCAGTAGTAGCGTAGAATAACTATAAAAAATTTTGAAATTGATTTATTGTCTTTTCTACGAGCATTACAAGAAACTTCGGTTAAAATCGATCACTTAAATTCGATTGCGATTAAATTTGATCGGATTTGGTTGAATTTAGTACGAGCTCCTAAATTTATTAAATTCGACCAAAAACGGTCAAAATAATAACCCCAAAAATTGAGGAAAAAGTCCCACCAAAATATTGATTTCAAAAAATCATTTTGACCAAAGGCGATCGAAATCAGAATTAAGATTGGCAGGAAATGTGCCGTCCAAAATTTTTCAAACTATTCAAAACTATTTTCAACCATATTTGGTCGAATTTAATAAATGTGATCGAATTTGGTTGAGTTTATTATTTTCAGAAATTTTGAAAAAATGTTATTAAATATTTAAATGTTTGTACGCATCTTATAAATAGAAGGATAACATTTATCATATGTACAAATTAAATTTGTATAAAAAAATATTCATATGATAAAAAAAATGTTGAATTTTTAATTTTTAGATGCTCTCGAGAATTTTTAAAAAATATCTAATTAGTTAGAAAAAATACAATAAAATATGAAAGCATTCAGAACACATGTTAGTACATTCAGGAAAAAAAAATTAAAAATGATAATGAGGAGAAAAAAAGATGTGAGCTTCCTAAAAAAGCAAATTGTGATAATATAGATGAGTTATTTCTTTGGGCCCAATTAGTCACTTGATCATGAAAGGTATCAAATATTTGAAATCAATATTCAAGTCAATGAAATCAATATTCAGCAAGGTACAAAATATTTTACAAAATGATATGTGTCTCATTTTAATTAATATCATTTAATTAAATATAATGGATCACCTTACATTCATACAGCAATATCAATCAATAAAAATTTCTTTCATTATCACATCACCATGACATATCATTTTATAATTATTTTAGATACACAATTTTGTGCCCTTAATATTTTGTATCCTTAACATTACTTGTACGTATTGTATATTCATATATATTCCTTTAAGTATGTTCATGTTCATATAATCATATGCATACCACAGGCATAAGTAAAATCTATAATATTTTTATTTAGTTCTAGATATGGATATGCAAATATACATTAATTTAATTCTAGTATCCGCATTATTTTTTAGGACAGATGTAAATTTTAGTTGTGGGAGCATAACCGGAAGGAAAATGCTAGGTAAAAGTTATATAGGAATTATGAAAGTGAACAAAATTGGACGAATATTTGTATTTTAGCATGATGGAAATACAAGAAAATTCCACAAACAATCAATTAAAAGTCATCTAAATAAATTGTGCTGGTGCGGGGAACGGAAGAACAAGTCTTATTTTCCACAAGTACATGCATATATGTAGATGGATAACAAAGAACAGCATTAGGAAAGTTGGACAAAACGAATTCACTGAAGTTCGAATTTTGGTTATTAGCTTGGGAATTTGTTTAATATATCCTAAATTAAGGATGTATTTAATTATCAATATATTTTTTTATTTAAATATTATAATTATGTCCTATAATTAATTTTTAACGCATATATGACCTATATAGATCTAATTAAGTTGTAAATATAAAATATTTGTATTAGAATGTCCTAATAAACTAGAAGATTAAAAATTAGGTTTGTTGAGATCACGTATGAACACTCACCAATCATTGGTGTTAACTCTCACCCATTATCTCTCTCTCTCACTCTCTCTTAAGAATAACGTGTTCTCTCAAAATTATGGAGAAATTATGGAGAAGGAGAAGATGCAAGGAACTATATCAACTTCAATGGTTTGTAACCCACAAATTAGGTATGCAACACCTAAAAAGAACCAATCATCCTCGGCAACGTATACTGTGACAACCCGGGTCAAATCCCGAGTCTTTTTTCGAAAATCGGGTCGAGTCCCGATCACGAATCCGAAATAAGCCAAAGCAAACTGGCCCAAATGCCTCCAACTTGGGTAATCCACAAGCCCACCACAGGCCCCCAAAAGATCATGATTTGTTGGTGCACTTAGTAGTATTACTTTTGCTTATATACTGAACTAAAGTCCCATATCTTCTCGATGTGGGACTGGGGTGTTACAAACTCCCCCACTTAAACTCCTGACGTCCTCGTCAGGCCGAACGGAAATCCCATAGGTCCAAGATCGTTCCTCCCTAGCCATTGTGGGATAATACCGGCTGGCTTCGTGTCCCCACCTCCGGATCTCTGTCCATTGTGGGATAATACCACCAACCTTCGTGTCCCCACCTCCGGCAACTTGACAAATCAAGCTTTCGAGAGTCGGTTCTGATACCATATGTGACAACCCGGGTCAAATCCCGAGTCTTTTTTCGAAAATCGGGTCGAGTCCCGATCACGAATCCGAAATAAGCCAAAGCAAACTGGCCCAAATGCCTCCAACTTGGGTAATCCACATGCCCACCACAGGCCCCCAAAAGATCATGATTTGTTGGTGCACTTAGTAGTATTACTTTTGCTTATATACTGAACTAAAGTCCCATATCTTCTCGATGTGGGACTGGGGTGTTACATATACTCCCTGAAAAAATTCACGATTGATTGAAAGTGCTAACAAAATGAGCGAAAGTCTTTCAAGAATGGTATTGGATTTTGAAAATCATGTTGAAGAGGCTAGACATCCTACTGAAGCTAATAATGTCGATGGCCTAGGGTTCGAATTTCTGGAAATTGGTCTCTGAAAAAGTTAATAATGTTGAAGAAGCATTCAGTGTGATTAAAGAACCAATTATACACTTGAGAATTTGGAGAAGATGACTGTCATCCGGAAGATCAACCATATAGCCAACCACTCGTGTATAATGAGGATGAAGATGATAAAGACTGGGATGAGTTTCTTTATCATTTTAGCATGAAAAATAGAAGTTTCGATGAGGATAATGAGGTTAAAGATGAGGATAATGTTGAAGAAAGCAAGGTTTTGCAACAAGTGCAAGTAACCTCGACATAACAAAACAACATGTGATGGTGTTCCGATTGGCTCTGTTAGAAAATGGAAAGTTTGAGACATATTTATAATATGTTCTTGATGTAATTTCTGGAAACTAACAAGTGAAGGTTGTTCCTTGTAATGAGGACTTAAACTTTCATGTCTGGATCTAAGACATTTTCTTAGTGGAATCCATAAATAAATTGAGTTGAAGTTGCTTGCTTGAAATAGGTTATGTGGGTTATTTAGTTGAAATAACTTGAGTCCCACATAGAATTGGTAATGAAAGGTTGGTGGTTTTATATAGCTACATGTGCAAGTGTAGTGCATAACTACTAAGGCATGTGGGTGTGCATTGATAAGTGGATTTTATCTCCACTTGGAGCATTCTAAATCGGCTTAAATTGATTGTCTTGGGCTCAAGTTTCTTGTAGTTTTGATGTGTTTTGCTTAGTTGTGCAGATTTACAAGGATGTTGATTATGGTGGATGTTTTTGTCGTTTTTGGAGATTTAATTTATTAAAATTCGGATTTATTGGGCTGCACGCGTGAGATTCACTGTTTGGGCCATATCTTGAGTTCTAGAAGTCAGTTTTGGGCGATCTTACTGTCCACGCGAAGATAACGAGATTTTCTATCATTCTAAAGTGGTCCAGAGGCCCAATTGCAGCTGGAACGTTCCAGAAAATCTGAAGAAAAGACAGCTGCGAATTTCCCTTTAAATCAGAATCAGTTTAGGAAACGTACTTCTATTATAATTCTGATTTGGTATTTTCTTGCTGGGCAAGATGTCTAGGGCCTATATAAACACATCCAACCCTTGTAAAATTAGATCATTAAGATCATCATTAGGAGTAGAACCATTACATATCAATTACTTAGGTTTATTTGTATATTTTCATACTTTGTTTTTATCATGGTTTCATCAGATCCCATGATGACGAGAGGTTCGATTATGAACTAATCGTTGTCATGGGATTCTAACGGATTTATTTATGGAGCTTTTGTATCTTGATGCTTTAAAGATCTGTGTGTGATGTATATCTGATATCCTCGTATGGTTATGCTTAATTGATAGATGCGTCATGAACATCTAATTTGTTAATCTCTTGTGAAGTGAAAGTGGATCTTGAGATTTAGAACTTGCCATGCTAGCATAGGTTCATAATTGTTTATCAATATGATTCGTGGTGTGAGATGAAAATACTTATACTGCCCTGTGTGATCTTTATGGATAACTTGCTCTTCAACCGTTATGTTTTCAAATTCTATAGACATATAGGGTCTAAGCATAATTGGTGTCTATTCATCTTCTATCTCTTTTGTGGATGTATGGGTAGTTTGGTATACGTATGCTGACAGGTAGCGTGTACTTGTTTCGTGTTGTCCGATCAGATATCATATCTATTGCATATAGTGATTAAAGGCGTCAGATCTAAGCGAAGTATTTAATGAAGTTAGGATTCCATGGTTTTTCTTGCAGAAGTAATTAGATTTCAATTCTTGCTAGTTAGTTAATTTGTAGTTTTGTTAATTTGCTTTTTAGTTAATTTAGATAGTTAAAACCCATATTTGTTATTTGTCTTAGCAGTGCATAATAACCATACATTGTTGCATAGGTGCGTTTACTGAATTAAAACCATAACCAGATCTCTGTGGGAACGAATTTGGACTTAACCTTATATATTACTTGTGACCACGTACGCTTGCGTGAATTAGTGCAAACAAGTTTTTGGCGCCGCTGCCGGGGATCATCAGTGTTTTATTTTTGGTTTATGTGCTTGTCAATAGTGGTCGTTAGAGTTCACTGACTCGGATTTTCTCTTACCTATCTTGTTTAGTTCGTTGGTGTTTCAGGTACTTGTCAAAGAGCGTTGACGTTGAAGATGGATTTTCTATCTTACTATGGAGTTCAGCAGGTGGCTAGTGTTTGTGAGCTATGTGCGGGCGCACATGAGACGTATCAGTGCTGGAGCAACCAAGGTGGTATTCAACAGCCTCAACAATGTGAGCGGTGTTTGGGCGTTCATGATCCCTCACAGTATTGTTACTACGAAGGAGTTGATCCATATGTCAATTATGAGGAACAACCGTATTTTCAATACCATCCTCAACAGTACCAGCAAGATGTTCCAGATATGTCATATTTCTTTGGTAGTGAAGAGTTTCAACATCAGCAATCTATTCCTACTTTTCAGTCAGACAAGGTTGATGATTTGAAGGAAATTAGGAAGGAGATTAGGATGCTTGCAGAGAATAATGAGAAGCTTATCAAATCTATGGGGACACTAGCTGCTCAAGTTTGTAGTGTCTTGGAACAAGAGAATCAACAATTCATACCAGAGGCAATACCAGAGAATAACGGTGACTTGGAGCAAGGTACTGCATGCGTAATTGAGGAAGACAAATTCCAAGAGGAGGCTAGCGTTCACAAGCCATGTGAGGAATTTGATCATGCTAGGATGGTGGATGATTTGGAGAGGGCACTATTTGGGACAGACACTGTTGAGCTACAGAAATTTCAAGAATTGGTATGTGCGTACCAAGATGCTGAAGAACATGGGAAAGATGCAGGTCTTCTACTTGTCTCAGAGTTTAAAGATGGAGGTAGCGCATTAGAGCCAATGGAGGAAGTTCTCTTTGAGGAACCAAAGGCTTCAGCAATTTACATTTACCCTCCTCCATTATATTCAAGCGAAGCCCGTGTGTTGTTCTACAAATTGACAGATTTTGGTTCAACAGATGAAGGCATTAGAATACGACATGGTTGTTACATGAATAGGCCAAGCGAGGAAAAAGGGCAAAAAGTGTGTCGCCGTGATGATGATGAAGTCTCGCGAAGAGAGGATCAGGCGAACTATTATCATCCTTAATGGAGACTTAGAAGTAACGTCAAGCTATTGACGTTAAAGAAGCGCTTCGTGGGAGGCAACCCATGAATTAGTGTAGAGAGAAAAAAAAAGAGTAGTGAAAAAAAAAAAGTAGTAGTGTTGTGCAGAAGAAGAAAAAAAAATAAAAATCTGTACAAAAAAAAATCTGTGCAAAAAAAAAAAAAATTAACAGTAACGCGACCTGCGCCCCAGACACGCAACTTGCGCCAGCGTTACTGTGTTCCGCGCAGGTTGCCCCTCAGTTGCGCAGTTTGCGCTGGTGTTACAGGCCCCTTAGTCCCCTAACACGCATGAGCAGTATGCGTGTCTTACTGTTCCGCGCCTGATGCCCTGAAACGCAGCATGAGGATGCGTTACACCCCCTTTCTACCCAGATTTTTTCCGAAAATTAGTGTTTTTCACCTCTAAAATTCCCCCAAATTCAATCCTAACCCAAATTTCTTCAATTCTAAATTCCTATATTTATCCTACATCAAATCCTAACCTCTCTAAATCTCTCCTACACATTAAATTTTTTTTATTCAACCTATCCATCATCTTATATATACACACCTCTACATACAAATCCAATCCTCTTCTATTTATTTAAATCTCTAAAAATTCAATTCTAAAGAGGAATTAATTGCAAGTTCACCTCTCCAATTCGTAGTGGGTTTATTTCTTCTCAAATTTTATTTTTATTACGAATTTGTGTTCTTGAAAAATTGGGATTTTGTATGATTCTTGGTATTTGCCTATTTTTGGTGTGGTATTGCTTGGTGATTTTTGGTGGAGCTTCTTTTGAGTTGGATATTGATTCTTTTGGCTCGTAAGCATGGGAGAGATAGTGCTAATGTTGGGAAATTTTCGTTTTCGACGGCGGAGGTTAAATTTAATCGGTTGTTTTGAGGCCAATTGCTAAGGAAAGGGGATTTTTGCGAGAAAAAAAATTGTTGGGTATGCTTCGGTATTCAGGTATGTTTCATGCTATTCCTTGTATTTACTTCCATTCAATGGGGACATTGAATATTTTAAGTTTGGGGGTGGTTTGAGGGATTAGTAGTTGTTGTTGTATTATTTGTTCATGTAGGATTTCATGCTTTGCATATTAGTAATAGTAAATTATGCATTTATGTTCGTGTTATTTACGTTTGTTTCATATAGGACATTCTGTTTTTATTTTCGTATATCATGTGAGTTCATAGTAGTTTGCATTTGCACCCATGCTTGATAGGAATTTTGTGTTGTTGACGCTTTTGATTGAGAAGTGATATGCTTTGTTCTTGTGCACACACATACACTAGTAAGTTGAAGCTAGTAGACTTATTGAATGTTGTAAGTGATTAGAAGGACATGAATATGTGCAAGATGATTTAGTTTGCATGCTTTGAATACAAGTAAGTGCGTTAGAGAGATTTTTGCTTGGGATTGAGTATGTTTTTCCTGCCAAGCGATTTTTGAGCCTTATTGCATATTTGTTGCAAATTATTCGTTTGCTTGAGTGTCCACGGATTGTTTGCATTGCTAGCAGTTGTTTGAGGTCTTTCTTGAAACGCATGACATTATTTGACGTTTAAAATGATAAAGGCACTTAGGAATAACCGCATATTTTCCCATATTACCATACCATATTTACATGATCAATTAGTTAACCCGTTGAGCTTAATCCTGTTTTTTCGGTGACATACCACATTACTTGCCTAGACCTTTTTCTTGTATTGGCCTTACATTAATTTGAACCCACATTGTCAAAGGCTAGTAGAGTGCTTAAGGGAGTAATAAGGTGTGCAAGGAGGGGTTTATTGTTGGTCTTACTTTTAGGGGAAATATTGAAAATTGGGATTGTTTACTTGATAGTCGGCATGTGTAATAAAGTTGTGGGATCATTGTTATTGTTTATATTATTGTTTGTGTTATATTTAGCTCTTGAAGAAAAAAAAAGAAAAAAAAAGAGAAAAAAAAAGAAGAAAAAAAATATATATATATTATGAGAGCATGTTTGTGTTTGTTGTGATCCTACTTTAGTCGACTAGTCGAGCGTTTTTGTTGGAAGAAGAAGAGTAAAATTTTGTGGGGAGGGAAATAGGTGGTTGTGTATGAGTATTATGGTACTTACTAGCTTTTGACACTTCACCTGTTTTGGCTTATTTGACATACCTTGTCCCTAGCCCCGTTACAACCCAAATAAAGACCTTTTGATTATCGTCATTGATGTATGTTGTGTTAAGAGTTAGATTGATACCAAATGTCAAGCATGCTTATGATTTTGTTGGAATTGAGTGATACATTTACCCTTGTTCTTGAGTGAATATTCTTTTGTGAGTGGATTGTGAGTGTTTGCTTGTTTTTGCGTATGAGATCCCGAGTTTTGTCTCAAAGATGTACTCTTGTAGGCTTAGCATGATTACTAACATATTCTTACATTTGACATGGACTTGTGAGAACTTATGCATGTTCATTGATTAGACTATGAGAATACTTGCACTTTCGACACCAAGACATTGCGTATTTACTTTGATTCTTAAGTTGATATGGTATGAGAGGATTTGAAGGTATGGTAGGATATTAGTACTAGATTATTTGCATTTTCATATTAGTTGCATTCATGCATTGCATTGCATTAGGTTAAATGGATTTTGTGGGTACATTCACTATAGGCCCTCACGAGACCGTACTTGTCCACTAGGGCTGCCTAGGGGTTTAAAGGGCTTGTTGCATATGCCAAATGCAACCGTGATCACCTACGGAAGTGGTACTAGCTAGTTAGTTAGTTGTAATTGTTTATGCTTGAGGACAAGCATCGGTTTAAGTTTGGGGGTGTGATAAGTGGATTTTATCTCCACTTGGAGCATTCTAAATCGGCTTAAATTGATTGTCTTGGGCTCAAGTTTCTTGTAGTTTTGATGTGTTTTGCTTAGTTGTGCAGATTTACAAGGATGTTGATTATGGTGGATGTTTTTGTCGTTTTTGGAGATTTAATTTATTAAAATTCGGATTTATTGGGCTGCACGCGTGAGATTCACTGTTTGGGTCATATCTTGAGTTCTAGAAGTCAGTTTTGGGCGATCTTACTGTCCACGCGAAGATAACGAGATTTTCTATCATTCTAAAGTGGTCCAGAGGCCCAATTGCAGCTGGAACGTTCCAGAAAATCTGAAGAAAAGACAGCTGCGAATTTCCCTTTAAATCAGAATCAGTTTAGGAAACGTACTTCTATTATAATTCTGATTTGGTATTTTCTTGCTGGGCAAGATGTCTAGAGCCTATATAAACACATCCAACCCTTGTAAAATTAGATCATTAAGATCATCATTAGGAGTAGAACCATTATATATCAATTACTTAGGTTTATTTGTATATTTTCATACTTTGTTTTTATCATGGTTTCATCAGAGACCATGATGACAAGAGGTTCGATTATGAACTAATCATTGTCATGGGATTCTAACGGATTCATTTATGGAGCTTTAGTATCTTGATGCTTTAAAGATCTGTGTGTGATGTATATCTGATATCCTCGTATGGTTATGCTTAATTGATAGATGCGTCATGAACATATAATTTGTTAATCTCTTGTGAAGTGAAAGTGGATCTTGAGATTTAGAACTTGCCATGCTAACATAGGTTCATAATTGTTTATCAATATGATTCGTGGTGTGAGATGAAAATACTTATACTGCCCTGTGTGATCTTTATGGATAACTTGCTCTTCAACCGTTATGTTTTCAAATTCTATAGACATATAGGGTCTAAGCATAATTGGTGTCTATTCATCTTCTATCTCTTTTGTGGATGTATGGGTAGTTTGGTATACGTATGCTAACAGCTAGCGTGTACTTGTTTCGTGTTGTCCGATCAGATATCATATCTATTGCATATAATGATTAAAGGCGTCAGATCTAAGCGAAGTATTTAATGAAGTTAGGATTCCATGGTTTTTCTTGCAGAAGTAATTAGATTTCAATTCTTGCTAGTTAGTTAATTTGTAGTTTTGTTAATTTGCTTTTTAGTTAATTTAGATAGTTAAAACCCATATTTGTTATTTGTCTTAGCAGTGCATAATAACCATACATTGTTGCATAGGTGCGTTTACTGAATTAAAACCATAACCAGATCCCTGTGGAACGAATTTGGACTTAACCTTATATATTACTTGTGACCACGTACGCATGCGTGAATTAGTGCAAACATGCATGGATGTAGAGTGGGCTTCGCGCACACACACACACGCGCGCCACCGTCGCCTCGCCACGCCATGCCATGACTCGGGTCGGGTCGGGTCGAAGGGCGATTTGGGCGAATGTCTCGGCGTCTCGCGTACGCGAGGCGACCTGGGCGAGGAATTTTATTACCTGAAATATTGATTTATTTTAACAGAACATCAGACTTTATTTGTTACTGCTGCTGGATCAGTACTTGGATTTTTGGGCCTGATCAGACATTAAATACTGATGGACAGACCTTGAACAATAAACCAATAATGATGGGCATCAGATACTGACGGACTAAAATCCTGATGGATCAGATACTGATGTTGACCACTCCTGATGGATCTCAGATCCTGATGATGGTTAAATCCTGATGCAGCTGTAACTGAAAAATAAATACTGATGCAGTTAATGAAATTAAATCAGAATATTTACTATCCTTTTAAGGCATATCTCTTACGTTTTATTTTTGGGTATTATATATATCGAAGATATAACGTTGAGTAGAGAGATATACGTTAAGGAAAAAACCTTGTGAGCGATTACTCTCTGTTCTCCCTCAATACATACAGTTAAACACATAATTCTCAGGCAAATTGAGGTGCTAGTCGCTATTGATCTCTCCGCTTCTGTGACCGGTTTGATCTGTGTTGTTTTATCCTGGAAGTGATATTGCTGCAACCCAACACAGCGTAATTGGGGCAATATTCTCTTCAAGAACGGCCAAGTCTTCTCGTATGGCTTGGTGACTCAGCTGTTCTTCTCTCTCTGATTAGTAGTTGCTAAATCTTCTGTGAGAGATAACTATTCTTACTTTTCTTGTTAATTACAGTTACTGATTATACTCTTGTTTATGCCTTCGTGTTTTGTTTCGTTATTTGGTTAATTGCCTGTTCTTGTTTAATATATATCACTGCCTCATTGTTGCTGTAGTTTGTAATATACCCAACAATCTTGAAGAGAATATTTGTGTTATATATTGTTAATTAACAAGATGGTTAACGAAACTGAAACTCCTGTTGTTGAGACTGGCTCTGAGTCTGGTGTTACTGTACCCAACATTGATTGGACCACGTTCCGTTTCCCACAACCTATCGATTTGTCAGGAATGCCTGATAAATTCGGTGGGGGTGTTGGTTTTTCTCGTTGGCAGAAAAAGATGAAACTGTGGTTAACGATAAAGGGTCTATGGCCAGTGGTGCAGTATGAGAAACCAGTTGTGGATAAGGAGAAAGCTGGAACTGTTAAGGATTATACTATGTGGGAGGAAAAGGATGGGGTGGCTAGGGCTGCTATTCTGGCAGCTTTAGCGAACACTCTATTCGATGTTTATTCATCTGACTCCTACACTGCTAAGCTCTTATGGGAGAAGCTTGACCAGACACATAATACTGACTCGCAAGGGTTTGAAAAGTATTCTATGGCTAGGTTCCTTGATTTTAAACTGGTGGATACTAAATCCATGACTGAGCAGGTGCATGAGTTTGAGATGTTAGTTCATGCTTTGAAGGAGTCTGGTATGGACTTACCTGAAAAGTTTCAGGTTATGTCTGTGATTGAAAAGCTCCCTAAGTCTTGGGAAGAGTTTGCACTCTCCCTGAAAAGACAGAAATGAGAGATCACTTGGATAAACCTGATGTTGGACATCTCTGTGCAGGAGCAACACAAGTCCAAGCAAGGACATGTGATGCCCACTGAACATGCTGGGAGTTCGAAGGTGAATGTAGTGACTGTAGGACAGAAAAGAAAGTCTGTCACTAAGAAGGAAAACACTAAGTCTAAGGACAAGAACAAGGCTAAGAAACCAAAGGCAAACAAACCATGTTGGTCTTATGGACAGGTTGGTCATTAGAGCAAGGACTGTCCTGAAAAGAAAGCTAAGAAACCTGTTGTGGGAGCACAAGCTAGCACTGTGCTTGCAACCACTGGTGGGTCTATGGTTAACATGGTTATTGGTGAAGCTGTTGCTTCTGAAACTGACAACGGGTATGTGACCTACAACCATGTACTTCTTTCCACTTATTCGTCTCATGAATGGTTGATTGATACTGGAGCTAATGTACATATTTGTACTGATATTACTCTATTTGTATCTTATCAACAGACTCATGGAATGACTGTGACGATGGGGAATGCGAGTGTAGCTCAAGTACTTGGAATAGGAAATGTGGACCTGAAGTTCGCTTCTGGGCGTGTTCTATCCCTCACTAGAGTGCATCATGTTCCTGATATTCGTAGAAATATAATAAGTGGAAGTTGTTTAGTTAAGAATGGTTTTGAAGTTTCTTTGAAATGTAATAAAGTAGTTATTACAAATACTGGTGTATTCTTTGGCAAAGGTTACTTGTCGGATGGATTATTTTTAATAAATGTTGAGCCTGTTTTGGGCAGTTTTATTAATAATAATGTTGCTCCTTCTGTTAATTGTGTTGAATCATCTGATCTGTGGCACGCACGTCTTGGTCATTTAAATTTTGGTGCTCTAAAGAACATGATGAACTTAGATTTGATTCCAAAACATGCCATTGATAAGAAATCTAAATGTCAAGTATGTGCGACAACTAAACAAACTAGGAAACCCTTTCATAATGTGGTTAGGGATTCGAATGTGTTAGATTTAGTGCACACTGACATATGTGAATTTGGTGGTGTTTTGACCAAGGAACATAATAGATATTTCATTACCTTTATAGATGATTGTAGTAGATATTGTTATGTTTATTTACTTAGACATAAAGATGAAGCACTAGATAAATTCATTATGTTCAAAACTGAAGATGAAACACAAACTGGTAAAGTACTTAAACGTTTGAGATCAGATAGAGGTGGTGAGTATACGAGTAACTTGTTTAATGAATTTTGCAAGAGCAGTGGTATAGTTCATGAGGTAACTCCACCATACACACCTGAGTCTAATGGGGTGGCAGAACGAAAGAACAGAACTTTTAAGGATATGATCAATAGTATGTTGATTAATTCTGGGTTGCCTAAGTACATGTGGGGAGAAGCTCTGAATACGGCTTGCCATATTCTGAATAGAGTTCCTCTGAAACACATGGACAAGACATCTTATGAATTATGGACAGAGAAAAGGACTAGTTTAAAATATCTTCATGTGTGGGGGTGCCTTGCAAAGGTACTTGTCCCTGAACACAAGAGAAAGAAACTAGGGCCGAAAACTGTTGATTGCATCTTTCTGGGCTACATTGAAACCACTACGGCTATAAGATTTTTAGTGTTAAAATCTGACATAGACGGAATAGTGGCTAACACTATAGTTGAATTTCATGATGCAACATTCTTTGTGTTCCCTATGAAGACTGGTATACCTCATGGTATTCCTGATGATGATCCCACTCACACATCGAGGTCCATTCCTGATCATGTGGAAAGGATGACAAATGTGGGGGCAGATCCTGGTAGTAGCTCTACTCCTGATGAAGTAGAGGAACCTAGAAGGAGTAAGCGTGCTAAGGTAGTCAAGGATTTTGGAAATGATTTTATCACTTACAATATCGAGGATGAACCTTTAACTTTTCGACAGGCCATGGATTCTTCAGAATCTAGGTACTGGAAAGGTGCTATAAAAACTGAAATTGACTCTATTGTTTCTAACGGAACATGGGAGTTGGTTGATCTACCTCCTGGGTGTTCTATTATAGGATGTAAGTGGGTCTTCAAAAGGAAGATGAATCCTGATGGCTCAATAGATAAGTATAATGTGACACCCCCCAAATCCGGGGTCAGGAGATTTGGTCGTCACGGGAAAATCCTCAAAATAAAACATTTGTTTAATAATAATCATTCACTTGTGATTGTCCAACACTGGAAATATAACATCTGTGACCCCAAACATACCAAGATCTTTTAAGGTTATAGGGCTAGAAACAAGAATCCAAATTCCATTAGATAAAAAGCATTTCTTCTTTACAACATTCTCTTTGATCAAATCTTAAACCACTGGTGTAACTTCGATAAGAAGTACGCCAAGCCAACTAGACTAGTACATAATAATAATAAATATTAGAACTCAATTATATAAAATAGATCTTACACTAAATCCAGACATCCTGAGCCAAGTCATCTTCGAAATAGCATCACGCTTCTTCTCTTTCTGAACTGTGCGGATAAGTCTCGCCAAACTACCTTACTGAAATGTTAGAATTTACAACAGCAAGTATGAGCGAAAGAAATGCTCAGCAAGCGTATAAAAATTTTGATATAAAATCAGGATAAGTGGGGCATAAAATCAACTGAAATGTAAAGCAGTTTATAGAGAAACTGAATCAACAACTGTGATATAATTCAAATCATAACTGAAATCATTTAGCATGTCATAAAAATGAATCATCTGCCAATTCACAATATATAATAGCCATTCTGGCGATATGGTTTGGATACACTTTACTGAAACACCATTGCCCCCTGATCAGGTTCTTAAGCAATGGGACCCCTTTATAACTACCGGTACATTCCTATACCCGTAGGTATAACAAGGATTTCTGTGGTACCAAAATAGGCAAGTAATGTTAGCCTATAGGAAGATGGAATGGTTACCATATCCTCCTTAAATATTGCTGGACCATGGTAGCAACCATGGCCTCCTACGCTTTCCAATAAATATTTTGCTGGACCATGATAGCAATCATGGCCTCCTATGTTTTACCATTTTTTCCAATCCAATAGATCAATTTCCGAATTCAACAGGAAATGCTTAGTTTCACATACAGTTCACATCCTTACTATTTACTACGATAATAAGGATATGAAGAGTTTATCTTAAACCATTTCCCCACATCAAGGATACCAATATCAAGCAACTTTGTTCGCACAAAAACATTTAAGAATCACAAATAGCTCTGAACAATAGCTATTCGTCATGATATGAATCAATGAAACATAAAATAAAAAAAAGTGTTTAGGATGATTAAGAAAATACTTGCCTCTGGTCCTTAGCTATTGCGCAAAGTTGAGGTAACCCGTCTACCTTCTTTTTCTATCTTACGTCATCATATCCTCTGTTGATCATTCGCTGGTTTGACGCTCTTGCGATTGCCACGAGTCTGATCCGTTGACATCGAGCCTGCGCGTCTACTTCAATATCTCTGTCCGAAGAAAATAATTGGAAATGTCCCCTTTGAACATAGACGTTTTCCTGGTGTTAAAACACCTCACAAGTAAACCAGCAATTCCATAAACAATACTTTCATCTCCAACCTTCTTTATCGCAATCCACAAACAATACTGCATCCATTTCCAACCTTCTTCGTCTCATACCAACTTAACTCCGCTGACATTCCTAAGTCAATATTCAACAATTAATCCTTGCGAACATAAACGATATTCGACCATCGTTGCCAGTAAATCAAAGAAAATATCGTCTACTCTTAATGACATCTTATAATATAAACCACATAAACAATTAACATACATTAACTATATATATATCGATCACAACTCAATTTATAACCTAACCCTTGCTACTTAATACCTTGACAATTTACATCGCACGTACAAGGACTTGATAAGTAGATCACATAATCACATAGCACGTAATTCACATAGCAGATACGACTCACAATTTAAAAGAGCACTCAAAATAATTTTAGAATATTTAAAAAAAATATTTAAAATCACTTAAAAGAATTTTAAAAGATTTAAATACCCTTTTTGAATCAAAAACGATTGCTAATAAACCCTCTGGGTAATTATTGGATCTCCAAAATATTTTAATAAATATTTAATCCGGGTTTATAAATAATTTTACAATTTTAAAACTATTTTTATCGCTCCCGGATTATTTTTAGAATTTAAAACAATTTCTTTCTATTTTAAATCACTTTTAAACAGAAAATTGGTTAATAAAAAAATTAAATAATCCTAAATAAATTAATTAGAGTCAAGTAATAATTAATTAATGAAATTATCTAATAAATAATTACATTTACTAGATAATCAAATTAATTAAATCATTATTTGAGATTAATTAATATAATTAAAAGAATTTAATTCTTAATTATTTTTGAATTAAAAACAATTAAATAAAGAAATAAAGAAAAAATAAAAACAGAATTCAGAAATAAATTCTGGATTTATAAAACATTTTCAGAAAATAAAATTTCTGAAATTTATAATTAAATTCAGAATTATAAAGTAATTAAAAGTAAATAAAAGTAAATAAAAGTAAATAAAAGTAAAAATAATTGGTAAAAAGTAAAAATAAATTCCAAAATCACTTTTCAGAAAATGCTATCAGATTTTAAAGATCAAACATGTACTATTCATCAGCATCTCCACTGTTCTTCGTATGAATGCTCCAAGAACATTCATCAGCTTTAATGGCAGATTGCCCAGAATCCGGTGGCCGGAGAAAATTCTGGCGAACTCCGGCGACATCAAAAACGTACCATTCGTTACGTTTTTAAGCTCAAAATCGTTCCAAATCATCTCCTAAACACAACCATACCATTCAAACAATCCCAGAATCAACCGAACTAAAAATCCGGCCAAAAACCGAACCATTCCGGCGACCTTCAAAACCAAAACCGATGAACTCTAAATCGGATACCAAATCATACGTTCTATATACCAAATCGAAGCCCAGGAGTTCAATGACTCATATCAATCATCAAAATCATCATACAAACAACAATCAATCCGGAAAATTGAAAATTATTCTCACCCCCACAAAATTCGATTTCGAGTTTTAAGATACTAAAAATCAAACAAAAATTATCATGATGCTCCTGAGATTGTATACAATCTATAGATACTAACCACATCAACAACAAATCATTCTACAATCCACAATAAATTCGAGAAATTCGAATATTAAAACTAAAATCATGAATTTTCGATTCAAGCAATTTAGGATGTTAAAACACACATAAACATGTAGTAGAGATCAAGAGCTTCAGTTTGGTTACCCACATGAACGATTTGGATGCCGGAAACACTGTGAACGAGTGGTTTGATTCCGATGAACTTCAAGAACACAATTTCCAGATTTTACAGAAAATGAAAAATCAAAAATCTGTTTTTTGATTATTTTAGTAAATAAAAATAATTCAGATGCTATTTATATTAAATCGAAATTAATACCCCAAAAATATTTTTAACCCCTAATTAAAATTATTAAGCCTTAAAAATAATTTTTATGGGATAAAAATGTAAAAATTTTATTTTTAAACAAATATAATATATATGCCAAAATTTCCCAAAAATTATGAATATTACAAAAATTACAAAATATTGCATCTTTAAATATCCTATCATTATATAAAAATAATTTTATAAAAATCAAGGCCTAGGATTCAGTATAGGGGCTGGATCCGGAAATTAAAACGTGAAATAATTGTATTCTAAAAATATAAAAATTACAGAAAAATAGAATAAAATAATCTATGCTACACAGAAGTCACATAACACGTATGGGATAATTTCCCTATTTAATAAAAATCATAACACGTTTAAATGCATTAAAAATAAACTAACACACATTAAAATCAACTAAAAATATATTTTAATATAATAAATTACACGTAATTTTTCGGGTCGTTACATTCTTCCCCCCTTATAAGGATTCCGTCCTCGGAATCAGCTAAGGCAACTAGTGGGGTTTCTTAATTCCTTCATCATCAACACTTACTTTGCAAAACTGGGGATAATGTTCCTTTCGTAAACAACTTCTCCAAAATCTCAATTTAACTATAGGGTCTCTATCTGACACAGTTATCACGGGAGTCTTACAACCCATCATTATTCGTTTCAAATATGGCTCGACCAACTTTCCATTAACATAATATCCTTGATAGAGAGAGAGAACTGATTCCATTGATATGTCACTGATATTCTAATCATTTTAGGACTCGTTCTTACTCTTGGAGATTCCGTTGCGAATTTCGCTTATCCTGACCTGATTGGCATACCCTTGAAATTCAATAGAGATATCAAGAATCATGAAATTTTGAAGAGAACAAATTCCATATCATAGTAAATGTCCCGCAATTGTGGTTATGAATTTTAAAGCAACTTGATTTGAAATAAGAGAATAACTGAGAGATCAATATGATCACATGAACCCGACATTGTGTGTCTTAGCTCCGACATTTACAATTAAAGGTGATCAGCCTTCTTGTAATACACAACACACCAGTGATGGCGTCCCATCCAACTTCTATCACACAGACAGATATACCTGGTGTCCCCTATAAATAGGGTTGTTCGTCTCAGTAGGAGTACAGAAATATGAAAGGAATATGAAATCAAATTAATAACTGATGTTTTCGGACAAATACTCTGAAGCACACTTTGGATTAAAACTGAAAAAAAATTCCAAAGCTGTTATTTTTGAGAAGATGAACAACCAAAAGAAAGTACCGAACAAGTGGTACTATATTGTAAATAAAGTTATTAATCATTGGAGAAAACAAAAAGTTGAAAGTCTCAGAAATTTAAAAATAGGTTTCATAGTAATCACTGAAACAATTGAGATTCAAAATGGAGATTGAACACAAGTATCAAAATGTCACTGTTTAGAAGAGGAGAAATATCTTTTAACGAATACCTCTTTAGGAGGGATATCAAAATAATCCATAGAAAGAAAAGGTATTGCCAAGGTCTCTACTTATGCCTTCTTCGTCAGTTCCTTCGATAGCTCGTCATTCGATTTTAAGCCTCCACCTTTCCACGTTTTAAGGATATCGATATCGTTTGCCATCGTCAACTCGTAATAATCTCTGAAGATTCCACAGTAGACATCTCCATTCGCCAGGCGATCTATCCAATTCAGCACAACTATCTCAAACGAGTACTCCAATCTTAACTTACTAATTGGTACTATATCCAATAGTCCAACACGAACTCTACATGAGCTCTGACGTTTCTTACTTAACTATACACACTCCTACACACTCTCGTTTCTAGTTTACTATAACCTCAGCTCTGATACCAACTGTGACACGCCCCAAATCCGGGGTCAGGAGATTTGGTCGTCACGGGAAAATCCTCAAAATAAAACATTTGTTTAATAATAATCATTCACTTGTGATTGTCCAACACTGGAAATATAACATCTGTGACCCCAAACATACCAAGATCTTTTAAGGTTATAGGGCTAGAAACAAGAATCCAAATTCCATTAGATAAAAAGCATTTCTTCTTTACAACATTCTCTTTGATCAAATCTTAAACCACTGGTGTAACTTCGATAAGAAGTACGCCAAGCCAACTAGACTAGTACATAATAATAATAAATATTAGAACTCAATTATATAAAATAGATCTTACACTAAATCCAGACATCCTGAGCCAAGTCATCTTCGAAATAGCATCACGCTTCTTCTCTTTCTGAACTATGCGGATAAGTCTCGCCAAACTACCTTACTGAAATGTTAGAATTTACAAC
The DNA here is from genome assembly GCA_037693485.1 of Kitagawia praeruptora. Taxonomy (NCBI): domain Eukaryota; kingdom Viridiplantae; phylum Streptophyta; class Magnoliopsida; order Apiales; family Apiaceae; genus Kitagawia; species Kitagawia praeruptora. The sequence goes on from CM075351.1 coordinate 52,058,409, forward strand.
AGCAAGTATGAGCGAAAGAAATGCTCAGCAAGCGTATAAAAATTTTGATATAAAATCAGGATAAGTGGGGCATAAAATCAACTGAAATGTAAAGCAATTTATAGAGAAACTGAATCAACAACTGTGATATAATTCAAATCATAACTGAAATCATTTGGCATGTCATAAAAATGAATCATCTGCCAATTCAAATATATAATAGCCATTCTGGCGATATGGATTGGATACACTTTACTGAAACACCATTGCCCCCTGATCAGATTCTTAAGCAATGGGACCCCTTTATAACTACCGGTACATTCCTATACCCGTAGGTATAACAAGGATTTCTGTGGTACCAAAATAGGCAAGTAATGTTAGCCTATAGGAAGATGGAATGGTTACCATATCCTCCTTAAATATTGCTGGACCATGGTAGCAACCATGGCCTCCTACGCTTTCCAATAAATATTTTGTTGGACCATGATAGCAATCATGGCCTCCTATGCTTTACCATTTTTTCCAATCCAATAGAGCAATTTCCGAATTCAACAGGAAATGCTTAGTTTCACATACAGTTCACATCCTTACTATTTACTACGATAATAAGGATATGAAGAGTTTATCTTAAACCATTTCCCCACATCAAGGATACCAATATCAAGCAACTTTGTTCGCACAAAAACATTTAAGAATCACAAATAGCTCTGAACAATAGCTATTCGTCATGATATGAATCAATGAAACATAAAATAAAAAAAAGTGTTTAGGATGATTAAGAAAATACTTGCCTCTGGTCCTTAGCTATTGCGCAAAGTCGAGGTAACCCGTCTACCTTCTTTTTCTATCTTACGTCATCATATCCTCTGTTGATCATTCGCTGGTTTGACGCTCTTGCGATTGCCACGAGTCTGATCCGTTGACATCGAGCCTGCGCGTCTACTTCAATATCTCTGTCCGAAGAAAATAATTGGAAATGTCCCCTTTGAACATAGACGTTTTCCCGGTGTTAAAACACCTCACAAGTAAACCAGCAATTCCATAAACAATACTTTCATCTCCAACCTTCTTTATCGCAATCCACAAACAATACTGCATCCATTTCCAACCTTCTTCGTCTCATACCAACTTAACTCCGCTAACATTCCTAAGTCAATATTCAACAATTAATCCTTGCGAACATAAACGATATTCGACCATCGTTGCCAGTAAATCAAAGAAAATATCGTCTACTCTTAATGACATCTTATAATATAAACCACATAAACAATTAACATACATTAACTATATATATATCGATCACAACTCAATTTATAACCTAACCCTTGCTACTTAATACCTTGACAATTTACATCGCACGTACAAGGACTTGATAAGTAGATCACATAATCACATAGCACGTAATTCACATAGCAGATACGACTCACAATTTAAAAGAGCACTCAAAATAATTTTAGAATATTTAAAAAAAATATTTAAAATCACTTAAAAGAATTTTAAAAGATTTAAATACCCTTTTTGAATCAAAAACGATTGCTAATAAACCCTCTGGGTAATTATTGGATCTCCAAAATATTTTAATAAATATTTAATCCGGGTTTATAAATAATTTTACAATTTTAAAACTATTTTTATCGCTCCCGGATTATTTTTAGAATTTAAAACAATTTCTTTCTATTTTAAATCACTTTTAAACAGAAAATTGGTTAATAAAAAAATTAAATAATCCTAAATAAATTAATTAGAGTCAAGTAATAATTAATTAATGAAATTATCTAATAAATAATTACATTTATTAGATAATCAAATTAATTAAATCATTATTTGAGATTAATTAATATAATTAAAAGAATTTAATTCTTAATTATTTTTGAATTAAAAACAATTAAATAAAGAAATAAAAAAAAATAAAAACAGAATTCAGAAATAAATTCTGGATTTATAAAACATTTTCAGAAAATAAAATTTCTGAAATTTATAATTAAATTCAGAATTATAAAGTAATTAAAAGTAAATAAAAGTAAATAAAAGTAAAAATAATTGGTAAAAAGTAAAAATAAATTCCAAAATCACTTTTCAGAAAATGCTATCAGATTTTAAAGATCAAACATGTACTATTCATCAGCATCTCCACTGTTCTTCGTATGAATGCTCCAAGAACATTCATCATCTTTAATGGCAGATTGCCCAGAATCCGGTGGCCGGAGAAAATTCCGGCGAACTCCGGCGACATCAAAAACGTACCATTCGTTACGTTTTTAAGCTCAAAATCGTTCCAAATCATCTCCTAAACACAACCATACCATTCAAACAATCCCAGAATCAACCGAACTAAAAATCCGGCCAAAAACCGAACCATTCCGGCGACCTTCAAAACCAAAACCGATGAACTCTAAATCGGATACCAAATCATACGTTCTATATACCAAATCGAAGCCCAGGAGTTCAATGACTCATATCAATCATCAAAATCATCATACAAACAACAATCAATCCGGAAAATTGAAAATTATTCTCACCCCCACAAAATTCGATTTCGAGTTTTAAGATACTAAAAATCAAACAAAAATTATCATGATGCTCCTGAGATTGTATACAATCTATAGATACTAACCACATCAACAACAAATCATTCTACAATCCACAATAAATTCGAGAAATTCGAATATTAAAACTAAAATCATGAATTTTCGATTCAAGCAATTTAGGATGTTAAAACACACATAAACATGTAGTAGAGATCAAGAGCTTCAGTTTGGTTACCCACATGAACGATTTGGATGCCGGAAACACTGTGAACGAGTGGTTTGATTCCGATGAACTTCAAGAACACAATTTCCAGATTTTACAGAAAATGAAAAATCAAAAATCTGTTTTTTGATTATTTTAGTAAATAAAAATAATTCAGATGCTATTTATATTAAATCGAAATTAATACCCCAAAAATATTTTTAACCCCTAATTAAAATTATTAAGCCTTAAAAATAATTTTTATGGGATAAAAATGTAAAAATTTTATTTTTAAACAAATATAATATATATGCCAAAATTTCCCAAAAATTATGAATATTACAAAAATTACAAAATATTGCATCTTTAAATATCCTATCATTATATAAAAATAATTTTATAAAAATCAAGGCCTAGGATTCAGTATAGGGGCTGGATCCGGAAATTAAAACGCGAAATAATTGTATTCTAAAAATATAAAAATTACAGAAAAATAGAATAAAATAATCTATGCTACACAGAAGTCACATAACACGTATGGGATAATTTCCCTATTTAATAAAAATCATAACACGTTTAAATGCATTAAAAATAAACAAACACACATTTAAATCAACTAAAAATATATTTTAATATAATAAATTACACGTAATTTTTCGGGTCGTTACATATAAGGCTAGGCTGGTAGCTAAGGGCTTTAAGCAAAAGGAAGGCATTGATTACTTTGACACATACTCTCCAGTTGCTAGAATGACAACAATCTGAATGCTTATAGCATTGGCTTCTGTACATGGTCTTATCATCCATCAAATGGATGTAAAGACAGCTTTTCTTCATGGTGAACTTGAAGAAGAGATTTATATGGATCAGCCTGAGGGATTTGTTGCCTCTGGAAATGAAAGGAAAGTATGTAAGTTAATCAAGTCTATATATGGCTTAAAACAAGCTCCAAGAGACTGGCATAAAAAGTTTGATGAAACTGTTTTAGAATCAGAATTTGTAGTTAATGAAAGTGACAAGTGTGTCTATTACATGGTTAAAGGAAATGAATGTATTATTGTGTGCCTGTATGTGGATGATATTTTGTTGTTTGGAACCAATATTGAGATTATTAACGAGACAAAAAGGTTCTTGAAAAGGCATTTTGAAATGAAGGATATGGGAGAGGCTAGTGTGATTCTTGGTATCAAGTTGACTCAGTCAACTGATGGAATAACCTTGTCACAATCTCATTATACAGAGAAATCTATACTTGAGAAGTATGGTTATTCAAATTGTAGAATCGCAAGTACGCCGTATGATCCTAAAATTGCCCTTGTCAAGAATAGTTCAGGAGTACCTGTGTCTCAGTTAAGGTATTCTCAGATTATTGGGAGTTTGCAGTATCTTGCTAATGGTACTAGGCCGGATATTTCATATTCAGTGTCTAAGTTAGCAAGATATACAAGCTGTCCAAACAAGACTCGTTGGGATGCTCTTGATAGAGTGCTTAGATATCTAAAAGGCACCATATATCTTGGTCTGCATTACAGGAGGTTTCCTGGAGTGCTAGAGGGATATAATGATGCAAGTTGGATAGCTAAGAAGTCTGGTTCCAATGGAGTGACTGGATACCTGTTTACCCTAGCGGGTGGAGCAGTATCTTGGAAGTCTTCTAGACAGACTATTATAACTCGGTCTACCTTTGAGGCTGAGTTGTGTGCGTTAGATGCCACAGGGACTGAGGCTGAATGGTTACATGGACTCAAGTCAATGTTACCTGTAGTAAGTCGTCCACTTCCTGCTTTTGCTGTTCATTGTGATAGCCGTACAACTATCGACAAGATAAACAGCAAGAAGTATAATGTGAAAACAAAGAGACATATCCAAGTTAGACTAAAGTCTATAAGGGGTCTAATGTCTGACAGGATCATAGCTGTTGAGTTTATTGGAACTCAAGAAAACCTAGCTGATCCTTTGACTAAAGGTCTTGAGCATGCTGTAGTCCTTAAGTCTAGGTTGGGGATGGGACTGATAGCCCATAATAATTCATCTACAGCGGGAACCCAATACACGTGAGAGGAGATCCCTCGAAAGTGTATTCAATGTGGTAATAACAAGTTGTAAGGGTGAATTGGTTGTACCTTTAACTAGATAGATTGATACTCACGTATCTGGAGTCTATCCCCTGTAAACCTAAAAGGTACTGTCACTGCCAGAATAGCAAGAGTTATTTGAACTCTGAATGGGGTCAAGTCATTTGACGAGATGCTAGCAGTACATCTCTGGAGATGCCCAGCCAAGCGAATGTAATTGTGTGGTCGCAATTAGAGGAAAGGGTTATTCCTTGAAGCATTCGACGAACAGGATCGAGACATGACCATTAACGTCTCAAAGCCGTAGATTGGCACCATAGCCTTTGACTTGTCGTCGTCTATGGAGTGTGGTTACACTAAACAAATAAAGATTCAAGGTGAAACATTCCATCTGAATCCGGTAGCCATCGAAGTAGAGGACTTAGGAGGGTTCAAACTCGGAAGGGTACCTACTCTGAAAAACAAGTCATGATAAGGATAGATATGTATTTGCATTTCTGTATGGATTCGTGGGGGATTGTTAGAAAATGGAAAGTTTGACACATATTTACAATATGTTCTTGATGTAATTTCCGGAAACTAACAAGTGAAGGTTGTTCCTTATAATGAGGACTTAAACTTTCATGTTTGGATCTAAGACATTTTCTTAGTGGAATCCATAAATAAATTGAGTTGAAGTTGCTTGCTTGAAATGGGTTATGTGGGTTATTTAGTTGAAATAACTTGAGTCCCACATAGAATTGGTAATGAAAGGTTGGTGGTTTTATATAGCTACATGTGCAAGTGTAGTGCATAACTACTAAGGCATGTGGGTGTGCATGGATGTAGAGTGGGCCTCGCGCACACACACATACACACGCGCCGCCGTCGCCTCGCCACGCCACGCCACGACTCGGGTCGGGTCGGGTCGAAGGGCGATTTGGGCGAAAGTCTCGGCATCTCGCGTACACGAGGCGACCTGGGCGAGGAATTTTATTACCTGGAATATTGATTTATTTTAATAGAACATCAGACTTTATTTGTTACTGCTGCTGGATCAGTACTTGGATTATTGGGCCTGATCAGACATCAAATACTGATGGACAGACCTTGAAAAATAAACCAATACTGATGGGCATCAGATCCTGACGGACTAAAATCCTGATGGATCAGATACTGATGTTGACCACTCCTGATGGATCTCAGATCCTGACGATGGTTAAATCCTGATGCAGCTGTAACTGGAAAATAAATACTGATGCAGTTAATGAAATTAAATCAGAATATTTACTTTCCTTTTAAGGCATATCTCTTACGTTTTATTTTTGGGTATTATATATATCGAAGATATAACGTTAAGTAGAGAGATATACATTAAGGAAAAAACCTTGTGAGCGATTACTCTTTGTTCTCCCTCAATACATACAGTTAAACACATAATTCTCAGGCGAACTGAGGTGCTAGTCGCTGTTGATCTCTCCGCTTCTGGGACCGGTTTGATCTGTGATGTTTTATCCTGGAAGTGATATTGCTGCAACCCAACACAGCGTAAGTGGCACAATATTCTCTTCAAGAACAGCCAAGTCTTCTCGTAGGGCTTGGTGACTCAGCTATTCTTCTCTCTCTGATCAGTAGTTGCTAAATCTTCTGTGAGAGATAAGTATTCTTACTTTTCTTGTTAATTACAGTTACTGATTATACTCTTGTTTATGCCTTCGTGTTTTGTTTCGTTATTTGGTTAATTGCCTGTTCTTGTTTAATATATATCACTACCTCATTGTTGCTGTAGTTTGTAATATACCCAACAGGCTCTAACTCAAAGAAAAAAAAGATTAGATCGGAAGTAGATGGATGATTTGCTACGTTCAAATTAGTGCTTTTGAACCCAATGATAAATTAGTTTATGATTTACAATTCAAAGGATTGTTACTTTTTTAAGTTGTTAAAATTCGAAGGATGACAAAATAGTTTGTGATCTATGCTTTTAATTTTTTTACGGAGATTTTTGAACCTTAAACTTAACATGTAGTGTTCCAGATTTTTAAGAAATGATGCAACAATGTTACATCCCAGTTTCTTGCAATTTCTTGTAGTGCTGTGTTGAGTCCATCTTTTTTTTTTTTTTTGTAATCGTGCTGAGTTCAGCCTGATAAATGCAATGGATATGCTCGAATTGGCGAACCTCCTTACAAAGCAATGGATTTATATTACCAATTACAGTTGTCTAGGTTACCTTTTTTTTTTCTCTGGATATAACATTTTTTGCTGGAAATTATGTCTTCATTTTTTATATAATCTGCAGATATTGGGAAAATGAGAAGGTACGGCTTGACTACAGGCATGTTCACATACACACATTAGACAGTAGCACAATGGAATATTTTACCTTATGCTCATTATAGCTGGATAATATAGTGCGAAACTTTTATTATCATTACAACTACAACAAACATTTGCTTTGTGCTTTATTTGATCACAAGTTTGTAAGTTATGTTACGAAGCTGGATGTTGTACTGTTTCATAGGTCACCTATATTCTTCTTACAAATCAGGATCGTCATAAGTAGACTGACATTAGATTAGGCTTGGCAAATGGTTTTTACTGAGAACTGTACTACTTATTCAGTAAAAATATAGTATAGAAATTTTTTGAAGTGTCTATTTATTTCCGTCACTAGGCTAATTTTGTGCTTATATATTATATAAATATTGTCAGAATCGCAAACTCAACATCTCTTAATTGTTGTTCAACTTTTCTCTGAAACAATCAGGTTGTTACTTGCTTGACTTTTGCTTTCAATGGGTATCTTTTGGCTTCTGGGTCGGAGAATTGCATGATACAGTGTTTGGGACACCAGATTCCGTAATATCATTTATATTCTTAAACATGCTAAAGGTACTTTAAACATTTTTAGAATTGATAGTTGTTTGGGTAAAAATAGAGTAATGCAGAGTTTACAATACTTTTGAAATCAGTTATAATTAGGGTATTCAAGGATGTGAACAATCAAAATTTGTAGAAAAGGTTATATTTGTCATTTAAAAAGATGAAGTAATAAAATTAACTATGGTTAATTTAAATTTTTAATTTTTTAGAAAATGGGACATATTTATAAATGGGATATATTTATAAATCAGTTTTTAAATTGGGACATATTAATAAAAAACCCTATTAACTTTATTAGCTTTTCGTGTCATGCACAGAATTCTTTTAAATATGATATAATATTTTCTTATAATAAAATTAGATTTTTATTTAATTTTCTAGTTTAATAGCTATTTTAATTTTAATTTAATATATATTAGTCAAAAGCTCATGTATTATTTAGAACTAATAATATAAAATCTTAATGTAAATTTGTTATTAACGAGATTGAATCTTGGGTATTTATTAAATTAGCACAAATATGAAATATTGTTTAGTGTTAGATCTAACGATTTTCATCGATTTATTAAATATTTAATGATCACTATTGTTTACAGAGTTGAACTATTGAACCTACAAACTATTGAAACAAAAAGTCCAACCACCCATTTTTAATTTTTAGTTTTTTAAATTTTAGAAATTATATTTCAAAAAATATTTGTATTTACATGTCCTGCAGTAAACAAAGGAAACTAGAATATAAAGTTCGATAAAAAAATTCGTATTTTTGACTAAACAGTTGTGAATGACTTGAGAATTTCAAGTCGAGAGTTGACTAATCCGGTATTTTTTCACGTTCATAGGAGTGTGTCTATGTTTCTGCTTTACAAATATTATCTTTTTTGGGCATTTCTATTAATATCCTTTTTTATGTTCAATCAAAACAAAACCAAAATGAACAATTCTAATTCTATAAGATTGAATAAAAATCCCTATTGAAATAATAACTATGCTTAGTGTGCGACTCGTTGGTTTTTTAGCAAGTGCTCGATTCGATCTATTTCTTTATCTCCCAATGAATCATATGTTTGTAACAAAATGGACAAAATACTACACTACAAAGGGAAGTTTTTTATATCATGTATTACGAATAAACCCCCAATCTTTCTTGGGCGAAACAGAGGATATCTCGATCAGGGAAGAGAACGGGGAAATACCGTATGACCAAATACATCTGACAAATCGCACTATACGTCAACCCAGGATGCATCTTCGCAGGCTTTTCTTACCATGCATCCATGCTCCTTGGATTATTACTTACACAGTTACACTGATGAATGCTTGCATTGTATTATTTGATCTACGTACCGAAATTGATAACATTCGAGATTATACAGGATTATATACGAAAAATCCTTTTTTGGCTCTCTCTTTAGCCCTATGTCTATGACTGCCGACACTATCTATATGATAAGCAGCTAGATCGATTCCTAAAAATCGAGTCATTCAGTGCCAAGTCCAAGCCTTCAATTCCAGGGTCAACTTATTAAAAAAAGGAAAAGTTCGGTATTTTACGAAGATCTTTCTATCAATAGATAGGAATGAGCGTTCAATATAGGGGATAGGATCCATCTGCTCTTTATGAACGCGGAGCCCGTTCCGAATGCTTCTTCGATCCGGAAGTTATCACGAAGATAATAAGATGGTGCTCCCCCTCCCTCTGTCTTTTCCCGCTTTGCGGTCAATACCAGCAAAAACATCTCTGAACAGGGTTCTAGCATCATGCCAAATATGTCCAAAGCCTCTATCTAGCTCCCCTTCAGCGCGACCGGAAAAAGGGGTCAGGTACCAGCAGTGACGATGGCAAAGGGGGAGCTGCTCCAAGCCGTACATACGACTTTCATCGAATACGGCTTTTCGCAGAATTCTATATGTATCTATGAAATCGAGTATGGAATTCTATTTACTCACTTTAAATTGAGTATATGTTTCCCTCCTTTTCCTGCTAGGATTGGAAATCCTGTATTTTACTAATTGAAGGAACTCCCAGAATTTTATATTTCTAGGATCAAGCAACTCGAGTTTTGTCGTTCTAGAACATGAGATTTTATAGAAGCAATGAAAAATAGATATGAGTAGAATCCAAAAAAGGAAAAAAGTATAATTTATTTATCTATTTATTTATATTAATTGGATTGGTTAAGTTTTTTTCCGGATCGGTTCCAACTTATATCCGCAACCGCATAATGGGTTTCGATTACGATTTTAATTTTTAGATTTCAGCTCGATTTTATACGATTTCGGTTTTTGGCAATTTTGATTTCGAATTTTTTCAATTTTTTGCTAAATCCTATCCATATCAACATAAAATAGCAATATTATCCCTGACCATGCCCTGCAAACCACTTTTTAATGACCTGATTCTATATCGAGGCACTTTATATTCGAATATGGGACTAGATCCAATATCAATTAGGATTCGAAATTTGACCCGGATTTAGAATCCGGATAGGGTGCTACTCACTTGGTGGCAGTGTTCCAGAAATCGCTAGGCGGCCCAGGGCGGTCGGGGTATCGCCTAACGCCTAATCGGGTAGGCGGGGATTAATCGGACGGATTAATCGGAGCATTAATCGGATATTATAATAATATTTAATATATTAGTCTGATTTACAATTAAACATATCATTTTAAATAAAATAAAAGGATTAATCGGATTTCAAAAATCCAATCGGTTGGTTACTTTCCAGAAGATTAATCGGGAATTAATCGACTGAATCGGGGATTTTTAGAACAGAGCTTGGTGGTAGTAAGTCTATTGAATTAGTTACGTACGATGATGATGAAGAAAAGTACCTCATGTTATTTTTCAAATTCCCGCAAACACACGATAATTTCATTCACACAAGTTATGACACCTTTGGAGTAAAACAATATTTTCACACACGTTGAAACATGAAATTACAAGGAAATTTCGTAAGCACATATATATAATGCAAGAAGAGTCACACAGGAAAAGTAAAATATATGTAATGCAAGAAAAGTCATATAGGAAATATGAAAGTGAACAGAATTGGACGAATATTTGTATTTTAGCATGATGGAAATACAAGAAAATTCCACAAACAATCAATTACTCAAACTCTGAAAGTAAAGGAAAATAAATGTCATCTAAATATAATAAATTGTGGACTTGTGGTGGTGCGCGCCCTGCGGGGAACGGAAGAACAAGTCTTATTTTCCACAAGTACATGCATATATGTAGATGGATAACAAAGAACAGCATTAGGAAAGTTGGACAAAACGAATTCACTGAAGTTCGAATTTTGGTTATTAACTTTACTAATAACCGTCATGTACGGAATTCATTTAAATATGATATACTATTTTTTTAAAATAAAATTAAATTTTTATCTGAGTTTCTAGTTTAATAAATAGTTATTTTATTTTAATTTAATATATATTAGTCAAAAACTCATGTATTATATGAACCCAATATGGTCAAAATGTGGCATTAAATGAACCCAATATGGTCAAAATGTGGGGCCCACTAGATGGGCCCAAACCCAATATATAATATTAATTTCATAATTAATATTAGTAGTAATTATCAGCTCAGCAATAAGAGTCAAACAAGGATATTACTCTTGCCTGACTTAGCCCCCAAGGCACATACTCCAACATGGAAATTGATTCATACATGGAAGGAGACTAGAACCTTCTTCTAGTCGGTGACTTGCCCACCAAGTCATCTAACCATATTACGATTCTAGGGCTTCTCAGCCTATATAAGGATCTGCTCTTTCACATCTAGAACTACGTTTTTGGCTTGATCTTTGATACACATCAAAGTACGTAGGCATCTTGTGAAGGCAGATTCAGCCACGAGCACGAGAGCAGCCATTAAAGCACGAAGCTCACGCACCCTAGCATTAAATACAGCAAATCCTAGCCGCAATCTAATAACCTAGTTTTTATTCCACAACATTTGGCGCCGTCTGTGGGAAGAAGACATCAACCATGGTAACTACACGAAGAACAACACCAGCAACTACTGATCCTATTCCACTTAGCTCCGCTCCACCAGCAACAGATCCGGTGCCCCCAACGACCGGAACGATCGTTCCGCTTCAAGTTTCTCAACCCCTAGGGATGACCTCCCATGTTGAGAGTACGTTACCTCCGATCGTCCACACAAATCCAGGGACTAATCCCTTTCAGATGGTGGTTTCTCCCTTGATTGTAGATCCCAACAACCCTCCACGAGGGGTCCAGATCCACACTACGGATCTCCCCGTGAATACCAACCCAATGTATGGGCTGCCTAACTACCCTCCTACTCAAGGAGTTGGATCAAGTGGTCATGCCCTGCATATCCGAGATCGAGATTATCGCGATTTTTCTGGTCCTTATACGGATGATTCATCCTCTGACGACGATTACGATCGTGATGAAGCTCCAAGGAGGCGACGTGCAAGTAAAGAACCTCGAAGAAGAACTCGAACTACTCACGATGAACTCCCTTCGACAACTGCCGAGAGGATTAAGGCTTATGAAGCCGAGATCTTAAGATTAAAGGAAGATATGGCAAGAGAACAAGTCAGGTCAAATCAGACTCTACCTCCTCCAACATCAGGACCGATTCCCTTTATAGACTTGGAGAGGCCTTCAAGAAGGCAAAGAAGGGCTGATGCCCCAACTGGAAAAACAACGAGGGTGGAAACCTCCAAGAGCAACCCCAAGGATCTGATGCCACTAGGGGATCCTAATGATCCCACACCCCCATTTACTGAGGAGGTGATGAATGCCTGCATCTCAAAGAAGTTCAAGATGCCGACAATTAAGGCCTATGATGGAACATGTGATCCTGCGAACCACGTCAGGACGTTCTCGAACGCGCTGTTGCTACAGCCCGCAAGTGATGCCTTAAAGTGTAGGGCGTTTCCTCAAACCTTGTCGGGTATGGCTCAGAAATGGTACAGCCGGTTGCCTGCGAACTCAATTTGCTCTTTTAAGGAGCTAAGTGCTGCCTTTGTTAGCCAGTTTATCAGCGGAAAAGTGCATGAGAAAAGTTCTGCGTCTCTTATGTATGTGGTGCAAGGGAAGAATGAGAATCTGAGAGACTACCTTAAGAGGTTCACTAAGGAGACTTTAAACATTACCGATTTGGACAATAAGGTTGCAATGGTAGCCTTGGAGCATGACACCACTCACCTATACTTTAAGAGATCATTGGCAAAGCATCCTCCCGAGAATATGGCTGAGCTCCAGCGAAGGGCTGATAAGTACATCAAGGCTGAGGACAGCACGAAGAAGGAGGTCACAATAGGCAATGGTCGGGGTAACAATGATACAAAGAAGCGAAAGCAAGAGCAGGAGTACGATGCTAGGGACAAGTATCCCCGAACTAGCAAAGACTCTGATTCGCCACCAAAAAAGAGCCTGGGACCAAGGTTCTCTGACTATGCAAGGTTAAATGCTCCTAGAAGTCAAATCTTGTTGGAGATCGAGAAGGATAAGGACTTCCGATGACCGAAGCCACTCAGGGGAGACCCCGCAAAGAGAAACAAGGATCAATATTGTTGGTTCCACCGAGATGTGGGACATGATACAGATGATTGTAGACAGTTAAAGGATGAGATTGAATTCTTGATCCGCAAAGGAAAGCTAAGTAACTTCACCAGGGGTGAAGATCGTGGAACCCAAAGAAGGGACTACGATAGGAGAAACAATGATAGAAGGGATAGTGATCGTGATCGTAACACACAGCCCCGAGGGCCAGTTATCAACATAATCTGGGGAGGCCAGACAGCGGCTGGTACGACTCGAAACTCTCGAAAGGCATACGCCAGGGAGGTGATGCACATCGTGGGAGAGGCCCCGAAGCGTGATAGAACTGAAATCGTAATTGGTTTTGATGATTCTGATCTTGAAGGGGTGAAATTCCCCCATGATGACCCGTTAGTTATAACCCCTGTGATTGGGAACTCGGAAGTAAAGCGAGTCTTGATAGACAATGGAGCTTCTGTTGACATTCTGTTTCATGATGCTTTTGTGAAAATGGGATATACCGATTCTCAGCTGACCCCGACCATCATGCCCATCTACGGATTCAATGGGATTGAGTCCAAGGTGGAGGGTACTATCCAGTTACCCATGACAATCGGGCAGGAACCTAAAGAAGCTACTCAGATGTTGAATTTTCTGGTAACTAAGGCAGCCTCAACTTATAACGCAATCCTGGGAAGGACTGGACTTCATGCGTTCAAGGCTGTTGCCTCAACATATCACATGAAGATTAAGTTTCCAACCCGGAATGGGGTCGGAGAACAAAAAGGTGACCAGAAGATGGCAAGAAGTTGTTATGTATCCGCCCTAAGAGCTGATGGAGTCGGGGGGCAGGTACTCCCGATTGAAGACATGGATGTCCGTGGTGATGATGAACACCGAGGGAAGCCAGCAGAGGATTTAATCCCCGTCCCTCTGGAGCTGGGCGACCCAGAGAAGGTTAAATGTATAGGAGCATCTTTAAAGGAACCCCTGAAGGGCGAATTGACTGCGTTCTTGCAAGAGAATAGCGATGTGTTTGCTTGGACAGCAGCGGACATGCCAGGAATTGACCCCCAACTTATAACTCATAGTTTGAACGTCGATCCTGAACGGAAGAAGATAAAGCAGAAAAAGAGGAATTTTGCTCCTGAAAGGCAGGAGGCCATTAAGCAAGAAGTTGACAAACTATTGGAAGCTGGGTTTGTTGAAGAAATTTAATTCCCCGAATGGTTAGCTAACCCTGTGATGGTCAAGAAGGCGAATGGAAAGTGGAGGATGTGTATAGACTTCACTGATCTGAATGACGCCTGTCCAAAGGATTGTTTTCCCCTACCAAGGATAGACATGTTGATAGATGCCACAGCTGGACATGAGATGTTGAGCTTCATGGATGGGTTCAGCGGCTACAATCAAATTAAGATGCATAAGGATGACATCCCTAAGGTATCTTTCATAACTGACTTTGTTGTTTTTTGTTATCTCGTTATGGCTTTTGGTCTAAAGAATGCAGGAGCCACTTACCAGCGACTGGTGAATAAGATATTCGCCCATCTGATTGGGAAAACCATGGAGGTTTATGTTGATAATATGCTGGTCAAGAGTCTGTATAAGGCGGACCACATTAAGCACCTCATAGAGGCATTTGAAGTGCTGAGGCACCACAAGATGATGTTGAATCCAGCCAAGTGTGCTTTTGGTGTTGGATCAGGAAAATTCTTGGGATTGATGGTTTCGAAAAGAGGCATAGAGGCTAATCCTGACAAGATCAAAGCGATTCCGGACATGGAACCCCCCCGTTCTGTAAGAGATATGCAAAAGTTAACTGGCCGAGTTGCAGCCCTGGGGAGATTTATCTCCAAATCTGGTGACAAATGCTTGCCTTTCTTTCAGGCATTGAAGAGGGTAAAAAATTTTGTTTGGACCACGGAAAGCCAAGAGGCCTTCGAACAGTTGAAGAAGTACATGGTTGAAGCCCCGTTGTTGGCCAAGCCAAGTCCCGGGGAGACTCTTTACTTATACCTGGCGGTATCCAAACAGGCATTGAGTGCTATTCTTATTCGAGAAGAGAAGAAGGTTCAGAAACCCATCTACTATGTGAGCAAGGTGTTGCATGGGACGGAGTTGAATTACTCTCCCATTGAGAAGTTTGCTTTGGCATTGATTACTGCCTCGAGGAAATTGCGACCGTACTTCCATTCCCACAAGATCGAAGTCTTGACAGACCAGCAGTTGAGAAGCATATTGCACAGCCCGAAAGCAAGTGGAAGATTGATCAAATGGGCGATTGAGCTCGGAGAATTTAGCATAACATACAAGCCTCGGACAGCCATTAAGGCTCAGGCACTGGCTGACTTCGTGGTTGAATGCACCATTAACAACCAAGAAGTCGGGGGGCAAGAGATAGTGACTACCCCTGGGAAGGAAGAAAAAGAAGATGAGCTCGTCCCTTATCTGAAGGAGTATTGGGTACTCTATTTTGATGGAGCATCAAAAACAAAATCTAGTGGTGCAGGTTTGGTTTTGCAAAGCCCCGATGGGTTCACAGTTGAGTACGCTCTGAAGTTGGACTTTCCTACCACCAATAACAAAGCGGAGTATGAGGCATTGACAGCCGGTTTGGGCTTGGCCAGAGTCATGAGGGTCAAGAACCTCAAAGTTTGTGGAGATTCAAGACTGGTAGTCTCGCAAGTGAATGACGAATTTGAAGCCAAGGATGAAACTATGGCAAAGTATTTGAAAGTCGTAAAGGCTGTTATGACTCAGTTTGATGAATGCTATGTGGAGCATATTCCGAGAGAAGAGAACATTAAGGCCGATGCCCTGTCCAAGTTCTCTTCTTCTGAGATAGAGAATTATGCAGGGAGTGTTTACTTCCAGGTCTTGAAGGCCCCGACCATTAACTCGAAGTTGGTGGTACCAATTGATATAGGAAGCTGCTGGATGGATCCTATCAAAGCTCACCTCGAAACCGGTTGGCTCCCTGACAATGCCTTGGAGGCACGAAAGCTATCAGTAAGAGCATTGAGATACGCCTTGATCGAAGGCATCCTTTACAAAAGATCGTTTGTTATCCCGTATTTGAAGTGTTTAAGGCTCCAAGAGGCTAAGGAAGCATTGGAAGAAGTTCATGAAGGGATCTGTGGGCAACACTTGGGGGGCAGAGCCCTAGCCCACAAAATTACCCGCCTGGGATTCTATTGGCCAGAGATGTTGGCAGATGCCCAGAATTATGTCAAGAAGTGTGATAGGTGCCAGAAGCACACTCCGATTGTAAGGCAGCTGCCTGAAATGTTAACATCAGTTTGTTCCCCCATCCCGTTTGCAATGTGGAGGATGGACATACTTGGTCCTTTCCCTATGGCATCAGCACAGAGGAAGTTTCTGATAGTCGCCATTAACTACTTCATAAAGTGGATTGAGGCTAAGCCTTTAGCCAAGATAACCACCAAGCAAGTTTCCCAGTTCTTTTGGGAGAACATAATCTGTAGATATGGCATCCTGCGAATCCTTGTGACGGATAATGGGACACAATTCAATAATGAGGAGTTCAAAAAGTACTGTGAGGAGAATGCTATTGAGCTTCGTTTTACTTCAGTAGCACATCCGCAAGCAAATGGATAGGCCGAGGTGGCCAATCGAATCATCCTGGATGGATTGAAGAAAAGGGTCGAACACTCGAGGAACACTTGGGTGGATGAGTTGCTGCCTATACTCTGGGCATATCGCACCACTTGTAAGGTGACGATAGGAGCAACCCCGTTTTTGTTGGCTTACGGAGCCGAGGCAGTTGTGCCCTTGGAGATCATGCATGCATCACCTCGAGTTGAGGCATATGAACAAGAGACCAATGAAGAAGGCAAAAGGCTCGTCCTTGATCTAATTGATGAAGTCAGGGACGAGGCAAACGCTAAGAATGTGGAGCATCAGAAGAGGGCATCCTTTTACTACAACCATAGGGAAAGGTTCTTACAGCAAGGTGACTTAGTTTTGAGAAAAATAGAGGCTTCTGGAGTTGGAGCAAAAGGAAAGTTGGCCCATAATTGGGAAGGGCCGTACCGAGTCAGGAAGACGTTGGGGCGAGGATCATACAAGTTGGAGACCTTGGACGGGGTTGAGGTGCCCCGTACTTGGCATGCCTTGAACCTCAAGATTTATTATGTGTAAGCCTTCCTAGTAAGGACTTGGCTTTTATCTATCTATTAAGGGAAGTACAAATAAGGTTCGATGAAACCATTCCAGGGCTTAGTACCCCGAGTAGGACAGTAGGAAATTATGTAAGGGTTTGAAACCACTTCAAGTTATTAATGCAAGTTTGTTTTCCATTCTATGATTGTGTGATTTTATTTATGTGCCAAGCACCTGATGAGTGCGAGTCAAGGATGACCAAGTAACGAAAATAAAGAACACACAAATGGAAATAAAACAATTGCATAAATAACCCCAAGGGGCCGAATTTAGAGTTAAGTTACAAACCATAACAATTAAGTCCCGGAGGACCTTGATTAAAAACTGGAAAGATAAAGCCACAAGCGGCTAACAATGCCATGCAAGGCCACTTACTCATCGGAGGATTCCCCTACCACTTCTTGTTCTTGCTCTCCTCCCTCCTCCTCTTCGGAGCTCTCATCATCCTCATCATTATCTTCTTCGGCCTCCGTCTGTATAGGTTGCGCCGCTCCCTTCTGCACCACGTCCCCTTCTTCTTCTGAAGTCTCAGTCAAAGATAAGACTCTGGCACGAATTTGCTTTCCGGGGAAAGATTGCCTCACGGCTGCCTCCCTCTTAGACATGGCCTTTTTTCCGGTAGAACGGGAAGAAGATGATCCGGAGCTAATGGCATTGGTCGCTGTCCTCAAGCCAGAACTGGAAGGGCGGCGACTTCCCTTGGAACCTGATGCGCGTTCCGCTTGATTTTCAGCACCAACAGCCCAGTTAGGGCAAGGAAAATCTGCTAGGTTGACCACAGTAGGATGCTTGTGGCTAACGGCACCAATGGTCTTGTTCCAACCGACGGACATGTTGAATGGCCGCATTTTGATAAGTTGATTTTATATCTACTTGGAACATTCTAAATCGGCTTAAATTGATTGTCTTGGACTCAAGTTTCTTATAGTTTTGATGTGTTTTGCTTAGTTGTGCAGGTTTAAGAGAATGTTGATTAAGGTGGATGCTTCTATAATTTTTTGGGAATTAATTGATTAAAATTCGGATTTTCTGGGAAGGCTGCGCAGCTTACACTGTTTTGGCCATATCTGGAGTTCTGTAAGTCCGTTTTCAGCGATCTTACTGCCCACGCGAAGCTTGAGAGATTTTCTACAACCTGGGATAGGAAGCACGTGCAAGCAATATGTTGATTAAAATCGCGCGCCTGTTCAAGTTAAAGAAGGCTGGGAAATTCCTGTTTTGCCCTTTTCAAGTTCTAATTATATTTCGGGCAGGTTTTAGCACCTTTATTAAAATTCTAATTGTAATAGAAGATAAAATTCTTGCTGGGCAAGAAATCTAGAGCCTATAAAAACACATCTAAGCATTGTAATTGAGGATCACTTTTTAAGATATTATAGCATAGATCTGCAAGGGAGAACATTGATTTTCTTTGAAGATTAAAGGTTTTTCTCTTTTCTTACAATTATGTGTTCAATTTATAATTCTTGTTTTATTAATTCAATCATGAGTGAGTAGATAATTAATCTAGGGTTAAGTAGAACCCTAGTTATGATTGATGTGTGAATTTCCCAATTCCCCCAATTTGATTGTTTAATTGCTCTTGCTTATTGAGTTGTTTTAATTAGCAATTACAAATCAGACGTGATTATGTGTATTGTTTGAACCAATATCTAATTATCAATGAGAGTTGGATTAGAGGGTTGTGATTTATCCAGTAAGAACATGAAATTCTCCATGAGAATAGGTAGAATGGATTGTTAGGAATTTAGGGTGCTGTAATTAATGTCTCTAAATTACATGATACCATGAGAATAGGCTTGATTGTATTTTAAGAGAAGCCATTAATACTCGAGAGAGGTTATTGGTATTTATAGGGCGCATCTTTCCTGTTGAGCAGCGTACGATTAATTGGGGCGGGAATTCACAATTGCATCAATTCATGCTAGCGGGGACACTTAATTCTGGATGTTTTTAATATTTGATTAATACAAACACAATTCTCTTTAGTATAAAATTAGTTTAATAATCTCTCAATATTTATTGTGTTACTTGCTTAGCCGAATTAAATCAGAAACAACTAGTGATTGATACGTTTGTCTCTGTGGGATCGACTCTGACTTACCCTACTACATAGTTAGAAGGATTTGTTAGATTTATTATTTGATAGGCACGCGACGGCCTTGTCAAATTTTTGGCGCCGCTGCCGGGGACAAAGCAGTGTTAGATTAGTTAATTTTTGAATTGAATTTAGCTAAGTATTTTAGTTGAGTTGCTTCGGCTATTATGCCCTTGTTATTTAATCATTGTGTCTAGTTCTCTTGTTGCATGCATACTCGAAGTTCAGGTACTGAAAACTTAATTGAAATTGATCCTGAAATTGAAGCTACAGCAAGAAGGCAAGCAGGCAAGCAAAGGAAAAACAAGGATAAGGAAATTATGACTGATACAACAGCTAAAGCTCTCAGGGAGCATGGTATGCCAGATGCTACAGGTGTACTCTCCAGTATTGTAAGACCAGCAGTCACAGCTACACACTTTGAGCTCAAGCCTCAGTTCATCCAATTCATCTCCAATGATTCTTTTGCAGGATTGTCCACTGAAAATCCTGTTGATCATCTTGAGAGTTTTCTTGAAAAGTGTGATACAATAAAGCTGACCAATGTTAGTGATGATGCTATAAAGCTGCGCTTATTTCCATTCTCTCTTCGAGATACAGCAAAAGATTGGTTGAAAGATGAAGGACCAAATACATTCACTACTTGGGATAGTCTTGCGAAGGCGTTTCTACTTAAATTCTTCAGTCAGAAAAAAACTTCAAAGCTCAGGAATGAAATATCTAATTTTCGTCAAGATGATGACGAGTCACTTCATGATGCTTGGAGAAAATTTAAGCGACTTCAGAGACAATGCCCTCACCATGGAATTCCTGACTGGTTGTTGATCCAAACATTCTATAATGGGTTGACACAAGAGTTCCGAAACTTTGTTGATGCTTCTTCTGGTGGTTCTATTATGAAGAAGAGTACCGAGGATGCGAAAGCTTTGTTAGACGAGATAGCGTCTAATGACAATTATCCATACAGTGATCGAAGTCATCCTAAGAAGGGTGGTAAGTATGATGTTGATGCTCTAACCATGATTAATACTACTATGCAGGCTATGGTCAAAAAGATTGAGCAATTGGATGCCAAAAGTTCTTCATCTACTGTTGCTTCATGTGAGATATGTGGTGTTGTTGGACACACCAAACTTGCTTGTCAATACAATCCTTCTGGAATGGCAGTTGAGCAAGCTAATGCTCTTTACAATCAGAATCAGAGGCCGCAGTATAATCCTAACTCCAACACGTACAATCCAGGTTGGAGAGATCATCCAAATTTCTCCTACAGGAACAATCAGGGTCAAGCTCAATCTTCACAAAATAATTTTTCTCAGCTTCCTGGTTTTCAGCAAGCTCAGCCGCAGAAATCTAACTTGGAAAGTCTTATGCAAGGATTTATCTCTACTCAATCAAAGAAGAATGAGCACTTCGATTCAAGCATCAATGAGATAAAGGCTCACAACAAAATGATGGAGAACACGATCACTCAAATTTCTCAATAGTTGAGCCAACTTAATAAGTCTTCAGGCCAACTTCCTGGCCAAACTGAGCAACCACCAAGGGGCCATATCAATGCTATAACTTTGAGAAGTGGTAAAGAATTGAACCAGCCGGAATTGAACGTGAGCAAAAATGTTGTGAATACTAAGGAAGGTGAAGATGAGATGGCAACTGAGAAACCGGTAGAACCAGAGGTCGTGGAAAAAGGAAAGAAAGAATCTGAAGCTATTCCTTTCAAACCATATGTGCCACCTGTTCCTTTTCCACAAAGATTGGCACAAGCAAAGCTAGAGAAGAAGTATGGTAAATTCCTTGAAATTTTGCAGAAGCTACATATCAATATCCCATTCATGGATGCTATCACTGAGATGCCATCTTATGCAAAGTTCTTGAAAGATATTTTGTCAAGGAAGAGAAAAATTGAAGAAAGCTCTACCATCTCATTAACGGCAGAGTGCAGTGCCATCTTGCAAAATGATCTTCCAAAGAAGTTAGCGGATCCAGGTAGCTACTCTATTCCTGTTCAGCTTGGGGATGTCGAAATAAAAAGGGCTTTGTGTGATCTTGGAGCAAGTGTCAGTTTGATGCCTTTATCAATTTGTGAACAGCTCCAGATGGGTGAACTAAAACCCACACGTATCTCTCTACAACTGGCAGACAGAAGTGTGAAATTTCCATTGGGAATTCTAGAAGATGTGCCCCTTAAGGTAGGAAAGTTTTATATTCCGTGTGATTTTGTTGTCATGGAAATGGAAGAAGATGCAAATATTCCTATCATTCTTGGGAGGCCTTTCTTAGCAACAGCTGGAGCTATCATTGATATGAAAAATGGAAGGATTTCTTTTGAGGTAGGCGAAGAGAAGATGGAATTCAAGCTGCAAAGTACAATGGGACATCCTTCTACGGATGAGTTTGTGAATAGGGTGGATGCACTAGAGGAAGTGATCGACATGAAAGCTAAAATTCTTTTATCTGAGGATCCACTTCAAGCTGTTCTTGAGGGTAATGTTGATGAAGAAAATGGAGAGTGTCAGGGTTACGAGAAGCTTTTGGATGCAGCACCTACATATAAGCATGAACATTCTAATGTGCTACAACATGAGGAAGTTAAGGAGAGTTCCACGCCTCCTAAGGTAGAACTGAAACCACTACCTGCATCTTTGAAATATGTGTTTATGGGCCCTAATGAATCATATCCTATTATTGTTAATTCTGAGCTTGATGACATTCAAATTGAGCAGTTGCTCACGGTCTTGAGGAAATATAAAAATGTTATTGGGTATTCCATTGATGATATCAAGGGCATTAATCCATCATTCTGCATGCATAAGATTATTCTGGAAGATGAGCAAGCTTCTTCTATTGAGCCTCAACGGAGACTCAATCCTAATATGATGGAGGTGGTCAAAAAGGAGGTTTTAAAACTTCTTGATGCAGGTATAATCTATCCTATCTCTGACAGCAAGTGGGTTAGTCCTGTGCATGTTGTTCCAAAGAAAGGAGGAATGACTGTGGTGAAGAATGATAAGGGTGAGTTGATTTCTACTAGAACTGTGATAGGGTGGTGAATGTGCATTGATTATCGGAAATTGAATAAGGCCACAAGGAAAGATCATTTTCCTCTCCCTTTTATTGATCAAATGCTTGAAAGGTTGGCAAAACATTCTTACTTCTGCTTCTTAGATGGATATTCAGGCTTCTTTCAGATTCCTATCCATCCGAATGATCAAGAAAAGACGAATTTCACATGTCCTTATGGTACATTTGCATACCGCGGAATGCCGTTTGGTCTATGTTGTGCTCCTCCCACTTTTCAGAGATGTATGATGGCAATTTTCTCAGATTTCATTGAAGACATTATGGAGGTTTTTATGGATGACTTCTCAGTTGGTGGAACTTCTTTTGGGGTATGCTTACATAACTTGGAGAAGGTGCTTCATAGATGTCAAGAAGTTAATTTAATTCTCAATTGGGAAAAATGTCACTTTATGGTACAAGAGGGAGTTGTTCTGGGTCATGTTGTTTCGAAGAGAGGCATTGAAGTTGATAAAGCCAAGGTCGAGGTTGTTGAACGTTTACCACACCCTACTTCAGTCAAGGGGATAAGAAGTTTTCTGGGTCATGCGGGATTCTATCGCCGCTTCATAAAAGATTTTTCGAAGATTGCTCGACCTCTTACCGAGCTCTTGGGTAAGGAGGTACCTTTTGTGTTCACTGATGCTTGTGTTGAGGCTTTTGAAACATTGAAGAAAGCTCTTGTTTCTGCTCCAATTATACAACCACCGGATTGGAGTCTACCATTTGAGATCATGTGTGTTGCTAGCGATCAAGCTATTGGTGCAGTCCTAGGCCAAAGGAAGGATGGAAAGCTGCATGCTATTTACTATACAAGCAAGACCTTGGATGGGGCTCAGATTAATTATGCAACAACGGAGAAAGAATTGCTAGCAGTGGTGTATTCTATGGAAAAATTTCGATCCTATCTCGTTGGTTCGAAAGTTATTGTTCACACTGATCATGCAGCTTTGAGATACTTGATGAGTAAGAAGGATGCTAAACCTCGTCTGATTCGTTGGATTTTGCTTCTTCAAGAATTTGATTTAGAGATTAAGGATAAGAAAGGGGCTGAGAACGTGGTTGCTGATCATCTTTCACGCCTTACTCTTGATGAGGATGATGGTAAATCTACTCCAATTGATGATTCTTTTCCTGACGATCATCTACTTTCTCTTGCAAGTCTTGAGGTTCCTTGGTATGCTGACATAGCTAATTTCTTAGCTAGTGGAACTGTTCCTCATGGTTACTCGTCGCAGCAAAAGAAGAAATTTTTCTATGATGTGAGGAAGCACTTTTGGGATGATCCCTTTCTCTATAAATCTTGTGCAGATGGAGTTATTAGAAGATGTGTTCCGCATATTGAGATTGCCTCTATAATCTCACATTGTCACGATTTGCCAAGTGGTGGTCATGCAAGTACTACGAAAACTGCTGCAAAGATTCTTCAGTGCGGTTTTTATTGGCCAACTCTTTTTAAAGATGTCCACCAATATGTTCATTCTTGTGATCGTTGCCAAAAAACGGGGAATATTTCAAGACGTAATGAGATGCCTCTCAATAGCATTCTTGAAGTGGAGCTTTTCGATGTGTGGGGAGTAGATTTCATGGAACCATTCCCTCCATCTTTTAAGAATAGGTATATCTTGGTAGCTGTGGATTATGTCTCAAAATGGGTTGAAGCCATTGCATCTCCCACTAATGATGCTCGTGTTGTAAGTAAGTTCTTTAAGCAGACGATTTTTCCTAGATTTGGAGTGCCAAGGATTTTAATTAGTGATGGAGGAAAGCATTTTCTCGAAAATCGTTTTGAAGCTATGTTGAAGAAATATGGAGTTTATCATAAGGTGGGACTTTCTTATCATCCCCAAACTAGTGGTCAGGTGGAGATCTCTAACCGTGAAATAAAGATTATCTTGGAGAAGACAGTCGCAAAATCAAGGAAGGATTGGTCTACGAAGCTTGATGATGCACTTTGGGCTTATAGAACTGCGTTTAAGACACCTATTGGGACAACTCCGTATAGATTGGTTTATGGAAAAGCATGTCATCTTCCCGTTGAGTTAGAGCACCGTGCATTTTGGGCTATCAAGGGTCTAAATTTTGATATGTTAGCAGCAGGTGAGAGAAGACTTCTGCAAATTAATGAGCTAGATGAGCTTCGTTGTGAGGCTTATGAAAGTTCTAAGCTTTACAAGGAAAAAACAAAGAAGTGGCATGACAAAGGGTTATTACGAAGAGAATTCAAGGAAGGGGAGCTAGTTCTTCTATTTAATTCAAGATTGAAACTCTTTCCCGGAAAACTTCGTTCTAGGTGGTCTGGTCCGTTCAAGATACAAAAGGTTTTTCCATATGGTGCAGTTGAATTGTTGAATACCCATGGAGAGTCATTCAAGGTGAATTGGCAAAGAGTGAAGCATTATAGAGCGGGTGAACCAATTAACGAGGAGGTGGATTTTCAGCTGTCTTCCCCTTTTTCAGAATGATTGATGTGAAGGTGTCGGGCTAACGACATTAAACAAATGCGCTTTTTGGGAGGCAACCCAAAATTTGGTTGTATATTTTAGAGATGTAGTATTCTCTTTTCTTAAAAAAAAAAATAGTCCGAACAGTATGCGCCAGCGCATCATGCGCCAGCACCGCGCAAGTGCGCCAGGTAACGCAGGAACGATCAGCGCGTCATGCGCCCAGCACGCGCGTCATGCGCCCAGTTGAGCAGAAACTCTCCGCGCGTGAAGCGCCATTCCATGCGTCAGGCGCCAGCCAGGTAAGTTTTTTGGCCATGTTTTTTTGTCTTAAACGTGAATTGTTTATGTGTATATATATATAGTATATATTAAATATTATTCATCTCCTAAATCAATTCCAACCCCTATTCTAATTATTCTCTCCACCTAAAATCCTAATTCTAGTCCCGTATTAATTCCAAATTATTCCCAATCCATATCCTATTTCATATTTTTTTTATTTTTATTTTTATTTTTATTTTTATTTTTATTATTATTTTTTTTCCCCCCCAAATATATATATACCCACCTATACATACAAATCCAATTCCTTTTCTACTTCTTTAAAAATTCAATTCTATAGAGGAATTAATTGCAAGTTCACCTCTTTGATTCGTATTGGGTAAATCTTTTTCTCTAATTTTATTTTTATTACGAATTTGTGTTCATGTAAATTGGGATTTTGTATTATTCTTGGAATTTGGGCTATTTGTGGTGTGATATTGCTTGGTAATTATTGGTGGAGCTTCTTGTGAGTTGGGTATTGATTCTTATGGCTCCTAAGCGTGGGAGATCAGAGGTGGTGCTAGTGTTGTGAAATTTTCGTCTCCCGCATGATTCATTCGAGGATGAGGCATTGCAGGTATGTTTTCTACTATCCCTTGTATTTACTTTCATTCAATGAGGGCATTGAATATTTTAAGTTTGGGGGTAATTTGGGGGATTAGTAGTTGTATATATATTGTTGTATTTTGTGTTCATATAGGATATCATGTTTGCATAGTAGTGATAGTTCATGCATTATTGTTATGTTCGTATATTATCTACGTGGGTTCATATAGGACATTTTGTTTTATTTTCGTATACATGTGAGTCTTCATTTAGTTGCATTTTCATGGCATGCATATTTCATGATCCCTTAGGACGAGCTGATTCTGATTGATAGGTGGATGTTGATTTGGGTGTGATATAGATGAGTAGAGGGCTGATTTATAGTTTCTATGAAATTGACTTGCATGTTACGGGAACAAAATTTATTACACAGTCTCATTGGGGTGCTCTTGGGCTAGGTTAGGGTCATGCCTGTGGGATGTTTTGAGATTTAATCACTTGTTTATATTTAGAATTTTCGTTATTCCCTTTATAGCGTAGGAACATTAAAGTCTAAGTTTGGGGGAAGCCATGAATTTTCATGCTAGTTGTTCATAATTGTTAATAATGGCTAGGCGTCAAATGGCTAGTAGCCGGCTCATATTTATATGAGTAGTCTAGGGTTGGAAATGAGAAAGGCTCATTCCAGATTGCAGAAAAAAAAAAGAAAAAAAAAGAAAAAAAAAAGAAAAAAAAAAGAAAAAAAAGAGAGTCAATAAGTTATTTGTTTATATGCAAAATTAACCAGAGTGAGCTCTTTAATACTCGAGTAATTAAGTCTGAGGGGACTTAGTCCTAGTAACCTAAAGCCCTTGTGGTTTGGGATTGCTGACCTAACACTCGCTACATGGGTATTATTGTATAAGCCTTTTGGGGTCTCATTCATTGCACGGTTAAATAAGCATGCGTATTGTATATTCTATTATGTGTCATAGTAATAAAGCATGAGTTTCTGTCTACCTTGGATAAGGGTGGAGGTGTTCCTAGGTTATGGAGTGTCTACAGTCTATTCTGATTATAAACCTGTGATTGTCTTGACGGAAAGCATGTATGATTTTTGACCTAGTTTTGGGAGTATTTCTGATGAGCATTGCACACACGCACGTTTCTGTTCATGTATTTGTTAGTATACGGGAACTTAGTCGAGCTCTGCTTGGATTTGTTACATTCATTGAGATATTTGCTTGTTAGTTGGTTTTGGTGAGTTTGAAGGGGATCTTGCATTTTCATAGTAGTTGCATTCATGCATTGCATTGCATTAGGTTAAATGGATTTTGTGGGTACATTCGCTATAGGCCCTCACGAGACCTTACTCGTCCACTAGGGCTGCCTAGGGGTTTAAAGGGCTTGTTGCATATGCCAAATGCAACCGTGATCACCTACGGAAGTGGTACTAGCTAGTTAGTTAGTTGTAATTGTTAATGCTTGAGGACAAGCATCGGTTTAAGTTTGGGGGTGTTTGATAAGTGGATTTTATATCTACTTGGAACATTCTAAATCGGCTTAAATTGATTGTCTTGGACTCAAGTTTCTTGTAGTTTTGATGTGTTTTGCTTAGTTGTGCAGGTTTAAGAGAATGTTGATTAAGGTGGATGCTTCTATAATTTTTTGGGAATTAATTGATTAAAATTCGGATTTTCTGGGAAGGCTGCGCAGCTTACACTGTTTTGGCCATATCTGGAGTTCTGTAAGTCCGTTTTCAGCGATCTTACTGCCCACGCGAAGCTTGAGAGATTTTCTACAACCTGGGATAGGAAGCACGTGCAAGCAATATGTTGATTAAAATCGCGCGCCTGTTCAAGTTAAAGAAGGCTGGGAAATTCCTGTTTTGCCCTTTTCAAGTTCTAATTATATTCCGGGCAGGTTTTAGCACCTTAATTAAAATTCTAATTGTAATAGAAGATAAAATTCTTGCTGGGCAAGAAATCTAGAGCCTATAAAAACACATCTAAGCATTGTAATTGAGGATCACTTTTTAAGATATTATAGCATAGATCTGCAAGGGAGAACATTGATTTTCTTTGAAGATTAAAGGTTTTTCTCTTTTCTTACAATTATGTGTTCAATTTATAATTCTTGTTTTATTAATTCAATCATGAGTGAGTAGATAATTAATCTAGGGTTAAGTAGAACCCTAGTTATGATTGATGTGTGAATTTCCCAATTCCCCCAATTTGATTGTTTAATTGCTCTTGCTTATTGAGTTGTTTTAATTAGCAATTACAAATCAGACGTGATTATGTGTATTGTTTGAACCAATATCTAATTATCAACGAGAGTTGGATTAGAGGGTTGTGATTTATCCAGTAAGAACATGAAATTCTCCATGAGAATAGGTAGAATGGATTGTTAGGAATTTAGGGTGCTGTAATTAATGTCTCAAAATTACATGATGCCATGAGAATAGGCTTGATTGTATTTTAAGAGAAGCCATTAATACTCGAGAGAGGTTATTGGTATTTATAGGGCGCATCTTTCCTGTTGAGCAGCGTACGATTAATTGGGGCGGGAATTCACAATTGCATCAATTCATGCTAGCGGGGACACTTAATTCTGGATGTTTTTAATATTTGATTAATACAAACACAATTCTCTTTAGTATAAAATTAGTTTAATAATCTCTCAATATTTATTGTGTTACTTGCTTAGCCGAATTAAATCAGAAACAACTAGTGATTGATACGTTTGTCTCTGTGGGATCGACTCTGACTTACCCTACTACATAGTTAGAAGGATTTGTTAGATTTATTATTTGATAGGCACGCGACGGCCTTGTCACATTTCATCATCATGCTTATCCATGAGCTCGAAAAACCCTTCTGACTTATGGTAGGCATCAATCACTTTGTTAGCTTTGGCAGACATCTTCTTTGCCATAGAACGGAGATTCTTTTGAAGAGAATGGCAGTTGGCCTCAGCTCGGATAGCTCTAGAGTCCAAGTCTTGTATCTGCTCTTGGAGCTGTGCCTTCTCGTTCTTCAGTATGGCATTGTCATCCCTATGAGCACGACCTTGACGAGTCACAGATTGAAGATAGGCATTGGCCTGCAACAAGGGAATTAGAAAGACGTTGGTAGCTAACAAAGTAAATAAGAACATTAAGTGAACAATTTGATACCTGATATAAGGCCTGAGCTCCGAGGCGTTCAGATTCATCGATTTTATCCCCCGCAGTGACAGTTAGGAGATCATGAGGGGTAATAGAAAGCCTCGACCAATCTAAGCATAGAGCAGAGCTCCCCATGACAGAATCTTGCTCACAGATGCCCCAATCTGGAGTAAAGGGGATCCTAACGCCTTCACTTACATTGCGAGACCTTTTTCCCCCTTGGCTGCATCCCACTAGGAATTGAGGAACTTGTCTTTCAGGGGGATTCAATTGAGCTTCCGCATGCTTTATCATACGCCTTGTAACAGTTGGTTGATTCTCAGGGAGGTTGTCCAGCTCCTCAGCAGCTGAAATATGAGAGAAAAAACATCGGAATAAGAACAAACATAGTTCATAATGAACTCACGAAGGAAAAATTACCCTCAACAGAAAGAAAGCTCAAGCCAGCTTCAATGAGTTTCTTCTCAGTAAGAATCGTTTTATAATGAGAACACCCTTCATCGGCAAGCAGTTTATCCCTGTCGTGCAATTGTTGGTCAGTAAGGTCGAGCACGAAATGTGAACTATCCTCTGCGACCCCGAATCTCTTAACAAAGAAGTGGCCCCAATCGCCACCTTTCCATTCCAAAACGGCAAATTCCCTATCCCAAGTATGATGGGAATCGGGAAAAGAGAAGGAGTTTACAATATGAGGGAGCCTCTTTCAGAGTTGAAAGCTAACATATCCTGGTGAGGAATCAGGAGAATTCTTGGTCATGAAGATGCTTCTGAATAAAGTTGTGTCCCAAATGATGTTCAACTCTTTACATCTTAGCATGAAGATAATCAAGAACCTCCAGGAGTTAGGATACAGTTGACATGGGTGGATTTGGAGCTCCGCCAGGAACCTGATAATAAAAGGATGAACCGGGAACCTCAATCCCGCCTCTAAAGCACCTTTAAAAACACATAATCTTTCTGGATGCCAGTTGCAAGTCCGGTCTCCCGGATTTGGTAGGCAAACACTGATCACATCGGGAAAACTGTACGTACTCATAATCTTCACAATGTCCTTCTTTTTCAACTTAGAATGACAATGGAAGGCAGCCAAATTTGAACTGTTGGGAAAAGCTTCCCCCATGGTGCTCAACAAGTTTAATAAAGAAACAAATCGACGTTCAACATAACGAGGAGGCTTGAGTTTTAGCATACCTTTAACCGTTCTGGCCATGCTCCTCTTCCTCATAGCTTCCTCCATGGAGATTGGGGGGACCGGGCGTCTGTCAGCCATATCGAGCTTGGACTTGAAGATGAGCTTGAAAAGCTAAAGAACTAGAGAATTTTAGAGCTTGAGAGAAATTTGAGAAGTGAAGAAGTGAGGAAGAATGAAGGATGTTCCCCTTCTTTTATAGAAAAGGTGTGACCTGTTACTCCAGGTTGAGATACAGGCCGGATCGTGTTTACAGGTCATGTATCGGATAAATGCAAAAAAGAGACGAAAACTATATGTTAATAAATGAAGGGACTCGTCAAAAACTCAGAATAAGGAACTAAGAATGTCAGTTGGTATCTGACAAAGGAAGTTTGAGAAGTCTCATCAAGAAGTTAACATAAAGTATGGGATTAGCAGTGCTAATTGAGATCAAGGGAAGTCTTAAGCAAAAGTTATGAATGACCATATTGTTGACTCCCCAAACTCATGGTCATCAAGACCACGAAGACTCAAGGTCAGCAAGACTACGGAAAACTCATGGTCATCAAGACCACGAAGACTCAAGGTTAGCAAGACCACGATAAACTCATGGTCATCAAGACCACGAACATACACGTTCAAGAAAAAGGTCGGAGTATTGAAGCCAAGAATGCAAAAAAAAAAAAAATTTTGACATGGTCCGACCGGAAGCCGGCCGACCGGGGCAAACCGGAGGGTTCCAGCCGACCGATGGCTGGCCGACCGGCCTACCCGGGAGGCTTCGGCCGACCGGAGTTCGTCAACACCACGGGAGTTTTCGTCAAGACCCCGACTATTTTTGTCATGTTCGTCAAGACCACGACTATTTTTGTCATGTTCGTCAAGACCACGAACATACGTGTTTATGGAAACATCATGTTGAAGAAGGAAATTGAGGTATTGAAAAAAAAAAAATTTCCAGCCGACCGGAAGCCGGCCGACCGGGGCAAACCAGAAGGCTTCAGCCGACCGGTGGCTGGCCGACCGGTGGCTAGCCGACCGGCGCACCCGCGAGGCTTCGGCCGACCGGGGTTCTTCAGGGGTACGAGCATTTTTTGTCCAACCCGGAGTGATTAGGGGTACGAGTATTTTTTGTCCAACCCGGAGTGATCAGGGGTACGAATATTTTCAATCAACCCGGGTTCATCAGGAACATGAAGATTTCTAGTTAGCACAGATTAGTGCCGTTTAAGCACAGATTAGTGCCAATTAGCACAGATTAGTGCCAATTAGCACAGATTAGTGCCGTTTAAGCACAGATTAGTGCCGATTAGCACATATTAGTGCCAATTAGCACAGATTAGTGCCGTTTAAGCACAGATTAGTGCCGATTAGCACAGATTAGTGCCAATTAGCACAGATTAGTGCCGTTTAAGCACAGATTAGTGCTGATTAGCACAGATTAGCGCCGATTAGTGCTGTTAGTGTCGTTTTATGCCGTTTAACATCGTTTAACACTGTTTACACGTTGTTTAAGGCTGATTAGCACTGTGTAGTGCCGTTTAACACTGTTTAGTGTCGTTCAACATCGTCGTAAATGCGTCGGTCGCTCCACGTTTTACATTAAGATGATATTGTTGAAAGTACTTGCGCAAGAGCAATAAACCCTGACCCAAGTCTCAGAAAGGCCATTATAACTTCAAGGAAAACCTGATCAGTTTTCCTAGAAGTTGGGGGGCAAATGATATGGGCTAAAAGTAAGCCCTAAAGACACATTTAATGTGGCATTAAATGAACCCAATATGGTCAAAACGTGGGGCCCACTAGATGGGCCCAAACCCAATATATAATATTAATTTCGTAATTAATATTAGTGGTAATTATCAGCTCAGCAATAAGAGTCAAACAAGGATATTACTCTTGCCTGACTTAGCCCCCAAGGCACATACTCCAACATGGAAATTGATTCATACATGGAAGGAGACTAGAACCTTCTTCTAGTCGGTGACTTGCCCACCAAGTCATCTAACCCTATTACGATTCTAGGGCTTCTCAGCCTATATAAGGACCTGCTCCTTCACATCTAGAACTACGTTTTTGGCTTGATCTTTGATACACATCAAAGTACGTAGGCATCTTGTGAAGGCAGATTCAGCCACGAGCACGAGAGCAGCCATTAAAGCACGAAGCTCACGCACCCTAGCATTAAATACAGCAAACCCTAGCCGCAATCTAATAACCTAGTTTTTATTCCACAACAAACCGATTAATCCCCGATTAATCTTCTGTAAGGTAACCAACCGATTCGATTTTTAAAATCTGATTAATCCTGTTAATTTATTTAAAATGATATGTTTAATTGTAAATTAGACTAATATATTAAATATTATTATAATATCCGATTAATGCTACGATTAATCCATCCGATTAATCCCCGCCTACCCAATTAGGCGCTAGGTGGTACCCCAACCGCCCTGGACCGCGTAGCGATTTCTGGAACACTGATTATTTATGAATAATAATATAAAATTTTAATGTAAATTTGTTATTGACGAGATTGAACCTTGCGTATTCATTAAATTAGCAGAATATGGAATATTCCTTAGTGTTAGAACTAATGATTTCATGGATTTACTAAAAATCTAATGATCATTATTGTTTATAGGGTTGAACCATTGAACCAAATTACAAACAATTATTCCATACTTTGCTTATTATAATTTAATAATTAACTTATAACCTGTGCAAAGCACGGATTACGTTTTTAATTTTTTATAATTTGCTTATAGTGTAATGTAATATTATAAATAATAATTTTAATATGTTATTTAAAAAATTCGAACCTTACATTTTTGTAAATAATAATTTTTAGTATTAAATATAAATTAATATATTGTTGGCGGGAATCGAACCTTAGACCTCTATATATAACAACTTTTAGTATTGCATCTAACGGTCATGATCTATTTGAGTTGAAAATCTAACGGTTGTGAATGAGGGATAACAAAAAATGTGGGATAACCAAAAAAAAGGTTAACGAAACTATAAATTATACCTCTCACTTATTATAATATAGATAGTATAAATTAATATGTGTTAGTACAATTTATTGACAATTAGTTAAAATATTTTTTAACTTAGTTATCGGGAGTGTAGTCTCATTCTGGTCTTGCTTGGTCCTTTGAAAATGTTTCAATTGTAGGAGATATGTACAACTCGCATCGAAGTTGGTTCGGTGGTAGAAATTTCAAAAACTCACATTTCACGATCAAAGTTTATTCATCTTATTGGGGATCTCGTTTTCGATTTGTTTATAGCTGGTATCTAGCAAGTATATAACTGGAGTGCTGTTTCTCTAACCTCAGTTTATACGATTGGGGTTTCTGAATACCGGGCTAACAATGATTTTTATGTATCAAGGTCAATTGTGATGTTACTAAATTCAGGGAAGTTGGTACAATTTGAATCGTTTGAGATGTCTTTGATTTCATTTTTAATTTCAAGAATTTTTAAATTCTATTTTGTTAAAAAATCAAGAAACAAATTAGCTAATTGTTTTAAATTGTTTATTTGTTTTCATCCTGTTTGTATCGCCAGTTAGAGGTTTGTCCCAATTAATGAAAACTGCTATATTTCTGTTTAAAAAATAAAAAAACTATTGGACATTGTATCTCGAAATCCCAATTGTAGTAATACTCCCTCCATCCCTTTTGATTCTTAACATTTCACTTTTTCAAAACTTTCTGGTACGCATTTTAGGGTGCATTTTAAGGAAAGTTAAATAACTTTTTTTTAAAATTTTCTTTTTCTGTATAAATATTTAAACATTAAATTTTTATACAGAAAAAGAAAATTTTAAAAAAAAAGTTATTTAACTATCCTTAAAATGCACCTTAAAATGCGTGCCAGAAAGTTTTGAAAAAGTGAAATGTTAAGAATCAAAAGGGATGGAGGGAGTAACTAATAATGGATATTTGGCAGCAGGCAGATCTAATAATGGATCCTTCGGCTGTCCCAACGAATAGTTTACATTTGGGGCAGAGGGCTCAGCACGTATTTTAAAGTTCTTATAAATTATAGTTCCATAATCTATTTTTAATTTTTCGTCTGAATAAAAATTTAACTTTTAAAATTTTATTCAAGAAAAGAAGATTTTAAAAATAAGTTATGGAACTGTTGTGAGGGAAAAATGGTACAACACTTCAATGAAACAAATACAAGAATAAACCAAGAAAATCCAGAAATATCAATTAAATAAGCGAATTTCAAGCCAAAAACCCTAATATCATGAACCCTAATCCGAGAGGGAGAAGAGTGATTTTTATGGACTGAGTTTGCAAGGTACCCCAGGCTGTGACGATCAAATATAACCTATTTAATCCAAGGTTCACAGCTAGGAGCAAGTGTTTGAGGTGTGTGTGTATCCAACCCCTTGCAAAGTGCCTACATACTCTTATTTATATAAGAGATCAAGTCCTCATGTAGTTCTTTGATAATTCCCACGATCTGATAAGCCTCATCCTCCCTAACCAACCTGCCATGATCCTTTATCACCATCTACCTGATTATCCAGTTTGTTAGCCTCCTGATAATTCCCGTTTTTTCTGTGATATATCGATACATACACGCATATATATATATATATTCCATATATATATGATGTTAATCCTTGATAATTGTTACTGTTATACCGTTCCTATTGTTTAGGAGATATCCTGAAGGATGTTACGACGTACATTATCCAATCTCCTATAATATAGGCGATTATGAGCCCGCTGGTTTATTTTCTGGAAACCTTTGGGGTTCATGCGCGTA
The DNA here is from genome assembly GCA_037693485.1 of Kitagawia praeruptora. NCBI lineage: Eukaryota > Viridiplantae > Streptophyta > Magnoliopsida > Apiales > Apiaceae > Kitagawia > Kitagawia praeruptora. The sequence continues at coordinate 52,093,360 of CM075351.1, forward strand.
CCCCCAACCTGGCAATCTGCTACCCAGGTGAACCCCTGCCTGGCCTTCACACAGCTTCACCCTTATCCGGGGTTCACACGCACGCACCCCTGTATGAACATACCTCGAACTAGATGCCAGAATCCTGTCCTCCAGTCTATTTATAAGGCATACTAAATTACCATACTTACCCCTTAGCTCAATCTATCCATCCATATTCATGCGCGTACCCCCAACCTGGCAATCTGCTACCCAGGTGAACCCCTGCCTGGCCTTCACACAGCTTCACCCTTATCCGGGGTTCACACGCACGCACCCCTGTATGAACATACCTCGAACTAGATGCCAGAATCCTGTCCTCCAGTCTATTTATAAGGCATACTAAATTACCATACTTACCCCTTAGCTCAATCTATCCATCCATATCCACCTGATTCGAGTCCATAACCTTAGTGGGCCTTAAATCAAGTCCAAGGCGGATTTTGGGCACAACAGGAACTATACTTTATATACACCTTAAAAAATGCGTGTCAAGCAGCTTGGGACGGAGGGTGTATTTAACATGTCTGTCTTGACTCGGATGATACTTTGTCCTGAATTCCTGCTTCAGTTCATGTACCTACCTGCCCATTGTTATAAATATATGTTTGATGAAATTAATATAATGTTCATATACACATATTGCTGGGAAATAAGTCCATTTTTTTGATATTTTGTTTAGCCATTAAAATGCAAAAACTTAAGTTTTTTCTCGTTCTTATTAGTGCATTAGGTGTATTAGCAAGTTTAGAGTTTGCTATGGGGAGCAGAGCTGGAGGTCATTGGAATAAAGGCTGCATTGAGAGTGAGAAACAAGCTTTGCTCCTCCTTAAAAAGGGTATAACTCGTGACTTCTCGGATTTCTTTTCGTCGTGGGTTGGAGATGACTGTTGTGCATGGGATGGAATTGGTTGTAACAACATAACTGGCCACATCGTGCGACTTGATCTTCGAAATGGTAATAGTAAAAGTGGTCAGATACTTCCTTCCTTGCTTAATTTGAAATATTTGACTTACTTAGACTTGAGTGGGATCTTCTTTGAAGAAATGATCCATATTCCAGAATTTTTTGGATCATTTAAGGATCTAACATATCTCAACCTCTCTGGGGGCTCTTTTGAAGGTTCAGTTCCCAATCATTTGGGAAACCTTTCTAGCTTACGGTACCTTGATTTAAATAACAATTTTCTTTTAAGCATTGAAAGCATGGAATGGTTATCTAAACTCACTCTATTGAAACACTTGGACCTAACTATGGTTGATCTTTCCAAGGCCATTGACTGGTTTCCAGCCATTAACATGATTGGTAGTTCAATTTCAGTACTCAAACTGTTCGGTTGTCAACTACCTAACAGTATTCCTAGTCATCTTCCTTTCACAAATTTAACATCACTTATTTCACTTGATCTTGGTGGCAACAATCTTGGTCGTAATGAACTGAGCTCTACTTTCCCTTTATGGATTTTGAGCAATACCGGTCTTGTAGATCTCAGTATTGGGTTTAACGATTTTAATGGTCCAATTCCTGAATCTGTTGGAAGGTTGACATTTCTTACTAAACTTGATCTCTCATATAACAATTTTTCAGGTTCTATTCCGAAATCTGTTCAAAGTTTGAGTGCTCTTTCTTCACTAGATCTCTCGTTCAATAAATTTCAAGGTTTCATTTTTGAGTCTGTTGGAAGGTTAACAACACTCACTAATCTTAATCTCCGCTCTAATAAGTTTCAAGGGTTGATGCCTGAATCGCTCGGAAGTTTGCCTTCCCTTTCTCTGCTTGACCTTTCAGACAACAATTTTCAAGGTTTGATTCCTCAATCTATTGGAAATTTGACATCCCTTTCGACACTTATTCTTTCAAACAATAAGTTCAATGATTCAATTCCAACGGGCATGGGCAATCTCACAGAACTTACAAACCTCCTTATTAGTTCAAATAAATTTACAGGTTATCTGCCGGAATCAATTTGCAAACTGTCGAAATTAGAAACATTGCAAGTCGGTGATAATCAGCTGAGTGGAAGCATTCCTACATGCATAGGAAATCTATCCAATTTAATGGAATTGGGTCTTTTTTCTAATTCATGGGAGGGTTTTTTATCTGAGCATCACTTTGCTAATCTCAGAAGGCTGAGATCGTTGTATATTTCTACAAAGCATAGCTTAGTGTTGAATGTTAGTTCTGAATGGGTTCCTCCATTTCAGCTCCAAACTATTTACTTGGGATCCGTAAAAGTTGGGCCAAAATTTCCCCAGTGGCTTCTAACACAGAGACTTATCGAGCATATAAGGATGCCATATGCAAGCATATCAGACAGCATCCCAGCTGACTGGTTTGTAAGTGTGCTCTTATCTCGTGCTAATTTTATTGATCTATCCAATAATGAAATCAACGGAGAACTGCCATCAATTTCTGAACGAAACAGTTTGATTTCATTAGCACTCTCAAATAACCGTTTCTGGGGTAAACTTCCTCCCTCTTTATGCAACCTAACGTCCTTGTGGACTTTAGTTCTCTCAAACAACAATTTTTTTGGAGAGGTCCCTCAATGTTTAGGAAACTTGACACAACTAAGGGATCTTGATATCATGAATAACGGTTTCTCTGGTAATATTCCTGTATCGTTGGGTTCTCTAGGATATCTCACTTATTTAAACTTGCACCATAACAAGTTTCAAGGCAAACTCCCCTTGTCCTTAAAAAATTTGACGGAGTTAGTCGCACTTGATGTGGGAAAAAATGAATTGAGCGATACTCTTCCACATTGGACCAGAGAGCATTTACCGCATCTCAAGTATTTATTACTCCGGTCCAACAATTTTTATGGTGAAATCCCCACGCAGCTTTGCCACCACTCATCGATTCAAGTTTTAAACTTGGCACAAAATAAAATCACGGGAAATATTCCTCCTTGTTTGGGAAATATTAGTGCAATGATTGCAAGTGATGCGAACAGTCTAGGATTCAGTTCGAGTGATGGCGAAATGATAATAGATGATGTGAAAGGATATGAGCAAAATTTTACCTCCACACTCCGGTTTTTTTATTCCATTGATCTATCAAACAACAGTATCAGTGGAGAGATTCCAGAACAGTTGATGGGTCTCCATGGCTTAATGAAATTGAATTTAGCAGGTAATCATCTATCTGGAAGGATCCCAGACAGGATCGGGAAACTGGAAAAACTGGAATTTCTTGATCTTTCAAGGAATGAACTAAATGGTCCTATTCCACAAAGTCTATCGGCTTTAAATTTTTTAAGCCACTTGAACCTCTCCTTCAATGATTTATCAGGGAGAATACCCACTGGAAACCAACTCCAGACCCTCGGAGTCGGTGATCCCTCTATATATGCTGGCAACAGTCAGCTCTGTGGGCAACTAATCCTGAAACCTTGTACTGGTGATACAAAATCACATAAATTTCATGACTACAATGAAGCTGATTCTGATTCAAATGAAGAGCGCCTGTGGTTTAAAGCTGGAATAGGACCTGGTCTGTTGGTTGGCTTTTTGGGATTCTGCGCTTCTTTGCATTTTATCAAGTCTTGGAGGCATTCTTACTTCCATTATGTAGAACAAGTCTTTGACAAGATTGCAGTTGCCGTGGTTTTGTTGAAGAGAAGATTTTTCAGTGGATCATGGTGATTCAACAAGCTATATCCTTGGACGAAAAGGATGATATAAATTTCTACATTGCATAAATAAAGTTTCAGAAATAGTATTTCCAGTTGTATTATATCAATGTACTATATGTTAACGGAGATTATACTCTATGTTGCCTGTGTTCTGTCTCTACTTGTCATCGTTGTGTATTAGACTTTGTGTAAGAAATAGTGTTTGAAAATATCACTAAGCAATGATGCTTCTTGCTTCTTAATCCTCCAGAAGTAAGTACATTATTTCATTTGTTCCATTATGTAATTCAACTAAAAAGGGTGAAGTGACAGGTAGGTGGGTTTATCCTTCATGGGTAAGTCAGTGATCAGGGTCATTACCAATTATCACCAGACAATTTTTATCAAATTCATCCTGAACAGTCAAATATGTTTTTAGTTCCGCTAGTTGATCTTAGGATGAAAGTATGTATAAGCAGCTGCTGCTCTCAATGGTTATCTGAAAGTTAACTACATTAATAGAGAAATGCTACGTGCACAGAAATGATCACAGAATTCTTTTACAGAATGACGTGGTTGTGCCAGCTGTATTCATCATCAATGAGCTTGTCTGCCACTATACTTGTATACCTAACTATGGTTAAATCAATCTGTTTTATCAACGTATTATTTATTTTTATGTTTTATCATCAATATAAAATTTTATAAAAATATTTTTTTCTAATCCTATATTATTTACTTTTTTATGTTCTATATACTTATTTTTTCGATATACTTATTTTGTTTATTTTTTGTAATTTGTTGGGTGAATTTATATTTATGTAAAAACTAATTACTACAAGTGATGAATGATCTCAAATTAAGGATATATTTAGAGTCATAAAAAAAATTAATTTTTTATTTTTAGTTAAATTATTCCATACATAAAAATTGTCTTAAATAATGCAATTCATTATTTAAACTATACTTTAAAATGAGATTAACATTATAACATAGAAAATGTGAATTATAATTTTCTTCTTAAAATATCTTGAGAATCATAAACACGAAATTATGTCAAATTAGCTCAATAAAAATATCTCATAAATTTTTAACTTAAAATACATATTGCCAACTTAAATAAAAAAAGTTGCATACAATAAGAGCGTACCAGTGCCAAACTAGCTCAAACAAAAAAAATTATCATAAATTTCCTACTTAAAATTCACCATTCTTTTCCTCCGTGAATTGCATTATTTTAGACAATAAAATTTTTATCTATAAAATAATTTAACTAAAAAATTAAAAAAAAAATTGATGATGACTCTAAATATATCCTTGATTTGAGATTATTCATCACTTGTAATAATTAGTTTTTACATAAATATAAATACTCACAACAAATTACAAAAAATATATAAAATAAGTAATGATAGAACATAAAAAAGTAAATAATATAGGACTAGAAAAAAAATATTTTTATAAAATTTTATATTGATGATAGAACATAAAAATAAATAATACATAATAGGATAAAAAGTTGATAAAACAGATTGATTTAATCGTAGTTGTAGTTAGGTTAAGGTATACATGTATAGTGGCAGACAAGCTCACATGTATACATGTATTCATTGATGATGAATACAGCTGGCACTACCACGTCATTCTGTAAAAAAATTCTGTGACCGTTTCTGTGCATGTAGCATTTCTCACATTAATATATAGCTCTCCACTTCAATAGAACAAATGAAATGTTCGAAATCAATTTACATGGTTTTTTTTGGATATACAGAATATAGAGAATGATAAGCAAAGAATAGTTTGTACATGATAATTGCATCTAATTGCACCCAATAAACTATTGGCAAAGCCCATGATCAACTCGCATCATTTTTACATAAATTTACAGTACCTTGATTTAAACTATAATGATATGTTAAGTATTGATAACATGGGATGGTTATCTAAACTTTCTTTGTTGGAACACTTGGATCCATCATCTATTGATCTTTCCCGGGCAACTGATTGGCTTCCATCCATTAACATGTTTCCTAAATTTATGTCCACATTTCATTAGAGTAGTGTCTTTCAGTGAATCAAAAGAAACTGCAAAATTTGCACAAGCTAGTTTTAAAACTTTTAAGTACTTCGCCGTTTAGCAAATACAAATAAGTTAAAGAGCGAACCTCGTACCATAATGGACAGTGATGGCGCATGGAGTTTTCCACACATGAATGGTTATTCCTCAGGCTTCCTGTATGCTTTAACGAATAAAAGATGAGGCAACTCTAAAAGGAGATTATCTGCAAGATGATTGAGCTTCGAGAAAGGATCTTAAACATAATAAGATCATAAAAGTAACACATACTAACAATAACTTCACAAAACAGATCCCAACAATGCATTGTTAAACCAGAGAGAGACTAGCTGTAAATTTATCGATTGGTAAGATTATCAACAATTAGGACCAAAACAGAGAAAGTACCTTCGTTTTAATCCAGGAATAACAAGTTCTTTGACTGGAATATTTGTCTTATACATTAGGACCAAAACAGAGTAAATACCTTCGTTTTAAATTTAATCACGTTATCTGTGGGAACTAAAGAAAATGAGTACATACATTACCAATTTTTTTTTTTTGAATAAAGGTAATTCTTATTTACACACATACTGAATAAATTGATTTCCAAATATAGAAGTGCCATGTTTCCACGACAGTGACAACGAACTTTGATTATTTGACTTGTTTGAGGTCCTTGAACAGAGAGCTGGACAACTCAAAGAGACTAGGTGTCACATGGTCGGGTTTTTCACCAAAACTTGAACATGTGCGGTCTGTCCTTGTGCCCGAGCGCATCAAGACCAGTCAGCCCAAAATGGAGGTTGTCACTCAGCAACCTTAACACAATGCAGCGGAATCACAAATACCAATGATGGCTTAGTGTGTGCAGTGTATAAAAGTAAATGAACACAATTGTTTACAAGCAAAACGCCCAACCTTCTATTGCTCAACTCAATACAAAGGAAACCTACAATTTGGAAGCACTCACTTGGCTTCACCAAAATACATACAAAAGCACTCACTTGGCTTTCTCTCAGAATACAACTATATGTGACTCACTTGCATATATCTTAGCACTCTCTCTGCCTATTACAATGCTATAGAATACATGTATATATGCTAAACTACAGCAGCCACGTTTTTCCCAAGTCATGGGCAGTTACCAGCAGTTACTCCCATCTATAGCAGTTACAAGGACACCTGTCAGCCAGCCAACCAATTGTGCAAACCCCTGGGCAGTTACCAGCAACTCTAATAACCCACAATAATATATATAACACATATATATCACCCATTAGTTAGCCACGTTTTTGTTGTCTCAGCCATGCCACCTGTAAAGCCCACAATCATATTTTCCCCACATGTGCCCAATAAATGACCCATGCCTTTGGACTTCATGTTTGGGCTGCCCAGCCAGCCATGTCTTCAGTCCAACACCAATGTCAAGCCACCAACTAGCTCCAGCAACTAAACACAATATCAGCCCACCATCAAGCCATCAACTAAGCCCACATCGAACCACAACTTTGGCACCAACCATCGATGCCGGGTTTTGGCGACCTTGGGGACCAACCACCGCCAAGCCAAAACCAACCAGCAACCAAGAGGTCTTACAAACCCACCCACACCATTTGAGCCTGATGTCCTCATCAGCTTGTTTGCTACTTCAGTAGTCCCACTTCACCTCGCAGAACCAACAATCTAAACCAAAACGTTTATTCCTAGCAACGTCGCCCAAGTACACCAACTTGGCGACAAGTACAGGCACTAGGCTGCCTGCTAGCCTTGCTACCCATCAGTTCCCAAAAACGTCCCCAATAGATGGAGACTCCAACCTGCAACCATGCGTTTCTGACTTGTCTCCCACTTCAGGCTCAAGATCACACATCACATCGCCAATTAACACCCTAGTTGCACTTAACCTCGACTTTACTGTCTTCTTTTCCAACGACCTTGAAGCTGCCTTCACAAAGCAACATTCCTCATTTCCCATCAACATACCATCAACATGCGACATAATCATGCAATTGGCATCTTTCAAAAAATCCATACCAAGAATGCAATCAATATCATCTAAAGGTATAACACTGAACAAGTATTTACCTTGCCATGCCCCAACTTTCAAGCTCACATCTGAAGTGCCCCGAATCTGTTGTGCATCCATGTTTGCAGCTTTGTACTTCAAATTACTAGGCTTCATCTTTAACCCCAGCAACTCCACACACCTTTCTGCAACAATACAATTTGTGGCCCCCGTATCAACCATCGCCAACATCTCATGCCCATTCATCTGAACATTCACATACATAAGCCCATCACTAGGCACTGACTTTCCCATTCTCAAAGTCACCAAACGTATAGGACTAACCCTCGCAGCTACATCCTCAGTTTCAACATCATTCTCTTTGTCCACGGTTATTGCATTAAGCTTCTCCCTCATTGGACACGCTCTCATCAAATGTGGTCCTCCACAGATATAGCATCCCTTCTCTTTCAAACTTTGGGACTGCCCAACACTCTTGGTGTCACCCGCACCATTTTTCTTGTCAAATTTCTTGTCTCTGCCCTCAACCTTTTTGTTCCTTCCATTGCCTTTCCCTTTATCAGCATCACTAGAACCAGCATTTTTGAAGTCCACCAGACTATCAGCGGCTGCAATTGCAGTAGGCAGGTCCTTCACCGCTTGCCTCCTCAATTCTGCCTGCGCCCAAGGTTTTAGCCCAGCCAAGAAATTATACAACTTATCCTCATCAGACATATTCTTAATGTCTAGCAACAACGAACTGAATTCTTTCACATAGTCCCTCACAGAATCTTTTTGCTTCAAGTTCCGTAGACTATCTCTAGCAAGCCAAGAAGAATTAAGGGGTAAGAACTGCTCCTTCAATTCCTTCTTTAACGCCTCAAACGTGGTTATCTCTGGCCTGTCCGCGCTAGCATCACCATCCGTCCGCGTACGCCACCACAGTTTAGCATCACCAACCAAGTACATACTTGTAATTGAAACTTGCTCAACCTCCTCAATATGAGCAGCCTTGAAATATTGCTCCATATCCCACAGAAAATTCTCCAAATCCTTGGCAACTCTTGCCCCATCATAAGACTTGGGTTCTGGAATTTTCAACTTCGTATGGCCCTCTCTACCACCTGTCGAACCGGCAACAGCAGCACGTTTAACCAACACCAATTCATCATTCAACTCTTGAATTTTGGCATCATAACCTTCTTTCATAACCCTCATAAGATCATTAACCGTCGTCTTGAACTCATCCAGGCCCTCCCTCAGAACCTGCACTTGATTCGCTACCGGAATCTCATCTGTTGTCAAAGGCACACCCAAAAACTCTTCTAGCCTTAGCAACCTTTCTGCAGTCGAAGTACTACCCACCATTCTCGCAACACAGCTCTGATACCAGTTGTCACAGGGTCGGGTTTTTCACCAAAACTTGAACCTGTGCGGCCTGCCCTTGTGCCCGAGCGCACCAAGACCAGTCAGCCCAAAACGGAGGTTGTCACTCAGCAACCTTAACACAATGCAGCGGAATCACAAATACCAATGATGGCTTAGTGTGTGCAGTGTATAAAAGTAAATGAACACAATTGTTTACAGGCAAAACGCCCAACCTTCTATTGCTCAACTCAATATAAAGGAAACCTACAATTTGGAAGCACTCACTTGGCTTCACCAAAATACATACAAAAGCACTCACTTGGCTTTCTCTCAGAATACAACTATATGTGACTCACTTGCACATATCTTAGCACTCTCTCTGCCTATTACAATGCTATAGAATACATGTATATATGCTAAACTACAGCAGCCACGTTTTTCCCAAGTCATGGGCAGTTACCAGCAGTTACTCCCATCTATAGCAGTTACAAGGACACCTGTCAGCCAGCCAACCAATTGTGCAAACCCCTGGGCAGTTACCAGCAACTCTAATAACCCACAATAATATATATAACACATATATATATCACCCATTAGTTAGCCACGTTTTTGTTGTCTCAGCCATGCCACCTGTAAAGCCCACAATCATATTTTCCCCACATGTGCCCAATAAATGACCCATGCCTTTGGACTTCATGTTTGGGCTGCCCAGCCAGCCATGTCTTCAGCCCAACACCAATGTCAAGCCACCAACTAGCTCCAGTAACTAAACACAATATCAGCCCACCATCAAGCCATCAACTAAGCCCACATCGAACCACAACTTTGGCACCAACCAACGATGCCGGGTCTTGGCGACCTTGGGGACCAACCACCGCCAAGCCAAAACCAACCAGCAACCAAGAGGTCTTACACTAGGAGGGTAGAAGTTTGATTACATTATTTAATTTGTTCTGGTTGAACTCACCGAATAAATGTATAATTTAAAATTACTTAAAGGCTTTAAGTTACCTAAAATCAAAAGTTTGAATTCATAAGTACAAAATAATTTTTTAAAAGAGAATTAAGTTATAAGTTGCATAGGTAGGTAAATGAAACAATAAACCAACTTCCTATAACATTTCAAGCTATTTTTTTAAAAGTTTTGGCAACATTAAAAACGGAATTTGAACTTATTCCATGAAATCACTGGCTAAGAATCTATTACTCCCTCCGTCCCACTAGATTCTATACAGTTTTTTTTCACTGCATGGCACGCATTTTAAGGCTCCTGTAAAGTATAGTTCTATAACTTATTTTTAAAATTTTCTTTTTTTTTTGTATAAAAATTTAACATACCTATTTTTATACAAAAAAAGAAAATTTGAAAAATAAGTTATGGAACTATCCTTAAAATGCACCTTAAAATGCGTGCCACACCCCCGTCCCCCAATGTATAGTTTCTGCTGGGACAGAGGGAGTACTATATACTCCCTCCGTTTTTTTGAGTTCTTTACATTTGCTTTTTGCACGTAAACCAAGATAGTGGATGTAATATTGTTAAAATAAATGAAATAATGAGTGTAATAGTAATTTTATTGTTAAAATAAATGAAGTAGTGGGTGTAATAGTGTAAAGGGTTGATAAGGTGGAGTGAAGTAGTGGATGTAATAATGTAATTTATTATTAAAAGTTACTATTTTTAGTAATGTAAAGAAATGAAATGGACGGCCCAAATTAGAAAATGTAAAGAAATGAAAAGAACGGATGGAGTATTAAACTTCAACACAAGGGCAAAGTTTGCCTTTTTAATGCCTGTGAAATTACAATTTTACCCCAATAATTTCAAAAATTACAAAAATATCATTTTTTAATAAATATATAAAAAGTAATGAAATTATGTTGATGTTTGGATTCAAAACACTGACCTTCTTCTCTCAAACTCATGTCATAACTAGGGGTGTAAATGAGTCAAACTGTTCGTGAGCTACTCGAGCTCGGCTCGTAAAATATTTGAATTCGGTTCGATAATAATCGAGACGAGCTCGAGCTCGAGCTATTCGAATAGTTGACCGAGCCGAGCTCGAGCTTCATATTACTCGATTCGTATGGCTCGCGAGCCTAATCGAGCTTATATATATTTTATTATATATATATATATTATTTATATATTATTTTTATGTTATTTATATATTATTATGTAAATATTTAATATTTGTATATTTAATCGAGTCGAGCTCGAGCCGAACTTAAGGTATTCGAGTTTTTGTTGATAAATAGTTAAATTGATTCGAGCTTTCGAGCCGAGCTCGAACATATCACATATGTGTCGAGCCGAGCTTCGAGCTTGAAATTTATGCCTCGGTCGAGCTCGAGCCCGGACTATTTAATCGAGCTCGAGCCGAGCCTGGTCAGTGTTCGGCTCGGCTCGTTTACAACCCTAGTCATAACCAACTATTCTACACTTAATTTTGAGATTTGTTTAAAAATCCTATAAGATAAACCACATATTCTCTTCTTGTCTCTTACTCTTTTATTTTTATTTTTGACTTAATAAAATATTGATTTATATTATTTCAATTTGCCTTTTTAATGCCTGTGAAATTACAATTTTACCCCTATAATTTCAAAAATTACAAAAATACCATTATTTAATAAATATATAAAAAGTAGTGAAATTATGTTAATGTTTGGATTCGAATCACTGATCTAATTCGAATTACTGATCTTCTTCTCTCAAACTCATGTCATAACCAACTGTGCTACACTTAATTTTGAGATTTGTTTAAAAATCTTATAAGATAAATCACATATTCTCTTCTTGTTCTTCCTCTTTTATTTTTATTTTTGACTTAATAAAATATTGATTTATATTATTTCAATTTGCCTCTTTAATGCCTGTGAAATTACAATTTTACCCCTATATTTTCAAAAATTACAAAAATGCCATTATTTAATAAATATATATAAAGTAATGAAATTATGTTGATATTTGGATTCGAACCACTGACCTTCTTCTCTCAAACTCATGTCATAACCAACTATGCTACAATTAATTTTGAGATTTGTTTAAAAATCCTATAAGATAAACCACATATTCTCTTCTTGTCTTTTGCTCTTTTATTTTTTATTTTGATTTTTGACTTAATAAAATATTGATTTATATTATTTCAAGAATATTGGATAGATAAAATTACAAAAAATATTCTAATCAATTGAGTATACTCTACAATTTTGTTTTGTCATTTTAGATAATTGATATAAAAATAAAATTTTAGATTATGCATAATGTAACCGACTACAAAAAATAGATTTATTTACATGTGTCTCCGTGTAAATTTTAAATTCTTGAAATAAAAAATAAGATTTGGTTTTAAGAAATACGTAAATTTTAGTTATCAAATCATACATAGTTAATAATTGATTCACATTAGTTTTAGATATATAAAAATTTAAATACATGAGTTATATTAGGGGGCTTTGGTCGATCAACTATTTAGATTTTCAACGATTTAAATATATGATTGGTCTAAAAATATAAATATTTAAATGTACACAAAAAATAATTAAAATTATGTTAAAAAAATGATAACTCTAAAAATATGATCTATCGTGTATATATATAAAAATAATATAATTAACATTCAAATTAAATAAAAAATGTATGAATTTTTAAATCATAAATATTACAAAACTACAATAATTATTTACAATGATCAATTAGATTATAACTCGACTATAAATTATGGTGCATATGAATTTTTATATAATATGACAAATTGATCGATATAATAAATAATGGTTGAGTTATAACAAGATCAGTTTACGATAAAATCAAAAATTTGATTTTAGATTTCATATACATGCACATGTCATTAAGGTCGTTTAATCATATTTAACATCGACTGAAATATTTAGAAAATTTTAAAATTGAATTAAAAAAATAATTCAAAATATAATATAAAAAATTTGTATGCAAAATTAAAAAATAATTATGAAAACATTAAATAAATTGAAATATTATCGATTATCATATTTGTTTTTTTTGAAATGAAAATATAACAGTTCTCATTAATTAGAACAAAACACATCCGGAACAGAACCCCAACTCGCAATACAACCATGTTGAAAAACAAATAGACAAGCTAACACAATTAGTTTGTTTACTGGTCGTTTAACAAACAGAATTTAAACATTATTGAAGCTAAAAAAGAAATTAAAGACATGCTAATCAATCCAAATTGCAGCCATATATCCCTGAATATAATAGTATCACAGTTGACCTTTAACACATAAGAACCATTGGTAGCCCAGTGTTTAGAAGCCCCAATTGCATAAAGTGAGGTTGGAGAAACTGCACCCTAGTTATCTACTTGCCGGTTACCATCTATAGACATGACGTAAATGAAATTCCCAAAGGATGAACGATCTTCTATTGTGAAAAGGTTAGGTCTTGCAATAATCACCACCGCCCGAGTCCCGAATCGACATTTCCAGATCTCTCAAGACACCAATTGAATCATTATCAAAATACCAAAATAACAAAACAAAACATACTGAACCATACGAAACACAAACCACTGCAAAAGCAGAGATATAAAACATCCAAAAAATGGATGTAAGAATCAAAAATCTCACCCAAAGATGAAGATTATTGAAAATTATTAAAGAAAAAAATAAAAATAAAATAAGAGAAAGGAGAAAATGGGTCTTCTGTGATGACTATTGTTATTTAGATCGAGTGTATGTACGTAGTAGAAGTAGAGTGAAGAGGAGGAGGCGGGTGAGGAAAGAGATGGGAGAGAGGGGGTCGACTCTCATTATCTCATTAGGTTTAAAATTTCAAAATACTCATCGATAAACATATTTTTAATTACAAAATTATTTGAATATATATACAGTTTTGGAAAAATAATTAATTCAATGCCCGTGCCTTGCACCGCCTTTTACGCTAGTTAAGAGAATAATCGAAAATTAATTAAATTTAAATTTGATTTTACAATTAATTGTTAAATTTGATTTTACATATATAATTGTCATATATTTAGACATATGTTTTAAAATATTATATGATCGGAATAATAAAATTTAAAACATCTAACTTTTGAATTGGAAATCAATTCGAGAGTAAAAAAGTTAAAAGAGTTTGATATCTAACCGTATAATATAGTAATTATGTATATCATGATGCAGTAGAACCTCTATAAATGAATATCCTTGGACCAAATTATATATTCATTTAGAGAGATTATTTATTTATCGATTAATGAATATTTTATTTATTTATCGATAAATGAATATTTATTCATTTAGATATTATTTTTAATTTTTTTAATACATTTTATATTCAAATGTACCTAAAATTTATTATAGGTTTATAATATTTATATGATATTTAACTACATTCATTTTTTTTTAACTACATTCATTTGTTTTAACATTCTAAATTAGTTTTACAACTACATGGAATATATTTACTAAGTGCACTGCATAGTACCTATGCATCCATACATTCCTTGTGTGTAGAATATTAAAAAACATGCATTAATTGGAAAAACCAATAAATTTTAGAAGCATTTCTCGAGAAGATACGATTTATTAATGTGTATGAAAAGTATTAATTGGATTAAATGTATTCGTATATTTATATAAATATAAATATAATATTGAAAATATAGTGATTATTCATTTATATTTAAATAGGGCAGATAAAGACTTATTTTTTAATTCGTTAATGCATTTAGCAAGATTATTCATTAAGCCCATTTTCCAATGTCGGGACCGGAAAAAATTATTCATTTGTTGATGTTATTAATTTATCGAATATTCATTTATCGAGATTCTACTGTAATTTTTCTTTCTCATTTTTTTAAAGTTCTACAAAATGATCAATTTTTTTACATATTTTTTAATTTTTAACAATTATGTTGATTTTGATTGATTGATCTAATTTTTGATTGATTAGAACGATTTTCAAGAATTTTAGACCAATTTTTTAAAATTTTAACTCGAGTTTGATGAGTTACCATTTTACAATTAATAGTTAACTGTTTGAACACTGATTATAAATATAATTTTAAATAATAATATAGTTACTATGAAGAATCCCAAACATCGGTTACTCTAGTATGTTCCCACTTTTTAAAAAAACAAAAAAAATAATGCTACTCCGGTATGTTGTTGTACATTAATTTGCAATGACATGAAAGTATTGTAACACTGTTCAGGGTGGCCCATGCCAAATAGTCTTACGCTTAGGATTTCCAAAATCCAAGGGTCTAAGTAGTAAAAGGGCAATAAAAAGAAGGGTATTTACTAAAAATATCATGTTTAAAGTTTCTATTTTCAAAAATACCATCTCCTTGAATTAATTGCAATTTTATCAACCTAAGTTTCAAAATTGCAAAAATACCAACCCTAACCCTAAGGGTGGGATGCTATTTTGGTTGCAATCACATGCAACCACATTCAACTTTTTTTAAGGTGGGGTGTGCTATTTTGGTTGCAACCACATGCAATCACATTCAACTTTTTTTTAAGGTGGGGTGCTTTTGGTGGATTTGAGTTATAAGGCCCCGCTAGGGGCAATATTCAACCAAATGCAACCAAATTCAGATGGTATTTTGGTTGCAACCACATTCAACTTTTTTTTAAGGTGGGTGCTTTTGGTGGATTTGGGTTACAAGGCCCCGCCAGGGCAATATTCAACCAAATACAACCAAATTCAACTTTTTTTTTAAGATGGGGTGATTTTGGGTTGCAGGGCCCCGCCAGGGGCAATATTCAACCACATGCAACTCTATATATATAAATAGTTGCATGTGGTTGTCAACAACTGAATGCAACCACATTCAACTGAATGCAACCACATTCAACTTCTTTTTAAAAAAAAGGTAGGGTGATTTTGGTGGCTTTGGGTTGCATGGCCCCGCCAGGGGCAATATTCAACTGAATGCAACTGATATCAGAAATTGAGTTGAATGTGGTTGCATTCAGTTGCTGATTTCAGGTTCACTTTGTCAGTTGTCATTTTCGAACTCATTTTTGGATTATATATATATATATATATATATATATATATATATATATATACACATATATATATATATATATATATATATATATATGCAAGCGTTCAAATAGAAACCAAACTTAGAATAGAAACTAGAAACCTACACTAAATAAATTATATTTCATTTATTTTAATGGCCCCGCTAGGGGCACCTTCACAAAAAACTTATAAAATTCTTGGCTCTATTCAACAAAAATATAAAAAAAATAAAAAAATTTAAAAAAAATTACTGTTCACGTGCCACGTCATCACATGAACAGTAACTTTTTTTTTATTTTTTTGTTGAATAGAGCCAATAATTTTAAACGTTTTTTGTATTGGGGTACCCCTAATTTGGTCATTAGATTAGCTTGAAATATTTAATTTAGGTTTAGTTTTTAGTTTCTATTATAAGTTAGTTTCTATTAGAACAAGACCCTATATATATATATATATATATATATATATATAGAGTTAAAAAATGAGGTCGAAAATGACAACTGACAAATGGAACCTGAAAACAGAAATTTAGTTGCATGTGGTTGCATTCAGTTGCAAATTTAGTTGAATATGCCCCTGCGGGGCCATGGAACCTAAATCCACCAAAATATCACCCACCTTAAATATATATATACATGGGTGGCCCTGAGGCAGTGCCACCAGTGCAATTGCACTGGGCCCACTAACCTCAGGGACCCCAAATAAAATTTGTGCCCTTTAATATATACATACTTGTATAAATGTTTCCGATGCTTATTTTTAATAATTTGGTTCAAAACTTGTACATATCGTATATGTGTTTGATTAAAAATTATGATTACATTAACGTGTTTGTAATGATATTTTTTGTGTATTAACTATCAATTCATATGCTCTTTATTTCGTTACGTGTTTGTTCCAATGTCTAAGTCATTCTACGTTCCTGATATATATAATAAAATATATGTTCTTCATTTGTTTGAATTTGTGATTTGAAATTAGTGATTAAAAATTTATATGCTCCTTTCACTTGAGATTGTACAAAAGGAATTTGTTGTACTTATTTTATCTAAAAAGGCTTGGTATTCTAAGAAAAAAGGTTGGTTTTTTAATGAAATCCCAATGAAAAAAATAGTTATAGAACTGATTTTTTAAATACACTATCTTTGTTTTTGTTCTGGAAGTTCATATATCTAGTTTCTTAATTTTCAGTTGAGAACTATTGCACTTCTAAGAATATATCAACTTTTCACTTTTGGTTTTACAAATTATTTTCATAAGGGCCCCTAAATTTTTTCCGCACTAGGCCTATAAATTTTCAGGACCGACCCTGTATATATATATATATAGAGTTCTCGAAAATGATAACTGACAAATGGAACCTGAAATCAGAAATTTAGTTGCATGTGGTTGCATTCAGTTGCAAATTTAGTTGAATATGCCCATGCGGGGCAATGAAACCTAAATCCACCAAAATATCACCCACCTTAAATATATATATATTTAATTTAGAAAACTAAATTAAAATATAGCACATATGGTATTCAAACTGATCGTTGGGAGATGAAGAAAAATGTGGTGAAATTAGATTTTAAAAAAATATCACCGATTGACGGGAAAAATCAAATTAAAAACGAAGGGGATTAGGTGGGATTGTGTGTGTGAGGGTGTATTTGATTAGTGTGTGGGTGCCCCTGGCGGGGCCATTGATTATAATACATCCAATGGTTAGGATTAATACCTTAGTTTTCTTCAAAAAAAGAGTTCTCTTTTGATCATTTGCCTATATATATATATATATATATATATATATATATATATATTTAAAAAATGAGGTCGAAAATGACAACTGACAAATGGAACCAGAAATCAGAAATTTAGTTGAATGTGGTTGCATTCAGTTGCAAATTTAGTTGAATTGTGGTTGCATTCATTTGGATATGCCCCTGCGGGGCCAGGAAACCCAAATCCACCAAAATAGCCCCCACCTTAAAAAAAAAAAAGTACACAGGCGGAAATACTGTTCATCCGAAATTTTGGGCAAGAAATTGGATTGAAAGAAGATGGTATTTTTGAAAGAATTTACTTTTGACAATATATTTATGAAAATAGCCCTAAAAAGAAATGGAAGGTAATTAATCAAATGTTTAGATTTCTTGGAAGGAAAATGTTAACTACAACCCTTAGGGCTATGGTTAAAATGTTATGTGATATTTTTTAATTGGCTCAAGTTGTACCCCACTAGCAAAAAAATATGTGCCCCATGCATTCACATAAATCATCCAATAAAAATTCACCACAAGGCAAAAATTAATTCTTAAACATAGCCCTAAGGGCTGTTGTTAACAGGATCCTTCTTGGAAAGGAGTATTCTAACTATAATCGTTATTATTGCCGAACAGGGTTTTTCAAAACTAAAGTTGATGAAGTGTTATGATTGTTCAATCATGTCTGAAGAAAGGTTAAGTGGTTAATCTATAAAAAAATTAATTGATATTTTTACATCTAAAAATGCAATGCGTGTTATATTTAAATAAAATAATGAGAATATTTTACCTACTATATCGTTGTTTGTTTTATTAGTAAATCTTAAGTAAATATATTGTTTGCAAAAAAAAAAAGTTAGGTCCTATAATTTGGGTTCAGGAGGTCTTATATGAACCCATTGTCGAGAGTGGATCACGGAGCCTATCTTTGCGTGTGAAAATATTGGGGATTGTAGAAAATCAAACCTCTGCATGATTGAGCTATGATATAACTAACTTATCTAAAATCTTACGGCATGATTACATCTTAACCTTTGCAGAGCCTGCTCTATGCGGGATATAATGGGTTTATTTGGTTTGGTTTTTATCTAAAATTTTAAAGCCTTAAAGTGTTATGGTTCTCACGGCGGATTTCAGTATTGTTTCAAAGTTACGTTTTCAAAACTAAAATCAAATTTTTTTTAATTTTCATGACTAAAAGGTGTTTCTCAGCGGATTTCAGTATTGTTTCAAAGTTACGTTTTCAAAACTAAAATCAAATTTTTTTAATTTTCATGACTAAAAGGTGTTTGTAAAAAAAAATTCTCAAAACATTTATACTCTTTATTAAAAGCAGAAACTCCTTTTAATGATATACCAGGTGTACCGCGTATGCCACTAAATATTAATTAATTTAATTAATTAAAATTGTAATATTATATAATAATTTAATTTAATAATTAAATTATATACTATGAGTGTATTAACTAAAAATTGAAATAAAAATCAGGAATATAGTATTACATAAAACTTAAAACTCCTTCACTAAATATTAATTAATTTAATTAATTAAAATTGTAATATAATATAATATAATAATTTAATTTAATTTAATAATAAAATTATATACTATTAGTCTATTAACTAAAAATTAAAATAAAAGTCAGGAATATGGTATTACATAAAACTTAAAACTCTTTTAATTAATATTTAAAAAATATCTATAATAGATTAATAATAAATACAATTAATAATATAACTACTCTTATATTATTAGAATGAAGTTATGTAAATTTAATTAATTAAAATAATAATATTAAATATTAATTTAATTTAATAGTGAAGTTATATACTAGGAGTTTATTAACTAACAATCGAAATAAAAATCGAGAATATAATATTATATACAACTTGGTGCTTTAAGATTTTATTTATTTAAATAAATTAAAAATTAGAAATTTAAGATAATTTATCACAATCCGTAATTCGCAGGGTTATCGGTAGTATTCTTAAAACTACAAGAAGCATGGGAAGCGTTATATCTAAAAAATAATAGGGATAGTTTCAAAACTACCCATGTGAACTATCAGATTTTTAAATATATACTACCCATCTTTCTGAAATTCTAAAAATACCGACCTTGTTTTCAAAATTCCAAAAATACTACCTTCCTCAATTGCAACTTTTGCAACCTCATTTGCAACTTCCAGTTTTCAAATTTCTGATTTCATGTTCTGGGGTTCAGATGTCATTTTCGACCTCTTTTTTGGACTCTGATATATATATATATATATATATATATATATATATATATATATATATATATATCAGAGTCCAAAAAAGAGGTCGAAAATGACATCTGACAAATGGAACTTGAAATCAGAAATTTGAAAACTGGAAGTTGCAAATGAGGTTGCAAGGCCCCGCCAAGGGCACTCATAATTGGTGAATTTTGGTTGCAAGGCCCCGCCAGGGGCACTCATAATTGGTGGATTTCTGATTTGCAACTTTCAGTTTTCAGTTGCAACTTTTGCAACCTCAGTTGCAACTTTTGCAACCTCAGTTGCAACTCCTCAGTTGTAACTTTTGCAACCTCAGTTGCAACTTTTGCAACCTCAGTTTTCAGTTGCAACTTTTTCAACCTCAGTTGCAACTTTTGCAACTGAGGTTGCAACTTTTGCAACTGAGGTTGCAACTTTTGCAACTGAGGTTGCAACTTTTGCAACTGAGGTTGCAACTCCTCAGTTTTCAGTTGCAACTTTTGCAACCTCGGTTGCAACTTTTGCAACCTCAGTTGCAACTTTTGCAACCTCAGTTGCAACTTTTGCAACCTCAGTTGCAACTCCTCAGTTGCAACTTTTGCAACCTCAGTTGCAACTTTTGCAACCTCAGTTTTCAGTTGCAACTTTTGCAACCTCAGTTGCAACTTTTGCAACCTCAGTTGCAACTTTTGCAACTGAAAACTGAAAGTTGCAAATCAGAAATCCACCAATTTTGAGTGCCCCTGGCGGGGCCTTGCAACCCAAATTCACCAATTATGAGTGCCCCTGGCGGGGCCTTGCAACCCAAATTCACCAATTATGAGTGCCCTTGGTGGGGCCTTGCAACCTCATTTGCAACTTCCAGTTTTCAAATTTCTGATTTCTAGTTCCATTTGTCAGATGTCATTTTCGACCTCTTTTTTGGACTCTGATATATATATATATATATATCAGAGTCCAAAAAAGAGGTCGAAAATGACATCTGAACCCCAGAACATGAAATCAGAAATTTGAAAACTGGAAGTTGCAAATGAGGTTGCAAAAGTTGCAATTGAGGAAGGTAGTATTTTTGGAATTTTGAAAACATAAAAGTATAATGAGGTAGTATTTTTGAAAAAATGATTTTATAGAAGTGAAAAGATAGTTGGGTGGTAGTAAAATTGGAAATAATTATTAAAATCTTATTTATTTATGTAAATATCCCAAAATAATATATATTTCTTTGACAATAGCATTTTATGTTATATTTTATATTCTTTGTTTTGTAATTTTATTTTTGAATAACCATTTTGTTTTGTTGTCATTTTCTCAAAATCACTTGTTTTATAGGAATAATTTTCTTATTTCTTTTAAAAAAACAGAATTAAAGCTGTCGTTTTAGTTATCATTCTCTTGGCCTGGAAAAGAATACTAGTAGAACTTTAGTTTCCAATTGTTGAAGACTTGAAGGGCATGCCTCCTGGAACAAGGACCTGGAAATCTAAAGCTTTGAACAATTTGAGCGTGTATGAGACGGGATATTTTGGACCTGGAAAATAATGCCAAATAAGCTGATTATTCATCTTCAGTTCATGTACCCTGAAGCCTGCTCATATGTATAAATTGTGATCGAACTATTTAAATATAATGTTCATATATATACAAAGCTAGAAAATAAGTCTATACTAGCTATAATCATCTTAAATTCTAGCAATCATGTTACTCTTTGTGTATGCATTAGCTTTTCTAGCAAGTTTCAAGTTCGGTTGTGGGAGCAAAGTTGGAGGCTTTTGGAACACAAGTTGCATTGAAAGTGAGAAACAAGCTTTGTTGCTGCTTAAAAGAAACCTAGTTGATGAGTTCAATTACTTGTCAACATGGAAAGGAGATAACTGTTGTGCATGGCATGGAATTGATTGTAACAACAGAACCAGCCATATCATCAAACTTGATCTTCGAAATGGCCAACTAAGAGGTAATCGAATACTACCTTCCTTGCTTGATTTGCAATATTTGACTTACCTAGACTTGAGTTCCAACAGTTTTGGTAAGATGCAGATTCCAGAATATTTTGGGTCCTTTAAGGAACTAACTGTTAGGAATCTGCCCGATTCCCTGCGAATGCGGAAGCGATTTGGTAAATATGTGTGCTTAGATCCCACAAATATACGTGATAGTAATGAAGCAACAAACCAACAATACAGTAAAAGAGGCAAGAGATTTAACGTGGTTCGGCCCAGCCTACATCCACAAGATCAACAACTTCACACTAGATAAAAGAGATTACAATATCCGGGTATCCGGCCCCTTGAATTTCATACAAAAATTCAGCCCTACAATACCTATTATGTATATCCCCAACTCACTGAAGTGTTTATCTCAAAACCTCCCCCTATCACTGTTTCCCGACAACCTTTCCTTCTCTCCCTCTCCCAATCCGGACAGTGTCACACAACCTGATAGAAAGACCTCTGCAGCGGGACCACCTCTGATGGCTGCAGTCAGACCCAAGTATCCTAAGGAATAGTTTAGGCACGAGGACCTTCTATCCCGACACTTCCTGAAAGCGGGCTAAACCGGCTTTCCTACTAGACGGACTATCTAGCAGCTATAGAGAGAGAAGAGAGAATTTTGGTGTAAATATTATGAATGAGGATATGGGTATTTATAGGAGGGGGTTTGTAGTTGGTGGAGGGGTTGGTGGAAAGAAGAGTTGATGAAGTTTGGTGGAGTTTGGCAAGACAATATGGCCGGTTGCCTAACAATCTCCCCCTCTTTCCAAACTCACAGCTCTTCACTTGCATTCCATACCTGCACCTTGTTGGCACAACTCCAACTTTTCCTCGATCCGTGTCATTCCCTACGACAAAACTCCCCCTGAGTCCAAGACTCCAAACTATACCCTAGTTTGCACATTCATTCTCGAATGCCCACTTGCTATACGCACAAGTGTACCATTGACCTCTATTTGTCCAACTACATACATGTGAAGCAATCTGTTGTATACACACATACTCACTTGATTCACGTCGGCCAATCCCATATGTAGTCCATCACACACACAAGTGTGACCATCACACAAACAAGTGTGACCATCGATCTTTCATTTACTCCCCAACTGCATATCAAACAAATCAATCTGTTGCATGGTTCACTGCTCACTTGATTCGTGTTGATCGATGCCCATATGCAGCTGCAACACACCAACTACTCGTTGATGTCGTGGAAGCCCTTCGACCAAGCATCCATCCCAGCAGTCTTTGCACCATCGTCTAGACTGGAAGGCAATACAACCGCAGCAGTATCCTTCAAGTCACTCTTCCCTCGTGCACGAGATAACCAGATTTTCGAAGTTCCAGTACGTTCTGGCCACGTACTAATCAGACGATATATTCCCCCACGTAGCTCTCCCTTCATCCGAACCACACGGCCTCTTTTGATATTCATAGCTCCCCCTACTACAGAGCATCTGTAGCCTTCTGAAGCTAACCGACCGATAGATATTAGATTCTTCCTCAGCTTAGGCACATATCTTACCCCGTTCAAGCTGCGAACTATTCCATCGAACATTTTGATTTTCATAATTCCAATCCCCTTGATCTCACAAGTAGATCCATCAGCCAAAAAAACTGTTTCATTCTTTGTATCTTGGAATTTGTCAAAATGCCCCCTCTCGGAACATACATGGTAAGATGACCCTGAGTCTAATATCCATTCTCCTGGAGAACTAGTGCCTCGATTGAAGACGGTGCAAACATCTTCACAATCGAGAGTAACCACTGCCAATGATGCATCTGGATCCTTCTTATTAAGCGGACAATTCGGCTTAATATGACCCCACTCCTTGCAACCAAAGCACTGCATGCCCTTTTCCCTGTATCTGGATTTACCCCTGCTATTGGTAGATCCTCTCACAGCACCTCTTCCTCTATTATTTTGACTACGCAAAGCCAAAACTGTCATTCCGTCCTTGTCACCATCCTGGTTCTTCCTTCCAGCATTTGACAAAAGTGCTGACTGAACCTCCTCCATTTTTAACGTGTCCTTTCCGTACAAAATGGTTGTGACCAAATGATCGAATGACTCCGGAAGCGAAGTAAGAAGAATAAGGGCCTTATCTTCTTCCTCCAATTTTACATCGTTCATCTTTGTTGGTTTTCCCTCCTTCCCCTTTAAAGCCCTTGCTAGCTTCTGTTGGGTTAGGATATCCTTTACCCTTCTCTGCCAAAGAGTAAAACTTCCTTTACCATCATATGGAGTCACCTTGATTCCTCCAATACTTGCCATGATCTCCGTTTGCACACACAGACCAATCCAAACAACTAAATCAATTGGCCAGGTAAGTGTAAGAAACAATGGGAGCACTTCCGTCAAAACGGCGCCAAATTAGACAACCACTTTTCTTAACGACTTTCCTTCGGCACCAATAATTTAGACACAACTAGCTCTGATGCCAACTGTTAGGAATCTGCCCGATTCCCTGCGAATGCGGAAGCGATTTGGTAAATATGTGTGCTTAGATCCCACAAATATATGTGATAGTAATGAAGCAACAAACCAACAATACAGTAAAAGAGGCAAGAGATTTAACGTGGTTCGGCCCAGCCTACATCCACAAGATCAACAACTTCACACTAGATAAAAGAGATTACAATATCCGGGTATCCGGCCCCTTGAATTTCATACAAAAATTCAGCCCTACAATACCTATTATGTATATCCCCAACTCACTGAAGTGTTTATCTCAAAACCTCCCCCTATCACTGTTTCCCGACAACCTTTCCTTCTCTCCCTCTCCCAATCCGGACAGTGTCACACAACCTGATAGAAAGACCTCTGCAGCGGGACCACCTCCGATGGCTGCAGTCAGACCCAAGTATCCTAAGGAATAGTTTAGGCACGAGGACCTTCTATCCCGACACTTCCTGAAAGCGGGCTAAACCGGCTTTCCTACTAGACGGACTATCTAGCAGCTATAGAGAGAGAAGAGAGAATTTTGGTGTAAATATTATGAATGAGGATATGGGTATTTATAGGAGGGGGTTTGTAGTTGGTGGAGGGGTTGGTGGAAAGAAGAGTTGATGAAGTTTGGTGGAGTTTGGCAAGACAATATGGCCGGTTGCCTAACACTAACATATCTCAACCTCTCTAACTCCAATTTTCAAGGTTTAGTTCCCCATCAACTAGGGAATCTTTCACTC
This sequence comes from Kitagawia praeruptora, assembly GCA_037693485.1. NCBI lineage: Eukaryota > Viridiplantae > Streptophyta > Magnoliopsida > Apiales > Apiaceae > Kitagawia > Kitagawia praeruptora. The sequence continues at coordinate 52,118,622 of CM075351.1, forward strand.
TTACGATTTGAATAATAATGATCTATTAAGCATTGATAGTATGTGTTAGGATTTAGAGTGCGGAAGCGATATAATTCAACCAAAGATTTAAAGAGAAAAATATAAAGACTGTAAAAATAACACCGGGATTTTTAGGTGGAAAAACCCTCTTTGAATAGAGGTAAAAAACCACCGGCGAGAGAGCCAAAAATATCCACTATAATAAAAGGGAGTACAAGAATATTTCCTTCTAAGGCTGACAGAGAATAGCCCAAGTTAACAACTCTCTACGAGTTAAATAATTATACCCGAAATATAGAAAGAGAGGATGGATGAGAGGAAATATAAGAGAGAGGTTGTGGTGTATTTGAGGTGTGTTGTTGTTGTTGTGCATTTTGCAAATACATCAAGAGGCTATTTATAGGCTACATCTAGGATCACCTTATGTCATGGCTTACATCTTTACTAGCCTACAAATTAAGACTATGCAGCCTTCTAAGACTTGGATTTCAATACAGCCTTTTATGACTCATGGCTGCACCATGAATGGTGAGCACCGTCCAACAAATCTCCACCTTGACTCACCATTCAGCAAAACGCTCTTCTCGCCATGAACACCTTGATTAGGTATGGATGAAACCAGCTAAGTTAAGACAATGATCAAACTTAGCTGATGGAAGTGGCTTGGTTAACATGTCTGCAGGATTATCGGCTGTATGAACCTTCTCGACTGTAAGATTTCCTGCAGCAACAGTATCTCGGATAAAGTGGTGCCTTATATCAATATGCTTGGTCTTGGAATGATATTTGCTGTTCTTGGTTAAATGGACAGCACTCTGACTATCACTGAATACCACCAGAATATCTTGTTGTATACCAAGTTCGCTTACCAAGCCTCGGAGCCATATAGCCTCTTTCATACCTTCAGTAGCAGCAATGTATTCTGCTTCAGTGGTTGACAATGCCGCAATGGCTTGTAATGAAGAATACCAACTGATTGCAGAACCACACAAGGTAAATATATAAGTCGAAAGAGATCTTCTCCGATCTAAGTCACCACCATAGTCAGCATCAACATATCCAACTACGCCTCCGGGATCAGCTCTGTGTCTATCAAATACCAAACCAATATCAGATGAACCTTTCAAATAACGAAGAATCAATTTCACTGCTTCCCAATGTTGTTTTCCTGGATTGTGCATGAATCTGCTAACCATACTAACAGCATAGGCCAAATCAGGCCGGGTACACACCATGGCATACATTAAACTTCCAACGGCATTAGAATAAGGAACTTGTGACATGCGCCTTTTACCTTCTTCGGATTGTGGACACTGTTCTGATGATAATTTGAAATGAGCAGCAAGTGGAGTATTAACAGGTTTACAATCTTTCATGTTGAACCTGTCGATCATCTTCAAAACATAATTCTTCTATGACAACAGAAGCTTACCTGACGATCTTCTTGGCGGGACCTAAGTCCTTCATATCAAATTCACTACTCAATTGGGCTTTTAGCTTGTTAACGAGAGATTTATCTCGAGCAGCAATTAACATGTCATCGACATAAAGCAACAAGTACACGAAAGACCCATCTGATGTCTTCTGAAAATAAACACAATTATCGTAACTACTCCTAGAGTAGCCGTGTTCAATCATGAAGGAATCAAACCTTTTATACCATTGTCTAGGAGACTGCTTCAGACCATAAAGAGACTTCTTCAACCGGCATACACAGTCTTCTTTTCCCGGAACTATAAACCCCTCAGGTTGATGAATATAAATTTCTTCTTCGAGATTTCCATGAAGAAATGCAGTTTTCACATCTAACAGTTCCAATTCCAAATCATGCAATGCAACCAGAGCAAGTAATGTACGAATAGAGGTATGTCGGACAACAGGAGAGAATACCTCATTGAAGTCAATGCCTTCATGTTGATCAAATCCTCGGACAACAAACCTTGCTTTGTGTCTTGCACTTTCAATGCCAGGGATGCCTTCTTTCTTCTTGAAGATCCACTTATAACTGATGGCTCTCTTAACCTCAGGTAACTTCACCAGATCCCAAGTATCATTTTTATGAAGACTCTCAATCTCTTCTTGCATAGCTGTAACCCATCTTGCTGAGTCGGTACTAGAGATAGCCTCAGAGTAACTTCTGGGCTCATTAGAATCATCAATCTCTTGCGCAACAGCTAAAGCAAAAGCAATGTTGGCACTTTGGTCAACGTATCTTTGAGTCGTCCTTTTTGGTCTCTGTTCAGGAAGATTTTGAGCCATAGACCATGGTTGTGGTAAACCTCGCCTTTGTGGTGGACGTTGTGGACTTCTGTGGTCAGCAACAATAGTTTGATCGTTGGAATTTTGTGGAGTAGAGGAAGTTGGGACATTTTCCTCTTCATCTGAAGTTTTGACTTCGAACTCCACCTTCTCTCCGGTACTGTCTATATCATTTGTACCTGTAGGGGAAGCAACAACATTTTTTCCAGAAGATAGCATAATATTCTCATTAAATGTAACATTTCGGCTATAAAAAACCTTTTTAGACTCGGGGTCATACAACCGATAACCTTTGACCCCTAAACCATAACCCAAGAAAATGCATTTTTTCGCACGTGGTTCCAATTTTCCCTCGTTCACATGGGAATAAACAGGACAACCAAATATTCTAAGGTTAGAATAATCAACAGGTTTACTTGACCAAACTTCTTCTGGAATATTGCCGTCAAGTGAACTATTTGGGGAGCGGTTTATCAAATAACATGCCGTGGATGCCGCTTCTGCCCAAAACTCTTTCCCCAAGCCAGAATGAGAGAGTAAACAACGAACTTTCTCCAATATAGTTCTGTTCATACGTTCTGCAACTCCATTTTGTTGCGGGGTCCCTGGAATGGTGTGGTGTCTAGCAATCCCTTCCTTTTTGCAGAAAACATTAAATTCAGTAGAACAGAATTCAAGACCATTGTCAGTTCTCAATCTTTTCACCTTCCTACTAGTCTGGTTTTCAATCAAGGTTTTCCAATCCTTGAAAGTTGAAAATGCATCATTTTTGTGTTTTAGAAAATAAACCCAAAGCTTTCTTGAGAAATCATCAATAATGGTCAGCATATAATGACATCTTCCTTTAGAAGGAACTCGTGAAGGACCCCAAAGATCCGAATGGATATAATCCAATGTACCTTTAGTTCTATGAACGCCTTTTGAAAAACTAACCTTTTTCTGCTTACCAAAAATACAGTTTTCGCAGAAATCAACCTTACCGGTACAATGGCTTCTGAGTTTTCCTTCCTTGTTGAGGACCTGCATTCCTTTTTCACTCATGTGGCCCAAACGCATATGCCACAAATTTGTATCATCAGTGGATGAGATAACATCTGCAGAACCTGAAATAGTTGAACCATGCAGCGTATACAAACTACCACCAGATCTATTTGCCTTTAGTAATACAAGAGCACCTTTGGACACTTTTAGAACTCCACCTTCAGCTGAATACTTACACCCTAGTGATTCAAGGGTGCCTAAGGAGATGAGATTCCTTTTTAAGCCGGGGACATGTCTGACACCGGTCAAAGTTCTAGTAATACCATCATGAGTTTTAATTTGGACTGTACCTAAACCGACAACTTTGCATTGAGCATCGTTGCCCATTAAAACAAGACCACCATCAATTTTCTCATATGTAGTAAACCAATCTCTATTAGGTGACATGTGAAATGTACAGCCAGAATCAAGTATCCACTCATTTCTAGACCTTTGTTCTACGTCAGCCACTATTAATAACTCCCCATCAGAACTGGACTCCACGACACTAGCTTCAGCATGTTGATCAGGTTGTTTAGCTTTACCCTTATCTTCTTTATCTTGCTTATTTTTTAATTTAAAGCATTCAGAGACTTCATGTCCTTTCTTCTTGCAATAACGACAAAACTTAGATTTTCTACCTCTTGATTTTGATCTGGACCTATTCTTACTGTTACTACCAATTTCAGCATTTCTCCATCTAATAACCAAGTCTTCGCCCGAATTTTCAGAATGAATTTCGGTATCAAATTTTTCTTTTGATAATAAATGTGACTTGACATCTTCAAAATACAAGCTAACACGATTTCCATATAGCATAATTTCTTTGAAGTGTTTATATGAGGGTGGTAGTGAGACAATAAGTAAAACGGCTTTATCTTCATCATCAATAGTGACATCTAGGTTTTCTAAATCAACAGTAATTGAATTAAACTCATTTAGGTGAGTTTGAATAGGAGTACCTTCTGACATACGGAGTGTGAAGAGACGCTCCTTGAGCCGCATTTTGTTTGCAAGGCTCTTGGTCATGTAGAGAGACTCTAATTTAGTCCACATGCTTTCAGCGGACTTTTCTTTAATGACCTCACGCAATACTTCTCGTGATAAACAAAGCTGGATCACGGATAATGCCTTCTCATCAATTTCAACCCACTGATCATCTGTCATAGTGGCCGGCTTCTTTGATTTACCATCCAGAGCTTTCTTTAAACCATTTTGGATTAAAACGGCTTGCATTTGGACGCGCCATATAGCGAAACTAATTTTACCGTCAAATTTCTCAATATCGAATTTTGCCGACATAGTAAAAATCTTAGTTGAAAAATATAATGGCTCTGATGCCAATTTGTTAGGATTTAGAGTGCGGAAGCGATATAATTCAACCAAAGATTTAAAGAGAAAAATATAAAGACTGTAAAAATAACACCGGGATTTTTAGGTGGAAAAACCCTCTTTGAATAGAGGTAAAAAACCACCGGCGAGAGAGCCAAAAATATCCACTATAATAAAATGGGAGTACAAGAATATTTCCTTCTAAGGCTGACAGAGAATAGCCCAAGTTAACAACTCTCTACGGGTTAAATAATTATACCCGAAATATAGAAAGAGAGGATGGATGAGAGGAAATATAAGAGAGAGGTTGTGGTGTATTTGAGGTGTGTTGTTGTTGTTGTTGTTGTGCATTTTGTAAATACATCAAGAGGCTATTTATAGGCTACATCTAGGATCACCTTATGTCATGGCTTACATCTTTACTAGCCTACAAATTAAGACTATGCAGCCTTCTAAGACTTGGATTTCAATACAGCCTTTTATGACTCATGGCTGCACCATGAATGGTGAGCACCGTCCAACAGTATGGGATGGTTATCTGGGCTTTCTTCGTTGGATCACTTAGATCTCTCATTTCTTGATCTTTCAAGGGCCACTTATATACTTAGGTTTGTTTCCCAAATCTTTTGGAAATTTGACATCACTTTCTATACTTGATCTTTCGGTCAATAATCTTCATGGTTCACTTCCTGAATCTATTGGAAGTTTGACTTCCCTTCATAAACTTGTTCAATTCGGAAATAATTTCCATGGCTCAATCCCTCACTCTATTGGAAATTTGACATCTCTTTCAAGACTTGATCTTCAACTTAATAATTTTCGAGGCTTGATCCCTGAATCTATTGGAAATTTAACATCGCTTTCTACAATTTATCTTTCGGAAAATAAGTTAAATGGTTCAATACCACCTGAGATGGGAAATCTCGCAGAACTTACATACCTCAATATAGGCACAAATGAATTAAGGGGTTCTCTACCGAGAGCATTTTGCCAATTGTTTAACTTAGAAATGTTGTACATCAGTTATAATCAACTGAGTGGAAGCATTCCTAAATGCATCGGAAAGCTATCAAACCTAAAAGAATTGGACCTTTCTTCTAATTCATGGGAGTGTTTTGTATCAGAGAATCACTTCAGTAACCTCACGAGGCTTACTTACTTGTCTATTTCTTCACTGTCTAATTTAGTGTTAAATATTAGTTCTGAGTGGGTTCCCCCGTTTCAACTTGAATATTTGTACATGGAGTCCTTGAACGCGGGTCCAATTTTTCCTCCATGGCTCCAGACACAGAGAGAGATAAGTTATGTTATAATGCCAAATACGAGCATATCCGATACATTTCCAATTGATTGGTTTGTAAGTTTGCCAGCCTTCAGCATTGATCTATCTAACAATGTATCAAATCAATAAACTTACATAACAAACAGCAAAAGAAGAGATGTAAAGCTCTGAATCTCCATTAACAAACTATCAGATCTCAATGTTTATTTACAGAGAATGTAACTAACTTTCTGTATCTGTAACTAACTGAAATGTGTACTAGCTAAAGACTATTTATAGACTAAGACATATTGCTTGCTGTACATTCTGTGGACTTGACTTTGACGACTTTGACCTTCTCTGACTTGTCATGATGCTGAGTATCATCATCACTAACATCCCCCCTCAAGTTAGGAGGGGCAAAGTAATTGCAGACTCCTAACTTGGAGCTTAGAAACTGTAGTTGTGCTGCAGAAAGAGACTTGGTAAAAATGTCAGCAGGTTGAAGCTTAGAAGCTATGTGAAGAGGATGAATGACACCTTGATTCAGTTTTTCTCTAACAAAATGGCAGTCAATAGCAATATGTTTTGTACGCACATGAAAAACTGGATTCGAAGCAATATAAATTGCAGATTGATTATCACAGAAAAGTGTAACAGGAGCAAACTTAGGGAGTTTTAATTCAGAAAACATGGAAAGAAGCCAAGAAACCTCACAGGTAACATCAGCCATAGCACGATATTCAGCTTCAGCTGATGACCTGGAGACTGTAGACTGTTTCTTGCTTCTCCAGCTAATTAAAGAGGAACCCAGAAGAACTCCATAGCCAGTGACTGATCGTCTAGTTAGTTGAAAGCAAGCCCAATCAGCATCACAAAATGCTGTTAAAGTAATAAAGATTTTAGCAGACAGAAAGATACCTTGACCACATGTACCCTTCAAATAATGAAGAAGTCTATAAATGGCTTGTAAATGAATAGGTTTTGGATGTGACGCCCCCGACCCCGGTTCGATTTCCTCTGGAAAGAACCGGCTCGAGGGTCCGTCAAACTACATCACAACCTGATTCATCCTGCTAATTTTTTTTTTAAATTTCGGCATGAAGTATTCGTAAATAGGACTATCCCTTGATTTTTCAATTCAACAATTCAACTCTATAACAAAAGTCTATCTCGCCAAAATGGTGCCACACACAGCGCATCGCAATTACTATTTAAAGTATACTACAATCGGTATAGTCACAATCAACTCTGTCCTGACTTACCTGGCATCAACATACAACCAAAGTCCACAACAAGTGCTTCCACCAAGTCAATCTACACTCCAGTACGTGAAGCACAACCACTAAGTCAACCACCAGCTCTAATGGTCCATCACTTCTGTCTACCTTTCATAGTATTCTTCTGAAATCTTTAGCATCTTCCTGTGATAATTTATAAAATAAAGGAATGAGCTATAAAGCTCAGCAAGTATATTTTGTAGTGACCCCCTGAAGTTTTATAAAAATAATTTAGTTTTGGAAATCATTATCACTACACCGTTTATAGAAAATATAACTCACACCGAAACCAGATTCCTGCCAATATGTCAGCACAACATTGATAATTTATAATAAAATATAAAATCACGCCGAAATCCGAGTTCTGCGAAAATATTCATCACAAAACAGTTTATAATAAAATATAATTCACACCACAATCAGAATTCTGCCAAAGTACTCATCTTTTAAAACTGAGTAATCATTTCGTAAATAGTTTGATTTCACAATATTCTGAACCTCAACACAATTTCACAACAATCTGAATCTTAAAGCATTTTCACAATATTGCATATAAGCAATCAACAACATTTCACAATTCACAATTTATAATAAAATATAAACTTCCCAATTTACGTGAGGAAAAACTGGGCATTTTAGTCACGACAAGTTCATCAAGTTCTACTAGTGGGGGTCCCCGGCCTTTACTTCCTATTTCGGGAAGTTCACACAATTTCCATTTCTGGAAGTTCTACCAGTGGGGGTCCCCGGCCTTCACTTCCTATTTTGGGAAGTTCACAAAGTTTCCATTTCTGGAAGTTCAACCAAATCTCCATTTCTGGAGGTTCATACTGTCTCCATTTCTGGAGGTTCATACTGTCTCCATTTCTAGAGGTTCTACTGGTCTCCATTTCTGGAGGTTCTACTGTTCCCAATTAAGGGGGTGATTCACTGTCAATGCCAGTCTGCTCAGTTTTCCTCAAAAACACATTTCAACATATACCAGTTAAAAACAGTTTAACAAGCATTCATATATAATAATATAAAAATCACAATTTAAACACCTCGATTTAAAAGATATATTTCTTTTAAAAATCCACAAATTCACATTTCTACCCGCATAACACAAAATACGCATAGGGTTTAAAACACAGTAAATATGTTAACAGAAATATAACGCATTATCTTCAATTTATCACAGCAAGATATACTTACAACCACCGCTATCCAAGCAGCCTTACGATTCTCCAATCCACCTCTTCAAAACCTGAACGTGTATCATCAAAGATCTTCAATCACATATTCTCAAGAATACATGTACTCGTATCTTCACAAAGCAACATGACCTTAGAATGATCAAATTCTACTTAGTTCATTTCTAAAATTATTTACTAAAATCAATCACGTATTCTTAAGTCTAGGTGAATGGCCTTCCTACAAAAAATTGGACATGACCTTGTCGTAAAATGGAAATTTCCCGGTGTAAAAACACCTCAAATCAATCCAAAGACATCCACAACACTAATCAATACCCAACTCCATCTCCAATCACAATTCATCAATCACTTTCAACTATTTCTCCTTAGAATTTCCAAATAAACCATTAACCACCATTTAAATATATACCGTACTTGACAAACAATTAGATAAGACCAAAACTAACAAATTTCATTCTTTGACCAACATCAAATAAGATCATTAATCCTTTCAAAACAACTCCCCAAAACAGGGAAGACAAACTGGAAAACAAAAATGCAACTGCGCACTCTTTACTCTAACATTTTTCATAAATCGAAAAATACTCATTTTAATACCAAATTTTCCAGATTTCATCTTTGATATCATTTCAATATCCCATAAAAATTTCATCTCAGAATTAATCGTATAACCAAGCAAACCATTTGCTCAAACTTACAACAGAACACAGAAATTTTTGCGCTGTGCTACCTTTACCAAAACATTCATAACTCCTTACTCGTATACTCAAATGACTTGAAATTTACGCATAAATAAACTAGAAACCATATAGAACAACTTCATAACAGAGTTACTGCCCAGAACAGCTTCTAACAAACCCAGAATAGCTGAACAGTAGCAATACATAACTGGGCAGTTTCATAACTACTATAATCAGCCCTGTTCCAACAACTATATCTCAATTTTTACAAGTATGGTACATACCATCTTTGGCAACCACAAAGACAAGACATAAACCTACAACTTTCATTCTTTGACCATTATCGAGTAATGCCTTTAACCTCTTCAAAACCCCTTCCCAAAGCAGGACATTAATCCTGGACATTTTAAAAATTACTGCGCACGGTTTACTCAAACATTTTTAATAATTTCAAAGATCAATATTTCTGTGCAAATCTTCCTCTGAAATCTTTATAGTTCCTTCCTCCTTCTTCAATAAAAATTTCAACCCAGAATTCAAAGTTTAACTAGGTGAAACATAATTCTAAAATTAGAATCCCGAGACCTTGCTCTGTTCTGCGCAGATTTTACTAAAACATCGTTTTCTCCTAGCTCGTTAACTTAAACGACACACCGTTTTCTCCTACACAAACTAGACTCCAAATAGAAAAAATTTCATTTATAAATCACTGCCCATAACGGAACACAACAGGTTCAAAAATCTGTTGCAAAACAGGGCAGTAGCTGTGTAAAACCATTCTCATGCTTAAAACACATAAAACATCTAGTAATTCAAAAATCCTAAATCACTAACTAAACCCTAAGTTAGAATAATCAACACACACCATAATTAAGTTTAAGAATTCAATAATCATACCTTGCACAAGCTTAAAAACAAGTACCAAACTTCAATTAAACCAAGCTTTCACTTTTTCCACCGCAAGTACTATTCACCTTCTTATTGCTTCTTTTACTTTGCAAACCACCACAACTCAAGCAAGCCTTCAATTTAAGCTTCACACACTATGTATATATGATTATCCTTTGATTACAATCCCTAATCAAGTATGATCTCAAGGTTTTTCCTCTCTTTTCTCTCTTTTCTCTTTTCTCTCTTTTCTCTCTTTTTCTTCTCCCAAATCCCTGATTTTCTTCTTTCCCCCAATTTTTCCTCTCTCCCCGTATATATTTCTGCGTGTTCTGTGTGTTTTCTAAATGGGCTTGGCCCAAATTCCTTATATTAGCTTATAACAATTATTCTAGACTCCAAATAAAACACTACTTATTCGTTTATCCCCTTTTTATTCCAATTGTAATTGTTTTATTAAAACAATTATCTCCCAAATTTTCCAAAATGATTATACTCTTTAATTTTATAAACTAAAGTTGTCGAATCTCCAAATCTCGTATTTTAAAATAATTACGAGTCTACTTGCAATTTCCCGGAAATAAATCCTAAAAATTTATCCACCGTCCAATAATAAATCTTTAACATAATAATTTAATCCTTGACCAATGAAATAAATTATTTCCCAAAATCCACAATTTATCGATTTAATCACTAAATTCTTCATGATCTCCAAAACGGTTCAAAATTTAACCGTAATAAATCTTATTCTCAATAAAATAATCAGAATTAATATTTTCGGACTCGGGATGTTACATTGGATGTGCCAAAAACTGAGAAAGAGTGTGAACAGCGTATGCAATATCTGGTCGAGAGATGGTGAGGTATATCAATCTTCCCACAATCCTTCTGTATAGACTAACATCAGATATATCATCAACATCCTGAGATGTGAGAAGAGCATGATTTTGCTCTAAAGGTAAAGCAGATGGTTTACAGTCGAGACAACCAGTATCCTTCAGTAAGTCCAATGTATATTTTCTCTGATTTAAGTAAATGTCAGCATCAGACCTGACAATTTCAATACCCAAGAAATACTTGAGAGCACCAAGGTCTTTAACCTTAAATTGAGTACTAAGAAAGACTTTGACAGCTTGTAATTGTTTGACATCATTGCCAGCCAAAATCATGTCATCGACATAGACAAGAAGAACAGAAATACTGTTCTTATGATGTAAAATAAACATGCTATTATCACTGTGAGCTTGTTTAAAACCATATTTAATCAAGGCTGCAGATAACTTGAGAAACCATTGTCTTGGTGCTTGACGTAGACCATACAAAGATTTGATAAGACGACAAGCAAGACGCTGACCTGGGTATTTTTCCAGTACCTCAAGAGGTGGAGAGTATCCAGGAGGAAGAGTCATGTACACCTCTTCCATAAGATCCCCATGAAGAAACGCATTTGTTATATCTAGCTGACCAATAGACCAACCCTGACTAGCAGTAAGAGCTAACAAGACTCGAAAGGAGGTCATTTTTGCTACAGGGGCAAATGTCTCAAAAAAATCTAGACCATGAGTTTGTGTGTAGCCTTTTGCTACCAAACGAGCCTTATAGCGTTCAACAGACCCATCAGGTAGATATTTAACCTTATAAATCCATCTGCAATCAACTAAATGTTGATTAGGAGGAACTGGAACTACTTCCCATGTGTTATTAGCTTCCAAGGCAGCCAACTCAATTGCCATAGCATGACACCAGTCTTGATTCTTAACAGCTTGATGATAAGCATAAGGTTCAGGAATTTTAGAAACAGAGGCTAGAAAACGTTGATATGAAGGAGTAAAGTGATCATATTTCACAAAATTTGCGACATGATAAGATGAAGTTGATAGAGTTGTGACACAGGTTGGAATACCAGTATAATCCTGAAACTTTGCTGGAAGAACCTTAACTCTAGAAGGTCTCACAGTAAGAGCTGAACAGTATCAATAACAATATTGCTAGGATCCACATTATCAACATTATGTGAAATAGTACTGTCAACAGCAGTATCATGAGAATTGCTGTCAACAGCAGTAATCGGAGGTATACAGTAGTAGAAGGTACAGAAGAGTCAACAATATGATCACCTGAATGTTCACTCATAGTGAATTCAGTCCATTATTATCAGGTGAAGATGTAGGAAGAGTATCTGATATAGAAAATGACAAAGGATCATCTGTCCAAGTAGTAGAATTAGGAAACAAAGAAGACTGTGTAGAATCCAAATCAGAAAAAGGAAACAGATCTTCATAAAATTTGACATCCCTGAAGATAAACACCTTCTTAGTAGCTAAATCCAGAATTTTGTATCCCTTCTTAGCATAAGGATACCCAAGAAAAACCCCTTTTATTGCTCTAGCTGAAAATTTATCATGAGACTGTGGCAAAATTGTAGCAAAACAAAGTGAACCAAACACTCTTAGATTATCAATGACAGGTGGGGTATGAAACAAAATCTCATAAGGAGATTTGTTGTTAAGAAGGGGTGTAGGTGTTCGATTTATGAGGTATATAGCAGTTAGAATACAATCACCCCAAAAATGCAAGGGTAAATGAGCATGAAACCTAAGTGCCTTGGCAGAATTAAGCAAATGTCTATGTTTACGTTCAACCTTACCATTTTGTTGTGGTGTATACACACAACTGGTTTGGTGAACAATGCCCAATGATGACAAGAGACTAGTAAGAGTTTGATTTATAAATTCTGAACCATTGTTTGAACGCAGAATTTTTACAGTAGTATGAAATTGATTCTTGACATAAGCCAGAAATTGACTAATAATAGTACAAACTTGAGATTTAGCTGGTAAAAGAAATGTCCAAGTGGTTCTTGACATATCTTCAACAATGGTTAAGAAATATGAACAATTGTTATGTGTTTTTACACGATATGGACCCCAAAGGTCAACATGTATCAATTCAAACAAAGAAGAACTAGTAGAAGAACTAGTAGGAAAACATTGTCTGGTTTGTTTAGCTACATGACAGCTTTCATAAACAGAAGATTTAGTTTGAATACAAGGAACATGTAATTTCTGTAAAACATGATCTGGAACATGCCCAAGTCTAGCATGCCAGATATCTACAGAAACAGAAGTACAACTAAGAGAATTATTACACAAAGATGAGGCAACTTTCTGAGAAGAACATGAAGGCTGATTTGAGTAGATATATAGCCCTTCATGTAATCTACCAATCTCTAACTCCTTCCTCCATGTATGGGCCTGGAGTAAGCAATTAGTAGTAGTAAAATAAACTAAGTGAGTAGTGTTTTGTAAAAGTTTAGGAATGGACAACAAGTTATAAGCAAAAGTAGGAACAAAAAGAACTTGATATAATGTAATGTGAGAATTTAACTTCACATTACCAATATGAGTAACTGTTGCTTGTTGTCCATTAGGAAGATATAATACAGAGTTACTAGGAATAGGATTATCAAGATTATGAAAGGAATGGAGTGATAAAAGGTACCTGCAAGCTGAACTACATTAGCAGTAGAGCCAGGCCAGAAAGCATGAGAATCATAAACAACATTTGAGCCAGAAGACAACTGCATAGAACTCTGGATGCGTTGCACAATTTGATTATATTGATCCTCAGATAGACCACAAGTAGATTGAGATTCTGTAACAGATGAAGACTCCCCAGTCTGAGCAATATTAGTACCAGTAGTAACTTGAGTTGCTGAACTCACTTTAGTAGTAGCAAATTTAGGCTTAGGCTTAGGTTTTCCATATAACTTGTGCCATGGAGGATATCCAACAAGACAAAAACACTTCTCCTTTGAGTGACCAGAAAGATGACAGTATTCACAAGTAACAGATGATTCTCTCTTAAATGACTGACTAGGGGCAGAAACAGTTCTTGCATTGGTATTGGTTGGAAAAGATCTCCCTGGACCATTATGTTTCACAGACATAGCAATTGTGCTAGAATTCATTCCAGATAAATTTTGTACTTCCCTCTGATTCTCCTCTTGCAATAGCATAGAGTAACATTGACTCAAGTTTGGTAAAGGATTCATCAATAAAATCTGGCCACGAATAGTTGTGTAGTGATCCCCAAGTCCCATAAGAAATTGTGTGAGTTGTGTAGATTGTTCATAACTCGTAAGTTTACCATTGATGTCACACTCACACTTGTTGCAACCACATTTAGGCTTAGAGACAAGGCAATCCAATTCATCAACAAGAGTTCTGTGCTTGGTAAAATATGAAGCAATTGACAGAGTTCCTTGTGTCAATTGAGACAACTCCTTACGCAGATTAAACACTCTAGGCATATTACTCTGTGCATATCTAGCAGCTAAATCATCCCAAATTAATTTTGCAGAACTTAGATAAACCACACTATTACGAATCTCCACAGAAACAGAGTTCAACAACCAAGACGTAACCATATGATTACATCTAATCCAGTACTGAACAGAAGTACCAGTACCAACAAGTTTGACACATGTTCCCTCGACAAAACCTAACTTCATTTTTGAAGATAAAGCAATTTCCATATAACGACTCCACTGAGAGTAATTTGACTCATTTAACACTAGATTAATCAGTGTCATACCAGGATTATCCGATGGATGAATGTAGTACGGATGATTATGATCAATTACAGATGTATTAGCAGTAGTAGATGTAGATCCAGTCATTGCAAATGAATATGACAGATGTGTTGACATGAAAAAGTGAAAAATTAACAAATAGATGCAGAACAGTCATAGATTAATGAAAGGTCAACACAATTTAGATCGAAAAACATACAATATTGAAGATCTGTAGATGAAGAACTCGTGAAATGAAGAACTGGAGATGCAGTAATGGAGATCGTAATGATCTAACAACGATGAAGAGCTCGAAGAAAAGCTTGAATCAGTAGTAATGGTGGAAACGAAACACGAAGAAGACAACAGATCGTTACATGACTCTGATACCATATCAAATCAGCAAACTTACATAACAAACAGCAAAAGAAGAGATGTAAAGCTCTGAATCTCCATTAACAAACTATCAGATCTCAATGTTTATTTACAGAGAATGTAACTAACTTTCTGTATCTGTAACTAACTGAAATGTGTACTAGCTAAAGACTATTTATAGACTAAGACATATTGCCAGCTGTACATTCTGTGGACTTGACTTTGACGACTTTGACCTTCTCTGACTTGTCATGATGCTGAGTATCATCATCACTAACACAATGACATCTATGGGGAACAACTGTCATTAATTTCAGAAGCTCCAAATGGTTTGGATACATTAGCACTATCAAATAACCGTTTGTCGGGTAAATTTCCTGCATATCTATGCAGTTTAACGTCCTTGAAGACTTTAGTTCTCTCTAATATAAGTTTTTAGGAGAGCTTCCCCTGTGCTTAGAAAACTTAACGGAATTGGGATATCTGTTTGCACTAAATCACGCAAGCGTACGTGGTCACAAGTAATACAGATATAAGTCAAGTTCGTTCCCACAAAGATCTGGTTTTTAATTCAGTATTGTACCTATGCAACAATGTATGGTTTTAATTCACTGCTAAGACAAATAACAAATTGGGTTTTAATTAACTAAATCTAACTAAAAAGCAAATTAACAAACTAAGAATTAACTAACTAACAAGAATTGAAATCGAATTACTTCTGCAAGAGAAACCATGGAATCCTAACTTCATTAAATACTTTGCTTAGATCTGACGCCTTTAATCACTATATGCAATGGTTATGATATCTGATCGAATAACACGAAACAAGTATACGCTACTTCTCAGTATACGAATACCAAACTAAACATACATCCACAAAAGAGATAGAAGATGAATAGACACCAATTATGCTTAGACCCTATATCTCTATAGAATTTGAAAACATAACAGTTGAAGAGCAAGTTATCCATAAAGATCACACAGGGCAATATAAGTATTCTCATCTTATACTACGAATCATATTGATAAACAATTATGAACCTATGCTAGCATGGCAAGTTCTAAATCTCAAGATCCACTTTCACTTCACAAGAGATTAACAAATTAGATGTTCATGACGCATCTATCAATTAAGCATAACCATACGAGGATATCAAATATACATCACACACAGATCTTTAAAGCATTCAAGATACTAAAGCTCCATAAATAAATCAGTTAGAATCCCATGACAACGATTAGTTCATAATCGAACCTCTCATCATCATGGGATCTGATGAAATCATGATAAAAATAAAGTATAAAAAAAATACAAATAAATCTAAGTAGTTGATATGTAATGGTTCTATTCCTAATGATACAAATTACAAGGGTTGGATGTGTTTATATAGGCTCTAAAAATCTTGCCCAGCAAGAAAATACCCAAAATAGATTTAAAATAGAATTTCTGCAAAAATACGTTTCCTAAACTGATTCTGTTTTTAAGGAAAATTCGTAGCTGACTTTTCTTCAGTATTTATGGACCGTTCCAAACGTAATTGGACATCTGGACCACCTTATAATGATAGAGAATCTCGTTATCTTCGCGTGGACTGCTTACGGGCCTCAAACGGACTTCTAGAACTCAAGATATGGCCAAAACAATGTAGACTGCGCAAGCCCTTCTCAGAAATCCGAATTTTAATCAATTAATTCCCCAAAAATTATAGAAGCATCCACCTTAGTCAACATTCTCGTAAATCTGCACAACTAAGCAAAACACATCAAAACTACCACAAACTTGAGTCCAAGACAATCAATTTAAGCCGATATGGAACGCTCCAAGTGGATATAAACTCCACTTATCAATATCTTGATGTGATGAATAATAGTCTCACCGGTGATATTCCTGTTTCTTTGGGTTTTCTAGCAAATCTCAATTATTTGAATTTGCACAACAAGAAGTTTCAAGGGAAAGTCCCTTCGTCCTTCCAAAATTTGAGACAATTGGTTGCACTTGATATGGGAAAGAATAATCTAACTGATATTATTCGCTTTTGGGTGGAAGAGCCATTACCTCGTCTCAAGTATTTAATTCTCCGATCCAACAATTTCCACGGTCAAATCCCCACACAGGTTTGCCAGAGCTCATTGCTTCAAGTTTTAAACTTGGCAAGTAACCATATCACAGGAAACATTCCCCCTTGTTTCGGGAAATATAGTGCTATGATTACAGGTGGAAGCAATGATCCATATCCAGGATTCTCTTCACAAAATGGTGAAATGATCGTAGATGATGCGAAAGGTTATGAACTAAAATACACCTCAACACTCGAGTATCTGTTTTCCATTGATCTATCAAACAACCAAATTAATGGAGAAATTCCAAAAGAATTTATGGATCTCAATGCATGGTTTAACAAATTTGAATTTGGCGGGTAATCGTCTAGCTGGAAGGATACCTGACACCATTGGGAGATTGGAAAAACTAGAATTTCTTGATCTCTCTAGAAACGAACTTCGTGGTCTGATTCCACCAAGTCTATCACATCTAGACTTTTTAAGCCACTTGAATCTCTCTTTCAATAATTTATCAGGAAGAAAACCCACTGGAAATCAACTGCAGACCCTCAATGATCCCTCCATCTATACTGGCAACAATCAGCTCTGTGGCCAACCAATCCTGAAACCCTGTGCTGGTGATACAGTGTCACATAATGCTCAGGACCACAATGAAGCTGATTCTGATTCTGATTCTGATGAGCGCATGTGGTTTTTTGCTGGGATAGGACCTGATATCTTGATTGGCTTTTTGGGATTCTGCGCTTCTTTGCATATGATCACATCTTGGAGGTATTCTTAATTTCAGTTTGTGGAACAAGTCTTTGACAGCATTGCAGTTGCAATGTGTTTGTCGTGGAGGAAGTTCCATAACTAACATGTGAACTCTTGTCCATATAATTAACACATACAGACACTGAGACACACACACAAGTCTTGGCCAGCTTTATTAATGGTTTTTATGTCTATACAGCTGAGTGACTTTCTCGAATTTGCAGAACACTATTATTTGTGCTAATGCTATTGGTACTTTTTTTCTTGTGGATCCAGGATCTTCATCAAGCTGAATCCTTCGATGAAAGGAATATAAATACTGCACAACATAAATAAAGAGAGCGCAACAGTTGTTCTAGTTGTGTCATATATATAATACTGTAACATATTTCAACAGAGATGCACACTTCTGTTCTTATGTTGTTTCTACTTGTTATAATAGCTATGTCCTTTTTTTTCTAAATAATTGTTACGTTCTTATGTTATGTTAACTACTAGCTGAGATTAAAAAATTAATATTAATACACTATTTAATTATGTAGTTATAAAGAATCGAATTCGAGATAAAATTAAAAAAATTAAAGTAAATAAATTTTTATAATTATGTTAGGAATTGAACCCCTTATAGGAAATCGAACACGCGATGAAATTAAAGAAATTAAATTAAATAATAAATCTTGTATAATTATGTAGTTGGAAAGAATCGAACCCCGAGTTAAGTGATAACCGTCAAACCCCTTAATTGAATCTCTTATAGGAAATCGAACTTGGGGTGAAATTAAATTAAATAATAAATCTTGTCTAATTATGTAGTTGGAAGGGATCGAACCCCGAGTCAAGTGATAACCAAATTTGGTACTTTGGTACTATTATGTACCATTAAAACATGGTTTTGCACATTAATATAGAGTATAGATGTACCTTTTACTTTTTAATGATCAATTGATTAAATATTAGAAATTATTCAATTATTATTTTTAAAAACCGCAAGTTATGACTTAAAATATATTGTACTTTTTAATGATATATTTTTTTTATTTTTCTAAATTATATAATACATATAAATTTGAGTAATCAAAAATCAAGGTTAGATTGCACGTAAGAAATACTTTGTAAATTTTCTCTGGTAAAGAAAAACAAACACAAATCACCATTTATAAAATGCAAGGAGAACAGTCCTTCAAATTGCCACATCATGTTATAATCGAGATGAGAAATTTTTCATTTTTTTTAGAAAGTTGTTGATTTTTTTTAAAAATTATTAGGGAGGTTTTATTTTATATTATCATTTAGGTTTTTTAAATTTGGTCAAAATGGGATTGAAATTTTTATAGAATATTAATTACATTGAAATTTTTCAAAATTCATGAGTTATCAAATAATTCTTCACGGCATGCCTAGTAAAATTTAGAATATTATAATTAATTTTTTTATTTTTTTGGAAAGAATTGATTAATGATAGTTGTATGATTAAATGTTTTGCTTTTTTTTTTTGAATAAAAGTGAATATCATTAAGAAGAAATGTCATACAAGAGAGACTCCAACAAGAGACTAGAAGGAGCCGTGAAAACGTTTTGGCAATTCAGAGAACATGGTAATTTAGCTACTAAGTGAGCGACCCTATTCGCTTGCCTTTTAACAAAAGAGATTGTAGATTGTACAGTTGTACTGTAAAATATTACTACAGGCATCTAAAATGTTACCAACTTCTAAAACATTCCCATAAGGATTCTGGAGAGCTCGAACAATGTTGAGAGAGTCAGACTCAATGATCGCACTGCTATAGTTCAATGCCAGTAACCATTGAAGTCCTTCCGGTACTGCATATGCTTCAGCTTCGAGCACCGGTCCCACCATAGGCTTGCAACATGTCTTACCAGTTACCAACGTTCCTGTGAAATCTCGAATGACTAACCCCAACGAGAACGTGGTTTCTCCCATTTTGAATGCAGCATCTACATTAAGTTTGACAACTCCCAACTCCGGTTTACGCCATTTAACTGGCATACAAGACTTGGCATTTGCTATAGAACAACCTGATTGCTCTTGGCGTTTATCCCTAGCCTCCCTCCAATCGCCTATATGGTTTTCGAGCTCCAATCCATCGCCAAGGCTGCTGAAATCTCGAATGACTAATCGCATTATATAGAACAACCTGATTGCTCTTGACGTATGATTAAATGTTTTGCTTATTAACGGTCTCATCATAGACCATTAAACACTTTATAAAATTACATATAATTATAATGTAATATTTAGTTGTGAGAAAAATATTCAAATCTCTCGTATCAATGTATAAAATATATTATTTTCAATAATTTGAAGATTTTATATTTAAATATAATATTTAATTTATACATAATCTAGTACAATTTGTACCTAATTTGTTATGTTACTAACATATCTCAAATCATTTTTTGTTCAAATTATTTTAAATTTATTTTTTAAGAAAAGATAATTTTGAGACTTAAAACTCAATAATGGATATACATTCATATTTAAAAAAAAATTAGGAATTCTACTAATGTTTTGAAAAAGTACTAATATATTCTCCTAGAATCTTAAAGCATAATATATCAACTTTCAGATATTATACTTTGTGATTATATTATGCGGTACATATTTTGTTAATACAAAAAAAAATTTATTGAAGCCTTAGAACAATTTAATATAATGCTTTAGACTAAGAAAAACATTACATATACATGTAAATATAATTAAACAATTCAAAATGTTAGTAAATAGATTTAGTATGAAAAAATAATTATTATATATTTTGTTAATGTAATATTATAAATTTGTGCAAAAGTTGTTAAAAAATGTATATTATTTGTAAAAACATGATAATGGAAGATAGCGGGATAAAAAAATTTAAAAAGATAAAAAGCCATGAAAGTGGGATTGCATAAAAAAAACTGTAAATTTTACATAATGATATGATTACAAGTTTTTCTACACAATAAAGTGGTTACAGCTATTTCCCACCTTCATGTTTTTTAATTACTTGAAAATTAATGTCATAGATCTCCCCATTTCTAAATGTGATTACATCTATTTTTCATTTTCATGTATTTTTATTACTTGGATATTAATGTTATAGGCCTCCCCATTTACAGATATCTAGCATTTTCACATATTTTTATTACTTGGAAATTAAGGTCTGAACCTTCCCATTTTCACACGTGATTATCTCCCATTTTTTCATATATTTTTATTACCTGGAAAGTAACATCATGGACTTCTCCATTTTCACACATGATTACAGCTGTGTCCCACTTTCATATATTTTTATCATGTATTTTTATTACTTGGAAATTAACGTCATGGACCTCCCTATTTTCACACGTGATTACAACTATATCCCACTTTTATGTATTTTTATTACCTGGAAATTAACGCCATGAACTTTATATTCCCATCACCCAAGCACCCTTTCTACCCTCCACCACACCCAAGAAGACACCTTTCTCATCTAAACTCAAAAATCGATTATGGCAGCTTATTCTACTAATAAAAAAATTAAGATTGAGTGCAAGTGTGAGAATGAGAGTACGTCCTCTACAAATCTGTGTGATGAACCGAGTATAACATCCATGATACCCAATATTTATGATCAGGATATTAAAGAGGATATCAAGCCCCATCTACAAAATTCTTCTACTGAATCGGAAGTACTGAATCGGAAGGAGTCACTATATACATACTAGTATTTTACCCGTGCTACCGAAAGTATAATTTTAAATTTATAAATTGTTACAAAAATATATATGTATCAAAAAATAAATTATTTTGTTATATTTTGCTTTGAGAGTAACGAACCCGATATGCATCTCAAGTAATTTTCCTCAAATTATGTGTAATCGTGTGGACGCGTGTTAAAATTTTGAAAAATTGTGTTTGTAAAAAAAATTTAATATCAAAACACATTCATTTGATATATGATAAAATTTACCTGAGATATATTTCAATTTTTGTTATTCCCTTTTGTTTTTCCCCAAGTAATTTAACGACATTTTATGCTATTTTTACAGAAAGTTCGGTTCAATATAATCATGTTTTGAAGATCAGGCGTAGAGAACAATTAAAACACAATTATTATTATTAGAAAAATAAATCAAAATACATATTTTTCATTCTATAAATGCAAATAAAATAGGAAATAAGCAATTTTTGGGAGAATTCTAAATGTACCAAAATATTTTCCAAAAAAGTGAGTTGTCATATTTTGATTGGTTAGTGTTCTACTAGTGCTACGTCCCTCTTTATTGTTTTTTTCTTAATTTTACTTTTCATTTAATTTATCTCATTTTTTAGAAACTTTCGACCAAGGTCATAATTAGTTTTTTATCCATATTTTAAGTTTTGTTATTTTGGAAATTTGGTATATTTAAATGTGCAGTACAATGGGTTTCTGTAATTTTTATTATATTAATATTCAAAATATTTGCATGGGTCGCTGTCAATTTTTCGAATAAATATTAAAAATTCATAAATATTTATTTCTAACGACTGTTATAAATCATTAGATTGTCTCTCAAAAAAAGATTGCATGTTCAACGATATGATAATGGATCACTACTGTGCAAGATCCGTTAAACGAACGTAATTATGATAAAGGAAAACTTTCATCTAATCTAGTTTCCTGTGTGTTTGTTCCATATCATTTTTACAAATTTTATGTTCTTTAGTCAGTGAATTGATTTACTATAAAAAATAAACATTATCAATTAACCAAACAAATCCAATATATCCCGTTCTTCGAGTAAGATATGGCTGTTAGAGTTTTTGGTGATTGGCATCAGCTTGTTTTTAATGACAACTTAAAATGTGTATATTCAGCTTGGCAGTTTGTATGTTGAATTTTTGATTCTTTTCTATCAAAATATGGTACTCCCTCCGGTCCATTATACAAGGTATTTGACTTTTCTGCACGTAACTTTAGGTGCTTTGACTATATAGCTAAAATTATTATTTTTTTAATTTTTCCTTTTTTGAATAAAAATATGATACTTTAATTTTTATTTAGAAAAAGAAATTTTAAAAAATAATAATTTTAGCTATTTAGTCAAAACACCTAAAGTTACGTGCAGAAAAGTCAAATGCCTTATATAATGGACCGGAGGGAGTATATTAAACTTTATAGCGAGACACCGTAGTTCAATAGCTGACCGTATTTGGGGAGGGGAAAATGTCCACTCTGATTTGATTCATGTATTGTTAAACGATTTGAAAGTTGAATGAAAGCTTTATTTCTTGGTAAAAAAATTAGTTTTCTTTTACCTATAAATAAGGAAGGAAAATTAATTCGATCTGACGGTAGCCGATCTGAACACCAAAATTTTGGATATACCGAACCTGAATTTTTGGATTCAGGTTTAGATATAAATTTTAAACCCTAAATAGTTTCGATTTGCATTTGGATTTAAGTTGTACCGAACCGATATCCTATCCGAAATTTGAAACCCGATCCACTATCGAAACCCGATATACAAATAATATAATATTATAATTTGAAATTATTTTATGTTGTATTTTAGATGTAAGAGATATTATTTTATTTATTTTTATTCAAATATTCATTATAAATAGTCAATACTAATTTATTAATTAGAACTTCTATTTCTCAATTTCAAATTTTATTGATATATTTAAAATATAGTTTTCTTTAATTTACATAAATTTTTCACTTCTGTGTACAAAAAGAATTATTTTTTAACATATTTTAAAATTTTACATAATATGTTAATTCGTATAATGTGTTATATTTGACTAAAGTTAATCATTTTAAATTTTAATTTTTGTATAAATATAATTAATAATGTTTGCTTTTAGCAATTATTTTAATTTGACTTTATTATTACTAATTTTGGATACCCAATAAAACCAAATCTAATCCAAAATCCAACAAATTTGGTTTTGGATATTGAATTCTGAATTTGTATTTATTTTTAAAACCCAAAAATATTTGAATGTGAGTTTGGATTTTACAAAATTCGGATCAAACCCAAACCGTTATCATCCAAACGCGTAAAATAAGACATTTGAAAATGAGTATCACCTATCTATTTTTTATTTGACTAAGACTAACATGTTAAAATAGAAAACTGTACATGAAACTAAAATCAAATGTGTCATATATAAACACGTAATCAAATGTGTAATTTAATTATTGGGTTAAAAAACATGAAATTCATTTTCATTTAACAGTGAGTATATTTTTCCAACATATATTAACGTAGATCGGAAAAATTGTTTGTGATTTGTGCATTCATGTCATGTATCTTTGGGATCTTGCATGAAAATGACATTAAATTATTTTGTGTTCCTAAAATTTGAACACCAAATGCTACTAAACTATGCAATTTTTTTTGTACAGGAAACAAAAATAATACGCGAAAAGAAAAAATATGACAATTACATGTAATGTTACTCTCTGTCCAAGTTATCTAAGTATGTTACTATATAATTGAAAATTACATTGAAATGCTACTGTTGTGGAATAAAAACGAGGGTTTGATATTGCGGCTAGGTTTCGCGTGTATTTAATGATAGGGTTGGTGAGCTTCGAGCTTTAATGGTTGTTCTTGCGTTTCGAGACTGAACGGTCCTCACAAGATGCCTACGTATCTCTGTATTGTTAGAGAATCAAGCCAACGTAGTTCTAGGTTGAGGGGTCTGACCCTTTATATAGGCTGAGAAGCCCAAGAATTATGGTAGGAGTCAGAGACTTGGTGGGCAAGCCACCGCCTTGAGGAAGGTTCTAGACCCCTTCCTTGTAGGAGTCTGTTTCCTTGTATGAGTGCATGCCTTGGAGGCTACTCCTTGTAGAGATAATGTTCTTATCTGACACTTATTGCTGAGCTGTTTATTATCCCTAATATTAATTACGAAATTAATATTGTAAATAGGGTTTGGGCCCACCTGGTGGGCCCCACGTTTGGACCATTCCGGGTCTAATTAATGCCACATTAAATGTGTCTTTAGGGCTTACTTTTAGCCCATATCAGCTACAAAATAAAACTAAAAGTAAAGTACATGAAAATGAAGCTCTCCATTTTTTATTTTGTTTATTGTTAATAAATATCTCTGTTTGATTAGAATATGTCTACTAAGTTATTAAAATTTTATCTATATTCAAGGTTTTGTTGATATTAAAAAAAATATATTATTAAGAAACCAAGCAAATTCGATATTTTTACTCTTAGATTTGGATATGAAAATTGAATACTATTACTTGAATTCGAGGATACAAAATTAAAATGGACACCTTTTATTAGAAACAATATATAATTTTATATGTATCGACCTATATAGTTATCAATACGGTAATATTTAATTTTAAACGATTGCTATAGCCGTTTCTCTCTCTCCTCCTATCTTACAAAATCGTAAACTAAAGTTTAGGGGTTGACATCTGCGTTTTGGTTGATGATAAGCCCATTTTTATTGTTTTCCTTGATTTTGCTTTGTTTTTCAATAAATATCTCTCTTTGTTGAGAGTCTAGTACCACGTTGGTGGGTTTTATCTACTGATATATTGGATTTTGTACTTTCTCCTTGTGAATGATAACTCCCGTTTCTTTTAAATATATCTCTTTATTGAGAGTCTAGTATCCCGTTAATGGATTTTGTCTATCCATATATTGAGTTTTGTTCTTTCTCTTTTGAAAGGAGGTTCCTTTATTTTGGCATCAAGGATCTTAGATCTACAGGATTTTATTATATTGGTTAATTGATTTAGATATTATAGAATCGCAATTATGGTCAGTTGTTCGAATACGTTCTCAAAAATCACATATGTATTTCCCTCACAATTAGAATAAATTGTTGGATTATTTCGCCCAAAAGACTATATATTTCAGTGATATAAGCGAGTGATGTATCATAATTTAAGATCTGATCATTGATTGTAGTTTGGATTAAGGAAACCTTGTTATCTTGATATGATCTATTTTAATATGTGTTTGTCAATCTTAATTATTTTTGCAGATGTATGACATTTTATTGATAAATTATTTACCAATAAAAATAGTGATTTAGAAGAAAACTTGAATGATTATTTGTGTAGATGACATATGCTCTTTTGTTGATAATTAAATATCTATAAAAAAAATGATTGATTAGAATTTTTGCGCTGAGTTGATCAATTTGCCATGAAATATAAAAAAAAGTGATTTATTAAAATTTTTGCGCTGAGTTGACCAATTTGCTATGAAAACATTCACTAACAATATTTTTACTGACTCTGTAATGAATTTTATTTTTTAGATTGATAATTATACACCAAATAATGTCTAATACTATTTGAGAGTCTATTAAGTATCTTGAATAATTCAAATATATCGTCAAGTAAATTTATTTGTCCCATTAATTCTTGCATAACTAAAAAATACTAATAAGTAAAATGTTAATGATAATTGGTTTAAAATTCATATTTAAAAATTTTAATTGATTGAATTTAATTTTTTTTTATAATTGATTAATTTAAAAGTTTATATCACTTAAATTTTGAAGGTGTATTTGGAATAGTGTAGTAAATATTTTTAAATTTTAAAATATTAAATTGAATAAGAGTAGATTTATTCAAATTTGTTTCACCTTATGATTGTAGATCGAGTGTTTGAGATATTGAAATATTATATTTTATAATATAAATAAAATAGACAGATGCATTAAAATAATATATTTGTGTTCAAAACAATTAATAAATACGCAATTTTGGAAAATAGCCTTATACGTAGAGAGTGGCGCAAAGAATAGATGCGCTAGTATATAATAATATTATTGTGATTGCTATTTATAATTAATTTAATTTTAGTGGTAAATTCTAATTGACTCTTATATATTTTTTTGAAAATTAATTCGTAATATTGTAAATCGAAAGAGTGGAAAATTCATCTCGCGAAAATCGCTTAATATTGTATATTTATATAATCCTAATTGATTGTAATTTAATATATTAATTTATCATAAATATTTTTGATATTAAAAAAAAATGTAATATATGGATATGTTAAATAAAGTCATTACTATATTTAAATTAGAATTGTTAACTAACCATGGTTGGTATAATATGATAAGAATGGTAAATAAGGAAATTTTTTAATATAATATGATTGGTCTAAAATTGAGGAATGACTTCTGATTGGTCCTAAAATAATTCATAGTTTTTTGATTGGCTAGCTGCATCTAACTATATACCTGGGTAGACTCAGGTATTTTAATAAAAGGATATATATTATAAAAATCAATTTATAATGTAATGTAATATGATTGTGATTGACTTAATATTAAAAGAGTGGTTGATTAATGAATGATTAATTATGAAATTTAATTTAAAATATATAGTGGTATATCGTGATTGATTTCAAATTTAAATTATGATTTTCTAGTAAATATTGTTTGATTTAAAAGGTAGGTATTTATGGATATGTTTGATAAAATCACTGTTGTATTTAAATTAGAAGTGTTAACTAACCATGGTTAAAGAGGTAGGGTGAGATTGTAAATGAGAAAATGTCTAAATTTTAGGAATTAGCTCTGATTGGTCCTAAAATAATTCCTCGATTTAAAATCTGATTTCAAATCCGATTTTTTCAGATTTTTAGTTAAGTTGGATTATAATTAGGGATATTTACAAAAATACATACCTTTTCTACCTCCTCTTCCATTTTTACTTCCACTCACTTTCTTTTTCAATTCTATAAAATTACATTTGCAAATATACAACCAAGTTTGTTTTTAACTTTTTATTTTTTTAAAAATACGTTCTACTCTTTTCTCCCCCGACCCGCCTTACTTTGCCTCGTTCTTTTCTCCACCATCAATACTTCCATGACCACAGCCCCAAACCTCTTCCAATGACGTCTTCATCATCATCGAATCCGACTATCGATAACCATCCCCGCCATTCCGCCACCCACTGCCTCTTCCATTTCTTTCTACCCCCAATAATACAATCATCATCACTACGGTCATATTCTCCGGTAGAGGCCCCGCAGGGGCACATCGGAGTCGATGTTATTTCTGTGCTCAATTAGGGAGAATTAGATATAGAAAAGTTGTGCATGAGCATTTGTTGAGGTCTAGGTTTAGTAATTCCCCGGTGATTTTGAATTATGTGGTGAATATGTATGCGAAATGTGGGTGTTTGGAGGAAGCACGCCAGGTATTTGATGAAATGCGTGTGAGAGATATTGTGTCTTAGAATGCATTGATTATGGAATATTCACAACACGAGAGGAATGGGGAAGCGTTGGGGTTGTTTTCGGAGTTGTGGAATGTGGGATTAGAGTCGAATCATTTTACGTTTTTGATTATGCTTAGTGCCTGGGAAGGGAGGAAGATTCATGAGTTTTGTTTGAAATTTGGGTATGATGAAAATGTGTATGTGGGGAATGCGCTTTTTGATATGTATGTGAGGTGTCGGTTGATGGAGGAAGGAGAGGGTGTGTTTTGTGGGTTGTCGAGTAAGAATGATACCATGTTTTAATTATTTGATGGATATGTCTTTAATCTACATTTTACATCAGTGCATTTAGTAAAAGTTTTGATTATTGTTTGACGAGTTATATTAGAGTGAATTACTCTTTTTGGCCCCTCCCCTGCCCAGCTTGTTAGCCTTAAGACATGTAGGTTGTTCCATAATGTAATAAGGAATTTAGTCATGTTTATGTGCAAAATTTACTAGTTTCATTTTATTGCTTACATGTTATCAAAAATTGATCACTCGGATATAGGTTTCTCGAAGATTTTAGGAGTATTTTCCAAGATGGTTATACATGGTTGTAAAGGCTCACACATGTCATGCATATACTTTTGTATTTCTAAAGATAATATGATTCTCCGTAGAGCAGGTCCCACAGGGGCACCCATCTGATAGTCAGATTTAACTATTTTTTCAGTTGCAACTTCTGCAACCATGGTTGCAACTTCTGCAACCATGGTTGCAAAGGTTGCAAACATATTTGCAACTTATTTCAAGGCAACTGGTTTTTATGATCGGAAGGATATAAATTTCTCAACCGATGCGTATGCAAGATAGCTCTTGACTATTTTAATGTCACGTTGCATCATTTTGAATTTACTTCATCACCTAAGTAAGTTCCAAAACTATTCAAGTTTGTTAAACTTATGTAATGTATACTTAGTTATATTATATTCTATGATTTGATTTGTTTTTCTTTTCTTGATGCAATGACTACCGGATATACATGTTGTCATATGCCGAGTATTATGCTACTATACCGGATTTTCCGCAAGGTCAACTAGATATTGGTGCTCACAGAAGCAGACATGCCTTATTATTTTATTCCTGCGGAATGTCAAAGCAAATATACAGCTATGAGAGTGAGTCGGAGAACATTGCAAAGGCTCCAACAACAAAAGCTCCATCAACAAAGGCTCCAACAAGAAAGGCTCCAACGTCAAAAGCTCCATCAACAAAGGCTCTAAGAACAAAGCCATATGAGAGAAAGAGAAAGGCGGGAGATATGAAAAGAATGAGTCATGTTTTTTATTTTATGACATTAAGTAGTAGAAAAACAATGTTGCTGACATAACTATGTAGTTCTTTTGGTTCGATGAATTTGATAATTAATGGTTTAAATTTAAAAAAAAACTTTGTTTTTCAACTATGTTTGATAATGGTTCGTTGTTTAGATATTTTATGCAATTGTTACTATTTGGTAATGGTTCAATATTTATGGTCCTTAACTGGTAATATAAATAAAATTTGAATTTATATGGAATAGGTCCCGCAGGGGCACCCATCTTAATAGTAAGATTGAACTATATCGATCAGTTGCAACATTTGCAACCTTGTTTGCAACTTTTGCAACAAAGTTTGCAACTTTTGCAACTTTTGCAACCATGTTTGCAAACGTTGCAACTTCTGCAATCATGATCACAAAGGTTGCAAACATGATTGCAAAAGTTGCAAACATGATTGCAACAATTTTCAACCATGTTTTGAAAAGGTATAAACGTATATGAAGTCAATCCAGTAATTAACATGACAAAAGAAGTGTAAATATTTAATCATGTTTTGATAGGGTAAAGCGTTTTGTTTTGTAAATATCTTTTGATGTTATAAAAATTTTACGAGGGTTCGTCCTCATTTACCAAAAAAAAAGAGAAAATGTTAGTCGCTTGTTTAAGGTCTAATGCTATGTTGCATATGCTACATTCTACTATTTCTTGCATCTGTAATCTTTATCTCATCATTCTTTGATGGCATTGTTGCACATTGTGTTTATTATCCAGTTATAACTTATCAATATTAGTTGCAACACTATTTGCAACTTATCAATATCAACTGCAATCTTTGCAACCATGTTTGCAACTTCTGCAACCATGGTTGCATATTTGCAACTTATGCAACCATGGTTGCAACTTCTGCAACCTTGGTTGCAACTTATGCAACCATGGTTGCAACCATGGTTACAGAAGTTGAAAACATGTTTGCAACTTATTTGTATCAGTTGCAACTTATGAAAATTGACATTAGACATATTATTAAAATGCACTCATACCCATTAGACATATAATTAAAATTGCACATGTTTCATGTAAAATAATCATACAATATGACACATGATTTTATGGTAATATGAGCACAATCTGATTTTATGTGGAACAGGCCCCGCAAGGGCACCCATCTCAAGAGTCGGAGTTAACGATTTTTATCAGTTACAACTTTGCAACCATGTTTGTAACTTTTGAAAAGGTTGTAACCATGTTTTCAACTTCTGCAAGCTGTTTTCAAATAATATGTCATACATTATAACATGATTGCAACCTTTGCAAACATGGTTGCAAAATTTACAAATGTAACTATTTTTATCCGTTGCAACTTCTGCAACCATGTTTGCAAAGTGCAACCATGATTGCAACTTCTGCAACCATGATTGCAAAGGTTGCAAACATAAATGAAACCATGGTTACAGAAGTTGCAAATATGTTTGCAACTTATTTGTATCAGTTGCAACTTATGAAAATTCATATTAGACATTTTTACAAAAATATATATATCTACAAACAATATTTAGCAAAAAATTTATAGATAAATAAATATTTACAAACAATGCAAGAGGACTCCTCTCAAAATAGAAAATGGAACAAACTGCATGTGGACTAAAAACTTCCTTTTAGAACACTCTCCAAGTGAAATTACACAACAAAAACACCATACATATCAACTAACAGAAGATGCAACCTCGACAGCCACTAGTAGAGCACCCACCTGAGCTAACCCAACTCTGTCCAAAACCCAGTCCATGCATACCACTTACAACTGCAAAGAACAACCTTTCTCAAAAAACCAGCAGAAAAACAAACATAATTACTTTTGCTATTCCTGTTAAAGCCCCACCCCACTACATCGCAAACTGCAACCACCAGCAAGCACAGTACCCAGCCACACCTTTGAAAAGCACATACATATGAAAAATCTAGGCATGAGTTTCTTTACAGCAGCCCCACATAATGCGTAGCTAGTCCAGACCCACTATATCCAACAAGCAGGTTTGCAAATCTTATTTAGAACATTATATCAGACTTCATAATTCTTGATATTTCGTATTATAATCAACTAAAGCAAAATAATGCAACCAGATGATCTTAGTTGCAAAACAAGTTTACAAATCATTTTAAAAAAGTTCTAAACTACGAGGCCATATCAACAAGCACTTCATACTTAGAAAAACCTCTTTCGCAACTAAAAGTAAATAAAAGCAAATCGATGCAACCAAATGATCTTAGTTGCAAAACAAGTGTATAAATCGTTTTAAGAAAGCCCATAACTCCGATGCCATAGCAATTCGAGCCACTTCATACTTAGTAACCTCTTTCGTAACCCAAAACAAATAAAAGCAAAAAAACACAATTAGATAATATTAGTTGCACAACAAGTGATCTATAGTCTTTAGGACATTCAAAAGAATAGTACAATATCATAACAACTCGAGGCAATTTGTGATTTATAATCTCATTCATAAGTAATAATAAATCAATGCAACCACACGATCTAAGTTGCAAAAATAATCTATAGAACATTCAAAAAAACTCAAGTGAGATAGAATTGCAATTTAAACCAATTTATACTTAGTAACTCTTTCGTAACCAAAAACAATTTGAAAAAAGTAAAGAACCGCAATGTCTAATTTGTAAATATAGTTTGCATAACATTCAAAAAAAAATTAAAATTGTGATTAATTTACATTACAACTTTGTAACATCTTTCGCAACCAAATTAGTACAATATGCTCACTCAAACAATTCAACAAACACTTGAAATGCGTAACAGATATTTTCCATTTGGAAGATTCGAGTTACTAATTTCAATATACCTTTTTTCATGATTCGAAGACCATTAGGACGATCAATTAACAAGTTTTTGGTATCTGAAAATTCCGATTTGGATGAATAGATGAAGAAACACGAACATACACAACGCCTTACGAATATGCAACCAAAGATAATCAACACATATCAATATAAAACAAATCTAAATAATCGTTGTTGACTCTTCATTTAAACAATTTAACACATACATAAACATATGGTGCAAATCAAATCTATAAGCACACTATCCGATTAAACTCACCACCGTCTTCTGATTACGCTTCGATGAAAACTTGTCGCCGCCACTTCGATTAAAATCACCGTCGTTGTTCGATTGAGAAACTGCCCCTGCGGGACCAACTAACTGAAGGAGAAAAGCGAAGCTTGAAGCTGCGTGTGGTTGAGGAGTGAAACAGAGATAGCGCGGGGGGTTCCTTATAACCGAAAAACGTATTTTTAAAATAAATGAAAGTATGGATCGTAGCGCCTGAATTTTAGAAAGTTGGGACTGTATTTTTGAAAGCCCAAAACTTAAGATGGGTAGCTTTAAAAAAAACCCTTATAATTATTTAATATCGATTATAATTGTACAATATATATTATAAAAATCAATTTATAATGTATGATAATATGATTATGATTGACTTTATATTAAAAGAGTGGTTGATTAATGAATGATTAATTATGAAATTTAATTTAAAATATATAGTGGTATATCGTGATTGATTTCAAATTTAAATTATGATTTTCTAGTAAATATTTTTTATTAATAAATTAATATAAATATATTATATTAATTTTTATTTAGAAATACATATAATTTTATTGGAATGTTAATTAACGTAAGTATTAAATTACTTATCCGTGAATTCATACAATTGAATTAATATTAATATTATGAACCAATCATCAAAACAAATACAACCCCCGTTGAAATGTTTAAAATCCCTCTTTATTGTTTTTTTTAAAATTTAGGTTTCATTTTATTTCTATCTTTGTTAGAGAATATTTCTACGTATCACGTTAACAAATTTTTCACCCATATTCTGAGAATTCTGTATATTTATTAAATACCGAATCTTAAAATATTTATAATATTAATTTATTGAAAATATTTGTATGGTTAATTTTTTGATTACATAATAAAAATGTGTAGAAACTTAATCCTCATGACTCCAATAAATCATTAGATTGTCTATTAAAAAAAGGTTGCAAGTTCAGCGATATATAACAAATCAGTGTAATATGATAAGGATTGATGCCTATAATTTAGTAAGTCACTGAATTATATATTGAAGTTTGCTACTGAATATAATGGGAAGTAACTCTGATAGAATCCGGAGATGATAACCTAAATCGTTTTCTATTTTTTTTTTGTCAGAAACGTTTTTCTATTTAATTTATTGGACAATTAAAACACGACACATATAATACATATATACAATCAAAATAAAAAGATATTCTGTCCATAGAATGCCATATAATAAAAAATATAAAGTAGTACCTTAACCGAAATTGATATGATTTAGCCATGAGAAGAATTGATGCGTACACTTAATTTATCAAAGTTGGCTAAATCTGATGGGGAATAGGGAAATTTTTCAGATTTTTAGTTAAGTTAGATTATAATTATTTAATATCGATTATAATTGCATAATATATATTATAAAATCATATGATAATAGGATGGTGATTGACTTTATATTTAAAGAGTGGTTGATTAATGAAAGATTAATTATGAAATTTAATTTAAAATATATAATAGTATATTATGATCAATTTTAAATTAAAATTTTAAATATTTTTTTATTTTAAAAATTGGTATTTATGGATATATTTAATAAAATCATTATTGTATTTAAATTAAAAGTGTTAACTAACCATGGTAAAAGAGGCACCAGATTGTAAATAAGGAAAGATCTAAATTTTAGGAATTAGCTAAGCTATTTAAAATTTGTTCAAATCCAATTTTGTAGTGTTGGCTTAGATGCATTTATTAATTAATTTTATTAACAAATTATGAATAAATATATTTTTGAGGTTATTAAAAAAATCAAATTTTGAAGATATGAATTTTATCCAAGTTATTTAAAATCTGATTTCAAATTCGATTTTTTAAGATTTTTAGTTAAGTTAGATTTTAATTATTTAATATCGATTATAATTGTACAATTTATATATTATAAAATTGTATGATTATATGATTTTGATTGACTTTATATTAAAAGAGTGGTTGATTAATGAATGATTAAGTATGAAATTTGATTTAAAATATATAATAGTATATCGTGATTGATTTTAAATTAAAATTATGATTTTCTAATAAATATTTTTTGATTTAAAAGTATGTATTTATGGATATGTTTAATAAAATCAATATTGTATTTAATTTCGTTTATATGAATTTATTAATTATTTTATTAACAAATTGTGAATAAACATATTCTTGAACCTTTCAAAAAATTGAGTTTTTGAAGATATGGATTTTATCCAAGTTATTTAAAATTTATTCAAATCCGATTTTGTAATGTTGGCTTATGCATTTATTAATTAATTTTATTAACAAATTATGAAAAAAATATATTTTTGAGTTTATAAAAAAATTAAAATTTTGAAGGTATGGATTTTATCCAAGTTATTTAAAATCTGATTTCAAATCCGACTTTTACAGATTTTTAGTTAAGTTAGGTTATAATTATTTAATATTTTATAATTGTACAATATCTTTTATTATAAAAAAACCAATTTATAATAAAAGATAATATGATTGTGACTGGCTTTATATTAAAAAGGGTGGTTGATTAATGAATGATTAATTATGATATTTAATTTAAAATCTATAGTGGTATATCGTGATTGATTTCAAATTAAAATAGCAAATATTGTTTGATTTAAAAAATAGGTATTTATGGATATGTTTAATAAAATCATTATTGTATTTAAATTAGAAGTGTTAACCAACCATGGTTAAAGAAGTAGGGTGAGATTGTAAATAAGGAAAGATCTAAATTTTAGGAATTAGTTCTGATTGGTTCTAAAATAATTCCTCGATTTTTATTGGTTAACTGATGTGATGTGTGGTAGACTCAGGTATGATAATAAAAGATAGATTGATTTTATGTCTATGAATCTTGCACAATTTTTTTTTTTGTTTCCATGAAAGTTTAATACAAAATTTGAACTTTTTTTTTGTAATTTTGTTTTTCACAATCTAAAATACATCTAAGTAATTCATGTTTCTTTTCATGCAAATTTAATATCAAATTGAATATCCTTTATATTATTTTGTTATTGTAAATAGTTAAAAGAATTAATAACAAGATAGTGGGACATATATACTTGTAACAATAGTAGAATAATAAAAAAGAATTTTGAAAGTGATTTTTTGTCTTTTTTGACAGTCAAGAATACAAACAAAGAATTTTGTCTAGTTATCAGGTACGAATGTGATTTATACAAACAAAGTGATTTTGTCTAGTTATCAGGTATGAATGTGATTCATGGGGATATTTTTCTGTACTTTTGCTTTTAAAATTACTTTCATTTGGTGATTTGAGGTGTTTTTTTATATTGAACCTACATGGATGTATTGAAATTTAATGTATTTCTTTATATTTTGGATCAAGAAGGAAATTTGTTATATCCGTATTTTGGAAGATGATTATTTCATTTCTATTTTTCTCGTGGTCATCAATTTTTTCTTCTGTGATGCTGGAATTTTGGCAAAACATTGTTGAGTCATTAGAGTTTGTTCATGCACATATGGTAAAATATGGGCACTTTTCAAGGTTAAATTACCTTTTGTGATTGATTTTCGTTATTTATTTAGGCAAGTTTAGTATTATCAATGTTTATATCTTTTATTATTTGTAATATTTTATTTTGTTTTTGGAATTTTATTAAAATGGAAGAGTATTTTGTGTAATTAGAATAAACTTTTTAAATAACTAAATTTAATGAAATAGCTTATTTAATAAATAGCTTTTAAAAATGTGTTCAAATTATAATATCTTTTTCTGATTAAATTATGTTTGTTTCTAAATATGGATATTAAAATAGATTTTAAACTTTAAAGTAAATAAGCCGTAAATAATATGGTGTATGAATAAATAAGTCTGTAAATGTTTAGTAAAAAAGTATATCTATAGACAATGTTATAGATAAATATGTTATAGATTTGTAGTATCGAACAACGGATAATAGTGTCGGGTTTTTTTGACAACTTATTATTCTATTTTTTTGTAGAATAAAATAATACATAGTAAATTTTTTACAATTTCCAATGAATTTTTAATAAAAACAATTTATTATAATTTAATTATTTTTTGTATAAGTAAAATTTTTTATATTTTTATTTGAGTTTTTAATTAATATTGAAAAGTCTTGGGCGCCAATATACCAAAGATTATATCTAATAAGAGCGCTTAAAAAATTATCTTTTCAAATTTATTATAAAATTAAAAAAAATAAAATAAATGTGTTAAGCCAACCAAACACAACATTAGAGAGCGGATATAAGATTGTCCCGCTGCCAAAGAAGTCCTATAAAATTGCTCTACACTGTGCGGAACAAGTCCTGTCTCGACTCGGATACTTGTCTTGTCCAAATACGTTAGTTCATAGATATGGAAATGAAAAAACATAAAAGTTTACTTGTTCTTGGACTTCAGTTCCAACAGATTCGATAAGATCCAAATTCCAGTGTTTTTTGGGTCCTTCTAACATATCTCAACCTCTCGCATGCAAATTTTGAAGGTTTAGTTCCCCGTCACATCTAGGAAACCTTTCACGCTCGCGCTACGTTGATTTAAATGATACTCCGTAATTTTCTGTTAAATATTAATAGCATGGGATGGTTATCTAACCTTTCTATGTTGGATCACTTGGATCTATCCTTTGTTACTCTTTCTAGGGCCACTGATTGGTTTTCAACCATTAACAAGTTTCCTAATCCAGTTTTAGTAGTACTAAAGTTGCATGCTTGGATACTAGAAACTAGAATGGCTCCCACTCTCTTCTCTCTCATCTAAACAAATTCTTCTTCCGGCTTCCCCTTTCTTCTTCAGCCGCCTAAAGGAGATTGCTCCGATGAGAGTCGATTAAGCTTCTTCATTTCTTAATAAAAGGGTACTCTTTTTCCTCAATAGGTTTTTAATGAGGCCCTCCAATTAAATTTTAGTTTTTCTTACTTTTATCCCTTCGGATCTAAGGTTTCTAAACCTTTTCCGATTTGCCTCTTTTCTTAGTTTCTTAAACCTCGGAACTCCGGCTATTTCTCCTTTTCCGACCTGCACCGGACTGGTATTTCGCCTTTTGGGGTTTCCATTTTTCAGATCTAAGTTTGTAGGCTTCGTTTTTTCAATTTCTGTATTTCTTTCGGTTGTAAGCTTTGATGTCTCACAGTTTGCGTGAGTTTTGTAATTGTCTCACCTTTTGTGTGAGTTGTCTCACCTTTTGTGTGAGTTTTGTTTGTGTTTGCGTGAATTTGGATGTTCTGAAACACTTTGTTGAAGTGTTAATGTGTTACACTAATAATTGTTGCTCGTAGCTTAGTGAGGGCGACTTTATTCTATGTCTGGTCTAAGGACTCATCTTGTAATCGGTTTTTGAAGATTTGTTAATGCAAGTTCGTTTATTGTCAAAAAAAAAAAAAAAAGTTGCATGCTTGTCAGATACCAAACCCTCAGCATCTCCCCTTTACTAATCTAACATCGATCGCTTGTTTCACTTGATCTTGGTGCCAACAAACCTTTATCATTCCCTTTGTGGATTTTTAATAATAGTGGCCTTGAACATCTCAAACTTGGGTTTAACTATTTTGATGGCCCAATTCCTAAATCTATTGGAAGTTTAACTGCCCTTTCTGAACTTGATCTACACGGCAATAATTTCGAAGGTCTAATTCCTCAGTCTATTGCAAATTTGACATCACTTTCTAGACTTCATCTTTCAGCAAATAAATTAGATGATTCCATTCCACCTAATATAGGCAATCTCACGAAACTTACATATTTCTCTGTAAGTTTAAATGAATTAAGGAGGTAGCCTTTCCATATATATGAAACGCACACTTACTTTCTTGTTTTGAAAGCATCTCTGGTAAGAAAATTTTGTGGGCCCTTCAGGCTCCTCGGACCCCACTTTCTTCGGAGCCTTTAGGTATGGACCCCATCTGCGATAAAGTATGGGTGCCTCTAATGGGGGGCGTCTACCAGAATCGTTTTGTGAAGTGTCAAAGCTAGAATGGTTGGACGTCAGTAATAATCAACTAAGAGGAAGCATTCCTAAATGCATCTGTTATATCTCCAAAACCACATTAATAATCTCCTTCACACTAGTGATGACGACCTTGGTGATAATCCTCACGGTCGATTAATGGCTTCCGATCACTGTTCCGATCACTGTTCCGGGGGTATTTCACCTGAGTTTGGGTATCTGCAAAATAATGCTCGCCCGGGGGTGGTGGCCGTCAAGCACCTCCGGTGTGAGAATCAGTAATCGAAATAATAATAATCGAAACGGGTGAAAATGTATCTGTGTAAAGGGAGAGAATGAGTAGTAAATTTTGTGCTATTGAAAAAATGTATATCACCTTGTGTGTAGAATGGGGGTATTTATAGGCTAGGTCCTCTAATAACTGTTCACCCACTTGGTGACCCACTTGTTATGCCGTTAAAGCTATAGTGAGCCACTATTGGAACAGTGATTAGTGTCCCTTTCCCACATACCTCGATTCTAGCACAGCCGCTTTTGTCATAGCTTGAATGCTTTTGTGTCCCCTTAGTTGCCTTTATGGTCCCCTGTCTTAGTGAGCAAGGTAACAAGATATTTTGCAAATATATTTGTGTGAAGATATTTGTTTGTCAAGTGGATTGCTTTTAGTAAAAATAATATGAGATGACACATGTGTAATTAATGAATATTTGTTACAGGTGGATGTGCAACAGCGGTTTAGCGGGTTGGCTCACAGCGGGTGCCCGCTGTAGGCCTACAGCGGGTACCTATCATTGCCCCCCACTCCTTCTGTGCGGTTTAGCGGACAGAAGGAGGAGAAAGCAAAGATACCGCTCTGTTTTTGAGGAAATTTTTGAAAATGATACCTTGTGTGCCCCCCAATTGTTGGCGGTCAACACTTTAGAGAAATTTTTGCGAAAATGTGCCCCCCAAGTGTTGGCGGACAACACTTAGGAGTTAGAAAAAATTTGTGAAAATATGCCCCCCAAGTGTTGGCGGGCAACACTTAGGAGTTAGAAAAAATTTGTGAAAATATGCCCCCCAAGTGTTGGCGGGCAACACTTAGGAGTTAGAAAAAATTTGTGAAAATATGTCATTATTTGACAACAGGTTAATGTGCTTGACGGGTGCGTTTTTTGAAACGTTTTTGTAATGCTTGTGAATAAATGTAATAATTGGTAATAAATGAGAATTTAGAAATAAATGAGGGAATAATATTAAATGTTAATAATAAGTGAAATGATAAGTTGTAGTGCGTATTAATGAGAAATGACCTTTGGGAGGAAAGAGAATGTACCTTTGTGATGTAATGTGTTATGAGTGAGTGGGAAGTTAATGCATAGTGGACAGTTTTGCTGGAAACGAGGCAGTTACTACCGGCTGTAAGAGTGACGTGGAGCAATCCTATCCATCCACGAAAAGTTTGCAACATTTTAACCCTTATTACACGCGCCCCACGCGTATAAAAGATGAGTGTGTGAAGCAATTGTTAAGGTTTTTACTGTCTTTCTTTGCTCTTTTCTCTCTATTTGCTTTGTCTTCTTCTAGTTCGTCGGTCTCCTTGCACTGGATTTCTGCCATTGAAGCCATATATATCCTCCAGATTTGAGGTAAAATTTCTTTCTAATTTTCTTTTGTTATTTCTGTTTCCTTTTATCATGCAATTTGTCTCTTCATATATAATTGATTTTGTGTTCATGTTCTTTGTTTGCATGTTTCGGATATTTGTAAGTGAGAGTCGATTGTGTAACCTGTAAAGGTTTGGAAAATGTGATTGTTGGTTGTGTATTTGTTATTGGTGTTTTGTTGGTTTCAATCCGTTTCCTGAATCGTGTGAAAATAGGTGCATGATTTCGTATTGTTTATAAGGTGTTTGGTTTTTGTATATATATGTGTATATATTCATAAGTGTTGTGTATATGGGTTTTTGATTTGAGGGTTTTGTTGTTTGTGGAGGTAATAGAATATGGAATGTTTGTTTCGATTTAGAATGGAAAATTGTAGGAAAAATATGTGTGTACCAGACATTTGTGACGGCCATATTTGTTGGAAGCGGTAAGGACCGAAAAATTGTGCTTTTGTCTGCAGATGGGTGATGAGTTTGTTGATCCCGCTACCGGTGAGAAAAGGCCCTTGGTAAGCATGTAT
This sequence comes from Kitagawia praeruptora, assembly GCA_037693485.1. NCBI lineage: Eukaryota > Viridiplantae > Streptophyta > Magnoliopsida > Apiales > Apiaceae > Kitagawia > Kitagawia praeruptora. The sequence continues at coordinate 52,159,026 of CM075351.1, forward strand.
GGGCGTTGGGCGGACATTGGTCAACTGGGATATACAAGCGTGTTGCCAAGGAACCGCTATCAGTACTTTGAGAGTTGCGAAAGTCTGTGGCGGGCAACCAATGTGGTGCCAACCACTTACTCAAAGGCGGAAATGGATGTGGAATTTGCTGAATTCGCTCATTTGCAACAGGACAGCACCTTTAGAGCTGATGATTGGGGTGAGTATATTGAGCGGTTGTTGCGAATTGAAGATGGGTATTTCTGGAGACGGCCTGCACCCGGTGAGAAATTGTATCACCGTTTTGATGATGATTCTGTCTGTATTCCCCTTAGTCATTTCAGGGCGGGTTTAAGGTTCCCACCTCATAAGTTCTTGATGGATCTATTTCGGTTGTATTTCCGCTGTCCGTTAGCTCAGATGTCTCCCAATTCAATAAGGTCCATTAACTGGTTTATAGCTAGTTGCGAGGCGCTGAACAAGCAGCCAACATTTAGGGCCTTCTTCTGTTTGTTTGATGTTAAAGCCAGCCGCGCAAAACCCTTTTATGAGTTACAGTTTGTGAAGTCGAAAACTCGTATTGGAATAGCTCTGGATGGGTTCCGGCCATTTGTGTTTCCCAAAGGTATGGCGGGTTGGCAGGAAGAGTTTTTGATAGTTGGTGGCGGGGAGTTGGCTTGGCACAAGAATTTTGTAAAGAAAGTGGAATGTGCGTACAAGACAGACCGTAACCGTCTTAGCCAGGTTGAGATAAACTATTTAGTAAAACTGGTAAAGGCATTGGGTGAGGTATGGAACGAGGGTAACTTGATCGACCCGGTTGATTTAAGAAGACATTGTTGTAAGTTCTTGTTTTGTTTTTGCCCTTTGGTTTCTTGTTATATTCTGTCTGTGATGTTTTGTTTGTGGTTTTGTTTGTAGTGTTGGATCCCCGTAAAGTGGATTTGGAGCCTCATCCCACTTTATCTGTACAGCAAGAGGCTAAGCTATATGCCGATTTTATGTTTCTTCAACCGCCCAGACCTAGGCGGGTTCGTGGAATGTTTGCGGCAGAAAACATTATAGATGCCTTTGACCTTTCAGGGCAAGGTGTTGGTGCGGGGCGGATGGAGCAAGGCGAGGATGAGGAAGCCGTTATTGCAGAAGAAGAGGTGCCTGCTAGTAATGCTGAGTCTGAACATGAAGAAACCGGAGAGGGTAGAGATTCTGAGGAAGATCTGCAAGATGCCCAAGGTGATGGGTATGATGTTGAAGATGAAACGGACGGGTCCGCTGAGAGGCGTGAAGATGAGCCATTTGATAGAGAGTTTGCTTTCGATTCTGAGAGTGAAAGTGAAAGTGCTGTTGCTAGGCGGGCTGATGTTCAATTGCCAGTTGAAGAGTCAGCTAATCGGAGAGAGATTCCCGCTGTAATTGTGAAACCTGTCACGGTTGTTTCTGGCTCAGGGCAAGTAAGTGTGAATCTTGAGTACGGCGAGAAAACGCCCGTTGTTAGGGATGACGAGCCAGTATTGAAATCACCCGAAGTGGCCGCTGCTGAGAGTCCTGAGATGCCCCTGCGTCGCTCGAAGAGGAAAAATGTGGATGAGGCCAGTACTTCTAAACGAAGGCGCATTGAGCCCACGGAGGTGGTCGAGCCCGCTGTTGCGGAGAAAGTTGTGATTGAGGAGGCTGTTGAGAATGAGCCTGCTGATGGTGATAGCGAGGATGAAGATGAAGATTATTGTGAAGGTGATAGTGAAAATGCTTCTGAGAATGAGTCCGAGGATGGTACTGAGGATGAAGGTGATAACGGTGAAGAGGAGATTGTTTTCTACACAAGTAGTGACGACGAGGTAAATGACCCAGAAGTTGGATCCCGTCCAGGGTATGGCTTTCTTTTTAAATCTGGGCCCAATACCTTCTCCGTTGACTCTATGACCGATGATGATCTTATGAGGATGAATGAATTGAGCTGGGAGCGAATGTGCCGTTTGTCCCAAAAATATGCTGCACGGGTAAGTCATTTGTGTTTTTTCTTTAGATTTTTTTTGTAAAATTGGTTTGAATTCATTGGCTCGTAAATTGGGTGTTTTTTGTGTGTGTTGCAGAATCAATGTATGTATACTGGTTTGATGGCTCGTGGGAACATGTATCGTGGTAGCAATCTTGCCTTGAAACAGAGGATCAAAAAGTTGGAGGAGGAGCTGTCCGCTGAGAAATACTTGAAGAATAATGCTGCCAAGGCTTTACATGAAATTGAGATGGAGAGAAATGACCTTAAAGCCAGCTATGAGTATAGTGCTGATTTGCGGCGGTTTTTAGCGGAAGATAAGATAGAGTTAAAGGCCGCCAATGCTAGCTTGTCTGAACAGGTGAAGAATTTGAGCACCTTATTGAAATTTGAGAAAGAGCGTGCTGAAGATGCTGAGGCCCATCTTGATTCTCGTCCCACAGAAGCCGATGCTATTTTGAAGTTTCGGAATAGTGCCGAGTTTGCGGAAATTGTGAAAGCTGAGGCGGCCAAGGCTGTTATAGAACGGGAGGAGCCCGCTGAGAATCTGCCCCCGATTGAGCGACTACAAGCCGAGGTCGCAAGATTAAAGGCCAAAGTGAAGAAAGCAAAGCGCAAAGCTAGAGGCCTGAAAGCCCGCTTAGGAAAAACCGGAAGGAAGAATGTCGGGTGCCAGGCTGATATAGCTATTGTTGGGCCGGGTGCAGACGTCGCCAATGTGGAGATGGTTGCCATGGATAGTGATAAGCCCGTTGAGAGCCTTTTAGCAATAGAAGGTGTGCCGCTATTGAGTACAGTACCCGTTGTTCATAGTGAGATAAATCCGGAAATGGACAGTGCTGTGCAGCCCGTTGATGCTGAAAAGGAGCAAGTTGATGCTGGTATTGGAACTAGAACTGCGGAAGAATCTGATGTCGCGATAGAAGCCCTTGGTGCCATAGCTAATGAGTATAATAGCGAAGATGAAGATGCAGAACCGCTAAGGGGCATAGAGGGTCCTTTGAGCGCATCCCGCTGGGCGTAGTTTATTTTTTTGTAACTAACTAAGAACCTTTGTTGGACTTGTTTCCGAATTTCGCTGCGGGTTTGTCCGTTGTGCGATTTGTGAAATATTCCGTGTTGATAAATTTTGTGTTTGGGGAATCCGTATTTTTGTTGCGAACTATAACTGGATTTGTGTTTGTATTTTTGTGTCAAAGTATGTAGTAAATATATGTTGGAAAATGTTTACCTTGACTTTGAAAATTTGACTGTGGGAGTTTGTTCTCAGCATTTAATGTTGCATTGGAGTCAAAAGAATTTTGACTGGGCTTTTACTTCAGTTTGCATGGGAACTGTAATTTTTTGACTGGAGATGATATTACCCTCCTCTCTCTTCTTTTTACCTCCCTATAAATAGGTTGGTTGCTTGTATGTATAGATCATTCTTTCTCCAAATTTTTGTTGAAAACTCTTGTTCCTCATGTCAAAGAAATTGCTTCTTTCTGATATGGATGAGGACTTCACCCCCTTTTCATGGGGGCGCGACTTGGCTATGTCAGAGTATACTGAAGCCAGTTGGAGAGCTTGGGCCAACATTTGGGAAGAGCAGGGAGATGCTTATAATGCCGAGGAATGCCGTAAGGCTGCTCGGAAAGCTGCTGCTGCCCGTGCTGCTAAAGAGGCAAAGGATAAGCCGGAGACGGATGCAATTGACTTCCGTTTCCGGGCTCCTCCTCAGGGTGAGAGCTCCAAGAAGGGTGCAGATGGCCAAGACAAAGCTCCCCAAGCATGAAGGATTCTTAGATGTAGGAGTCTAAAATCCTTGTAATTAACATGCTTGTAATAAAAATTTTATGAATAAAAAATTTATTTATCCTTTGCACCCAACTGTTATCGTTCTTTATTCTGCTTTTCATCGTATTGCTTTCATCTTTGTGTAAGCATGCCATTGTGAATTGTTTGGAGCATCTGTCTCTTGGCGGGTTTATTCCCGTAATAACTGTCCGTCGAAGGAGCTTTATTGTCTCTTGTTGAAAATTGTAGACTGCAATGCACAGCTGTCTTTGTGCCCGTTTAGGGGACTTAACGCTGTCTTGAAGTATCGAGTACTTGTGCACTGATTTTTTCTTGTCAGTTGGCCGCAATAAACAATTTTTGTAGTTTCTGCTGTAAGATTCTGCCTTTTGCGGGACTTGTAAGATGTTGATATCTTTACAAGATTGCTCACTGTAAGTTGGTAGTCGTCCGTTGACGCCAGTAGTAACGTCTGTAGATATTGTTTGGGGATACTATCTGTAGACGATTTTTTCTAGATTTTGGGATTTGTAAATGGGTACTGGCCCGCAAAGGGACTTTGTAATATGTAACTTGTGTAAATGTCCGCTGAAGGACTTTGTAATGTGTAACTTGTGTAAATGTCCGCTGAGGGACTTTGTAATATGTAACTTGTGTAAATGTCCGCTGAGGGACTTTGTAATATGTAACTTGTGTAAATGTCCGCTGAGGGACTTTGTAATATGTAACTTGTGTAAATGTCCGCTGAGGGACTTTGTAATATGTAACTTGTGTAAATGTTCGCTGAGGGACTTTGTAATATGTAACTTGTGTAAATGTCCGCTGAGGGACTTTGTAATCTGTAACTTGTGTAAATGTCCGCTGAGGGACTTTGTAATATGTAACTTGTGTAAATGTCCGCTGAGGGACTTTGTAATATGTAACTTGTGTAAATGTCCGCTGAGGGACTTTGTAATCTGTAACTTGTGTAAATGTCCGCTGAGGGACTTTGTAATATGTAACTTGTGTAAATGTCCGCTGAGGGACTTTGTAATGGTTGCAATTTGTAACCTTTGTAAATGTCCGCAGAGGGACTGTGTAATGGTTGCAATTTGTAACGTTTGTAAATGTCCGCAGAGGGACTGTGTAATGGTTGCAATTTGTAACATTTGTAAATGTCCGCAGAGGGACTGTGTAATGGTTGCAATTTGTAACATTTGTAAATGTCCGCAGAGGGACTGTGTAATGGTTGCAATTTGTAACATTTGTAAAGTAGATAAAAATTTTTTTTTTTTTTTTTGGAAAAGTATTTTATTGAAAATATAGTTCCCTTTGTTACAAAGAAAGCAGAAAAAAGAGATTGTCTAACCGTCTATTGATAATATTTCCGCAGCTTGTCGCCGTGCCAAGTGTTGTTGACTTCAGTGCCATTTAGATAGGCTAGTTTGTAAGAACCCGGCCTGAGTACTTTGATGATTTTGTAGGGTCCTTCCCATTTTGGCATAAGTTTGCCAGTGTGTCTGGGGTCGGATGCCTCAGTTGCTCTGTTAACCAAATCGCCTTCTATATAGGCTTTGATTCTTGCCTTTTTGCCGAAGAATTCTTTTGTTTTTTCTTTGTAAGCGGTCATTTTTTCAACAGCGGTTTCTCTGACTTCATCTAGAAGGTCAAGATTCGTTTTAAGTCCTAGAGTATTTGCCTCCTCTTCAAAGTTGAGTGCACGGTAAGATGGTGAGCCAATTTCGACTGGTGCCAGTGCTTCTGTGCCAAAAGCTAGTTTGAAGGGAGATTCCCCGGTACTTGTCCTGGGTGATGTGCGATAAGCCCAAAGAACATTGGGTAATTCAATAGGCCATTTTTTCTTTGAAGTAGTCAGTCTTTTCTCTAGTCCTCGAACGATGATGCGATTAGTGACCTCAACCTGCCCGTTGCTCTGAGGATGGCAAACGGATGCTTTCTTATGTTTGATCCCGTGGTCGGACAGGAATTTAGTAAATTTCGAGCCTACAAACTGTGTGCCGTTGTCAGAGATGAGTATTACTGGGATTCCAAATCTTGTGATGACTTGTTCTTCCACAAAACGAATGGCGTCATCTTGTGTGATGTGTTTAAGAGCCTTTGCTTCCGCCCATTTTGTCATGTAATCAATAGCGACCATAACATACTGCAAGTCACCTTTTGCTTTAGGGAATGGTCCCATGATGTCAATGCCCCAGATTGCAAACGGTATTGGGGATAATATGGCCGCCGGGAGTGCCGGTGATTTTCTGGACATATTGCTGAACAGTTGACATTGGCGGCATCTCTTAGTGAAGTTTTTGCATTCTTTGTGCATTTTCGGCCAATAATAGCCTTGTCTGAGTATTTTGTGTGCTAATGCTTTGCCCGCCATGTGATCACCACAAATGCCTTCGTGGACCTCTCTTATGCAATATAGGGCTTCTTCTTCGTCAACACATTTAAGTATAGGGGAGTCAAAACTTCTCTTGTATAAAATACCCTCCTGAAGAAAGTATTTCGTTGCTTGCGATTTGACTATTTTTGCTTTGAGTCTGTCCTCCGGTAGTGTGCCATTTTCTAAGTAACAAATGTAAGGGGTCATCCAATTATCCCTTGGCAGGTTTATTTCCATGATATCCAGTTTGTTTGTACTTGGAACAGTCAACTCTTCAAAGTAAACTGTGTCCGCCTCCGCTTTCTCGCCTTGTATCAATTTAGATAACATGTCCGCAACTGTGTTATCCATTCTGTCTATTTGTTTAAGAGAGTATTCTTCAAACTGAGTTAGCATTGCCTGAATTATCTCCTGATATTTGCTGAGATTGCTATCTTTTGTTGAATAATCTCCTGTTGTTTGTCGAACAACCAGCTGCGAGTCGCTATAGATGGTTATCTTTTTTGCCTGTAAATTTTTTGCCAATGCCAAACCGGCCAAAAGTGCCTCATATTCCGCTTGATTGTTTGTGGCTTTGAAGTTTAGCTGTATGGCTTGTTTGACTTGAAAACCGTCAGGGCTAGTCAAGATGAGCCCTGCCCCACAACGGGTGCTCGTAGAGGAACCATCTACATACAACTGCCAATTAGTGTCCGTGGCTGTACTTGCCTTTGCGGGTGTCTGTTCTTTATTTGTGGCGAATGAGCATTCAACCATAAAATCAGCCAATGCTTGTGCCTTGATGGCGGTTCTTGGGATGTATTTGAGGTCGAATTGACCAAGCTCTACCGCCCAGTTAATCAATCTACCTGATAAATCTGGTTTGTGAAGAATTTTTCTTAGCGGTTGATCTGTGATGATTCTGATTTGTCTTCCTTGAAAATAGTGCCGCAATTTTCTGCTCGCCATGACTAAAGCTAGAGCAAATTTTTGGACGTTGGGATAGCGGGTCTCCGCGTCTTTGAGCACTTGGCTGACATAGTAAACTGGTTTTTGCTCACCATTTTCTTCTTTGATAAGTACCGCCCCCACGGCTTTGTCTGTTGCGGATAAGTAGAGTGATAGCGGTTCTGAGGGGGCTGCGACCGCAAGTAGCGGGGCAGAGGAGAGATAAGTTTTGAGATCTTCAAAGGCCTTTTGACATTCCGCTGTCCAAGATATTTTGTTGGTTTTTGTGGCCCCTTTCAAGGTGTCAAAGAATGGGAGGCATCTGTCTGCCAATTTCGCTATGAATCTTCTGAGGGCGGCCAACCTCCCCGTTAGTTTTTGTATTTCTTTCAGAGTTTTGGGTGGTTGCATGTCGATTATGGCCTTTATTTTCTCAGGGTTGGCCTCAATACCTCTGTGAGAAACCAAAAAACCCAGGAATTTGCCAGCATCAAGTGCGAATGCACACTTATCCGGGTTGAGTTTCATATTGTGTTTCCTGAGGGTGGAAAAGCATTCTTCCAAGTCCTGGAGGTGGGAAGCCGTTAGGAGAGATTTTACTATGAGATCATCCACATATACTTCCATATTTCGACCCAATTGCCCGCTAAAGATTCTATTCATGGTTTTTTGGAAGGTGGCGCCGGCATTGATCAACCCAAATGGCATCACTTTGTAACAATATACTCCCCTGTGTGTAACGAAAGCCGTTTTTTCTCTGTCTTCTGGAGTCATTTTAATCTGGTTGTAGCCTGAGTAGGCGTCCATGAAACTTAGCATTAGATGACCCGCTGTGGCATCAATGAGTTGGTCTATCGAAGGGAGAGGATATGGGTCTTTTGGGCACGCTGCGTTTAAGTCTGTGTAATCGACGCATATCCTCCATTTTCCGTTAGCTTTCTTTACCAATACTACATTTGCAACCCACTTAGGGTAGGTGACCTCGCAAATCAAGTCTGCGTCCAAGAGTTTGTCAATCTCAATATCAATGGCCCGCTGTCGCTCTGGCGCAAAGTTTCTTCGTTTCTGTATTTTTGGAGTTTTGTCTGGATCCACATTTAGCTTATGGATTGCCATGGACTCATCTAATCCTGGCATATCCTTTGGACTCCACGCAAAAACGTCTGCGTACTTTCTCAAGAGGTCAGTGAGACCCTTTTTAAAGATAGAGTCCAAACCCGCACCGATACTGACGGTTTTGCTTGTATCTCCGGGTATGATTTCTATTTTCTCTGTCTGTACTGCCGGGGTTATTGGCGGGTTTTCTTCTCTTTTGAGACATTTCATTAGATTGGCATCAATCCTTGGCGGGTCTTCTGTCAACGGATCATGCCCGTCAATAAATTGTACCTCTTTTCTTTTTTTGTTATTGGCACGTTGGTGGGCATCGTGCCTCTGTCTTTTTGCCTGTCTTCTGCTTTGAGCCCTTTCTCTGTTGACATTGCTGGGCTCGGATTTTCCCAAGGTGAGGGCAATGCCGTAACACTTTTTAGAGGTTTCAAAGTCCCCTTTGATTTCTCCTATCCCATTTGAAGTAGGAAACTTGATTTTGAGATGAGGGGTAGAAGTAACCGCCTTCAATAAGTTCAATGTGGGCCGTCCCAAGATCATGTTGTAGGAAGAGGCTGTGTTAATGACATAGAACTTAATGATCCTGCAAACCTGTCTGGGAGATTCCCCAAAATAGACCGGGAGTCGTGCAATGCCCGCTATCGGGACGGCGTTGTGGCCGAACCCGTAAAGCGGAGTTTCATCAGGACATGTTTCCAATTTTTCGTCACTCAGCTTTAGCCTGTCCCAGGTGTGTTGGAAACAAATGTCCACTGAGGACCCGTTGTCGACCAGAACCCTTTTGACCTCATTCTGGGCAATGCCCAAAGATATGACCAATGCCTCAGTGTGATTGGGATTGATGCCTTCATAGTCTGCATCTGTGAAAGTAATGACGTTTGGCGGACCCTCTGATATGGCATAGACGGTCTGCTCCTCTCTAGGCGGTGAGACCTGTCCGCCAAACACGGTATGTACTATGTTTTTGTTGTGTCCTTGAGAGGAGGACGGGCCAAGTATTTGTCTGGGCAAGTATTGAGATAAGTTGCCCGCCTTGACTTATTTTTCCAGAAAGTACTTGAGAGAAAGGCAATTATCTGTAAAATGTCCATGGGTTTCGTGATAATCGCAGTGTTTGTCTTTGGGCCTGTCATCAGGTGAAGAGTGCATTGGGGCCGGTGGGAAGTAGAAAGGTTTCCCTTTAATTTCTCGTAAGATGGTCGCTCTTGGGAGAGTAAATTCCGTCCACTTTGGCTCCGGACGCCTATCTGATCTTTGAGGGTTTAAGGGCCCTTGGCGGTCCCTGATTGGTGCTGGTGGTTGAGGTCTTTGGGCGGGCGGCGGCCCGTGAGTGGTTTGTACTTGGTGTAAGGCGGGTGCCTGCCTTTGATAGGGCGTGTACCTTTCTCTTTGGAAATATGGTGTGGGTGCGGGTGGAGCCCTAGATTGTTTAAGTACGTTGAGAGACTCGATTTCATTGATGGCTTGAGATGCCAAGTCATACGCCTTTGCCAGAGTAGTGGGTTTAGTTTCCATGAGACGGCATACGTACTTCTCGCAGTCGTAAGGGTTGAGACCTCTCCTTAAATGAACCAAAGCCTCTGTTTCATTGACACAGACGACTTTGTTGACGGCTTCCTTGAAGCGGTCAATGTAATTTTGTAAGGTTTCACCATTACGTTGTGCAATGGTTTCAAGAAATACGGTGTGAACTTCGTGTTGTTGGTTTGCTTTGAATTTGTTGAGAAATAATTTCTTGAATTCCAACCAAGTATCTATGGACCTGGTGGATATCCTGCAAAACCATCTTTGGGCGTTGCCGCGGAGAGTTGCGGCGAAGAATCGACATCGTGTCAAGTCATTATACTCATAGTGGAGAGCCAGTTGATCGAAATAACTAAGGTGCTCTTCCGGGTCCGCCAGCCCGTCAAAAGAGTTGAAGCTGTGATGTTTGATGTCTTTTTGCCGTGGCTCAGCCTCTAGTCTTGCTGTGAATGGTGTTCCACCCATATCTTGTTCGCTATTTCCTTCTATTTTATTCTTGAGTTCCAATATGGTTTTTAACATTTCTGCGTTTGATGGTTGTGTTATTTCGGGTTGCTTTGAGCGGACAGGAGGTTGCTGTTGGTTCTTTTGTGCTTCGTATTCAGCCACTACCTTGTCGTAGGCGGCTTTTTTGTTAATGATTATTTTTCTGAGGTCTCTATGCCTCCTGTTTTGTTCCCATACTTCAGGGGGATGGTGATTCTTGTTGTGTCTGTCATGTTTAGTATTCTGAGATGAGCCTAGGCGAGAGAAGGCAGAGATCGCTTCACGCGGTTGGCTATTTGCTTCATTATGATTGTCAAACGGGTTCACGGGTAGGCTTACTTGTTTTATCAAGGATTTTGGTCCGGCCTGAGGAAGGGTTGCGGCTATTTGCATGATTAAGTCAATTTGTTGTTGGTTGCAGCCTGTGAGATTAAGGCTAAGGATTTGCTCTTGCCCGTCAACTTTGGGCGGGTTCTCTGGCGGGTTGACTGGCGGGATTCCAGTTGTATTTTCCTCGTGTTCTTGTTCATCTGGGTGTAGTATTGGGATTTCCATTTAATGTTTTTGAGATGTTTTTGGATTTGTGTTTTGAGGGTGGAATAGCTACTGTGTAGGTAGAGCAGGTGGTGGGTTTTTCTTCAAGAAAAAAGCCCCCTCCTTCTAGCGCCAAATGATAATCCTCACGGTCGATTAATGGCTTCCGATCACTGTTCCGATCACTGTTCCGGGGGTATTTCACCTGAGTTTGGGTATCTGCAAAATAATGCTCGCCCGGGGGTGGTGGCCGTCAAGCACCTCCGGTGTGAGAATCAGTAATCGAAATAATAATAATCGAAACGGGTGAAAATGTATCTGTGTAAAGGGAGAGAATGAGTAGTAAATTTTGTGCTATTGAAAAAATGTATATCACCTTGTGTGTAGAATGGGGGTATTTATAGGCTAGGTCCTCTAATAACTGTTCACCCACTTGGTGACCCACTTGTTATGCCGTTAAAGCTATAGTGAGCCACTATTGGAACAGTGATTAGTGTCCCTTTCCCACATACCTCGATTCTAGCACAGCCGCTTTTGTCATAGCTTGAATGCTTTTGTGTCCCCTTAGTTGCCTTTATGGTCCCCTGTCTTAGTGAGCAAGGTAACAAGATATTTTGCAAATATATTTGTGTGAAGATATTTGTTTGTCAAGTGGATTGCTTTTAGTAAAAATAATATGAGATTACACATGTGTAATTAATGAATATTTGTTACAGGTGAATGTGCAACAGCGGTTTAGCGGGTTGGCTCACAGCGGGTGCCCGCTGTAGGCCTACAGCGGGTACCTATCACTTGGTATAGCCCATGTATTTTCTTACATCCATTTAAAAATATGAAAGTCTCATTTGTCATAAGATAGATAGTATGAATTGAAGACTTTGGAGCAACGCCAACAACATTGGAATTTTTTTTTTTTTTTTGAGGGCAGCAGCAACAATATTGGATATAACATGTAAATGTAAGAAAATTACATAAGGACTTAATGACAGAAAGTAAAGGAACACAGAAGTCGTCTTCCTAGATGGATGTAGATTGATAGGCAGATGCTTAATCAAGTTGAACTAGTAATATGACAACGCTAAAGTTAATTAATTTAAATGATACAGTTGATGACATCTTACAAGTCGCCTGCTTATGTAAATGCAATATTATCTATATTAATTATCATTTTCTTTTAATCATCTTACAAGTCGTCTGCTTATGTAAATGCAATATCTATATCATGTAGACATGAAAGGTTCTCTTATAAAAATCATTTTCTTTTTCTATGTAGTTTTAGCCATTTTTTTCTAAATCCTTGACGCGATAACTTGTGAACATGGACTAATTAACTGACAGTGATGAGCAAGTATCTATTGAATAGGAGATAACATCTTTGTCAGGATTATTCTTTTCATACTTATATACAACATATATTTAGACATTTTCATATTTTTGATCAAACGATATTTATGTTCATACATACATAGCTCGGCCATATGTTTATTCTGTAGTTATTATTTATTTCTAGCTATGGAACTGCAAAAAAGTATGAGTCTGCTCACTCTTGTTTACGCATTAGGTGTTTTGGCAAGTTTAAGGTTCAGTCATGGGAGGTTAGCTGGAGGCTCTTGGAATGGAAGTTGCATTGAGAGTGAGAAACAAGCTTTGCTGCTATTTAAAAACAGTCTCCTTGATGACTTAAGTTACATGTCTTCATGGGTTGGAGATGACTGTTGTGCATGGCATGGAATTGGTTGCAACAACAATACCGGCCACGTCATTCAGGTTGATCTTCAAAATGGTGGTTTAAGAGGCGATTATATAAATCCATCCCTGCTTGAATTGAAATATTTGACTTACTTGGACTTGAGTTCCAACAATTTCGATTATATCCAATTTCCAGAATTTTTTGGATCCTTTCAGGATCTAACATATCTTAATCTCTCTTTCTCCGGTTTTGAAGGTATAGTTCCTCATCATCTAGGTAACCTTTCAAGCTTACAGTACCTTGATTTAAACAATTATGATGATGATGATGATATTCTATTGACCATTGACAGCATGAGGTGGTTATCTAAACTTTCTTTATTGAAACATTTGGATCTCTCCAATATTAATCTTTCTAGTGCCTTAGATTGGTTCCCTGCTATTAACTTGCTTCTTAATTCACTTTTAGTACTTAAACTGCACCACTGTCACCTACCCAACAATATCCCTGGTCATCTCACCTCTGTGAATTTAACATCTCTTACTTCACTTGATCTTGGTCAAAATCGTCTTAACTCTTCTTTCCCTTTATGGATTTTTAGCAATAGTGGCCTTGTACATCTGATTCTTGGGTCCAACTATTTAAATGGCCCAATTCCCAAGTCTATTGGAAGTCTGACTTCCCTCTCAGAACTTGATATGTCATTCAATAATTTCGAAGGTTTGATTCCTGAATCGATTGGACGTTTGAATGCTCTTTCTAAACTTGATCTTTCAAACAATAATTTTCAGGGTTTGATTCCTAAATCGATTGAAAATTTGACTGCCCTTTCGGAACTTGGTCTATCTGGCAATAATTTCCAAGGTTTATTTCCTCAATCTGTTGGAAACTTGACTAACCTTTCTTCACTTGATCTTTCATTCAATAATTTTCAAGGTTTAATAGTTGAATCTAATATAAGGGCTTTGACATCTCTTACTAATCTTGATCTTTCAGACAATAATTTCCAAGGTTTAATTCCTCAATCTATTGGGAATTTTACATCACTTGCTATGCTTTTTCTTGCAAACAATAAATTTAATGATTCAATTCCACCTGAGTTGGGCAATCTCACCGAACTTACATCTCTCTCTCTAAGGTCAAATGAACTAAGGGGTTGTTTACCGGAAACATTTTGTCAGCTCTCAAAGTTAGAAATATTGACTGTTGGTAAAAATCAATTAAGTGGAAGCATTCCTAAATGCATTGGAGAACTATCAAATCTACAACATTTGGATCTTTCTTCTTGTTCATGGGAGGGTTTCATGTCAGAGCATCACTTTGTTAACCTCACAAGGCTAAATGGCGTCTTTATTTCTTCAAATTCCAACTTAGTGTTGAATGTTAGTTCTAAATGGGTTCCTCCATTCCAGCTCCGAAATATATACCTTGAGTCTTTGAAAGTGGGGCCCAAATTTCCCCGTTGGATACTAACGCAGACACAGATTAATTATATTTGGATGCGGAACACGAGCATATCAGATACCTTCCCCACTGATTGGTTTGTAAGTGCGCTCTTATCTCAGGCATTGTTTGTCGATCTATCAAACAATGACATCAGAGGAGAACACCTGTCATTAGTTTCAGCAGCTCCATATGGTTTATTTGCATTATCACTCTCAAATAACCGTTTGTCAGGCAAATTTCCTGAATTTTTATGTAATCTAATGTCCCTGTCCACTTTAGTTCTCTCGAACAATAACTTTTCAGGGGAGCTCCCCCAGTGCTTAGGAAACATGACCAGCCTGAGGGATTTTGATGTGATGAGTAACGGACTTATTGGTGAAATTCCTACTTCTTTGGGTTCTCTAACATATCTCACTTACTTAAATTTGCACAACAACATGTTTCATGGAAAACTCCCTTTGTCCTTCCAAAATCTGACAGAGCTGGTCATACTTGATGTGGGAAAGAATAATCTGACAGATATTCTTCCCGTCTGGACAGGAGAGCAATTGCCCTTACTCAAGTATTTAATACTCCGGTCCAACAATTTCTACGGTGAAATTCCTACAGAGATTTGCCACCACTTATCAATTCAAGTTTTAAATTTGGCAAGAAATAACATAACGGGACACATTCCTCCTTGCTTTGGCAGTTTTAGTGCCATGATTACAAGTAACAACAGTGATCTACATCCAGCTGTAAGTCCGGCAGATAACTTCGGTACACAAGATGTAGATGTTCAAGTGATAATAGATGATGCGAAAGGACATGAGCTAAAATACACCTCTACACTAGGGTTTCTGTATTCCATTGATCTATCAAACAACAATATCAGTGGAGAGATTCCAGAAGAGTTAATGGCTCTCCAAGGTTTATTGAATTTGAACCTAGCGGGTAATCAGCTATCTGGAAGGATCCCCGACACCATTGGAAAGTTAAAGAAACTAGAATTTCTTGATCTCTCTAGAAATGAACTTAATGGTTCTGTCCCACAAAGTTTATCGGATTTAAACTTCTTAAGCCGGTTGAACCTCTCTTTCAATGATTTATCAGGGAGAATACCCACTGGAAACCAACTCCAGACCCTCGATGACCCCTCTATCTATGTTGGCAACAATCAACTGTGTGGCCAACCTATCCTGAAGCCTTGTGATACAGAATCACATAATGATAACAAATACAATGAAGACGAATCTCATTCTGATTCAGATGATGAGCGTATGTGGTTTTACACTGGGATAGGACCTGGTCTCTTGGTCGGATTTTTGGGATTCTGCGCTTCTTTGTATTTTGTCAATTCCTGGAGGAATACTTACTTTCACTTTGTTGAACATGTCTTGGACAAGCTAGTGGTTGCCATCGCTTCATTGCAGAGGAAGTTCCATTACTAAAAGGTGAACTCTTATCCATCCCATTCCTCTCAACACACACACAATGAAGCTATTTAGGAAGTGTCAATAGCTTAGTAAGTTCTTGAGTTTCCAATATCCTGACATAATACGTATATTTTCTTTCAGTTGATTTAGGTCTTTTTAAAGTGGCAGCCCTGGAGAATGAAGATGTACAAATCTGCGTAATGTAAATAGAGCTTTGTTTTCCAGTTGTGTTATATATTATAATTTGTAATGGTCAATAAAGATGCCAACTTCATTTCTATGTCTCGTTTTTCCTTGCTATTGTAGCTTGTATTGACCTCGGGTTTTTGTTCTCCATCAATTTTATCAGCGTGAGATTCCAGAAGAGTTGATGGATCTCTCTGGTTTACTGAACTTGAATTTATCAGGAAATCATCTAGATGGAAGTATTCCTGACAGGATCAGGAAACTAAATAAGCTGGAATCTCTTGATCTGTCTAGAAATGAACTTAATGGTCCTATCCCACAGAGCCTGTCACGTTTAAACTTTCTCAGCCGCTTGAACCTTTCCTTCAATGATTTATCCGAGGGAATACCCGCTGGAAACCAGCCGCAGACTCTCAATATCCCTCCATCTATGTTGGCAACAATCAACTCTGTGGCCTACCTATCCTAAAACATATATGTATGCACGTCCAAATTAGTCGTCAATAACAAAGAACATGTAGGAAGTGTTATAAAAATTAAGGGTAGCAAACAAAACAGAAGCAACTTTGCTGAGAATTTAAGTTTACAAAATTAACAGGGTATTTATCTAAAACCAATGAACAACCAATGCAGGAGAGTCAATAGAGTCAAGAACTGAATTTAGGCTCTGGTAGACAATTAAACAAGTAGATTAAATTTAATCAGACTTGATAACACAGCTTATTAATAAGATCAATGTTGCAGTGGCAGGAAACAATATTTTCAGCCTATTACGCAACCACAAGAAGCATAGTACAAGTGAGAATGAATCCATTTCCCAAGAATATTAAAAATCCTTATTTTGACCAACACAAAGTCCAATTAATATTACACAGAAAAAACTTCCCCAAATTATTGTCCAACTAAATTTTCATTTTCTGGAAAAATATCTATACTGATACTTCAATACTTTAGAATCGGGAAAGCTTTTTTTGCCCTTGATTTACCAACTAGTTTACTTAATTTAAGAAAACAGTCAATCCCAGTAATCAAAAACAGTCAATCTCAATTTTGAAAAATATTATTTGTCAAAAATAATCCATTTTTATATTTATAATAATTTTTATGTCAAAATTAATATAACAATTTGATCAAAATTCTATGAAAAAATATTTAATTTTATATGAAAGATATTGCATACATTAATAAGATATATTTGAAGGTCTTAAAATTTTTAAAAATAAGTGAATAATTAATCGAAATATCACTACGTCAAATTTTGGCTTCCGTCACATCAAATATGTGTGGCTAAGCACTTTCCGTCACGTTTTAATTTTTCAACAAAGTGTGACCTAAGGTCTCGTCATTTTATCCCCCCTACGGCCACATCCCAGCTGTGTGGCTGTAACTCAAAACAGAGTGACTAAAGCATACCACCCCTTGGGTCTGACAGCCCCCATTTTAAGCTCAAAAGTGTGACTAAATACCAGCTTGCAGCCACAGGATGCGTCGTGGCTAAAGAGAAATAATAACGTGGCTAAATACCAACATTCATCAAAGACTTAGTTTTGGTCGCACTATTTATTGGTAAATCGTGGCAAAAAACTTGGGTATGGCCACATTTTATAATTTTTGTGTGGTCGTTTCTATGTTTTATATACTATTAAACAACTGCTTTTAGTCACTAATAATTGTAGTAACTATCCCCGAATATAATATAATATGTAGTGTGGCTGAAGTGTGGTACTAGCCACACATACTTAACCACATTACAAACAGGTTTCATTTGTAATATAAATGACCACGGCCGTACCAAAAGGCCGATACAAGACAATACCAAAAGGCCACAATCCAATCCAAAAAGGCCACAATATATGCAAACTAAAATGCCAAAATACAAGTAAAAAAATGCCAAATTCCAAACTAGTCCATATTAATCCATAAAATCCATACTAAATCCATGATCCATTAACAACGATATGGAGCATAACTCCACAATCCATAAAAACCACATACCATAACCAGAGTACAGAAAATTAACAACTTATCGAAAAGTTCAGAACCAGAAAACCACATTAACATGAGTCAAATTCAGTTTACAATTACACCACGGCCAGCTTCCGCTTCTTCCTCAGCTTGTCTGCCTTGTTCGCCTTAGCCTTTGAACGTGTTACTGGGAACCAGTAATGGTATTACATCTCTTCCCCTTCTTAGCTTGATCTGCGCTATGTTCCTCCTTAGCTTGAGTTGCGCTATGTTCTTTCCCTTCCCCATTGGCAGTTGGAGTTGGTACCTAGAGTAAAACAGGAAAACAAATACGATGATCATTTCAACAGCCCTCAAGTTACGACCATTTAACACAAGTAATGTAATTCTATAGATAAGCAAGTTAAGACCGTTGGACAAGTAATGTTATTTAATTAAAGCTCCATCAGTTTAAACAAAATTATAAAGCGGGAGAATAAATGCACACAACCAAAATGGAATGCAAAGTAAGAAACGTACTTGATGATCAATTATCTTGATATGGTTTTTGGGCCAAGCCACAAAAGAACCCAAAGCATCCTCAACTGTCCGCATATCACCGGCTTCATACGGTAAGAATGCTGCCCCCTTAACAACTTCATCAAAAGAAACTTTATAGCAATCATCTTGTAGGGGGACTCCATGAATGGTTTGTCCTTGCTGGTCTGAAATGAAAGCCGTACCACGTGCAACCGGGTTGTTCAAATTCAACGTATACAGAGTACACTTCATTGCCTACAAAAGTTAGTGGCATAATTAACATCATAAAGGTAAAGTGAATTAATATACGTACGCATTTAGAAATATAATGCATACCGATTGGACAATAGTTGAGGTTTGATTTGACTGAAATGGCATTTGACCAGAGATAGTGCTAGGCTGAGATAAACTAATCTTCTTCCTGGTTCCGGATCTAATCACCTTTTCCTACAAAAGTAGTAGCATAATTTCCAACATATCAAAGTTGGAAATTAATCTCAATATACATGTGCATTTAGCAATATTGTAAATATATACCTGGTGCACAATTGTTGGATCTTCTTGTGATTTAGTGGTACGCGGAGATATAGAAACTTTCCTCCTGGTGGTGATCACCTTTTGCGCCATTATGGATGTGTCGGCAGTAGGAGTCACTTGCTTTTCCATAGATTTAACCTACAATTTAAGAAATTTGGACAAGAAATCAACAATTAATTAGAAAAAATTAAAAAGAAATTAAATTAGCCATTACTTACAGGTGTTAAAAACTCTTTCGATGTTGGGATGGTAACATTAATGCAGCTGTCCCTCGAACCATTCCCACTTATCGGTGTTCCCTACAGAATGTAACGTCAAATGGGAAAGTCAAGCGATAACACAAGTTTTGTAAACAATGTTTTGGAATATAAACACAAGATAACTAAATTCAAACACAAAAAACTCCAACAATTTACGTAGTGCTTAAATCTTGTTTTGTTGTTGAAAGCAGTCCCTGCGAATCCAATGAGCCATGACTTTATTCAGTTTATTGTTCGTTGCCTCCATCTGCAACGACAGGTTCTTCAGTTCTTCATCCTTTCTCTCACGCAGCAGTTTCTCATTTTCCAATTGAAGCTCCAGAATCTTGATTTTATCTTTTCCTGATGTCCTTTGCCGAGGACAATGTCAGTACGTACTGGGAGTGACTCCACAACCAACACCTCGCAAGTATGAACCCTGCTCCCTACCAAAAACCACTGTAAGGGCATCCTCGTCCGGCCCAATCTTGATTGTTCCATCCTTTATCTGTGCTTCAATATCCATCTGTAAAGAAAAAAGTGAAGAAAATTAGTAACAAGGACATGTTCTTCACTTTAGGATATACTAAGCCTCATATTTAAACTTACTAAATAATCTACCATTTTCTTCACTTTAGGATCTAATATACAACTCAAACATGCAATCTCTCCAATCATATATCTTATTCTCAAACTATCTCAAACATACACTCACTCAAATAGTTTGTGGAAAGAATGGTTTACCTGCGATAAGCAAGGTGATTTAAACGCCGTTGGAAAAAACCCTAATTTCAAGAACATAAACCAGATTGGGTCAATAGATTTCACCGACGGTGTAACCTAATTTCACCGATTGAAAGTTGTGGGGAGATTATGGTGCACAGAGAGGGAGAATTTGAAAGTGAATTGAGGGAGAATTTGAAAGTGAATTGAGGGTTAAGCGATGTTGAAAGTGAAGTGGGGGGAAGTTTGAGTTTTTTGGGAAAGTTTAGCCGCCACAGATCTGTAACTGTTTCCCTTTTCAGATAACTTGCAAATTATATATCAGTATATATGTTGTATTATTAATTATATAAAAAATTATATATCAAGATATTTATTGTATTTTTGAGATTAATATTTGTAATTTTTTATTTCATTAAAATTAATTAAGGTGAATGAATGTCAAAAATTGAATTTAAAAAAATTATTTCCACTCTCGGGATCGATTCTCGTTTCTCGGAGTAGTACTTTGGCCAGATCCTTGTAAAAACGTCGTACAAGATAAATTCCTGATTTTTCGATTATTTTTCCCCAACATCACAATGTGTATCTGTTAACATCTGTATGGTTGGATCGTCAAAAATTGAATTTAAAAAAATTATTTCCACTCTCGGGATCGATTCTCGTTTTTCGGAGTAGTACTTTGGCCAGATCCTTGTAAAAACGCCATACAAGATAAATTCCTAATTTTTCGATTATTTTTCCCCAACATCACAATGCGTATCTATTAACATCCGTACGGTTGGATCGTCAAAAATTGAATTTAAAAAAATTATTTCCACTCTCGGGATCGATTCTCGTTTCTCAGAGTAGTACTTTGGCCAGATCCTTGTAAAAACGCCGTACAAGATAAATTCCTGATTTTTCGATTATTTTCCCCAACATCACAATGCGTATCTGTTAACATCCGTACGGTTGGATCGTCAAAAATTGTATTTAAAAAAATTATTTCCACTCTCGGGATCGATTCTCGTTTCTCGGAGTAGTACTTTGGCCAGATCCTTGTAAAAACGCCGTACAAGATAAATTCCTGATTTTTTGATTATTTTTCCCCAACATCACAATGCGTATATGTTAACATCCGTACGGTTGGATCGTCAAAAATTGAATTTAAAAAAATTATTTCCACTCTCGGGATCGATTCTCGTTTCTCGGAGTAGTACTTTGGCCAGATCCTTGTAAAATTGCCGTACAAAATAAATTCCTGATTTTTCGATTATTTTTCCCCAACATCACAATGCGTATCTGTTAACATCCGTACGGTTGGATCGTCAAAAAATGAATTTAAAAAAATTATTTCCACTCTCGGGATCGACTCTCGTTTCTCGGAGTAGTACTTTGGCCAGATCCTTGTAAAAACGCCGTACAAGATAAATTACTGATTTTTCGATTATTTTTCCCCAACATCACAATGCGTATCTGTTAACATCCGTACGGTTGGATCGTCAAAAATTGAATTTAAAAAAATTATTTCCACTCTCGGGATCGATTCTCGTTTCTATTTTGGCCAACACAATTCTATTTGGGTCAACCCTATTCTAATAATTGCCCAACACTATTCTAATTGGGCCTTAAACAAGTACAGACCAGAGTGAGTAAATGGTGGTCAAATACCTAAATGGAAAGTTCATTCTATCAATTGGAAACCACAGTATCGGATTCAAACCACTGCTACTCAATTGGCCGCTTCTAATTTCATCCATAGCGATTTCATCCAGAACGATTTCATCCCTAATTCCGTCCCTAAGTTCATTAGGCTTCACACCCTTCTACTCTTAATCACTCCTGCTCCTCTCTCCTAGTAAGTCATGTGTTAAATATATGCTAATTTTTGAATGTTATGCTTTAATATATGCTCGTAATTGCTGTAGTTATGCTGTAATATGCTCGTAATTGCTTTAGTTTATATGTATTAAAGCTGTAGTTATGGATAAGTCTTGGATGTTAACCGATAGAAATAGTGAACCATATATGGATGGAGTTGTAGCATTTATCGATTTTGCGGTTTCTAATTTGAAGACCAGCACAACACATCTGAAAATGGTAATGGAGAGGGAATTCCTTTGTCAGCTGGTAAACCAGTTAAAGTTTCTCAAGATCTCTACATGAAAGCACATTTCTATGTATTGCAAAATACGCCTGAAGTTGTGCCGTATATCGAGTAAGGACTCCTACTGAACATGTTTATTTGTGTTTTGTTTTATTTAACAGTAGGATCATATTTAATACTCATTTTTGTACTTGCAGACAACACATGACATTTTTGAAAAACAAGCATCCTGGTAAACGACAAGCATGGCTGGAGAAACAGCATAGCACAACGTTTGGTCACTGGTTACGCAACAAGGTAATATTTAAATCAGCATGATCTTAGTTTTTTCTCAATTGTAATTTGTGCAAGATGAATCTCATCCTTTTAATTGTGTAATTTAGGTTGAAATCGAGTTATCGATCTCCCAAGAAAGTGTATCAGAAACAGTGAAGTGGATCTCACATGGAGCACGCAGAATCGTGAACAAATACGATATATATGACATCAATGGCTATACATTTCGTACAAAAATCCGTGATGACAGAGTTCACCAGAACAGTGGGGTTTGTGTTGAGGCAACTGAGATGCACATTTCTAAAGAAGTAGTAACCTATGGAAAGAACTTTTATTATGGGGTTCTACGAGAGATATGGGTACTTGATTATCATAGTAGGAAAATTCCTCTTTTCATGTGTGACTGGGTTGACAATAGAAATGGTGTCAAACAAGATGGCATGGGTTACACGTTGGTCGAACTTAACAGATTAGGCCACAAGGATGATCCGTTCATATTGGCCTCACAAGCACGACAAGTGTTTTATGTTAAAGACCAGTTGGATAAAAAGATGTCTATTGTCCTGATGACCCCTCCCAAGAATTATAGAGATCTGTACGATGATGTCAATGAGGATTTCAGTACTGCAATTCTTCCTCACAATGATAATATATTACCACCTGTAGATCCACGTGACTTGGGTAATGAATCTCGTGATGGTTACTTTAGACCGGACTGTAAGGGTATTATTATACGTAATGGTAACTGAATCCGGTAAATATTATCATTATGTTTGTCAATTTCCACATTTTTTATGTAATTCTAAATTCTATTTCTTTGGTTAAATTCTATGCTCCATTTTAATTCCTGTTTTTTTCTCCAGGTGTGTGCAAAGAAAAAGGCCTGATCATGATGTCGTCTTCAAATTCCTACAGCTCAAACCAAACTCGAAGTGATCTCTGCTACTATGGTCTTCCTGCTCGGATTAGAACATCAAATACACTTGACAACCCTGGAAGAAGATTTCGGGTGTGCCATAGATCAAATTCATTGGTAAGCTCAT
Source organism: Kitagawia praeruptora (assembly GCA_037693485.1). Taxonomy (NCBI): domain Eukaryota; kingdom Viridiplantae; phylum Streptophyta; class Magnoliopsida; order Apiales; family Apiaceae; genus Kitagawia; species Kitagawia praeruptora. The sequence goes on from CM075351.1 coordinate 52,181,857, forward strand.
ATTTATCAGTTTCATCTGTTTAATTTAATAAACAGCTTTTAATTTGAATTCCATTTTCAAGTCTTCTGGACCCAAATGTTCGTTTTGGGAATGGATTGATCCTGAACCAGTTGTCATGAAGATCAAGATCCAGAAAGAACTTGATGATGTGAAGACTGAGCTGCAAAACTGCATGTCAACAATTGAAGATCTTCGAAAGGAGGTTGATGTCATACGTGGGAAGTTGTATAATGTTATCATTGTCTTGGTCATTTTCTTTGTTTTTTATTTGATGAAGAATTAATATGTAATGGTGAATTTGAATGTTGGCCAAAGGGCATGGATTTTTTAAGGTCATCTGGAATGCAACTTGGATATATCAAGTTTGTGTTTGTCATCTGTGGTATATCAGTTTCTGTTTGTCATCTGTTGGTTAATCTTCTATACTATATTTCATGCATGTCCAGTTGGTTAAATATTTAGCCACACACAAATGTAATAATGTGACAGATATGTTGCTGAAAATAGAGTACGTACTCTGCTTCAAGGTATTCCTGAAAACAGAGTACCTTTTAGTCACACAATATATAATACAGTCACAAGTTTTTTGGTTCCTTAAGCAAACAAAGGTCTGACATATGCAGAAAACTCTACTTTTTAGTCACAATAAACCTGTAGTGACCATAGGTTATTTCCCATTTATCCACATCACATAAAATAACTGTGACCGTTTCCTAACATTTAGACACAGCAAAGAAGCGTCACTATTTTTTGTCACACTGCTATCTCTCAAGTATGACTATAACTCTTGGATTTGGTCAAAGTCAACAAAAAAACATTCTGTTTTATCTCTCAATTGTCACACATTTTTAAAGTTGTGACTGAATCTTACAAAAATTGTATTTTTGGTCACTCGAAAAACTATTATGTGGCTAAAACTTGAGAAGATGACCTTTAGCCACTCGTTTTTCCCAAAGTGTCACAGCCCTTACTGTACAAAAGCGTGACGAAAGCCCAAATTTGACGTAGTGTATCCTAACCAAATTCAATCTGATCCGAATGTGATACATCTTATTATCTTACTTTGGGTCTGTACAAAACTAAGTCTTAAAACAGTAAACTAAGTCTTCGTAAGTATCATTACCATTTCTAAAACCTAATTGAAACGGCCGGCTCAATTGAGTAAAATAAGTATCAAAACCAATCAATGGGATTTTTTTATTGCGATTGCTCTTTTCATCATTGCAATCATTGTTGTATGGTGTTGTAGTAAGGCTTGCAATTTCATTAGGGTAGTTTCGACACCACAAACATCGACATCTACTTCAATGACATCGTCAGAGTTTCATCCAACCACATACATCGACGACATCAAAGCTTTTGGCGTCAGGGGCAGGGGCGTCGACTATTCCGACAACATCGACTGTTCCAGTGGCATTGACGTCGGCATCTACTTCAATGATATCACCATATACTCGGATGAATCAGATGAATCACCACGAGCACCAGAACCACGAGCAGCAGCACCAGCACCACGAGCACCAGCACCACAACCGATACCACGTATGAAGTTGATCCCTGTATAGTTCGGCATTTTTAACGAAGAAATTTTTGATTTGGTTCTTATTATTTATTCGTTAAATTTTGATTATTTATTTAAATGTCGTACGACTTATTATCAATGAATTCTTTTATCTTTAGAAAAATACATATGTTATTGTGTTTTCCAAATGTATGTTAATTACATAATCACACCTTACTTAAAATTATTACATGATCACAATTTTATTCTTATTTTTGTATATAATCTTTATTTTTGTTGTAATTTATGGCAAGATTTGAAATTAATTACAAAATATTTCTATTCAATATTTATTAGTATAGTAATATTAGAAATTCAAGTAACACTTAAGTATTAATTTGAATTGATGAAAAATTTTGAAATCAGTTGTAATCATGTGTACATGATATTTCAAAAGAAAATTTACACATAAACATGTTACATAGCTTTATGTTTTTCTTTTTCATGGATGAACAATGTGTATATGCACAATATTATTACTGCAAATTCGTTTCTTTAGGTGCTTATAATTTTGATTTTACTTCAAACATTTTGTGTAGTTGGTGATAACTTTCTAATTCTGATTGTTGTTGATACAATTTTTGTTTATATGTTGCATCAATGTGATTATTGGTTAAATTATTGAACTCTTGTTTTTTTAATGATGAACAATTCACAGTCAGTATATTTTAATATCATCACATCAATTTCTTCTCGACATGTAATTTATATATAGGTCATACATAGAACTGAATTCAACCCTTTTTATCACCCCCTTCCATCTTATCTCTTACGCGACCACACAATGGCAAATCTTCCCCTAGATCAGAATCTTCCTCAAATCTTCCTCGACCCACCCGCGTTTATTGAACCTTTAGTTGAATATCCCTTCGCAGATCTCAATGACTTCACCAATCATCAATTTTTCACCACTCTCTATGAATTTTTGGATGGGAAGATTCCCGATCATCCAATTAGGCCTTTGAATTTCACCAAGTACACAATTGCTGACCTACGAATTCATTATGGCACTGACATTGGTGGTTTCATGCCCTTGTATTTCTTTCATCATTGGATGGGGCATCCACAAAAGTAGAGCAAAGACATGAGTCACAGAACAACCTACCCTACTCTTCAACGAACCATGTGGAAGAGACACGAAAACGATTATGAATGTTGACGGTTCGATAGGCAGTGGTGTTTACGTGGGTTGGAGACTCAAATATCGATTGTCCGAAGCTATGGGAGATCGACGCCAAGACGAATGGTTAGTGTACAAAATGTATGAATACAAGTTACACGAACACCAATATCTTCAGCTTCAGATACCACCACCAGAAAATCCCCACCAGAGGTTGAGTAACTGGTCGCTTGTGAAATTGTTCGTATGATGCCAAGAAGAAGAAGGATGGAGGAACTAGTTTAAGGGAGCTTATGCTAATAGATCGTTTGTAACTTGATTAGTCTCACTGTTTTACTTACTTCTCGTATTTGTAATAATTTGACATTTAATTTTTGTAATAATTATATGGATTTAGTTACTTAAAAAAGAACTGAATATTTTTTTAATTTTTCTTTTCGAATATTTTTAATACATAATACTTATTTTTCAGAATTCAGAAATATAACGTCCCTAACAATCTTTTTTTTAGTGTGTTTTCCGTACTGGATATCAGATGCCAAAATCTTCATAAATTCTATTTTTGTTAAAATGAATATTTGAATCTTCCAAATATTAGAATTATCTCTCATGTTAACCTCAGTTACTTGCTTGATATATCTCTATCTTATTGCAATGTAGAATGATTTATGTTAAAAAAAAAAATTGATTAAGTCATCCCGAAATAAGGTGAATCATATGAAATTGTTTTAAAGGACATTACTTCCAACTAATTCAGAAGCAGATTATAATAAAAACACTAGTTTAAACGCCCATGCGAGGCACGAGCATCGAAGTAATTTTTCGCTTGAAAATATATATTAAGATAATTTTGTAACTAAAAATATGATAAATGATAAGGTTTTGATTTTATCTTATGTTCTTATAGTTATTTTGTAATATTGTATACAAAATTCATATACCGAATATTTTATAATTTAATTAGATTTCATAAAATTTATATCAATACGATAGTAATCACATGTTTTTTGCTGAAATATTAATTTAGTGTTTAAAATGACGTGAAATCAGCTTTATCAAAGTGAATATTGAGTAAAATATAAAAATTTACAATAGTAAAATTGTCCAGAAATAACATAGAAGTATGTAAATTCATGTGATTTTAACGTAAACAGATACATATTACAAAATCTCTTAATATTATGTAAAAATCATCTTTGTGCCTCATATATACATACAAATTTATACACATTTAAATTAAAATGTTTTGTTTTAGTCTAATGCTTATTACACAATATCGAAATTCCGTGTTAAATATTACGTAGTTTGAAAAAAAATTATATCATAATTTTGAATTATCTTTTTAACTCAACTTTGATTATTTTCAAAATTTTAAATTGAAGTGAAATATGATTAAACGACCTGAATGACTTGTACATCTATATTATATGTGAGATCAACTTTTTTGGTTACATCTATAGTAATATATGTTACAACTCTACCAGTATATATATTATATTGATCAATTTATCATATTATATGAAAATTCATATAACCATACTTTATAATCGAGTTATAATATAATCGATGATTGTTTATAATTATTGCAATTTTTTAATATTTATGACTCAAAACTCATATCTTCTTTCATTCAATATTATTGAAAATTAGTTATGTTATTTTATATGTATATATAACATATATTCATTTTTATAGTTCTCATCTTTTTAACATAAATGCAATTAATTTTCGTGTTTTTTTAAATATTTATGTTTTAACACTAATGATAAATTTAAATTGCTGAAAGTCTAGATAGTATGTCAACCGAAAATCTCTAATATGACTCACATATTTAAAATTTTACATACCTTAAAATTATATGATGCAATTATTAATTTTGTCTGATTTGATAGATAAGATTTACATATTTCTTAAAACCAAATTTTATTTTTTATTTTAATAATTTAATATCTACTTGGAGACGAATGTAAATACATACATTGTTTCCCGAACTCGGTCATATTTTTGTATAATCTAAAATTTGATCTTAAAATTTTATTTTTAATTTCAATCATCTAAAATGTCAAAAGAGAATCATAGAATATATTCAATAAATTAAAATATTTTTCATAATTATATTCTTAGCAATATCTCTTCTCTTCTCTTTCTATATATAATAGAGCAACACATGGATAATTTAGGGGTATTGAGCCAATTAACCCCCTGTGAAATTATAGTTATACCCTTACAAGTTATAAAATTACATGAAATGCCACTCTCTTATTTAAATGAAAAAAATGAGTTTATTTTCGTGGTGAATCGAACCTAGAACCTCCACTACCCAAGTTATTCCACTAACCATTGTGCTACATGGTCTTTATTGTTCTGAGTTAAAAAACTTTTTACATAAACCCGACCTCTCAATTATCTTATTTTTACTATTATTTTAATTTTTGAGTAAAAATAATGCTGATTCGCATTATTTTAAAAATATTATATTTTAGGTTTCACAATATGGTACACAAAGGGGCATTTTGAGCCAATAAACCCCCTATGAAATTACGAGTTTGCCCTTATATATTACAAAATTACATTGATTTGCCACTCCCTTATTTATTTGAAGAGAAAAAATAAGTTATTTTGTATTTGTAGGGAATTGAACCCACAACCTCCTCCATATATTTCTTTCTCCAAATCATTAGGCTACATTATGTTTTTTGGTATGGAGTTAAAACTCTTTTACATAAGTTCGATCTCTATATTATCTTGTTTTTACTATTATTTTAATTTATGAGTAAAAATAGTAATGACGAATATTAGTTTCAAAATTTGAAATTTTATTTTTCAAAATATGGTACGTAATTATCTACACTAATTTCAAAATTTTATTCTACGCTCTTATTTTAAATGAGTTAGTTTATTTTTGTTGTGAATTGAATCATTAAGCTCGTCCAAACAATTCATCCTTCCGATCATTGTACTACATATATTTTTGGTTTTTAGTTAAATTTTTTAGATAAATCCGTCCTCATATTTATTCTATTTTTACTGCTACTTTAATTTTTTAGCACAGGATAATGGTGATTCACATTACTTTTAAAATGTTGTATTTTAGTTTCAAAACCTGGTACATGATTATATATACAACTAATTTAAAATTTTGATAATAATATCACGCAATGTAAATTGATTTATTTTCAATTAATTAAATGTTTCTTAAATATAATATTAACTATAAATATTTTATATTTTTACATAACAATATATAATTAAAAGATGAGATACTTAAAAATGTTAGATAGTATAAAAGTTAAAAAAATGAACCTTGTAGATAAGTTGAGAAAGATAAACTTTCTTGAAAAAAGATCATATAATATATAATAATACAAAATATATGAATCAGTTCATATCATATGTACATCGATTAAAAGTCGTATAATACACATAGAGAAATTTTGGTCGGAAAGAATATTAAAAAATTCAAAATAAATTGTAAAAAGGATTAAAAATATAGTCAAGTTAACAAATATCTTAGAAATTAGTATATTGCATAGCATGCACATACACAAAATATTATGATCGATCAATCACATTATATACTATGAGATAGTTAAAATTATTTGCCTAAAAAGATAAAATTTTAAAATTATGCAATTAGTTTTTTATATACTGATTGGACAATATCTTTATTGTGAAACATTACGTGGGTAAATAACAGGTTTCTTGAGTTGTCAAAATTATAATTGGAATATGAATAAATATGTTATTCGTGTACGACTAATTTATTTTATGATTGTATTCTTAAATATACCTTGAAAGAGAAAGACATCAAAAGAACTTTATTTCTCCCTCTTATGTATTGACTAGATTCTTTATGAAAAAATGGCAAAAAAATGAGGACAAGATATTAAAAAATCTCACTCCAAAAATTGATTTATAGTGATGAAAAACACTAAGGAGAATTAAATAGAAAACCCCCCTTATTATTTAAATTTTATGTTCTCTTATCCAAATTTATTATAATAACAAATTACTAGATGTTTTCTACTTGTGACATATGTAAAGCATAATGTAATGTAATATGTAATAGAGGACATATATAACTAAACTAGGATAAAAGATAAATAATATTAACTCTATACATGGATCGTGAAATTTGAAGAATAGGCACCGACAAGGATCAAGTCGCTGAAAGAAGTTCATTAACATGATCAAGCCTCAGTGACAGAATAAGATGTACAGATGATTCAGTTGAAGGGCCAATCAATTGGAATGCAACGAAGGTGTGAAGATCAAGATCAGTGCTAGTCACTTGTGAACCAGACCAGTGCACTAAGTGTCAGCACATACGAGAAGGATCAACACATTAATTCACAGAAAGAATTGCCAAAGCTTATTGACGATCAAAGACATACATAATATCTCAAGGTATTGTCAAAAATTAATTTACTCTGAAAATTAAATAAGTAACATATTAATTATTTATAACAAAATAATTAAATTAATCTGGTACTTGAATTATTTTCTGAGATGAATTTAAACAGAAGAGAATATGAATAGTAACCGAAATCACTATTCATATGAATAGTAACTGCGGTTGTTGGAATAGTAACCGCGGTTGTTGGAATAGTAGCTGGGGTTGTTGGAATAGTATTTGGGGGTTGTTGGAATAGTGCCAAATAGTGACTTTCTAAAATCTATAAATAGGCATGTTGTATTTCATTTCAAAACACACCTCAACACACAACTTTCTCTTCTCTCTCTTATATATCTTCTCTGTGTAAGCTGCTAGACAGTCCATCTAGTAGGAAAGCCGGCTTAGCCCGCTTTCAGGAAGTGTCGGGTAGAAGGTCCTCGTGCCTAAACTATCCTTAGGAGTGTTTGATTTTGTAGTTGATCCATAGGATAAGATTGTGTAGCAAACCTCCAGGTTTTATCTATTTAAAGATATTACCTAAACAGTTGTGTTATTTCGATTCAGTATTTTTGATTTCATATCCACATCAAAATCGAAATATTTTTTGAATAACGTATTCAACCCCCCTGTTATTATACAACAGTTAAGATCCAAAAAGCTATACAATCATGACAGAGAAAACACAAACTCCAACAACAAGCAGATATGAATCAATCAGAGTTCCAATACCCAGGGCATCAGAATATCCCATATGGAAGGTGAAGATGGAAATGTTTCTGGAGGCTACAGATCCAGAGTACTTAGATAGAATCCATGATGGTCCACATAAGCCTACCAAATTGTCTGTTACAGTTGCTGGAGAGGAACAGAAAATGATTCCAAAGGAGAAGAAAGACTACACCCCTGAAGATATCTCCTCTATTAACAAAGATGCCAGGGTAGGGCATTTATTACATAACGCCCTTGATAATGTTATGTCTAACAGGGTCATTGGATGCAAAACTGCTAAGGAGATTTGGGATGCTTTGGAAGTCAGATGTCAAGGAACCAAAACCATCAAAAAGAACAGGAGAACAATACTCACATAGGAGTACGAGCACTTTGACTCAAATACTGATGAGTCATTAACATATATATATATATGATAGATTCCTGAAATTGCTGAATGATCTGTCACTGGTAGATAAAGAGTATGATCTTGAAGACTCCAATCTGACATTCTTGTTGGCTCTTCCTGAGAAGTGGGATTTAAAGGCCACTACCATCAGAGACAATTATGATCTGCAAGACATGTCTCTTGATGAAATCTATGGCATGCTCAAAACTCATGAGCTTGAGATGGAACAAAGAAGCAAGAGGCATGGAGGCAATTCTAAGTCAATTGCTCTTAAAGTTGAGGAGAAAGCTTCTAAAGAAGTTGTTGTGAAAAAGAGTCAATCCAATAGAAAGGTTCTTATTACAAAGTCTGATATTGAGTCATCAAACTCTGATGATGACTCAAACTCTGACAATGTCACAGACTATGATGATGATGGCAGTGATGCTGAAATGAAACAACTTGCAGCCCTGATGGTAAGAAGCTTCAAGAAGATGGCTTACAAGAACTTTGGGAAAAGAAAGAAGTTCACACGAAAAGATTCAAATTTTGAAAAGAAGAATTTCAGAAAAGTTGAGGGAAAGGAAAGCAGGTCTGGGAAAGTGGGACAAGTCCAAGATCACATGCTATAATTGTGGTGAGAAAGGACATTTTGCACCTGAATGCAAGAAATCCAAAGTTGATAAAGGTCAAGCTTACATCACAAAGAAGAAGGACTGGGCTGACACTTCAGACTCTGAAGATGAGGTGAACTATGCCTTGATGGCAAGTGTTGATAGTATCTCTGAAGCTACTGAGACCAAGGTACCTCACTCTACTCTAGCTTTTGATACTACTGATATATCAGAGTTAAGACTCTTTCTTAAAAACTTGCATGTTAGCTACAGAGATCAGACTTTAGAAAATTAAAGAATAAAATCTGAAAGTCTAGACCTTAAAAAAGAAATGACTATCTAGAATTAGAATTAGTCCAGATGTTACAAATTCAGAAAGAGAGAGAGATGATGCTATTTTTGTTAAAACTGAATTATTGAAAAAGCATGCTTATCTTGAATCTGAACTTGCTAAAGAAAGAAACATTATTAAAACTTGGACTAACTCTGGGAAAACTACTCAGATTATCATAGAGAATGATTGTTGGAAAGAAGGTCTAGGTTATACTGATAAAAAGAAAACTGCCAACTTAGAAGCTGAGACCTCTAAACCTGTATTTACTAAAAAGGCTGCAAAACCCAAACTTAATCATATAAGGTTTGTACCAAAATCTGGCAAACCAAAACAGGATGAAGTCAAATCAGTAAATATTAGTTTAATGTCTCAGAAACAGCTTAAACACAAGCTGAAGGAGTTAAAAAGAGTGAACAAGGTAAAAGAACCTAGGAAAAACAGAAATGGAAAGGTAGGCATCAATAAAAGCAACAACTATATGTCCATTCCCAATGCTCCTAGGAAGAAATGTTACAACTGTGGAAATCCTAACCATCTTGCTACTTTTTGCAGGAAGAATAAAAATATAAACTCTATACCTCCTAAGTCAGGAGTTAAGAGTGGTTCAGTTAGGTTTAAGCCACAGAATCCTTGTTTTCACTGTGGCAGTATTTGGCATTCTATTTATACATGCAAAGAGTATCATAAGTTGTATTATGATTATTATGAACTTAAACCCTCTTTGAATAAATTCAAGATTGATTCTACATGTATAAATTCTGATAAAAAGAATGTTAGCACAAACTCTGATAAGACTTCTGCTGCAAAAGCTAACAAACTTAATAAGGCCAAAGGATCCAAGCAAGTCTGGGTCCTTAAAACTAATCATTAGTGGTTTTTCTGATTATAGGGTAACAGGAAAAATATTCTTGTTCTGGACAATGGATGCTCAGGACACATGACTGGAAATAAAGCCCTGCTATCAGAATTTATGGAGAAAGCTGGCCCAAGTGTTTCTTATGGAGATGGCAACATTGGAAGAACTCTGGGATATGGCAATATCAATCTTGGGAATGTCATCATTGAATCTGTAGCTCTAGTCTCAGGACTCAAACATAATCTACTTAGTGTGAGTCAAATCTGTGATAGAGGTTATCATGTGGATTTCTTTGAAGAACACGGTGAAGTTGTAAGCAAATCTATAGGAAAAGTTGTTCTGAAGGGATACAGGCATGGTAACATTTATGAAGCCAAGCTTTCAACAAACTCTGATGGCTCTGCAATTTGTCTACTGAGTAGAGCATCTTGAAGAAAGCTGGGATTGGCACAAGAGACTTTCTCATCTGAATTTCAACAGCATTAATGAGCTAGTGAAGAAAGATCTTGTGAGAGGATTGCCCAAATCAGTTTTTACTCCAGATGGCCTATGTGACTCATGTCAAAAGGAAAAACAAAGGAAAACTTCTTTCAAAAGTAAGACTGAATCCTCAATTCTTGAGCCATATCACTTATTGCATGTTGATTTATTTGGTCCAGTAAATATAATGTCTGTTGGAAAGAAAAAATATAATACATGGGTGTATTTCATGCACAAGAAAGAAGAAACTGCATCAATCTTAACAGATCATGTCAGACAACTGGATAAAGGATCTAAGCATACAGTGAAAATCATAAGGAGTGATAATGGCACTGAGTTCAAGAATGTAGCCATGGAAGAGTTTTGTAAAGAAAATGGAATAAAGCAAGAATTCTCTGCACCTGGAACTCCACAACAAAATGGAGTAGTAGAGAGAAAGAACAGGACTCTCATAGAAGCTGCAAGGACCATGCTTGATGAAGCAAAGCTGCCAACTTACTTATGGGCTGAAGCTGTGCAAGCTGCTTGTTTCACATAGAATGCTACACTCATAAACAAGCATGGTAAAACACCATATGAGATGGTGAAAAATAAGAAGCCGAACCTGAAGTACTTTCATGTGTTTGGATGTAAATGTTTTGTTCTTAAGACTCATCCAGAATAGCTTTCCAAATTTGATTTAAAAGCTGATGAAGGAATCTTTGTTGGATACCCACTATCCACAAAAGCATTCAGAGTCTACAATCTGAGAACAAAAGTGGTCATGGAATCTATCCATGTGTCTTTTGATGATAAGAAGATAACAGGACTTGAAGACTTTGATGAACATGACCAGCTGAGATTTGAGAATGAAGAAATAAATGTTGATCTACAAGATTCTGATACTCTTTCAGACAATATTGTTCAATCTATACAAGTAGATCAGATTGCAACACATGTTGAGGGGGAGCAAGTGAACGATGAAAATGAACCCCAATCAAGTGAAGAAACATCAAAGAATGCATCTACTGCTAATGATGCATTAAACTCTGATTCATCAAACTTTGAAAGCAACAGCTCAGGGGAGCAAACAATGATTTTGGATCTACTAGTCATCACACTCAACACAATTATGAACTTGGGGAATCATCAAGATCAAATCTGCCAAGACAAAGGGTATGGAGTAGAGCGCATCCCTTTGAACAGATCATTGGTGAACCGGACACGGGTGTACAGACTAGAAGAGCAACACAGAATGAATGCAATTTCGCAGGATTTTTATCTCAGATTGAACCTAAAAAGGTTGATGAAGCTCTTGATGATCCAGATTGGGTAATTGCAATGCAGGAAGAACTCAATCAGTTCGAAAGGCAGAAAGTATGGAAGCTGGTGCCAAGACCAAAAGATAAATCTGTAATTGGAACTAGATGGGTGTTTAGAAATAAACTGGATGCAAATGGTATTGTTACAAGGAACAAGGCTCGATTAGTAGCAAAGGGTTACTCTCAAGAAGAGGGAATTGATTATGATGAAACCTATGCTCCAGTTGCAAGGCTTGAAGCAATCAGGATGTTCTTAGCATTTACTGCACACTCCAACTTTAAGGTTTTTCAGAAGGATGTGAAGAGTGCATTTTTGAACGGAGATCTAGAGGAAGAAGTCTATGTTGAACAACCCCTGGGTTCGAAGACAAGGAATTTGAAGGTTTTGTGTACTTTCTCTTCAAAGCTCTCTATGGTCTCAAGCAAGCCCCTCGAACATGGTATGATACTCTCTCCAAGTTCTTACTTAAAAATGGTTTTACAAGAGGTATCATCGACAAAACTCTCTTTCATAAAAAGCATAAAAATGATATAATTCAGGTGCAAGTATATGTGGATGATATAATATTTGGTTCTACTAATGATTTGTTATGCAAGAGATTTTCTAAGCTAATGCAGAGCAAGTACGAGATGAGCATGATGGGTGAGCTGCCCTTCTTCCTTGGACTTCAAGTTGTTCAGAAGCCTGATGGTATTTTCATCTGCTAGTCAAAATACATAAAGGATCTTCTGAAGAAGTATAGGATGGAAGAAGCAGCTACTGCCAAGACCCCGATGCCAACTGTAGTCAAGCTTGATCAAGACAAATTTGGTAAGTCAGTTGACATCACGAAGTATCGAGGTATGATCGGCTCTCTCTTGTACTTAACTGCTAGTAGACCAGATATTATGTTCGCAACTTGTTTATGTGCTAGATTCCAGGCTGATCCTAAAGAATCACATCTGATAGTCGTGAAGCGTATCTTGAGATATCTTAAGGGTACTCTGAATCTTGGAATTTGGTATCCTAAGGATACAGGTTTTGACATGGTTGGCTATACAGACTCTGATTATACTGGTTGCAAGATTGATCGCAAGAGTACATCTGGAAGCTGTTAGTTTCTTGGAAGGAAATTGGTATCTTGATACAGCAAGAAGCAATACTCCGTATCTACCTCGACAGCCGAAGCAGAATACATTGCGGCAGGTAGTTGTTGTGCACAGATCCTGTGGATGAGGAATCAACTTCAGGACTATGGACTAATGTTGGACAAAATTCCAATTCTATGCGACAACACGAGTGCCATTGCCATTGCCAACAATCCAGTTCAACACACCAGGACTAAGCACATTGATATCAGGTATCATTTCTTACGAGAGCATGTCATGAATGGAACTGTGGTATTATATTTTATTCCCACATATCAACAAATTGCAGACATCTTTACTAAACCACTAGATGAATCCACTTTCTCCAGGTTAGTTGGTGAACTTGGGATGTTAAATCTGTCTAATTAATTTTGGATAATCAATAACTGCAATTTGTTATAAGTTCACATGTATTTTAAATGTCCATATGTTTAGAACTTGTGAATTTATTTGCATCCCGTCCTCATATTACAGTTATCTCTATATTAATTACCACGCTTATAAATGTTATATTTTATGGTAATTAGTTAGTAAATAATTGAGTTAATTGTAGCATAATTAAATAAATATTTTATTGACATATATCAATTAATGATATTTTGTTAATTTATGTCTATTTAATTGTGAGTTTATCTGATTATTGTGGATTAATTCTTGATTTAATGTGTGATTATTTTTAAATCCATAATAATTAGAAGTATTAAATATGTGTATGTGTATAGGCTGATAGGTTTCGGCGATAAGATGTTTTTCGGCCGACAGGTTTCGGCGATAAGATGTTTTTTCGGCTAATTAGGGTGTTAGGTGAGAAATTATTGAGCGGTGTTAGTTTTTCAAACCTAACCTATCACTATTACACCTAACCCACTAAACCTTGAAACCTTATAAATGATGAGTTTTTGTTTGTGTTTAACATCATCATTTTTCAGATATACAGAGCATATACACACAATTGCTGAATATCTCGAGCTTTGATCAGAAATATCTCTCAATCTAGTTGGTGGTTTTTAGATCGGATTTCATATTCTTGCTTTACACATCATCCTTTATAAAAACTAATCCTTGTTTTTGAGTTTTCTCAAAGTTTTGAAAATGGCATTGCAGGGAAGCTTTTTAATTGCTAAAGTTAATCCTGTTTCCATTCAGCAAATCGAAACCTTTCAGGATGAGCAATTTCGGGCTTGGACACAATTTCTGAATGAACATTCATTAATTCGATATGCTTTAGTTACACAAGTGCAGCTTAACCATGATGCATTGCGTGAACTATATTGCAGTGCGGTTAACACTTCTGGACAGGACGGGTGTGCATTCACATATCGACTATTTGGTAGGTCGATTAGGGTCACTGAACGAGATGTTAATCGAATTCTTCATTTTCCTATGGAAAATCTCGTTTCTGATCCTACACCCGAACAGATTGAAATGTTCTTTCGCTTTATAAGGTACCAAGATGGCAATTTCAATACTGGTAATCTATCTAGAACGTTTCTAACCCATTATTGGAATTTCTTCTTTCACACTCTTGACCATGTTTTTTCCTCAGATAGAACAAATCAAGATCGAATACCTGAATTTATTCAAATAATTGGGTATGCGGTTGCCAATAATTTGAGGATTAATTTTGGAAAAATAGTGCTTGGTCAATTCATTTTAAAAATGAAACGCTTGGGAACAAGAGATGTTCGGACTCAAAATGTCAAATGTCTATATCCAAGGTTTCTACAGTTAATATTAAATGATTTTTTGAATGATGAAGACAGGGTACGCTTGGAAAATGGTCAAAAGGTGGAATGTTCTTCCATGAAGACGAATGTAATTAATTACATAAGCAAAAAGAAATATACGGATGTGCCTACAGTCCTAACTGAATATCTAAAGACTGTCCCACTTCCGTTGTTACCACGACCAGTGAGAGCAGGTATACGACAAGGTAATATTTCAATTCTTGCTATTCCAACCTCTGTATTCCCTATTGTGTCACAGGAAATACAATTTCTACAGCCCTTAGTGGCCATCTTACCCGACCAAGAGCAGAAAATCCCACCGACTCTAACACAGGTCGAAGAGCCCATTCTACAAATGAAAACACAAACACAACAAACTCCTATACCTCAATTGTCATTTAAACGACTAGTCATCAACACTTTTGAGGGAGATAGTGCCTCAGCAGCACCACATAAGGAGTTAGTTATATCAGCCGCTCTACCTCATTCTAAACGGAGTAAACTCAATGAACATGAGTTAACGGCAACTGTTAGTGAAACAATTCTTTCTTATCCAATGAGTGCAAATGTAAATGAGGTTGAATTAACGGGAGCAACTATCTTGAGTTCCATTTCACGGAACATAAGAGTGGTTGATGATCTTTCTAAAGATCAAATGCCTTCACAGGCATCCGAGGTGGAATTACCTACCTCAATAACTGTTGGTGAATCTTCCATTTTACGAAAAGATCCATCGGTGGGTGGTTCTTTAATGAACCAAGTGTCTTCACGGACATACGAGGGAAACTTGGGTTTTGTGCCATTTAATCGATTCAAGTTTAACCTCCTAGAGGGAAAATCTCTGGATCTCTTTCGAGATTTACCACTCTTTACCAGTGGTCGGCAACTCGCTTCACGCGAGGACGGAAGCTCACGAACTTTCATTGCACCATCCGTGACCTCTGAAAAAGGGGCTAGGATGATTTCATTTGCAGGTACACATATTGGTGGAAGCTCTAGAGGAGAGTTGAGAGAAACAGAAACAGAACATGTAAGTGTAACCCAAAACACTAAACCGAGTGAATATAGAGTGTTGAATGAAACACCTGCAGAACGTACAAGTGAGCAACCTACTCAACCACATGCACCTGTAACCAGAAAGGAATATAGCAGACTCCTTACACGGGTCCAAACAATGGAGAAAGAGTTGTCAAATATTTGTAAGTCCATTGGAGAAATAAAAAATTTGTAACTTATTCAACATGATGCATTCCATGTTCAATTAAGTTCCATGGCAGCCCAGTTTAGTCATGCAATCAACTCCTTGGTAAAGCCATCTCCGTCTAATTTACCAACTCCACATCCTACTAATCTGGAGGATAACCCAACTGAGGGGGAGAAGGTGGATGATCAAGAAAAATCTACTAGGCGTAAGGGCAAGGAAAAGATTGTTGACACGGAATTAACTTTATTTTGGGAAAGGAAAAACTAATGGGAGTATTAGTGCTATGTGGAAAGAAAGCAAAGGCAAACTTGAAGATATGTTCACTCTAGAGGAACAATTGTCTTGCACTTGGAAATCTGGAAAATGTATATATGATCTAGAATGTACTTTAATATTATTTACCTTTGTATTTTATTTTTTGTATCAGTTGAGTTATCCTCTAGGAATTTGCTTGTCAAACCCTAACAATCAAATAGGGGGAGATTGTAAAGCATAATGTAATGTAATATGTAATAGAGGACATATATAACTCAACTAAGATAAAAGATAAATAATATTAACTCTATACAGGGATCGTGAAATTTGAAGAATAGGCACCGACAAGGATCAAGTCGCTGAAAGAAGTTCATTAACATGATCAAGCCTCAGTGACAGAATAAGATGTACAGATGATTCAGTTGAAGGGCCAAAAGATTCCATGTATTCAAATTAATTGAAGATACTGCTGCAGGCTAATCAATTGGAATGTAACGAAGGTGTGAAGATCAAGATCAGTGCTAGTCACTTGTGAACCAGACCAGTGCACTAAGTGTCAGCACATACGAGAAGGATCAACACATTAATTCACAGAAAGAATTGCCAAAGCCTATTGACGATCAAGGACAGACATGATATCTCAAGGTATTGTCAAAAATTAATTTACTCTGAAAATTAAATAAGTAACAGATTAATTATTTATAACAAAATATTTAAATTAATCTGGTACTTGAATTATTTTCTGAGATGAATTAAAACAGCAAAATAAACAGAAGAGAATATGAATAGTTACCGAAATCACTATTCATATGAATAGTAACCGAAATCACTATTCATATGAATAGTAACTGCGGTTGTTGGAATAGTAACCGCGGTTGTTGGAATAGTAGCTGGGGTTGTTGGAATAGTATTTGGGGGTTGTTGGAATAGTGTCAAATAGTGATTTTCTAAAATCTATAAATAGGCATGTTGTATTTCATTTCAAAACACACCTCAACACACAACTTTCTCTTCTCTCTCTTATATATCTTCTCTGTGTAAGCTGCTAGACAGTCCATCTAGTAGGAAAGCCGGCTTAGCCCGCTTTCAGGAAGTGTCGGGTAGAAGGTTCTCGTGCCTAAACTATCCTTAGGAGTGTTTGATTTTGTAATTGATCCATAGGATTAGATTGTGTAGCAAACCTCCAGGTTTTATCTATTTAAAGATATTACCTAAACAGTTGTGTTATTTCGATTCAGTATTTTTGATTTCATATCCACATCAAAATCAAAATATTTTTTGAATAACGTATTCAACCCCCCTTCTACGTTATTCCGGACCTAACAACATAAATTTGTACGAATTGGTGTAAATGTGTTTTCTATATCCAACACATTTATATGCCTTGAAATATTTTATTTTGAGTGCTTATCTGAATAATTAAATCGAATTTTCTGTAAAACAAAATTGGGACATTATAACAAACATGTTTTAACGGAAACTATACAATCATGTCAATATATATTTTTTAAATCGTAAAAATAAACAATAACCAATATGTTATTTAGCATAATGGTTACGATAACTCAAATGATAAGAACTTCTGAGTTCGATTTCCGCTTTTCCTAAAAATTTTGAGAACAAATATACATTCATAACATATATAATCCTATTTATTAAAAAAATGTGTCACTGTTATAAAACATTATTGTATGACTCTCTAGAATCTCAACTCTAGACCCGTAGATTTTCCAACTCTTGACCTTTCATATATATGTAACTTATTGCAAGCCCTTTGGCTTTTCAAGTGATGTAACTTATATGTTCTAAACACTATATAAAGCATGTAATGATCTGGAGTTGGACACATGAATAAAATGATAGTCTCTTCCCTATAGCTCTCTCTGCTAACTCTATATCTTATATATATAATTAATTATATTCTTATCACGTTATCAGCACGATAAGGAAAGTAAAGGAAATTAAAGAATACAATGAGGTGGTTTAACTTCCGACAGCTGCTATCACTCCATTTGGTCTATTATACTTCTTTACCATACTACATGTGACGCCCCCGACCCCGATTTGATTTCCTCTGGAAAAAAACCGGCCCGAGGGTCCGTCAAACTACATCATAACCTGCTTAACCTGCTAATATTTTTTTTTTTGTAAATTTCGGCATGAAGTGTTCGTAAATAGGACTATCCACCTGTTCTCAATTTAAAAATTCAATTCTATAACAGAAGTCTATCTCACCAAAAAATTGTGCCACGCACAACGCATCTCAACTATTATCTACCATGTACTGTAATTTGTACAACGACAAACCAATGCTGTCCTGACTTACCTCGAATCAACATACAACCAAAGTCCACAACAAGTGCTTCCACCAAATCGATCTACAAACTTCAGTACGTAAAGCCCAACCACTAAATCAACCACCAGCTCTATTGGTCCATCACTTCTTTCTACATTTCCTAGTGTTCTTCTGAAATCTTCACTATCTTCCTGTGATAATTTATAAAATAAAGGAATGAGCTATAAAGCTCAGCAAGTATATTTTGTAGTGATCCACTGAGGTTTTATAAAAATAATTTAGGTTTGGAAATCATTATCACTACACAGCTTATAATAAAATATAACTCACACCGAAACCAGGGTTCTGCTAATATGTCAGCAGAACATAGTTTATAATAAAATATAAACCCACAACAAAATCAAAGTTCTGCCAAAGTATTCATCTTTTAAAACTGAGTAATAATTTCGTAAACAGTTTTATTTCACAATAATCCGAAACTCAACACAATTTCACAATACACTGAATCTCAAAGCATTTTCACGATATTGCACATAAGCAATCATCATCATCATTTCACAATTCACAGTTTATAATAAAAATATAAACTTCACAAATTTCGTTAGGAAAAACTGGGCATTCTACACATGACAAGTTCATCAAGTTCTACTAGTGGGGGTCCGCGGCCTTTACTTCCTATTTCGGGAAGTTCACAAGTTTCCATTTCTGGAAGTTCTACTGGTCTCCATTTCTTGAGGTTCTACTATCTCCATTTCTGGAGGTTCATACTGTCTTCATTTCTGGAGTGATTCACTAGCAATGCCAGTCTGCTCAGTTTTCCTCAAAATTTCATCTCAACATATACTAGTTATATAAAACAATTTAACGAGTATTCATAATATTATAAAAATCACACTGTGAACACTTCGATTTAAAAGGTATATTCCTTTCAAATTCGTAAATCCACATTTCTACTTTTTCATTTGAAAATAAAATTCTTCTCAAATTCACCTTTCTACTTGAAAATAGGTTTCTTCTAAAACTCACAAATACACAGTTCTACTTGAAAAATATATTTCTTTTAAAATCCACAAATTCACATTTATACGCGCATAAAACAAAATACGCATAATATTTGAAACACAGTAAATAAGTTAACAGAAATATAACGCATTATCTTCAATTTATCACAACAAGATATACTTACAACCACCGATATCCAAGCAATCCAACCGTTCCTCAATCCACTTTTCCAATAACCTGGACAAGCATCAACAACTCTTCAATCGTATATCCTTAATTTATTCTACTCGTACTTTACAAAACAAACTGATCTTAGCCAATCAAATTCTACAACTCGATTTGTTTCTAAAAATGTCCACCAAAATAAATGACGTCTTCTTGGGTCACAATTCACCGAATAAGCTTTTACTGCCTACTAATCGGGATTCCAATTACTATACAGCTTACTCCTCAAATATCTAAATTTATAAAATTCACGCTTAATAATTACAGTTATAAGTCTCGCAAATCCTTCACATTTATTAGGCTGATGTTACAGTCCTTTTTACAGAAAATTGGGCATGACCTTTTCGTAATTAGACGCTACCCGGTGTCACATCACCTCAACAATCAATTCAAATTAATCACCAATAAACCAATTATCAATCCATACTCCACCAATTTCTATAAATCCACTTTTACAAACTCAGCACAATTTATCACTAAAATCGGCTACTTTAAAAACTTAAACTCCAAAAATATTACCCTAATAATCCATAAATTCCTGAATTAATCACGGAAATCTAACTTCAAATACTTGACAAAACCCAAATTTATCTCCATAATTTATAACAATAATATTTAACGAGTCTTCAAAATTAACTCCAAATATACTAAAAATTTCTCGAAAATGCATCTTCAAAATAATGAAATTAAAACACCCACTTACGGTGCAAAACACGCACACCACTATCGAACCATCACGCTTCTCTGGTGACCACTACTGATGCCCCGTAAACACATTTTTTTTCTTTTCGTGAACATTTGTCATTTTCACGACCATGCACCACCTCCCTCTTCTCCGATTTTTCTGTCCTATTTCCCTGTATCTCTCGGAAATCTCTCTCTGTAAATCTCTTCTTCTACCTTCCGTGATGCTCCCTCTTAAATATCTCTGCATCTCTCCCAATATCAAGAAATCTCTCCAGCCTTTTCTCTCCTTCTCTCTTTCCATCTATCTTTCTTTCTTTCTCCATATTCACTGATCTGTTTGTCCTATCTGCCTACATCTCTCTAATATCTTTCCATGTAAATCTCTTCTTATGTCTTCCATAATGCTCCCTCTGAAATATCTCTACATCTCTCCCAATATCCAGCAATCTCTCACGCATTTTCTCTCCTGCATTTTTGTTTTATCCCTCCATCTCTCTCTCTCTCCCTCCTTCCTTCTTTTCACTTCAACCCGCTGCCACCACCACCACCGTTCGGTGGTGGCATCTCCGACCACCTCTGCCTCACCACAAGCACACACGGACAGCACATACTGTTAGAAAATGTGGGTTTTTAGACCCACATTGTCGAGTCATTTTGAGCTCCGATTTGGGTGTGCCTTGTGTGCGTGTTTGCAACAAGTCGTGCTTGGAGAGTGTTCTCCTCCGTGAGAGCTTTCCAATGCATATTTAAACACTCAAAACGATTAAGGGATGGATGAGTTATGATTATTTAAAGTTGCCCCCTTAAAAGTGGAAAGTTTAGAATGGAACTTGAAGTCCCACATTGAAATGGAAAAGGAGTTTCCTTTACTTTATATAGTACAACACATGAGTAGTGTTCACTTGTGTTGGTTAAGTGTTGCTCCATCTCCTACGTGCGCGCAGGGGGGGTGCAAATCATGGGATTTCGAGGGAGAATTCGTGGCTTCGCAAGCCTTCGGGCTTTCCACGTGTGCGACCTGCGGACACGAATGCAGCAGAAAATTGGGCCGAACCGGACTAGTTTTGCTAATTATTATTTCCACAGGGCTTGGGCTTAAAATATGACTTAGTTTAATTCGATTTCGGAATTAATTTCTGGTTAAGTTAATTCAATTTTGGAATTAATTACTGGATAAGATAATTCAATTTTGGAATTAATTGAGGTAAATCAATTCTGTTTTTTGTAACGAATTGTTCGCCACCGCCTTACCTTAATTAATTAACGCGGTTAATTAATAAAGGAAAATTGCCACCGACTTTTTAATTAGCACAGCTAATTAATTAGGGCAATTGTGTAGCGCACAAGTTTTCCAATCCTATAAATACTCATCTAGAGCTCTAGGATTATTCATTCGAAAACACATCTCCTCTTCTCATACACAGCCTCCTCTTCCTTCTGTGATATTCTTGCTCGGTTTCAAGCTCGCTGAGAGTAACGCTTTTATAGCTTTACTGGAATCCGTTTTATCCTGGGAGGCGTTTCGCTCGCACATACTGTGAGGGCAAATACGCTTTAAGGAGACAGTCACGCACTGGACTCGGGTTTTTCTGTTCTTGTCTCCTCCTTATTTGTTTTATTTGTTCTGTTATTCACACACACGATTGCTATTGTTTTGTACTATTTTCACAGATTGTCTAACAATCTTAAAGCGTATTTGATTTACATCTGTGATCTGTACTTATGGATTTACTTGTTTGTTAGAGTGACAGAATCAATGGAGAACCAAAACATGAACAACACAAACATGGTGGTTGATCCCAACGCACAGATTATAACATCTGATGGGGATCACCAGCCTCCGTTAAACCCTATCGCACAGATTGCAACATCTGATGTGGGTGCAACGCCGGTTGGACATGTGCCTCTGGGACATGTGCCTGTGGGACAGATTAATGTTCCGATTGGATCGACTCTGTCAGGTTTCGTTCCTACGAACGGACATGCGGTGCCTATTGGTGTGCAAACATCGGTAGTACAGACGCCTGTCATACCTATCGTGCCTAGCACACATATTGCACCTGTTGTGCCTACGGTTCCTACAGTGCCTGCTGCACATGCTGAGAAACCTGAGAAGTTCAATGGAACGAACTTCAAACGCTGGCAGCAAAAGATGCTGTTTTATCTGACCACGTTGAATATGGATCGCTACCTCAGGGAGGATCCACTGTTGCTCACTGCTGAGAGTAACACGCAAACAGTTTTTGCTGTTGATGCTTTGAAGCACGCCGATTATATCTGTCGAAATTACGTGCTAAATGGTTTGGCAGACTCGTTATATAACGTGTACTATACAAAGTCAACATCTAAAGCTTTATGGGAGTCACTTGACCATAAGTACAAAACCGAGGATGCTGGGGCTAAGAAGTGGATTGTTGGCCGCTTTCTTGATTACAAGATGGCGGATTCAAAGACTGTGGTCAATCAGGTGCAAGAACTGCAAGTGATTATCCATGATATTCATGCTGAAGGGATGATCATAAGTGAGTCTTTCCAAGTTGCTGCTGTGATTGAGAAGCTGCCACCTGGATGTAAAGATTTCAAGAACTACCTTAAGCATAAGCGAAAGGAGATGACTATGGAGGATCTGATTGTTAGACTTCATATTGAAGAAGACAACAGGGGATCTGAGATGAAGATGAATGTTGCCACTGAAAAGGCAAACATGGTGGAACATAAGCCCAAGAAGAACAATTCTGGTAAAGGGGCAAAGCTGGCACCCAAGGGAGGAATTTCGAAGACGAAATTTCAAGGGAAGTGCTTTAATTGCGACAAAGTGGGTCATAGGTCTTCTGAGTGTAAGAAACCTAAGAAGCCCAACAAGAAGAAAGAAGCAAACATGGTCGATGATATCTCTAAGGAGATGGGTGACATAGACCTCTGTGCTACGGTCTCTGAGGTGAACCTGGTTGGCTCTAATCCAAGGGAATGGTGGATTGATACGGGAGCTACAAGGCATGTTTGTTCGGACAAGGCAATTTTCTCTAGCCTCAAAGCTTCTGATGCTGGTGAGAAGCTCTACATGGGGAATTCAGCAACTTCAACCATTGAAGGGGAAGGCACGGTGATTCTGAAGATGACTTCTGGAAAGGATCTGACTTTGAAGAATGTACTTTATGTGCCTGATATTCGCAAGAACCTTGTGTCCGGTTCATTGTTGAATAAGCATGGCTTTCGTATTGTAATAGAGTCAGATAAAGTTATTTTGTCTAAGAATGGTATGTTTGTAGGCAAGGGCTATGTAACCGATGGGCTTTTTAAGCTCAATGTGATGTCCGTTAAGGACAATAATGAAATAAAGAATTCTTCTGCTTACTTGCTTGAGTCTCCTAATTTATGGCATGCTAGATTAGGACATGTTAATTTTGACACTTTACGACGTTTAAGTGCAAAAGATTACATACCAAAATTGAATATTGATTCAAAACATAAGTGTGAAACTTGTGTTGAGGCAAAATTAACTAGAGCATCGTTTAAACACATGCAAAGAAACATCAAGGTGCTAGACCTAATACATAGTGATATATGTGATTTGAAATTCGCTCCAACTAGAGGAGGAAACAAGTATTTTATTACATTCATAGATGATTGTACAAAATACTGCTATGTATATTTGCTTAAAAGCAAAGACGAAGCTATAGATAAATTTAAAATCTATAAGGAAGAAGTTGAGACACAACAAAATGAGAAAATCAAAACGATACGGAGTGATCGTGGAGGTGAATATGTTGAACCTTTTGGGGAATTCTGTTCACAACATGGTATAATCCATGAGGTCACTGCACCATATTCCCCTCAGTCTAATGGAGTGGCTGAGAGGAAGAATCGCACTTTCAAGGAGATGATGAATGCGATGCTATTAAGCTCTGGACTTCCGCAGTCGATGTGGGGGGAAGCTATTTTAAGTGCGACACATATTTTAAATATGATGATACGCAAGAATAAGGATGAAAGTCATTATGAATTGTGGAAGAAAAAGAAACCAAGTTATCAAAATCTGAAAGTGTGGGGGTGCCTTGCAAAGGTACTAATTCCTACACCTAAGACGGTGAAGATTGGTCCAAAGACTGTGGATTGTATTTTCATCGGATATCCACCACATAGTACTGCATATCGGTTTCTTGTTCATGAATCGAAGATTTCTGACATTCAAAAGAATACGATTATGGAGTCAAGGAATGCGTCATTCTTTGAGAATGTATTTCCTTGTAATCCTGGAATCGAACGCCCTACGACGTCTAAACGACCTCATGAATCTTTAAAAGATGACAATGAGAATGATAAAAGTGAAGACGGAAATGTGGGGGTAGTGAGAAGGAGCAAAAGACAAAGGAAGGAAAAATCCTATGGGTCAGAGTTTCTGACTTATTTGCTCGAAGAAGGTGATCCGAAAACCTATAGGGAAGCGGTAACATCACCTGATGGACCTATGTGGAAAGAGGCCATCAAAAGTGAAGTAGATTCTATCTTACAGAATCATACTTTGGAGTTAGTGGACTTACAAGCCGGTAGTAAAACACTCGGTAGCAAGTGGGTTTTCAAAAAGAAATTGAAACCTGATGGCACCATCGATAAGTACAAGGCCAGACTTGTAATCAAAGGATACAAGCAACAACATGGTCTTGATTACTTTGATACATACTCTCCAGTGTCGAGAATAACATCTATAAGGATGATGTTTGCTATCGCTGCAATGCGAAAGTTGACTGTACATCAAATGGATGTGAAGACAGCTTTTCTAAATGGGGATATAGATGAGGAAATCTATATGGAACAACCTGAAGGGTTTGTTGTCCCTGGACAAGAAAGAAAAGTCTGTAGATTGGTGAAATCATTGTATGGCTTGAAGCAAGCGCCTATGAAATGGCATGAGAAATTTGATGAGGTTGTGTTAGCCAGTGGTTTCAAGATCAATGAATGTGATAGTTGTGCCTACTACAAGGATAACGAAAACGGATATGTTATGATGACATTGTATGTAGATGATCTACTTATTGCTGGTAGCAATGATAAGGTGATCAAATCTACTAAAGACATGTTAAGGGCAAGATTTGACATGAAAGACATGGGTCTAGCTAATGTAATTCTGGGAATTCAAATTTCTAGAACCTCGGAGGGTCTTGCCTTAAGTTAACCACATTATGTTGACAAGATTCTTGAGAAATTTCTCAAGGATAATGTCGAGACAACGAGAACACCTGTGGATTTGACCTTGCATCTATCCAAGAATAAAGGTGTAGGAGTCTCGCAGCTGGAATACTCACAGATAATTGGAAGTCTGATGTACCTTATGAGTTGTACAAGACCAGACATTGCATACTCAATTAGCAAGTTGAGTAGATTTACGAGTAATCCAGGAGCTGATCACTGGAAAGCGATCATACGAGTACTAAAGTACTTGAGGGGAACTCGAGACTATGGTTTTAATTATGGCAGTTATCCAGCAGTACTAGAAGGCTATTGTTACTGGACTTTATGTCCACTAAATACGCCCCATTTCGGCTTAAATTGACCGCTTGTACCCAAGTGTTAAGTGTCTTTTGATGTGTTTTCATCTAATTTGTGTAGGTTGTATGGTTGATAGCATCTTGGAGTTCAATCGAATAAATGGTGGTGTATATTTGTTGTTTGAATACGACAAGGTGTTGAAGGAATTTAGAGCAAGAAAGAGCAGCTAAGCAAAAGATGATGTGGAGAGCAAATTCCAGGAGCTAGGAAGCGCAGCTGCGCTTGAGCAAGAGCAACAGCGCTTGAGAGAGAAAATTTTCCAGGAGGCGTAAGGCGCAGCGGCGCTAGGCAAGGCGCAGCAGCGCTAGGCAAGGCGCAGCGGCGCTAGGCAAGGCGCAGCAGCGCCCGTGCGCGTCAGAATATTTTCAGCATTGTTCCAGAAATTGTTTCGGTCATAACTTGAGTTCTAGACATCGGAATTGGGCGATTCAAAAGCCCACGCGAAGAGGAGAGAAAGCTCTACAATTCTAGATAGGGAGTTGGAGGCGCTCTTGCACGTTTTCAGGCGCTCTAGCGCTTGTTGGGGCGTTGTTGCCTCGTGTGGTGCATGCCTGTTGGGTCATTTTCTACCGGGTCAAAACTTGTTGGGCCTATTTATTTTTGGGCAGCTATATATATGTTGAAAACCCTAAAAACACATCTATCTAGCGAGTAGCAATCTCTAGTTTATTTTATCATCAACATTGTAGCCAAGAACAATTTCAAGATACATCTCCAAGCTAGTGACAAGCAAGGAGTAATCTTTGGAATTTTTGTATTCTTCTACTTTGGGGAGTTATTTCTGAACCTTATTTTCTCTCTTCTTTTAATTATTTGTTGTTCTAGAATTATGTTATCAATTGAACCCATGATGGCGATGAGGTCGATTATGGGCTAATTCGTTATCATGGGGTTTTAATGGATTTTTCTATGGATTCTAGTAATTGAGTGTTATTTATGCCTTGGTGTGTGATTGATTGTATTGATTGCCTAGTATGTTTATGATTATTCGTTATAAGTGAGTCGCGAACACTTGTAATTGTTTGTTTAATCCTAGTGAATGCGAAAGTGGATCTAGGGTTTAGAACAATTCATGCTAGCATAGGTTTTTGCATGTGAAGAACATGTATTAAATTGTGGTGTAATTCTACCAGTCTTGCACTGACTATGTGGTTTTATGGATGCTTGATTTTAAACCGGTATGTGTTCAATTGCTATAGACATATAGGGACTACACATATTTGGTGACTACTTGACTTCTATCAATTGTGGATGATCAGTAGGATGGTATATGCACAATGAAAGTTGGTGTGTATCAGTTTAGTGCATCTAATCAGTAATCAACTCGGTCACATGCTAGGCTAAAGGGCATAAGATTCTAGATGAAGTAGTTAATGAAATTGAAATCCCATGTTTGTTTATTATAAAGTAAAAGTTAAGTTATTTTCTCGTAATTTCCATAGTTGGCAATTAATCATTAGTTAATTAAAACCAAATTTGTTATTGTCTTGGCAGTGAGTGTAAATCATAAGCTGGTGTATAAGTGAACAAAATGAACAATTTGAGTCTCTGTGGGAACGAATCCTATTTACCGTATATTACTTGTTGACCACGTTCTCTTGCGTGAATAAGTGCGAACAGCTATACTGACGCAAACTGGATATCTAGCAAGAATGCATTAAAGTCTAGGAGTGGTTATGTGTTTACACTAGCTGGAGCAGTAGTGTCATGGAAATGCTCCAAACAAACGGTAATAACTCATTCCACGATGGAAGCTGAGTTTGTGGCATTAGATAAATGTGCCGAAGAGGCTGAATACTTACGCCAATTTTTGGAGGATATTCCGAGATGGCCAAAGCCTGTGACTGCAATAGGATTGCACTGTGATAGTCAGTCTGCTATTGGTAGAGCATAGAGCACAATGTATAATGGAAAGTCCCGTCACATACGACGACGACATAGTTCCATTAGACAGTTAATGTCAACCGGAATTATCACTATTGACTTTATACCGTCAAAGGATAATATCGCGGATCCGCTAACCAAAGGGTTATCAAGAGAATTGGTTGACAAATCATCGAGAGGGATGGGCCTTAAGCCTATTGCTTAACGGCGTCATGGTGGACACCCAACCATTGCTGACTGGAGATCCCAAGAACTTGGTTCAATGGGCCAACTAAATCATGATGACCAAATCACTGTGGGGGTAACCCCTGGCCTGTTCCTATGATGAGAAACAGTGAGACCCGTAAGGTACGAGGGTAAGCTATTAAGCTTTTAATGATCTTTTGGTGATTACATGGAGTTCAAGGTTTGAACGCATGGAAATCAGTTGAGTAAACGCGGGTTACTCTATAAGATAAAGATCACCTATGTGGGAGAGAAGTGGAGCCGCTTCAAAGGAGAATTGCGAGGCACAATTCTTTAGAAACTCCTGCAGAACCAGGACGATGTTCCATGGCCAAAATGGACATAATCATGAGAGCTGAACGAGTCAGAAAGGATATAGTGATAAGTATATCATCGCTTACACAAACGGTCGAACAGTTCAAAGAGCAAACCTCCACTGTCTACCAGTAAGGTCGGTATGCTTACTCAAGCGAATGTTCAAGGAGCAAACCTCTACCTATTGTATGCTATATCTGATCGAAGAATTATCACCACATCGAATTTCGTGTCTGTCTGTCTGATGTGTGCTACTACGATATCAATCTCATCCATGTGGGGGATTGTTAGAAAATGTGGGTTTTTAGACCCACATTGTCGAGTCATTTTGAGCTCCGATTTGGGTGTGCCTTGTGTGCGTGTTTGCAACAAGTCGTGCTTGGAGAGTGTTCTCCTCCGTGAGAGCTTTCCAATGCATATTTAAACACTCAAAACGATTAAGGGATGGATGAGTTATGATTATCCAAAGTTGCCCCCTTAGAAGTGGAAAGTTTAGAATGGAACTTGAAGTCCCACATTGAAATGGAAAAGGAGTTTCCTTTACTTTATATAGTACAACACATGAGTAGTGTTCACTTGTGTTGGTTAAGTGTTGCTCCATCTCCTACGTGCGCGCAGGGGGGGTGCAAATCATGGGATTTCGAGGGAGAATTCGTGGCTTCGCAAGCCTTCGGGCTTTCCGCGTGTGCGACCTGCGGACACGAATGCAGCAGAAAATTGGTCCGAACCGGACTAGTTTTGCTAATTATTATTTCCACAGGGCTTGGGCTTAAAATATGACTTAGTTTAATTCGATTTCGGAATTAATTTCTGGTTAGGTTAATTCAATTTTGGAATTAATTACTGGATAAGATAATTCGATTTTGGAATTAATTGAGGTAAATCAATTCTGTTTTTTGTAACGAATTGTTTGCCACCGCCTTACCTTTATTAATTAACGCGGTTAATTAATAAAGGAAAATTGCCACCGACTTTTTAATTAGCACAACTAATTAATTAGGGCAATTGTGTAGTGCACAAGTTTTCCAATCCTATAAATACTCATCTAGAGCTCTAGGATTATTCATTCGAAAACACATCTCCTCTTCTCATACACAGCCTCCTCTTCCTTCGGTGATATTCTTGCTCGGTTTCAAGCTCGCTGAGAGTAACGCTTTTATAGCTTTACTGCAATCCGTTTTATCCTGGGAGGCATTTCGCTCGCACATACGGTGAGGGCAAATACGCTTTAAGGAGACAGTCACGCACTGGACTCGGGTTTTTCTGTTCTTGTCTCCTCCTTATTTGTTTTATTTGTTATGTTATTCACACACACGATTGCTATTGTTTTGTACTATTTTCACAAATTGTCTAACACATACACCACAAAAATACATACATACACAAGCACCATAACACACAACTATACATACACACACCCACCATCACATCCTACTACATCTCTCTCATTTCTCCATTTCTCTTGCCCATCGAACACACAGTCGCTGTACAAACCACCACCACCGCGCACAACACCCCCATAACACACACACACGCACAGTCCACACACAATATGGATACGCATAGCACCGCGCACACACAACACACACTCCTCTTCCTCTCGTCTCCCTCTCATCTCCACTGTCAACACCGAACAAAAACACCACCACCGTCGCCCACCGCCGCCGCGCGGTGGGGTTCTCTCCTCCTTCATCAATAAAAATTTAACCCCTCAATACAATCTCTCTATCTTCTCTCAGATTTCAAACCCACGGCCTTCGATTTAACCTCAAATTGAAAGCCCCAATTGAAAATCCCTCAAACCCTAATTTCTTCCCCCTTTTCTATTTCTCTCTCCCCGATTTTATGTTTACCAGCGTGTATATATTGTTACTGAGCTCTGCTTTGTTCCCTTTTATTTGCTTAATGGGCTTGGCCCAACACACTTAATAATTACTAACACATTATTCTTGTTCCAATTTAAAATATTACTCATCATTTTATCTCTTTTATATTTCACTTATAATTGTTTTATTAAAACAATTATCTCCCAAATTTCCAAAAATAATTATACAACTTAACTTAATAAAATAAAGTCGTCAAATCTCCAAAAATCTCGTATTTTAAATAATTACGGGTCCACTTGCAAAATCCCGGAAATAAATCCTAAAAATTATCCATCGTCAAATAATCAATAATTGACATAATAATTTAATCCTTAACCAATAAAATAAAATATTCCTCAAAATCCAAAATTTATCGATTCGATTTCTAAATTCTTCATTATCTCCAAAACGGTTCGAAACTTAACCGTAATAAATCTTATTCCCATTAAAATAATCAGAATTAATATCTTCAGAAATCGGGGTATTACACTACAGGTATAACTTAAAATCCTTTTAACAACATGATCAATTTACTTATGTTTAAATATGAACATGTCACTCTTTTCCTGTCGAGTTATCGTTATATATATTGTTCTAATAGACATTGTTATTCAACCTTGCACTTGGATATCTAAACATTTATTACAAGTTTATTATTATCACTAGGTATAAACATCCCCTGCTAATATGTAACTATGAAATTGTATTTGACAAGGATTGGGTTGTGTAAATGAATACAAAATCACTGCATGACATGCTTGTATATGTATCTGATTATTATACGTGTTTGACATGATTTGTAAATCATGCCCTAAATAGCATTATATTATTTCATATAATTATTAATTTATGCAAGTTCTACTTTCTTCTGTTAAATAAGTTCACACGGCATGCTTTATATATTTTTAGGATTAGACAACATCAAATCTCTAATTTGTTTGCACTTTATAGTAAATTTAGTTATTGCTTCACCAATTCGATTGCACACTAAATTATTTTTTCTTTTAATATATTAAAAAAAAAAGAAAGGGAGAACCGTAACTTATTCTAGCACTTGTACATAATAACGTACTAATAATTAATTATGTGCTCTTTTCATGGTCATGCATATATTAGCCTTATTTTATCAATAACATGACAAATTATTTTGGAGATTTGAACTCTTTTTCGATCATATATGTTGGGCATATTTATGTGAATGTTTAAATATTTTGATTTTAATTATAATCATATTTGTTTAGTGAAAATGTCAAATATTACGAAACTTGAGTTCAACGCACTTGATGTTACCGGAAAAAATTATTTGACATGGATCTTGGATGCCGAAATTCATTTGAGTGCTATGGGTCTTGGTGACACCATAAAAGAGGGAAATAAACCCTCCGAATAAGATAAAGCAAAGGCTATGATATTCCCCCGCCATCACCTTGACGAGGGATTGAAAACTGAATACTTAATTGTGAAAGATCCCTCAACTCTTTGGAACAATCTGAAAGAAAGATATGACCACCAGAAAACTATCATACTTCATAAGGCTCGCTATGATTCGTTACACTTTCAATTACAAGATTTTAAAAGTGTAAGCGAGTATAATTCTGCAATTTTATAAGATTACTTCACAACTGAAATTATGTGGTGAAAATATCTCTGATAATGAAATGTTGGAGAAAACCTACTCCACTTTCCATGCCAATAATATGCTCCTGCACCAGCAATATCGCGAAAGGGGATACACAAAATATTCTGAACTTATATCAATTTTGCTCCTTGCCGAGCAAAACAATGAACTCTTGCTGAAAAATCATCAAGCACGTCCAACTGGTTCAACACTATTCCCTGAAGCGAATGTTGTGACTAGTAATGAATATGGACAAAATAAGCAATTTGGACGTGGGCGTGGGCATGGACGTGGGCGAGCCCGTGGACGTGGGCATGGTTTTGGACGTGGTCGAGGCCATGATCACCAGAAATTCTCAAATTTTAAGAAACCTCACCACCAGAAGTGGATAAAAAATGAGGGAAGGCCCAAGGGAAGTGTGATGGATAAAAGGGTTGAAAGCACTTGTCATCGTTGTGGAATGAAAGGTCATTGGAGTCGTACCTGCGTACCTCCATGCACCTTGTTGATCTTTATCAAGCTTCTTTGAAGGGTGTGGAGACTAATTTTACTGAACAAAGTGATCCTTTGGGCATTGCCCACCTTGAAGCACACCTTGGAGGGGGAAATCAAATTAATCCAATCAGCTCTACTCATATGGAAGTGGCAGACTTCTTTAAAGATGGCAATATGGAAGTGGTCAAATTTGGTGGTGGTGATGCCAATATTAATTAAATAATAAGTTCTTATCTTCTTGTTAAGATTTATGTTTGAACTATGAATATTTATGTTTGAACCATAAGGTTTTATGTTTGAACTTTATATGTTGCTTATCTTATCATCAAAAGAAATGTTAATTATATTTCTAATTAATGTGTTATTTATTTTTGTGAAGAAATATGGCCAGCAGCCTCTCTTCATGCGTTATAAACGATGATGAATCACTTTGCTTAGCGGATAGTGCAACAACACACACAATATTGAAAAATCAAAAATACTTTTCGCATCTAATTCTAGCTAAAGCTAATGTTAACACCATATCTGGTGCATCAGATCTTATTGAGGGCTCCGGAAGAGCAAATATAATGTTACCTAATGGTACATAGTTTAGCATCAATAATGCAATGTTTTCCACCAGATCACAAAGAAACCTTTTGAGTTTCAAAGATATACGTAAAAATGGTTATCACATTGAGACAATTAATGAAAATGATGAAGAATTTTTATATATCACATCAGTTGTTTCAGGGATAAAAAAATTCATGGAAAAGCTCCATTCATATAAATCTGGATTGTATTATACCTTTATAAATCCAGTTGAGTCAAATATGGTGATAAACCAAAAATCAAAGGACCCGACTAATTTTATCATATGGCATAATCGTTTAGGTCATCCGGGTTCAACAATGATGCGAAGGATTATAGAAAATTCAAATGGACATCCCCTCAAGAACAAAATTGTTCCCTTGTCTAAAGATTTTTCATGTGTTACTTGTTATCAAGGGAAATTAATAACAAGAACATCTCTAGTAAAAGTTGCAATTGAGTGTCCAAATTTTTTTGAACGAATTCAGGGAGATATATGTGGACCTATCACCCCATCAAGTGGGCCATTTCAGTACTTCATGGTACTTATTGATGCTTCCACACGATGGTCGCATGTCAGTTTATTATCCACACGAAACGTTGCATTTGCACGACTACTTGCTCAAATAATGATCATAATATAAAGAAAATTAGATTGGATAATGTGGGGGAATTTTCATCCCAATGTTTCAATGATTATTGTATGTCGATTGGGATTGAAGTGGAACATTCTATTGCTCATGTGCACACTCAAAATGGTCTAGCAGAATCTTTCATTAAGAGGCTACAACTGATTGCTAGACCTTTACTCATGAAAACAAATTTACCAAGTTCTGCATGGGGACATGCGATATTACACGCAGCCTCTTTAGTTCGGTTAAACCGACTTCTTATCATCAATATTCCCCTATGCAACTTGTAAATGGTAAATAACCAAATATCTCTCATTTAAGAGTTTTTGGTTGTGTAGTTTATGTTCCGAACTCTCCTCCCCAACGAACAAAAATGGGACCCTATAGAAGATTAGGGGTATATGTTGGATTTGATTCTCCCTCAATCATTAAATATTTGGAGCCCGTGACTGGTGATTTATTTAAGGCAAGGTTTGCCGACTGCCAATTTTATGAGACAGTTTTTCCTGCATTAGGGGGAGATAAGACAAAATCTGATAAAGAAAGACAAGAAATTTTGTGGAATGCAGTCCCTATGTCTCATTATGATCCTCGAACAAATCAAAGTGAACTTAAAGTTCAAAAGATTATCCACCTACAAGAAGTGGCAAATAGACTGCCTGAAAAATTCACTGATGTCAAGACATTGACAAAGTCTCATATACCAGCTGTTAATGTTCCTTGTAAAATTAAACTTCATGATGAAGAGAATAAAAACATGCTAGCAAATGAGTCTAAAGCACGCCAGAAGCATGGCAGACCTGTTGGATCCAAGGATAAAAATCCAAGAAAGACAAGGAAACTAAACAAAGAAGCTGGCACATCAAATGACATCAGTGTAAAAGAAATAGAATTGATCAATGAAGAGACGTCTTCAAAAGATGATCAAACACCTGAAATCGTTGACAACGAAGAGATCTCTATAAATTATGTGATTTCAGGGAAGAGGTGGAACATAAAAGAAATTGTTATGGATGATGTATTTTCTTATGCAGTTGCTCTTGATATTATTGAGGAAATAGAGGA
Organism: Kitagawia praeruptora; assembly: GCA_037693485.1. Lineage (NCBI taxonomy): Eukaryota > Viridiplantae > Streptophyta > Magnoliopsida > Apiales > Apiaceae > Kitagawia > Kitagawia praeruptora. The sequence continues at coordinate 52,216,355 of CM075351.1, forward strand.
TCATGAACCTAGATCGATCTATGAATGTAAAAGAAGAAATGATTGGCCAAAGTGGAAAGATGCTATTGAGGCAGAATTAAAATCACTTGAAAAACGTCAAGTTTTTGGATCTATTGTCCAAACACCTGCAGGTGTGAAACCCGTTGGATATAGATGGGTATTTGTGCGCAAAAGAAATGAGAAAAATGAGGTTGTGATATACAAAGCATGACTTGTTGCACAAGGTTTCTCACAAAGATCGGGAATTGATTATGAAGAGACTTATTCACCGGTCATAGATGCAACAACATTCAGATTCTTACTAAGTTTATCAATTCTAGAAGGGCTCCAAATGAATTTGATGGATGTTGTAACTGCCTATTTATATGGGTCACTTGATAATGACATTTATATGAAAATTCCCGATGGTTTAAAAATACCCGAAGCATGTGGTTCAAGACCCCGAGAGATTTACTCGATCAAATTGCAAAGATCATTGTACGGGTTAAAACAATCGGGTCGCATGTGGTATAATCGTCTCAGTGAGTATCTGTTGAAAGATGGATATACCAATAATGTTATTTGTCCATGTGTTTTTATTAAAAGGAGAAAAATGGGGTTTACAATCATTGCAGTTTATGTTGATGATTTAAACATCATTGGGACCCCAAATGAACTTCATGAGACGACTGAATATTTGAAAAGAGAATTTGAAATGAAAGACTTGGGTAGAACGAAACTTTGTCTTGGTTTTCAAGTTGAACATTTATCTAAAGGAATCTTTGTCCACCAGTCAGCTTATATCGAAAAAAATCCTTAAACGCTTTATAATGGACAAAGCATATCCTGTTAGTACACCTATGGTGGTGCGTTCACTAGAAAAGCATAAGGATCCATTTCGCCCAAGAGAAAAAGGGAGAAGAGCTTCTTGGTCCAGAAGTACCATATCTTAGTGCCATTAGAGCACTAATGTACCTTGCCAATTGTACACGTCCTGACATTTCATTTTCTATTAACCTATTGGCAAGACATAGTTCTGCTCCTACTCGAAGACATTGGACTGGTCTGAAACAAATATTTAGATATCTTCGAGGAACAATGGACATGGATTTGTTTTATTCTAAAGACTCAAAAGTGGAATTAGTTGGTTATGCAGATGCAGGATATCGGTCTGATCCCCACAAAGGAAGATCTCAAACAGGTTACATATTCACATATGGAGATACTGCATTATCTTGGCGATCTACAAAACAGACTCTTGCAGCTACTTCTTCGATTCATGCTGAATTATTAGCAAGCCGAGAATGTGTATGGTTAAGATCCCTTGTCCACCATGTCCGAGAATCATGTGGTCTTGTAGTGAACAAACACATTCCAACTACTCTATACGAAGACAATGAAGCTTGTATAACACAAACTAGAGAGGGCTATATCAAAGGTGACAGGACGAAACATATAGACCCGAAATTCTTCTTTACTCATGAACTTCAACAAAGAGGAGAAATTAACGTTTCTCAGATTCGTTCTTGCGATAATCCAGCAGATTTATTCACCAAAGCACTTCCAACAAGTCCTTTTGAGAAGTTAATATAACAGATTGGAATGCGCAGATTTCGAGATTTATGCTGAAATCTCTAGTCCTACTGCAATGAGGGGGAGACATTTATTATACACTTCTTTTAGTACAACTCATGTACTCTTTTTCCTTCACTAGGGTTTTTCCCACAGGATTTTTCCTAGTAAGGTTTTAACGAGGCATGATGTGTGTACGAGTCATCCAAGGAGGAGTGTTATAAAACATTATTGTATGACTCTCTAGAATCTCAACTCTAGACCCTTAGATTTTCCAACTCTTGACCTTTCATATATATGTAACTTATTGCAAGCCCTTTGGCTTTTCAAGTGATGTAACTTATATGTTCTAAACACTATATGAAGCATGTAATGATCTGGAGTTGGACACATGAATAAAATGATAGTCTCTTCCCTATAGCTGCTCTCTCTGCTAACTCTATATCTTATATATATAGTTTATTACTCCCTCCGTCCTTTTGATTTGTTATCACTTTTTTTGTCACTTTCTGGCACGCATTTTAAGGTGGATTTTAAGGATAGTTCTATAACTTATTTTTTAAATTTTCTTTTTTTTGTATAAAAATAGGATTGTTCTATTTTTATACAAAAAAAGAAAATTTCAAAAATAAGTTATGGAACTATCCTTAAAATCCAACTTAAAATGCGTGTCAAACACCTTATTTTAAAATGATAACAAATCAAAAGGACGGACGGAGTATATTCTTATCAGTCAAAGAAATTTAAATCCAAAACTCAAATTCCTAATATAAGTATATATCCATTTCTTAAAAAACTTAAAAATACCCCTAAATTTGACCAAACATAAAAACCACTTAAGTATTACTCACACAAAAAACTTCCCCAAATAATTCTCGAGCAAACATTTCTTTTTCTTTTCATTTCTCCGTCTAAGTATTACTACATTTTAGATCTAAAATTGCTACCAACACACATATACACACATATACACGCCTATACATACCACCACCAGCTCGATAAAACAAACAATCCTCTGTAAATTCAATTAATCAATCAATTCAATTAGGGCTATGTTTCGGGGTGCTTCGATCGCAAAACGGCGTCGTTAATCGCTCTTGTTCGCTCCGGTCACAGCCAAAAATCTAGAGTTTTTGCTATGGCCGATGCTCTATCCGCTATTCCCGCTTTTGTTCTTCGCAATCTCGCGGATAAATTGTACGAAAAACGCAAAAATGCTGCTCTCGAGGTATAATTTCGTGTTTTTTTGGTTTAATTGTGTGTGATTTTGGTTGATTTTGTGTAAAGTTTGGATCTTGATGTGTTTGGGAATGATTTGATAAGTGAAATGAGTTGTATAGTGTGTAATTGTGTGTAATTTTGTTTAATTTTGGATAAAGTTTTGATTTTGATGTGGTTATGATAGGTGGAAGGAGTTGTAAAGCAGTTGACAGCTGTAGGCGATCACGATAAGATTAACGCGGTGATTAATTTGTTGACTAATGAGTTTACGTACTCGTCTCAGGCGAATCATCGGAAAGTTAGTTGTTTTTTTGTTGGAATTGTGTTTTTGTAGCGGAAAATTGGAATTTTTGTTGATTTTGTGAATGTGGTTTTTGTTAGGGAGGGCTGATTGGATTGGCTGCTGTTACGGTTGGTTTGGCGAGTGAAGCTTCGCAGCATCTCGAAGTAGGTGTAATTGTTGTTTTATTTTTTAATGTGTGTGTTTGTAGTTTTAGCAAATTTGCGAGAATTTTTTGTTGTGTGGTAAATTGGGGTGTGTAAGAAAGTTATTGCGGTGCAATACGGTTCAGTGCAGGTTGTATGTATTTATAAGTTGTTAAGAAAGTTATTGTAATAAATGCATGTTAAATTTACTTCTGAACTGAAGTCTTTTTACTAGCATAATCTGTTTTCTCATTTCTGTTGGCAGTTGTTGCACGAATGTGATAGGCTAAATAATAGTATGTTACTGTGTGTACTTATGTTTTTCTTTTATGGACATTAAATTGTAGGTACTCCCGAGATTGAATACTTATTTTTCAAATCTTGTATATGATTGATAATATTGTTTCTCACAAGCTTTTTACATTGAGAACTGGTTTGATTTTTTAGTAGGATTGTGTCAATACATGTACTTTCTTCAAATTGGATGAAGTTAATCCAGATTTTTTCAAAGTTTCACCTGGATCTCTATCTGAATAAAAGGAATTGGTTGTTGAAGAATTGTGTATCTTCTGGTTGGATTACGGGCGAGCATCTATTAGACTAATGGAATTACTTTCTGTTCACACTATTGATTTCAGAGATTAGGGTTTCAGGCTCTCTGGATTTTAGGTTTTATTTATTTATTAATTAACTTTTTTTAGAACTTTTTCTGTTACACGATTCCATCACATTCTTTAGAGATCTTTACACGATACTCCACATGAACATGTGTATCCCATCTTTATTATATATGTCTTGTTTTTTATTGCTCCATTCAAACATGCACATCTCTTTCAAAAATTATTGCATTCTTATAATACACTAAAGAGACATCAGTGGTACCTTAATGTGTTTTGTGTTCAGTAATGCTGGCCACAAGTTTCAAAATAGTTATTTTTGTTATACTTACATGAAGAACTGGCGAATATGACCTTCACCCTCTTTTTTTGGTATGCACAACTCCTCTTTATACATTTTTATTCGCATATCTGCTTTATTTCCTCTAGCATGTTGTACAGAACCTTTATAAATATAGGAATAAATGTTAGTAGACCTGCTCATATGAAGAGGCTATCACTCACTGATAATTCAGTTCAGTCTCTCTCCTGTCTTGTAACTTTCGTTATTATTTTTAGTTTCTTCTCAATGTGGGAAGAGTTTCCAACCTCCAGTTGATGTGTGAAAGAATTGCCTAGTACTTACTTTTCAAAAGGTTTTGTAAACACTATTCATTAGTTATTTTGATGTGTTTGTAGTTTATCATCAGCAATGTTTGTGTCCATTACTGTTTTCTGACAGTCAACTATTCTTCTTCTTGCATATGTAAATTTATATCTACAAAGTGCTTGCTTCTTTCTCTTTTGTACTTGTGAGCTAAATCTGAATGTGGTCTTTCAGCAAATTGTACCACCGGTGATTAATTCTTTCTCTGACCAAGATAGTAGAGTTCGCTATTATGCGTGTGAAGCTCTATATAACATTGCCAAGGTAATTGATAATGATTAATGTGTTGCCTCTTTCTCTCTTGCTATGTTTTCCTTACCTTTCCCTTCTTTGCAGGTAGTGAGAGGCGACTTCATTGTGTTCTTCAATCAGATCTTTGATGCTTTATGTAAACTTTCAGCAGACTCGGATCCCAATGTGCAGAGTGCTGCTCATCTCTTAGATAGGCTTGTAAAGGTAATGCATCCTTTTCTTTTACTTTGATAGTGGATAATGTTGTCTTCCTTTTTTTTTTTTTTTTTTTTTTGAGTTTTACAAAATTATATTTTTACAATCTAACTTTTCTTGGAAGCAGGACATTGTCACAGAGAGTGATCAATTCAGGTTTGCTATTTCACTAAACTTGCTACATTTGTTTCTTTTGGTAAACGGTTAGTATTGCAATTTTGTAACATTATATCTTATCATTTTTGGGGTTTTTGATCAGCATCGAAGAATTTATACCATTATTGCGGGAGCGTATGAATGTCCTTAATCCTTATGTCCGCCAGTTTTTGGTCGGATGGATCACCGTATTGGACAGTGTTCCAGATATTGATATGCTGGGTTTTCTTCCTGATTTTCTTGATGGTAAATTGTCATGATTTTATTTTTGATAGATTCCATCTTACTAGGGTGACTTTTGTTTACTACCTTCTTATGTTTGATTTGATGAAATTTCAGGCCTATTTAATATGTTAAGTGATTCTAGCCATGAGATTCGACAACAAGCTGATTCTGCATTATCCGAATTTCTTCATGAGATAAAAAATTCTCCGGTAAGTGTCTTATTTCAGGACAGGATGTGTTAACGTCATTACACATAATATGCTGCCTAAATAATTTAATTCTCCAACTCCCCCCCTCCCCCCACAGATCTTATACTGCTTCTCATACAGTGTGCTTTTGGAAGCACTCCCTTCTAATGTTGGTTTGTATAATACTCCATCACCTGTCCCCTCACTTTCGCAAAGAGTGCTGCTATTTTTATTTTATGTGCTATTTTTGGATGGCTCTTCCTTTAGGCTGTTAAGTAGCCGTTTATGAACATATTTGAGCTATTGGTATTTTGATTACATTAATTGCATTTAATATATATAATTACCATTTACCAGTTAATGTTACATGAAACAATTTCTCATTTATTTTTGCAAATCTCTGACTCAACAAGTGCTACTTTTGAAGTCAGTAGATTATGGACGCATGGCTGAAATACTTGTTCAGAGGGCAGCTTCCCCAGATGAATTTACTCGATTGACTGCTCTTACTTGGGTATGGATATTCAGACAAATAACGAATTTCTTTCATATTGGCTTAATTACTTTTATCCTTTTCCACTTCTCTAACCTAATTTTTTCAGCAAATAAGATGACAATTTAGCTAATTTTCTTCATTTTTCCCAATGCAATGGTTTGTCTTCAGATAAATGAGTTTGTGAAACTTGGTGGGGACCAGCTTGTTCCATACTATGCCGATATTTTAGGTGCCATTTTGCCATGCATAGCCGATAAAGAAGAAAAAATACGAGTTGTAAGTCAATTGGGATTAAGAAGCTTTTTTACTTGCTTTTTTCAGAAGTAATTATTTTTCATTATTTGGGTTCTCCTCAGTGTCCATTTGTGCTTACTGCACTTTTAGTGTTACATCTTTTGGTACTAATTATTGTTTTACTCATCACAATCAGGTTGCTTGTGAAACTAATGAAGAACTTCGCAGTATGGAGGCAGATCCAGCTGAAGGATTTGATGTAGGAGCAATTCTCTCTATTGCAAGGAGGTATATTTGATAAAAAATATATGTATAAATACTGAAGGGCTGCTTTTGAAATCTCAAAGTTGATTTTACTATATCTGTTGTTCATGAACCGAGTTGTGCTGAACTAACCTTCTACTGTTTCATTTATTAGCCAGTTGTCTAGTGAATGGGAGGCTACTCGTATTGAAGCATTACACTGGATGTCGGCTCTGTTAAATAGACATCGTGAAGAGGTAATACTACTTTTGTTTTGTCTTTCTATCACACTCCTTACTGTTCTGAATCCTGTTGTGCTACATGGCAGAAGTTTGGGGGGAGGGGGGGAGAGAGATGTAGAATTTGATCAGGTTAGGATAATGAGAGAATTGATAATAAATGTCATCTCTTTTTTTGTTTGTTTATGGTGGAGTGAGTTATCTATGTATTGACATAGAGGGTAAAGTCAAATTTGCTGGAGTTATCTTACATCGATATATAAATCATCTGTCTATATTTCTTTTACATATCTTAGCTTTTTAATTGCCTCACTTTGTTCTACATTTGAAACAGGTTCTGAATTTCCTGAATGATGTTTTTGACACACTTCTGAAGGCACTATCAGACCCCTCTGATGAGGTTATATATCTTTCTGCTGCTTTTATGTCCTGCAGATTACTTGCTTGTTTCTTCAAGTTGTCAGTTCAATTCCATTTTTGGTCATTTATCACATGTTGTATACTGTTATGAAACATTATTTTTTCTGTTATCAAACATTATTTTGGTTATGGAACATTTTTTTTGTTTATATGTTCTTTTGATAATAAACAATAAATATTTAGTCAAATGATTCCAATTATCAATTATGTCAACGTTTTAGGTGCGTTATGTTGAGCAAATAGTGCCTGATAGGGTTAAATTTGTTTAAAATTCAAATATTGAACTTCATCTAGTTTTGAAGTTTTAATATGCAAGTGTTGTGGGTTCTTTCTCATGCATATAAACATCAGGGCCTATCTAATTATTTAGCCTATATTGAAGAAGCAAACTTGATTCCTCTTGTTATACTCTTATGAGTAAATTTTGGGATCTTTTTTCAGGTAGTGCTCCTGGTGCTTGAGGTGCACGCAGGCATAGCAAGAGACTCGATGCATTTCCGGCATCTTGTTGTCTTTCTGGTCCATAATTTTCGTATCGACAACTCTCTGCTAGAGAAGTGAGTTCTCTCCCTGCCAACAGTATTTAAGGAGGCGCTATCCTTTTTACTCTTTTTTTGGTCCATCATATTCTGTTTCTATTCTCAGACGCGGTGCTTTGATTATTCGCCGACTTTGTGTACTTTTGGATGCTGAAAGAGTTTACCGTGAGCTTTCCACTATCCTCGAGGGTGAATCCGACCTGGAATTTGCATCTATTATGGTTCAGGTTGCAGAATTACATAGAGACTTATATGTTGTGATATACATTTTTCAGAGTTATAAATCTCTAGTCTAATTCCTTTAGTTGGTGTATATAGTACATTCCATATGAAGTTACTTATCCAGAAAAACTGAAGACCCTATTACTTGCACTATATTGTGTTAAGTTACTTATCAGCCAAAACCAAAACCACCCAGTACTTGTACTAATTAATTGTCTCAATGTCATTTAAATTGCTTTATTTTTTTTTTTCTATGATGCCTAGGTGACACAGTTTTGCATTTTCGAATTGTGTTACAGGCTTTGAATTTAATTTTGCTTACTTCGTCTGAGTTGTCTGACCTTCGAGATCTACTCAGAAAATCTTTGGTGAATTCGGCTGGAACAGACTTATTTCTTGCCTTGTATGCTTCATGGTGCCATTCACCCATGGCAATAATTAGTCTTTGTTTATTATCTCAGGCAAGAGCTGAGAACTTTTAGCATTCTATATTTCCTGTTTATGTAGTTATGTGTGTCACTGTTCTGATCATTTAATGTTCACGGTACTGATGCTCTATGGTTGGCATTTATCTACAGGCTTATCAACATGTAAGTTCTGTCATCCAGTCTCTGGCTGAAGAGGATGTCAGTGTCAAGTTCTTGGTTCAGCTGGACAAATTAGTAAATCTGATGGAGACTCCAATATTTGCATATCTTAGGTTGCAGGTGCTTTGGCTTTACTTATTCTTCAAATTTCTGAATGAAATTGACTGGCTTTACTACTTCTGTGGTCTTTCTCTAACTTTTTCTTTATTCTATCTTATTTTCGTTGCTTTATTTTCTGGCATTATGAGCGACTGATGATCACGTGTGTACTGTGGGCCATCAACACTTCATTTGTAATATGCTCAGCATATTTTTTAACAAGCCAAAGTTTACATATTCTGTACTAGTGATCTGAGTACTCAACTCTCCATTGGCATCAACTTGCTTACTATCACAGTCGTGACTCGTGTGTCACTGACTTCAGTATTACTGGCTTAAGATTCAGCAAGTGTTGGGATATATTTGTTCACAGTCTTTAGTAGCCGCTTCTTACGAATGCTGCAAAAAGTTGCTTTGCGGCCAGCAACTTTGTTGAGGCTATAGTTGCTCCAACTGACCAGCTATACTCTTTGTCTGAAATAACATGTGATGTTTTGTGATATTTACTTGTTTTCATGCAACATTCATATTCAGAGACTAGTCTTTGTTATATTTAAGAAATCTTTCTCTCTTGATTTCAGCTGCTGGAACCTGGAAGACATGTATGGCTGTTAAAAGCCTTGTACAGTCTTCTTATGCTATTGCCTCAGGTATTTTATTGTTTCTCTAAATTTGCTCTGGGTTTCACTTGAACCAAGTATATTATTTGTTAGGTGCAGTAAATGTTACTCTGCATCTGGAAGCTATAATATATGCCAAATGATCAATTCAACATATTTATCGAGTTAAAATAAATGTTATCAGTTACATTATTGATTATACACTAGTTAGATAACTTCAAAATTTATGTGTTGCTCCTAATTAATACATCACTAATAAGTAAAAGAGGGTGTTTATAGATTTTTATGAACTGCATATGGATAAGTTAACAAGTATTGATATAGTCAGAAGTTATGTATTTGATTTATAACATCTGTGTTCTATGCTAATTGTGCCAATGGTGCTCAGGAATAAAAATATGGAAGAGCATTTGTTGACTTTTATACTACGATTTATTAAACAATCTTAGCTGTTTATTTCTGCATTCTCCCTTTTTTATTTAATTTACTTGTGTATATCAGGGTCAATATTTTTACTTATAGAAGGTAGTTAAGCCTCTTGTGTCTGTGTCTGGTATTCTACCTTATTGAGTATTGCAATATATGTATATGGAAATTGTAAACTCTTATTCTCTATCTCACTGATCTAGTTTTTAATGCAGCAAAGTGCAGCTTTCAAAATTCTACGGACTCGATTGAAAACAGTGCCACCGTACTCCTTCGGTGGGGAGAAAATAAAACGATCATCGTCAGGAAATCCTTACTCACAAAAGTATTACATTACCAACGAAGATCGTTTATCTGAGGATGGTGACATGGATGAAGATGCACTTAATATGCACAGTGGAGTGAATTTTTCGTCCAGGTTGCAGCAGTTTAAGCAAATGCAGGATCAGCATCGTATGAATTCAAAATCTCAAGCACAAGCCCGCTACAGCTCCATGTTGTCATCCAAGGTTCGATAAACTTTTTAAGTCGCTTTAGCAAAAACAAAAAACTTTTCAAGTCGCTTCACTGTATCTCTTATATGACTATCCTCTTGTGAAGCCTACTTGCTATTATATTAGGAATTTGTATTCAGTAGGCGGTGGTACTATGAAGATTTATGCATGTTATTAGATGGTGAGATGGCTCATATTATTGAAGTGTTAAATATCAATCTCAGCTTGTATCACCATTACTTACTAGCATATTACCCCTACAAGGCATGGGCGAAAACCCTTTTTTAGAAAAAAAAAACATATTAATAAACTGATATTTTATTTCATACTATAATTATATCCTTCAAGAATATAATAAAGATGCACAAAAAATTTAGAGAATAGGGAACCTGAGATACTATTTCAGGCAAGTTTCCTGAGATAGTGGTGAATAAATTTACTTCATATCATAAATGATTTTGCATATCAAAATAATATTTAAGAAAATTATGCCTATCAAAAGATTGGATGCATTAAAACACAGTGGTTTTACTCAATAGTCAATATCTCAGGAAAGTTACCTGAGATATATCTCTAAGTTCCTTTTTTCTCATAATTTTATTTTTATATATAAATATTTATGAAGTCATGAATTATAGTTTTGAGAATATGAATATAAAAGGGCGAGAGGGTTAAAAATATCTGGGAATAACTGACCAGAATACCTCTTTTTTGAATGTTTTTGCCCAAAATACCTAATGTAGAAAAGGGGTGCCCTCTTTACCTACTGAATCCGCATATATAGTATGCGTATTCATCTGTTTCCAAAACTCCTTCCCAGCACAGTGGTAAAGGCGTGGGATTTTAATTGGAGTGGGAGGGGTTCAAACCCGGTGTATCCGTGTAAGTTAGTAAGTTGCTGTCACTCCTCTATGCTGTATACTAAAGTAGGTTCACCCCCACGCATGTCTGTCATGCGTGGACGACATTCACAATAAAAAGAAAAAAAATAGAATGCACATCTCAAACATGTGTGTGCTGTTAATGAGCCTAGCTATTTGACCTGAATACGCTTTCTTATAATGGCCCTGTTTGGCAATTAGCTGATAGCTGTTAGTTGTAGCTGATTGAATTAGCTGTTTTGACTAGCGGATTGAATTAGCTGTTTTGACTAGCGGATTTAAATTAGCTGTTTTGAATAAAAGTGTTTGGTAAATAGCTTTTTGAATAACTTTTTGTGACACATAGCAAACCTCTAATTGAAAAAGCTCCTAAAATGAGCTTTTTCAAAATTAGCTTTTTGATCCCAAACCTCTAACTCAAACCTCTAACAACCAAACACTCACATTAGATGTTTGATTTGGTCAAACCTCTAATCTATCTCAAACCTCTAACTTCCAAACACCCCCAATGCGTTTTTTTGTCCAAATATTTTTTAAGAAAAAATATAATAAGAGGCTATGCATGTACATGCGTGCACTAGTATACACATACCTAATATGCGTACACATCAGGCATTTTAGGCACTCCCGCCCGCCGGATGGTATTTTAGTCACTTGTTTTTCTAGAAACGGTAGTAACAGATTTCACCCAGTATCTGGTACGATGTGTGGTTATTTAAATTTCTGTAATTAACCATTACTACAAATTAATATGAACAAATATAGTCAGAATGAATCGAAATTATTACTTCATAATTATACGGATAAGTATTAAGTAATAGATTATAGATATTAATATATAAGAGAAATATTTAGTATTATAATTATAGACATGCTTATCTATATTATAGTGGCAGAAACCGAAGAAATTTTATTTTCTTTGAAAATGGTGACAGAAGGAGAATTTAGTTTTGAAAGCAAAAGTTGTGATTGTTTATCTTCTCTTTAGCTTTCTCACGCCGTTGCAAGTGGGGACAGCAAATTTGGTTTTTGTTACACTTAATATACTAAGGAAATATATAGAACAACAAAAATTTACTTGAATTTGCATAATTGAATAGGACGAGTAAAAATTAGGATGGTGGTCCTAATTACCTGTTTTCCATCCACAAGTGACTGAAATACAGATTCTCAGAAATCCGGCCCTTTTTGCCTTTTGTATGTGAATAACACATATGCATGATGCATACGCATTTCACATCTGCATGGTGTGTGGATACGGATATTTATTATGCGTCTGTATCAGTCTGATGTAGGTACATGCATGTATGTGGTGCGTATAGTCTTTAATTTAATCAGTGTTCTTTTTGCTCAGTTCGTAATCTCTTTCTAACGATGAAACTAATAGTTAAGGATGGTAGGTATGATTCTCCTCCACAAAACAACACATCTACCATGCCAGCTATATGCACAGCACAGACTTTGAAGATGAGTTGATTGAGTATAAGTAGATGCGTACAAAATTACAAGCAGATGGTTACAAATAGGTAGCATATACGATATTAAGATTGGGGGTAGATTTTCTGATTTGGGAGTGGGGATTCGTAGAATAATGAGAATACAAGAAAGAGGACAGTGACGGTGGTTGAGTTTCATTGGAGTTGGTGTTTATGAATAATGAGAAATACGCATCATAACAAAGCGAAATCCGTGGGTATTTGGGGCCTTAATCCCGAGAAAAGGTGATTCGGGCCACCTACCCTGAATAATAGGCATTGAGGGCATTCTTCCTAAAAATTAAATATATAAATGAACTTACAAAATCTAATAGGATTCTAAAAGGATTATTATTTTTAATATTTTTTTAGATCTTAATATAAAGTACAATATTGTAGAATGGTAACCAATAATTGTACTACATCCCTTTATAACAGCTTTTAGCTATTAGTTAAGTGTTACTCCAGTAAGATCTGTGAAAATTAATAAATAAATTGATAGTGGAACATACAACTTTTAATAGATTTTGCTGAAGTGGAAGAAAATCAATCGTCAGTGGTTTTGCAAAAAGAAATCCTTCTTCTTTTGGAGACCAGCTTCCTAGGCTTATTTGAGCTTTGACTGTTGATTCCTATCATTACTACCATTTTGCCTTTTTTGGTTTCAACTTTCAAAACTTATGTTACCTAGACTCGGTATCGGCTCTCCGGTGGATTTTTTTTTTGAAAATTGAGCATCTTTTTGGCCCAACATAAAACGTCTGAGTACAAACCAATGTCCGAACGTCAAGTATCCAACACAGGCACTTGAGAAATGAATAGATCGTATAGCATAGTAAACCCTCACTTGTTTTTTCTTCCCGCCACTGGTAGTTCTATTTTAGATTGATTCCTTAAAAGATCCCTATGTTACTTGTATTTTTCTGTACTAAAAGAGTTCTCATAGAATAAAGGTACTCTTCTGTAGCAAACTGGAGCTGTTTGCAAAAAAAAAAATTCAATAAAACCCTGATTCTTAGACTGTAGTTGTAAGTGTTTAACTGTTTATTGTTGTTTGCACCTCCCCCTCTAAGTGTATTGCTGTGAAATGATTGGACAGGATGTACAAAGACCAGAAGAATCTATACAATCTTCTATGGTGACAGAAATTAATAAACCTTCAAGGCCAGCTCGCAGAGGTCCAGGGCAGCGACAGCTTTGACAGTTATTTTCCTTGTCATGAAATGAAGCTACTTCTGTAAGGCTGCTGATGCAGTGTCAATGTTCCAGACGTGGATGAGCATAGTTCTGGTATAAAGTGTAAATTGTATATCATAGTAGTGTTCTTAGTTATACTTCCTACAAAGGTCAGGATAAAGGGTCAATGATTTTGATTAAGCTTTGGGCCTCCCCCGCGCGAACAAGGTATATGCTCATATGGTTCTGTTATTTTTATTGGAAAACCATATGAGCCAGAGGTAGATATTTAATTTAGAAAAATGCACAGTTTGTTTTAAATATTAATGTGTGAAGCAAGTGCCTCCCGCGTTCTTGGAAATTTCTATAAAACTATCATCCTCAATTTAGCAACAAAAAAAAAACTATCACCTTCACCTGCTGTGTACCCGAACATTCTCCAAATCCCCTCCACGGGCTTGGATCAGGGCTGGCCAGAATGGGAAGGATGTTTAATACTGAAGTGACGGCTCCAAGTCTGTAAGACTGTAACATGAAACTGTTCTGTGAAAGTTCTGATATTTTATATGCATAACCTAACCCTTTTAGAAATTTTAGTGAAATTGTAGAAGTGCATTAGAATGGAAAAGGGATAAGTATCAAGTAAGCCACTGGTTGGGTTGAAATGTATCAATGTAGTCTTTAATTGCCATTTTGAGTTTTGACTCATTTTAGTCCCTAACTTCTTCAAATTGAACAAGCAAGCAAGTATTTTTCTTCAATTACTTCAAGATTTGTATGTAATACTTCAATTGGTTCTAGTAATACTTCTAATCAGCCCAGAAATCGGCCCAGAACCGATCCAATTGATCACGATTGATATTATGTTTTGTTCTCCCTTTTCAATCGCGATCAATTGGAGCGCATCTGGGGCGATTTCTAGGCTGGTTGGAAGTATTACTAGAATCAATTGAAGTAATATATAAAAATCTTGAAGTAAATGAAGAAAAATACTAAGAACCTTAAGAACTCTAAATTACCAATGGCTTATTTGTTCAATTTGAAGAAGTTACGGACTAGAATGAGTCAAAATGACAATTAAGGATTACATTGATACATTTCAACCCAACCAGTGACTTACTTGATACTTAACCCGAATGGAAAATCATTTAAAGTAGTTGGGCGGAGAAAGGAAAGGAAAAAGCGAATTAGCCATTAATGGTTACTTATATTACCTGTCCATATTTGTAGTAATGTTGACATTATAAATGTTAAAAAGATAATGATCTAAGATGTCACAAATTTGAAAAATTACACATTTTACTGAAAAATATATGCATTTCAAGCAAGTAGAATAAAAATAGGAGTGCTAATTCATCACTGAACTGAACCTCAACTTGCAAGTGAGTAATTGAACTCAAAAAACTTGCATTAACATCATTAGATCAATTACAATCTCATAACTAAATTAATAAAAGCTTGCACGTCCGTTAATTTTTGTTGACTTTTAACGGAAATCCGTTAATTTTGTGCCACAGAATTTTCCTCTCCTCACATTTGACAAATCAGCTGCCACATAGATTTGTAACCAAAATCAATAAAAAAATAAATAAAACATTAATATCCAGAAATTAAATACAAATACAAATAAATTAAAAAAACAATATCATCTATACAACTCAATTTCCGATCAAGAAACAACGAGGTTGTCGAGTTTTTTTTTGGGCAAAAACTCGATTTCGACGAAACCTTAACCAAATTCAACATTATGTATATGAAATCAAAGCTTGTTACTTATACAAACTAACATCAACATCAAATAACACAGGAAATCAACCATACGGTCGGAAAATTAAAACAAAACTCCGGCAAAGTTCCAAAAATATACCTCCTGGGATATTTCATATGTATAAATCGATTGAAAACAACCAAACAAAGCAAGTCATGTATAACATCCAATTACACAGAAAATCAACGAATCAAAAAGCCCTAATTCGGGTTATGAACCCTAAAATCAAAATCTTAAAATTACCAACTGTTTGTATGATTTGATGTTGGAAAATGATAGAACAGCTTGAGACCTTCAATTAGTGGGTGGGGTTATAAACAATTGAAAATCAAACGATTTGAATACTAAAGCTATGAATTTAAATGACAAAATAATTAGTTTAAAAGTTTTAAATTAATTTAAGAGTTTTTAAAATAATTAGTTTTAAATTATTTAACACATCAGCACACCAGGTGTATAATTTTTAACACATCAGCACACCACGTCAATTTTTCGTCACGGGCGTTACATGGAGTTAACGGCGGTTACCCAACTGCAAGTTTTAATTACTTTGATGAGTTGACTGCAAGCTTTTTGAGTTCAATTACCCAGCTGCAAGTTGAGTACGAGTTCAGTTATGAATTTGCCAATTAACCCGATACCTAGCACGTGTTTAATAAGAATTCAACCAGTGGAGCTTTATGCACAGGTCTGATACGCACGTCTAGTATGCCACAATGAAATGTTCTGCACCCCACCCAAGATATACAAGTGACTAAGGGGTGTAGTTCCATAATAGCACAATTTTTTAAAAAAATGTCCAAAATAGCACAGGATCAAAAGTTGGTTCTTTACTAGCGCACACATAACGTAGGTAAAGCATGCGTTAAAGGTAAAACGCATGTAGGGAATGTGTTTCTACAACTACGCATTTTAACTTTGCGTTTCTTTTGCTTTTCTTTGCAGCATCTTTAAATCACAACGCATCACACAGTTACGTTCTCCCACCCCACGCATACATCATTTGCGTTATCATGTTAACGATTAAAAATATAATGTTTTGTTTCTGTCTTTCTCGATTTATGTGCTCGGAGAAGCAACACCGGCAACTTTAACGAGTCTATAAGCTGTTTCAGAATCACAATCCCTTCGTAGTGGTCTCTTAGATGCCTAGATCTCCAAATTTATCCATATATATACAAATGTATATATACATGTGTGTATATTATATAATGAACTCATGATGTTAAGAACCCAGCAGTTAAGCTATTTTGGGAATTAAGAACTGACCGATACATGATCGAATTGCCACAACATCAAATTCTGTTCAAAACTCACTTTGAGCATAACGCAAATAAAATATGCATGAAGCATGTGCCTGTGTAGGGCCTGTTAGCAATATTGTGCACCAGCCACGTCAGCTCTACCTACAACATCAAATAGCACAAAGGACAAATAAAGAATGTGATAAAGAATGTGCAAAACTGCGACAAAGGAGGCCACCAATATAAGAAGGACAGCTGTCTGTTTATTAGTAGAGGCTAAGATATTTTGTCTTTATATTCTATTATGTAACAAACATATGTGCTGGCTCATTATGTTAATTTTAGTATGGCTTTGTTTTCTTCTTCTTCAAGACTATTGTCTTTCTGCTTGATCTATCTATTATCTCATCTTAATCTATAACATTTGATATGGTATCAGAGCACAGGTTGTTTATACATAGTAATCTGGTGTGATTTTTCATCCTACTTCTTATCCCTCTCTTTTGTGTGCTTATCGTCTTTTGTTTCCTTACAACCATGGCGAATGCAACGACTCAAGCTTCATATCTATCTACCCTTACTGGTTCATCTACTTCTACTACTGTGGATGTTAATCATCCATATTTTCTTTCTTCATCAGATAATCCAGGGATGCCCCTCACTACTATTGTTCTTAATGAAAACAATTACTCACAGTGGAGTAGATCTATGGAGATTGCTTTATCATCCAAGCTTAAACTCGGGTTTGTGAATGGCTCCTATGTCAAACCAACTGCTGATTCTCCATTATCAAGCCCCTGGATGCGATGCAACCACATGGTAATATCCTGGATACTTAACTCTGTTTCAGCTGATATTCGTACTAGTATTGTGTACATGGATTCTGCTCTTTCAATTTGGAATGAGTTAGCTATTCGCTATGCTCAAAGTAATTTACCTAAGATGTTTAGTTTGCGAAAAGAAATCTCTCAATTATCTCAAGGTACTTTGAGTGTCACTGGTTATTATACCAAGTATAAAACCTTGATTGATGAATTAGACTCCCTTACGATGCGTCCAAAATGTGACTGTGGAAAGTGTACCTGTGAGTTTAATGTTAAGCTGAATGTTTATGATCTTAATATCCAGTTAATGCAGTTTTTGATGGGTTTGAATGATAACTTCACTGCATTACGTGGTCAGATTTTACTTATGACCCCTATTCCTACCCTTAGTCAATGCTATGCTATGTTGCTGCAAGATGAAAATCAGAGAGAGATACATAATACTGTGGGATTAAAATCCAATTCTGTAGCTATGAATGTTCGCAGCAACTCAACATCAAAATTTGTTAACAAAACTGGTACTGGCTATCAATCTAATCCTGGTTATCAGTCTAATCCTCCTAGAAAACCTAGTACTGAGCTCAATTTGATGTGTGATTACTGTCAAACTCAAGGTCATTCAAGGGATAAGTGTTTTTGTTTGGTTGGTTATCCCTCATGGCATCGCCTGTTTGGCAAACCAAAGCCTAAACCTCGATTTTCTGCATTCTCTCGTCCAGCTGCTGCTCAGGTTACTGTCACTTCTACTGAAGGTTCTGAACCTACATTAGGTCTTAATCAGGACACTGGTGCATCTGCCTCTCATGGTCTGTCTGAGTCACAGTTTAAGCATCTAGTGACTATGCTTCAATCCAGTATGAAACCAGGAAACAGTGCAACTTCTGAGTCAACTTGGCCCTATGCTAATACTGTCCACTTTGCAGGTACTGTTACTAACTCCTCTAGTACTTCAGAATCTACTTGGTATCACTGCTCACCTTGGTAATCTTGTTAATCCTGTGCCTTGTAATGCTTTTCTTCAATTACCAAACAATCAGATTATCAGTGTCACTCATATTGGTGATGTTCATCTTACTCCCACTCTAATTCTGTATCGAGTTCTGTGTGTTCCTACATTTGCACACAATCTTCTATCTATATCCAAATTACTTCGTGATACTAATTCTAATGCCTCTTTCACTTCTTCCACTTGTTCACTTCAGGACCCTGTGTCGAAGAAGGAGTTAGAGATTGGTAAAATCAAAGATGGCTTGTTTGTTTTCACTGCTTCTCAGGAGTCTTCATTCACTTCTGTGTCTCCTTCTTGTAATCAACTTAGTTCAATTTCAGCCAACTTGTGGCATGCTAGATTGGGGCATGTCCCATCTTCTATTTTACAACAATTG
Source organism: Kitagawia praeruptora (assembly GCA_037693485.1). Lineage (NCBI taxonomy): Eukaryota > Viridiplantae > Streptophyta > Magnoliopsida > Apiales > Apiaceae > Kitagawia > Kitagawia praeruptora. The sequence continues at coordinate 52,235,204 of CM075351.1, forward strand.
TCTGTGAAATGTAATGCTGATTTCCATGATTGTGATACTTGCCATTTTGCTAAACAAGCCAAATTGTCTTTTGATAATAGTGATTTGATCTCATTCTAAAGTCTTATTTGAATTATTACACATGCTGATGTCTGGGGTCCGTACTCAGTTAAGACTCATGGTGCTTGTTCTTATTTTTTAACCCTTCTTGAGGATAAGTCACGTATAACATGGGTTTTCCTTTTATCTGATAAATCTATTGTTCCTTCCCTTATTGCTGATTTTCTAGCTTATGTACAAAATCAATTTACCTGTAATGTCAAAGTTCTTCGAACTGACCACGACACTGAGTTCATTAATAAAACTCTAACTCATACTCTGAATTCTTTGGGAATTGTGCACCAGACTAGTTACGTTTATACACCTCAACAAAATGGGCGTGTCGAGCGTAAACATAGACATCTTTTAAACACAGCTAGAGCTCTGAGATTTCATGCTGGATTACCTATATCCTTTTGGGGTGATTGTTTGCTTACAGCAACTTATTTAATAAACAGACTTCCTACCCCTATTCTAAATGGTAAGTCACCATATCAAGTTTTGTTTAACAAAAACCCATCTTACAGTCATTTACGAGTATTTGGTGCAGTATGCTATGCCACAACTCTTCCTCAACCAACTGACAAATTTGCTGCTCGCACCACCAAGTGTGTTTTCTTGGGGTACCCTTTTGGTTCCAAGGGGTATAGACTTCTTGACTTAAATTCTAGAAAACTGTTTGTCTCTCGAAATGTGCATTTTGTAGAAACAGTTCTTCCTTTTAAAGAGATTTCACCTTCAAATTCCTCTCCTCTTTTTACCAGTAATCCTGTATCTGAGGATCCTTTACTTCCAGATGATTCATATTCTCATACACCTATTTATTCTGATTCTCTGGAGTTCAACTCATCTACATCTTCTGATAATACTGAGACTGTTGTCACTACTGATAATACTGAGGTCAATGATGCTCCTACACGACCTATTCGACACAAACGTGTACCTGAGAAATACTCTGATTACACTAATTTGCCTCCTTTATTTCAAGCCCAGGCCAATGCTGCCTATGTTAAATTTCCAGAAACATTACACTATGACCTTTTTACCATAGATTATACCCACTTCTTAGCCAATGTTACCAAGATACCTGAACCTTCCATCTACAAACAGGCTGCTAATCACCCTGAATGGTCCATTGCTATGGCAACTGAGTTAGCTGCTTTGGAAGCAAATGACACATGGGATCACTACTAAAAAACTGTTAATAGACATCACCATTTTTAACATCGATTACAATAAAACCGATGTTAAAAATCCATTTAACATCGCCCATTTTAAAACCGATGTCTTTGAAACATTCAGACATCACTTGACATATCAACCGATGTCTAAATGTTATCTTAAAAATTTTTAGACATCGCGTTATTTATGAACCGATGTCTAAATGTCTACTTCAAAAAAACACGCGCGTTTCCCTCTTAATTATTCCCCCCCTTAGTTTTATTTCCCCCCTTTTTACTTTCATTTGCCCGGCTACTTCCAAATCTGTTCCCCCTTCACAAAATTTTTGTATTTCCCCCTCCCCAATCTCAATTATTCCCCCTTAGTTTTATTTTTGTACTACATTTTCAGACAAATTTATTCATAATTAAAACTAAAAACAAAACAAAACAAAACCACTCCACCTCACTCTCTCTCTCGACAGATGACCTAATTACCTCACATCTCTCTCTCGCGACTCTCACCTCTCTCGACTCTCACCTCTCTCCACTCTCACCTCTCTCTTTCACTTTCACCTCTCTCTCCACTCTCACTAGCTGTCTCTCCTCTCTGTCTCGACTCTCTCTCAGTTCGAAGCTTAGTTCGAAGAAGCTCCAAAGCTCAACCGATTTGTTTGAAGCTTGAAAGCTCGAATTGGTAAGCCTGAAAGCTGTAGCTGTATGTATGTTAATCATATCAATGCATGCATTTAGTTAAAAATCAATTGGGGTTGTTAAAAATCAAAACCCTAATTTTTAAAATTGGGGGTTTTTGTTTTTAATCATTTAGTATTTATCAATGCTCGATTATAAGCATTTTTACATGCATTTTATGTATTTTTCTTTGTTGTAAGCATTTTTATGTAATAATTGTTAACTGTTGGATGTATATCTTTTACATCTGTTGGATTATAAAGTGATAGAGCATGTATTAATGTGTTGTAGTCTAACTGAATTGTATGATGCTTTGTCTGTTTTCGTTTTATAGGCTTTTAATCAGTTACTTATTTAATTTTTCGAGAAATTTTGATTGTGTTTATGATAATTTATTGTGTTAATTATGTGCCTCCTGTTTGTTTTGTGTACATTTGTATGTTAATTGGCAAATTAGACTCTATTCTGAACTTAAGTGTGTATGTATAATGTGACAACAAATTGACCTATAAATGCATGTGTGTATGTTGGTTATAGTTTATAGTTATAAGAAGATATTAGATAAGTTATAGGTCATACTGCATAGTATTTCATAACTAGTGGTTATTGAACAATTTAATAACATATCAGGTGGGTTGAAATGGATAAGTCATGGATCAAAGCCGATAGGGATTCTTTAGAATATGAAGTTGGTGTCGAAAAATTCTTGATCTTTGCTGAGGAAAATGCAAAAAACCCTAAGAAAATTCCTTGCCCATGTGCACGCTGCTCTAATTTTAAAAATTTTCCGGTAAAAATAATTAGAGGTCATCTATATGAAGCCGATTTTAGTTTGGGATATATTGAGTGGATTTGGCATGGAGAAGAGTCTTCTAGGAGTAATAAATCTTCTGTTGGTAGTAGTTCTTTTGTTCCGAAGTCAACACCTGCTTCGGAAACAGTGAATGTGTGTGAAGCAGCCTACAATAAGGGTGATTACGATGTTGATACAGATGACTTTAAGAGGTTTGTTGCTGATGTAGAACAACCTCTGTTTGAGGGAAGTGAGTGCAATAAACTAGAGTCGATCTTAAAATTACACAATTGGAAATCTAGGTTTGGTATTAGTGATAGCGCATTCACTGATTTACTTCAAAATATTGGCTCCCTTCTTCCTAAAGATCATTTGTTGCCACCGAGTTCATATGAAGCGAAAAAAACCTTAGCTGATTTAGGACTTGATTATATCAAATTTCATGCGTGTCCGAATGATTGCGTGTTATACAGAGGTATAAATGAGCAGGCTTCAGAGTGTCCTAAATGTCGTCTGTCCCGTTGGAAGCTTGGGAAAGATGGTAAATATAGAGTTAACGTACCAGCTAAGGTAATATGGTATTTTCCCATAATCCCCAGACTTAAAAGAATGTTTAAATCTGCTCCAGCCGCTGAGTTAATGACTTTGCATGCACATAACGAAAGTAAAGATGGGCACATGCGTCATCCAGTTGATTCGCCTTCTTGGAAAAATGTAGATTATAGGTGGCCTGAGTTTGGTAGTGAACCAAGAAATATCCGTTTAGCTTTATCGTCCGATGGCATTAACCCGCACAGTAATGGCTTAAGCAATAGGTATAGTTGTTGGCCGGTTGTATTAGTAACATATAATCTTCCTCCATGGTTAAGCATGAAAAGGAAGTTTATGATGTTAACAACATTAATTTCCGGCCCGCATGAGCCTGGTAATAATGTTGACGTGTATCTACAACCACTTATTGATGATTTAAAGAAACTTTGGGAAGAAGGCGAACCTGATGTATATGATGCGTACACTAAGTCTTACTTTACTTTTAGGGCTGTTTTGATGTGGACAATAAATGACTTCCCGGCTTATGGTAATTTGTCAGGATGTATCAACAAGGGTTATAAGGGCTGTCCAATTTGTGGTGATGATACCGTAGCTAAGTATTTAAGTCATAGTAGGAAAATGTGTTACCAAGGTCATCGTCGGTATTTACATGAATATCATCCTTATAGAAGGCAAAGGGTGGCTTTTAATGGAGAGCAAGAGTTTGGGCGCGCGGCTGCACCGCTTAGTGGAGAGGAAGTGTTGGCGCAACAAGAAGAAATAAAGTTTAGTTTGGGGAAGGGGGGAAAGTCAAAGAAGGTGGAATTTGCATGGAAGAAAAAATCAATCTTTTTTGAGTTGGAGTATTGGAAGTATCACTACGTACATCACTGCCTTGATGTCATGCATATTGAGAAAAATGTGTGCGATAATTTGATTGGGACACTACTTAATATGAAGTATAAGACCAAAGATAGTATCGCCTCTCGTCTTGATATGGTTGACATAGGTGTAAGGGTTGATTTAGCTCCTAAAGTAGGAGATAAGAAAACCTACTTACCCCCTGCTGCTTTTAATTTGTCCAAGGCAGAAAAAAGAAAAATGTTGTCATCGTTGTCCAATATGAAACTTCCATATGGACATGCGTCAAACATTAAAAATTGTGTATCAATGATCGATATGAAATTGTAGGGGCTGAAGTCCCATGACTATCATGTCCTCCGCCAACAGTTACTGCCTATTTCCATCCGCTCTGTTCTACCGAAAAATGTGAGGGTTAGTATAATACGATTGTGTTTCTTCTTCAACTCTCTGTGTAACAAAGTTGTAGATTCGTCAAAACTGAATAAACTACATTCAGATGTGATTTTGACCTTGTGTGAGTTGGAAAAAATATTTCCATCATCATTTTTCGATATCATGATTCATATCACGATCCACATCCACTTGGTTAGAGAATTGCGTTTATGTGGACCGGTTTTTTATAGATGGATGTATCCATTTGAACGGTTCAATAAAGTTTTAAAAAGTTACGTACGAAATCGTTTTTATCCGGAAGGTTGTATCGCAGAAAGTTATCTCAAAGAAGAATCAATAGAATTTTGCTCAGAATTTAGTAGTGATATTGGCACAACACCTGGTCTTCGAAAGGATGAAGGAAGGCTTTCCGGTCCATTATCAGCTGCCACAATGAAGGCAGGAGAGGAAAAAGAACGAGACGAGGCGCATCTCCATGTTCTTCTTAATAATCCTGAAGTGGAACCCTATGTTGTGTAAGTCAAATACAGAAGTTTCTTTATGCCTGTTGTAGTTTTTTGCATTCGTAATTAATCTTATGTAATGTACTTACTGACAGGATGCATAAGGAGTATTTGGAAGGGATTTATCGAGGAAAAAAGAAGACTGCTCAGTGGCTGTTGGGAGAGCACAATCGGCTCTTTGCTGATTGGTTTGAAAAAAAAGTAAGTTTATATTCTTCTCCATTTTTGTTGTTTTGTATATTTTTAAAGTTTTTAAGTTGAATTATCTTTTGACGCGTTACGATTATGTGTATAGGTAAGTATTGAAATGATGGAGAATCGTGAAGCTGTTTCCGAAACGATTAGATGGTTGGCAGGAAAACCATCATTTTCAGTCTTGACATTTGAAAGTTATCTAGTTGATGGGGTTCGATACTACACGAAGGAGCGAGATAATGCAAGGGTTGTTCAGAATAGTGGGGTGTCATTAGTTGCTAGGACAGTCCAAGTCGCTAGTGCTAAGGATTTAAATCCCGTGGAGAGTGATATGAAATTTTATGGGATAATCGAAGAAATATGGGAGTTAGATTACCACGCTTTCAAGGCCCCTCTGTTTTTGTGTAAATGGGCAGCAAATGATAGGGGTATCAAGATTGATGAACTTGGTTTCACACTTGTCGACTTTAGTCGACAGGGTCACAAGAAAGACAAATACGTGTCTGTTGACCAAGTGAAACAGGTTTTTTATGTTGAAGACCCTGTTGACCCAACCTGGTCTGTTGTGCTAACATCGACGACAAGAGACTATCGTGATGTGTACTACGATGACGACCTAGGAGACACCATTTTACAGCATCCCCCATTCTGCTCTGCGATCCCTAGATGTGATCCTAGTAATGATGATGAAGCTAGTGTTAGCAATATAAGACAGAATATTAAGGGGATTTGGGTGAAAAAGCTATAAACCAGTGTTTGATCTTGTTTGTACAACTGTTTGTTTTAAACTTGTGTTTGTTCCTATTTGTACCAAGTCAAACTAGTGTTTGTTCTTATCTGTACTACTGTTTCTTTATGACAATATTTATTATAATTTTTTGTCCTTTTTTGTTATTGATTTGTGTGATTTTGTGAGACCTGTTTTATGTAGGACAATATTACAATCATTTTTCATATTAGTTGTCCTTAGTCAGAGTTGATTTCTCTAATTTGTTCTTCGTTGTCCTTGTAACATATTTTTGTTGCTGTTGTCCCTAATTTATTCTTTGCATATATGTCCCTAATTTATTTTTAGCATATATGTCAACTTTACAGATTGAAAAAATACAAGAGAAATGGCACCTAAGAAGCAAAAGAAATCAGAAAGGAAAAATGTTGAAATGACCTCTGAAGCCAAGGAGCATCTGGAGATAGAGGTCGAAACAGTAGAACCTCAAGTCTCACAGTCCGTACATGCATCTGAAGCTCCACAATCAGACTCAGGGCAACCCACAAATACAACTACTGAAACTGTTCCAAAAAAAACCGGAGGTAAACGAAGTGTAAGTGCCATGTACAAAGTCATTGTGAAGAAAGTTCGCGGGAAAAAGTTTAAAGTCACGTGCAATGAATTGGGAGCTCCTAATGGGAGTAATAGGGCTAAATTTGCTTCATATGTTGGCATGTTGGCTAGGACAATGATCCCTATTCATATTCGAAGCTGGCCACATGTGGAACCTGAATTGAAATCTAAGCTTTGGCTCGATGTTCAGGTATTCTCCAATTTCTGTCGAGATAGTATTAAATTTCTGTGTTTTCTATTACAACTATTGATCTTGTATTTCTGTTGTCCAGGAGACATTCAAAATTAAACCACATTTAGAGGACTTTATCCTGAAGTCTGCAGGCATTAAATGGAGACAATTTAAGACCAGATTAACGAATAAATTTGTGCGACCATATCTTGCTGAGAAGAAGAAGTTGCGTTGGCCGCCAAAGCAATATTAGTTTGTTGGTAGGTCAGCTTGGAAAAGGTTTGTTGCAGAGAGGTCTGGTGAAAGCTGGGAGGTAAATGTGATATTTTTTCTTTAATTTATGTTGTTCACAATTACATACATTAATGATTGTTTTGCATGACAAATTGTGATTATTTTTAATCATGTAAATTTGGTTTTAGGAAATTCATGATTTACAAAGTGGCAGAGTTGGTAAGAGAAAATATCCTCATCGTTTGTCAAGAAAGGGCTACATTGGCTTGAAGGAGGAAGAGGCAATAACAATAGTCTTTTTTTATTCATACTATTATTTCTTTTTTATATTTTTAATTTGTTGTTTCATTTTTAACAGATTAAGGCTGGAAGGTTGGATCCCGAAGAAGATCCTGACAGAGAAATTTTTTGGAAGAAGGCTCGAAAAACAAAGGACGGTGTGATGGATCCAGAACTAGCAGAAGTGTGCGAAAGAATTGTAAGCCTCCTGTCATGATAATTATTTATGATAATTTTATTCTCAATAACATGATGCTTTATGTTGACACCTCTCATGTCTATATATAGGATACCCTACTGGAAGCCAAGGAAAAGGGTGAACTTCACCACGGTGCAGGTGAAGATGTTCTGACAATTGCATTGGAAACTCCTGAGCATATCGGAAGGGTCCGAGCAGTTGGAGGGTTCATCACTCCAAAAGAATTCTTCAAATTACCAAGAGAGAAAAAGGTTCGAATCTCAAAGTCAGAGTTGATGGCTCGTGATCGAAAGATGTCTGAGAAGATGCAGAATCTGGAGTCGGAGATTGCTCAATTAAAGGCATTGGTTAATTCCCAATCCAGTCTTCATTCACCGATGGTGTCCGACAAAGCAAGTGTCGAACAAGCTGCAGCTTTAGCAGAAGCTAAGATAAAACCGGCAGCTGCAAAAGGATTGGTGTTGGGTGGTGATGAACAAGATCGTGTCGCTGTTGAGACTCCTCCTCCATCTCCTGAAAATCTGGTAAAAAAATAGATAGGAGAGTAAATTACGCTTAGATGTGGCCCATATTATTTATGTTTTGCACTTTATTGGCTGAAATTTAAATTAGCAATTTGAGTTCCGAGTAAATTTGTGTCGTGTTGTCATTCAGCTCTGTCACTATGGAGATAAAAGTGAAATTAATTAAAATTAGCAATTAGCTGGTTTAACATTTTTTATTCAAATTTCTAGGATGGTCAAAAATGTGAGTTGGCGGTAAACGACATAAACAACAAGGTTGCTTTTGGTGTTGTTTTTCCCCCTTTTAAATTCGGTGAGAAAATTCATGGAAAGGCTATGCCACCCGGATGTCTACGAGTCTCTGTTGAAGGTTTTATCAAAGAAGAGGCACTAATTCCAGTGCCAGTACCCGGAGAAATCGAGACTGTCCTGCAAGCTGTTGGCTCTCATGTAGCATGGCCCGAGGAATTAATAATCTACCCAGCTGCTGGTGTGGTATAATTTAAGGGATAATTTTTCATTTTCACTTCCGATGCATGCATGATCTATCGAAACTTATATGTGCTTATGTTTTTATGAGTTTATTAATTACAGAGTAAGAAAAAAGAACCGGTGTTGTCAAGGAAGAAGGGTGAGAAGGGTGAGAAGGGTGAGAATTTGAAGGGTGAGATGCAGAAGATGAAGGCCATGTTTTCTGATGCAAAGCCTACTGTGAAAGTGCCGAAAGGCTTTAATTTATTGTTTAAACACGTAACAGTCTGGATGAAAAAATATGGGATGTCAATACAGATTCAATGTGGTCAGGAGGTGTTTGGACATGAAAAAACAATTTTTTTGTTAGATGAGAATATTATATCATTATTGGAGTACAATATGATTGGCCAAGCTGTAATCTCAGCTTATATGCTGTAAGTACATATTTTTTTGTTTATAAATTTTCTCATTCTGCATGTACAATTTATAATGCTAATTTTTTTAGGCACCTGCATACTGAGTTACGGGAGACGGATGAATCAGATACATTTGCTTTTGTCGATCCAGGATTGACATATAAGGTCAATGCTGAATTTGAAGCCTACATTATAAAATGGCTCAAAGAGGGTAATGCTGATCGTCTGTTCTTCATGCCACATAATCACAAGTAAGTGTACTCTTTAGATAAGTTAATTTATTGGATCTAATTTTCAACTTTGATAAATGCCAACACTTCTCATTCTTATTTTCTTAATTTCTGACTGTGATGCCTTTTTTTTAATTGAAAATAGTATGCATTGGATTTTAATAATCATTTGGGATGGTGAGATTTACATTCTCAATCCATTGGCTCATGTAGTTCAGTTTCCAGTAGAAAAAGCATTAACAAGGTAATTTCCAGCAGTGTGATGAGTTTTGAAGCATTAATTTCTCGATTTTGACATGGAGTACTAATTTTTTTTTTTTTTTGCAGTGCTTTGAAATCTTTCAATGCCGAAACTGGTAGGAGCAGCAAGATGCCGAAAGTAAAGTTTCTCGCTGTAAGTAATTTTACATTTCGTTCCAATCCAGTGTAATTAAAAATGTTGGTTAATTTGCCAAGGCCTGATATGCCTTTTTTCTCAAAAATTGGAACAAGGATCTCCGAAACAACCTGGTGGTCATGAATGCGGTTACGTTGTAATGCGCTACATGAAAGAGATCACAAAGGATCCGGGATTGACTTTTGCCATGAAGGTAAAATTTTGTCTGCTTCTCGTACACTCAGTGTAGTAATATCTGTTATCTTCGATGCATGCATCTCTTTATATGCCTAGTTATATAGTAAGGTTATGAACCTGCAGGCCATTTCTGTTTCTGTTAAATGATTTTTTTTTTGCACATTGTAGTGGCTGAACAAGACTAGAAGAACTTACACTGATGCGGAGCTAGATGAGGTGCGTGTTGAGGCACTCGAATTCATTCAAGATCGTATTTGACCTTACTTCTGTCGGATCAGGTTTTGTTGGATGGATATCCAGTACTAGTGCATGTTGGTTTCTGGATTTATAGTACTTGTACCTTTCAGTTGGTTTTTGCGAATTTCTATGTTTTGCGGATTTAATGTCTAGTACTGTAATGTTTGAATTTGGCTATATATAGCTGGTTGATTCTGTATACATTCTAGATTACAAGTTATGCTTGTTTTCGATTATGGCTGGAAGCTATGAATGTATGTTTGAATGAACTATGGATGCTTGTAAATGAATGACATTGGTTGAATGAATGTCTACTTAATTTTGTACATGTTGATGGCAGGTGGCCTGGTAGTTTTGTTTGTATCAATATGAAAAACAACATTAGTTTTTAAATGTCAAATAGAGAAAATTGATGTCTAATAACTACATACACAGCCAATTGTCAATATAAATTGATGTCTACTTGCAACTTACACATCGATTAGAGACAAGAAAAACGATGTAATAATAGACCTTGCACAACGTTCATTATTATAAAAACTGTTATATTAGAAGTCTTAAACATCAGCTGAAAACGATGTCTGATGGACCTCAGACATCGGTTTTAAAATTAGGTAACCAATGCAATAGTTATCTTCAGCATCGTCTAAAACCGATGTCTATGAGAACTTTATACATCGATTTTTTAAATATTAACCGATGTTAATAAAGGCTTAGACATCAATATTTGGAAACAAACAGATGTCTATGTCGAATTATTCTATGTTTGCTACATGTTAAATAACAGCTAAGACCTCTAATATAACAATTCAAAAGATAACCTCATGCAGTTAACCCAAGAAGATAGTTCATAAACATCAGAAATATGTTTAAAACTGATGTATTATACGCTAAAAGACATCGGCCAGAAACCGATGTCTAAACGTTCAGACTTTAGACATCACCGACAAAGACATCGGTCAGAATTTTTCAAAGACATCGGCCAGAAACCGATGTCTATTAGCGTTTTTTTAGTAGTGGATATTGTCCCATTGCCCTTAAATAAGAAGCTGGTGGATTGTAGGTGGGTTTACAAGGTTAAATACCTTCCTATAGGGGAAGTTGAGCGCTACAAGGCTCGGCTAGTTGCAAAAGGGTTTACACAAACTGAGGGTGTGGACTACTTTGAAACATTTGCTCCCGTAGCTAAAATGACCTCATTTCGAACTTTAATTGCTGTTGCTGCAGCCAAGAATTGGACCATTGACCAGCTTGATGTTACGAACGCGTTTCTTCATGGTGACCTCACTGAGGAAGTCTATATGGCTCTTCCACCAGGCTACTCTCCTCCAGCATCTATTCAGGCCTTGTACCCAGGTCAACGTTTAGTTTGCAAGTTGAAAAAGTCTCTATATGGCCTCAAACAGGCACCACGTCAGTGATTCATCAAACTATATACAGCTCTTCTTAAATTTGGTTTCTCTCAATCTGTAAATGATCACAGTCTTTTCACACTCAAGTCAGGAGCTTCAATTGTTACACTCCTTGTCTACGTTGATGACATGGTCTTAGCTGGAAACGATGTGATGTTAATGTCAAAAATCAAGGCCTTTTTTAGCTCCTATTTTAAAGTAAAGGATTTGGGTACTCTGAAATACTTCTTGGGCATGGAATTGGCTCGTTCTTCTGCTGGTATCTACTTGAATCAAAGGAAGTATACTCTTGATTTAATTAAGGATGTGGGATTGTCAAATGGTCATCTCTCTGTGCTTCCCATGGAACAAAATCATCAGCTACTGACTGATGACAATACTGATCCAATTCCTGATGCATCTTTGTATAGACGTATTGTTGGACGTTTTATTTACTTGACTATTTCTCGCCTTGATATCTCCTATTCAGTACATGTGTTAGCTCAATTTATGGCTGCTCCTCAACACAATCATATGCAGGCTGTTTTCAGACTTCTTCGTTACCTCAAAGGAACCTGTGGCCAGGGACTGCTAATGGCTGCTCAATCTAACCTGTTACTAACTGGTTATTGTGATGCAGATTGGGCCAGCTGCAAGTTAACTCGACGATCTGTCACTGGTTTCTGTATTAAACTAGGTCCTTCTCTCATTTGCTGGAAAAGCAAAAAGTAACCAACTGTGTCTAGATCCTCCTCTGAGGCTGAATATCGCTCTATGGCTGACTCAGCTTGTGAAATTGTGTGGCTTCGTTCCATTCTCAGTGACTTGGGTGTCCCACAGTCTTCTCCTATTGTCTTGTTTTGTGACAATGTCTCTGCCATTTATATTGCTGCCAACCCTGTTTATCATGAGCGTACAAAACACATCGAGATCGATTGTCATCTTGTCCGAGAAAAGCTACAAAAAGGCATCATTTCCACAGCCTATGTTCCATCTCTAGATCAACCTGCAGATTTTTTTACAAAGGCTCTGGGAGCTAATCAACTCCAGTATCTCCTTGGCAAGTTAGGAGTTCTGAATTTGTTCTCCACTCCTCACTTGAGGGGGGATGTTAGCAATATTGTGCACCAGCCACGTCAGCTCTACCTACAACATCAAATAGCACAAAGGATAAATAAAGAATGTGATAAAGAATGTGCAAAACTGCAACAAAGGAGGCCACCACTATAAGAAAGACAGCTGTCTGTTTATTAGTAGAGGCTAAGATATTTTGTCTTTATATTCTATTATGTAACAAACATATGTGCTGGCTCATTATGTTAATTTTAGTATGGCTTTGTTTTCTTCTTCTTCAAGACTATTGTCTTTCTGCTTGATCTATCTATTATCTCATCTTAATCTATAACATTTGATATATGTATGAGAGTGCTATTTTGGACGGGTGCTATTAAATATGTGCCATTTTTGGAAAAAATGACAAAAATAACCTGTTTTTAGAAGTAATTGGACGAAAATAGCCGATTCTGGAAAGATGTGCAAAAATGACCGATGAGATACGCATTTCCGAAATGGGTATTCTTGGATACGCATTTGGAAAATGCGTATCCTTGGATACCCATTTCGGAAATGCGTATCTTTTTAAAAAAAAAATTTAAGTGCTGGAACAGAAAAGAAGACTGGTGGAAACAAAAATAAAACCAAAAAAGAAGACTGGTGGAAAAGAAGAATGGTGGAAACAAAAATAAAACCAAAAAATTAAGTGGTGGAACAGATTGATGGAAAAGAAAATAAACCAAAAAAAATTTCATAATTAATATTTTAATTAAAATATTGAAATTAAAAAAATACAATTTTAATTAAATTTAGGAGTTCAACAATTAACTTTTGGGGTTCAACGTTTTCATTTTGGGTTTAGAAATATTCGGAACGACGAATAAACCGTATACGAACTTAGGGTTTAGGGTTTAGGATTTAGGGTTGTTTACAACCCTAAATCCTAGACCCTAAACCCTAACTTATCCTGATTTTTAAACGCGTTAACGCGTTTAAAAATCAGGTCGCCGAATTCAATCTTTTAATAAAAAATTTAAATTCGATTTTTTAAAAATCAGGCTGGTGGACTCCGTAAGAAAAAAATTATTAAAAAAAAGTAGTCTGTTAAACTAAAATAATTTTAGTTTACAAAAAAAACAAAAAAATAAGTGGTGGGACAGAAAAGAAGACTGGTGGAAACAAAAATAAAACCAAGACTGGTGGAAAAGAATAATGGTGGAAACAAAAATAAAAACCAAAAAACTAAGTGGTGGAATAGAAAAGAAGATTGGTGGAAACAAAAATAAAACCAAAAAAGAAGACTGGTGGAAACAAAAATAAAACCAAAAAAGAAGACTGGTGGAAAAGAAGAATGGTGGAACAGAAAAGAAGACTGGTGGAAACAAAAATAAAACCAAAAAATAGAAAAGAAGACTGGTGGAAACAAAAATAAAACCAAAAAAGAAGACTGGTGGAACAGAAAAGAAGACTGGTGGAAACAAAAATAAAACCAAAAAAGAAGACTGGTGGAACAGAAAAGAAGACTGGTGGAAACAAAAATAAAACCAAAAAAGAATCTGGTGGAAAAGAAGAATGGTAGAAACAAAAATAAAACCAAAAAACTAAGTGGTGGAAAAGAAATAAAACCAAAAAAATTGCATAATTAATATTTTAATTAAAATATTAAAATTTAAAAAATACAATTTTAATTAAATTTAGGGGTTCAACAATTAACTTTTGGGGTTCAACATTTCCATTTTGGGTTTAGAAATATTCGGAACGACGAATAAACTGTATACGAACTTAGGGTTTAAGGTTGTTTACAACTTTAAACCCTAACTTATCCTGATTTTTAAAACGAGTTTAAAAATCAGGCCGCCGAATTCAATTTTTTAATAAAATTTTTAAATTCGATTTTTTAAAATCAGGCTGGTGGACTCCGTAAGAAAAAAAATTATTTAAAAAAAATCAGTCTGTCAAACTAAAATAATTTTAGTTTAAAATAAATTTTTTAGAATTAAAAAAATGTAAAGGATACGCATTTGATAAATGCGTATCCCAAGATACTCATTTGGTAATGCGTAACCGAGCCCGATTTTTATTTTTTATTTTTAAAAAGTAAAGGATACGCATTTGCTAAATATGTATCTCTGAATACCCATTTGGCAAATGCGTATCCCATCGATCATTTTTGCGCACTTTTTTAAAACTGGTCATTTTCGTTACTTTTTCCCAGAAAACAACTATTTTTGTCTTTCATCCCCATTTTGGGCATTTTCTGGTGACTAAGTGAGCCGTATCATTTAGAAATTGATACGCATTCTCTTTATACGAGTAATTAAACGAAATTAATACGCATTCTCTTTATACGAGTAACTAAGCAGCTTTTTCATTTGTTATATTCATGTTTCTAAAAATCCCCGATTTAGCCGATTAATCCCCGATTAATCACCTGTAAGGTAACTGACCGATTCGATTTTTGAAATTCGATTAATCCTATGAAATTATTTAAAATAATATGTTTAATTGTAAATTAGACTAATATATTAAATATTAATATAATATCCGATTAATACTCCGATTAATACTCCGATTAATCCTTCCGATTAATCCACGATTACCCGATTAATCTTAAATCAGTACTTCAACCGATATATACCGATTTTTACAACCATGGTTATATTTGACACTTTTTTCTTTTTCATTTGTTATATTTGACACTTTTTTCTGAAAATTACGATAACAGGTGCTCTTTTTCTGAAATTTAAGACTCGCTTTGATTTTTAAATTGAACAGGAAAAACTTTGTTAAGATAGAATCATAAAAGTGATATCAATAATTGGTTTACGAGGATCAATAGGCTAAAAGTGATTATTGTTGTAAAACGTGGCTAGTTTATAAAATATAGGTGATTGCCATTTTTGTCAAATATGGCTAGCAGAAATTGCTCTATAAATACTCTGTATCTTGTGAATTAAAATGCTTGCACCAAGTTCTATTCTCTATCTCCATCTATTGCTCAAGTATTAATATTATTAGCTTTTGGCAAAAAAAAAAAAATTAATATTATTAGCTCCTTTATTGTTATCCAGTAGGGAATACATTATAACACGTTATTAGCACGAAGCCCTGCCGAAACTGAGAAGGTATAATTTTATTTTTATTCATATATGGCCGGAGCACCGCCTAATATACAGGATTTTTTTTAACATGGTCGGTTAATCCGCCTACTATACCGGATTTTTATTTACATGGTCGGTTAATCCGCCTACTATACCGAATTTTTATTTACATGGTCGGTTAATCCGCCTACGGGAATCTTCCAAAAAGAAACTCTGAACTTAATGGTCTTAAAAGAGAAATGCCCAAACCACTATCAAAATGTGCTTTATTATGCTGTTGATTACTTATTAATTATCGTACAATAACCTTTGTGCACGAACTAACTTATGCAGGATTTTCTACCAAAATATATTTATAAATTTATTTATGTTTAAATCAAAAATTGATTATATTAACGTAATTTTAATATTTATATTACGTTACCTATTATTCTATGCTACAATTTTTATTATATGATACATGATTAATTGTTCATGTCTTAATATGCCATATTGCTATACCATGTTTTAAATATTTATTTTACGTTCAGAATGGCGAATCTTGCAAAATTAGACTTTGTTGCTTTGGATGTGTCCGGGGATAATTATCTGTCTTGGGTACTCGATGCAGAATTACACCTTAGTGCCAACGGGCTAAAGGATACCATAGAAACAGGAAAAACCCCAACTGTTGAACAAAATGC
The DNA here is from genome assembly GCA_037693485.1 of Kitagawia praeruptora. Classification (NCBI taxonomy): domain Eukaryota; kingdom Viridiplantae; phylum Streptophyta; class Magnoliopsida; order Apiales; family Apiaceae; genus Kitagawia; species Kitagawia praeruptora. The sequence continues at coordinate 52,251,302 of CM075351.1, forward strand.
CAAAGCAATTATTTTCCTTAGGCACCACATTCACGAAAACTTAAAATCTGAATACCTCACAGTTAAAAATCCACTCATCCTTTGGACCAATCTCAAAGACAGATTTGACCACCAAAAACTTGTCCATTTGCCACATGCCCGTTATGACTGGATCAATTTAAGATTACAAGATTTTAAATCTGTTGCTGAATATAATTCTGCCTTGTTCAAAATAAGCTCAAAGCTAATCTTGTGTGGTGAGAAAATTACTGATATCGAGATGATTGAAAAGACCCTTTCGACCTTTCACCCCAACACTATGATCTTAGCACAACAATACAGGGAACGCAATTTCCAGAAATATAGTGAGCTGATTTCTCTCCTTCTTGTAGCTGAGAAAAACAATGAGTTGTTGCTTAAAAATCATCAAATACGTCCCACAGGATCTGCCCAGTTACCTGAAGTACATAACACGTCATTCCGGAAGAATGATCGTGGGAAAGGGCATAGAGGAGGACGAGATTATGGACGAAATCGTGGGCGTGGAAATTTTCGTGGTCGTTTTCGAAATAAGTATAACTCTGACCACCTGAAGTGGCAGCGTGATGGCTACAACAACTCTAGCCACCAGAAGCGGTAAAATGAGGTGTCAAATAAAAGAAAGGCACCACAAGAAGGAGACACTAGAGATATATGCTTTAGGTGTGGGGCTCATGGGCATTGGACTCGTACTTGTCACACACCCAGACATCTTGTAGATCTTTACGAGTCATCCCAAAAGCAGAATAGGCAAAGGGTGGAAACAAATTTGGCTAGCTTTAATGATGAACCAATCACCAAGACCTCAAATGAACTAGATACTGGCGCTAACCTTTATTATGGCCTAGATGACTAGTTTTCATATGTATCTTTGAATTTATGTTCCTTATGTATCTGCTTCAATTTCATGTTTTTATATACTTGTTTTATGCTCTTGCTTTAAGTACATGGTTTGCTTTAATAAAATTGTTGTTCATTGATATATGTGCACAACATAAAATATTGGAGATTTATGCATTGCTGATTGCGCCACCACTCACACAATTCTACAGAATCAGAAATACTTCTCACAGTTTACTAAAACCAGCTCACATGTTTGGACGATTTCAGGTACATCAGATATAATAGAGGGTTTTGGGAAAGCCAGTTTTATCCTACCAAACGAGACACAAATTCACATACATGATGCTTTATATTCTAGTAAATCCACTAGAAATCTTTTAAGTTTTAAAGACATTCGTCTTAATGGTTTTCACGTAGAAACTACTAGTGAGAATGAAAAGGAATGTCTCCTTATCACTTCAACCTTTTCAGGTCAAAAGAAAACCTTAGAAAAATTACAGTCAATATCTTCTGGATTATATGCTACCCAAATTAGAGTCATTGAGTCTCATAGTATCAGCATTCCGAAAATCATAGACCCAAAATCATTCACCATTTGGCATGAAAGACTTGGTCATCCAGGAGTATCTATGATGCGTCGTATTATAGAAAATTCTGTTGGACATCCCCTTAAAGATCAAAAGGTCATACCACACAATGAACTTCCTTGTTCAGCATGTTCTTTAGGAAAACTAATTGTTCGACCATCTCTAGTAAAACTTCAAACCAAGTCTCCAAATTTCTTAGAAAGAATCCAAGGTGACATTTGTGGTCCTATTCATCCCTCATCCGGTCCATTTAGATATTTCATGGTTCTAATTGATGCATCAACTAGATGGTCACATGTCTGTTTACTCTCTACACGAAATACAGCTTTTGCAAAACTACTTGCTCAAATAATCAAATTGCGAGCCCAATTTCCTGACCATCCTATTAAATCGATTCGACTTGATAATGCTGCTGAATTTACATCTGCAACTTTTAATGATTATTGTATGTCAGTAGGAATTTCAGTCGAACACTCTGTAGCTCACGTACATACACAAAATGGCTTAGCAGAATCCCTAATTAAAAGGCTTCAACTTATTGCACGTCCTTTACTTTTGAGAGCCAAATTATCTACATCCGTTTGGGGCCACGCAATACTCCATGCTGCAAATATAATTAGGATAAGACCATCTGCTTACCACAAACAATCTCCTCAACAGTTAGTTCTTGGTCAAGTTCCTGATATTTCTCACTTTAAGATTTTTGGATGTGCCGTATATGTTCCTATTGCACTCCCACAGAGATCCAAAATGGGTCCACAAAGAAGAGTAGGCATATATGTTGGTTTTGACTCACCATCTATCATAAGATATCTTGAATCGTTAACCGGTGATGTGTTTACTGCTCGTTATGCTGATTGTCATTTTGAGGAGTCTGTGTTTCCTCCATTAGGGGGAGATAATGTTTTACATAAATTAAATTCTGAACTATCATGGAATGCATCAGGATTAAATGCTATTGATCCACGTACTAAACAATGTGAATCTGAGGTTTTAAGGATCATTCATATGCAAAATATTGCTAATCAAATGCCAGACGCTTTTACTGATTCTAGACTTATTATAAAATCGCATATACCCGCTGTTAATGCTCCAGCCAGGGTTGAAATCCCTATTCATAAATCAATTCCTGAAGAATTGGTTGGTGATTCAAAACCACGCCAGAAGCGTGGTAGACCAATTGGTGCAAAAGATGTTATACCACGAAAACGGAAATTGAATGGATCTGCCCCTGAAATGGTAAATGTTCCTGAAGTAACTACATCAAATACCCCAGAAGTGGTATCACATCCTGAAGAGGTTCAAGCCCCTGAAGTGGCCGTGACAAAACCACCCAAAGTGGTATTACATCTAGAAAAGGATATTGTCTCTGAAGTGGCACATGCTTCCATAGAAGCAAAGGTACCTGAAAATTACGAGATCTCAATGAGTTATGTACATAATGGAAAATTACTAGATCGTGGGAGTACCGAGGTTGATGATATATATGCTTTTTCCGTAGCATGTGATATTATTATGAACTCCGATCCTGAACCACAAAGTGTGGTAGAATGTCGACAAAGAGATGATTGGCCAAAATGGAAAATTGCAATCCAGGAAGAATTGCAATCCTTGCGCAAGAGAAATGTTTTTGGACCTGCAGTCCAAACACCAGCCGGTATAATCCCCGTCGGGAATAGATGGGTGTTTGTACGAAAACGAAATGAGAGAAATGAAATTGTAAGATATAAGGCCCGGCTGGTAGCCCAGGGATTCTCTCAAAGGCCTGGTTTTGATTACCAGGAAACTTACTCTCCTATAATGGATGGAGTTACTTTTCGTTTTCTGATGAGTATGGCGTGTATGGAAAGATTGGAAACACGTCTCATGGATGTTGTGACAGCCTACCTTTATGGATCACTTGATAGTGATATTTATATGAAAATCCCTGAAGGATTAAAATTGGAGGAAACTAAGTCTCGACATTTATACTCAGTTAAATTGCAACGATCATTATATGGTTTGAAACAATCTGGTCGTATGTGGTACAATAGGCTTAGTGAATATTTATTGAATGATGGGTATATAAATAATCAAGTGTGTCCATGTGTGTTTATCAAAAGGTCACAATCTGGTTTTGTTATTATTGCAGTATATGTGGATGATTTGAATATTGTAGGTACTTCTGAAGATATTAATAATGCTGCTAACTATTTGAAAAATGAGTTTGAAATGAAAGATCTTGGAAAGACAAGATTTTGTTTAGGTATACAGGTGGAACACTTATCTTCAGGCATATTTATTCACCAGTCAACCTACACAGAAAAAGTTCTTGATCGGTTCTACATGGACAAAGCTCATCCACTAACTACACCAATGGTTGTTCGGTCACTAGAAGTTGAGAAGGATCCTTTCCGTCCTAGAAAAGAAGATGAAGATGCACTTGGACCTGAAGTTCCATATCTTAGTGCAATTGGAGCTCTTATGTATCTTGCAAATAACACACGACCTGATATTGCATTTGCTGTGAACCTGTTGGCGAGATTCAGTTCTGATCCAACTAAAAGGCATTGGGATGGGATCAAACATATATTCAGATATCTTCGTGGAACAATTGATCTTGGACTATTCTTTCCAAACAATTCAAAATCGCAGTTGATTGGATATGCGGATGCTGGGTACATGTCAGATCTTCATTTTGGGCGATCACAAACTGGTTATTTATTTACATATTGTGGCACTGCTATTTCTTGGAAATCTACAAAACAGACTATGGCAGCAACTTCATCTCATCATGCAGAGTTACTTGCAATTCATGAAGCAAGCAGAGAATGTTTTTGGTTACGATCTATCATTCAACATATTCGAGAATTGTGTGGCTTATCAAGTATTTCAGATACTCCTACTGTTATGTTCGAAGACAACTCAGCTTGTATTAAACAACTCAAGGAAGGCTATATCAAAGGAGATCGAACGAAACACATCCTGCCAAAATTCTTTTACACTCATGAACTTCAAAAGAATAGTGAAATTGATGTACAACAAATTCGGTCATGTGACAACCTTGCAGACTTATTGACGAAATCATTACCAAATTCAACATTTGGTAAACTACGACATAACATTGGGATGCGCCGACTCAAAGATATGTTGCGGCAAAACTTCAATAAATGATTAGTTTTTCCAAGGGTAGACTGTACTCTTTTTCCTTCGTCAAAGTTTTTATCCTACTGGGTTTTTCTTTGAAAAGGTTTTAACGAGGCAGTCTATGATCCGTACTAAATGACAATCAAAGGGGAGTGTTGTAAAACGTGGCTAGTTTATAAAATATAGGTGATTGCCATTTTTGTCAAATATGGCTAGCAGAAATTGCTCTATAAATACTCTGTGTCTTGTGAATTAAAATGCTTGCACCAAGTTCTATTCTCTATCTCCATCTATTGCTCAAGTATTAATATTATTAGCTCCTTTATTGTTATCCAGTAGGGAATACATTATAACAATTATCACTTAATTGTGTAAACATCCTTCTAACAAGGCCTCAAACGGCTCAACATCATGGTGCATTACATTACAAAAAACTTTTACATTTTGCATTTACAACATCTACGGAACTAGTTTCCCATGAGAAAGAACATAAGCAAATTTTGGCCGAACTTTTAAGTTACTTGAAAAAAAAATTTATGACTTAATAGTCAAAATTAAGTCAAGCCACAAAGATGCCAAGTCTTACTAGTTGGAAGCATCTAATCATCAAGAAACCAATGCTTTTCTCTGTTAAATCTAGAAGCACTCTTTTCTTGCTATCTAAGCACTCCATAACTTCTACACTAATGATGTTTGGACATAAATTCGACTATTCGAGTCCTTGTGAATGGCAGCAAAGGCATTGGCAATTTGCAATGCAGTTATAAAGCATACACCCTATCATGATCAGACTCATCATCATAGTCTGAGATATTTGCTGAATATGCAGACCACGAAAACGATTTACTTCCGCTAGCCCTTTTGATTCGCCGTGGAGAATCATTTCCAAAACATCCAAAGTGTTGCCGAAAAACACAGTAGCATAAACTAACAAGCGTACCAAGCAGTATAGGAACTCCTACTACAGTAATTGTAATAGCCATCCACGAGCTACCCTTGCCAACCACCACAAATGCTATAGACAGAAATGCCCCGCAAGTGCTAATGCAGGCAGCCCACATTAGCTTGTTTACAACTGAAACAATCTGTCTCTGTGCTCTGGTGTCCCACGCAATTAAAGTGATTTGGACTACAACAACGGCCAACGATATAAAGAGGGAAGTAGCGTTCAAAAGGCAGAACAGTCTAAATGCAGTACTGCCTGATATATAAGCTTTTCCTGTTTCTGGTCCATCACTTAAGTATTGACCAGGCAAGTTAAATATAGCCAAGAAGGCTATGGAGGCAAATAGAACAGCAACAACTGTGACGGAATTTATTGTATTTTGTACAGCTTCCCTGTGAATTTTCTTGAGTTCCTTTGCGATACCTGAAACCCGTCTTTGGGTCTTTTCATTTTGTATGAGCTGAGAGTAAACCTCGTGCTTTATATCGCTCACTGTCCTTTTGAGTTCCATGGCCTCATCAAGTCGGCCAACATGCCTCGCATACTTGGCACCAGCTTCTGTTAAAGCCTCCACAATTTGCAAAGCAGATTCTCCATATTGGAGCTTATCAGCCAAATCCATTGCAGTTTCCTGATTATTGTTAATTGCATTGACATTGATAGATGTATAGCTCAGCAAAAGGCTTACAATCTGACAGAAAACAGATGGAAAATTAGTTCAGAACTAAACACGAAAATAAACTAGAACATAAATATTTCACAAAATGAAAATGTGTCTGTGATCTGTTAGGATACAAAATGTAATCATAGTTTAAAAATTATATAATTTTAAGTGTATAATATCGCTCCCCACAGCAATAGGAAAATAGTCACCCCGGATTTGAGGCAAAACTAAACAGATAAATTGTAACTAGAAGTGAGTGTCAGAATTATGTAAACCAAGAGCCAGTAAACGCTTAAGATGAGAGAGTATCATATCAAAAAATTAAGCAGATTATAAAAAGTTTATATCTACAAGAAAAGAGTTTTTCTGCTCACAAAAAAGTATGTCAGCATAGTTATACCTGCGGACGGCATTTCCTTGTGGCAATGTGCACAGCTGTATTACCCTTCTTGTCACGTTCATTTAATATGGTATGATCGGCCATTAGTATCTCCTCTATTACGGAAGTATCTTGACCTTTTACGGCCATATGAAGTGCAGTCTGACCTTTCTTATCTTTAATGGAAACAATCTCGGGATCCCTGTCTAAAAGCGCTTTTACCACACCAAGGCGGCCATATCTTCCAGCATTATGCAGTGCAGTTTTTCCATTATTTCTTACTATCCTTATCGAGCTCACATCAGCATCTAATATGGCATTTACTACCTCCAAATGATTTTTTTCAGCAGCTGAATACAGAGGACTAGTGTTTGAGGCATTGCATGATTTACAAAGCTCAGGCCACAATCCCAAGAGTTCGTTCACAATCCCTAGATATAAAAAGAAAAACCACAAATTACTTTAACTGGCAAAGTGGTTGAAAATGTCATATATACCTCTACTGTTAAATCGTCTACACCGACATGGATCTGCTGCCACAAGGAAACCCCTACAATCATAGTGTAGTACAATGAAATGTACACCTTTAGACATCTCTGTGCGAAATTGTGAAATCCCATTTATGCCTAAAATAAAAAAAAAAAATCTGTTTTGTTTATGACACTAGCAAGTTCAATTTACTTGGTTATCCTGAAATATGTAGTATACAAGGAAATTGAAGATATATCTAATGTTCAATTTACTTGGTTATCCTGAAATATGTAGTATACAAGGAAATTGAAGATATATCTAATGTGTTGAACAGTGCTAGATGCTGATATATAATCATTAATCAGATAAACTGTTTCGTAATTGTTAGTTCATAAACTTGTGGACCTAGATGACTACTAAGAATTAAGAAAATTTATATAGCGACTTGTTGCTGACACATAAATGCTAAGAAGTATGTGCCTACATATCACACATGTGCCAGTTTCAACTCTTGGCCTAATTCCCAAAACCTACCAAACATCAAAGAGTTACAATTAGGACTACATATATTTTCTATTAATGTGTCTTACACACTAAGAAGTGATAAGTTATGCACACTGTTTGAGTTTAAATATAAATTTTATCATACATTAAAAACCATATTTGCATCTTCAACCAGAGAAAGAGAGAAAGACGAGTTGAGCAGAGCTGTAGAGGCATATGCATTCCCATCGTACTTGGCAGTTCCGTATGTTAGCCTAAAACCTATGTTCAACCTCTGCTCATTTCATATGGACAGCCTCCACCCTCGAGCCAAACTACAGAATTCCCCCACTTTGAACTAAGCTCAATACAAAGGAAGCTTGATAATAGAACAGAGGAGCTTAAAGGACTACTTACATAGTAGCATCTTTTGTTTAAATTGAATCTAAAAATTATTAAACTCTTATTCATCACATCTAAATTAAGCTCAAACTGATACCAAAAGAAAAATAAAAAAATAGGCTTAAATTAAATTTGTTATTTAAGAGAGGAGATTAACCATCCCTCGTATTTTAGACACAATTATTAATAATTTGCAGTAATAATTGACAGACCTTAGCAACAAAAATGGTAATCATAAAGACAACATCAAACAGAACATTAAATTAAAAACATAAGTATGAACACAATCAAACAACTTAAGCAACAGACACACTCACACACACAGTTTGAGAGATAAAGGAGTACCTAAATGCCCATGTTTAGCAGCAACATGAAAAGCATCCAAACCAGAAGCCTTAGACTTAATCTTAACAATCTTCAAATCACAAAACTGCAGCAAATAAATAAACATTTTCTCATGATTCTTCTCAGCAGCTATATACAGAGCAGTTTCACCCTTATCACTCTGTAGCTCCATTAGACTAGAAACAACTGAAGCATCAAGTGCATGATCTGAATCCAACCCTTCATTTCTAATGATTTCTTTAAGTGATTTCAAGTCTCCTGATTGAACTGCACTGAAAAATAATTGGTGGGCTATGAATCTCACTGACATGTTTTCTTAATTTTTGCTCTGTTTTTTTTTGTTGCCTTTTTTCAAGAAGACAGAACTGAAAGTGTTGAGTAAAGTCTTCACCTTTGTAATATTTATTCCTCTGTAAAGAGATATAAACATATACATACATACAAATATGATTCTATAGGTTTAAAGATTGGAAGAGAAAGCAAGAAACCAGGTTGGAAAGAGACATGGAGTTGAGGTGGGCTAAAGAATTTTTTTTCTTCATCTTTATGACCTGAAGATTCCAATTTTCACTATAATTATTTGATTATTATTTTTGTTTTTAATTCAAGAAAGAAATGATTAAGGTTGACTTAGAGTGAGATATGGTTATTAATTCATTATTAAAAAATAATATGATGTATCAAAAGAATAATGTAAAAAAAATTCAATGAATCAATTATTTGCCACTACGGTACTACCTACCTAAATTTTGTTTTCTTCTTATTTCGTCAATTTGTGTTTTGTGGTTTGTCTCCTTCCCTTGTTCCCTTTTCTTAAATTAATTTTGTGTGTATTTATTTTTCAAAGAATTGTAAGGATTTTTTTATGTTTTAGGTAAAGAGTGAGATGGGAGGCTTTGTTATTATTTACTTGCTATATACTTGTCTCTCCTTGACTGGTGAGTTTTGGTCTAGGTACCATGGTCTTCAATTAGTATACATTTTTTATAAAACGTTTATTCTTTGCTACAACTGCAGTACTGCTCAAACTGGTCCACTTCTATTATTAGCATTTAAGAATCTGTTATATCTGCTATGGACTGATTTTAGTTTTAATTTTCTCTTTTCTGTTGGTCTAGCTATAGTTACAGATTTTTATTCTCTTTTCTTAGCTTTTTGTTGTTTATAATATTTTCATTTAGCTAAAAAAAAAATCAAAAATATGGTCCACTGTCTCTCTCCCTATATGAATGACATGGCTTGTTTAACTTGATCGCAGAAACAACAAACTTCACTCTGCAGATTCTGCATGTGGTTCTAACATTACTGGTCGTGCTTATTGTAATCTTGGAAAAGTTTTATGGTTGGATTCTTTATTCGGTTGAAAGTTTGAGATATCATTCTGTACTTTATCTCTAAAATGATAATTTTCATAATTCAATTCCAGAATCTATGTGATGCAACCTCTGTAAGCCAGTTAAACCTGTCTTTCAACAATTTATCAGGGAGATTACATACCAGAAACTGTTACAAATGTATAGACTCCATTAATGGAGCTTAAGATGACTGTATAAATTGTACTGAAACTGTATGTAAAGAAGAAGAAGATAGTTGTAACAAACTTATATTCAAGGTAGCTGGCCAGCTATATTACAGAGGGAGTTTTCATATAAGACTACATTGTGAATATAAAATGGATACTATAAACCGAGTCCATGGTCCTATATTTATACTAAGCTAATGGACTGGACTATACTACAATACTCCCTCCGTCTCAATAAACATTTCCCGTTTGACTAAAAACACGGGTTTTAAGAAAAAGTGGGTATTGAATATTATTTGTAAGAAGTAGTGGATATTGAATATTGTTTTTAAGGAGTAGTGGGTATTGAATATTGTTTTTTTTGGGTAGTGAGGGAAGTAGTGGGTATTGAATATTATTTTTAAGGAGTAGTGGATGGAATAGTAGGTATTGAATATTGTTTTTTTGAGTAGTGGGTGGAATAGTGGGTGTTGAATATTAATTGTAATGATTAGTGGGTGGAGTAGTGGGTATTGAATATTATTTTTAAGGAGTAGTGGGTGGAGTAGTGGGTATTGGATATTATTTTTTATGGCTTAAAATAGAAAGGAGAAGAGTATTTTGATAGTCCCGATTTAGTAAACAGGAAACGTTTTAAGAGACGGAGGGAGTACTAGATTGGGCCTTAACATATTGGCCTATATATCTCAACATTCCCCCTCAAGTTGAAGGTGGGAATACAATGGAAACCTTCAACTTGAAGCTTGAAAGTAGCACGAAATCTGGTAAGCAAAACAGCATGAAACCTGTCATGTAGTAGCAAGGTAACATATCAACGAGCAAGGTGCAGCATTAATGCCATCAGTTATCACTGAAAGCAAGGGTAACATCTCCAGAAATTGTAATGAGCATACCAGAGATCACATCTGGGAAGTAACAGTCCAGAGATCACAGGACAGCAGCAAATATCAACATTAGCATTATGAACAAACTTGTTGACAGCAACTTAAGCTTGTGACAACAGCTTAGACAGCAACTTTGGCCGAAGATAGCAACTCACAATGGAGTATTGATAACAAGCTCACACAGGAGCAACGATGAACCCACTAAAGGGCAACAACCCTCTAGGGGCAAATCAAGCTCACTAAAGAGCAATAAACCCACTAAGGGGCAACAACCCTCTAAGGGGCAAATAGAACCCACTAAGGGGCAACAACCACAAAGGGCAAACAAACTCCAGATTTAGTAATCCTTCAAAGTTTAATCATTGAACATTGACAATTAGCAAATCATCTATTGACTGCAAAACTGCAACCATCTTCAAGCAAAGCATGACTGCATATCCCTATGTCCCCCCCCCCTCAAGATGGAAGTGGGAGAGTAAGCAAAACTTTCATCTTGAAAGTCAAATTATGAAGAAAAATCCAGAAGCCTCCAAACATGGTGATGTAGCATCCACAAAGGGCAACACAGAGTAGCAAAAGCTAGTAAGAAACCCACACAAGGGGCATAAACCACAAAGGGCATAAGGACACATCAAACCCATAAGGGCATATTAAACTCTCAACGGAGTAACAATGACCACCAAGGAGTTTAGAAGACCTCCAAGGGGTTTAGGAATATCAAATCCACAAAAGGGATATATCAAATTCTCAAACGAGCAACTGATTTAGAGACCGAGAGAAGCCTCCTTGACCAAGTTTCGACAGAAGGAGCATCGATTAGGAAACAAGGTCCGATACATAAACAATAAAAAAGATCCACCGGAATGACTAACAAACATATAGCTGGAATGAAGACAAACAAGGAGTAACCATATAGACATAACAGCTCAGCTAGCCCAGATGGGGCAGAGAAGTATTTGAGAATCACGTATAAGCAGATGGGAACAACAAGGAAATAGCCATAAAACAATACAGCAGACCATGATACCAGATTTCTGAACCGACCGCCTGGTCCTCTAAGATAGTTCTAGCGCATCGCATTGGCCAATTCATTAGTTGTAATATTGCGAGAGATCTAAGAAGCTTGTACAATAGTCAAGATTGCCACACCAGAAAAGAGGAAGGCATCTAGCATAATAAATGTTGTGGCACCTATGTGCTGATTACCAGCATGATTTAGCCATGCCCCAAATGAAGATGGCGCTAATGGACCAGTCAAAAAAAAAACCTTATGAGAGCAACCCCACCAGTTACCATCATTCTGGTTATTTTTGACACAAAGTTAATTGCGACAAATCGTCAAACACTTGATAGACAATCGAGATATGAAACAGATTTAACACTTGAGAGTATGATTTGATGATGATGGTGATTTACAAATATGAAACAGATGTAATAGAGCAACAATCGAGATATATCGAAGCTAGAAAACACAGATCTGAAAAGCTTACGAAACAAAGCAGAGATTTATTGATGAATGAAGCCTTTCGAAGCTTTCCGATTGAAGCTTTAATGGCGGAAATGATGTGAAGACAACGAACACGTAGCGGAAGACAACAAATCGAGCTCACAGATCGAGATGAGGCTCTGATACCATGTTACAAATGTATAGACTCCATTAATGGAGCTTAAGATGACTGTATAAATTGTACTGAAACTGTATGTAAAGAAGAAGAAGATAGTTGTAACAAACTTATATTCAAGGTAGCTGGCCAGCTATATTACAGAGGGAGTTTTCATATAAGACTACATTGTGAATATAAAATGGATACTATAAACCGAGTCCATGGTCCTATATTTATACTAAGCTAATGGACTGGACTATACTACAATACTAGATTGGGCCTTAACACATTGGCCTATATATCTCAACAGAAACAAACAAAGACCCTTGATAATGTTGGAATTCGGGCATAATAACGCAGCGGATAATACGTAAATAACAATTAAAAACGAATTCCAAAGCCCGAATCCATGTATAAAATTGATGATCATGGTATAAATACTCAAGAACAAGATAGTACCTTGTTAAAGCTTTCCAATGGATGACAAATGGAGATCCTAGCTTGTTGATCTTGAGAGCTAAAGCTTGTTGATCTTGAGAGCTAGAAGTGTAACTCCTCCACCGGTATCCACACTTTAATGCTTGCTTGAATCGTCGAACGATTACGCCACGGAATTAGGTACTAGCCAAAATAAATAACCGGAATGTGTTCTTAACTTAATTTTCTCTCTTGCTTCTCAACTGAAAATTTCAGTTTTGGTGTCACCTAAAATGACTTGCCAACTCTTGGCTTATAAAGAGAAATAAAGCAAGATGGAGCCTTAAACAATTAGGCCATTTTTATTTAAACAAATCTTATTTATTTAAATAAATTAATTAAGTCATACTTAATTAATCAAATGAGTCAAGAAAATACATCTTCAAATTTTATCTTTAACTAATCAAGTCTCACTTAATTAATTTTATAAAATTCGAATTATTATTTATTACTAATTTAAAATCATAATTTAAATTATTATTAATTTAAATTCATGAAATAAATTAATTTCCCTTTTAAACATTCTTTGTGTGTGACCCTGTAGGTTATTATTTCATTGACAATAATTTTATTCTCTAATAAAATTATAAACAATAAGCGGCGTCTAGTAACACATTATTGCTACCCAATAAAACAATAATTAAATCAACGATTCAATTAACCTTTTATGACTAATGTTCCATGTAATATAATCCCTTTAAATTATGATATTATAGATTAAACTCGAGGCATGTAATGTGTCATCCTCTTCATAATTTAATCTTCATTTTCTTGATCGATGAATAGACTATTTAATCAAATCAACATTTGAGCATGGCCATACATTTCATAGTCTCACTCAAACAAGAGGCCGATAATATCACTCCTTTATCAGGAGATTTAAATCCCATCTAGATCGTTCATATTTCTCACATGATTCATAATATATCCGATATTCACCTTTATCATTATCCGGCTAAAGATAACTTTTGACAAATTCAAAATATATTAATTCTCATGTAGAATTATAACGACTTCAGCTCTAAGGATCATTACACCATTATCACTGTGAGATTACATATGACACATTTATTATTTATCATGATGTATCTCACTGTGGGTCTGTCCAGTACCCTGTACTCGTACAGTTACCTATGCATTGCTTTTAGTATCTTCATACTTATGACCAATGAGATGTGGTCATCAGTCAATTATCATACTAGCCTCAGTGTATTACTATTGTCCTAATTAATAATAATACTCGGCTAGGGACATTTAAGAATATGATACAATCATTATATAATCTCATGTTCAAGTCACATACTTGCAACTATACAATTTGTATCAAGATTCTAAGGACATTTATTATACTTTATTTATTTCGCAGTAAATAAAGCCAATAATAAACATATATATATATCAAATATATAAAATCACTCAAACATAAATATTATGTATACATTGCCTCTAGGGCACCAATACTAACAATCTCCCACTTGCACTAGAGCCAATCACCCATGTATCGAATACCCATGCTACTAGTGTGACATTCATGCTTCTGCTGCGACAGAGCCTTAGTCAGCGGGTCTGCGATATTATCATCAGTATGCACTTTACATATGTGAATATCCCCTCTATCATTTATTTCTCGAATAAGGTGATATCTCCGAAGTATATGCTTTGTTCTGCTATGAGCTCTCGGCTCCTTGGCTTTTGCTATAGCTCCATTATTATCGCAGTAAAGATCTATGGGATCTGCGATCGATGGAACTACACCAAGTACTGTAATGAACTTCTGTATCCATACAGCCTCCTTGGCTGCTTCACATGCCGCAATATACTCGGATTCCATTGTAGAATCAGCTACTGTCTCTTGCTTCGAACTTTTCCAGCTTACAGCACCTCCATTTAGGCAAGACACAAATCCAGACTGAGACACAGAGTCATCTCTGTCAGTCTGAAAACTAGCATCCGTGTAACCCTTTACCGTTAGCTTCTCTTCTCCTCCATACACCAAGAATGAATCTTTAGTCCTTTTCAAGTACTTAAGAATATTCTTGACCGCCGTCCAGTGACCTTCACCTGGATTAGACTGGTATCTGCTCGTCATGCTCAAAGCATACGAGACATCCGGACGAGTACATATCATTGCATACATGATAGATCCAATTGCTGAAGCATATGGTATCTTACTCATGCGGTCTTTATCATCCAATGATTTAGGACCATTCTCTTTTGAGATCGTTATCCCATGATATACAGGGACATATCCCCTTTTTGCATCTTGCATTCCAAAACGATGCAAAATTTTGTCAATATATGTACTCTGGCTTAAGCCGATTAATCTTCTTGATCTATCTCTATAGATCCTGATCCCTAATATATAGGTAGCCTCGCCCAAGTCTTTCATAGAGAAACTTTGTCCTAACCAAGTCTTTACAGTCTGTAGAAAAGGAATGTCATTCCCTATTATTAATATATCATCGACATATAATACTAGGAATTCCACATGGCTCCCACTAAACTTTTTGTAAACACATGGTTCATCCATGTTCTGAATAAAGCCAAAACCTTTGACTATTTCATCAAACCGGATGTTCCATCTCCGAGAGGACTGCTTCAATCCATAAATGGATCTACGCAGCTTACATACTTTTCCAGCATCCTTTGGATTTCTAAAACCTTCAGGTTGTGTCATGTACACATCCTCTTCAAGGCTTCCATTAAGGAAGGCTGTTTTGACATCCATCTGCCATATCTCGTAATCATAGTAAGCCGCTATTGCAAGCATAATTCTGATGGATTTTATCATTGCTACTGGTGAGAAGGTTTCATCATAGTCAATACCATGAATTTGTTTGAAACCTTTTGCAACCAGTCGAGCTTTATAGGTCTGTATATTACCTTCCATGTCGATTTTCTTCTTGAAAATCCATTTGCACTCGATAGGTTTTACCCCTTCAGGTGGATCAACCAAAGTCCATACTTGGTTTTCATACATGGAATCCATTTCAGAATTCATGGCTTCTTGCCATCTCTTAGAGTCTGGTGAGTTCATAGCATCTTGATAGGTGAGAGGCTCATCTTGATCTATGAGCATCACATCGCCATTTTCAATTAGGAGAAATCCATAATTTCTTCTTGAATCATAGTAAGTCCTACTAGATCTACGAACGACCTGTGTTTCTTGAGCAGCGTTATCTTGTATATCTTGCTCATGCTCCATCTCAGGTTCAATGTTATCAAGTGGTTCTCGATCTTCATCGAGATCAATTTTCCTCCCACTGTCTTTTCTAGAGACTAGCTCTCTTTCTAAAAATACAGCAGTTCGAGCAACAATTACTTTGTTCTCTGAAGGATTATAGAAAGAATAACCCTTTGTTTCATTTGGGTATCCCACAAAAATACATTTTTCAGATTTTGGTCCAAGCTTGTCTGACATTAGGCGTTTCACAAACGCTTCACATCCCCATACTTTCATAAAGGACATGCTTTGACATTTTTCTGTCCATATCTCATATGGAGTTTGTTGAACCGTTTTAGTAGGAACACGGTTTAGTGTATATGCAGCCGTTTCCAGGGCATAACCCCAGAAACTAATTGGAAGATCTGCTTGACTCATCATTGATCGCACCATGTCCAATAAGGTACGATTCCTCCTTTCAGAAACCCCATTCCATTGTGGTGTTCCAGGAGGAGTGAGTTGTGATACAATACCACACTCCCTCAAATAGTTCTTAAACTCATGGCTTAAGTATTCACCTCCTCGATCAGATCTTAGAGTTTTTATGCTTTCGCCAGTTTGCTTTTCTACTTCTGCCTTATACTCTTTGAACTTTTCAAATGCTTCGGATTTGTTCTTCAAAAGATACACATATCCGTATCTACTGAAATCATCAGTAAACGTAATGAAGTAGAAATAGCCACCCCTTGCCATCGATCTCAAAGGACCACATACATCGCTATGTATTAGTTCTAGTCGTACGGTGGCCCTCTTACCCTGTCCGGTAAAAGGAGCTTTAGTCATCTTGCCTAGTAAACAAGCCTCGCATTCATCATATGATTCAAAATCAAACCGATCCAAGAAACCATCTTGATGTAACTTAGAAATGCGTTTCTCGTTTATATGGCCTAGACGACAGTGCCAAAGGTATGTTTGATTTGAGTCATTAGTTTTAAGTCGTTTGTTATTTATATTCAAGATAGGAGTATCTAAATTAAGAACATACAAACTGTTAAATAACTGTGCAACACCATAGGTAATGTCATTCAAACCAAAAGAGCAACCATTGTCTTTAAAGGTAAATGAAAAACCTTTCTTGTCTAAACAAGAAACAGAAATAATGTTTCTACAAATAGAAGGCACATACAAACAATTTTCAAATTCTAATATAAGCCCAGTGGGCAATGATAAATGGTAAGTCCCTACAGCCAAAGCAGCAACATTTGCTCCGTTGCCAACTCGTAGGTCTACCTCTCCCTTAGCCAGTGTCCTACTCCTTTGCAGTTCCTGCACATTTATACAAATGTGAGAACCACATCCGGTATCCAATACCCAAGATGTAGAAGTAGACAAATTGACTTCTATAACATAAATACCTGAAGCAGAAGTCTGGCCAGCAGCCTTCTTCTTCTTCTTCAGCTCTTCCAAATAAGCATGACATTTTCTCCTCCAGTGTCCCGGTTTACCACAGTGGTGACAATCACCCTTTTCGACACCACCTTTAGGCTTTGTAGCCTTCTTGGGAGCAGAATTAGGATTGGCAGCAGATTTGGATACATTCCTCTTCTTATTGCCTTTCCACTTTCTTTTCCCTTTGGCACCTCCTTTGTTCACCATCAGCATGGGAGAAGGAGATTCCTTCTGAATGTTGGTTTCAGCAGTTCTTAACATGCCCAACAATTCAGTGGGTGTCTTATCTATCTTATTCATGTTGTAGTTCATAACGAATTGAGAAAAGTTCTTGTTAAGTGATTGTAAAATCAAATCTATTTGAGCCTCCGGACCAATCGGGAAGCCCAAGGTACTTAGTTGTTCAATGTACCCAATCATCTTAAGAACGTGTGGTCCAACCGGGTCTCGCTCTCCCTGTTTGCAAGCATACAAAGCCTTGCTCGTATTATATCTTTCCTGTCGAGCTTGTCCCTCAAACATACTTTTGAGGTGCTCAATAATTTCATAAGCATTCATCAACTCATGTTGCTTTTGAATCTCAGGAGCCATGCATGCAAGCATAAGGCATGACACATCAGTTGAGTCATCCAAATGCTTCTGATAAGCATTATGCTCGGCACGTGTGGCTCCAGCAGGAAGAGGATTTGGATGAGGAACTTCAATGACATAGAGCTTTCGCTCCTGCCTGAGGACAATCCTCAAGTTCCTAAACCAATCCAGGAAGTTCGTCCCTGTCAGCTTTTCCTTTTCTAGGACTGATCGTATCGAAAAGTGATTTGTGTTGTTTGCCATTTATTATCTACAATTTTGTAAAAGCGCATAAAATTAGTTAGTTTGCATGTTTCGTAAAACCAATTATGTTCAAGTTGATTTATAGCATATTCGTAATATACCTCCCACTATTTTTATCAAATTAATAGCCCTTACTATCAATTCGGAAAATGGTTCCCATAAAACCTTTCTTAGTGAGCCAAGATCCATATTTCATCATATTTTAAGTCAGCTTTGGCTTTCCTCATAAATATAATTATTTAGGTAGACCGTTATGTCAATTATATCGTATATAACTCTTGGATAGCTTAGTGAACAACATATTGCTCCGATCTACATAATAGATTTCACTAAACTCTATGCTTCTAAGTTCATAATCCTATTATGACGACTTATTTAAGTTGGACCCAATAATAACAATTCAAGTAAGCTTGTTTACTTAATCACATCTCACCACGATAAAAGAGAAGCCCTTGCTTTGGCAAATCCACTCCTCAATGATCTAGGATTTAATGAGTGTTATTTATTGGAAAGCATCTGTTTAACTTAATATTTCTTAAAGGGATTTTTAGAAAAATTTAACGATCTTGATCGTTTGTTTAAATCTTAAATCGTTACAGATTTTATCTTGTTTAAACATGGCATATGTGTCGTATCTAATACATACATTCTAAATTATCCATACATCCATGCATCCATACATATATCTAATATATCCATGCATCATATGTAAAGTGCAGTTACGCAAAATTAAACGTGCGATGGTTATGGCCCGATCCTATGCGATCTTTTCGAGCTAATGAAAAGATCAAGGTCAATCTATGGTTGTAATAACTAATTATTACAAAATTCTTCATTGCTTCCCAAGCCTCCATTGATTGCCTCCAAGCTCGTTTTGAAATACATTACAAAAGAACTCGAGTTGCATTCGAGATATAATAATTACAAGAATAACGACATGCAAGTCGTATTTAATTATTACAGACCATAAATAAAATTACAACATTTAATCTACGGGTCTTTAGGCCATAACCAATGCACCATGCTCATATAACAATTATAGACATCACATTAATCATGATCACATCGATTAATATTTAACTCCTCAATTTAAATACCTAATTATTTAAAAGGGAATTAAAAAAAATCAATTTTAATAATTAAAATCAAATTTAAAAATTAAAATTAATCAAAATCGCATTTAATAATAATATTAAATTCGAAATTTAAATATTCAATTATTAAAAGCATTTATTAAAATAAAATTCGAATTAATAATAATATTCAAATTCATAATTTAAATATATTACAAAATTCGAAATTAAATTAATTAATAAAATTTTGAATTAATAATAATATATAAATTCATAATTTAAATATTCAATTATTAAAACTTTAATCATTAAAAACATTAGGAATCTAATGATTAAAACCAATAAGATCCACTAACATTATTCTTAAGTCAAAAGCAAAAGAAAATGTTAAAATAGAAAAAGTTAAAAAAAAAAAAAAATTTCTCATGCGCACAGACTGTTCTGCACTTTCTGAATCTTTCTACTGATGATGCGCATTACCGATATGCGCAACACCCTTAATTTCCTGACGATACGCATTACTGGAATGCGCAACCACCGTAAAAATCTGACGACACGCAATCTGGTAATGCGCAACACCTGTACATCCAGATTTTCCCAGAAACTGCAGAATGTCCAGAAACTTGCTGATTTTGTTCTTAACAGTTTTGATCAGTTCTAATAACATTCTAATGATGTGTTTAACATATCTAACATATAGTACATCATTTAAAACATGTTATAACAATTTATAACATCATACAAACAATTATAACAATTTATAAATAATCTTTTGTATGCTAAAATGAAGCATGGCATAATTCATAAATTCATGTATGTTTCATTTTCAAGAACACAACACCAAATCATCCTTTTATACATGTAGCTCTGATACCATGGTTGGAATTCGGGCATAATAACGCAGCGGATAATACGTAAATAACAATTAAAAACGAATTCCAAAGCCCGGATCCATGTATAAAATTGATGATCATGGTATAAATACTCAAGAACAAGATAGTACCTTGTTAAAGCTTTCCAATGGATGACAAATGGAGATCCTAGCTTGTTGATCTTGAGAGCTAAAGCTTGTTGATCTTGAGAGCTAGAAGTGTAACTCCTCCACCGGTATCCACACTTGAATGCTTGCTTGAATCGTCGAACGATTACGCCACGGAATTAGGTACTAGCCAAAATAAATAACCGGAATGTGTTCTTGACTTAGCTTAATTTTCTCTCTTGCTCAACTGAAAATTTCAGTTTTGGTGTCACCTAAAATGACTTGCCAACTCTTGGCTTATAAAGAGAAATAAAGCAAGATGGAGCCTTAAACAATTAGGCCATTTTTATTTAAACAAATCTTATTTATTTAAATAAATTAATTAAGTCATACTTAATAAATCAAATGAGTCAAGAAAATACATCTTCAAATTTTATCTTTAACTAATCAAGTCTCACTTAATTAATTTTATAAAATTCGAATTATTATTTATTATTAATTTAAAATAATAATTTAAATTATTATTAATTTAAATTCATGAAATAAATTAATTTCCCTTTTAAACATTCTTTGTGTGTGACCCTGTAGGTTATTATTTCATGGACAATAATTTTATTCTCTAATAAAATTATAAACAATAAGCGGCGTCTAGTAACACATTATTGCTACCCAATAAAACAATAATTAAATCAACGATTCAATTAACCTTTTATGACTAATGTTCCATGTAATATAATCCCTTTAAATCATGATATTATAGATTAAACTCGAGGCATGTAATGTGTCATCCTCTTCATAATTTAATCTTCATTTTCTTGATCGATGAATAGACTATTTAATCAAATCAACATTTGAGCATGGCCATGCATTTCATAGTCTCACTCAAACAAGAGGCCGATAATATCACTCCTTTATCAGGAGATTTAAATCCCATCTAGATCGTTCATATTTCTCACATGATTCATAATATATCCGATATTCACCTTTATCATTATCCGGCTAAAGATAACTTTTGACGAATTCAAAATATATTAATTCTCATGTAGAATTATAACGACTTCAGGTCTAAGGATCATTACACCATTATCACTATGAGATTACATATGACACATTTATTATTTATCATAATGTATCTCACTGTGGGTCTGTCCAGTACCCTGTACTCGTACAGTTACCTATGCATTGCTTTTAGTATCTTCATACTTATGACCAATGAGATGTGGTCATCAGTCAATTATCATACTAGCCTCAGTGTATTACTATTGTCCTAATTAATAATAATACTCGGCTAGGGACATTTAAGAATATGATACAATCATTATATAATCTCATGTTCAAGTCACATACTTGCAACTATACAATTTGTATCAAGATTCTAAGGACATTTATTATACTTTATTTATTTCGCAGTAAATAAAGCCAATAATAAACATATATATATCAAATATATAAAATCACTCAAACGTAAATATTATGTATACATTGCCTCTAGGGCACCAATACTAACAGATAATTCCTCCACCTATGAACTATGTAGGCAACAATTAACTCTTTTATGGCCACTGGTCAACCAATCCTGAAGATCTGCTCTGATGATAGACAGTCAGCTAATGCTTGTCAGCATAACTAAGGTGAACATGGTTCTGATGCTGGTGATGATGATGACAATGATGATCACTTGTGATTTATGTTGGAACTGGAATTGCTAACTTGGCTGGCTCTTGGGATAATGCAGTTCTCGGCACTTTATTAAGTTTTGAAGATATGCTTATTTTCACTTCCTCGAACAAGTCTTAGTGGCTGTGACTGTAGCGAAGGCTGCTCAGGATGAGGAGGAAATTCCATATACAAAGGTAAACTCTTATTTATACATTACATTTACCTCTAGGCTCTCCCGACTTCTCAGTTCTTGAAATGTCATATTCGTGGTTCGGCCACTTTTCGAATTATTTCTGAATAATTTTACCATCAGTAGCTCAGTTACTTTCTTGAATTTGTAAACTCACTATAGCCAGCATTGCGGTCATTTTTACATTCGTTGTATCGCTCCACCTTGAATGGAATTTGTTTCTTTATAAAGCAGCAGCCTTAATTAGAGAAAGGAACTTTTACACTTCTGTACATCATGAAACTTGATGAGATGTATTCCTGAAGGCACCCTGATACAGTTTATGTATGGCTTCTTGCAGAAAACATTGTAATTTTGATAATGTAAGGAGTCCTCTTTTTCCATATAATATTGTGTAGAAGATAAATTGAGAAATCATTTCTAGCTTAAATACCTGTTCTTCTACATTCTATGTAGATTAACACTTTTTTAATACAGACTGCAGATTACAAATGTAGGTTGTGAGCTTAACAAAAGAAGAGGATGCGACAGATCTCTGACCTAACTGAAACCCTAATACAAATTACCCTGTACAACAAACTGCAAAACCGGTACCATTTTCTTGCGATAAGTGTTAGGTTAATCTTCAACTTCCTTCTCATTTTTTCTTCGTTTCAGTTTCTAACCAGACCACCACTTTTATTTGCAATCACTGAACTTCTGTCTTTATTATACTTGAGGAACATGTGTAGAAAGACAGTGGTCTGCTCAAACTTTTATAGATGACGATGAATGTAACAATCAAATATCCTGCTTTAGCCTTAGAGATAATCAGGTGGCAGAAAATATTCAAGCAAAAGGAGGGATCACCTAAATCAAATCAAATAATGAGTACAGCATTAATATTTATACATCCCTAAGATTTGCCAACATTTAAAGCTCTAACTCAATCCGTTTTCCCGAGGCTGAGAGCATTTCTTATGTTTTCTGGAGGGTCAGTAAAAGCAACAAGTACAAACCCAGTTATGTCATGGCAGCTTGACTCTATAATCGACCACATAACCATAGTTTATGGAGGGGATATAGAGTCCACTCCAAGAAAAACTATATTCATGGCAACAAGGTAACTGTAAACACTAATTTGTTCAGTTAAGATGGAGAAAAGGAATGAGGAAAGAATAAAACGAAAATGTATGTACAATATTCAAGAAGAAATTAAAGAAGTAAATCCAAGAGTGAACACAATTTGTAAGAAAAATGATCAGGAAGGAGGATAGAAAATTCCTTCTGAGTTTGCTTTATCTTTAATCAAACACAATATAAGAACAGAGATTAAGAAAATACATGAATCCATTTGAACAATAATGCCTGATTCAGCTAGCTGCAGTTCAAAATGACAGATTGAAAATGAAATTTCTAGACCGTTTGATTTTTCATGCTGAATCATGCATTTCTCATGCCTTTATTAAACCTACATGGGTTGCGACTAATACTCCCATTAACCAAGTGCAAGACCATTGTTCCTTTAGACTGAACATATCTTCAAATTTGCCTTTGCTTTCTTTCCACATAGCACTAATACTCCCATTAGCATTTCCTTTCCCAAAATAAAGTTAATTCCGTATCAACAACCTTTTCCTTGCCCTTACGCCTAGTATATTTTTCTTGGTCATCCACCTTCTCTCCCTCAGTTGGGTTATCCTCCAGAGTAGTAGGATGTGGAGTTGGTAATTTAGACGAAGATGCCTTTACCAAGGAGTTGATTGCATCATTAAACTGGGTTGCCATGGTATTCAATTGAACCTGAAATACATCATGTTGAATAAGTTGCAAATTTTTTATTTCTGCAATGGACTTACAAATATTTTGCAAATATTGTATAAGGAGTCTGCTGTATTCCTTTCTGGTTACAGGTGCATGTGATTGGGTAGGTTGCTCACTCGTACGTTCTGCAGGTGTTTCACTCAACACTCTATATTCACTCGGTTTAGTGGTTTGGGTTACACTTACATGTTCTGTTCGTGTTTCCCTCAACTCTCCTCCAGAGCTTCCACCGATATGTGTACCTGCAAATGAGATCCTACTTGACTCATCCGAAGAGCTATTACTAATTGCCTCTCAACACCACTAAAAGTGGGTTAGACCTCCACTTCTGGAGCCGGAAATGTTCCTCCCGGAAGGGTTAACACATTGGATCCTGTAATGATTGGCAATTGAGGACCCGTGTTTCCCTTAAAAGCCTGTAAAGGCATCACTGTATGAAATACCCTTCCTACCTCATCCGAAGAGCTATTGTTAGGAAGTTGCCTCTCTATCACACTGAGAGTGGAAGAGATCTCCTTTTCAGGATCCAGGGATGTTGCTCCTGGTAGAGTAGACATATTGGACAATGTAGTGAGTGGCAAATTAGAGTTCATGTCTCTCTGTTCCTGTGTTGTTTCCATCAATTCTTCCTCCCTAACAGAATCCTTTTCTGGGTTTAGATATTCAATGATCTGAAAGTCTGAAAGAGGTGAAGTTCCCGGGGTTAGGCTGACAGATACCTCAGTCTGAATTTTCATATACTTAGCTAGAGGTAAATATGTAGGGAAACAACTACATCCTTGTTTGGTGCACTAGAGGCACTGACTCCCTCGCTCTTAATTTCTGTATGTTTTCTTTTAGTTTGAGAAGGAGTTGGATGTTGGATTGATTGTGTTTGGGGTTATGAGGCAGTGGTTGGAACCTGTTGGATTTCAGATTCGTTGCCTGTTCCTATAGCCACTGGGGGCATTTGTGTGTGCAACATTGTGTTAGGCTGATCTAACAAATAATTCACAAAGTCAGAGTCTTAATATACCTCATTGTCATCCACATGGTGATATTCTGAACTACTGACTTGAGAATTTGTCGTGTCATCAGCTACCTCTGTCTGAATTATTGAAGTTTGAGCAACCTCCGTGTCAGATTGATCTGCTTCAATTTGCACTTCAACCATCTCAAGATCAGTATCTACAATTTCTTGAGTTTCTGATGCAATCTCCTCTAAATCTTCTTGAGGTGGAAGACCTGTTGGTGGTAACGCTGGCAGAATAAGACTAGACATATAATCAGTTAAGCGTAAAATTTCCGTGGTGCGATAGCCACCTGGTCAGTTATATGTATTTTCTTTTTCCAAGTAAGAAATTACATGACTCCTGATTAGTTGGCATGGAAAAGTAGGACTTGCAGAGAGTTAGCATGTCATTTAGAATGAGCTGTAGGAATCTAGGATAATAGCATTCAACATCATGAGAATTAATGTTGCGCTTTTCTGCAGATCCCATAGTACTAAGAATTTGCTCCATCAACAATGTACCATAGTCTACATTCAAATTGTTAGCAACAACATATCCAAATATTTGACTAAATTTATAAATACCGTGCCAGCTACCCTTTTTAGGGGCAAAGACATGGTTGAAAAATACATTCCATTCATTGGGGAGATGATGCTTGTAAAGATCTGTCAAATTCATTTTTCCTATATGATGAATGGACTCAAAGAAGTTTTGAAGTTGTGGCCTGGATTGTGTTGAATCAGAATTATCAGTATTGATTTGCAAAATGCGACTTAAATCCTGATTCGTCACTGTTGCATCCCTATTTTAGAGGAAAAATGAAACTGAGATTTTCTCCTTCTGACGTGTTGACAGCCGTACAATAACACGCAAGAAACGCATTATGATTTAATTGCGTTTGCGCTGTTATAGCATGTCCAACAATACAATGTTCTCCTAGAAATTGAATCCAAAATCGATATTTACGATCAGATACGGCGTTCAAATCCATTGAGAGTGCATAATTTGTCTTAAGCAAAGTAAATTATCCAACCATTTTCAATAAATTAAGCTAAGAACCCTAAAATATCAAGAACCGTGAGTTATTGATTTGAAAAAGGGCGAATTTTAAAAACACTATGAAGTGATTTGAGTTTATAGTATGTGATAGTGTTTAAAAAATGGGTCACAGATCTGTTTCCAAATCCAGATTTGGCCGGTTAAATCGTGATTAACGGTGATAAAAGCTTGAAAAAGGGGTTAACAGTGGTGTTTATACTGAAAATTGAGATGTATGTATCGACTTGAAAATGAGAGATGAATGAAAAGAGATGAAGGCGAGTATTAACCAGGGTTGTAAAAATCGGTAATTCGGGCCGAGTACTCGGCCGAGTACTCGTTTTGGACCCCTAAACTGATCCGAGTAGTGACTAATCGGATCAAAAACCGGTTTTTGCTATAACTCGATCAAGACTCGGGTTGACTCCGAGTAATCAGGGTCAAACTCGGGTTTGACTAATTTTTTTTTTCTAAGTATTAAAATATAATTTTTATTGCTCAACTTATAGACTATAGTTATAATATAGATTCGACCCAATTAAAAGTCCTCTCTCAAAGATTCTATACATACACTTATATCACGTTTTAATATTATTAGTAATATTAATATTATTACTTGGACACATGTACACTAAAATTAGAATAAATATTATTAGTAATATTAATATTATTACTTGTTAGCAAGGTTGTAATAATATTATTAGTAATATTAATATTATTGTTAAGTTTTAAGTTTAACACATGTACACTAAAATTAGAATAAATACATAGAAATTATGAGAAAAAAAAAGGTTAAAAAACAATATCCGATTAGTAGTCCGAGTACTCATTCCGAATACTCACCGAGTTTCCGTTACTCATTTTCTGGACCAAAACCAAGTTGATCCGATTTCCGATTTTTACGTATTAACAAGTGAGTAAAACTCGATAGGTAATCATACCTCTCCAATTTTTATTACTTGAAGAGTAGAAATGACTTAAAACAATTTTACAACTCAAAAACTACCATCTACCTCACCACAAACCAATAAATAATTGAAACAAATAAACACACCTGATCAAACATTTGATCCCTTACTTCTACCTCTCGAGAGTTACTACTAAATAAATCAGTTTGAATAAAACATGACTACTACGGAGTACTGTTCTTAAGGTGGTCGCTTGTTTGCCTTGGCACATATATGACTCAGCTTGAGCTGCCTGCTACCCTTTGAAAGCCTCTTTCGAGAAATCTAAATTTTTTGTCCTAAACTTATTTTTATCAAGTAACTTCCTTACTATAATTAAAGAATTATAAAAATATAAAATAATTATATATAGAGTTGTGATTTATATAATGATGTATTCATTGAAATTAAATCTATACTGAAAAATAGAAAATTGGGCATGAGCACAATTATTACAGACATGTATCTGTAAAGTAAGGGGTCCTGCAGTACATTTTGGTAATATTAAACATTTTTCAATAATTTACATAAATATGTTTAAATTTATATTGGACTTGTTTTACCCCGAAAGCTATACTAAAATATATTTTATTGACTTAAAATAAAATTTTAATTTGATGATGTAAAAGTACAAAAATATTCTTATATTGTTTTAAAATTAATGTTATGTATAATATTATATTAATTATTAAAATATAATATTAATTATTTATGTTTCTCGAAATAATATTTTTATTTTCATTAAAAAACAAAATAAAACCCATGGCCATGAGTCTAAGACCAAACCTCCCACAGTTCACAAAACATAGCTCAACGCCTCAACCTATTCACCAAAATGCCTATCTTAACAGGCTCAACACCAACCAAATCAATTTTCATGGCAACCCAATTTCTTACAAAATCAACCAAACCCTCAATAACCCACTTCAGACAACTCTCTTGCACTGCTTCTACAACATCTTCATACCCCCAACGTTTGGAACCAAACCCACCTGACCTAATCAACTGGGTCAAGAAACAAGGGGGGTTTGTGCACCCTTCTGTTAGAATAGCTGAAAATGGTCAGTTTGGTCTTGGTTTAGTTGCTAGTGATGATATTGCAAGTGGGTCTGAGCTTATTGGCCTGCCTGATCATGTTCCGTTGCGATTCAGGTTAAGTGATGGTGATGGTGGGGATAATGGGGACTCTGTTTTGGTCAATGTGGCTCGAAAAGTACCTGGTATTGTTTACATTTATGTGTTCATTTTGTAAATTGAGTGTTATTTGTTTACATTTATGTGGTAAATTTATAAATTTGTGTCATTCAGGGTAGTTTTGCGTAATTGTTACTTAAAATTAACTTAAAATTATTCTAGTGTGTGAAATAAAAAGTATGTGTTTCATAGTTTTATAGATGATTCAATAATGTATAACTTATTAAGGGGTCAGGTCTTAATGGTAACTGATTGTGAATACAAAATGTTGCACTTTTGAAGCAAAAGAGTATATCAACAAAAATGAAGGAGTACAGAAAATTTGGATCTCGGATTCTCATAGTTACCATAATGTACTATATTAATTAGAAATTGGTTTGTGGTAATAAACTTAAAATATTGTATAATATAGAAGCAGGGTTCATGAGTACCTCCACAGTAGCACATACCAAGTTAAAAAATAAAAATTAAAAAGAATGATATATTGCACTTTCTTTTCGCCGTGAATTGAGATTAATATGCTTTCTATAACAAAATTCCTGGTTAATTTATGGTTAAAACAATCATGCAAGTCATTAAAATCTTTTTTCGATAACAATCATGCAAGTCATTTAATTTTGAAAACCAGCACATCAAAATGTAGGTTTCTCCTTTGCATCATAGGTTAGTAACTCTACTTTGCAAATTAGGATATATTGACATTTGAATATACGGAGTAAATTGGACATTTGGAGCATTTGGCAGAGGAGCTTTGGGCAATGCGGCTGGGACTAAAGCTTCTCCAAGAAAGGGCAAAAGTTGGTTCGTTCTGGTGGCCATACATCAGCAATCTCCCAGAAACATACACTGTGCCAATTTTCTTTCCTGGAGAAGATATCAAGAATCTGCAGTATGCTCCTCTTCTTTATCAGGTATATGCATAATGCAGAACAGATTTTTTTCTGTTGCCTACGTAGATTACTATGTTAAAGTGGTGAACTTTCCTGACAACACTTCAGATTTGACCTCTACGTAGACTTTGAGTTCTAGTTATATCAATTCTTTCAGAATTTAGTGGAATATTGATAAGTTTCCAGCAGTCAGCACGCATTACATTACTAACATTTTTGCTTCTTAGTAGTCTTTCGATCAGTATAGACTTACTGTACCTCTATGAAGATTTGACTACAGACTACTGTCATTATCATACAGGTGAACAAAAGATGTCGCTTTCTACTTGATTTTGAGAAAGAGCTGGAACGTGTACTTGGAAATCTGGATTCAAATGATCATCTTTTTGGAAGCCAGGACGTTGATGCATCTTCCCTTGGATGGGCCATGTCAGCGGTTTCATCTCGAGCATTTCGCTTATATGGGAAAAAGCATCAAGATGGGACCCACAGCAATACCCCAATGATGCTTCCACTCATTGATTTGTGCAACCACAGCTTTAATCCAAATGCTGAAATAGTTCAGGAACAAGGCGATGTGAATGCCAAGATGCTAGTAAAGGCATGCTTATACTTCCATTGGTATCTTGATTTAGTTATAGGCCTTTGTTGCAGAAGAAGAAATTAACCACCTGTTTTAGAGTGTTTTTTTAATCAATCGTTTTAATATGTCACCTTTATGACAACAGGTGGTTGCTGGAACTGATATTAAACAAGATGATCCCTTGGTACTTAATTATGGTTGTCTGAACAATGATCTTTTTCTTTTAGATTATGGGTTCGTGATACCCTCAAATCCCTATGATTGTATAGAACTTAAGTATGACGGAGCTCTTCTGGATGCTGCAAGCATGGCTGCTGGAGTTTCATCCCCCAATTTTTCTACACCAGCTCCTTGGCAACAAGATATATTATTGAAGCTAGATCTAGATGGAGAAAGTCCTCTTCTTAAGGTTACATTCTTTACTTTATATCAATAACAACCGACTTTGGATTGAATGACTCTTGTTATATGCACACCCTATGGTTAAAGCAAAGTTCTACCGGATTCCCAGTTGGTTATACATACAGCATACCAGTAATTTATTTAATTATATTGAATATTATCTGTGGACAGACTGTTGACATGCATTTTCTCAATTTATCTATTATAAGCTTCAAGAGCCTATGCTTGACAACAATTAAAACGTTGTTCTTACGTTACCCTTCAAATGTTGCAAGCTAATAAAATTTCTGGCGTAACAGATAGCTTGATTAACTGGCTAGGTGTTGCCCTCATGCATATCTCCTATTTTAATTGTGGAACTAACATATCCATATTTTTTTCTCTGTAAAGGTAAGCTTGGGAGGTCCAGAACTAGTGGAGGGCCGATTGTTGGCTGCCCTTAGAGTTCTACTTGAAAGGGATGTGGAAAAAGTACAAAATCATGATCTGGATACGCTCAAGTCATTATCAGTTGAGGCGCCACTGGGAATACCAAATGAAGTTGCTGTTCTTCGCACTTGTATTGCACTGTGTGTGATTGCACTGGAACACTTCCCAACAAAGTTGATGGAGGATGAATCTTTATTAAAGAAAGACATTTCTGCTACAGCTGAGTTGGCCATTCAGTTTAGAATCCAAAAGAAGTCCTTAATTATAGATGTAATGAGAGATCTCACAAGGAGGGTGAAGTTGCTGTCTTCCCAGGAGTCTGTTGTCTCTTAAGTTTGGGTAATGTTTGTACCTGTAAGTGTTGGACACGGATACGAAAGGAGAAATAAAAGCAGAGGTCACATAGCTGTTAACCTCTTTAGTAGCTTCCTTTAGGCGCATCCATTCATCTTATTGTAATTTCTTGGCAAATCATAGCAGTGTCCAGTAAATGTGTTAGCTTTTGAGGTGTCTAGTTATCTGTAGCGTCTCGTAGGAGTTTCGACTTTCGAAGGTGCAATTTGAGATTTTCAAAGATCAAATGATCAATGAGTAAATGGAGAGTATTTAATCCTCTCTTCATGGATTTAAATTTGAGAACATCCAGTTTACTTTTGTAGTAAATGTAAAGCAAAATAATGCAAATCCAAATTTTTAGGGGAAACAAATACTCATTTCAATTTTTATCCGTTTTCTGATTATTCTCTCAAGAAGCAGATTCGAGCAAGTTAGTCTCTTACTCTTTATACTGTTTGTTTTTGTGTATGAATGTTCATGCATTATTGCATTGCATCTAGATTACACCGGAGACAACAAGATCGACACTATTAGAACACTATTGGAGATCTCGTTTGTGATAGCAGTAAGGATTTTATGATTTATCCGTAGCTATCATCTCGAGATCCTGATTTTTGTTCTTCATGTTCGAGAGTTTTTTGTGTGTTTATGTCGTAAAATTGGTCATTCGTCTTTATCTTAATTTTTTGGTTCTTTTTATAGCTAGATCGGGTTTGGGTGAGTCATTTGTGTTACTCTTTCTTGATCTGACACGTGTTTCTATAGTATAAGTGACAAAGCAGTTTTAGGGGTGATTGAGCAGTCTTAGGATTGATAGGTGGAGGAATTTCCAGGTTTTCAGGGATGAATGGTATTTCTGGAGGGACACATGTCCAGGTGCTTGCTTGGTGTCACATTGGTCCTCCGAAAAGTCCAAAGAGTGGTGACCCCGTAGGGACAGTCCGTTGCTGTAAGGATCTTCTTCCTTCCGTTCTTCGGCCGTAGGCCGTAATGCCTTCAATCCTTCGGCCGTACGCCGTAAGGAATGTATTTTTTGTGGTCCATCAGATGCCCCCCCATAGTGAAGGGTACTTCCTTTAGGAAGTCTTGATTTTGATTTGAGGGTCAGATGGCCCAATTGTTAAAATAAATTATAGTTATTGACAGCGAGATAACGATGAGAAAGATTCCATAATAAGAATTGGGAGATAGATAAGCTGGTATTTCCTTGTGATTTTCCCCATTATTGACCAAGAGACCTCGAGAATGGTATTTAGAGAGGTCAAACGCATGGGTCTCTGTGTTTAGACCGGCTTTAATGCGCTTCCAGTTTTCCAAAGTCATGGGAAATTGTGTTCATTTTAGATTCCAACTTTTTCTTTTGTTGTTTTTCCCTATAAATAGTACCAGGTAGAGAAAGTAATCCCACATATCCTTCTCACAGGAAATCCTTTCTTTCTCTTTAGTCATTACATTTCTTCTTACATAGCTAAATCTTTAGTATGGACCCAGGAGTGGAGTACGATTGGGATAACAACAAAGTCACTGTGGATGGAGTTGTTTATGACGGTCCTAAGTCTGGGACAGAAGTGTCTGAAGTGATCAGGAAGATAAGCGAAGCGCTGGCTAAGCGTAAGAAGACTCGAGAGGAGGTCCAGAAGAAGAGGGGAAGTGATAGAGAGGGTTCCAGCGGCTCTCCTTCGGGATCCGGAGCTAAAGTGGCCTAATCCTTGAGTTAATGTTTTTATATATATTTTCTATGTATGAGGGAGAAATTGTAATCGCTTTAAATTTATGAATAAATTTGAAATGTTATTGTAATTTACTCTTGCTTTTATCACTTTGTTTTGTAACCGTCCGTATATTTACCGTACACGTGGGAATAGAGTGGATTAATTTGATGAAAGTAACTGTCACCCACTAAGGGGCATGTTGGTAAATAACTAATCACAAAACTATAAAATTTTAAAATCAAAGGGGGGAAAAACGGTTGAGTGTTTCCTTTTTCTTTTTTTTTTTTGCGAAAATCAATTTAAAAGGGGAATAAGTTGTGGCTTCACTCGTCCATTTGGGGATTTTGCAAGAGAAAGAGAAAAGGAGATTAAGGGACAATTCATAGAAAAGCTCGTTAAACTGAGAAAGAAATAGAGAGAAAGTAAATAATTGGGGAAGCGCGTTAACCACTTCAAACTCGGGTATGTTTTCTTCCTTTTCGCATAGATTATGCGATGCTGTTGTGCTTTGAATGAAATAGAGTAGACATATAACTGTGTATGTATGTAGGAAAAGATGTATGTAGATCTGGTAGTTGACTATTTACTTAGAAGGTTACCTTCTTTGGTTTTGAATGAATCTGAAAGATAGGAGGAAGGTGCTGAGAGATGTCGGGGTAGTTGTGAATAATTTTGGGAGTTTTACTTACTTAGGGTTTTTTTTAACATACAAAGGGGTTGGTATTGGTTTGGGCTCCTCGCACTTTGTTCTTCAAGAAAATAGACCAGGGGTGTCGTTGATGTTGTTTTTTGAACTTGAAGTGGATCTCCGAGTTGGAGCATAATTTTCGCCTTAGCTTTCTATTTCCCCCCCCCCCCCTTTTTTTTGGGTTTTCGTAGGTGAATGTTTTCTGGAAGAACAAAGCTAACAGTCATGCCCTTTGTTTACTTATTTAGGAAGTCATATCAACTCGACGAGAGATGGTGAAAAGGAAATTGACGGATAGGGTCGAAGATAGTGCTACAGACTCGGATAACGAGCTACTATCGGCTTCGGATGGAAACGAGGCAGATAGTAGTAGTAGTGGGGATAATGACCGTAATGAGTCAATGGAGGACAGCTCATCTTCCGAAGAAGGTATTGATATGATATCAGATGCCTTGCCCCTTAGATCTATGACCCCGAAAGGAATCATAATAGAAGGAGTAGAAGGGCATAAGCAGAGCTTGAAAAAGGCACCTCTTCGGGAGGGATCTGGAAAGGGTAAGGCAAAAGTAGGAGAAAAATCTAAGAAGGGAAAGGAGAAGGTAGCCGAAAAAGTAACAGAGAGGCGAAAGAAACAGAAGAATGACGAGTTGGCTATCCCTACTAAGAGTTGCTTGGGGGATGCCAAGGGGTGGCTAGGCTGTTCTGAGAAATTCGTTCATACTCCTCCGGACACCCGTAGGGAGGACTACTTTCGTACCTACGGGGAAGCATGCTTTTATAAACCTGCTTTCAGTGTGGTTTCAGATGAGGTTCTAGGGCGGTTTCTGGGAGGTTTGGAGTATATAAACAAACCGCCCCTTTTCGATGAAAGTTATTTGGAGGAAGTAAGATATGCCTTCCAGATCCCAACGGAGTATGAGATTCGTGCTGCTCGTGAGGATGAGAGGATTTGGCATAGGGATGGGGATTTATGGGTTGGAATTCCCCTAGAACATTTTAGGGCCAGATTGAGGTTGCCTATGCATCGATTCTTTCATTCTCTATTAGTTGAACATTTTATGACCTTCTGCATGTTGGTTGAGTAGACTACATGAATACTTGCACTTTCGACACCAAGACATCGTATGTTTGCTTTGATTCTTAAGTTGATGTGGCATGAGAGGACTTGTGTGTGTGGTGTTGTGTTAGCATTGATCTTTTGCATGGTTAGATGAATTTTGTGGGTACATTCACTATAAACCCTCACGAGACAACACTCGTCCTACTAGGGCTGCCTAGGGGTTTAACGGCTTGTTGCATATGCTCAATGCAATCGTGTCATCTACAAAAGTGATGTTTGTTAGGACTTAGTTTTTATTTCACTTATTTGCCCGAGGACGTGCAAATGCTTAGTGTGGGGATGTTTGATAGAATATATTTTTATATATATTTTAGATGATTTTATTCTCATATTTATTGTGTTTTGCATTGATTTGGATTTTTATTTAATAAATTTTATTGTTTTATTGTAGGAAATAAAGAATTCATGACTTGGAAGGATTTGGAGCAAAAAGAGCTATTTTGGAGATAAAATAGGAGAAAATTCGTATTATTGGGCTACACGGGCTGTTCTACACTGTTTGGGCCATATCTTGAGTTCCAGAAGTCAGAATTTGACGATCTTACTGTCCACGCGAAGCTTGTAGAATTATCTTTAATTCAAAGGTGGTCCAGTAAGCAAAATCCAACTGGAAGAGCCCAGAAACAGAGGAGAAAAAGAAGTGACGAATTTTACAAGGAATCCTATTCAGTTATGGAATCCTACTTGTAATTTATTTAGAGTATTAAAATACTTTTATTGGGCAAGACTTTTAGAGCCTATATAAACACATCTAGGGTATTATGAGAGGAAGAAGAAGAGATGTAATATTAGATCAGATAATATAGTTTTAGAGTAGATTAATATTATTATTAGTTGAAGATGTAGAGAAACACCATGACTCTTCTTTTGGGTGACAACATTGAAGTTTGAAGGTTTTGTTCTCTTAATCTTTTCTTTGTTCTTATTAGTTTAATTATGTTTTCTTGTTTTACTAGTTGTTTTACTTGTTTAATTATTAGCGAGTAGTTATTTCTAGGGCTTAAAGGGAAGACATGTTTGCACTAATATTGGCATGATTTTCATAGTGGTTTGATTGGTTATGGTTAATTCTGATTGATATGTTTTAATCATTAATTTGTGTAATCGGCCGATATCATGGATTAATTATATGCAAATAGGGGTATGGATCGAGAGATTTACTTACTAGAGGCACACATACGATTAGCAGAATTGAATTTGAGTGCGGAAGCATCATTGGATTTCTGAGAGCGTTAATTCTTGGAAGAGATTAACTTGACTTTAATTACCTGATTGATTGAATTACTAAAAGTGGTTAATTGTGTTGAATGTTTCGAGAGTGTTAATGCTTGAAAGAGATTAACATACTCTAGTTATAGGATCACATTGATTGCTTTAGCTTAAGAGCCAATTGTGTAAGCATGATGGACCTGATTGCCCTAGGTTTTAAATAATTTGTGTATCATCTGTTTAATTAGTGTTAATCTAGTTTAATTAGTTAATTAATAATTCTTCAATAATCGTTTGACCCTTGAAACAATTAGCGATAACTGAAAAGGAATTAGTAGAACCTGTCTCCTTGTGGATTCGACCCGCTTGCCATTTGTACTAGCAATAGACACCGTGCGCTTGCGGTTAGGTATAATTTGACATATCAAGTTTTTGGCGCCGCTGCCGGGGAGACAACGAGTTTCTATTGATTTTAATTTAGTTGTTTAGATTGTTTCCATTGTCTCGTTGGAACCTTGTTCCAATTGAGGCCAATTTTACTGCGTTTTCTTGGCTTTGTTGAGTGTCTACAGGTTTGCAATGGGTGAAGTTGATACTTTTGCACTCTTATCTTCCCTAGTAGAGGCACATACTCGAGAAATTTCCTCATTTAACCCTACAGAGCCCACTATGCGTCCAATGAGTATCAGTGAGATGTCACAAGTGGCCCCTAAAACTTACAACTTCTGTCAAATTTGCGGTGTGCAGGGTCACTATGGTTTTGAATGCTCTTACAATGTCTATAATTCTCAGAGTGCTCAGTGCGGACAAATGAATTCTTTTGAAGAAGGATATGGGTACAATCAGTATTCAAACACTTTTGATCAAGAATGCATGAATCAACCAGATTCTACTACCAGGACAATGGTGCTCAAAATTTTTCATATCATAATCAGCAAAAGTTTGAGCAACAATATTATCAGTCATATGAGCAGCCGCCACAGCAAGAATATCAATATCCTCCTCTACAAGAAGATCTACATGTTTCTCAATCCATTGTAGATGTGCAAGCTGATCAGACAAATGAGATGTGAGATATCTTGAATAAAATGCTAAAGAGTTTTGAAGAATTAGAAACTCAAAGTTTGGCGATTGAATCTCAAATTGCACAGTTGGCTAACTCTTCTACTACAGTGCAGCTCGACTATTTACCGTCATCATCTATCCGATCCGAAGAGGACCTGATTGCTATCAATCTCACAAGCGATCAGGAATATGATAGTTTTTCCATGTATGTTGATGATGAGGCCATTGATAAAGAGAAGGAGCATGCCACTGATGACGAGATCAATGATGTTGCTGCTACCAAGGACAATGTGACTGATGATGAGGCTACAAAGGAAAGCAATACAGAGATGGTTGTTGTTTCTCTTCCACAACCTGTGACTAAGCTACCATGTATTGGTAAATTTGCTCTCGATCTAGCCTCTACTTACAAGGCTTCTTTGCTCAAGAACACTTATTTCAAGGTTGATGTGATAACAAATATTGTCCAAGATGATACTTCTCAAATTTTGGTTGATGATCCATACAAAGTGGCTCATACGTTTCAAGCTCGAGAAGAGGGAGAAGATGGAAGTGTCGGCTTAATCAATGATGTGATAAGCCAAGATGTCCGAATGACTCCAGTGAAAGTGAGGAGTGAAAAAAAGCCACCACCAGAACCTCCACCTTATGTCAAGGGAGTTCAATATTTTCGTGGTGTCGAATTTTATCGCTGTTTTATCACAAAGTTTTCCAAAACTGCACAAGCATTCTCTCTATTGCTTATAAATGACATATTTTATTTTGCTGATGCTTGTTTGGAGACTTTCTGCAGGATAAAGACAACCACAGACACTCTTGATACTTTTTGTGGTGACGAGTTTATGATCGAGAAAGTGGATATTACGCCTTTACCGGAGTATTTTTTGAGGAGGTCAAGCTAATGACGTTAAACAAAAGCGCTTTTTGGGAGGCAACCCAAAATTTGATTGTACACTTTAGTAGGATTATTATTTTTATTTTGTTCTCTAAAAAAAACACAAAAATTTCAATTGTGAACAGATTGTGTACAAGGCCGCAACACCATGTTTGAGGCCACAGCGTCGTACCACCTCTGTCCATGTACTGTGTGGCGTGTGATTGTTGTAAAAAGAAAAAAAAATTACACTAAATCAAAAACATGCCAACAGAAGTGTTATTGACAGAAGTGGGCGCCAATCTTCTACAAATATGCAAGGCGCGTGTAATCTACTCCCAGGAAAGTTTTTTTGGCCACAATTGTTAAAAAAAAAAGTGTGATCAGCAGAATATGGTTGAGGCTGCAGCGCGAATTCCAAGGCTGCAGCGCGGAGTGCTTTCTGTCCGAGCAATAATATTACACGCATATTTGTGTTATTAAAACACAAATTCTTACGCCTCTCCTTTTTATTTTTATAACCCCAATCCCTAAATCCTAATTCTAGTCCATATTAATTCCAAATTATTCCCAATCCATCTCTTATTTCATTTCTTTCCCCATCTATATATTCACCTATAAACACACAATTCATACCCCATTCCAATTATATTTCCTACATTCAATTTCAAAGCTTCAAGGTTCAAGTTTGGGGGATTTTTAATTGCAAGTTCACCTCTTTGATTCGTATTGGGTAATTTTTTTTTTTTCTAATCTTATTTTTATTACGAATTTGTGTTCTTGTCAATTGGGGGTTTTGTAGTATTCAGGCAAGGGGGCCAGTCTATGGAGCTCGTACGAAAGGTGAGGACGAAAATTAAATTTGAGCAAGCAAATACTTCTCCAAGATTTTTCAAGGGCCACTTCATGCTTATGCACTAGGGGAGTTGTTGTGGAATAAAAACTAGGTTATGATTATGACGGCTAGGGTTTGTGAGCTTCGAGCTTTAATGGCTGTTCTCGTACTCGTAACTGTATCTGCCTTTACAAGATGCCTACGTACCTTGATGTATATCAAGGATCAAGCCAAAAACGTAGTTCTAGGATGAGGGGTCTGACCCTTTATATAGGCTGAGAAGCCTTAGAATCGTAGTAGGGTTAGGTGGCTTGGTGGGCAAGTCACCGCCTTGAGGAAGGTTCTAGACCCCTTCCTTGTAGGAGTCAGTTTCCATGTTGGAATATGTATCTTGGAGACTAAGTCAGGCAAGAGTAATATCCTTGTTTGACTCTTATTTGCTGAGCTGTTCATTACCCCTAATATTAATTACGAAATTAATATTATAGATAGGGATTGGGCCCATCTGGTGGGCCCCACGTTTGGACCATTCCGGGTCTAATTAATGCCATATTAAATGTGTCTTTAGGGCTTACTTTTAGCCCATATCATTTGCCCCCCAACTTCTAGGAAAACTGATCAGGTTTTCCTTGAAGTTATAACGGCCTTATTCGAGACTTGGGTCAGGGTTTATTGCTCTTACGTGAGTATTTTCAACAATATCATCTTAATGTAAAGCGTGGAGCGACCGACGCATTTACGACGATGTTGAACGACACTAAACGGTGTTAAATGGCACTAAACAGCGCTAATAAGCCTTAAACAACGTTTAAACAGTGTTAAACAATGTTAAATGGCATAAAATGGCACTAACGACACTAATCGGCGCTAAACAGTGCTAACCGGCACTAATCTGTGCTAACAGGCACTAAACAATGCTTAAATAGCACTAAACGGTGCTAATCGGCACTAAACAGTGCTAACCGGCACTAATCTGTGCTAACAGGCACTAAACAGTGCTAATCTCGACCTCTTTTATCATTAACAATCATCCGAGATTCGTTGAAAAAGTCAAGATTTAGGTTTGAAAACTATTCAAAGTTCACTGAAAAAGTCGGGATCCAGGACCAAGTACTGAACCTAGACCGGCCAGATCCAGGGTCAGGACCTGGTCGGCTGGACCCCCTCCAAGGGAGCTGGTCGGCCGGGACCTGGTCGGCTGGACCTCCTCCGGGGGAGCTGGTCGGCCGGGACCTGGTCGGCTGGACCTCCTCCGGGGGAGCTGGTCGGCCGGGACCTGGTCGGCTGGAATCCCTCTTCCGGGGGAGCTGGTCGGCTGGAATCCCTCTTCCGGGAGAGCTGGTCGGCTGGAATCCCTCTTCCGGGGCTGGTTAGTCAGAAGCTGGCCTTAAAAACCTGAACCTAGACCCCTTCATGATTTTAAAAGATAGTATGGATCTAGGATCAGGAATCATCCGTGGTCCTAAGGATCAAGAATCTTGATCTTGATTACGAATCGTCAGTTTGGTCGTTCGTGACTTCATGGCTAACTCTGGCCTTCATGACTAATCTTGGCCTTCATGGCTAATCTTGGCCTTCATGGCTAATCTTGGCCTCCCTTTAGCATTGGCAATCATCCGAGATTTGCTGAAAAAGTCGAGAACCATGTCCGAAATCAATTGCTGAAAAAGTCGGGATCCAGGACCAAGTACTGAACCTAGACCGGCCGGATCCAGGGTCAGGACCTGGTCGGCTGGACCCCCTCCGTGGGAGCTGGTCGGCCGGGACCTGGTCGGCTGGACCTCCTCCGGGGGAGCTGGTCGGCCGGGACCTGGTCCTCCGGGACCTGGTCGGCTGGACCTCCTCCGTGGGAGCTGGTCGGCCGGGACCTGGTCCTTCGGGACCTGGTCGGCTGAGGCCCCTAATGCGTCGCGATCGATTGCTTCTCGGCTAGCTGGTCGACCCGGACGTGAAAATCATTCGCGATCTTGAGGGTCAAGAACCTTGATCTTGATCTCAAGTCTTTATTTTGGTCATTCATGACTTCGTTGTCTTAAAGATCAAGAAACTTGACCTTGATCTTAAGTCGTCAGTTTGGTCATTCGTGACTTCCGACGATATTACTCCTTAATTTATTGCTAATACATCAGCTATTTCTCTTCTGGCATATATGAATTACAACGATTATTTCTGTCTGTAATAGATAGTTTTAGATCGAGGATCCAATATTTCAGATTGGTCTTCGAGTTTTGACTTGAAGTTTCAATATTTGGATCTTGACTGGAGATTCATGACGACCTCCTCAAGTTTGGCCTTCATAGCTAATCTTGGCCTTCATGGCTAACTTTGGCCTTCATGGCTAATCTTGGCCTTCATGGCTAACTTTGGCCTTCATGGCTAATCTCTTGTGTTTCTCATTCGAGGTTGATGTTCTCATGTTCAGCGTCGATGTTCTGGATCTAAGATACAGGATCCCAAGTTGATTTTTCAACTTCCAGTTTGAGGTATCAACCCTTCTTAGTAGATTTTTAAATAGGTATTCTTAATCAACCACCAAAACATCTATCGGGTTTCAAGTCAATAGGAGGTGTTTACTATGCCTTGAATGGTTCGTGAACCTTGAATTCCAACGACTTGTCTCTTAGTCCCCGTGACCTTCCGGGCCTTAATTTGTTTGTTGAATCCTTGGTTTTTAGGTTATCACCAACCCATGATTCTCATTCTAAGATGTTGAACTTGAGATGAAGTTCTTCAGTTCTTGCCCCCCTTGTTTCATATGTGGGAGGTCTTACTTCTCGGTCGATCGTTCCGGAAGTCCACTTTCTTCTTAGCGCCTCAGGAATGGTATGTCTTGGTTGGTTTTCAATCCTTTATCTTGATTCTAGGTTTCCAACCTTTCTCTAATACTCATAGAACTTTGCTTAGGTTTCAACTTGACCGACGTCTCTTAGTTCAATGCTTTGAGTCCACACGACAAGATTGATTGGAGGCGGACAGCCTTGTTGGCCATCAAGGCTCAATTAATGTTGTGTTGAGATTTGAAGTTCAAGGCTTCAATCCTTAGTCTTGGAATGTGTTCATCATCCCAGATTTCCAACTTGTAGAATCCTCGTCCTGGTGTCTTCCTGACTTGATACGACCCTTCCCAATTGTCTTGTCGAAATAACTTCTCCTTAACCCTTTGGTTGTAGTGGAAAGATGCTCTCTGCTGATGCTCTGCGTTTTTAGCATTCGCTTCATCCCTAACCTCGTCAATCAGATCGAGGGTGAGCCTCACGCCTTCTTCATTGGTCTCGGGATCATATGCTTCCACTCTTGGCGATGCATGTGTAATCTCTAGGGGCACAACTGCCTCGGCTCCATAAGCCAGCAAAAACTGGGGTGCTCCAGTTATCACTTCGTAGGTGGTGTGGTATGCCCAAAGTATAGGCAGCAACTCATCCACCCAAGTGTTTCTTGAGCATTCGACCCTCTTCTTCAGTCCATCAAGGATAATTCAATTTGCTACCTCAGCTTGTCCATTAGCCTCAGGGTGAGCTACTGAAGTAAAGCGAAGTTCAATAACATTCTCCTTGCAGTACTTCTTAAACTCTTCATTGTTGAATTTTGTCCCATTATCCGTCACAAGGATTCGGGGGATTCCCTATCTGCAGATGATGCTCTCCCAAAAGAACTGGGAAATTTGTTTGGTGGTTATCTTGGCTAAGGGCTTAGCCTCAATCCACTTAGTGAAGTAGTCGATGGCCACTATCAAAAAATTCCTTTGTGTTGAAGCTACGGGAAAGGGACCAAGCATGTCCATTCCCCACATTGCAAATGGGATAGGAGAGTTAATCGATGTTAACATCTCAGGTGCCTGCCTCACAGCCGATGCGTGCTTCTGGCATCTACCACATCTTTTGACATAGCTCTGTGCATCAGCCTGCATCTCTGGCCAATAGAATCCCAAGCGGGTGATCTTGGGAGCTAGGGCTCTGCCCCCCAAGCGTTGCCCACAGATCCCTCCATGAACTTCCTCCAGTGCTTCCTTTGCCTCTTGGGGCCTTAGACATTTTAGGTACGGGATGATAAAAGATCTCTTGTAGAGAAGGCCTTCAATCAAAGATCTCAATGTTCTCACTGACAGTTTTCGTGCCTCCATGGCATTGTCAGGGAGCCATCCAGTTTCCAAATGAGCTTTAATGGGATCAATCCAAGAGTCCATTATACCAATTGGGGCCACCAGCTTCGCATTAATGGACGGGGTCTTCAATACCTGGAAGTAAACACTCCCTGCATAATTCTCTATCTCAGAAGAGGCAAACTTTGATAAGGCATCGACCTTTACGTTCTCCTCCATCGGGATGTGCTCCACATAACACTCATCAAACTGAGTAACAACACCTTTCACGATTCCCAAATACTTAGCCATAGTTTCATCCTTGGCTTCAAACTCAGAATTCACTTGGGAGACTACCAGTCTTGAATCTCCACGAATTTTGAGGTTTTTGACCCTCATTATTCTGGCCAAGCCTAATCCGGCTATCAGGGCTTTGTACTCAGCTTCATTATTGGTAGTTGGGAAGTCCAACTTCAGAGCATACTCAACTGTGAACCCATCGGGGCTTTGCAAGACTAAGCTTGCACCACTAGATTTTGTTTTTGATGCCCCATCAAAATAGAGCACTCAATATTCCTTCTGGTCAGGTACAAGTTCTTCATCCTTATTCTCAACTCCAGGGGTGGTTACCATATCCTGCCCCCCGACTTCTTGGTTGCCAATGGTACATTCAACCACGAAGTCAGCAAATGCCTAAGCCTTAATGGCCGTCCGAGGCTTGTATGTGATGTCAACTATCAGGATTCTCCAAGTTCAATCGCCCACTTGATCAGCCCTCCACTAGCCTTCGGGCTGTGCAAAATGTTTCTCAACTGCTGGTCCGTCAGGACTTCGATCTTGTGTGACTGAAAGTATGGTCGTAACTTCCTTGAAGTTGTTATCAATGCCAAAGCAAACTTCTCGATGGTAGAGTAATTCAACTCAGCTCCATGCAACATCTTGCTGACGTAGTAGATAGGTTTCTGAACCTTGCTCTTTTCTTGAATGAGGACGACACTAGGCTTGTTCAGATACCGCCGGGTATAGGTATAGAGTCTCCCCAGGACTTGGTTTGGCCAACAACGGGGCTTCTGCCATGTATTTCTTTAGCTGCTCGAAGGCCTCTTGGCTCTCCGTAGTCCACTCAAAATTTTTCACCCTTTTTTTTTAATGCCTGAAAGAAAGGCAAGCACTTGTCACCAGACTTGGAGATGAATCTCCCTAGGGCCGCAACTCGGCCGATTAGCTTCTGTACATCTCGTATAGAGCGGGGGGGGCTCCATGTCCAATATTGTTTTTATCTTGTCAAGGTTGGCCTCTATGCCTCTCTTTGAAATCATCAATCCCAAGAATTTTCCTGATCCAATGCCAAAAGCACACTTGGCTGGATTCAACATCATCTTGTGGTGCCTCAGCACTTCGAATGCCTCTCTGAGGTGCTTGATATGGTCTGCCTTGAGTAGGCTCTTGACTAACATGTCATCAACATAGACCTCCATGGTTTTTCCAATTAGATGGGCGAATATCTTATCACCAATCGTTGGTAGGTAGCTCCTGCATTCTTTAGACCAAATGCCATAACGAGATAACAGAAAACACCAAAGTCAGTTACGAAAGATACCTTTGGGATGTCGTCTTTGTGCATCTTAATCTGATTGTAGCCGCTGAATCCATCCATGAAGCTCAGCATCTCATGTCCAGCAGTGGCATCTATCAAGGTGTCAATCCTCGGCAGAGGGAAACAATATTTTGGGCGTGCGTCATTTAAATCAGTGAAGTCGATACACATTCTCCACTTTCCATTTGCTTTCTTGACCATCACAGGGTTAGCCAACCATTCGGGAAACTGAATTTCTTCAATAAACCCAGCCTCCAAAAGCTTGTCAACTTCTTGCTTAATGGCCTCTTGCCTTTCAGGAGCAAAATTCCTCTTCTTTTGTTT
The DNA here is from genome assembly GCA_037693485.1 of Kitagawia praeruptora. NCBI lineage: Eukaryota > Viridiplantae > Streptophyta > Magnoliopsida > Apiales > Apiaceae > Kitagawia > Kitagawia praeruptora. Next base: position 52,295,516 of record CM075351.1, read on the forward strand.
TATTGTCTTCCACTCAGGATCGACATTCAATTTGTGAGTTATGAGTTGGAGATCAATCCCTGGCATATCAGCTACTGTCCAAGCAAACACATCACTGTTCTCTTGTAAGAATGCTGTCAACTTGCCCTTCAAGGGTTCCTTCAACTTGCCTTTCGGTTCCATCTTTGTTTTTTGTTTTTCTTGATTCTAGGTCAAGGATTCAAGGTTGATTCTTCGATTTAGATTTCAAATAAGACAATCATGTGGGCTTCTTGCCTCTTGAACTCCCGAGATGAGAGTTTGCTTGAACTTCTTGATCCTTGTTTAAGGTTCTCTATTGGTCTTCTATATAAGATTCTTCATCCAAGTCTTTTTGAAAATATTGAAGAGTGGCAAGTCTTTAGCCTCCACAGCCTTGCATGGCTTTGGTTGCCATATTTGGCCTTGTCTTTTATCCCGGGTCCTTCAAGAACTTTAAACACTTATTTGGTCGTGCCGCCACCTAACTCTTGACCCTTCGGGGTCTTTATTCATGCATTTGTTTGTTTCCATTCATGTATTCTTTTATTTTCGGTACTTGGGTCATCTTTGACTTACACACATCAGGTGCTTGGTACATAAATAAAATCACATAATCAATGAATGGAAAACAAACTTGCACTAAAAACTTGAAATGGGTTCAACCCTTACATAGAGTCCCACTGTCCATGTTCATCGAACCTTATTTCTACTTCTACTAGATAAATATGAAGCTAAGTCCTACTAGGATAACTTGAGCCCATCGGGTCTTTAGGCCTTCATTGCTTGATTTAATTCTGATGCTCCATCAAAATAGAGCACCCACTACTCCTTCTAGTCTCCTCATTCTTCTTCTGAAGTTCACTTTCTTCTTGGGGTACTATCTCCTGCCCCCCCGACTTCTTGGTTGCCAATGTTACATTCAACCACGAAGTCAGTTGACGCCTTAGCCTTGATGGCTGTTCGAGGCTTATGTGTGATGTCCTCTACTGGACTTTCTTGGTGTTACTTATCACTACGGACGTCCATGTCTTCAATCGGAAGTACCTGCCCCCCGACTCCATCAGGCCTTAATGCGGCTACATAACAGCTCCTGGCCATTTTCTGGTCACCTTTTTGTTCTCCTACACCATTCCCGGTTGGAAACTTTATCTTCATGTGATAGGTTGAGGCCACAGCCTTAAATGCGTGAAGCCCAGTCCTTCCAAGGATGGCATTGTAAGTAGAAGACGCTTTGATAACCAAAAAGCTCAGCATCTGTGTGGCCTTCATTGGCTTCTGTCCGATCGTAACGGGCAACTGAATAGTTCCCTCAACTTTAGACTCTACTCCGCTGAATCCATATATATGCATGTTAGATGGGGTCAACTGAGAGTCACCGTATCCCATCTTCATGAATGCATCATGGAACAAAATGTCCACTGAAGCTCCATTGTCTATCAAGACTCGCTTCACCTCTGAATTTCCAATCATGGGTGCTATGACCAGCGGGTCATCGTGGGGGAACTTCACCCCTTCAAGGTCTGAATCATCAAATCCGATTGTTACCTCGATCTTTGCACGCTTTGGTGCCTCTCCAACAATATGCATCACTTCTCGGGCATAAGCCTTCCGAGAGTTCCTAGTTGTCCCGGCCACAGTCGGGCCTCCTGAGATCATGTTGATTACTGGCCCCCGGGGTTGTGGGTTGCGATCTTGATCGTCATCCCTTCTATTATGTTCTTTTCTTTGATTACCATGATCTTCACCCTTAGTGAAGTGTCTCAGTTTCCCTCTACGGATCAAGAACTCGATCTCATCTTTGAGTTGCTTGAAATCATCTGTATCATGCCCCACATCGCGGTGGAATCTACAACACTGAACCTTGTTTCTCTTTGCGGGATCACCCCTAAGTGGCTTCGGCCATCGAAAATCTTTGTCTTTCTCAATATCTAACAAGATCTAACTCCTAGGAGCTTTCAGTCTTGCATAGTCGTTGAATCTTGGTCCCAAACTCTTCTTCGGTGGTGATTCAGAATCCTTGCTAGTACGGGGATACTTGTCCCTAGCATCATACTCTTGTTCTTGATTTCGTTTCTTAAAGTCATTGGAGCCCTTGCCATTGCCTTCAGCAGCTTCTTCTTTCATGCTATCCTCTGCCTCGATATACTTGTCGGCCCTTCATTGGAGCTCGGCCATGTTCTCAAGAGGATGCTTTGCCAAAGACCTCTTGAAGAAAGGATCAGTGGTTCCGTGTTCAAAGGCTACCATGGCCACTTTATTCTCCAGATCTGTAATATTCAATGTCTCCTTGGTGAATCACTTGAGGTAATCCCTTAGATTCTCGTTCTTCCCCTACACCACATACATGAGGGATGCAGAACTTTTTTTTTTCATGAACTCTTCCACTAATGAATTGGCTAACAAAGGCATTCTTCAACCCCTTGAAAGAGCCAATCGAATTTGCAGGTAGCCTGCTATACCACCTTTGAGCCATACCCGACAGGGTTTGAGGGAACGCCCTACACTTTAAGTGAAGCTGTGAACGTCGGCATCTTGAATTTCTTTGAGATGCGGGCATTCATCACCTCCTCAGTGAAAGGAGGTGTTGGATCATCAAGATCTAGTGGCATCAGATCCTTGGGGTTGTTTCTAGGGGTTTCCGCCCTTGTTACTCCTTCAGTTGAGGTATCGGCCCTTCTACGTCTCCTAGACGGTCTCTCTAGATCTATGACAGGAACTCTTCCTGAGATTGGAGGAGGTCGATGCAGACTTTGATTCTACCTTGCTTGCTCCCTGGCGGCGTCATCTTTCAGCCTCTGGATCTCAGCCTCATGAGCCTTGATCTTTTCCTCAATCGTTTGTGGAGGTCCATCATGGATTCTTTGGGCCCTCCTCCGAGGCTCTCTACTGTCACATCGCCTCCTTGGGGCTTCGTCACGGTCATCATCGTCATCCTCAGATGTCGAATGAGTAGTATAGGGGCCGGAGTAGTCTAGATACTCGCGATCTCGGATCTGCAAAGCATGACCACTTGGTCCAGGTTCTCGAACAGGGGGGTAGTTGGGCAGCCCATACATTTGGTTGGTATTCACGGGGAGATTCGTAGTATGGATCTGTACCCCAGATGGAGGGTGATTAGGATCAACCAGGGGAGAGATCACCATCTGAAGAGAGTTGGTTCCCTGATCTGGATGGACAACCATTGGCAGCGTACTCCCAGCAGGGGGATTCGTCCCTAGAGGCTGAGAAACTTGAGTTTGAGGGATCGTCCCTTGTTCAAACGTGGTTGTCCCAAAGGTAAGAGGCGGAGCGGAGCTGATTGGTAAAGCCTCGGTAGAACTTGGTGCAGTTCTTCGTGTGTTAACCATGGTTGATGTTTTCTTCCCACAGACGGCGCCAAATGTTGTGGAATAAAAACTAGGTTATGATTATGACGGCTAGGGTTTGTGAGCTTCGAGCTTTAATGGCTGTTCTCATACTCGTAGCTGTATCTGCCTTTACAAGATGCCTACGTACCTTGATGTATATCAAGGATCAAGCCAAAAACGTAGTTCTAGGATGAGGGGTCTGACCCTTTATATAGGCTGAGAAGCCTTAGAATCGTAGTAGGGTTAGGTGGCTTGGTGGGCAAGTCACCGCCTTGAGGAAGGTTCTAGACCCCTTCCTTGTAGGAGTCAGTTTCCATGTTGGAATATGTATCTTGGAGACTAAGTCAGGCAAGAGTAATATCCTTGTTTGACTCTTATTTGCTGAGCTGTTCATTACCCCTAATATTAATTACGAAATTAATATTATAGATAGGGATTGGGCCCATCTGGTGGGCCCCACGTTTGGACCATTCCGGGTCTAATTAATGCCATATTAAATGTGTCTTTAGGGCTTACTTTTAGCCCATATCAGGAGTATTTTTCACCTTTCTTTGTATCTTTAATGTAATTATTATTATTATTATTATTTTTCTTTATTATTTTTGTTTTTTTATTTAGGAATATTATTTTTGTATACCTTTTTCTTTTTCTTTTTTTTCTTTTATATATTTGCTCATTGGGGACAATGAACCGCTTAAGTGTGGGGAAGGGTTCTCAATGTTAAGATAATTTAAAAATCCAAAAAAAAAAATCCAAAAAAAATTAAAAAATTAAAAATACCAAAAATAATTCTAGCCATGCAATTTGATTAGTTGTTGTATTTTGCTTGATACACCCATGCATGCTTAGAATCTTGTGTTTATTGATGCTTTTGTATGAGAAGTGACGTGCTTTGTTCTTGTGCACACACTTTCACTAGCAAGTTGAAGCTGGTAGACTTAATTGGATGTTGTAAGTGATTAGAATGACATGAATATGTGCAAGATGACTTGGTTTACATGCTTTGAGTACAAGTAGGTGCGTTAGAGAGTCTTGTTACTTGGGATTGGTTATGTTTTGTCACACCAAGTGAGTTTTGAGCCTATATGCATATCTTTTGCATGATTTTTCATTTGCTTGAGTGTCCACATGTTATTTACATTGCTAGCACTTACTTGAGATCTTTATTGAAATGCATGACATTACTTGATGATGAGATGATAAAGGCACTTAGGTTTAACCTCGTATTTCCCATATTTCCACACCTTTTATACATGATCAATTAGTTAACCCTTTGAGCCTAATCCTATTCTTTCGGTGACACACTACGTTACTTGCCTATAACTTTTTCTTGTGTTGGCCTTACAGTAATTTTTGATCCTATATTGTCAAAGGCTAGTATCGTGCTTAAGGGAGTAATAAGGTGTTCATAAAAGGGGGTTTTATTGATGATCATACTTTTGGGGAATATTGATTTTGGGTTGATGCTTGTTAGTCGAAATTCAAAAAAATATCTATGGATCATTGTGCTTGTTCCTTGACTCTCAGAAAAAAAAAGAAAAAAAAAAGAAAAAATAAATAAATTTGAGAGCATTCTTATGTTTGTATGATCCTTCTTCATTCGACTAGTCAAGTTATTATGTAAGGGTTATTGAAAAATCCAAGTGTGGGGAAGTATTTGTTTTAATAGAAAGGAAATTGAATAATGATTATTGTTGGGTACTAGCTTTTGACATTTAATCTGTTTTAGCTTTACTTGACATACCTGGTCCCTAGCCCATGCTACAACCCGAATAAAGACCTTTTGATTGTCATCAGTGATGTATGTTGTGTTGAGAGTGAGATTGATTGCGAGTGTCAAGTTGTGTTTATGATTTTGTTTGAATTGAATGATACACTTAACCTTGTTCTTGAGTGAATATTCGTTTTTGAGTGAAAGGTGAGTTATTACTTGTTTTGGCATAGGAGATCCCGGGTTTAGACTTAAAGATGTGTTTCTTGTGGTCTTAGCATGATTACCAACAATTTTTACACTTGACATGAATTTTTATGACCTTCTGCATGTTGGTTGAGTAGACTACGTGAATACTTGCACTTTCGACACCAAGACATCGTATGTTTGCTTTGATTCTTAAGTTGATGTGGCATGAGAGGACTTGTGTGTGTGGTGTTGTGTTAGCATTGATCTTTTGCATGGTTAGATGAATTTTGTGGGTACATTCAATATAAACCCTCACGAGACAACACTCGTCCTACTAGGGCTGCCTAGGGGTTTAACGGCTTGTTGCATATGCTCAATGCAATCGTGTCATCTACGAAAGTGATGTTTGTTAGGACTTAGTTTTTATTTCACTTATTTGCCCGAGGACGTGCAAATGCTTAGTGTGGGGATGTTTGATAGAATATATTTTTATATATATTTTAGATGATTTTATTCTCATATTTATTGTGTTTTGCATTGATTTGGATTTTTATTTAATAGATTTTATTGTTTTATTGTAGGAAATAAAGAATTCATGACTTGGAAGGATTTGGAGCAAAAAGAGCTATTTTGAAGATAAAATAGGAGAAAATTCGTATTATTGGGCTACACGAGCTGTTCTACACTGTTTGGGCCATATCTTGAGTTCCAGAAGTCAGAATTTGACGATCTTACTGTCCCCGCGAAGCTTGTAGAATTATCTTTAATTCAGAGGTGGTCCAGTAAGCAAAATCCAACTGGAAGAGCCCAGAAACAGAGGAGAAAAAGAAGTGACGAATTTTACAAGGAATCCTATTCAGTTATGGAATCCTACTTGTAATTTATTTAGAGTATTAAAATACTTTTATTGGGCAAGACTTTTAGAGCCTATATAAACACATCTAGGGTATTATGAGAGGAAGAAGAAGAGATGTAATATTAGATCAGATAATATAGTTTTAGAGTAGATTAGTATTATTATTAGTTGAAGATGTAGAGAAACACCATGACTCTTCTTTTGGGTGACAACATTGAAGTTTGAAGGTTTTGTTCTCTTAATCTTTTCTTTGTTCTTATTAGTTTAATTATGTTTTCTTGTTTTACTAGTTGTTTTACTTGTTTAATTATTAGCGAGTAGTTATTTCTAGGGCTTAAAGGGAAGCCATGTTTGCACTAATATTGGCATGATTTTCATAGTGGTTTGATTGGTTATGGTTAATTCTGATTGATATGTTTTAATCATTAATTTGTGTAATCGACCGATATCATGGATTAATTATATGCAAATAGGGGTATGGATCGAGAGATTTACTTACTAGAGGCACACATACGATTAGCAGAATTGAATTTGAGTGCGGAAGCATCATTGGATTTCTCAGAGCGTTAATTCTTGGAAGAGATTAACTTGACTCTAATTACCTGATTGATTGAATTACTAAAAGTGGTTAATTGTGTTGAATGTTTCGAGAGTGTTAATGCTTGAAAGAGATTAACATACTCTAGTTATAGGATCACATTGATTGCTTTAGCTTAAGAGCCAATTGTGTAAGCATGGTGGACCTGATTGCCCTAGGTTTTAAATAAATTGTGTATCATCTGTTTAATTAGTGTTAATCTAGTTTAATTAGTTAATTAATAATTCTTCAATAATCGTTTGACCCTTGAAACAATTAGCGATAACTGAAAAGGAATTAGTAGAACCTGTCTCCTTGTGGATTCGACCCGCTTGCCATTTGTACTAGCAATAGACACCGTGCGCTTGCGGTTAGGTATAATTTGACATATCATGTAAACGAACCGAACTCGGACGAACAATTACCGAACACGAACAAAAAAATGTCGAACCGAATATTGTTCGTTAACAAAATCGGACGTTTTGCTCTGTCCGAGCTCGAGTTCGAGAATTGTCGAACTGAACACAAGTTGTTCGCGAACGAACCGAATGCGAACCGAACGAACGAACTCAGTCGAACAGCTCGTTAAAAAAGTGAGATGTATATAAGTTTTTCAGTTTTTGGGCTTTTGCTAAGTAAGACCATATAAACATAGAATAAAGTCATTATACATACATGTTTTTTGCCTAATATTTCATGTTGCTGGCCCAACTAAATTATAATAACTAAATATCATACATACAAATATACAATATTAAAACTTAAAAGTTAAAACATATCTGAATTGGGTTCGAGTGTTCGATCTACTGATACATATGACATATCTCAATCGAGAGTGAGAAAGTGAGAAATTGAGAGTGAGAGTGAGAGAGTTGAAGATTGATACGTGTCAAGCCCTTCTCCAATTAAATACGGAATTCTTAATTGGGTACGACTTCAAGCCCTTTTTCAATTTAGGGTTTTTAATTAGGTACAAAATTCTTAATCAAGTTTGAGTTCTTCTTGATTAATATATGTTAATCAATCCATTTTTCTGTGTTTCTGAGTTCCTGCAACTTATTTTGGAGAAAAATCTCTTTTATGTCTATGATGAAAGTACTTGGGAGTGGCTGGTCAATAGTAAAGTGGGAGATTGTGGAGATAAGAAAACAGAGTTTTGTTTTTTAGATTACCAATTTTATTCTATTTGTTATTCTTGTAAATCTTAAAAAAAACCTCCTGCGTGTCAATGCCTGGGTTAAATCCTTCACTTAGATATTGTTAATGTATGACAATATGTGTTTTTATATTGTTAATATATGACAGTATGAGTATGAATTATGATGGGTTTTCTGATGAACACAGCTGATATTTTCGAACGAACTCGAGCTTAACAAACTCGAGTCGAACTCGATCGAACTCGAGTCGAACACCAGTCAAACACGAGCAAAGTTCGGTTCGGTTCGTTAATATTAATGGACACAAATGATGTCCGAACTCGAGTTCGGTAGGCGATCGAACCGAACTTGTCGAACTCGAACTCGAGCGAACTCGAGCGAGCTTAACGAACAGTTCGGTTCATTTACAGCCCTACTGATTTCAGCTCTCCTGGACCATTCTCCGTAGGAAATTTAACTTTCATTTGCGGGGTAGAGATAATAGCACCCAAGTAAAACAATGTTGGTCTTCCAATGATCACATTATAAGGAAAAGCTATATCAATAATGTAATACTTCACAAGAGCAGTTACCTCACACGACGGAGTGCCGAAGGTTGTGGGCAAGACAATAGTCCCCTGGATAGGCACTGCATGATTCCCGAAGCCATAAAGTGGGGTTTTGGTGTCTTCGGGATCTTGGCTTTCTTGTGGGCCATTCAAAATCATCCTTCTTAGGGCATGCCGAAAGATGATGTCCACTGAGGATCCATTATCGATGAGAACCTTCCTCACATCTTGATCTGCTATATCAAACTGTACGGTCAAAGGTCCACTCCGGCAGACAGTTCCCTTCGGATAATCGTTGTCATTGAAAGAAATGGCAATATTAGACCACCTGAAAGCTGGGGCTGGGGCTGGGGCTTCCAATTGAAGTACTTCTCTCATTGGAGTATCTCCGCCAGTTATCATGTCTACTACATGGCGGGGCTTCCCAGGTCTTGGAGGTTCCACCCAAGGGGCTTGTTGTCTCTAGTTCGGGAGATATTCTTTCAATAATCCTTTCTTCAGGCATCTTTCGAAAAAGTATTTCAGAGATGTGCATTCATCGGTGTTGTGACCGATATTGGTATGATAATTACAATATCTTCCTTTGTCTCTCTTTTCTACCGGAGTCCGCATGAGGGGAGGGGGTTGGAAGAAATCCTTGTTGCGTATCTGTTCCAGGATTGCCGAAGGACTCTGATTGAGGGGTGTGAACTGAGGTTCCTCTCGGATCTGCTTAGGCGGGGCCCATTGATTGGTTGGGTAACTGGGTCGACCTACTCCTCGAAAATCTTCTATGCCATCAATTTTCATAGCTCTCTTCCCCGAGCCTGAGGCTTCATCCTTTGAGCTAGGATAATAGGCTCTGAGCCTTTTATCTGTAGAGATGTAAGAGGAGGCTATGGTATAGGCTTCGTAAAGATCCGTAGGTTCTTTGTTACATAATTCTTTGCAACAATCTTTGCACTCTTGGTAGTTCATGTTGCGAATGAAGGAATCTATAGCATTAGCTAGTCGAAGCTCTTTGACTTTAGAGGCGGCTGTTCTGAACTTTTCCATATAGTCCCGTAGGGATTCTCCCAGGTTTTGCTTTACATTCTCCAGGGAAATGGTGTGCACAACATGCAGGGTATTAACTCGGAACTTAGCTAGAAAAACTACTTTGAACTCTTCTCACGAGTGGATACTACATGGGGGTAAACTAGAAAACCAGGTCTGGGCATATGTCTTAAGAGTGGATACAAATAAACGGCATTTAGTAATTTCATTTATACCTGTGGCAAATCATCAGATTTTCATAATAACTGAGATGATTATTTGGGTATGTCAGGCCATTGTAAGATTCCAGTCCAGTGATTTTCACCCCAGGGTCAACCCTTGCTGCTTCTAGCTCCTCCGTAAAAGGCGAAGTCCACCCTGGAGCCTCCAACTGAACTCCCGCAGCCAGATCTTCCAACCTGGCCAACCTTGCCCAAACACCTTCCGTTCCCCCCAGCTGTTCAGCTTGAGTATTTTGCTGAATAATAATGGGAGGGGTATGTCTATGAGGATTAGAAGACCCATACCTCCTTCGGCGGCTAGCTCTAGAGCTCTGAGGTTGTGTGTCTCTCCTTTGATAAGGACTTCTTCTTGGGCGAAACCGGGAACAAGTTGATCTTTGAGACTCGGAAGAAGACTCTCCTTGTGTCCTTGAAGTACTTTAACTAGAGTTGGAGCTTCGTCCATGAGTTCTATCGTGGGACGAAGACTGGGACTGGACATAGAAGCTCGGCTGAGGAAATTGTGTGGAGTAAGACCCATGTACCTGTTCTGGGTAGTAAGGAGGATGGTAATCGTAGTAATTTTGAGCCATCTGAGCAGCTAGATAATCCATTTGTTCTTGCATATGTCTTTGCTGGGCTCTGAGATCTGAGAAGCGACTATGATTGGAAGACCGAGAGGACCTTGATGACAAGGACTTCGAAGAACTATTTTGATTTGATGATTCGTTACTCATATTTTCAAACTACTAAAAGAAACGGATCAAGGTTTATGGTCGTTGTTTGGAAATTATATTAAGACGGTAAGTACTTTTGATTCCCGGCGGCGGCGCCAAATGATAGCCGTAAGGATTTCATGATTTATCCGTAGCCATCATCTCGAGATCCTGATTTTTGTTCTTCATGTTCGAGAGTTTTTTGTGTGTTTGTGTCGTAAAATTGGTCATTCGTCTTTATCTTAATTTTTTGGTTCTTTTTATAGCTATACCGGGTTTGGGTGAGTCATTTGTGTTACTCTTTCTTAATCTGACAAGTGTTTCTATAGTATAGATGACAAAGCAATTTTAGGGGTGACTGAGCAGTCTTAGGATTGATAGGTGGAGGAATTTCCAGGTTTTCAGGGATGAATGGTATTTCTCGAGGGACACATGTCCAGATGCTTGCTTGGTGTCACATTGGTCCTCTGAAAAGTCCAAAGAGTGGTGACCCCGTAGGGATAGTCCGTTGCTGTAAGGATCTTCTTCCTTCCGTTCTTCGGCCGTAGGCCGTAATTCCTTCAATCCTTCGGCCGTAGGCAGTAAGGAATGTACTTTTTGTGGTCCATCAGTTTGTATTGCCATTCGGAAGCTATATTAGCGAGGCACCGATATTCCAACATGGCCACTCCAATAGATTACTTATACGATGTCCTAACTGAAAATATAGATAATTTAGTAAAAGCTGGGGTTCCAATAATATCCGAGTGATATTCATTAGAATTTCTATCTCATTACTTATTTATAAGTAACCCTTAATCATTACCTTTTCATTCATAAGAATAAAAAAATTTCTTCATTCTTTATTCTTCTTTTTTTTCCACTTTTTATTCTCGCTTTTCAAATTTATTACTATTACAATATTAAGAAAAGAGAGTAGGTAATGTTATTGGAGTTGATATACAAAATTATGTCTCTAAATTAAGCATAAGAAGGATCTTATCCATAATATTGGTTTGGTCATTTGGTTTGGTCACTGTACCGTCAAATTAATCTCAATCGTCAAATGTAATATTTTTAAAAATAGACGATCAAGATTATATCATATTAAAAAAATTATAATCTAAAAATGATATAATTATAAAGATTGTATTAGTATTGAATTTTAAAAAGAAGTTATAATCTGAAAAGGATATAAAAGATTGTAATAGAACTGAATTTTATTTATTTATTTATCAATATTAAAAAAAGGTTTATATTTACTATTTAGGCTCTATATCGAGATATAGAAATCAGATTTGAATGATTTTACAATCCACGCGAAACTCAGAAAATTATCTTTAATTTAGTGATGATTTAACAATTGCTATCCAAATAAAAACACTCAGAATCTCAAGAGAAAATATAATTACGAATTTTTGCATTAATCCCATTTAGTGTAGAATACCTATATTAATAATCCTATTCAATATAGAAAACATAATTATATAAGATTTAAATCATTGACAAGCACTTTTTCGTATTTTAATATAAATACACTTTTTAGTTTACATGTTAAAATATTAAATATTTTTTATGCTAGATTCAACCTTTTTTATCTATTTATTTTAAAATCTAACAGTTCTTATTCATTTTATCGTACTGAGGACTAGACTACCAACTACCAAAGTTTTGGACAAAATCCCTCCTACACTTATTATTAAAACTGTACTTGGTTGTTAGTACAACAATCTTAAAATAATAAGAAGATTATTTTGATAATCAAAACAAAATATAAGTAGATTTCCTAAATAGATTTTTCAATATAAAAAATCGTCAATTTCATCTCTTTTTTGTTTCATGGTAGTTTTAATTGGAGAAAATTGTTAAATCATCACTAAATTAAAGATTATTTTATTAATTTCACTTAGGCTGTAAAATCATCAAAATCAAATTGTAAGAACTCAAGATAAAACATATAATAAATTGAACGTGTAAAATCTTATATGTATATATCAATTTCATAACAACAATTTGATATGTAAACTAATTACAAATAAATAACAAAAAAAATATAATAAATATTAGAAAAAGAACCGTGCGTTGCACGGGTTATAAGCTAGTTATTATATAATATTTATAAATTATATATTTAGATATTGTTGTACTTACTCTTAAGGCCAAAGTTTTGAATAGGGATGCACAAATAGTCTTTAGGGTTGGGTTTTATTTGGGTTCCGGGCTTTTTGAGAATCAAGCTAGATTGGGCTTTTCAAAAGATCGGGCAAGGTCGGGTTTTCTCTGAGAACCGTTTTAGGCTCGCGAATCGTGCCGAACTAGGCTTTATCCGGACTTTTCTTAATTTTTATATTATTATTTTTATACTATTAAAAATATTACATATTTTTAGATTTTATCCAATAAAAAGGTTTCTATCTAGCCTTTTTAAACTTATATATTAATATTTTTGAAATTATTAAAAATTTTACATAATTTAAATTTTATTTATAAAAAGTCGAGTTTTTATTCGGACTTTTTCGAACTTCGGATTTTATCCGAACTTTTCAAACTTCGAACTTTTATCCTTAATTTTAGAGTTTCGGATCGGGCCAGTTTTGATGAAAAATAGGAAGCCATATAAGATCCGTGAGCCGAGCCAAATCGAACACGATTTTTTTCAAATCGAATTTTTCGATTTTTTTTTTCAAATCGAATCGAATCGAATTTTGGTTTCGACTTTCTGAACCTCTCTAATTCTGAATGAGTCTACTATTAGAATATAATATAAGATCCGTATAAGGCCTCTATCTAAGACCTTAAGGTTTTAGATGGACTGGTTACTTAACTTGGTATTAGAGCTTAGGCACGCAGAGGTCCCAGGTCCGACTCTCTGCGACCCCCAATATTCTCAATATTTAATATGGACACGAAGGCAAGTTATGCTCCAAAGATGAGCGCCCGTTCTCACAATTTATTATGAACACGAAAGGTAAATTATGCTCCAAAGATGAGCGCCCGTGATCCACTCTTCGACCCAGTAATGGGCTTTCAAGTGAGGGAAAATATTAGAATATAATATAAAATCCATATATGACCTACTCTATACCTTAAGATTTTAGATGAGTTGGTTACTTAACATCTACTTCCACCACAACATTAAAACCCGTCTAATTTTCACATTTCATAAGTAAAATGTGTATAAAAGTCTAGTTCTGTAGAGCCTACATTTGAACATTTCAATTAACCTTAACAAGTTTGGAATATGAAAAGATCCAGACTTGCAAAAAGAGACAATTGTCAAGTGGATTTTGAAGATTCAGGAAGTCGCAAGTTTACTATTTTTTTCCTGGGGGAACTTTCATTTTTTCTATATATAAAATTAGATATTTACTTCTTTTAGACCTTTTTTTTGTCAAAGAATACACATTCTCGTATTTGAATTGTACCGAAATACAATACCGGCGAAACCGGAGAAAGGGGTTTAGTTTCTTTCATACAAAAAAGTTTATTATCTAACCGAAAGACACGCATGTTGCTCCTGGTCGTTTAGACAATAAAACCTTTAAGTCCGAAAAAACTACCCAAAAGGTAAAAATACAGAAAGGCAAAAAACAATAGTCACAAACTAAAAATATAATCAACACTCCAAAAGGAGTGTTGATCCAATCTTCAGTTATCTCAAAATTCGCCTATCCACCAGCTCTGCTTAATCCCAATTTGTCACCAGCATTTACTTCAAAGAAACTTGCACTCCAAGAAAATATATCATGGCCTATCTTCAAAATTGTCAACCCAATCAATAGGGACACAAAGGGAACAAAAAATGGCCTCGTTAAAAACCCACAAGAGCAAAACCCTTTGGGAAAAAAACTCAAGTGGAAAAAGAGTGCCCTCCATGAACCCCAAAATCAATGAAACACAACAAGCTCCCTAAAACAAAGATTAAGACATTCTAAAAACTTTCGCTTCTTTCTCCGTCCTTCATCTCTTCGCATGTAAATTGCTTTCTGCAAAATTAAACTCAAAAGCAAACATTACTCTAGCCAAAAAGAGTATCCCTTTGGCTAGATACCTTAATCAAATAATACTAATTCTCAACACATATAATTTGCCAACTGGCGACAAATAACAATCACCTATGAAAGGTCCAAAAACCGACAATTTCGGTACACCCATAATGGTACAATAGTCAAATAATTATTCAAAAATAGTATAATTAATACAAGGAATTAATTAATCAATAACCGGGAGAATCAATTAATCAAAAAACATTTAATCAAGGAAACAATTGATTAGGAGGTCAACTAATCAAATAAACAAATATCAATTAACATTTAATCAGGGAATCAATTAATCAGGAAATTAACCAAATAAATAAAATAAATAAAACACACACTGGACACACACACATGAAGAACAGGTCACCAGAATTTACCCAAAATCCGGCCAAATTCCGATTAACCAAACCAAATTCCGACAACATAAAAAGTCCAGGAAATCTCTAAACCAACACCATATACTCCTTTTTATCATCTAAAATATCTAATCATCAATTTCACTTTGAAATACAACCAAAACTGACAGAAATCCGGTAACTCAAGAATTTTCCGACGAACAAAACAAACCCAGAAGATTCTAATAAAATATATGTATATATACACAAATGGATCTTTATATACTTACAAGCAAACTGCAACAACATCTTTACTAATCAATTAACATTCAAACATATTCAAACATTCAAGGATTCGATCGAAAATCTTTTCCAATTAAAATAATCGAATAATAATCTACTTGACAACAAACAACCATATATATACGATCATAATAAGATAACCCAACGATTACAAAGACAATCAAAACCTTACCCACACAAAACATAAACTCGGTTGCAAATACATATACACCATTACAGTCACACACCACTCTGCACACACGCACATACCCAGAATCGTGCACAAAGAATCTTTATTGAATTAATGTTTGTATGCGTGTGAAAATAGCGAAGAAACACAAAGATGTGAAGATCTATCAGAGAGAGAGGAAGAGAGAGAGAGAGCATTAGCTCGAACACCACTTCTTTTAGACTTTAGTTTCATATAAAGTACACTGAAAAATTTATGTACGGATCGAATTTAAAGAGCATGTAAATGAATTGGAGATCTTTTCAAAAAATATATTTCAGTTACTTATACATCCCTGTCATCCCCGTCATCCCCGCTCTCTACCCTTCCGTTTTCAACCAGCAACCTCTCACCATCGAACACCATTCATCTAATTAATCGCATCTCGCCGGCAAACCTCAGCACTCCACCCTTATTCACCCATTCTCCGCGGTTCGCCATCTCCCTTACCCCCCCCCCCCCCCGTCCTTTTCTCTTTCCTTGTGATTCACTAACCCCTTTCTTCTCTTCTCGATTAATTTTAGACATAGTAGTATTGGTTCTAGACTTCTAGCAGTATTTCTATTAGTATTAGATCTACTTCTATTATTATTATTATTATTATTAGTATTATTATTATTATTATTATTATTATTATTATTACTATTATTATTTTTATTATTATTATTAGTATTAGTAGTATTATTATTATTAATATTGTAATTATTCTTATTATTATTATTATTTTAAGTATTATTATTATTATTACTATTATTGTTATTGTCATTATTATTATTATTATTATTATTATTATCATTATTATTATTTTTAATATTTTTATTACTAGTATTATTATTATTATTTATTAAATTACAATTATTTACTTTCATTACTATTACTATTTTATTATGTTTTACCGATGTCGCGTTTTTTGCGTGTTGGCAGTCTGAATGTAGGTACCCTAAATGGCAAATTTTTGGAGCTCGTGGATGTGTTGAAGAAGCGAAGGGTGGACGTGGCTTGTATTCAAGAGACTAGGTGGAAGGGAGCTCAGTCTAGAGAAGCAAACGGGTATAAGTTGTGGTACTCAGGTCTTGCCAACTCGAGGAACGGAGTGGGTATTCTTCTGGCAAAGGATCTCAAAGACAACGTCGTGGACGTGAAGAGGTGTAACGACAGGATCATGTCCGTCAGAGTGGTGGTTGGGGAGAAGGTGGTGAACGTGGTGTGCGCGTATGCCCCTCAAGTCGGTTTGGGCGTCTCGGAGAAGGAGGCTTTCTGGGTCTGTTTAGATGAGTTAGTCGGAAGCATTCCGGATGACCAACTTTTAGTGCTGGGTGGCGATTTTAATGGTCACATTGGTGAGAGGTCGGATGGCTATCCCAGCGCCCATGGGGGTTTCGGTTTTGGGGTCAGGAACATCGGTGGGTCATCGTTGTTGGAGTTTGCTACTGCTCAGGAGTTGGTGATTGTGAATTCTGTTTTCCAGAAGAGGGCTGAGCACCTCATTACCTTTAGCAGTGGGGGTCTCAACACTCAAATAGATTACCTTCTTATGCGCAGGAGGGATGCTAGGGCGTGCGTAGATCGCAAGGTGTTCCGGAGTGAGGCTTGTGCTTCTCAACACCGTCTGTTGGCCATGGACCTATCCATGGGGGGCCGAGATGTTCGCAGATCGAGAGAGTCCAGATCAAGAATCCTTTGGAAAGACTTGAAGGGCGAGAAGGCGGCCGAATTCAGGGAGGCTTTGTTTAAAGAAGGTTGTTTCGATCCTAGTGGAGATGCAGACTGTAGGTGGTCCAACATGGCGAAGGCCATTCGGTACGTGGGAGAGAAGGTGGTGGGGGTCTCTTCAGGAAAGTTCAGTGGCCATAAGGAGTCGTGGTGGTGGAGCGAGGATGTTCAAAAGAAAGTAAAGGCAAAATGTGTGCTATTTAAAGAACTTTTGTCGACTTCAGGGGCGGAGAGGTCGCTGAAGCTGGAAGCCTACAAGGTGGCGAGACGAGAGGCAAAAAAGGCTGTGGCGAAAGCCAAGAGTGAAGCATACGAGGAGCTGTACAAGCGTCTAGATACCAAGGGAGGAGCGAACGCTATTTTTAAACTAGCTAAAGCTAGGGAGAGAAGGCGGCGCGACCTGGGATCTGTTAAGTTTATTAAGGATGATTCAGGCCAAGTGTTAATAAATGAAGACGTCATAAAGGAGAGGTGGAGTTCATATTTTCACTATCTTTTCAATGGGACTAGGAGGAGTGGTGCTAGTGTGGCGCAAGAGGTCACTCTTTCGCCTGTTCGCTCCGTCGGCCCATGTGATCGTATCTCCAAAGAGGAAGTCAAGGGCGCCCTTCAAAAGATGGCTAGAGGGAAGGCGGTAGGTCCGGATCAGATCCCCATCGAGGTGTGGCTTTGTCTTGGTGAGGTTGGCATTCAATGGCTTACAGATTTGTTTAATGTTCTCCTCTCGGGTGCTAAGATGCCAGAGGAGTGGAGGCGCAGTATTGTCGTCCCGTTTTTCAAGAACAAAGGTGATGCCCAGAACTGTAATAACTATCGAGGAATTAAATTACTCAGTCATACTATGAAACTTTGGGAGAGAGTGGTGGAATTTCGGATTAGAAGAGAAGTTGAAATCTCAGAGAACCAATTTGGTTTTATGCCGGGGAGATCGACGACCGAGGCCATACATCTCGTCAGACACCTTATGGAGAAGTTCAGAGAGCGTCGCAAAGACCTCCATATGGTGTTCATTGATCTTGAGAAGGCGTATGATAGCATCCCTCGTGAAGCTATTTGGAAGAGCCTGGAGGAGAGGAGAGTGTCGTCGGCGTACGTCAGGGCTATTCAAGACATGTACTCTCAAGCTTGTTCTTGCGTCCGGACCCCAGTTGGCGATGCTCGTTATTTCCCTATGGAGATTGGGCTACACCAGGGGTCGGCCCTGAGTCCTCTTCTTTTCGCCCTGATCCTAGATGTCATGTCGCGAGGGATTCAAGACGCCATCCCGTGGTGTATGCTCTTCGCAGATGATATCGTGCTAGTGGCGGAATCGAGGGGGGAGGTGAATGAGAAGTTGGAGTTATGGAGATCCACTTTGGAGCCACAAGGACTGCGTCTGAGCAGGTCTAAAACCGAATACCTCTGGTGTAACTTCAGTGGTGAGGCCAACGAGGAAGGGGTGGAGGTTAGGATTGAAGATCAGACCGTCCCCCGTACGGATAAGTTCAAGTATTTGGGTTCGATCATCCAGAAGGAGGGTGAGATTGAAGATGACGTCACTCATCGTATCAACGCGGGGTGGCTGATAAGTGGGTATTTTATCTACTTAGAACGTTTCCATTTAGCTTAAAACGATGGATTGTACTTGAGTTGTGGTGTTTTTGATCTCTTTTAAGGGTACTGTGCAGGGATAGCAATCACAGGTGTTAGAGGAACGAAGCGTAGCAATCGAAGTGCAAAACGGAGTTAAATTAAAGAAAAGGAAAAAATTTAAGTTGCTGGTCAGTAGGCTCGGCGCCGCGTCGCCGCAAATGTACTGGAGGCTGGCGCCGCATCGCCGTGGTGGAGGTCCTGGCGCCGCATCGCTGATTTTGTGCTTGAAGCCGGCGCCGCGTCGCTGTCTCGTCTGACCCGGTTTCCTGATTTGTTTTGGGTGAATTAAATAAATAAAAAAAAAACATTTCTTCTATGTACTAGCACCTGGAGGCCTATATAAGGGAAGTAAAGAAAACCCTAGAAAGGGGGAAAGAGACAGCTTGTTTTATGTACGTAGTTTCGTTTAGCACAAAGAAGGAAGGAAGGAGATAGTTCCCAATTTATTCTTGTATTCTTCCTAGTTTGTGGATGCTTAACCTTGGTGTATTCTTTAAAACCTTTTATATTTATCTCAGTCATTATTCGTTTCTTTCTATCATGTTTTCATTGGAACCCATGATGATGATTAGTTCGATCATGAACTAATTCGTTGTCATGGGGGTTTAGTGGACTTATTCATGAATTTTATGTGTTGAATCTTCTCGATGCCTATAGTGTGATTGATGTGATATCCTATCATGGTTGATTTAATTCGTTATAGGAGAGTAGCTAACTCCTGTAATTGTGTGTTAATTCTTGTTGAAGCGAAAGTGGAAATAAGAGTTTAGAACTTGCCATGTTAGCGTAGGTTTATGCGTGATAATATCATTCGTAATTAGTGTCATAATTCTAATCGTTTTATGACGACTATGTGATCAATTGAATGCTTGCACCTCAACCGTTATGTTTTATTCTTTATAGACATATGAAGACTTGGCATAATCGGGAGACTAAATGATTTCTATCTTTATTGTGGATATTGTTTAGGATGGTATTTGTGTAACGGAAGTTGGCTTATATCAGTTTTGTGTGTTCGATCAGGTGTTAATAAATCACATGAACAAGGCTAGGGATTTGGAGACTATAGATGGATTGTTTAAAGAAACTAAATTCCCATGTTTTATTTGCATAAGTAATTCGACCTAAATCTCAGTTCAAGCAGTTGATCATTAGTTATAATTCTTAGATAAATTTTAGTGATAACAACAATCCACTTTATTATTTGTTTTAGCATCGGAAAATAATCATACATTGGTGAGTGAATTAGCTAGACAATACAACGAGTCCCTGTAGGAACGAACCTTATTTGCTATCTGTATTACTTGAGATCACGTGCACTTGCGTGTTGAGTTGGTCGTAACAAGTTTTTGGCGCCGCTGCCGGGGACGCGGTTTTTTGTTTAGTTTCAATATTTGCCATCAGTGGTCATTGAATTTCGGTGACTAGGACGTTTTCATAAAATTTCTTGTTGGTGAATTTCAGGTACGTGTTGAGAGTTTATGCGTACACGAGCTCGGGCACGTAGAGACAAACTAGCTAGGAGAAGACTTGATTTCGGGTTAGAAGACAATCTTGAAGCAAAGGAAGTTATGGCAAATCAAGATCAAGCAGCGAAGGCTTTGAGTGAATTCTCTCAGCCGAAAGTGGAGGACATTCATACTAGTATTGTTCGCCCAGCTATAGGGTCTAACAATTTCGAGCTAAGGCCAAACATCATTCAGATGATTCAGAACACAGTCCAGTTTGGGGGTAGTCCTGCTGAAGATCCCAATGCTCATATTAGGGACTTCCTTGAGATCTGTGACACCTTCAAATTCAACGGAGTTACAGATGACGCAATCAGATTGAGGCTATTTCCCTTCTCTCTCAAGGATAAAGCCAAGAGTTGGTTACATTCTATGCCATCAGGCTCTATTACAACATGGGCAGACTGTGCTCAAAAGTTCTTGACCAAGTATTTTTCCATGGCGAAGACAGCAGCTTACAGGAATGCCATTTCTCAGTTTGCTCAGCATTCCCAGGAATCTTTGGGAGAAGCTTGGGAGAGGTACAAGGAGATATTGGCACGTTGTCCTCATCATGGAATGCCGGATTGGATGATAATCAGCAATTTCTATAACGGGTTGGGAGCTCAGTCCCGGCCTATGTTAGATGCAGCTTTTGGAGGTGCGCTATGGGCAAAAAGCTATGAGGATGCTTATAATCTGATTGAAATGATGTCGGCCAATGAGTTTCAGAATCCTACTCAACGCTTGCCACCTGCTAAAGTGGCTGGAGTTCTTGACTTGGATGCAACTACTGCTATTGCTGCCCAACTCAAAACGTTGACAATGAAGGTAGATACCCTTTCTAATCTTGGTACTAACCAGGTTGCTATGGTGTGTGAATTGTGTGCAGGGGTACATGACACAAATATGTGTGCTATCTCAGCTGAATCCGCACAATTTGTTGGTAATTTTCAAAGATCTCAGCAACCAGTGCCAAATTTTTATCATCCCAACAATCGGAATCATCCTAACTTCAGTTGGAGCAACAATCAGGGAGGTGCTCAGCAACCACAAAATCAGCAGTTCAATGTAAGGCCAAGTAATCAGAACTATCAACCACCACCTTATGCTCCAAGGCAACCATTCAATCCACCGGGGTTTCAACCATCTCAAGGAACTTCATTGAATCAGTCTGAGAAGTCGGAATTGGAGGAGCTTCGAATGATGTATAAGAGTCAGGCGGTGTCATTGAAAACTTTAGAGAATCAAATTGGCCAGCTAGCCAATGCTTTGTTGAACCGTCAACCAGGAACGCTTCCGAGTGACACAGAGGTGAATCCAGGCAAGAAAGATCAAAAGGAACAGGTTCAGGCAATAACATTACGATCAGGAAGAAGTCTACAAGGTCAGAACGAAGAAAAAGCAACCGAGGAAAAAAATGAAATTCCTGAGCAGGCCCTACGGCGCCGCGGCGCCGCCTCACAGTACAAAAACGGCGACGCGTCGCCGAGCTCTCTGGAGGAAAAACTTGAATTTTCAGTTGAGGTCGAATCTGGTTCTGATTTGCTTCCTAATGCTACTCCTTCAACTCCTATCATTCACAAGAGTGTTAATTCCCAAAAAGAAGTAGAAGATAAGGTGTTTCCACCTCCTCCATTCCCAAAACGAATTCAAAGGCAAAAGTTAGACAAGCAATTCGCTAAGTTCTTGGATGTATTCAAGAAGCTGCAGATTAACATACCATTTGCGGAGGCTCTTGAGCAAATGCCGAGCTATGCGAAGTTCATGAAGGGTATTCTCTCGAAGAAATTGAAACTTGAGGAGTTAGAGACCGTTGCCTTGACGGAGGAATGTAGTGCCATCTTGCAACAAAAGTTGCCTCCTAAGTTGAAGGATCCTGGAAGCTTCACCATTCCATGCACTATTGGAGACCTCTCATTCAGCAAATGTTTGTGTGATTTGGGTGCAAGTATTAATCTCATGCCCTTATCAGTTTTCATGCAACTTGGTCTTCCAGAGCCAAAGCCCACTACCATGACTCTACAACTTACTGACCGTTCTGTTACTTATCCGCGAGGGATAGTTGAGGATGTTTTGGTGAAGGTCGACAAGCTTATCTTTCCAGCAGACTTTGTTATTCTTGACTTCGAGGAAGACAAGAAGATCCCTATCATCTTGGGACGACCATTCTTGGCGACAGGCCGAACTCTTATCGATGTCCAAAAGGGGGAACTCATTATGAGGGTGCACGATCAAGATGTCACTTTTAATGTTTTCAATGCAATGAAGCTTCCAACTGACGATGAAGAGTGTTTCAAAATTGATATGGTCGACAAGGTGGTTAACCCCGCAACTCAACACTTGATAAAAGCTGATGTGTTGGAAAGAGTTCTTTCTAATGACTTGGAGGTGGAGACCGAAGAGGATGAAGAACAATTGCAATATCTTAATGCATCACCATGGAAGAAGTTTCAAAGTTCATTTGAATCATTGGGGTTGTCAGAATTGAAAAAGTCTCATTTTAGACTTAAGCCATCCATCGAGGAAGCACCTACATTGGAACTTAAGCCATTGCCTGAACATTTAAGGTATGCCTATCTTGGTGATTCTTCTACCTTACCTGTTATTATATCTTCTCAGCTTTCAGGAACAGAAGAGGAAAAACTATTGCGAATCTTAAGGGATTCCAAATCAGCCATTGGGTGGACTATAGCAGATATCAAGGGTATCAGTCCGTCGTACTGCATGCACAAAATTCCTTTGGTAGAGGGAGCTAACCCTACAGTTGATAATCAAAGGAGACTGAATCCTGTCATGAAAGAAGTTGTGAAAAAGGAAATTCTTAAATGGCTTGACGCGGGCATTATCTACCCGATTTCTGATAGCTCTTGGGTGAGTCCGGTACAGTGTGTGCCTAAGAAGGGGGGCATGACAGTGGTGACTAATGAGAAGAACGAGCTCATTCCTACGCGAACAGTTACGGGTTGGAGGATTTGCATGGATTATCGGAAATTGAACAAGGCCACTCGGAAAGATCATTTCCCACTTCCATTCATTGATCAGATGCTCGACAGATTGGCTGGACATCAGTACTATTGCTTGCTTGATGGGTATTCTGGTTACAATCAGATTTGCATAGCACCCGAGGATCAGGAGAAGACTACATTCACTTGTCCATTTGGCACATTCGCATTCAGACGTGTTTCTTTCGGGTTGTGTGGTGCACCAGCTACATTTCAAAGGTGCATGATGGCCATCTTCTCTGACATGATTGGAATTAATGTGGAAGTATTCATGGACGACTTCTCAGTCTTTGGGGATTCTTTTGATGAGTGCTTGGAAAACTTGAGTTTGGTTCTAAAACGTTGTGTGGAGACGAATCTTGTTCTAAATTGGGAAAAGTGCCATTTCATGGTACAAGAAGGTGTCATTCTGGGACACAAGGTGTCGTGTAAAGGTTTGGAAGTTGACAAAGCAAAGGTGGAGACTATTGAGAACCTTCCTGCCCCTGTCTCAGTCAAGGGTATTCGCAGCTTTCTTGGTCATGCGGGGTTCTACAGGCGCTTCATAAAGGATTTCTCAAAAATTTCTAAGCCGTTATGCAATCTTTTGGAAAAAGATGTGCCATTCAAGTTTGATGAGGCTTGTTCACATGCGTTCGAGATCTTGAAGAAGAAACTAATTTCTGCTCCAGTTATTACAGCTCCTGATTGGAGTCAACCATTTGCTTTGATGTGTGATGCCAGCGATTATGCACTTGGGGCCGTTCTAGGCCAAAGGAAAGAAAAAGTGTTCCACGTTATTTACTATGCAAGTAAAACACTAACTGATGCTCAGTTGAACTACACGACCACTGAGAAGGAGCTACTTGCTATTGTCTACGGGTTTGAAAAGTTTCGCTCTTATCTGCTTGGTACAAAGGTGACAGTTTATACGGATCATGCTGCCATTCGCTATCTCCTTACGAAGAAGGACTCTAAGCCAAGATTGATTCGTTGGGTTCTTCTGTTACAAGAATTCGATGTGGAAATCAAGGATAGAAAGGGGACGGAGAATCAGGTAGCTGACCATCTCTCTAGATTGGAAGATCATGGCAAGTCACCTAAAGACAACACGGTCATTAATGAGTTCTTCCCTGATGAGCAATTATTCAAAGTGCAAGATGATGAACCATGGTTTGCAGACTTCGTGAATTATCTAGTAAGCAACATCATTCCACCTGAGCTCTCTCATGCTCAAAGGAAGAAATTTTTGCACGATGTCAAGCAATATATTTGGGATGAACCGTTTTTGTTCAAGCAAGGAGCTGATCAGATTATTAGGCGTTGTGTTCCTTACGGTGAGACCGAGGCTATTCTAAGTGATTTTCATGCTACAGCTTATGGAGGTCATTATGCGGGTGAGAAGACAGCCACACGTATTCTTCAAGCAGGGTTCTATTGGCCAACTCTATTCAAGGATGCTCATCAGTTTGTGTTGAGGTGCGATCGATGTCAGCGAGTTGGTAATATTTCTCGTAGGGACGAGATGCCTCTGAATGTCATGATGGAGGTAGAGATCTTTGACGTGTGGGGAATCGACTTCATGGGACCGTTCATTCCGTCATGTGGTAATCAATATATTCTTCTGGCCGTGGATTATGTGTCTAAGTGGGTGGAGGTCAAAGCACTTCCAACGAATGATGCTAAGGTGGTGCTTAATTTTCTCCACAAGAACATATTTACTCGATTTGGCACTCCACGAGTTATAATCAGTGATGAGGGTACGCATTTTTGCAATCGGAAGTTTACATCTCTGATGGCACGCTATAACATCAATCATCGAGTTGCTACAGCTTATCATCCTCAAACCAATGGGCAAGCCGAGGTCTCTAATCGCGAAATTAAACGGATTCTTGAGAAGGTAGTTAGTCCTTCTAGGAAGGATTGGGCATTGAAGCTGGATGAAGCAGTGTGGGCTTATCGGACAGCCTATAAAACGCCGTTGGGAATGTCACCATTTCAACTAGTGTATGGGAAAGCTTGCCATCTTCCAGCTGAGTTAGAGCATAAGGCATATTGGGCATTGAAGAAGCTGAATTTTGATCTTACAGCAGCAGGTGAGAGGCGTATGGTTCAGTTGAATGAAATGGACGAGTTCCGTTTGCAAGCTTATGAGAACAACAAACTCTACAAAGAGAAAGTAAAAAGGTGGCATGATCGTCGGTTGGTTCTTAAGACGTTTGTACCCGGACAATTGGTTTTGTTGTATAACTCTCGGCTTCGGTTATTTCCTGGGAAGTTGAAGTCACGTTGGTCAGGCCCATTCACAGTCAAAACAGTTTTTCAACATGGGGCAGTGGAGATTTTTGACAAGTTACCGGAACAGTCGTTCAAGGTCAATGGTCAGCGGTTGAAACCATATTTTGGAGAGAAGTTGAATCGCGAAATTGAGACTGCGGTTCTAATTTGTGCAAATTAAGGAAATGGAGCTACGTCAAGCTAATGACGTAAAAAGAGCGCTTTGTGGGAGGCAACCCACTTGGTAGGTAGTTGTTTTGTTCAGACTCAGGAGTTACTAAAAAAAAAAAAAAAAAAAAAAAAAAAAGAGAAAAAATTTTCAACAGTGAGCAAGGCGCCGCGTCGCCGTTCCCCAGTGTAAATCTGGCGCCGCGTCGCCGAAGTCTCTGCCGAAAAAAAAAAGTCCCTGCCGAAAAAAAAAAAAGGAATTGATGTTGTAATTGTTGTTATATATATATATACCCAATCCCAACCCCATTAACCTTAACCCATCTCTTATCCACATCCCTAACCCTAAATTGCTCCTATATATACACTTATACACCTCCACCTATACATACACATTCCTTACAAATCTCAAACCCTATAAACACTCTAAATACATTCTCCATTCAATTCAATGGCATCCAAGCGACAAAGGGTGGTAATTGGTGGCGGTGAGGGTGCTAGTGGAAGTGCGGGTGGTGGTAGAAATCCTCTTTCTTCTTCTCCATCTGCTCATGGGGGTGGCAATGGTGGGCCTCAATTTATCTCTAATGAGGCTCGCGAGAGGTATATTGAATTGTTGGAGTGTCCTATTGCCCGTGAGAGGGGTCTTTTGCCTACTATAGATGATGGGAGGATGTTGGAGAATATTCAAGAGAGAGGTTGGGAGCGCGTTTGTGAGATTCCGGAACCTGTTCCGATGTCTGTGGTTCGCGAGTTCTATGCGAATGCTAGTGTGGACAAGAATGGTATTAGCCGGGTTCGTGGAGTTCGTGTGGATTATCGGCCGCGGGCTATTCGTCGTGTTCTCGAGCTTCCGGGTATTGATAAGGCTCGAGAGGATTGGTCGGGGAAGACTCGTGATGGTGTGGATCTTCAGATGATTATTCAGCAGTTATGTATTCCTGGTACTGAATGGAAGTTGAGTAGGGGCACTACTGAGCCCACTACGTTTGTATCGAAGGCCTTGAATCAATATGGGCGTACTTGGCACTCGTTCATCTGTGGCAACCTCATCCCTACTAGGCATTCGAGTGAGGTGACGGTTGAGCGGGCTATTTTGTTGTATGCTATATGCAGTAGAGAGTTCGTGGATGTGGCTAGTTTGATCCATCAGGGTATTCTACGATTTATGCAAGGGAGTTCTACTGCGGCGATGCCTTATGGTTCGGTCATTGCTAGGTTGGCTAGTTTTCATGGTGCTGTTTGGTCAGAGGCGGAGGCGGTGCAGCAGCCACAGGCAGTGCTAGATCATCAGAGTATAGAGCGGCTGGCTGTGTGGGCTGGTGGTGCGGCCGATGATTGGGGCCTTGGGTATGTAGTGCCGGAGGAGCAGCAGCAGCACGAGGAGCCTAGAGATTTTGTTGATCAGAGGCAGTATAGGCGTATGATGAGGCGTATTGACGCAGTGCACGATATGCAGGTGGGTTTTGCAGCAGATTTTAGTCAGTTTGCACAGGCTTTGAGCACGGCTTTCCGCGCTAGTGGAGTGGACGTGACTTTTCCGCCGTTTGGAGCAGGCGCTGGCGCTGTCTATCCGCCACCGGACACTCCCGATGGGAGTGCTTCGGACGACGAGTAGGTATGCCTTGCACTCTTTTGATTCTTACCTTCAATGTGGACATTGCAACTTTTAAGTTTGGGGGTGGGGATTAAAGGTGCATTTGTATTAGTTGTATAATAGATGTGTTGCATGTCATGTTAGGAGCATAATTGCATGTTAGTGTAGAGTGTTTTTGTTTTGTTTTTATGTATGCCATATAGGACATTCTGTTTATTGTGATATTTATGTTCATATAGTTGCATTTGCATTGCATAGCATGCATTTTTCATGATCCCTTAGAACGAGCTAATTCTGATTGGTAGATAGATGTCTAATTGGGTGTGGTAATGATGAATAGAGGGTTGATTTATAGTTTCCATGGAATTGACTTGCATGTTACGGAAACAGAATCTTTTCACTAGTCTCATTAGGTGCTTTTGGGCTAGGTTAGGGTCATGCCTGTTTGGATGTTTGAGACTTAATCACTTGATTATAATTAGAATTTTCGTTATTCCCTTGATGGCGTAGGAGCAATAAAGTCTAAGTTTGGGGGACACCAAGGATTTCATGCTAGTGTTAATTTTGGTCAATAATGGCTAGGCGTCAAATGGCTAGTAGCCGGCTCATTTTTATATGAGTAGTCTAGGGTTGGAATTGAGAATTCTCGTTCCAGATTGCATACATGAAAAAAAAAGAGAGAAAAAAAAGAAAAAAAAATGAAAAAAAAAACAAAAAAAAAAAGAGTCATGTAAATAGTGTAAATGCAAAATTAACCACGAGTGAGCTCTTTAATACTCGAGTAATTAAGTCTGAGGGGACTTAGTCCTAGTGACCTAAGGCTTTTATAGTCTGGGATCCACTGACCTAACACTCGCTACATGGGTATTATTGTATAAGCCTTTTGGGGTCTCACTCATTGCACGGTTAAATAAGCATGCGTAGTGTATATAGTATTTAGTGTCGTAGTAATAAAGCATGAATTCTTGGTTAACTTGAATAAGGATGGTGGTGTTCCTAGGTTATGAAGTGTCTACAGTCTATTCTGTTTATAAACCTGTGATTGTCTTGGCAAAGGATAGGTATGGTTTTTGACCTAGTGTTGGGAGCATTTCTGATGAGCATTGCACACACACACGTTTCTGTTCATGTATTGTTAGTATACGGGGGCTTAGTCGAGCTCTATTCGGATTTAGTTGCATTCTTTGAGGCAGCTGGTTGCTAGTTGGTTTTGGTCAGTTTAAAGGGGATTGTTGCATTTTCATATAGTTGCATTCATGTAGTTAGTTGCATTGTTAGTTGCATTATTAGATGGATTTTGTGGGTACATTCACTATAGGCCCTCACGAGACCTTACTCGTCCACTGGGGCTGCCTAGGGGTTTAAAGGGCTTGTTGCATATGCTAAATGCAACCGTGATCACCTACGGAAGTGGTACTAGGTAGTTGTAAATATTTTGTTTGTTATGCTTGAGGACAAGCATCGGTTTAAGTTTGGGGGTGTGATAAGTGGGTATTTTATCTACTTAGAACGTTTCCATTTAGCTTAAAACGATGGATTGTACTTGAGTTGTGGTGTTTTTGATCTCTTTTAAGGGTACTGTGCAGGGATAGCAATCACAGTTGTTAGAGGAACGAAGCGTAGCAATCGAAGTGCAAAACGGAGTTAAATTAAAGAAAAGGAAAAAATTTAAGTTGCTGGTCAGTAGGCTCGGCGCCGCGTCGCCGCAAATGTACTGGAGGCTGGCGCCGCATCGCCGTGGTGGAGGTCCTGGCGCCGCATCGCTGATTTTGTGCTTGAAGCCGGCGCCGCGTCGCTGTCTCGTCTGACCCGGTTTCCTGATTTGTTTTGGGTGAATTAAATAAAAAAAAAAACATTTCTTCTATGTACTAGCACCTGGAGGCCTATATAAGGGAAGTAAAGAAAACCCTAGAAAGGGGGAAAGAGACAGCTTGTTTTATGTACGTAGTTTCGTTTAGCACAAAGAAGGAAAGAAGGAGATAGTTCCCAATTTATTCTTGTATTCTTCCTAGTTTGTGGATGCTTAACCTTGGTGTATTCTTTAAAACCTTTGATATTTATCTCAGTCATTATTCGTTTCTTTCTATCATGTTTTCATTGGAACCCATGATGATGATTAGTTCGATCATGAACTAATTCGTTGTCATGGGGGTTTAGTGGACTTATTCATGAATTTTATGTGTTGAATCTTCTCGATGCCTATAGTGTGATTGATGTGATATCCTATCATGGTTGATTTAATTCGTTATAGGAGAGTAGCTAACTCCTGTAATTGTGTGTTAATTCTTGTTGAAGCGAAAGTGGAAATAAGAGTTTAGAACTTGCCATGTTAGCGTAGGTTTATGCGTGATAATATCATTCGTAATTAGTGTCATAATTCTAATCGTTTTATGACGACTATGTGATCAATTGAATGCTTGCACCTCAACCGTTATGTTTTATTCTTTATAGACATATGAAGACTTGGCATAATCGGGAGACTAAATGATTTCTATCTTTATTGTGGATATTGTTTAGGATGGTATTTGTGTAACGGAAGTTGGCTTATATCAGTTTTGTGTGTTCGATCAGGTGTTAATAAATCACATGAACAAGGCTAGGGATTTGGAGACTATAGATGGATTGTTTAAAGAAACTAAATTCCCATGTTTTATTTGCATAAGTAATTCGACCTAAATCTCAGTTCAAGCAGTTGATCATTAGTTATAATTCTTAGATAAATTTTAGTGATAACAACAATCCACTTTATTATTTGTTTTAGCATCGGAAAATAATCATACATTGGTGAGTGAATTAGCTAGACAATACAACGAGTCCCTGTAGGAACGAACCTTATTTGCTATCTGTATTACTTGAGATCACGTGCACTTGCGTGTTGAGTTGGTCGTAACAGTGGCTAAGGTGGAGGGCAGCGTCAGGGGTGATGTGCGATAAAAAAGTCCCACTAAAGCTGAAAGGGAAGTTCTATAGAGCGGCTATCCGTCCTGCGATGTTATATGGTTCGGAGTGTTGGGCGGCGAAGAAGGCCCTCGAGTGCAAGTTGGAAGCAGCTGAAATGAGGATGTTGCGGTGGTCCTGTGGTCGCACGATGTTAGATAGAATCCCGAATGTGGTTTTCAGGAGCGAGTTGGAGGTGGCGCCTCTTTCTACGAAAGTTAGGGAATGGAGGTTGAGATGGTTCGGCCATGTTCGTAGGAGGCTTCCGGAAGCCCCGGTGAGGAGGGTCGAGAGTCTTTCGGTTGTTGGGGTGGGGAGAAGAGGCAGACCGAGGAGGTCGTTGGAAGAACAGCTCAGGATGGATTTGAAGGCCTTAAACTTGGATGAGAACTCGACCGCAGATAGGAGTTGTTGGAGGCGCCAGATTAGAGTTGTGGATTCTCTCCTAGGGAGTGGTTCTGTGGTTGAGAGCCTCAGAGTTGGGCTCTCTCGGTTAGCGTTAGCTTAGAATCTTGGCTTTTCGTCTTCACATTGTCTGGTTTTGCAGGTGCAGGGAGCTTGGCCAGAGGTCTTCCTAGATCAGGAGAGGAGTGCCATTTGCTCGAGTAGGTAAGTCCCATGAGATCAAGGCCATGGGCCCAGGTTCGGTTGACTACTTTACTCATCCTTATCATCCTTGTACTAAATTCACATTGCTTTGTGGTGCACTAAGCCGGGGGTCTTCACGGAAACAGTCTCCCTACTGTTTAAGGTAGGGGTATGGTCTGCGTACATCTTACCCTCCCCAGACCCTGCTTCATGCGGGATATACTGGGTATGTTTGGTTTGGTTTGGTATTCTATCTTGAAATGCAACCTCTACTAAATCCTTTGCCTCTTGTTATAAATTATTAAAGAACCAAGTTATGGGATGATAAGCATTTTCATTCCATTTCTGGGATAAAAGTTTTGGAGTGAAGATGGGTTTAATTTTTATTCATTTTCACTTGCTTTCGTCCCAATAAAACTCGGAAGCACAAAAAGAAGTGAAAATGAAATTATTTACTTATCTTTAACTTAGTTCCTCCGCTATTTAAAACTCGGTAAGGTGTAAATGAACATTTAAAAAAATAATAATATATAGAGTGGTGTGAAAGTAATAGCCTTATGTTAAATAAATTATTTATTTATTAGTAAACTATTACTTATACATTAATTAGGACATTGTAAGTAAACTTTTTTCCTTAGAACATATATATTGGGCCTGTTTGGCTTAACTTATTGTAGGGAACTTATGGACCCATAAAAACTTATAAGGGGTTGTTCAACTTATAATTTACTAGCTTATAGCCCGTGCAAAGCACGAGTTACTTTTAAAATTATATGTAAATAAAATAGAGTATAATAATTTATTATGGATATAATTTAACTTTGTAATATTAACTAATAAAATTATTAGTAATAATAATAGCTATTTAATAAATGATATGTATTGATTAGAACTAATAATATAAAATCTTAATGCAAATTTGTTGTTGACGGGATTCGAATCTTCGATCTTTAGAAGAGGGATTAAATATAGAATATTCCTTATTATTAGATCCAACAACTATAATCTATTTACTAAATATCTAACGATTACTATTCTTTTAGATGGTTGAACCAAACAACCCAATTATACCTCTGTTTGCTTATTATATAATAGTATAGATAATTTAGATGTTGATAAATTAAATGTTATCAACGACGCACTTTTATGTTAATTTATTTTTTTGCTTGCTTTTTTTGCTTGTTAAATAATTTATATTTTTATATTTGTGTTTTTAAATGTATTTTTAATTTAAAATACTTGTTTTGCTATTATTGTGTTAATATCATTTTTTAAAATTTAATTTTAAAAATATTTCATCAACTTATAAGTAAATTTACCCAAATATTTATATAATTTATAAATATTCTTACACTTATTACTTATATATATGATGTTTTTACTTTTAACACAAAAGCTATTTATTTTAAGATACCCAAAACCACGGTGTATAGGCCAAGACCCAAAAGTGTATCTAAAGTCTAACTGACTGGTGTTTGGCATTGTTTAAAATAAGTTACTTTCGACTTAATAGAGGTGTTTTTAACTTAAAGGAGAAAGTAAAGTTGTTTATTTTAAGTTGAATGAATGTGTTTGATTTTACTTAAAGTTAATCGAGGATTTAATAATTTTGATTTAAAGTGATATTTGATTAAAAAAAATTTTAAATGCATAATATTTAAACTTTACAAGAATTGTGAAAAAAGAAAAAAAAAACTTCATAAGTCATAAGTCAAAAGTACCTAAATGAAACTTATGACTTAAAACAGTTTTTTAACTTAAAACCGGCTTAAAATCAAAGTAGCCAAACAGCACAAAACCTCCTTAAAGCTCAAAACTCCTTTTAAGGAGTTGTATTCAAACGGCCTCTTAGAGCATCTCCAATAGACTCTTTATTCTAGCTCTTAACTCAAAATTTGAGGAGAGAGAACAAAAATATAGCTCCAAAAGACTCTTAGTGGCTCTTAAAAATACTAAGAGCTTCTTCTCTCTCCTCTCTTTTAAGAGCAACTAGTAGCTCTTAACTTATATTTTATTAATAAAAAATTGATACTTCTCTCTCCTTTATTGAATGTTTGTACTAGTGGAAATGAAATATGTATAAAATATAAAATAAAGAGCAATTATAGGGAGTATTGTTAGAGTTGACTAGGGGTGTGTACGGGTCGGTTCGGCTCGGTTTTTACCGAAAACCGTTACCAAACCGTACATGTCGGTTCGGTTCGGTTTTTACCTATTAACCGTAACCGAACCGCTCGGAACGGTTTTTTTCGGTTCGGTTAACCGTTTGTCGGTTTCGGTTTTTTTCGGTTTTTTATTTTTAATACTTAATATCATGCTAGTAAAAATTATAAGTTTCTAATTTTCTTAAACCCACTATTCCTACTAAGGTGACGCATGTTTTAGCTTAAAGATGGTCATAAGATCAATTCATTTTTAAATTATAAAACTATAAAATCAAATTTTTTGACATTTTTAAATCTTTTTAAGTACATAATTATTTTTTGATAGATTATTAATAATTAGTGTAAAAAATAAGATGGGAAACTTTTGTAATTCAAGTTCTACTAGCTTTTGTCTTACTTCTTATATAAAATTCTATATTTATATAAGTATATAATATAAAAATATAAATTATTAAAATAATATATTTTCGGTTCGGTTTTTCGGTTCGGT
The DNA here is from genome assembly GCA_037693485.1 of Kitagawia praeruptora. Classification (NCBI taxonomy): domain Eukaryota; kingdom Viridiplantae; phylum Streptophyta; class Magnoliopsida; order Apiales; family Apiaceae; genus Kitagawia; species Kitagawia praeruptora. The sequence continues at coordinate 52,328,752 of CM075351.1, forward strand.
TATTGGGATAAAACCGTAACCGTTACCAAACCGTTCCGTCGGTTCGGTTCGATTACGGTTTTTTTCGGTTTTTGTCGGTTACGGTTTTTTTCGGTGCGGTTTTTCGGTTTTTCGGCTTTTCGGCTCGGTTTTATTTTGCTCACCCCTAGAGTTGACACACAAATCAATATATTAACTTGCTAAGAGCTTAATTGTTTATAATACATTTAGGAGTAAACTAGGAGACTCTTGTAAAAAAAAAACTAGGAGCTTCAGAAAAAAAATATTAAAAAAATAGGGAAAGCAAAGAGGAATGAAATGAAATTTCAGGTAGCACAGAGGTGTTGAGTTGTCATCCACAGTCTAACATACCAAGTAGGAGGTGGAAGCATTTCTCTCTTCCCACCTCATCCCCCTCTTTCTCTCTCAATACATCATCATCTCTCTCTCTCTCTCTCTCTCTCTCAATATATATATCTTTTTATTTTCATAGATACAGTATATATCTCTACACTTTGTTCTTGGTTGCAGCAAGAAAATGGGTTCAGAAGAATCAACTGTTGTCGGTGAGCTTCATTAAACTTTACCCTTTTAGCTCAATCTTCCTTTTTTTACTTGTAATTTCACGTTTCTTGATTTTATCTTAATGTCATATTTGTTACATTGCAATTGGGTTTAGTAAAGTTGAGTTCTTTATAGCTTTTTGTGCTTTTTCTTGATTAGGGTAAGACATATTTCAACAATATGTTGTATTTGAATTAATTTTTAAGGCATGTTTTATGTGTCTTGTTTTTATTTGATTTTGATCTTTGTTACATTGCAATTGGTTTAGTAAAGTTAGGGCTTTTATATGTTTCTTGGGTTTTTTCTTGATTAGGGTAAGAGAAATTTTAACATTTTGTTGAAGTTTGAATTTTGTTGTGTTTGAATTATTTTAAGGCATATTAAATGTTTATTGTTTTGTATTATTTTGATCTTTAGTACATTGCAATTGAGTTTAGTAAAGTTAGGATTTTTATAAGTGTTCTTAGGTTTTTTCTTGATTAGGGTAAGAGGAATTTCAACAATTTGTTGAAGTTTGGATTTTGTTGTGTTGGAGTTATTTCAAGGCATGAAGTATTGTCCATTTTTTATTTTACATGCTTGTTTTTGGGTGTTGATGGTTGTAGTTCAAGATTGCTTGTTGTTGCTCAAGCTGTAGTTTTTTTTCCACAATTGGAAATGAAGTTTTAAAGCTGTAGTATTTTTCCACAACTGGAAAGTTTTTTTCCATAATGTATTGATCTTTAGCATAGAGGGTTCAAGTTTAAAGGTTTCGGTTATGCTGTAACTGTGAATCTTGATATCAATGAATTACACAAACATGAGAGTAGCGGATGCTGCTTGTAAAGTTATATCTTAGGGTGTTGCTATGTTTGGATTTGCTTGTAAATATCTCTGTGTCTTTGAATTGTTTTCTGTGGAAATGTTTCCAGATGTTGATTTACATGGAATTGTTAAAAGTGAGGTGAACCAGCTTAATTAGATATGTTTGTGTTCTGTTTATTGTTGTACAAAATTTCGAGGTTGGATTCTTAATAAATTTATGGACTGTAAAGTTAATATGAATTATATATATATGTATTTCTTTAGTCATCTAGTATTATTGTCTTGAGCAGTGCTTAAACAAACTTGAATTTCGGAAGGCAGTGGAACATAAAAAACCTTCACCATTATTTATGTAAATCTTATTTTAATTCCAATCATAAGTAATTGCTTATGTATTTTTTAATTTGTTTTGCCTTTATACGCAAATGTACCAATCTGTGGAAACCTTTGAATTTCTTTCTTGTTGATGATTTTGAAAAAAATCTAGCTCTTACCAGGGGCCTTGGCTTCTTAGGTTTTATTCAAATATTATTGATTATTTTACAAAATACAAACATTTGGTTAAAGCTAATCAGGTAATTCAAACTTCATGACTACACTTATAAGTAAGCTATGATCGTAAGCTAATCTGTACATTGCACTCTTAAAAAGAATTCCACAAGAATATCTTCATTCATGCACACATGCATAGTGCATGGTGCTTCGGATTGGTGAATAAACGTGTTTCATAAATAGTAATGGAAGGCAGTGGCTAGTAGGAGAGTTCCGTTGATTCCCTTGTCCGAACCTAAAATTGGAAAATATCATACGTAGAAGTTCGTGTAGTCATTTACTATATGTAATCTAAAATCAGCAATGCATATTAACTGTTTACGTAATCAGAACGTATGTATGCATGTGTGTTGCTCACTTCAGGGATAACCTTTTTTCCTATATTTGTCGGGACTTGGGGTAGACTTGAGCTTGGAAGTGCAAAACGTATATAAATATAATGCGCAGACAGAAAAAATTATAAAGATACGTAAACTAATGATAAATCATGAAATGGAAATATATTTAAAGAAGAGTCTTTGAGATGTTAATTGGGAAACTTCTTCAAGTGAATAATGAAGCCTTAGAGCCATAATATTAATTTATGTACGGTCAAGAGAAGTTACGTGGGCGAGCCAATGAGTGATGATGTTGGCCATTTGTTTTTTAGTTCGTCACTGGTTCCAGCTTGGCCCTGATCTCTCTTTTATTATTCATGTTTTGCATGCATGCACACTGCACACACGCTGAAAGTTTGGCATCTTAATAGTAATATATTAGGTTGCTTTACTACATGCAAATAATAACCATAAATTGTTATCCATGAGAATTAAAATTTAGATTTCAAAAATTGAAGAGGCCGTGGAACACTAGTGAATATATAATATAACTGTTTATGCAATGGAAGTTCTCTTCTAAGGCTTTACAGCTTTTTGGATTTTGTATGTACACTTGAATGGCATAGAATGGTTTCCTGCATATTTCTGGTTGGTAATCCCCAGGTAGAAGCGCTAAATTGATTGCATCCTTATTTTGTTATACTCATTTCTCCTTATCTTGAATTTACGCACTTGTCAAATTTCATTGGATTTAAAGGACTTAATTTTGTAGCTCTCTTGAGTCTTGGTAGTCATGTTGTAATATCTATTTTAGCTGTAAAACTGGCCACAGAGGTGGTAAAAATTGAAGGAATATATTTATTACATTTTATGGAACTAGGTTATGTTGTTGGCATGCTTCCTATTGCATCATTTGTCAACCTATGCCATATTTTCATAAACTTTATAAGTAGGTGTTTATCAGAATCATCCACATAACATAGTCCTGGATAATTGACTGAACCTATTCAATTTCAGTGCCTCGGAGCTTCAGGTTACTGGAAGAACTAGAGAGAGGAGAAAAGGGAATCGGGGATGGAACTGTCAGCTATGGAATGGACGATGCTGATGACATATACATGCAGTCATGGACTGGGACCATAATTGGTCCTCCTAATGTTAGTTTTCTTCTTTATACTACCAACATTTTGCGTACAGACCTGGACATGAACTGTGTTACTTTTGAGATTTAAATATATACAAGGCAATCTAAAAGAAATTGGCTACCTAATTATTGAGCATTAACATACAGTGCTTGGAACCTTCTATGAACTGGTGTAGAAATGGTCTTAGGATTGAAAATCACATATCCACATGCTTTGGTTGTAATAGATGAAATACATGTTAAAGGAAACTAGTAAGTTGAGAAATAGTCCTGTTTTTTATTACCGGTCTGCTGTGATTATATTAATCTGTAAGAGTCTTTACAACCTGTATTAACAGTTACTGCACAGGTATCCTGTTTTTATAAATCCCTTACCCTAAGCACGTTAAAAACAGTAGCCTACACAGAGCTCTTGCTCTGTTGCCTTGTATGTTTTTCATATTTTGTGTTCATGAATATTTTATGGAGTCTCTGTATAGAGTTGTGCTAACATAAACACCTTGTACATTTTATATGCATTTCTGCATTTTATTCCCACTAATTAAAAATGCTGACGTGTGAAGGTAATGTCATACGCATTTTTAAGGATTTGCATGGTTGCACCGAACTACCAAAGGCTTTTATTCATAGACCAATCTGTATACAGTCTTAATAAATAACTCAAAATTTAACTTTCATAGTAAGAATGACAATAACTAACAGACCGTATGTTCTTTTAATTTAACTTCTTCATGTTTAATCCTTCTCTTTTTTATTATCTTCGAGAGCACATTTCAATTAAGAATTCAACCTAAAATAGGTAAGTTGATGTTAAAATGTTAATTTGTGAATGTCAGACTGTTCATGAGGGGCGTATCTACCAGTTGAAGTTTTTCTGTGGCCTGGAATATCCTGATAAGCCACCACTTGTAAGGTTTGAGACTCAGATAAACATGAGTGTTGTTAACTACGAGACCGGTGAGGTAGGTGCTGCATCTCTATACCCTATTTACATTATTTGCCATCCTAAGTTGCAAGATGAGCTTACTTGACTCCAACTTACAGGTTGAACCTAAACTGTTTCCCATGCTTGCGGATTGGCAAAGGGAGTACACAATGGAAGACATTCTAATGGAGCTGAAGAGAGAGATGATGTCTTCGCGAAATCGAAGACTTGCTCAACCTTCAGAAGGTATTTACCTTTTACTTAGGTTGTAGCTTCAGGCAAAGTAGTGTATATGGGTGTGAGCGTAGTCCGGTCCGGGTATGTGTGTCCATTGTTTATGTGTGCTTGCCTTTGTTTTTACTTATGATATATGATTAGAACTCTTACTTCTTGTTAATTATCCATTTGGGTGTAACTGTAACCTTTTGGCATCATGTCTTGATTGGGTTAATTCAAGTGATACTAGTGTTTTCAAGAGATGTGGTATAGGAGTAGTGATAGGACCACTGGATGTGAAAAGGTAAATGGATTGACCTCTTTTAGCTGGATGTGCTCAATGAAGATAAGATGAAATAATTAGTTGAAAGCCAATGTACTAGGGTGTAGCAGATAAGTTATAAGCAACTGTACTCTGGATGTTTTCCCTTGTAGCAAGCAAGGCCTTGTCAGTTAACTATTTTAAGTATCCAAGGATGTGGTACATGAGCGGTGCTTGGTGAGAGTTGATAAAACATGGTGTCTAAAAAGGGTGTGAAAAAACTTTAGGCGGCTCTGCTGTATATTGGCCTTCTAAATTAAATAATATTGGGATATTATGAATGGTACCCTTCTGGTATTGGCTTTTACGAATGGTACCACTATATATTTTTGACTTACGAGTGGTACCATCAAGGTTTTGGCTTCTCAATAAAAATGCCCCTCCGTCAATAGAAAGTTAATGAAACGTTAGTTAAACAGTAATTTTAATTAATTAAGTATATAATCAGCAATTAAAAAATAAAAAATATTTAAAACTATATAGAGCCGTGTAAACAGATCGGGTTATTCAGATAAGCGGATAAAGACTGAGGGGTTAGGGTTCCAAGGAGGGGAAGAGAGAAATCAAATTCGGGCCAATCAAGTACTTAATTGGGTGGTGAGGAAAGTAGGAGGAAGGCTGTGGAGAACAGAGGAGAAGGCGGGTGATTGGCAGGGTTGGTGGTGAAAGAAAGGGGCTGCGGTGGAGGTGATTTAGTGGGGAGGAGGAGGGATGTAGAGGAGAGGTTGCAGACGGGTGTTGTAGAAAAAACGGAGGAGATGGTCGGGAACGATGTAGGAGAAAGGAGGTGATGGTTGAAGGAGAGGGGTGGACTGCGAGCGACAGTTGGAGGTTGGATTAGTGGACGGTGATGAATTGGTGGAGTCGAGAAGGGGACGAGGTGGGTTGAAGGTAGTGGTTGAGTGAAGAAGATTGTGAAGGTGTGGGGCGGTTGAAAGAAACGGGGTGTTGCAACGGTGGGGTGGAATAATAGGTGGGTCGACGGACGGAGAGGAAACAAAAGGGAGGGGGAAATGGGTGTATTTTTTTTTTTTTTAGGCAAGATTTCATTAGTTTGCAACTAAAACATAGGGAAACTGCATAAGGAGTTTGGACAACCCTCCACTGTTGTAATTAGATGGTCAAACAAATGAATGACCAGTTCATACACAAAGCAAACACATAAATCCTTCTTTTCTTCATCTAGGTTCCCACTCTTAAGAATCACAATACCAAAGCAAAGCCCTGTGATCAAAAGGGCGGCAAGATCTTAATAGACTTAATTCTAGTCGATACAGGTGGGACTAGGGGAGACAGATGTATTTTTGTTTGGAAGATTTCGAATCCCATGCGAGGCCAGAAGGCTTCAAAGGTGATAAGGTAGGTGGCACCCTCCTGAGCAGACATCACTGATTTCTTTGTTTTGAGAACATTCACAGTTTGAAGCTCATAGCGTAAGTCATAGGAAGAATGTGTGTTTTCGTGAAACATGTGGAGAGCTAACTGAGAGAGAGGAAGGGACAGCTTAAATCCAGAATCAGTGTAGGGAGAACATATGTGGGAAATGGGTGTATTAGACTAGTGTTTTCAATGTATTAAACGTTTCATTAACGTTTTGCTAACGGAAGGGCATTTTTATTGAGAAACCAAATTCTTGATGGTACCACTCGTAAGTCAAAAATATGCAGTGGTACCATTCGTAAAAGTCCCAGAAGGGTACCATTCATAATATCCCAATAATATTTGAGGGAGTGAGTTACAGAGCAAGGTTGCCCCCCTCACGTAGGCTTTACTAGACTAAAGAGGGGTTACTAAACCTTCATATGCCCACTAGAGGCAAAAATATGAGAGCCTCACCCACTAAGAGATGAATAATTCCTATAGCAAGAGTTGAACCCTTGATGAGCAATGCCAATGGTCAGTGGAGCTAGAAGCCACTTGTGCATTCTGATTTATCTTTACTAGGTTTTTATAAATGCCTAAATGGTGCAAGATGCGTGTTGCTACTGAATCATAGTGCATGTTGCGTCGGTTTAATCAAATTGATCATAATATATGCAAGCGTTTCATTTACACCAGTGCTTGCTATTTGCTTTCATTATGTGAGATCTTTAACTATAAAATTCTGTTACTATTTGACAGGCAATGACGAGGAGGGAAGGATCGACCCCAAAGGGGTAATAAAATGTTGTATCATGTAAGTGGGAGAGAAGTTACAAACTGGAGATGTATATAAAGTACATGCACTAGACAGTTGCAGCTGCAGCTGCAGGGCATATTATCTTTCTGTTATACATGTTTGTAATTTGATATAATAACTTAATCAGACAGATGCTTTCTCGTTTTATCAGAATAAATTGGTCTTTGGAAAATCTGACAGCGTGACTTTGATGCACTGCTCAGATGTGTATCATTTATAGGTTAAAAGTTTACACACTTCTACTTATGGCAAGAGTGTGTTGTCAAAAATAATTTTTTTGCCTCTTGCGCTGTTGAGCACTCTTGCGTAAAAGTATAATTGCCAGTGGTTATTGAAGCTTACCTCTCAAGTCTTGTCATTCCACTCATCAAAAATGACTTGACATTTAAAATAGATTGTTATAGAATTGTTATGCCCTACTTTGAATTGTCCAGTTAATTTGCTCAAGTTGCAGAACGGTAGTAGGTCTAAACATTCATCAATCAGAATAATAAGATTGTATTTCATTCATTGTTGCAAAGTATTTACAGAGAGACTACATGAATAAGAAATGCAGAAAAGAAGTGAGTAGGAAGTATGCTAAGCTCTAGTATTTATACTAGAGTTTGTTACAAAAAACGGTTACGATAAGTAGTTCTTGATCACTGATAAGCTGACTTGTATGTTGACTTGATAAGCTGTATAATGTATATGTCTAATAGCCCTCCCTCAGATTGAATGTGGCTGAAGAACATTCAATCTAGAAAGACGATTCCAATGAGCCTGTCTGCCAAGGCCTTTGGTGAAAACATCAGCTAATTGAAGAGAACTAGGCAAGTAAGTTGGTTGAATGAGTTGAGACTGAACTTGCTCACGAACAAAATGGCAATCTAAAGCAAAATGCTTTGTTTTAGGATGGAAAACAGGTTCTGCAGCGATGTCTAAAGCAGCTTGGTTGTCACTGTGAATAACAGTAGGAAGAGATTGAGGAATTTGCAATTCAGATAGCAACAAATTTAACCAGGAAAGTTCACATGCAGTGTCTGCAATAGCACGAAGCTCTGCCTCAGCAGTAGATCGAGAAACCACTTTCTGTTTACTCGAATGCCAATTAATAAGAGAAGAACCAAGCATTAAACACATTCCTGTGACACTTTTCAGCATACCAGTAGAATCAAGATTTGAACCCCAGTCACTATCACAATAAGCCTCTAACTTTAGAGTAGATTCTGCAGAAAAGAATAAACCTTGAAAAGGTGTTCCTTTCAAATAACGAAGGACACGTTGAACTGCTAACATATGTGGAACTCGAGGTGTTTGAACAAACTGACTGAGATGATGAACTGCATAAGCAATATCTGGACGGGATACTGTAAGATAAAGAAGTTTCCCAATGAATTTTCTGTAAACAGAGGGATCTTCAAGTAATACCCCATCATGTGGTGAAAGCTTATTATTAGTATCTAGTGGTAGTGACAAAGGCTTGGAATTTTCTAGACCAGCTTCAACAAGTAGGTCATGAACAAATTTATGTTGGTGTAAATATAGACCTTTGTCAGTACGATGAATTTCTAAGCCAGGCCAATCCCAAATCTTTAATAGTAAAGATGTCATGTAAAACAGTTTTAACATGACTGATAAAACTAGAACTGTTTCCTGTGAGCAAAATATCATCAACATAGACTAATGCAGCAACAAATGTGTCATCAGTCTTGTAGACGAAAAGAGAATAGTCAGCTACTGTTTGAGTAAAACCTATGTCAAGTAAAACTGAGGCCAATTTCTCAAACCATACTCTAGACGCCTGCATCAAACCATAGATAGATTTTATGAGCTTACAAACAAAATCAGTTCCATGTAAAGGGTGTCCTTTAGGAATCTCCATATATACCTCTTCAGATAAATCGCCATGTAAAAAGGCATTGTTCACATCGAGTTGGTGAATATCCCAACGTTTGACAGCAGCAATAGCTAACACAGTTCGAACAGTTGCCATTTTGGCAACAGGAGAAAAAGTATTGTGATAGTCCTGTCCTGCAATTTGTGTGTAGCCTTTTGCTACTAATCGAGCTTTGAATTTATCAAGAGATCCATCAGCTTGATACTTAACTCGATAAACCCATCTACATTTTACAACTCTTTTTCCAGGAGGGAGAGAAACAATACTCCAAGTATTATTAATTTTTAAGGCATGTAGTTCTTTGTCCATGGCTTCAATCCATCGAGGGTCAGAAATGGCTTCTTTGTATGAAAAAGGTTCATGAATAGTTGCAGTAGAGTTGGCTGCACAAGCATAAAGAGTAGAAGGTGGAGAATAATGTGAAAAATTGAATTTGTTAGAATCTATTGGACAATGCAATAAAACTGCATTGGATTTAACAGAAGTGGATTTAGTAGAAGTGTAGTCTTTCATCCATACAGGTTGAATTTTGCGTCTGAGAGACACTCTTTGAGATGTTGTAACAGGTAATTGAGGATGAGAACAATCTTGTGAAGAAGGATTATGAAAGGAAACTGTATCATTGTTGCCATCTAAATTGTCAATAATAGTGTTGTCAACAGTGGTCTGAGGATTGTCAACATCAGTATTATAGACAATATCAGTGTCATGATAAAAAGTATCCAAAGGTGTGGAAACAATATCAGCATCTCCATCATAAGTAATTTCAGGAATAGTAAAAGGAAAAATATGGGACTTAGACATGTGTTGTGCAAAAGGAAACTGATCTTCTGTGAAAACAACATGTCTAGAAAAATGAAATTTTCCTGTGCTAATATCATAAAGCTTGTAGCCTTTTTGAACCATTGAGTAACCAAGAAAAACAGTTTGGACTGCCCTTGGTGAGAATTTATCCGACTCATGAACTGACATGTGAGCCAAACAACCAAAAACTTTCAAATGAGAATAGAGAGGTGGTTTACTGTATAGTTTTTCAAAAGGTGAAACATATCCTAGAACTGAAGTGGGTATTCTATTAATGAGATAAGTAGATGTAAGAATACAATCACCCCAGAATTTGGATGGAAGATGAGCTTGAAACATGAGTGCTCTAGACATTTCAAGTAAGTTTCTATGTCTTCTTTCAACTCGTCCGTTTTGTTGAGGTGTATATGGACAAGTGGTTTGATGGACTGTGCCTTGAGATGAGAAAAATGAAGCTAAATCATGGTTGAGGAATTCACCACCATTATCAGTTCGAACAATTTTAATGTTTGTAGAGAATTGAGTATGAACATAAACAAAAAAATCCTTAAGAGTTTGAATAGCATGTTGCTTTGTAGGCAAAAGAACAGTCCAAATGCCTCTAGAAAAATCATCTACAATTGTCAAGAAATATTTACAACCATCATAAGTGGTGGTCCTATAAGGACCCCATATGTCACAGTGTATAAGATCGAAAGGAGACATAGCATGAGAAGTACTTGAAAGAAAAGGCAATTTACATTGTTTAGCCAATGGACAGGTACTACAAGAAATGTGTTTAGTTGTAACAGAAATATCTTGTATTCTGGACATAACAGTAGTTGGCACATGGCCCAAACGTTTGTGCCAAAGGAAACAATCTTGAGAATTAGAAACAGTAAAAACAGAGTTTGGAGGACTGTTGAACAATTGATACAAGCCCTCCACAATGTTACCAAGAACCAATCCCTTCATCTGGCATTGGTCCTGCAAATAACATGCAGTAGGAGTAAAAAGAATGGCAGAGTTCAGTTGTGAAGACAACTTAGTGATTGAAAGAAGATTAAATGTGAAAGTAGGTATATGCAATACCTCTGTTATCAGCAGTTTTAAGGGATGAATATAAATTGAACCAATGTGAGTTACCATTGCAGTTTCTCCATTGGGAAAATTTACAGTTAAAGGTTTAGGTAAAATATGAACATCTTGCATGCATTGAAAATTACAACACATGTGATTTGTAGCACCAGTGTCTATAATCTAGGTAGTAGGAGAAAAGACAGAAGAAGCCAAAGAATATATGGTACCTGCCATCTGAGCAGCTAAGCTGAAATGTGGTGAAGTAGGATTTCCAACAAGAGTATTAGTGTGACACCCCCCAAATCCGGGGTCAGGAGATTTGGTTGTCACGCGAAAATCCTCAAAATAAAACATCTGTTTAATAATAATCATTCACTTGTGATTGTCCAACACTGGAAATATAACATCTGTGACCCCAAACATACCAAGATCTTTTAAGGTTATAGGGCTAGAAACAAGAATCCAAATTCCATAAAAAAAACATTCCTTCTTTACAACATCCTTTTTGATCAAATCTTAAACCACTGGTATAACTTCGATAAGAAGTATGCCAGGCTAACTAGACTATCACATAATAATAATAATTATTAGAACTCAATTATATAAAATAGATCTTACACTAAATCCAGACATCCTGAGCCAAGTCATCTTCGAAATAGCATCATGCTTCTTCTCTTTCTGAACTGAGCGGATAAATCTCGCCAAACCACCTTACTGAAATGTTAGGATTTACAACAGCAAGTATGAGCGAAAGAAATGCTCAGCAAGCGTATAAAAATTTTGATATAAAACCAGGATAAGTGGGGCATCAAATCAACTGAAATGTAAAACAGTTTATAGAGAAAACTGAACCAACAACTGTGATATACTTCAAACCATAACTGAAATCATTTGGCATATCGTAAAAATGAATCATCTGCCAATTCACAATATAATATAGCCATTCGGGCGATATGGATTGGATACACTTATATAACTGAAACACCATTGCCCCCTGATCAGGTTCTAAGGCAATGGGACCCTCTATACTCCACCGGTATTCTTTTTTTTTTTCCGTGTGTGTATAGTTCGGATTTCTGGGGTACCCAAAATAGGCAAGTAATGTTAGCCTATAGGAAGATGGAATGGTTACCATATCCTCTTTAAATATAGCCGGACCAACTACGACATGTGGCCTCCTATGCTTTACTATTTTCCAATCCAATAGAGCAATTTCCGAATTCAACAGGAAATGCTTAGTTTTAAATACAGGTCATATCCTATTATTACTACGATAATAAGGATATGAAGAGTTTTTCTTACACAATTCCCCACATCAAGGGTACAATATCAAGCAACTGTGTTTGCACAAGAATATTTAAGAACCACAAATAGCTCTGAACAATAACTATTTGTCATGATATGAATAAATAAAACAAAAAAACAAAAAAAAATAAAAAGTGTTTAGGATGATCAAGAAAATACTTGCCTCTGGTCCTTAGTTGTTGCGTAGCGCCGAAGTAATACAACTATCTTCTTCTATCTCACGTCATCACATCCTCTGTTGATCACTCGTTGGTTTGACGCTCTTGCGATTGCAACGAGTCTGATCCGTTGACATCGAGCCTGCGCGTCTATTTCTATAGTCAAACATAAGCTGGTACTTCAGTCTTCAGACGACAATTCTGATATTTTACTAACGCTTATAAACTCAATTCGAACGTAGTAACCATGCTTACCAATATCTCTGCCAGAAGAAAATAATTGGAAATGTCCCCTTTGAACATAGACGTTTTCCCGGTGTTAAAACACCTCGCAAGTAAACCAGCAATTCCACAAACAATACTTTCATCTCCAACCTTCTTTATTACAATCCACACAATACTGCATCCATCTCCAACCTTCTTCATAACCCACAAAGAATATTTCATCCACCTCCAGCTTCCTTTATTAAACATAAACTTATCTCCGCTGACAAACCTAAGTCAATATTCAACAATTAATCCTTGCGAAAATAAACGATATCACCATCGTTGCTAGTAAATCAAAGAAACCATCATCTACTCTTAATGACATCTTATAATATAAACCATATAAACAATTAACACACATTAACTATATATCGGTCACAACTCAATTTATAACCTAACCTTTGATACTTAATACCTTTGACAATTTACATCGCACGTATAAGGACTCCATAATTAGATCACATAATCACATAGCACGTAATTCACATAGCAGATACGACTTACAAATAAAAGAGCATTCAAAGTATTTTTAGAATATTTAAAAATATTTTTAAATCACTTAAAAGAATTTTAAAAGATTTAAATACCCTTTTTGAATCAAAAACGATTTCTAATAAACCTTCTGGGTAATTATTGGATCCCCAAAATATTTTAATAAATATTTAATCCGGGTTTATAAATAATTTTAGAATTTAAAAACTATTTTTACCGTTCCCGGATTATTTTTAAGATTTAAAACAATTTCTTTCTATTTTAAATCACTTTTAACAGAAAATTGGTTAATAATCCTAAATAAATTAATTAGAATCAAGTAATAATTAATTAATAAAATTATCTAATAAATAATTACGTTTATTAGATAATCAAATTAATTAAATCATTATTTGAGATTAATTAATATAATTAAAAGAATTTAATTCTTAATTATTTTTGAATTAAAAACAATTAAATAAAGAAATAAAGAAAAAATAAAAACAGAATTCAGAAATAAATTCTGGATTTATAAAACATTTTCAGAAAATAAAATTTCTGAAATTTATAATTAAATTCAGAATTATAAATTAATTAAAGTAAATAAAAGTAATTAAAAGTAAATAAAAGTAAATAAAAGTAAAAGGTAAAAAGTTAAAATCACTTTGTTTTTCACCACACAGCTGAAGATGGATTAAAAACGGGTCAAGAAAACGGGTCATGAAGAACGAATCCGGGTCGCCAAGAACAACCCGCCGGAAACTGGGTTTTCCAGAATCCGGCCGGCGTCCGGCCACCGGAAAAACGCCGGACTTAGCAATAACATACGGTTTCTGCAGCTTGTTCCCTCTAATAACGATACCACATAACAACAACGTTGTTAAATCAATCACAACGATCGAAACTCGACCGAAAACGACCAACCGTGGCCATCTCCGGCGAGCTCGACCCAAAATTCCGGTGAAACTCCGATTTGCTTAAATCGGAAACTAAACTCCACGATTTATATACCAAAATGAAGCTAAGCACTTGTACAATCGAACCCCTAACCTCTTAAACACAACATATCATCACAAGGAACGGTATAATCCTTTGAAAATTCGGTTTAAAAACTTAATTCGTATATCACCAAATTGAACACAAACGTATCAATTGAATACATCAATTAACTCCCTAGGATCATGGGAAGCTATACAAACCATCAAAACAATCAACAAATCTCTTAAACAAAAAGCCCCAAATTTTGCACATAAACCCTAGAATTTCGAACTAAAACAGAAATTTGAAATCAGCACATACACGCATATACACACCCACATATTCAGGTAGTACAACATATGAGATTAAATTTGGTTATTCATATGAGAGATTTGGATCCCGAAATCACCTTAAAAAGGCTGATTGATTCTCAAGAACTATGAAGAACACTTCAAAGAATTTCCAGAAAAATTAAATCAAAAATCTGATTTTTGATTATTTTAATTAAAAAAATAATAATCTGCTGCTATTTATATAAATCAAAAATTAATACCCAGAAATATTTTTAACCCCTAATTAAAATCATTAAGCCTTAAAAATAATTTTTATGGGATTAAAATGTAAAAAATTTATTTTTAAACAAATATAATATAAATGCCAAAATTCCCCAAAAATTATGAATATTACAAAAATTACAACATGATGCATTTTTAAACATCCTATTATTATATAAAAATAATTTTATGGAAAACAGGGTCTCGAATACAATATAGGGGCTGCGTCCGAAAATTAAAATGCAAAATATAAAAATAATTTTATGGAAAACAGGGTCTCGAATACAATATAGGGGCTGCGTCCGAAAATTAAAATGCAAAATAACTGTATTCTAAAAATATAAAAATTACAGAAAAATAGAATAAAATATTCTATGATACACAGAAGTCACATAACACGTATGGGATAATTTTCCTATTTAATAAAAATCATAACGCGTTTAAATGCATAAAAATTAAACTAACACAAAGTAAAATCAACTAAAAATATATTTTAATATAATAAATTACAGAAAAATATAATAAAATATTCTATGATACACAGAAGTCACATAACACGTATGGGATAATTTTCCTATTTAATAAAAATCATAACGCGTTTAAATGCATAAAAATTAAACTAACACAAAGTAAAATCAACTAAAAATATATTTTAATATAATAAATTACACGAAATTTTTCGGGTCGTTACAATTAGCATTGATAGAGCCAGTGTTTCCAGGGACTTTGTTGAGACTTTGCATGATAGTGTTGAGCTGAGATTGTAGTTCATCCATTTTAGTTGATAACTGAGAAGAAGTTGATGAATCTTGAGAAGTAATCTGCACAGCATTAGCATTAGTAGCATTTGTAGCAGTAGTAGACTTCTGAAACCTATTTTGAGAAAATGTTTTCTTCTTCCCTTTGTTATTAGGATGAAAAGGGTGATCCAATGGATATCCAACCAGTTTATAACATTTATCTTTAGTGTGTCCTTTAATATGACAATGTGAACATTCAACAACAGGTGGAGATGCCCTGTCACTGAACCTGTTTGACACATAAGAAGACTGAGAAGTAGATTGTTGGGGCATGTTAACCATTAAAGCCAAAGGAGAATAAGCATGATGAGTTTGTCTCTGTTTCTCTTCTTGCTTCAACAACATGAAAGCTTGATTTACAGTGGGCCAAGGGGACATCATCAACAGTTGGCCTCTAGCAGCAGTGTAGCTAGTATGTAAACCCATGAGAAATTGAATCAATCTAGTCTTTTCAATTTGAACTTCCCACTCTTTATTTGCAGAACAAGTACACTTGATAGGAGGTTCCAAAGCCTTTAGCTCATCCCAGAAACCTTTTAGTTTGTGAAAATAGAACTCAATAGAGTCATTTCCTTGTTCCAATTTGAACAAATCACGCTGAGTTTCATAAAACTTATGCCCACTCACAACAGAAAATCGTTCATTAAGTTCTGTCCATACATTGAAAGCACTATCCATATAGTTCATGCTGTTACTAATGTCATCAGAAACTGTATTCAGAATCCATGTTATAACCATATCATTCACTCGATTCCAATGAACCAAAAGAGGTGAATCATCTGCTGGAGCAACATATTCTCCATTGACAATTACAAGCTTGTTCTTGGCAGACAAAGCAATTGTCATGGAACGTTTCCAGGATGCATAATTTTCAGAACCAAGCAATTTCTTAGAAATCAAGATCATTCCAGGTTGATCATTATTATGAAGATACAACGGATGAGTATTATTGTCAATTGACTCGGGATATGAAGATACTACAGTCTGGTGATTATGAACATTTTGTGGATTTGATGTGTGTGTAGTAGTATGAGAACGAGTATTAAGAGCTGGATTAGCCATAGGAGATGGAGTATTTAAGATTGCATCAACATATGAACGAGTATTTGATGAAGATGAATCGTGATTAGGCATTCAACATATAGATGAACATATGAAAAAGATCAATGTTTACAGGATAAAGAATCAAGAAACAAGATCAAGAACGAAAGAGATTGCTAATCAACGAGAGAGATGCAGAAATCTGTAGAAAACATCTAATATAGAGATAACATTGCCATAATATTATGATGAACAATACTAGAACTACAAGCTTGTATATTACTATAACTATTGATAAGTGGATTTTATATCCACTTGGAACATTCTATATCGGCTTAAATTGATTGTTTTGGACTCAAGTTTGTGTAGTTTTGATGTGTTTTGTGTAGTTGTGCAGGTTTCCAAGAATATCTAAGCTTTTGTCGTTTTTGGAGATTTAATTGATTAAAATTCGGATTTTCCGGGAAGGCTGCGCAGCTTATACTGTTTTGGCCATATCTGGAGTTCTAGAAGTCCGTTTTCAGCGATCTTACTGCCCACGCGAAGCTTGAGAGATTTTCTACAACCTGGGATAGGAAACAAGTGCAAGAAATAAGCTGATTAAAGGCACGCACGTAATCTTTATTAAAGAAGGCTGGGAATTTACTGTTTTGCCCTTTTTCTAATTCTAATTGTATTCTGGGCAGTTTTGGGTACCTTCTTTAAATCCTAATTGTAATAGAAGGCAATATCTTGCTGGGCAAGATTTGTAGAGCCTATATAAACACATCATACCATTGTAAATCATAGCAGTTGATAGCTATAACAATTCATAGCTAACAATTCATAGCTTGTAATCGTATCAAGGTACTTTCGATCTTCAATTCTTTTTCAATATTATGTTTTCATTAATTATTATTATTATTTTGTTTTCTTCTTTAATTATGTGTAACTAATTCTCTAATCTGAGGATTGGGTAGTATTCCTTGGTATTCATGTGTGTTTAATTATCTGTGATTTTCTTGCTTTGCTGATCTGTTATTGAGGGCTTAACACAATTAGGGGAGTCATGAACCTTTGATTGGATTTTAGGGATTGTAATAACTTGGAAGAGGAGTTGCAATTTTAGTACACGATTTAACAGACATAACTCGAATATTTGATTGGGAGATTAATAGGAGAGTTGTGAGACTTATAATTCTTGGTGCGTGATAGTTTATGATTGTACTCTGATTGTATCACGGAAGTGACAATTAAGGTGTAGTTGTAGACACTATATTGTATCTTGGGAGAGAACATTATAACCTTAGAAGAATTGTTTTCAGCAGAGTAAGAACGTAGACATCACATAGATATTGAATGTGCATTGAGACCAAGTGAAGAACCCCAGTTCTTGGATTGTTTTCCTCATATATTTTCTTCTCTATTGATAATTAGTTTAATTTTGTTTAGTTTAATTTAGTTTATAAACACACCAAACATTCTTCTACACTTCTAAATTGTGAGAGATAAAAACTTGAACTCGATATTACAATTCAGTCCTTCCCTGCGAACGAACACACAAGAAATACTACTAACAAATTGGCGCCGCTGCCGGGGAAGGCAGTATAGTTGAGTTTAGGTTAATTATTTCTTATTGTTTAGATTTTAATTGGTTCCACAAGTTGTTTTGTTGGTGATTTTCAGGTGTATGCTACGTTCATCTTGCGTTAGAAAGTTGGAATTTGACCCTGAAATCGAGCGTACTTTGAGAAAGATAAGAAAAGATAAAGCTAAAATGACGGACGCTGAGAATGTTAACGCGAATGTTAATGCAAATGTTAATGCTGATGCTAATGTTGATCAGACTTCTATTTGGGACCATGAGACACCTAATCCTGCCAATTGCATGTACAAAACTCCAGAGATTGGTGCAACCCAATTCAACATTAACCCGAGTTTAATTCAGATGATCAGCAATCAAGCTTTTGAAGGAGATATTGAATTAGAAGACCCACACAGACATCTAGAGCGTTTCGTGCAGATGTGTGGCTCATTCAGAATCAATGGTGTTACAAGTGATCAGATTCGTCTCCATATGTTTCCCTACTCTATTAAGGGAAGAGCTTTGGAATGGTTTCAGCAACTTCCAAACACTGCGGTTGTTACATGGGATAGTCTTTCTACTGCATTCTTGTCCAAATATTATCCTTCTGACAAGACGCAACAACTGAGGACTATGATTATGAGTTTCAAAGCACAACCGGGTGAAGGTCTATATCAGGCATGGGAGAGATTCAAGGCACTGTTGAGGAAGTGTCCACATCACGGCTTGGAAGATTGGCAGATCATCAGTACTTTTTATGGGGCCATGAATGCAGATATTCGTTTGAGTTTGGATGTGGCTGCTGGTGGAAATTTCAAGAAGGCACCAACTACACAGTCTAAAGCACTCCTTGAGGAATTGGCATCTAATAACTATTCATGGGCACCTAGTGGGACGAGCTCAGCTAAAGCAGCACAAGACTCTGAGATGATCAACATGCTGGCTCAAAAATTGGATACTCTAACTCAGGAGATGCGAGGACAAAGAGCAAATGTGAATGCTATTTCTTCACCTATGGAGGGGTATAATGATTATGGTGCTAATCAGAATTCTTATGTGCAACAATTTCCAGAAGAAGCATCTTTCATTCAGGGAAGACAGCCGTGGCCGGTTCAGAATAACTCCTACTACAATCCAAATCAAAGGCCAAACAACAATCTTTCTTACAGTAATAATAATGCGGCTAATCCTTCTTATGCATTTCCAGGGCAGAATCAACCTTCTGGTTTTCAGTCACGACCACCATATCAAGCACAGCAGCAGTATCAACCTCCTCCGAAGAAAGAACCAGCTGATTGGGAGGTTGCACTGAATAAGATTATGCAAGGAACTTCTGGGGCATTGGCTAATATGGAATCAAGAATAGAGCAGATGGCATCATCTCAAAAGATGCTAGAAACACAGATTGGACAGATTGCCTCCAAGATGGGTGTTCGTGAGCAAGGATCACTTCCTAGTCAACCCGATCAGACTGGTAAAGAGCAATGCAAAGCAATTACTTTGAGGAGTGGGAAAGAGTTGCCCGAGGTTGAGGTTCTTGAGCCTAAAGAGAAGGATGCTGAAAAAGAAAGTGAGATAGTAGAGATCGATGCAGAAAAGTCAGAGAAAGTAGATGAAGAGAAGAAGGAAGAAGAACCAGAAAAGCCGTATGTTCCTCCGCCACCTTATGTTCCTCCAATTCCTTTTCCACAGAGACTTCACAACAGGCAGTTAGAGAAGCAGTACGAGAAGTTCTTGACTATGTTCCGGCAATTGCATGTCAATATTCCTTTGGCTGAAGCTTTGAATCAAATGCCACTCTATGCTAAATTTCTTAAGGAGATGTTGACAAAGAAGAGGAAACTTGAGGATGCAGAAACCATTACTCTCAATGCTGAATGCAGTGCAGTCATCCAAAAGGCCATTCCTCAGAAATTGAAAGATCCGGGAAGCTTTTCTTTGCCTTGCACTATTGGGAAGATGGAGAACACGAAAGCCTTGTGTGATTTAGGGGCTAGTGTGAGTTTGATGCCATATTCAATCTGTAAACGACTTGGTCTTGGAGAGCCTAAAAAGACACGGATTTCACTTCAGTTAGCGGATCGTTCTGTTAAATATCCGTTGGGGATCGTTGAGGATGTGGTTGTCAAAGTGGATAAATTTGTCATACCTTGTGATTTTGTGGTGTTAGAGATGGATGAAGATGTCGAGATACCCATTATCTTGGGAAGGCCATTCTTGGCTACTGCTGGCACTACTATTGATGTTAAAGCTGGAAAATTGACATTGAATGTTGGAGAGGACAAAGTGGAATTTGATTTGAACAAAGTAATGAAGATGCCTCCTTTTGGAGCAACTTGTTTTACTGTTGACATTGTTGATGAAATTGTGCAGCTAGAAAATGAACACTTCATGGGAGCAGAACGGGTGTTAGATGATGTAGTAGAAGAAGAAGAAATTATTGTTCGAGACACGGAAGTTGAGATGGTTTTTACACTTTCAGAGGCACCACAGGTGGAACTTAAACCTCTTGAAGAGGGGCATGATAACGTGTTGCGAAGGTGGAAAACCGATGATAAGGAAGAAGAAATTTTTGTTCAGCCGGTTGAGTCAGAGAAGCACCTTAGAGGTGTGAAGAAGAAAAAGAAGAAAATTAGGCCGTTGGGTAGTAGAATCAAGTTGAAATCTGATGGAAGAGATTTGTGGAAATTAAGCAAACCGGATGTCAACGTTCGTATGAATGGTTTGTCTGTTGAGAACGGTTCAGTTGTTCTTTTGAAACCGCCATGATTTGAGGAAGTAACGTCAAGCTATTGACGTTAAAGGAGCGCTTCGTGGGAGGCAACCCATGCATTAGTGTAGAAAAAAAAAAATTTGTGTTGTGTGAAAAAAAAAAAAAAAAAAAAAAAAAATCGAATTTTCAGTGTGTAACGCAGGCTGCGCCTGCGTTACTGCTTTCAGGGCAGGTTGCAGGGGTGTAACGCAGGCTGCGCCTGCGTTACTGTACTTGAAGCAGCCTGCATGGCTGTTGCGCAGACTGCGCATGCGCGTCTGGTGCTGCAGCAGGTTGCCCCTCACGCTGGCAGTGTGCGCGTGGAGCAGTGTGAAGCCTAGCTGATTTTTTCTCTTTCCCGTGTTATCAACTGTTGTTTGTGTACATAAATTTTAACTTTCAACCCCATTCTATTTATACCCCTTTCTACCTAATTCTTTTCCTATTTCAATTCCAAAACTTCCCATCTTTTCTCCAAAAATTCTAAACCTATTTCTATTCTAATTATTATTATTATTATTATTATTATTATTATTCTTATTATTATTTATTATTATAGTTATTATTTATTATTATTATAGTTATTATTTATTATTATTATTATTATTATTATTATTTTCTTATTTATTATTATCTTTATTATTTTTATTTATTATTATTATTATTATTATTATTATTATTATTATTATTATTATTTGTATATACCTATACATACAAATCCAATTCCTCTTCTATTTATTTAAATCTCTAAAAATTCAATTCTAAAGAGGAATTAATTGCAAGTTCACCTCTTTGATTCGTATTGGGTAAATCTTTTTCTCTAATCTTATTTTTATTACGAATTTGTGTTCTTGTCAATTGGATTTTGTAGTGTTCATGAAAGGTGGCCAGTCTATGGAGCTCGTACGCAATATCCACCTCCAGATTCAGATTCATCCGAGGAGGGTGACTGCTTCGATATTCAGGTATGTTTTCTGCTATCCCTTGTATTTACTTCCATTCAATGAGGGCATTGAATATTTTAAGTTTGGGGGTGATTTGGGGGATTAGTAGTTGTATGTTGTATATATTGTTGTATTTTGTGTTCATATAGGATATCATGTTTGCATAGTAGTGATAGTTCATGCATGATTGTTATGTTCGTGTTATCTACGTTTGTTTCATATAGGACATTCTGTTTTTATTTTTTTTCGTATATCATGTGAGTTCATAGTAGTTTGCATTTGCACCCATGCTTGATAGGAATTTTGTGTTGTTGACGCTTTTGATTGAGAAGTGATATGCTTTGTTCTTGTGCACACACATACACTAGTAGGTTGAAGCTAGTAGACTTATTGAATGTTGTAAGTAATTAGAAGGACATGAATATGTGCAAGATGATTTAGTTTGCATGCTTTGAATACAAGTCGGTGCGTTAGAGAGATTTTTGCTTGGGATTGAGTATGTTTTTCCACCAAGTGAGATTTTGAGCCATATTGCATATTTTTTTTGCAATTTATTCGTTTGCTTGAGTGTCCACGGATTGTTTGCATTGCTAGCAGTTGTTTGAGGTCTTTCTTGAAACGCATGACATTATTTGACGATTAAAATGATAAAGGCATTTAGGAATAACCGCATATTTTCCCATATTACCACACCATGTTTACATGATCAATTAGTTAACCCGTTGAGCTTAATCCTATTTTTCGGTGACATACCACATTACTTGCCTAGACCTTTTTCTTGTATTGGCCGTACATTAATTTGAACCCACATTGTCAAAGGCTAGTAAAGTGCTTAAGGGAGTAATAAGGTGTGCAAGGAGGGGTTTATTGTTGGTCATACTTTTGGGGAAAATATTGAGATTGGGTTTGGTTGTTTACTTGATAGTCGGCATATGTAATAAATTGGGGGATCGTTGTTGTTATTTATATTATTGTTTTATTTAGCTCTCGGAAAAAAGAAAAAAAAAAGAAAAAAAAAAGAAAAGAAAAAAAAAAGAAAAAAAAAAGAAAAAAAAAGAAAAGAAAAAAAAAAGAAAAAAAATTATGAGAGCATGTTTGTGTTTGTTATGATCCTACTTTAGTCGACTAGTCGAGTGTTCTTAGTAAAATTTATGTGGGGGGAAAATAGGGTGTTGTGAATGGATCATTATGGTACTTACTAGCTTTTGACACTTCACCTGTTTTGGCTTATTTGACATACCTTGTCCCTAGCCCACGTTACAACCCAATTAAAGACCTTTTGATTATCGTCATTGATGTATGTTGTGTTAAGAGTTAGATTGATACCAAATGTCAAGCATGTTTATGATTTTGTTGGAATTGAGTGATACACTTACTGAAAGGCAGAGTGTATTAACTTGTAACACTATAACTAATGTAACTCAATTAAACGAAAAGATACTTAACCAGAAGACAATCAAGAACAAGAAGTCACAAGGAATCAACACTAAATGAAGACAAGGTAATTGATACAATTGAACATGTTAACTATGATCAAGCCAAGAAGAAATCATTGAGAGAAGTTCAAGTCAAAGTTGTTCAGGCCTCAGTGATTTGAGAATTCGAGAATCAAGATCATAACTATCAGTATCAACAAGACCAATTGATTTCAAGTGAACAAGAAGGAAAGCAAATATTGGAAAGCCAAGTTACTAAGTGAATATGGTAATTTATTCAAGAAGCATAAACACTATCAAGACTAGTCACTTATGAACCAGACCAGTGCATCAAGTGTCAGGACATTGATAGCAAGTTTATGTCAGTAATAAAGATCCATGTTCAAGAGCTTGTAGAATAACAAAGAAGATATGAAGAAATCACAAGCTCAAGATGTGCATTGAAGTTTCAAGTTGAAGACCAGAATATTTTCTAAGTAAGAAATGTTCTAGATGGCTAAGTCGAAATTCTCAAGTAGAAGTTCTACTTAGAATTTCGAGATGGCTAAGTAGAAATTCTCAAGTAGAAGTTCTACTTAGAGTGCAGCTTCAACATGACACATGGCATCTTCTGATTGGCAGATTTCCAAGCTTTCAAGATAAGACAAGATTTATGTGGACATCATTGGGCCACGTACATCTTAGTCTTTGAAGACTACAGGTCATAGATTACATGTAGTATAAATAGAAGCACTTGTGTAATGTTTGAGTTAGTGAGCAATACTGAGAAAAACACAAGAAAAAGAGAGAGAGTATTCACAGAGCTTAGAATCATTCACTTCTCTCTCAACTTCTGTTATACTTTGTAATGAATGTTGTAGCAACCTTTTCAAGTTATATATAAAAGAAATATATTCCTTGAATCTGTGTGTTCATTTATTGCATCGTATTTATTGCTACTCATAATCGAAAAGTTGTATTCACCCCCCCTCTACAACACATTTGGACCTAACAATTGGTATCAGAGCGGTTGTTTGACATACAAAACATAGATCCTTGTGTTTAGTAGAAGAATCGTGAGTTTTCATTTTCTAGATCTACTTTTCATTTTTTTCGAAAAGTGAGCTTTAATTCGTTACCAGTGAAAACTCATCCGGGAAAAATTATTTAAATACTCCAGGTGTGATTATTTGGCTTGGGTGTATTTTAATTAATTTTTGTGAATTAATCTGGGTTCATTAATATTTGGTGTTCTTGAGTGTTCATCATTTGTTCTTATCAAGAATATAACCCAGCAACTTTTCAATTTCCTTTTCAAAGAAATTATAGTCAAAAAGGTGTTTTTGGTACTTTTGATTTGATTATTATTTCTTAGCCGAAAGCAAAAGAAAGTGTACTCAGTGCTTAGCAGGTGGGTTAGTCACTTTCGGCGTGTAAAGCAATCAAAAGTCAAAAAGGTGTTTTAGTGGTGATATTGTTTATTCAATATTAAAGTAATCTGCAGAAGAAAATTATTCTAAGGACAAAAGTTCTACATAGAATTTCTACTTGAGATTTTCTACATAGAATTTCGACTTGGACAATTTCTACTTGGTGAATTTCGACTTGGACAATTTCTACTTAAGAGAAATTTCGACTTGAGCAAAAATTTCTACTTAGAGAAATTTCGACTTGGCAGAAGTTCTACATAGATATTCTACATAGCCTAGTCTTGGGTACTTAGAAATTTTTAGTGACAAGATTTGAAATGGCTCCTAAAAATTCTTTCAAGATCCCAATGTTCAACCGAGATCACTATGAAGAATGGGTTTTCAGAATGAGACTCTACTTGGAGAGTATTAACCCTGAGTATCTGGAAGTCCTTGAAAAAGGTAAATTCGTTCCAATGAAAGCTATTCCTGAGCGTACGGAAGGAGAGGAGGTTATACCTGCTCGGTCTGAGCCCAAAAAGGCAGCGGACTTTACGGATGCCGACAAGGAGCAAATAGCTTATGATACTGCAGTAAGACAAACCTTGATGGAATCTCTTGATCATGAAATGTTCAACATAGTCAAAGGTTTGAATACAGCAAAGAAGATTTGGGACAAAATAGAAGTTGTTATGGAAGGATCTGCAGAGGTTAGAAGCAACAAGACACTTATACTCAAGATGGAGTATGACACCTTTAGAATACGAAAAGGAGAGAGCATAACAGACGTCTACCTACGATTCAGTCAGTTGGTATTAGATTTGAATCTGAGAGGTGTTACTCTCCCCATGGTTGAAACCAATACAAGATATTTGAGGAACCAGCCAAAGAGTATTGAACATAGAGTCTACGCAATCAGAGAAACCAGAGATTTGCATACAACTTCTCTGGAAGAATATTATGGAATTCTGAAGACCTATGAGCTGGAAACTCTTCAAGATCAAGCATGGGACAATGATTCAAAAGGAAAAGAAACTGCATCAGGATTAGTTGCTGATGAGGAAGAGTCTAAGAAGGCAATGGTTGCAGCAAAGCCTAAATCATTACCTGCACCGCATCAAGTTGAGAATGATGACGAGTGTGCATCTAACAGTGATGATGACTACTTCACCCAAGAAGAGCTGGACAACATGGACGATAGTGTCGTGGCATACATGGCAAGGAAGTTCAGCAATATGAGATTCAGAAAGAGCAACCGACCACAGAGAAATTCTTCATCTTATTATCGGGCTGCTAAGGGTGGAGGTAGTTCGTCAGGCTACCAAGGTAAAGGCAAGAGTACCAGCTACAAATCTCCTTTGGATTTCAAAATGAAGTTCAAATGCTATAACTGTGGAGAACCTGGACACTTTGCCTCGGACTGCAAAAAGCCTAAACAGACTTATCCAAAAGAGACATTTGAAGCCCTCAAAAGCAAGTATGAATCGCTGATGAAAGAAAAACATGGTAAAAGAGCTTTAGTAGTAACAGAAGGAAGAGCTTGGGATGATTCAGATGAGGAAGAGGTTACTCATGTAGCCAACTTTGCGCTCATGGCTGAGACATCAGAGGAACCAGAGGTACCAGTTCTAACCCTTAAAGTAGAAATGTCTATTGATGATTATAAGGAACAGAACGGGGCTCTTAGCGAAGAGATCTACATGTTGTGCAAAAGCCTAGACACTTCTCAAAAGGAACAGAAAACACTTGTTGCCAAAAGCAGAATGCTTGAGGCAAAAGTGGAAGAGTTAGAGGCTGCTTGCACTGTAGATACTTCTCTAAGAGATTTTATTAAATCTTTGGAACACAAGCTCGTCCTTAAGGAGGAAATAGAATCATGTTTAAGGAACAAACTAGCTGAGTTAGAAACTAAATGTGAAGCTTACAAACTAGCTGCTAGTAAAGTGTATGTAGATAATGATGTGTTTAAGAAGATAACTGGAGTAGGTGTAGGACTTGATTATTCTAATCTTTCTAAGAAAGATGGGAAGAGACCTATAGACACTAGTTCCAGTGACCATAAGAATGATATTCCTAGCATCTTTAAACCTTCTGTCAAACCCATCTACAAACACCTTGTTCCTAGAATAGAAGAGGAAGAGACTGAATTGATAGCTAGATATGAGATTGAGATGGAAGATCGTCAGAACGCACAACCTTTAACTCCTATTAAACAAGTTAAAATCAATTTTCCTAGAGATGAATCTAGACTAGGAATAGGAGCTAAGGCTGTTAAACAACAAGGGAAGAAAGGCATAAAAGAGGTTAAGGCTGAACGAATAAAGAAAGCATGTTATCACTGTAAATCTACTGAACATCTTTCTTATGCATGCACTGCTACACATGCCATGCCTGTCACACATACAATGAATAATCTGCATCAGAATCATGCACAGTGTGGTCAACCTAATTGTATGCCATGCACTTTTAACGTCATGCAAACTTTTGTGAATTTAATGAATGCATCTAGCCAGTCATGCTTAAATACTGCTGCTAGTTCAAACATCAAAAAGAAGTTTGGGAGAGCTAAGACTGTCAGTCCTCCTAAAGTTAGGAGTGACAAACCTTCTCCTAGGACTGATAAATATGTCAAGTCTGAGAAAGGAAAGGAGAAAGTCGAAAGCTCTAGTTATGTTAAGAAAAGTGCATCTCCAGTTGTTAAATCTGTTGATTATCAATCTTATCGAAAAGCCGGGCCCAATCAAAGTTGGGTTCCGAAGAAAGTCTAATCAATCTGTCATTGCAGGGCATTAAGCAAAAGAGAAATAAAGTTATATGGGTGCTAGACAGTGGAGCATCGAGGCATATGACTGGAGACAAGTCCCTGCTTACAGAGTTGGTTATGAAAGCTGGCCCTTATGTTACCTTTGGAGATGACAGCAGAGGTGTGACAAAGGGATATGGCAAACTGAAAACTGGCAATGTCATCATTGAAGATATTTCCTATGTTGAGGGATTAAAGCATAATTTGTTGAGTATTAGTCAATTCTGTGACAAAGGTTACGAAATTGTATTCAACAAGAAAGGTGTATCAATCACTCACATCAAGGAAGGCAAACTGGCTTTGAGAGGAGTTCGAAAGGCAGATCTTTTTGTTGCAGACATGGATTCAGCAAATCAGAATCAAGTTACCTGTTTCTACAGCAAAGCTTCGGATGATGAAAGCTGGTTATGGCACAAAAAGTTATCTCACTTAAACTTCAAAACGATGAATGCTCTCGCGAGGCGAGAATTGGTGAGAGATCTACCTCAAATGGAGTTCGCTCCGAAAGGACTCTGTGAAGCCTGTGAAATGGGAAAGTCAAAACGAGCATCGCATAAAAGCAAAGAAATTTCTAGTATCACTGAGCCTCTGCAACTTCTTCATATGGATTTGTTTGGCCCAGTGAACGTCCTATCTTTATCTAGGAAAAGATATGCATTGGTAATCGTGGATGACTTCTCCAAGTATACATGGGTATTGTTCGCAATGACGAAAGACGAAGTACCTTTCTTAATCATTGATCACATCACTCAAATTGAGAATGTTTCAACACTTACTGTGAAGACGATTAGATCAGACAATGGCACTGAATTCAAAAACGCAGTGCTAAATGACTTCTGTGTATCTAAAGGAATACGTCGTCAGTACTCAGCCCCGAGAACTCCACAACAAAATGGAGTAGTTGAAAGGAAGAATAGAACATTGGTTGAAGCAGCAAGAACTTTGTTGTATGATTCGAAACTTCCTCTGTATTTCTGGGCAGAAGCAGTGAGTACCGTGTGTTACACTCAAAATCGATCCTTGATCATAAAAGATAAAGAAAAGACACCATGTGAGCTAATGAATGGCAGAAGACCAACAATCAAATATTTTCATGTATTTGGAGCAAAATGCTATGTACTTATAGATGATGAAAATCTAGGTAAGTTTGCGGCAAAAGCTCGTGAAGGAATATTTGTTGGTTACTCCACAGATGTGGTAGCAGCTTATAGGGTGTTCTTAGTAAATGATCGAAAAGTGACTGAAAGCTACAACGTCAGATTCGACGATACCAAACTCTCATCAATTTCAAGAGATTCTAATGAACCTGAGTCCCTAAAATTTCAGAATCTGGACTTAGAAGATCTTGAAGATGAACCTGAGTTGGTTGTCCCATTAAATGTTCCAAGTGTACGTGAAGAACCTGAGTCTAGTGAACAAGCTAATTCTACAAGATCAGGAGAGACATCTTCAGTACGAACCGGCAACAACTCAGGGGGAGTAAATAGCAGCTCAAGGACTACTGTTCAAGGCTCGAATCGAGTTGACTCTAGTTCTGTAGGAGCTGGCACTAACTCAGGGGGAGTTAGTGAAAGTATTCAAAGTAGTCAGCACCACAATTCAGAAAGTCATGCTGAATCATCAAGACAATTTCCAAGAGAACGGGTATGGAATAGAGACCATCCGTTTGAATTAATTATTGGTGATCCAGATGCTGGTGTGTCTACTAGAAGAAATACAAGAGCTGACCTAGCTAATATTTGCTTATTTTCTGGGTTCTTATCCAAGCTTGAACCTAAAGAAATAGAAGAAGCTCTTGGTGATGCTGATTGGGTGGTTGCAATGCAAGAGGAACTCAATCAGTTTGAAAGGCAGAAAGTTTGGAAACTGGTACCCCGACCAAAGAACAAATCAGTTATTGGAGCAAGGTGGGTATTCAGAAATAAAATGGATGAAAACGGACTTGTAACACGAAACAAGGCTCGTTTGGTTGCAAAAGGTTATTCTCAGCGAGAAGGAATTGATTATGATGAGACCTATGCACCAGTTGCAAGACTTGAGGCAGTCAGGATGTTTTTGGCATTTGCAGCACATAAGAACTTCAAAGTTTTCCAGATGGATGTGAAAAGTGCCTTCCTGAACGGAGAGTTAGAAGAAGAAGTGTATCTGGAACAGCCGCCTGGCTTCATTGATCCAGAACTTGAAGATTTTGTGTACCTTCTCTTCAAATCAGTCTATGGCCTCAGGCAATCCCCAAGATGTTGGTATGAAACCCTATCTGTATTCTTAATTGAAAGTGGTTTTACTAGGGGAGTAATTGACAAAACATTGTTCTATAAGAATGTGAAGAATGATCTAATACTTGTTCAAGTCTATGTGGACGATATTATCTTCGGGTCATCGAATGAGCGCTTGTGCGAGAAATTTGCTAAGCTAATGCAAGACAAATACGAGATGAGCATGATGGGAGAGCTGTCTTTCTTCCTTGGATTACAGATCAGTCAGAGAAAAGATGGTATCTTTATCAGTCAATCCAAGTACGTCAGAGATTTACTCAAGAAGTATAATCTAGAAGATGCATCAGCAGCCAAGACTCCCATGGCAACAGCCACGAAGCTTGATGAAGACAAATCAGGTAAATCAGTTGACATCACAAGCTATCGAGGTATGATTGGCTCACTTCTCTATTTAACTGCAAGTAGACCCGATATAATGTTCGCGACTTGTTTATGTGCAAGATTCCAAGCGGATCCTAGAGAATCACATCTCATAGCCGTCAAAAGAATTTTTAGGTATCTCAAGGGCACACCAAATCTAGGAATTTGGTACCCAAGAGATACAGGTTTTAATCTAATTGGCTATACGGATTCAGATTATGCAGGTTGCAGGATTGATAGGAAAAGCACATCTGGTGCTTGTCAATTTCTTGGCAGAAGATTGGTGTCCTGGCAAAGTAAAAAGCAACATACAGTATCTACTTCTACTGCTGAAGCTGAGTACATTGCTGCTGGAAGCTGTGTATCTCAAATACTGTGGATGAGGAACCAATTGAAAGATTATGGCATGGAGCACAAGAAAATTCCAATTATGTGTGACAACACAAGTGCCATTGCCATAACCAACAATCCTGTAGATCACTCAAGAACAAAGCACATCGACATCAGGTATCACTTCATAAGAGAACATGTCGAGGAGGGGACTGTGGAGCTACATTTTGTGCCCACAATGCAACAAATTGCAGATATATTCACCAAACCTCTTGATGAAGTAACATTCAATAGGTTGGTTGGTGAATTGGGAATGCTTAACACAAGTTAGTAAAGCCTTCTATCTGTAAAATCCATGGTTATGTTGGTATATGCAAGATATTTAATCATTATGTGTTTAGACTTTAAAATGCCTAATTAATGATTATTATAGGATGCATATAGTGTGATTTTGCATGAATTCAGTGTGTTTTAAGTGTCTTTTATAGCACAAATCTGTGAATTTATGCTTGTTAAATTGCATGAACATAGGGGGAGTTAAATTCATAATATTCTAAATATTGCATGATTTTTAGATGAATTTACCTGTGTTTTTCATGTAATTAGAGGCATTAGAATTGTCAAGGAATGTTTTAATTATGTCATATATTAAAATCCTTGAATTGATATTTACATTAATTTGACAAAATTAATTGTTGAGTTTTTCAAAGAAAAATTGTCAAATTATTCTAAGTATCTTCAAAATTTCGAGTTAGTCACTATCTCGAAACTCATCTTGAAATTCTAGTTGAATTTCGATTTGAGCTTTCTGAGGGAAGTTTTGAAAATTCTAAGTCTGGGAAGAATTTCGAGTTAGACTCTATCTCGAAATTCAACTCGAAGTTCGACTTAGAGTTCGACTTAGAGTTACCAGTGTGCCTATTTTTTTTTTTCAAAATATTCGAGATAATTTCTATCTCGAACTTTATCTCGAAGGTTGAGATAAGTTTCCATTTTTGGAGATATTTTTGAAAAGAACTGAGAAAATTTCGAGTTACTAAATAATTTCGAGTTAGACTCTATCTCGAAAATCAACTCGAATTTCGACTTGATGTTCGAGATAGAGCTCTCAGTTGTGTTCAAGGGGATTTATTTCGAGTTAAATCCTAACTCGAAGTCTATCTCGAATTTCTACTTGAATTTCGAGATAGGTTTCCCTAGTAATGTTAGTGAAGTGTGCTGTTTACATGATCTTTGATAGATTAATGGTTCAAGTGGTTTAAGTTTTTCGAGTTAACTGCTAACTCGAACTTTATCTCGAATCTCGAGATAGATTTTATTGCTGATTTTTGCTAAGTGCTAAAATTTCGAGTTACAGCTATCTCGAACTCTATCTCGAAGTTCGACTTAAGAAAGTTCGAGATAGACTTCGAGATAGACTTCGAGATAGAGTTCTCCCTGTGTGTACTTAGAGTTTTCATGATTTTTAACAGGGACAAGTTAGTCATTTCACAGTCATGTCTATATATACATCCTTAACTCGATGTTTTCATTTCACTTTTACCTAATTGAGTTTTACAGCCGCACCATATATACAGGCGATTTCATATTTCCAACCATTGATTTGTGATTTTTGTGACTAATCTCTTACGGACAACAAATTAATGCCCGATTTTTGACTCCTCTTACCTGTGTGTCATCATTTATCTGTGATTGTGTCTTGTATCTCTGTTCATCTTCATTGACATATACACGCGTATATACACACAAAAGTACACAGATCTGTTCATACACGTTTTCACACAAGTATTTCACTGTTAGTGGAGAGTTAATCATTGGCTTGAAATTTGCCTTCCATCAACTGTTAATTGCATCCCGTAGTTTGATTTCTCACAAAGGAACTTTTGTGTTCTTGATTAATTAAAAGGGATTTAACGTTTTTTTCTAAAATTAATTGTTTTAATTCCGTAGTTTAATTTTTCTAAAAAGGGACTATTGTTGTTCTTGAAAAATTAAAAGGAATAAAACTGTTAATTAAAAATTAATTGTTTTTCAGAAATTAAATTTAAAATTTCACATCTTTTTCAAGAAAAACTTTTAATTAAAATGGCTCACCAATTTTCACTTGCCAAAAACAATTTTTATAATATTTCTACGGAAATTGGTGATCAACTCCCGCGCTTTAAGTCTTGGATACGATTTCTGAATTTGTATTCCAAAGCTAGCACTGCTTTTACGGCTAAACCTACACTAGTGCATGATGCTTTACAGCAATTATGGACTAGTGCGGTTTCTTTTGGGAGCAAATCAACCCCCTTTGGTTTCAGGTTTACCTTAGCGGGTCAGGAATATGTGGTGACTGAACAAATTGTCAACAAGGTTCTTGGATTCCCTGTTAAAGATGCTTATGATCCAGAACCTACAGCTGCAGATCGCCTCAAATTCTTTGAAGAAATAGGGTGTTATCCTCCAACTGGCCGGATCACTGGAAACATCCAAAAACAATTTCTTCATGTGGAATGGAATTACTTTTTCGAGGCCATCACAAGATGTTTTAGGGCACGAGAAAGCGATTACCATCAAATTTCCATTCCCATGCAAAACCTCGGAATTGCCCTAGCAAGAGAGCTGGATATCAATTATGGACGAATAGTTCTCTCTGAGATAGTGGCTGTGATGGGATCTCCTGCGAGCAGAGATCTCAACACCACAGATGTTGTCTGCTGGTTTCCTCGGTTCCTACAGATGCTGATAAATGGTTTAGTACCGAAGGATGCTCTTGCAGTTAGGCGGAGTTTTGCCAGTGGTTCATCATCTGCACCGCTAGGGATGGGCACTAAGTCACTTTCAACAGTTGAAAATCAGGATAAACATCATGGAAAACCGATGTCTGTTCCTGAAACCTTACAAATGTGGCTTACATATGATGAGGGAGTTACTACCTTGATGGACTTCTCACAAGCTTCATCACATGCTCAGAATCGGTCTGCTCATGCTGAGGCATTTGAAGCGATTCCTGATGAACAAAGCGGAGACGAACAAGGTAATGAATCAGGTAATCTCTCTCGACACTCTACTCATTCCTATGTTTCTGATTCCCAGACCCAAGAGACTGCTAGCCCGCAGGATCTATCCCAGGGTGAGAGCTATATTTCTAATTCTATATCATCCCAGTCACCGGAATCCAAACAGCCAGCACAAGTAAATGTAGGACATGATGAGGAGAGTGAACCCGAAGAGCAGCCTCTTATTCGCAAGAAAGCCAAAATTTCCCATGCTGCTACTTCTAAATCTCAGTCAAACCCTAGAGTGTCACACGCAACCACTCCACCTCACGAGAGTGGTTCACCCCTTGAACAATCTGCACATAGGGATTTTGATTTTGATGATGATTTTGTACCTCTTAACGATACTGTTGCTTCAAGAGGACATGAAGCTTTAAAAACTTCAGCCGTACCTTCACCGGTACGTACTGATGCTACAAAGAGGATCGGTTCTGATGTTGTACAAGAACACTTTGTAGCCTCTCAGCCTGAGATTCCAACTCAGGAACAAACAGTATTTGATCCCATAACTGCAAATTATATTTCTTATCAAGTTTCTGCAGGTACTTCTTCATATTTTGGATCAATTATTGAAGACATACACGAGCGTGAGACAGGGAGTGTGTGTGAGAGGTTAGGGAGAGAGGGACCTTCATTTTTAAGGCCCGAAACCGAGCGCCAAATACCAACAGAACGAGAATTAGAGCGAGGTCACCTAAACCAAACACCGTCCCTTAATGCTGAAAATCTTGAATCTCGGTTGTCTTCTATGGAAAATCAAATGAAGCAGTTTGGGCAGTCAATGGGGCAGTTAGGGATGAATGTTGGAGATAATCAAAGGGCACTTGACGACTACGCAGCACGAATGGCACTTCAAGCTTCAGCTTTTAATGATTTGAAAAATCAGGTAAATGACATGGGCCATGCTGCTGGTGTCTTGGGAAACACCCTGAATGACAGGATGGGAGCAATGGAGTTTACAATGGATAATCTGGCTGTTGAAATAAGCAGAGTTATGTACGCAATCAGAAGTTTTGTGCCCCCGGAATGTTTCGCGCCGCAACAACCTCCCCCCGATGCTGGTACAGGTGGTGCTAGTGGAGCAGGACCCTATGGTTCTGGGTTTGAAGATTTTGATACAGCTGGTGAATCTGGATACCAGGGTGGAGTTCAGGATAACTCACCTAAGGGGGAGAGTACAAAGGAGACGAGACAGCAGGGAGTTCAAATCGAAGAAATTCAAGAACATGCTGATCTTGTAAAAGAAATGGAAGTTGAGCCGTCCATTGATGAAGAGGCTCTAAGAAGGAAAAAGGGTAAGGCAATAGCGATTGAGCCAGATGAGCCATTCGTTGATCTGAGTCATCAAGAAAAAGTACAGGAGGTACTTGACTCAGATTCCGATATGGAAGACGCACCGTTGAAACATGCTATAAAGAGATCATTGAAGGATCAAGGTGGAGGTGCTGGAATGTCTTTCGGATTGCCTGAAGAAATTGCTGTCGATAAGGAAACCCTTGAAGCTCAACAGTTAGCCTTGGATCAAGCTGAGTTCTTCAAAATGAAGCAAATGCAAGGTCGTGCTGCGTTTCAGGAAAAGAAAGCGGAGCTACAAGGAAAGCAGTACGATTATGAGCTTGCAAGGCTAGCTGATCCTCAAATCGATCTGGACAATAGAAGGATAGGGAAGAAGTGGGATGACGCAAGAAAGATTTTGATGGGACCATGTACAAAAGGAGAGCATAACAAGGAAGCAGATGATCTGTTCTACCAACTAAATTTGCAGAATCCAATGGCGGCTGACTACATAAATGCTTTAAAGAGATTAATTTCTAAAGTCAGGGTTGGATACAATTCATCGCAAAAGGAGTGGCAGGTTGTTTTGTCTTTCACAGAAGGAGCCCCGATGTCTTTCATGTATGTAGATGATCAATTCATGACGAGAAGATCTGCATCAGAGTTGTTCTTGCTAGCAACAAAAATTCAATACTCTCATTCTGAGAATCTAAGCATTCTGTATAGGGATCAGTTAATGCGGCTAGCAGAGGACAAGGGTCCAGAATTCTCAGCATATCCAAATGTTGTCCGGATGGTGGTTGACAGTAAGTTGAAGAGGGTGAGCCTGGAGGAAAATGAATTAATGGAACTTTCAGTGGAATCTCTTAAGGCCGTCTGTAGGCAAATGATGAGTAAGGGATTCGCTTCTGTGCTTAAAGATAATTCAGTGAAGACCATTGAAAGTGTCATACTAAAGAAGAGCAATGAGGTGTGGAAGTGTGATGTCATTGCTCCGAACCCTCTTGATAATGTGAAGATTGAACCAGAGCTGATAGAGAGGAATTGGAATATTCTTCAAGCAATGAAGAACGTTGATGAAGCTCTGAATCTTCCTACTGGAGAACTGGAACAAGGAGAGATAAGGGAGGCAGTTGGTGTTCCAGGAAGAGACAGCGTATACTGGATACATTCTTTTGCTGATAATGCAGCTGATGCCTTAGTATTCATAGATGCAGACCAGAAGCAAACACTCTTGCATATGAGTAGAGACTGGCTGAAGCAGACTCAAGATGCTGCATTTCTAGAGAAAGTGTTATATGTGTTCAAATGGGAAGATGTGGAAGTTAAGTATGTGACAGAAAAGCAGAGACTCGTGAGTTACCTATCTGATGTAGTAGTGGAAATGAAGCGATTGGAGCGAGATGCGGCTAGTGTCCACAATACTAACCGTGTCCTAGGCTATCCCAAAATGATCTACTGTCAGTTTAAATCTGATAAAACTCATAGGAAACCTCGGCTTATAATGAAGAAATTTGAGGAAATTCCAGAGATCAGAACTACTCAGGAGGTGGACAAACTCAGAAGGCTTTTCAAACATCCTTACCCAGAACCCAGGAACCCTCTAGAGATGGAAGCAGTAAGTTTGTTGAATACTAGGTGGACGCAACTTCATAATCCAGTATATAAGAAACAAAAGCAGCAGGAGGAAAAGCGCAGAAGGCAGAAAGAAGAAAAGGACCAAGCTGCTGAAGCTAGAAAGAGGAAACGGAATTAGGGTTAAAGGTCAGAGTGGTGTGAACTTGAAGTTGGAAAACCTTCATGTCTTTCGGTTGCTTTAACTCACTTGAGGAAAATTCATCTTAGAATGAATCCAATAAGGTGATATAAGTTTGACTAAAAGATATGAAATAATCCAGGTGATAGGAATCATTCAAATGATCTTTAATTCGAGGTTCGAATTCTGTTTCTAGTTTAAGTTCTTTGTATTGTTTTCATGTACTTGTAATTGTATATTTTTCAAGACTGTAATGTTAATTATCTTTTCTCGTCTCATTGTTTAGTTGAGTTATCCTTCATTAATTTGAATGTCATTGTTAGACAATCAAATTGGGGGAGATTGAAAGGCAGAGTGTATTAACTTGTAACACTATAACTAATGTAACTCAATTAAACGAAAAGATACTTAACCAGAAGACAATCAAGAACAAGAAGTCACAAGGAATCAACACTAAATGAAGACAAGGTAATTGATACAATTGAACATGTTAACTATGATCAAGCCAAGAAGAAATCATTGAGAGAAGTTCAAGTCAAAGTTGTTCAGGCCTCAGTGATTTGAGAATTCGAGAATCAAGATCATAACTATCAGTATCAACAAGACCAATTGATTTCAAGTGAACAAGAAGGAAAGCAAATATTGGAAAGCCAAGTTACTAAGTGAATATGGTAATTTATTCAAGAAGCATAAACACTATCAAGACTAGTCACTTATGAACCAGACCAGTGCATCAAGTGTCAGGACATTGATAGCAAGTTTATGTCAGTAATAAAGATCCATGTTCAAGAGCTTGTAGAATAACAAAGAAGATATGAAGAAATCACAAGCTCAAGATGTGCATTGAAGTTTCAAGTTGAAGACCAGAATATTTTCTAAGTAAGAAATGTTCTAGATGGCTAAGTCGAAATTCTCAAGTAGAAGTTCTACTTAGAATTTCGAGATGGCTAAGTAGAAATTCTCAAGTAGAAGTTCTACTTAGAGTGCAGCTTCAACATGACACATGGCATCTTCTGATTGGCAGATTTCCAAGCTTTCAAGATAAGACAAGATTTATGTGGACATCATTGGGCCACGTACATCTTAGTCTTTGAAGACTACAGGTCATAGATTACATGTAGTATAAATAGAAGCACTTGTGTAATGTTTGAGTTAGTGAGCAATACTGAGAAAAACACAAGAAAAAGAGAGAGAGTATTCACAGAGCTTAGAATCATTCACTTCTCTCTCAACTTCTGTTATACTTTGTAATGAATGTTGTAGCAACCTTTTCAAGTTATATATAAAAGAAATATATTCCTTGAATCTGTGTGTTCATTTATTGCATCGTATTTATTGCTACTCATAATCGAAAAGTTGTATTCACCCCCCCTCTACAACACATTTGGACCTAACACTTACCCTTGTTCTTGAGTGAATATTCTTTTGTGAGTGGATTGTGAGTGTTTGCTTATTTTTGCGTATAAGATCCCGAGTTTTGTCTCAAAGATGTACTCTTGTAGGCTTAGCATGTTTACTAACTTATTCTTACACTTGACATGGGCTTGTGAGAACTTATGCATGTTCATTGAGTAGACTATGTGAATACTTGCACTTTCGACACCAAGACATTGCGTATTTACTTTGATTCTTAAGTTGATATGGCATGAGAGGATTTGAAGGTATGGTAGGCTAGATTAATTGCATTTTTCATATTAGTTGCATTCATGCATTGCATTGCATTAGGTTAAATGGATTTTGTGGGTACATTCGCTATAGGCCCTCACGAGACCTTACTCGTCCACTAGGGCTGCCTAGGGGTTTAAAGGGCTTGTTGCATATGCCAAATGCAACCGTGATCACCTACGGAAGTGGTACTAATTAGGTAGTTGTAATTGTTTATGCTTGAGGACAAGCATCGGTTTAAGTTTGGGGGTGTTTGATAAGTGGATTTTATATCCACTTGGAACATTCTATATCGGCTTAAATTGATTGTTTTGGACTCAAGTTTGTGTAGTTTTGATGTGTTTTGTGTAGTTGTGCAGGTTTCCAAGAATATCTAAGCTTTTGTCGTTTTTGGAGATTTAATTGATTAAAATTCGGATTTTCCGGGAAGGCTGCGCAGCTTATACTGTTTTGGCCATATCTGGAGTTCTAGAAGTCCGTTTTCAGCGATCTTACTGCCCACGCGAAGCTTGAGAGATTTTCTACAACCTGGGATAGGAAACAAGTGCAAGAAATAAGCTGATTAAAGGCACGCACGTAATCTTTATTAAAGAAGGCTGGGAATTTACTGTTTTGCCCTTTTTCTAATTCTAATTGTATTCTGGGCAGTTTTGGGTACCTTCTTTAAATCCTAATTGTAATAGAAGGCAATATCTTGCTGGGCAAGATTTGTAGAGCCTATATAAACACATCATACCATTGTAAATCATAGC
This sequence comes from Kitagawia praeruptora, assembly GCA_037693485.1. Lineage (NCBI taxonomy): Eukaryota > Viridiplantae > Streptophyta > Magnoliopsida > Apiales > Apiaceae > Kitagawia > Kitagawia praeruptora. Next base: position 52,367,415 of record CM075351.1, read on the forward strand.
AGTTGATAGCTATAACAATTCATAGCTAACAATTCATAGCTTGTAATCGTATCAAGGTACTTTCGATCTTCAATTCTTTTTCAATATTATGTTTTCATTAATTATTATTATTATTTTGTTTTCTTCTTTAATTATGTGTAACTAATTCTCTAATCTGAGGATTGGGTAGTATTCCTTGGTATTCATGTGTGTTTAATTATCTGTGATTTTCTTGCTTTGCTGATCTGTTATTGAGGGCTTAACACAATTAGGGGAGTCATGAACCTTTGATTGGATTTTAGGGATTGTAATAACTTGGAAGAGGAGTTGCAATTTTAGTACACGATTTAACAGACATAACTCGAATATTTGATTGGGAGATTAATAGGAGAGTTGTGAGACTTATAATTCTTGGTGCGTGATAGTTTATGATTGTACTCTGATTGTATCACGGAAGTGACAATTAAGGTGTAGTTGTAGACACTATATTGTATCTTGGGAGAGAACATTATAACCTTAGAAGAATTGTTTTCAGCAGAGTAAGAACGTAGACATCACATAGATATTGAATGTGCATTGAGACCAAGTGAAGAACCCCAGTTCTTGGATTGTTTTCCTCATATATTTTCTTCTCTATTGATAATTAATTTAATTTTGTTTAGTTTAATTTAGTTTATAAACACACCAAACATTCTTCTACACTTCTAAATTGTGAGAGATAAAAACTTGAACTCGATATTACAATTCAGTCCTTCCCTGCGAACGAACACACAAGAAATACTACTAACAACTATCGGATACAATACAAGGACTACATTGTTGCTAAGTTGGATAATACACTACAACAACTGATACATATTTATACTACAAGCTAGGAACATGAGGTGATGGGTTGATGATGGGCACAACATGGGTTGACAGTATGATCACAGAATGAGAATGTGGATTGCAGTGATGGTGATGGGAACATGGGACTGCAGCTTTACATTAAACATGAAGATGATGAGTATCACATGTGATGAACATAATGAGTATCACATGGACAACTCACATATTCTAACAAAATCATCGTAAAAATCACAAGAACAATCAAATTGATCGCAAGAATAAGCAAGAAAACAACAATTTCAAGAACACATTACTAAAATTTCTGCATAAAATGGAGCAATTGATCAATAAAAGAGAAATGTTATCGGAAAACTCACAACAAACTCAAGGTCTATGATGAATCAGTAGTACGACACTGGAAAACAAATTATGATCGATGAATTAACGGCGACTCGTCGGAGAAGAAAGTGTAAGTGCGGAAGATTATTGCTCTGATACCATCTAAACATTCATCAATCAGAATAACAAGATTGTATTTCATTCATTGTTGCAAAGTATTTACAGAGAGACTACATGAATAAGAAATGCAGAAAAGAAGTGAGTAGGAAGTATGCTAAGCTCTAGTATTTATACTAGAGTTTGTTACAAAAAACGGTTACGATAAGTAGTTCTTGATCACTGATAAGCTGACTTGTATGTTGACTTGATAAGCTGTATAACGTATATGTCTAATAGTTAGACAAACTCATCAACCTGAAATCAAGGTCTTGGTGTAAATTGCCTCGAAGTCGAAGATCACTGGCATATTCAATTGCATATTTCGGGTTTATGTTAATATGTTATCAGACATAGTATCGTTAACTTTTATTATAAATCTATACTCTATATTAATGTGCAAAACTATGTTTTAATGGTACACAATAGTACCAAAGTACCAAAAGTACCAAATTTGGTTATCACTTACCTCGGGGTTCGATCCCTTCCAACTACATAATTATACAAGATTTATTATTTAATTTAATTTCACCCCATATTCGATTTCCTATAAGGGGTTTGACGATTATCACTTAATTCGGGATTCGATTCTTTCCAACTACATAATTATACAAGATTTATTATTTAATTTAATTTCTTTAATTTCATCGCGTTTTCGATTTCCTCAATTCCTGACATAATTATAAAGATTTATTTACTTTAATTTTTTTAACTTTATCTCGGATTCGATTCTTTATAACTACATAATTAAATAGTGTATTAATATTAATTTTTTAATTTCAACTCGTGTTCAATCTATGCCCGTGCTTCGCACGGGTTATCAGCTAGTATTTCTTAATAGTTGATTTTCAATTCTAGACTTGATTTCTGAGTTTAGGTGCATAACTGGTTCATGTCTTACCGTTTAAGATTTGTCTTACGTCTTTACACTATTGTCCATTGAATTTTATTATGTTGGGCAGATGCTTTACGTATTAGGCAAAAATTAATATGCTTTCTACATCAGACAAGATCAAAAACCTTAGTTTTTAGGTAAATACAATTATTTATGAAAATAATCTTAATCTAGTTTGAGATGATATACTTGGTTTGAATGTGTTCACCTCTGCAATGACGAAATTCGTATTATGCATCCAGCATATGTATCCATCCTTTGTATATTTTCCATTTGATCATTTATCACAGTTAAAAGTTGCTCCCATACCATGTTAAGGAAACCGCCGCTCTAAAACCTTAAACTATTAGAGGAAAATCTTTAATTGTTAGAGGAAGCTCCCACTAGATTAAGATTATTTTCATAAAGAAATGTATATATATTCGAACAATTTGTACATCTTTTGCAATCATCATTTCAACAATGAAACCAGGTGTGAAACCAAACTATTACAAAGCTGCTAGTGCTACATGTGATTCCTTTCGCCCACTAATGCCTGAGAATATTTTCATCCTGACATTTGTCGTATACGTACTTCTTAAGCAGAAATTGAGAGACAAAGATAAAAAGCGAACATTTCTTGATCTTTTTTAGCATTAAGTTGTTTTCGTCACAAGCCGAACAATCCTCAACTCATGTATTAGATACTTATATTATCGAGCTTTCATAGTCTAATCGACCTCTTTTAATATCAAGATGTCTTTGTCACAAGTCGGGCATTCCTTAATATTCATTTTAGTTTGTGCTTTAGAATAAAGATATAAAAAAAAACATGAGCCCCCGGTCTGTTTCTAAGATCACGTCTCATATATATTGATAAACAGAGAGATTGTACTAAAGTTATCCTTCAGTTTAACATTCACCTTGTTCTTCTTAATTTTACGAAATACTCTTATCATTTCAGCTGAAAATTCGTAAATGGCTTCAACTCATTTTACTGGTAAAGTTCCTGCAAACGACAATCAGAACGAAGGTAATGCTTATTGATTAGTACCTCTAGACATATAGATGGAGAGAATACAGGTTGCTTAATTAACTTAATTGCATGCAGGAATGAGTATGAATGATCAGAACATACTTCAAAAGCATGTCGCTTTCTTTGATCAAAATAATGATGGAGTCGTCTACCCCTGGGAGACGTTTAAAGGTCACTAACCATTTCTTTAGTTCCATACTTTTGATTGTTACATTTTTTCAGGGTATAATTTGTATATTGTTGAACTTTTTCTACTACATTTACGAGCCGTCCCATTTTAGTTCAAATTTTATGGTGCCAAATTTCCAGTCTAACTTTGCCTATGCATGAACAGGTTTTCGGGAAATTGGATGTGGTGTTCTCTTGTCCTCAGCTGCTGCTGTTTTCATCAACACTGGCCTCAGTGGCAAAACCCGTCCTGTAAAATCTCTCTTTTCTTTATTGAACTGTCAATTACATATTTCATTTTTTTCTCCAAATATTCCAAATTTTATCCGGTGATTTCCCATCTCGGTCCAGCTATCAAATTAAGTTTGTCTCGAACGTTTTCCTTTCCATGTAATGAAAAACATAAAATCTTGAGTTCAAGAATTTAATTATTGCAATTTGCATTAGACTGTGGACATGACTTGAAAGGTGAAATCTCTGGTGCGGTAGAGATTTATTAGTACTCCATAAGCAATGTTGTTTTCTGTTATCTTAAAGTGCCTTTGTTTCAGTTGAGTGTGCAATCGAAAGAAAGCAATACGTGCAATTTCGAAGCTGGAATTGTACTGTTTAACAAACATAACTTAAGTTTTCAACATGAGAATTGAGATTGCTTACCTTCGCAGATATGTTCACTGCATTATGGGCAAACCCTTAACAAATTTTGGTGACGGATATAAAGTAGAGAATATCTTAGTAGAGTAAATTGTAAGCAACTGATTTTTGTGGTGTAGGGAAAATGTCCTTCCCTGCTCTTCCCAATTGAGATAAAGAACATTCAAAAAGCCAAGCATGGAAGCGATACTGGAGTCTATGACTCCAACGGAAGGTATTCCTTGTGCATTTTAATGTGATAAACTTAGTATATCTGCCTTATATATTAGAAGAAGGAATAAATAAGTTTCGAGAATAATTAGTTACATATTTGAGAATCGCGCCAAATCAATCATCTGTTGCTCTACTCTTTAAATTTAAACTTAATGTTAAGTGAAAAGCGCATGCAGTAACAGATGTGTTTGATGTACATAGAGTTGATTTAAACATGCTTAAATAATTTTAGATTACTTGCTAATTCTGCGGTTAATGTATAAAAAGATTTATGTCATCGCGGTTTGAGGAGCTATTCAGGAAGCATGCACGCACGAATCCAGGTTACTTGACATCAGATGAATTGATGGGGATGCTCAAGGAAAACAGAGACCCCAAAGACTATGTTGGATGGTTTGTGTCTTACTTTCGACTTATCGTTGCATTGTTTGTATCATAGTTTAGTAACAATGCTTGCATTTCTCCGAAAGATTAAATTTTATTTAGTTGAAGTCGAATCGAATGGAAATTATAGGGTGGCGAGTTACTCGGAGTGGAAGATACTATATATGCTATGCAAGGATAACAATGGTGTTTTAACAAAAGATACTGTTAGAGCTGTTTATGATGGAAGCTTGTTTGAGCAGATGGCCAAGGACAAAGCAGCAGCTTCTTCTGGAAAAAAAGCCTGATTTGTATAAAACTAGATCTTTCAATATCTGCAAATAAGTAGGGAGTTATGTTGCTCCTGTGCAATAAAGCTTGGGAAGAAAAGCTTGAGCAGATATTTATAATTATGGTTAACTTTATTTCTAATTTCTAAATGGAATATTTAAAGTTGAAACATTATGTTAAAAATTGTTAAATTTTAACTGAATTCTAAAGCAATAATAATTTAATAATAGAACAATTATTATTTTCCACCAAAATTATAAATCAGTATGTTTGGAGAAGATTGAGCTCAGACAGTCAGACATGTGAGAACAGAGAATGTGTGGACCAAATTTGTAACCGAACCAAAGTCATCAAAGTCCGACTTTATTCAAAAGTGTTGCCGAAAGTGGGCCCTGGTGATGAGTTATGTGGGCCTGTCTGTTTTGCATGAAACCTTACACGTGTTGCTATCAGAAGAGTGACATATAAGACAATGCCACGTAGCACCCCATAAATAATTATTTATACTCTCTCCGTCTCACTATGTGCCTCCTTTTTTACACTATTCATTATAAGTGGTTGACTATTAATTTACGCATAATCTATAAGACCAAATATAATCATGAGTGATCTTGTTTGATTCGTATTTATGAATACTTTAATACAATGAAGTTTTTATATTTAATACTAATACAAAATTGAAAATATTAACAATTAAAAGTGTGCATTGACAAACGTGTTAAGAGGAAACAGGAAACATATTATAAAACGAAGGGAGTATTATTTAGTCTCCAAAAAAAAACTCTGCCACTAACCATAATATTTGTGCCAGTTCATTTTTGGTGAATGTTTTTTTTTAATAATGAGATAATTCAATAATAAAAAGTTTTACGGCATCTACATAAACAATCGAGTCGAACAAACAAAATACAGAAACAATCACTGATTTTAAGCTATACGGCATCACGTGATTTGTTAAAAATGGTATTTACACAAATTTCGCCACTTCCACTCCCGCCAAAACCAGTTTGAGCTATCGACCGAGAATGCAATCCCCTAAAACTTTTACTACTAAATCAATCACCATACTCACACAATCGGTGAGAAAATACCAAAACTCACACAAAACGGTGAAAAAATAACAAAACTCACACAAACGGTGAGGCATCAAAAAACCAAGCTTACAATTGCGCAAATTAAAACTAACTAAAGCCAAGACAATCCTTAGATTCGGGGAACAAACTCACAAGAACAAGATAACTCGGACCACTTTCAAGAACAAAATCACTTGGAAGAACGAGAAATCCGGAGTTTCGTGAAATTGAGATCTAAGAAATTGAAAACCAAATCGGACCTTTGAAGCCTTAGATCCGAAGAAACAAACTAAATCCAAATCTTAAGAAAAACAAATTAATTTTACCTAATAAGGAAGATTTTTAGGGAAATTAAAGCCGAAAAAGGAAGAAAATACAAGGAAAAGTAAAGGTTTTGGGGCTTTCCACCGGTGGAAGCCCTGCCGGAAGTAAGAACCGAAGAAGAGAAGATGAGGTGCGGGAGAGAGAAGAAAGAGGAAAAGAGGAAAAGATTTTTGTTTTCAGGATAATAAATTAACTTTTACGATTAATTTTTTAAAATTAATATGTTTAAATTTTAGTAAGTCTACGACAACAACTGAATATACATTTTTGATTTCGAATATTTTTTTTTCATACTCTATACTTTAAAAAGTTAAACATTTATCATTATATGCTTTTGTAGTCTATAACTTTTTTTATTATAATTTTGTATTTCGTAGGCTATAATGTTAAAACAAAACAAATTATATAAAAAATCTTGTTTAGCATACATTAGTTCCTTTTCAAGAGTATTAACCCAACTTGCCATTATTTGTGCCGTGCCTTTCATGCCTTGCTATTGCTTCTACGTGTACTCGTTAATGAATGTAAAAAAAAAAAAAAAAACTGATTTTGTGTATGAATTTCGATAGGACCTTAATAAAGGCCAAATTTTATGCCAATATAGTATAACAAAATTAAAAAAAGTAAGATCAATTTGTCAAAAAAGAAAAAGAAAGAAGATCCATGTTTAAAGGGACATGATCTATAGCAAACGTTGGACCCAGTAAACATTCTGTTCTTATCGGAAAAATCGGAAAAAAAATTGCGGTACATGTACAGTAAATTTTTGGTATGAAAACAGAGAATTATATTGTTAATTTGCCTGTATCATGAAAAGTTTATGTGGTATAGTGCAACTTTTTTTTTAAATCACGATCGTTGGATGGTTGATCCAAGATATAGAAATCATTTGTTACCAAAACGACCGTGCACCATGTTTAAATTATTGTACAAATAAATTCATATTTTTCAATTTATATGCTTTTAGATTAAATCAGTTTTGTAAATATTTATGTATTAATGATTTAATTCTGCTCCGGCAATCAAGATCCTTTTCTAATTACATTATTTTTATCTAGAGATGCACAAAAAGTCCGAGCCCGAAAATCTGGCTCGGCCCGATCCGGCAAAGCCCGGTCAAAGCCCGGCCCGGTCAAGCCTGGCCCGAGGGCCTTAAACGGTTCCTATATTTTTGGGCAAAGCCCGGCCCGGCCCGGCAAAAACCCGGTCTTAGCCCGGTCTTTTAAAAAGCCCGGTCTTCGGCCCGATTAAAAGCCCGGTTCGGCCCGAAAAAGCCCGGGTAAAATTCGATTATTCTAGTATACTTACATAAATATTTATGTATTTACACTTCCTACAAATATAAAATAATTTAAGTACATATATATTTACATATTCATTATTAATAATAAGATTATTTATATGCATATATTACGATAAATGAAGGAAAACAAGTTAAGTACACGTGTAATCAATTAATATATCATCAAATCAAAAAATAAATCGATAAATGTAATATTTGTATCGGCAATATAGATTGTTTAACACATATCTGTCATTATTATTTATTACATAAAGAACATTCTTATATAACATAAAATCTCGATCCGATTTGATCCCGAAAAAAGCCCGATCTGGCCCGGCCCGCTTCAGGCCCGGAAAAAAGCCCACCGCGACCCGCTTCGTGGGCCTAAACGGGCTCACATTTTTCACAGAAGCCCGGCCCGGTCAAAGTCAAAGCCCGGGCTTTTCAAAACCCGATCAAAGCCCGGCCCGATGAGCTTTTTGTGCATCTCTACTTTTAGTAAAAATCGGTAACTCGGGCCGAGTACTCGGCCGAGTACTCGTTTTGGACCCTAAACCGATCCGAGTAGTGACTAATCGGACCAAAAACCGGTTTTTGCTATAACTCGGTCAAGACTCGGGTTGACTCCGAGTAATTGGGGTCAAACTCGGGTTTGACTGATTTTTTTTTTTTGCTAAGTACTAAAATATAATTTTTATTGTTCAACTTATAGACTATAGTTATAATCTAGATTCGACCCAATTAAAAGTCATCTCTCTCAAAGATTCTTGTTGTGCCCAAAATCTCCATGGGCTAGATTTAGGCCCATTAATCTAAAAGGTTCGATCCATACAAGCTAGAAGATTGATCCAGTATGAGTCATGAAGATCAAATAGAAGAAATAACTAAGGAAGTACGAGTATCAGGAGGTTCCCAATGGTCAGGAAGCTGAACTGAGCACTAGAAGACCAGGTTCCTCCCAGCCGAGGAGTTCGAATTAGCATAACAACAGCCATAGAGATGATAAAAGCATGAGAAGAGTTATCCAGTCTAACTAGTTTGTTATTTGTGCAGGTACTGACACCAAAAGGGAGGTCCCTAAACGATATGTCCCGAAATAAGGAGGTTCCTGAGAAACAGGCTCCTGAGATGTAGGTTCCTGAGCACCAGGTTCCTACGAGTTGCCAACAGAAGGTTCTAGAAACCATCTAGAACAGATAAACGAATTGGTATCTGAGTATAATTCCAGGGCGCAGATGATCCTAGAATAACTCTAACCAATGAGAGAATCATAGTGGGGTACGAACTCGAGTTCTACTCTACTTAGCCAACTAGTTCGTGAAAGGCTCTAAAGGAACCTGAGTCCTACACGAACTAAGTGACCGAATACAGCTATTCCAGTAAGAGACAGAATCATATTAGAACTACGTGAGCTTGATCCCTATATATACAAGGGTACGTAGGCACCTCAGGGTACGACGCATTAAGTTCTCTGATTTTCTCTAAAGGCACCTGAGATTATTGGAGATACCCTCGAGCTCAGCTCAACCCCCACAAACTCAACCCAAACCTTGTCATAGAACAGTTGATCGCTAGCCTATACAACTACCTGTAGACCTCACATAAGTTGATTACGAAATCCACTCATCAACATTGGCGCTAGAAGGAGGGGAGTTAATATCTTAAGAGTGGAAAAGATGTCAGGCAACTCGGATAGCGAAGCAACCCGTTCTGAGCGACAAATTCATGAGGGGAACACATCTCCTCCCAGAGCACCGAAGGTTACTAAAGCAGCTATGATGGAAATCCTAAAGACTGTGGGAGAACGTTTGTCGACTTTGGAGCAGGCTTCAAGCAAAAAGAAGAAAAAGAAGACAAAGAAAGGCAAGAAGTCGAAAGTTACTCCGAAACAGTTGAACTTTGAAGAATCTGAGAATGGAGAGGAGGTTCCAGACGATGGTGGAGAACCGAAGCAAAATAATGGTGATGAAGAGCTAGAAAATCCTGAGAAGAGTAAAACTGTTAGCAAGGGCCGTACAGGGTCTAAGGGAAAGAAGAAAACCAAGACTGGAGGTTCCTCACAGAAAAAGAAGAAAGATAAAGACCCATCTGTCGAGATAATTGAAGAAGAAAGCACGGATTCAGATGAGGATACTGAAGAATCAAGCACTGCAGAGTCGCAAGAGGAAGAAGGAACGAGTAAGAAGACAAAGGCGGAAGCTACTGGGGAGGTGACAGCAGAAGATGTCAAGAAAATTTTGGCTCAACTCGAGGACGAAAAGAATCTTGCTGTGAATCCTATAACAGCTTCTCCTTTCACCAAGAAGGTTCGAAAGTCGGCTCTGCCTAGGTCTTATAGGCCTTCGAATGAGTTGAAATTCGATGGGACTACTGACCCCATTGAGTACCTTAGTCGTTTTGACACAGAGATGGATGTCTATCAAGTGAAGGAAGCCACCAGGTGCAGGTTACTGGCTGCAACTCTACAGGGCGGAGCCCATCAATGGTTCAAAAGGTTACCTGCAGATTCAATTGGTTCGTGGGCAAGTATGGGGAAGCTCTTTGTCACTCAATTTAGAGCATCTGTTGCATTCGCACCACCAACCAATACCTTAGCCAATATCAAACAAAGACCTAATGAGACGTTGACAGAATATTTCAAGAGGGTTAATGCGGAGGTTCCTAAAGTTAGGAAAGCATCTGAGGAAACAATAAAGAATTTCTTAATTGCTGGAGTCAAAGGAGGCTCAGATTTTTGGAAAGCACTGCAAGGAAAAGAACCAGAGACGTTGGCAGATTTTTATGCCCAGGCAGAACCCTTTCGTCTGGTGGAGGAATCTCTAGCTGAATTAAGGAAGGATCCAGATTTTGTAAGGCAAAGTGGAAGCAAGAGGTCGAGACAAAGAAGCCCCAATGGTCGTGACAATAAAAAGGTGGTTAGTCGCACATCCCAGGTGAAGCCTGAAGCTGTGAATCCAACTAAACCTGTCATGAGTCAGGTACCGCCACCAGCTTCCTATAACAACAATAAACATGAGAGACCTGTCTATGAAACTTTCACCCCTTTGGTAGCCCCGATCGATCATATTTACGCAGTGAATGAGAAGTCCTCATGGTTTAAGAAGCCTTTCAGGACCGGTCCCCCAGGGAATAAGAATGAACGCCCATACTGTGACTTCCATGATAATAATGGGCATAATACTGCAGATTGTCGTCACCTCAGAGATTTAATTGAAACTCTAATCAGACAAGGGCAATTGAGTGAATGGGTGGCTCAGGAAGGAAAAAAGTATAGAGATGAGAAGACTCAGAAGACACAGACACAGGAACCTGTCATGATGGAAGGACCACCTAAGGCTGGGTGCATACGCACAATTATAGGAGGTCCCCATATTGGAGGAAGCAGCCGGAATGCCATGGAGAGGTATACCCGTGAGGCTAAAGAACGTCCTTTAACCAGAATTTACAATCTGTCACAGAGGTCCCCAAGGTTGTTCGAAGGAGAGGATGCAGATATTACTTTCACCGAAGAAGATGCTTCCTGGGTACATCATCCCCATACTGATGCTTTGGTAGTTGAAGCAGGAATTGGGTCTTATGAGGTTCATCGAGTGCTAGTTGATAATGGAAGCTCTGTAAACTTGCTATCTTACTCAGCTTTCAAGAAGATGCATTTTCTGGATAAAGATTTAACTCCAACAAACGATACCTTGTATGGATTCACTAATAATCAGGTTCCTATCAAAGGTAAGATTCGTTTGCCAGTAACTTTAGGTGATAAACCATGTTGCATTACACAGTTGGCAGAATTCATCGTTATAGAAGAGAATATGAATTACAATGCTATTTTGGGAAGACCCATTTTGAAGGAGATGAGGGTAGTAACCTCCATTTACAACCTCACTATGAAGTTCCCGACACCAAATGGAGTTGGTATAGTTCGAGGATGTCAGTATGAGTCTAGAGAGTGTTACACCAAAGCTTTGCAACATGCTGCTAAGGCTGCTAAATTGCCTGAACCTATGGACGAGGTTCCTGATGATTTTCCAGGAAAGAACCCAGACAAAATAACGGTCGACCTGCGCGGTTCGCCTTTGGAAGGTTTTGTGTCAGCATCCTATAGAGCTATAAGAATTGAAGAGATCATAGAAGAGGAACCTCATGCTGAGATTCCAGTTTTTCGGGGACCAGATACCCCTTATTTACTGATAGAAAGTGCACTCCCTACGGACAAGGATGGTGACGTGTGTATGGTTGAAGGATTGGATGAAGAAAAATCCCGAAAACTGAAACATAATGGAAGCAATGAAGACAGTCAGCCAGCATCAAAGAGAAGGAATGTCATGCACGAAGTGCAGGAACCGTCTATAGTCCAGGAACCTCAAGAGGACTCAACCACAGAGATGGAGGTAGACTTAGACCCTCGAATGCCAGAAACCATGGTTAAGGCTGGACCAGCTGGTGAAACTCTGGATGTGAAGATCAATGACAAAGATGGTACAAAGGTGTTGAAGATTGGAGCTCAACTCGATCCAGCCTTAAAGGAATCTCTCATTACCTTTTTGGGCAAGAACCTGGATGTGTTTGCATGGTGTCATGCAGATATGGAAGGGATAGATCCAAGGGTCATGTGTCATAAGTTGAATATTGATCCAGAAAAGAAAGGAGTGAGACAGAAGCGAAGACCAGTTAGTGGAGAAAGAGCTCAGGCATTGAAAGAAGAGGTCGACAGATTATTGGATGCAGGATTGGTTAAAGAATCTTTTTACCCAGTATGGTTGGCAAATCCTGTTTTGGTAAAAAAAAACCTAATGGAAAATGGAGAACCTGTGTGGACTTCACAGATCTCAACAAAGCATGCCCGAATGACAGTTTCCCACTACCACGGATTGATCAGTTAGTGGATGCAACAGCTGGACATGCCCTCCTTAGCTTCATGGATGCATATTCAGGTTACAATCAAATCCCTATGTATGAACCTGACCAAGAGCATACTTCTTTTATTACGGATAGAGGTCTTTATTGCTATGTATGCATGCCATTTGGATTGATTAATGCTGGAGCCACATACCAACGGTTAGTGAATATGATGTTTAAAGACCAAATTGGCCATACTATGGAAGTATATGTGGATGATATGCTAGTTAAGTCTAAGGAAGCTATTGACCATGTAAAGCACTTAGAAGAAATGTTTGGAATCTTGCGGAAGTACAGAATGAAGCTGAACCCTCAAAAATGTGTGTTTGGGGTAGAATCAGGAAAGTTTCTGGGTTTCATGGTAAACCACAGAGGTATCGAAGCCAACCCAGCCAAGATTAAAGCATTGATTGATATGAGGTCGCCGAGAACTGTGAGAGAGGTTCAGTCTCTTACAGGAAGAGTTGCAGCCTTGAATAGATTCATTTCGAAGTCCACTGATAAGTGTCAGGAGTTCTTTAAAGCTATAAAGAAAGGAAGTAAATTCGAATGGACCACAGAATGTGAGAGAGCGTTTGGAAAGTTAAAGGAGCATTTGGGGAGCCCCCCACTGTTAGCCAAACCTGTGGATGGAGAAACATTGATACTTTATTTGGCTGTATCAGAGTATTCCATTAGTGCAGTTTTGGTTCGAGAAGAGAATGGACAGCAGAGCCCAGTCTACTATGTCAGTAAAAGATTACTTGATGCAGAAACGAGGTACACGGGAATGGAGAAACTGGTTTTCGCATTGATTCTGGCTTCCAGGAAGCTGCGACCTTATTTCCAAGCTCACAAGATTGAGGTAAGAACCTCATATCCACTTAAGCAAGTGATGCATAGGCCAGAAACTTCCGGAAGAATGTTAAAGTGGGCTGTGGAGCTAGGACAGTTCGACATAGAATATAAGCCAAAGACAGCAATCAAAGCTCAAGCTTTAGCAGATTTCTTAATAGAGTTTCCACCTCATGCAGAGGTTACTGGCCAAGAGGGGCCAAAAGAGGTGATGGAAAAACAGACAGACAATGACAACTGTGCACCTTGGTGGACACTGTATGTGGATGGAGCTGCTAACAGTGGTGGAGCAGGTGCAGGCATAGAGCTAGTTAGTCCAGAAGGGAACCAACTCTATAGCTCAATTCATTTTGCTTTTAAAGCCACGAACAATGATGCAGAATATGAGGCATTGATTGCAGGCCTCAGGTTGGCTTTGGAGATGAAAGTAGAGAATATCAGAGTGTATAGTGATTCAATGTTAGTAGTTTGGCAGATTCGTGGTGGTTTTCAGGCGAGAGGGCCAAGAACAGACTTATATTTGAGGTACTCCCAGGAGTTGATTGCAAGGTTCAAAGAGGTGAAGCTAGATCAAATACCTCGAGGAAAGAATACCAAGGCGGATGCATTGGCTAAGCTAGGATCTCAGAGAGAATCCACGTTATTAGGGGTAATTCCACTTCAGATTCAGGAGCAACCTAGTGTTTTCAAGGAAGAGGTAATGGATATCGAATTTCCAGTTGAAGATTCCTGGATGACCCCAATATATCGTTACCTGGACAAAGGGGAGCTACCTCCCAGTCAAAATGATACCAGGAAGCTGAGGTATCATGCAGCCAGGTATGTAATCTATGATGGAGTTCTGTATAGACGGGGATTCAATCAGCCTTTGCTCAAGTGTGTAGCTGGAGAACAATGCAAGTATATTCTCGAGGAGATTCATGAAGGAGTATGTGGAAATCACTCGGGGGGTAATTCTTTAGCCATGAAAGTCTTTCGACAAGGATATTATTGGCTAACCATCAAAGCAGATGCTACAAAGTTTGTGCAAGCATGCAGTAATTGTCAGAGGTTTGCAAATTTTGATAGTCGTCCAGTAGCCCCTATCAAACCGATTGTTAGCCCTTGGCCATTCGCTGTTTGGGGAATAGACCTCATTGGAGAACTCCCGAAAGGAAAAGGAGGAGTGAAATATGCAGTGGTTGCAGTTGATTACTTTACAAAGTGGGCAGAAGCAGAACCACTTGCTAAGATTACAGCGTCAAAACTGACTGAATTTGTGTTTCGAGCCATTGTATGCAGGTTTGGCATTCCGCAGAAACTAATTTCTGACAACGGGAAGCAGTTCGATAGTAGAGAGCTTAGAGGGTTATGTGAGCAGTTTGGAATCCAAAAAGCATTTTCAGCAGTGTATTATCCGCAGAGTAATGGACAGACTAAAGTAGTGAATAAGATTATCAAGCACACTTTGAAAACGAGGCTTGAAGATAAGAAAGGAAGCTGGCCAGAGGAGCTTCCTGGAGTCTTGTGGTCGTATAATACCACGCCTAGAACTACAACTGGTGAGTCTCCTTTTACCCTCACTTATGGTTGTGAAGCTATGGTACCTGTGGAAGTTGGAACAGGTTCCTTGAGAAGAAAGTATTTTGATCCCGAGAGCAATGAAGTCAATCATAGACTGTATTTGGACATGGTCGAAGAGTTGAGAGCAGATTCACAAGTGAAGTTAGCAGCATATCAACAGAGAGTTCGAAGGTATTACAACAAAAAGGTGAAGGCAAGACCTTTTAAGGTTGGAGACCTAGTTCTGAGGAAAGTCATGCCAAATACCAGGGTTCTGGCACACGGAGCCTTTGGAGCAAATTGGGAGGGACCTTACCAGATAAAGTCAGCAATTTGGGAAGGAACCTACCACTTGATGGATATGGATGGGAACCTCATTCCGAGAGCTTGGAATGCAGAACATCTCAAGAAGTATTATCAGTAATTCTTTTATGAATTTTTTCTTAGGAAAAGTAAGGCTCTTTTAGCCCACGAATAAAGGCAGCTTATTAGTTATAGCTGACCAGTATTTTGATTTCAGTATTTAATTATGCATGTACTCGGGGGGTACTTAATGTGAACCTCCCTACTTGCAAGACGATTTTTTAGTATTGAGCGATAGATAGCTCTACGTTGAATATTTTGAGTGCATTCTTTGCAGCTATAGCTCTTTAATAGTTCTTTTACGTAACAATAATTACCCAAAAGAACTGGGGGGTAGTATTCCTACTTAGACAGTATTGTGCATGCCATGATTTCTTATTTCATATGCCAATTTGAAATTTCTGAAACAGGTTACCTAGACTAACAGGTTCCTGTAGCATGGTGTTGTATTTTGCAGGTTACCTGAACTAACAGGTCCCTGTAGCATTGACAGTATGTGCGAAGTATGAATACGATTTGACAGAATATGTGGACTACGAATGATTGATATGAAAAGTCCCAGGTAGCTTCCTGGGCATTGAGCAAAAGTCCCAGGTAGCTTCCTGGGCATTGAGCAAAAGTCCCAGGTAGCTTCCTGGGCATTGAGCAAAAGTCCCAGGTAGCTTCCTGGGCATTGAGCAAAAGTCCCAGGTAGCTTCCTGGGCATTGAGCAAAAGTCCCAGGTAGCTTCCTGGGCATTTAGCAAAGTCCCAGGTAGCTTCTTGGGCATTGAGCAAAAGTCCCAGGTAGCTTCCTGGGCATCGAGCAAAAGTCCCAGGTAGCTTCCTGGGCATCGAGAAAAGTCCCAGGTAGCTTCCTGGGCATTGAGCAAAGCCTCAGGTAGCTTCCTGAGCAAATGTGATTGAAAAGCCTCAGTTGACTGAGCACAACATTGTTGCCAAAAGCCTCAAGTTCCTTGAGCACGAGAATTAAAGTCCTGACAAAAGGCATCTAAAGTCCTGACAAAAGGCACCTTAAAGAGAAGCCTAATAAGCTCTCCCTCATGTGGAACCATCTTTGGCACATGGGAAGAAGGGATAAAATCCTTAGCATTTACCTTCATAAGATGTCTAGCCTGACACATGAAGAAGAGGAATCTGTGTGGACTCCTAGAACGGCGCACAGGTTCCTAGAATCGCCTCGAGGCACAAAAAGGAACCAACATGTCCCGAGGCATGTTGGGACCTAGAGATTAGGATTGGGAGCCAAGCAGGCAACCTTTCCAAGAGATGACCCGAATTAAACAAGAGAAAGCTTTTACTAACGTTAACTTTTTTTTTTTGTTCTATGTTTATTTTGCAGGATTAATACTCGAGGAACCTGGTCTTAATGAAGAAGAAGTTGTTAAAGAAGGCTACGGTTTAGATTATCGATACAAAGTATAAACACAGAGGTTCCAGGTTTTACAACTCAGATGTAGTTTGTTGCATTTACTTTGAGATTTTTCTAGCGGAAATATGCGTGTGTTCTGTTTCTTACAATGGGTTAGCCCACGTAAGCTTGAACATATGAGTAAGGAAGCTGAATTATTCTCTAGTGCATAACAGTGAAATATTTCATGAGGTTTTGAAGAAAAGTATGTAGTAAGTTAAGATTCGAACAAAGAAATATGTATGAGCTTACCCTGAACAAGAGATATGAAGCAAAAGCAAATATCATAAACCATGAAGAGAGTTATGGGTACAGAGACCCAGAAAACCAGCATAAAAGTTATTGGCACGAAGGCCATGGAAACCAAATTTAAAATTACATTTTGCGAGGCGTTACGAGGAGCCCGCGACCTCATCAAAAGTTATCAAAAGTTTTTTAAAGGATCTTGTTGAAATTACGAAGGAGGAACCTCATCGGAACCCTTGGTGACAACAGGAGGAGTTGGAAGGATAGGCTGAACAACGTCAGGAGCAGGAACCTCTGCAGTCTCAAGGTTGACACCTGGAGACCTCTCAACCGTTTTCACGGGAGGTACAGAGGTTGCAGCAGCAGCTTTCTCCTCGAAGTCTTTGATCATCCCTACTACGTCGTCACCCAGGAGGGACCAGTCTATATTGGGCATCTTCTCCCATGTGGAACGTATGTAGTCATTAATACCTTCATCATAGCCTTCATCATATCTGGCCTTCTCCTTGATAAGTATGGATGACTTCACAACTTCAGCAGCAGCATTCAAGGCGTCCACCTGAGCTTCCAGTTCATTGGTTCTTTCCAACATCGACAGTTTCTCGTCCCTAAGGATCTTGACCTGACCTTGAAGTTCGATTTTCTCATTTCTTAAAGAGGTCTCCACAATCTTTGCATTTCTGACAGCCGCAGTGGCAATGTTTGCCTTATCCTCACTAGCAGCTAGTTCTGCTTTGAGTTTGCGAATCTCTCCTTGAAGTTGAAGGTCATATTGGGTCTTTACAGCAAACTCGTCGCAGTATCTAAGAGCAAAGAAAGCAGATTGAGCAGCAGCAAATCTCATAGCGTGCATGGCTTCAGTAGAACTCATTTTACTCCAGGCAGCTATCGTCTCTGTAGGAACATGGGTGTCAATCATGTCCTTGAACAAGTTGGAGGATTGATCAGGGTCGGTTTTAACTGCTTTGCTTTTCCTTGATGAGCGAGTCTGGGGAGCTGCTGAGAGGTCAAGAGTTGACTGAGCAAACTTCCTCTTTGAAGAACCAGAATGAGTAGTTTGGGAAGCAGGAGTGCCAGGAATTTGATTAATAGGAGTTGCATACAGCGGAACCTCCTTAGTTTCAGGCTTGAAGATCTCATCCACGTTCTTGGACCTTTTGATAAATGATGGGGCTTTTGGAGCCATATCTGCAAAAGAAAATACAAGAAAGTATCAGAGATTTATATACAGAGTAAGCAGGTAAAAGTGCAGATATATAACAATAGAAAAGAAAGGACAACAATAGGGAAACCCATACCAGAAGCTGAGGGTATAAAACCTAGGGCAGATAAATTATCAGGGGTCAATAAGATCATACAATCTCTTATGGCTGAAGAATGCTTCAAAGCCTCTTCAGCTCTCATTAAACAAGCTCCAGTAAGAACAGTCTGTTTTGGAATTAATGGGCGGCAATTGAATTCAAAGCGGATAGAGGGGCAATCAAAGCAGTAAAGGAACTGCTCTTGCCATTGATCAAAGTTCTGTTTAACACCTTTTATACATCGGCCTTGATGACTAGGCCATGCAGTCAGATAGAAACAACCAGAACCCTTCCCAGTGTCCTTCAATCTGAAGAAGTAACCTAATTCATGTGCAGATAGTGGGGTTGTGAACATGCTAGTGTACAGAATGTAGGTACTAATGGCTAACCTATATGAGTTAGGTGTCAATTGGAGAGGGGCCAAGCCATAGAAGTCAAGAACCTCTCTCAGTAAAGGATGTAGAGGGAAGTATACACCAACTTTGAAGAAGGCAGCAGAGGTTACAACATTTGGAATACCTCGATCAGGTATCTTGGTATCAAACTTGTGAGCTCTCTCACCTGGCTTAGGGATAACAATGGAGCAGGATGGACGAAAACATTCCTCATACAATTTCTCTAACCTAGTCAAGGTCATAAGAGAATCCATTTTTTCACAGAAAGGTACAATTTCTTGCTTATACAACTCTCTTTCAACGAACACTTCGTTGTCAAAATCAGGATCTGGGATCAAACTATGATCAGGCTTAGACACTTCTTCTCCGTCAGAGGGCCAATCATCCCCCAAATCTACAAAGGAAGGGGTAGGAAGATTTGCAGAGGGTAAGGTCGAAGGTTTGAGAAGGATATTTCCAGGTTCGTCAATGTCTGGAACAACAACCCTAGACCTAGTTCTTTCCCCTATTGGCATCATAGAAGGTTGAATTGAAGATAAGTGGTCAGAATGTGTAGAATCAGAGGACATCTGCAAAAGACAGACGGAGAAAAAAATCAGGTTTTGAGTCTTCTAAAAGAGAAAAAGTGGTTCTAAAGTTCTTGGACAGACATAACTACGAGACACAGGGTAGTCAGTGAATTACACAGAAGCTACGCACCATTAAAACGACTCATATCGACTACAGTATAAGTCGAAAACATGTGTGTACAGAATATGAATAAACAATATTGAGTCCCAGAAGAAGTCAGGATCACAAGACCGTAAATCGATGATCAAACAAACAGGGTATAGTAAAAGACTGTGTGAGAAGCATGGAATAGATACAAATGTATACATACAAAGACTAGAAACGAAGAACATCGACATGCAAGATACGAAAGTGCAGACAGTACACAATGAAGTCAAAGATCATGAAAGAGCAGAAAGAAAGCGAGTCATACCTTAATTCGAAGAAAGCGGGGACGAAGAGCTCGGATTGAGTTGGTGACCGTCGGACTTCCTCTTCTCTCTCTCTAAGGGTTTTGGAAGATATTTGGTAAAGGTAAAAAACTAAACCTGGAGTTAGAAGTGTGTTTATAATCAAGACAGCTCCGTACACGTGGCAGCGTATTACTGGAGCGGTAAAATGAAGAGGTACGCACGTGAGAAGCGTGTGAACCTTGGGAACTTACACATTAACTACAGCCTTGGTAAGTGATAAGTTTAGTTCAAATTTTGAATTATCTTTTACAACCAACCATTATCCCCTCTTAAATTATTAAATTTAAAGAGGCGTGAAGTTGAGTGACAAGTTAGATTCCCTGAGAAGTCGAATGCAAACATAAAGTAGATTTCGAGAGCTGGAGCAAGAAGAAGAAAATAGCGAGATAGCAGGTTCCTTAATACAAAGGAAGCTTACTCAAGATTATATCAAGCTGAAAATATTCCATGTCCTGTTTCCTATACCGAGTTAGCTCATAAAGGCTTGGATATACAATGTTGAAGCAAGGTATTGTTACTAGAATGGTTTAGCATTGAACCTTTGATCGTAAAATTAGAATAGGTTCCTTTCACATTACATGATTTCAAGGAACCGGGGGGTACTTGTTGTGCCCAAAATCTCCATGGGCTAGATTTAGGCCCATTAATCTAAAAGGTTCGATCCATACAAGCTAGAAGATTGATCCAGTATGAGTCATGAAGATCAAATAGAAGAAATAACTAAGGAAGTACGAGTATCAGGAGGTTCCCAATGGTTAGGAAGATGAACTGAGCACTAGAAGACCAGGTTCCTCCCAGCCGAGGAGTTCGAATTAGCATAACAACAGCCATAGAGATGATAAAAGCATGAGAAGAGTTATCCAGTCTAACTAGTTTGTTATTTGTGCAGGTGCTGACACCAAAAGGGAGGTCCCTAAACGATATGTCCCGAAATAAGGAGGTTCCTGAGAAACAGGCTCCTGAGATGTAGGTTCCTGAGCACCAGGTTCCTACGAGTTGCCAACAGAAGGTTCTAGAAACCATCTAGAACAGATAAACGAATTGGTATCTGAGTATAATTCTAGGGCGCAGATGATCCTAGAATAACTCTAACCAATGAGAGAATCATAGTGGGGTACGAACTCGAGTTCTACTCTACTTAGCCAACTAGTTCGTGAAAGGCTCTAAAGGAACCTGAGTCCTACACGAACTAAGTGACCGAATACAGCTATTCCAGTAAGAGACAGAATCATATTAGAACTACGTGAGCTTGATCCCTATATATACAAGGGTACGTAGGCACCTCAGGGTACGACGCATTAAGTTCTCTGATTTTCTCTAAAGGCACCTGAGATTATTGGAGATACCCTCGAGCTCAGCTCAACCCCCACAAACTCAACCCAAACCTTGTCATAGAACAGTTGATCGCTAGCCTATACAACTACCTGTAGACCTCACATAAGTTGATTACGAAATCCACTCATCAACAATTCTATACATACACTTATATCACGTTTTAATATTATTAGTAATATTAATATTATTACTTGGACACATGTACACTAAAATTATAATAAATATTATTAGTAATATTAATATTATTATTTGTTAGCAGGGTTGTAATAATATTATTAGTAAAATTAATATTATTGTTAAGTTTTAAGTTTAACACATGTATACTAAAATTAGAATAAATACATATAAATTATGAGAAAAAAAAGTTAAAAAATAATATCCGATTAGTAGTCCGAGTACTCGCCCAGTTTCCGATTACTCATTTTTCCGGACCAAAACCGAGTTGATCCAATTTTCGATTTTTATAACCTTACTTTTACCTCAATGAAGATTTCTTCTAGTCCGCCGGCAGCTCTTTTCAGTAACATTCAGTTATATATATCCAACCTTTTGTTCCACTTATCATTTAGGAGCAGAGATGCATAAAAGGCCAATCGGACCGGGCTTTAACTTTGATCGGGTCGGGTTGAGCTGGGCTTCTGTGAAAAATGTGAGCCCGTTTAGGTCCTCGAAACGGGTCGTGGTGAATTTTTTTCCGGGTATGAAGCGGGCCGGGCTGGATCGGGCTTTTTTCGGGATCAAATCGGATCGAGATTTTATGTTATATAATAATGTTCTTTATGTATCTTAATATATGCATATAAATAATCTTATTATTAATAATGAATATGTAAATATATATGTACTTAAATTATTTTTATATGTGTAGGAAGTGTAAATACATAAATATTTATGTAAGTATACTATAATAATCGAATTTTACTCGGGCTTTCTCGAGTCGAACCAGGCTTTTAATCGGACCGGGCAGAAGACCGTGCTTTTTAAAAGACCGGGCTTTTGTCGGGCCGAGCCGGGCCGGGCTTTGCCCAAAAATATAGGGACTATTCAAGATTTCAAGGCCCTCTGGCCGGCCGGGCTTGACCGGGCCAGACTTTGACCAGATTTTACCTGATCGGGCCGTGCCAGATTTTCGGGCTCGGGTTTTTTGTGCATCTCTATTTAGGAGTATATTTCAAAAATGTAATATAAATATGTGTAAATGAAAATACTTCGTATATCAATAAAAAAAATTCAAGCTTTCATTTACTGAGATTTTAAATAACGCAGTTTTTTCTTTCTTGACAAAAAAAGGGGATATTTACATACTCCCTCTGTTTTTTTCAGTTCTTTACGTTTGCTTTTTGCACGGAAACCAAGATAGTGGATGTAATATTGTTAAAATAAATGAAGTAGTGGGTGTAATAGTAATTTTATTGTTAAAATAAGTGAAGTAGTGGGTGTAATAGTGTAAAGGTTTGAAAAGGTGGAGTGAAGTAGTGGATGTAATAATGTATTTTATTGTTAAAAGTTACTATTTTTAGTAATGTAAAGAAATGGAATGGACGGCCCAAAATAGAAAGTGTAAAGAAATGAAATGGACGGAGGGAGTATATACATAAGATTTAATAATTATTTCTAATTTTACTACCACCCAACTATCTTTTCACTTCTATAAAATCATTTTTTCAAAAATGCTACCTCATTATAATTTTATGTTTTTAAAATTCCAAAAATACTACCTTCCTCAATTGCAACTTTTGCAACCTCATTTGCAACTTCAAGTTTTCAAATTTCTGATTTCAAGTGCTGGGGTTCAGATGTCATTTTCGACCACTTTTTTGGATTCTATTATATATATTTGCCTATATATATATATTTCAAAAAAGTGGTCGAAAATGATATCTGAACCCCAGAACTTGAAATCAGAAATTCGTAGCATCTCAGTTGCAAATGAGGTTGCAAGGCCCCGCCAGAGGCACTGATAATTGGTGAATTTGGGTTGCAAGGCCCCGCCAGGGGCACTCATAATTGATGGATTTCTGATTTGCAACTTTCAGTTTTCAGTTGCAACTTTTGCAACCTCAGTTGCAACTGAAAACTGAAAGTTGCAAATCAAAAATTCACCAATTATGAGTGTCCCTGGCGGGGCCTTACTACCCAAATTCACCAATTATGAGTGCCCCTGGGGGGGCCTTGCAACCCAAATTCACCAATTATGAGTGCCCCTGGCGGGGCTTTGCAACCTCATTTGCAACTTCCAGTTTTCAAATTTCTGATTGCAAGTTCCATTTTTCAGATGTCATTTTCGATCACTTTTTTGGAATATATATATATATATATATATATATATATATATATATATATATATATATATATATTCCAAAAAAGTGGTCGAAAATGACATCTGAACCCCAGAACATGAAATCAGAAATTTGAAAACTGGAAGTTACAAATGAGGTTGCAAAGTTGCAATTGAGGAAGGTAGTATTTTTGGAATTTTGAAAACAAGGTCGGTATTTTTAGAATTCTAGAAAGATTGGTAGTATATATTTAAAAATCTAATAGTTCACATGGATAGTTTTGAAACTATCCCAAAAAAATAACGTTCTCTTTCTTTTAATACTTAAATATTTAGTGAACGATATATTAATATGAATAGTGCCTTAAAACAATTTATTTCAAAAAAAAAAACAATTTATTTGTCATAATTCATAAATAGTCAAAAGTTGGGGAAACAATACTTAAAAATGTATCTTTGATTCTAAGCGAATATAGAAAATACATAAATTGAGGAATAAATAGACAGCGATTGTATCCTTGGCAGTTGGCACCCTCTTCTCCTGTTGCACTACTCTCTCTCTCTCTCTCTCTCTCTCTGTCGTCTATCTCTTTATTCTATCTTTTTTCTCTCCATTCCCCCACTTTACACATATAGTTTGGGTATTTACCTGATAAAAGTAATAGATAAACACTTGTTCATGGCTTCATCACAGGTTGCTGATTCAGAAGCTTCTACAAATGGTACATGTAACATGTGTTTGTGCTTGTGTTACATATATTGTGTGTGTGTGTGTATGTGTTTCTTGATATGTCATTACATATGTTTCTAACATAAAACATAAGTTGGTAACCGAAATATGCTGTATATATATTGTTGGGCCAGAGGCCAACTTAGATAGTCAAGCCCATTAAAGGCCCAATTAAGTCATTATAAATATACTTGTAACCCAACATTGTAAAGGATTGGCAATTTAATACACTTACTCCAACAATGGCGCTAGAAGGAGGTTTAACCTCTTCCTAACAAACTCTTTCAAAAAACAAAAAGAACGACAAACAATTCTGGATCGGAATTCAAAGCATCGACCTTAATCCTTCGTTGAGGATGGCCGATAGAGCTCCGAAAACTCAGGATGTTGCAAGTGTTAAACGAGCTGATAAGTGTAAGATTTTAATGGCTCCCCAAGCCTTGTTCTCTTCACCGCCATGACCTAGTTTTTCCGATCCGGTTAACGGATCTCGAAAGGCGAGAAGAGACAATAGGCAGCTGGTACTCACACCTCAAGGTAAACACGTCCTTACAAGTGATGCTCGCTTGCATCTGATAAAGCTCAAAAGACAGAGGGAACAGCAAGAGGTAGCCCCAGACACTATCGTCATCGACGATGAGCTTCGACGATTAGACTTGGAGCGACAAATCTTAGCTGAAAAAGTAAAGAGGAAAAAGGAAATAATGAGATTACAAAAAGAGCTCCAAGAGGTGTCTGAAGGACCTATGTCCTTGGAATACCAAACTGAATATCACGAATCCTCTTGGAGGACATCTATGGGAAGTAAACATTCAAAGTCAGAAAAGTCCTATGATTCACTTTCATCAAGGAAGCGTAAAACTAGAATTAAAGAAAGGGATTATTCAGAAGATGATGAGAATTATGAGAAAGAGGAGTCAAGCACAACTGGATTGTCAGCAAAGGATATTCTAAAGTTCAAGGAGTTCATTAGAACTCAATCAGGAGAAATCGAAATCTCCTCGGAAAGTCCATTAGCTAAAAGCATCGAAAGAGCTAAAGTGAATAGGGATCTTAAGGTGCCACCGATGGATCAGTTCGATGGCTCCACAGACCCCTATGACTTCGTCAACTTATTCGACGGTCGAATGTCCTTTTTTGGGCATAGCGAGGTGGCAAAGTGTCAGTTCTTCCCGACCTGTTTGAAGGGCACGGCCCTCATGTGGTACAACAACCTGCCAGCAAGGTCAATCAAGTCATGGTCCAGTTTGAAAGAAAAATTCAAGTCAAGATTCTCCAATAATAAAAAGGGAAAGAGATTAACAGCCTCTCTGGTGAATGTTCGCCAAAAGTCAAATGAAGGATTGCGGGAATATTTAAATCGTTTCAGGGCAGAAATGATACAAATTCCAGACTTGGTAGAGAACTTGGCAATGACGTATTTGGCGGCAGGAATTGATAGGTCAAGGCACAACGCAATTCTGGAAGAATATTTTGAAAAAGAGCCTCAATCACTCCAAGCCGCCATACAGCTATTTGAACGAAGGATAACTCTCCAAGAGGCTGTAGGAAGCATACAGTCCTCCAGGTCTCCGAGGTCGAGAATAAGCAGAGTGGTAGAACAGACTTCCCAATGGGAGTATCGCCGGGGTGACAGGACTGACCGAAGTACACGAGGAGTGCGAGGAACACGAGCAAGATCACCAACTCAATTAAAAAAGGAAGATGTACCTCTGCATACTTCAAGAGGGACTCCAACATCTCAGACATCTCCAGCTAAGCAACGACCTTGGACTCAGCGACCTCGAGGTGAACGAGAATTCACAAAGCTTAATATGGACAGACTCGCGATCCTAGGAGCTATTAAATCTGAGCCTACATACATACCACCAAGACCAATGAATCCAAATAGACCCCCGAGTAACAAGTTCTGCCACTATCATGAAGACACAGGCCATGATACTGAGAGATGTTATCAGCTGAAAAACTTAATCGAGGATAAAATTCAGAAGGGGGAGCTTTCTCACTTCATTGACAGAGGAAATGTGACACAACAGCAGAGGACTGAGTCGGATAGAATCATCGATACTATATTTGGAGGAACCACAGCGGGAGGATCATCAAATAGAGCAAAGAAAGCTTATGCAAGAGAAGTGTTCCGGGTGGAAAACAAGAGACCAAGGAAAAATCCTTCCTTGGTAATATCATTTTCAGATGAAGATTATGGAGATAGAATTATCCAAGATCACCAAGATGCACTGGTAATTACTACAAAAATCGGAACAAACACAGTTAAAAAGATAATGATCGATGATGGCAGCTCGGTCGACATTCTATATCAAAGTGCCTTTTCTAGAATGGAGTTGGGTGATAGGAAAGTCAATAGCGCAAAAGAGGCACCTTTGTATGGCTTCACCGGGAACGAGGTCAAGACTGTGGGAATCATAGACATGCCTGTATTATTCGGGTCCCCGCCTTGCCAAAAATGGCTTGTTGTCAAGTTCCACATTGTTAATGCCATTTCCGGTTACAATGCGATTTTGGGAAGATCAACTATTGCGGCTTTAAGAGGCATAGTGTCTATAACACATCTCAAAATGAAATTTCCTACTGAGTTTGGTGTCGGTGAGGTATGTGGAGACCAAAGGATAGCTCGACAGTGTTATATAAATTCGGCAATTCCAAAGAGATCGGTTAATCCGTCATCCTCGGTGAACCAAGTGGTCGAGATGGATCCAAGGGACATAATTGAAATACCCAAACCACCAAGTCATGAGCCAGTTGAACCAGTGGAGGAGATCCTTTTGTATCCCAACGACCCCGAGAAAGTTGTGAAGATTGGAACAAAGTTACCCGTTGAGCTTCGTGAAGCTCTTATACAGACATTAAGAGAGTTCGCGGACATTTTTGCTTGGACTCCCAAAGATATGCCAGGGATTCCAGCTGAATTAGCTCTTCATCACCTTAATATAAAACCAGGAGTTCAAGAAGTGAAGTAGAAAAGACGAATTTTCTCCAAGGAAAAACAAGAGGCTATTGAAAAAGAGATTGATAGGCTACTCGAAGCGGACTTCATCAAGCCCGTTCAGTTCCCAAAATGGATTGCTAATCCAGTCTTGGTCAAGAAAAGCAATGGCAAGTGGAGGATGTGCATAGACTACTCAGATCTCAATAAAGCCTGTCCCAAAGATTTTTACCCACTGCCTAATATTGATCAACTCATCGATTCTACTGCTGGAAATGAGCTACTATCTTTTATGGATGCATTTTCGGGATACAACCAAATAAAGTTGGCAGAACAAGATCAAGACGACACAGCATTCATAACACATAAGGGCGTCTTTGGGTTCAAAGTTACTCCTTTCGGTCTCTTAAACGCTGGAGCAACGTTCCAACAAACAATGGACAAGATTTTTGCTCCTCAAATCGGAAGAAATATTCAGGTATATGTCGATGACATTATAGCAATGTCACCAACAGCTTCGGAACACGTCAAGGACCTCAGGGAGACGTTCTCCAGAATAAGGACTAGCTCCATGAGATTAAACCCAGCAAAATGTTCTTTTGGTTTAAGTGGAGGTCGCTTTCTAGGATTTCTACTCACTCAAAGAGGTATTGAAGCGGATCCAAACCAAGTAAAGGCCATTCAGAATATGCCAGCTCCAAAATGCCTCAAGGAGCTCCAAGCCCTCGCAGGGTCCATTGCAGCCCTTAGACGTTTCATACCTCAGTCTTCAAAGAAATGTCTCCCCATGTATGAAGCAATCAAAGAAGCTTCAAAAAGTAAAACATTTAGTTGGACAAGGGAATGCGAAGAAAGTCTACAAGGAATCAAAGATTTTTTGATATCCCCACCAATTATGGCCAAGCCTCTTCAATGTGAACCCTTAAAACTGTACTTGTCTGCTTCAGATTCAACCTTAGCGGCCGTTTTGGTTAAAGAGGTGGATTCAGAACAAAAGCCCGTGTACTACACGAGCCACATACTCAAAGATGCTGAGACACGATACTCGAACATAGAAAAACTAACATATGCTTTGATTATGGCCAGCAGAAAACTAAGGCAATACTTTCAAGGAAGAACAATCATTGTCATGACAAATCAACCTTTGCGTCGGGTACTTCATAAGCCCGACATGACAGGAAGGTTGGCTTCATGGACTGTGGAGCTAAGTCAGTTCCATTTGGAATTTCAGCCAAGGACTTCAACGAGGTCTCAAGCTTTGGCAGTCTTCATCACAGAATGCACATTCACCTCTTCTGAACCAGGGGAAATAATCTCAGAATCAAAAGACAAGATTTGGACTTTGTTCACAGACGGATCATCTACCTCACAGGCTGGAGGAGCAGGAGTCATACTTACAAGCCCTGAGGGCTTCACCATTCGACAGGTCATTAAGTTCAAATTCCCTACGACCAACAATGAATCAGAATATGAAGGTCTTGTAGCAGGCTTGATTCTAGCTCGCCACTTGGAGGTATCCGCCATAGACATATTTTGTGATTCTCAACTTGTAGTGAAGCAAGTTTTGGGGGAGTTCAAAGCTCTTAATGAAAGAATGGCATCATATAGAAAAATTATCTTAGAATTTTTGCAGAACTTCACAACATGGACCATCAACAACATTGACAGGTCCAACAATACATGGGCAGACGCCTTGTCAAAATTGGCTACATCGGAAACTTCAAATACATCAGAGCCTATATACTTCAGAGAGCTCCATGAACCTTCAATAGTTCGAAAAGAGGTACTCTGCATTTCCGTACAAGAGGATTGGCGAACTCCCATCATCAAGTTTATTCAAGGAACTCACGAGGATTTAGATAGACAAGAAGCAAGAAAAATGACTATAAAGGCAAAACACTATTGTCTAATTGACAACAAGCTTTTTAGGAGAGCTCTAGTCGAGCCACTGCTCAAGTGTGTTAACCAAGATGAGGCAAAAATAGTTATGACAGATGTACACTCAGGAATTTGTGGCGGCCATCTGGCTGGAAAAAACATGGCATTAAAAATCATGAGACATGGGATTTACTGGCCCACGATGCGCCAGGACTTCGAGGAGTTCACAAGGCGATGTGAACCATGTCAGAAGTATGGGCCCATGAACCACAGACCCTCAGTCCCTTTCAATCCAACAACAACTCCGTGCCCATTCTTCATGTGGGGCATTGATCTAGTAGGACCACTGCCAAAAAGCTCCAAACAATGTCAATACATAATTGTGGCAGTCGATTATTTTACAAAATGGGTAGAGGCTAGACCACTAGCAAGGATAAGAGAGATCGAAGCAGTTCATTTCTTCATGGAGCAGATAGTCTTCAGATTTGGAGTTCCTAGGGTGGTCATTACAGACAATGGAACCCAGTTCACAGGCGAAAAATGGGTCAACGCAATGACTGAGCTTCAAATTCAGCATTTAAAGGCTTCGGTCGCGTATCCTCAAGCGAATGGGCAAGTGGAAATCACTAATAAGGCAATTTTGCAAGGACTGAAGAAAAGATTGCTTGAAGCAAGTAGAAATTGGGTGGATGAACTGCCAAACGTGTTGTGGAGTCTCCGAACCACGCCAAAGGCCTCTACAGGAGAAACGCCGTTCAGAATGGCGTATGGAACTGAAGCAGTACTACCAGTAGAAATAAGCTCCAAATCTCTGAGGATTGAAAAGTTTGACCCAAAGGCATCTGAAGAAGGTTTAAGGCTAAACGTTGATCTCCTCGAGGAGCTCAGAAACTCTTCACAGGTCAAAACCGCCAAATATCAAGACAAGGTAGCAGAGCTGTACAATTCAAAAATCAAGCCAAGGAGCTTTCAGGTCAACGACCTCGTGCTAAGAGAGGCGGCAGTGTCGATGCCCTCAAAGCAGAGCAAGATGTCTCCACCATGGGAAGGGCCTTACCGGGTCACAAAGGCCATTGCTTCTGGTTCTTACCGCCTTGAACACCTCGACGGAACTCCGGTTTTGAATGCTTAGAATGCCATCCACCTCAAGAAATTCTATCCATAAAATTCTCTGGTAGGAATCAATTACCTCTTTAAGTTATTTAAGTTATTGAACGAATTTCTAGACTCCCATGTATCTGAGCTGCATTCATAGCTTACTCTATCACTCGGTAATTCATGATATAAGATCAACCTTTCCTTTAGATTGATTTTTGCTTTAAATTATTATATTATTTTGCTTGATTAAATGCTTGCTCATGTTCAAAGTGAAATCAAGAGGAATCAGACCAAAAGGTAACGCCACGAATTCCTCACATCCCAAGTTTTCAGGAAACACAAGGCAAAAATGCCCTAGTAACATATTCGATGATGAAAACACCAAAAGAGCAAGGCGCACTAAAAAGGAGTGCTCCGATCACCGCAAAACAGCCTAAACGGCTCGAACCCCTCTGGGATATATGTAAATTCGCCATGAACAAAAATAAAGGTAAATACGCACCACCAAAACCAAACATCTCTCCATACATACGCAAAGGAAATCGAAAAGATAAGGGTAAAGTTCGCCAAAATACTCCAAAAACTCCAAAAGCACAAAAGAAAGGGTAAAGTCCACCAAAGTATTACAAAAACACCAAAAGTACGAAGAAAAGGTAAAGTCCGCCAAAATACTCCAAAAACGCCAAAAATACAAAGAAAAGATAAAATCCGCCAAAGTATTACAAAAACACCAAAAGTACGAAGAAAAGGTAAAGTCCGCCAAAACACTCCAAAAAACAACAAAAAAAAGAGGAGTAAAATCCGCCAAAATACTCCAAAAACGTCAAAATACGAAGAAAAGGTAAAGTTCACCATCAATGAAAAATCTACTCGCCATTTCTCCATTTCTCCATTTCACCACCTCTGGAAATCTACTCGTACTCCTTAAAAGTCCATGAACATTTACATAAAGAAGAAAAAGGAAGCACACGTCAAATACAGAAGCATGCTCAAAGCTAATTACAAAAACAAAAGCCGAGCAACTCCTACTGTGGTTACTCCAGACTACATAAAAGTACTTTCTCGGACGACATCAACATTATCACAAAACAAAGGTATTTAATAAGGTTCGCCAACAAAGAAGCTACCAACTGACAATCTAAAGGAAAGATTCACCAAAGCAAGGAGACATTATCCAAAGTCAAGACAACAAAACAAAAGGTCACAATAGTTCAAACGATTCATAACGAAAGTTTGGATAAAACAAAAGCGATAGAAATAAAGTTACATGGCCTACAGGGGCATACCCCAGGCAGATAAACAAGTCTTCAACTCTTGGGCGCAGAGTCCGATGAACCAGTCTTTCCAGCTTCACCCCCTTTCGCAACATCAGCTAGATAACGATCAAACGAATGGTCCACCACATCAACTCCAACCTTAGCAAGACGTCCAACACCTTCATTATAGCCTTCTTCAAAAGATGACAAAGATTCAGCTTGACACTTCGCCAATTGAACAGATAGGCCTTCCATTTTAGTCATCAGAGCAGCCTTCTCTTCCATCCAGACATCCATCTTCTTAGCAAGACATTCTTCTGAGGTCTTCACAGCATCTTTCAGAGTCTGATTATCCAACTGCAAATTCTTTACTTGATCACTCAGAGCATCACACTCAGTAATAAGATGGGATTTCTCAGTCAATGAAGCAAAAAGCTTATCAGAGGCAATAGTGTTCTCTTTAACCAGATTCTGAGAAGTCTCTTCCAGGCCCTTGTTAGCCACTTTCAGTTCACTTACCTCTCCACGAAGTCTCTTCACTTCAAGAACATCAACAAGGTCATCCAGCTTCAAAAGCTTCTCCATCTCAGTAGATAACTGGGTCAAAACAAGCACCAAATTAAAGATAAAAGGACACTCTCAAGGGGTTCAGAAAGGAAGCAATCATACACAACGACAACTGAAATAAAAATAAATAAAGGCAAAGACAAGAATACCTGATCAACTAAATCCTTACAGCCACGAAGGCCTCTCACGACGTTAGTACCACCCTTGGGGGACACCAAAGCCCCAACATTACCATCAGAGGACGGAAGCTCCACTACATCCTTTAGCTTCTTTGAATGATGGCCCTTGGAAAAGTGACCTTCGCGATGTCTCTTCCTTTCTTTGTCTTTCACAACAGCAGTACCAACAGCATCAACCTCAATCACACTGGAAGGGGAAACGAAACTCTTCGAAATTGCCTCTGGGCCACTTTCCAATTTAACACTAGGAATCACGGTCGACGCTCCAGCAGCCTTGCTCTTCACAAGAAGGGCCAAAAACTCTTCGGTAGGCATGTTTGCATAAAGATTCACCAGTTCAAGCAGTGCGGGTCCAGTCACTACAAGTCAAAAGGTAAAAGTAAGTCAATAAGAACAAAAGGAAAAGCAAAGTACTACAGAGACAAGAACACAGATACTAGCTTACAACAATGATCACTCAAGAATTTCGCATCTAAGAACTCTTCGGGCTGATATCTAACTTCAGAGCCAAGAAAAACTCGCAGGTCAGAAGCGGCTCTCGACCCCAAAAGGTTTACAGACTTCACACGACCAGCGCAGAGAGTTCGCCAAGGTCCTATGGTTCCTAGTTCATGACCCTCATACCAAGCCCACAAAGGGTGCCAACCAGAATTAGAAGCAGGAGCCTCAACCAACTTTCTACATCCCTCTTTTTTGTCAACATAAAACTGTATCCCAGTATTCTTTACTCGAAAGATTGAGAAGAACAAGTCAAGACTAGGGAATTGTCGGAGTTCGTAACATCTAGCAATAACCCCATTAATCTGAAGCACCGTGTTCGGTACCAATTGGGCCAAACCACACCCAAGGATCTGAAGGATAAAATGAAAGAAGGGGTGTAAAGGTAATCTAAGCCCATATTCAAAGTATACATCAGGGATGGCTTGACAACCAGGTCGAGGAGGTTTCCACATCCGGTCATTTACACTAGGGGCAAAGGCATTATAACCAGCAGAGAAAGAAACGTACCCTGATAACTTATCAAGGTCCAAGGGGTGTGTAGCGTAGAAGCTGGGCTTATTAAAAGACTTATTGGACTCAAAACTAGCACCAGAACGGGGTCTTACAACATCATCGACAGAAGGGGTCTGTGAACCAGACCCAACAACTGAACGAACCCTACTGATAGAACTCTCATGACAACCAGGAGAAAAAGACAGGGCTTTTACAGAAGGGGAGGTACGGAGAAGATAATGAGAACGAGTAGCAGTCTCAAGAACAGGGCTCTCCACATCATCCCCACCATCGTTTTGGGGAACACTCTCAGTCGAAGAACAAGAGGCGATGATAGCCTTCATATAAAAATATTATTTTTATATGTGTAGGAAGTGTAAATATATAAATATTTATGTAAGTATACTAGAATAATCGAATTTTACTCGGGCTTTCTCGAGTCGAACCAGGCTTTTAATCGGACCGGGCAGAAGACCGTGCTTTTTAAAAGACCGGGCTTTTGTCGGGCCGAGCCGGGCCGGGCTTTGCCCAAAAATATAGGGACTATTCAAGATTTCAAGGCCCTCTGGCCGGCCGGGCTTGACCTGGCCGGCCGGGCTTGACCGGGCCAGACTTTGACCAGATTTTACCTGATCGGGCCGTGCCAGATTTTCGGGCTCGGGTTTTTTGTGCATCTCTATTTAGGAGTATATTTCAAAAATGTAATATAAATATGTGTAAATGAAAATACTTCGTATATCAATAAAAAAAATTCAAGCTTTCATTTACTGAGATTTTAAATAACGCAGTTTTTTCTTTCTTGACAAAAAAAGGGGATATTTACATATATACATAAGATTTAATAATTATTTCTAATTTTACTACCACCCAACTATCTTTTCACTTCTATAAAATCATTTTTTCAAAAATGCTACCTCATTATAATTTTATGTTTTTAAAATTCCAAAAATACTACCTTCCTCAATCGCAACTTTTGCAACCTCATTTGCAACTTCAAGTTTTCAAATTTCTGATTTCAAGTGCTGGGGTTCAGATGTCATTTTCGACCACTTTTTTGGATTCTATTATATATATTTGCCTATATATATATATATTTCAAAAAAGTGGTCGAAAATGATATCTGAACCCCAGAACTTGAAATCAGAAATTCGTAGCATCTCAGTTGCAAATGAGGTTGCAAGGCCCCGCCAGAGGCACTGATAATTGGTGAATTTGGGTTGCAAGGCCCCGCCAGGGGCACTCATAATTGATGGATTTCTGATTTGCAACTTTCAGTTTTCAGTTGCAACTTTTGCAACCTCAGTTGCAACCCCTCAGTTGCAACTTTTGCAACTGAGGTTGCAACTTTTGCAACCTCAGTTGCAACTTTTGCAACCTCAATTGCAACGTTTGCAACCTCAGTTGCAACTGAAAACTGAAAGTTGCAAATCAAAAATTAACCAATTATGAGTGTCCCTGGCGGGGCCTTACTACCCAAATTCACCAATTATGAGTGCCCCTGGGGGGCCTTGCAACCCAAATTCACCAATTATGAGTGCCCCTGGCGGGGCTTTGCAACCTCATTTGCAACTTCCAGTTTTCAAATTTCTGATTGCAAGTTCCATTTTTCAGATGTCATTTTCGATCACTTTTTTGGAATATATATATAGAAAAACTGTCCAATCTCCTATTAGAGGAACAGTTGCTTCTACACGGGGCAACATATTGTTACTCCCATAACCTCGACCACGGCCATATCCGCCGCGACCTCTTCCCCTAGAAGGGGTTGCCATTAATCTCCCTGTAAAAATTCACGGGTTAAATAATCAGCAAGAGAATTATTTTCTCCTTTGATATATTGGATGTCGAATTCAAAGGCTGAAAGCTGGGCTTGCCATCCTGCAAAAATTTGTTTTGCTACAAGATTTTTAACATCTTTTTCAATAATTGATTTTACTGAACTACAATCAATTCTTAATAAAAATTTCTGATTTAATAAATCACCTTGAAATTTTGAAACACATTTAATAATAGAAAGCATTTCTTTCTTTACAGTCGAGTATTTTGACTGAGTTGGATTCCATTTTCCTGAGGTAAATCTTACAAGAACTTCTTTAGAAGTTTCAGGAATAACCTGCTTTAGAATTCCACCATATCCTATATCGGAGGCATCTGTTTCAACAATTTTGAAATACTTGGGATTTGCTAAAGATAAACAAGGTAAGCATTTTACCTTAGCTTTGATTTTCTGAACAGCCTGAGAATGATGCTCAGTCCAAGGTTCAGGTTTATTTTTAAGCCTAGAATACAAAATGGCTGTATCTTTGGCTAAGTCTTGGTAATAATCTGAAATATAATTCAGACTTCCTAAAAATCTTTGTAACTGTTTTTTATCAGTTATCTCTTTAGGAAATTTAGAAGCAAACTCTATACTTCTGTCTATAGGAATAATTTTTCCTTGATTTATCATATGTCCCAAAAATCTAACTTGAGTTTGAAATAATTTCATTTTTGGGGCAGATATTACTAAACCATTATTTTTTATTAAACTCTTAAATATTTTTAAGTGTTTAATATGTTGCTCTATAGTTTTAGAAAATACTAAAACATCATCTATATAAACAATTATAAATTCAGAATAAGGATTGAAAATATCATTCATAATATTCTGAAACTCAGAAGGAGCATTCTTCTGACCAAATGGTAAGACATTCCATTCATAATGTCCAAAAGGAACTGTAAAAGCTGTTTTATATCTATCAGATTCTTTAATCTGAATTTGCCAGTATCCTGACTTCATATCAAATTTAGAGAAGATTAAAGCATCGTTAAATCTATCTAACAAATCTTTTTTGTTAGGAATAGGATATCTAATCCATTTTAAAACTTTATTAAGAGGTTTATAATTAATAACTAATCTAGGCACACCTCTTTCCTTTTCAGCAGCATTATTAACATAAAATGCTGTACAACTCCAAGGAGATTTAGACTTTCTAATTAAGCCTTTTTCTAAAAGAGAATTAATCTCCTTTTTACATAATTCTAAGTATTCTTTATTCATTTGAGCTGGCCTAGCTTTTGTAGGGATTTGGTTTTCATTAAAACCATCTATATAAGGAAGAGAAATAACATGTCTCTTTCTATCCCAAAACGCATTAGGAAGATCATTACAAACTTCCTCAATAAATTGAGTTTCTATGATTTTTATCTGATTTTTAATATCAGGCTTCTTGAGCTGTTCATTAATGCTCAAAACTTTTATTTCTTCTTTAAGAAAACATAATTGATTTTCTTTACTAAGAAGGCGATCCTTAACCTCATTAATTATACGGGTTTGAGGATCTGAAATAAATTCAAATTTTATTTTCTTTCCTTCTATTATGGTAGAAATCCCACTTTGATCAACATTGTTGAGGGGCATAATATTGTGAAGGAAAGGGTTTCCTAAAATTATTCTATGATTCATATTCTTTATTAGAATAAAAGAGGTAGGAAGACATATATCTTCATTACAAATGTAAGTATTTGGAAGCTTATAGCTAACTTGGAGTTTTTCTCCAGCAGCATGGGATATAGATTGAGTAGTTTTTTCAAAATATTTGGTAGGAATTAGTCCTTCTTGAATACAATTCAAGTCGGCACCACTATCAACAAGAGCTATCTCATCTTTGAGAATAAATTCTCGACTTACCACTAAGGTAACTTTGATGTACCATCTTTGAGATGTTACTTGCTCTAATAGAGCTAAATATTCGGTCTCTTTAGTATTACTAGAAGAGGGAATATCATTTGACTCATTATTTATTACAGACTTACTTTCTAATAAAGTAATCCTTTGAGTTAATAGAGTATTATTCTGTCTTATCTGAGTAATTTCAGATTTTAATAGATTAACTTCTTTTCTTAAATCATTTAAAGAAACAGGAGTTTCTTTAATAGTAGATTTTTGAAATCTTTCTAATACCTCACTTAATTGGTAAGGTGCGTCTATAACTATGGGAGCTTCTTTCTCCTTATTGTTTTTAATAAGGGCTTCGAGCATTTGCTTCTTAAGCTCAAAATCGGTAATTGAATCTATAATTTTTAAGGCTCTATCTTGATCAGCCGTTAAGACATTTAATCCATTCATGTCTACTATAGATTTATAATAATTTAGCTCATTACACTGACAATCATTGTTATCAGAATCCTGTGAATCAGTTTCACTAGAGCTTTCATAAATTAAGGCTAAATCCTCATTATCTGAAGATTCTCTTTCATCTTCAGAACTATGAAGCAAAACCTTTTCTAATTGTGAGCGTAATTGCTCATCCTCTATCTCATTAAGAGCTTTCTTAGTCCAACATTGGTTGGCATAATGACCAACTTTGCCATATTTATGACAAGTTATATCGATCCTTTTGGCTTTCCTTTTTCCTTTATTAGGAACAAAAGGTTTTTTCTCTAATTTATTATAAGATTTTTTCTTATAATTCTTTTTATAAGAATTCTTATTAAAAGGATATTTTGATTTATAAGAATTATTCTTATAAGGTTTATTCCTTTTATAAGCTATTTTTTGCTTTTTCTTTTCTGGATATCTAGGAATTTTTCCTATATCAAAAGCAAATTGATCACAAAATTCACCTAACTGGTGTTTCTCTGAAAGCTTTTGCTTTTTTAACTGGTTTCTTAACTTTATGTCATTACATAAAGCTAATCCTTCATTAATACAATGACTAACAATTTCTCCATATGTTAGATAATTATAATTAATATTCACTCCATCATTCTTATTTCTTAAGGATTGTCTAACCCTTTCTGCAAAAAGATGGGGTAAACCGTCTATAAATTTAGACTTCCAATGAACCGAATTAGGTTCTCCTAATTGATATACTCTAGATAAAAATGTATCTTTATACCATCTAAAATGGGTCAAAGAAGGACATCTAAGATTTTGAAGAAGCGTACATAGCTTCTCTGCAACAGGAATATTACTTCCTACAAAATGTTGTAGGATAGCTAGACATAAAGTGTAGACGGCATCTTCTTCTCCAGTAGTGACGACACCATTTTCTACACTAAGAATTTTCTTATGATTAATAATTTCTAATCTCTGTTCTTGGGTGAAATAGTGATCCCACCATCCCCTAATTTGTCCTACAAATCCTGTGGCTATAAAAGATGCTATCGCACTATCAGTGCTACCATTTTGTTTACAAACAGTAGAGTACATCATTATTCGGTGTATAACATCGAATATTTGCTTTTCATTTAAGCCATCAATATTCCATTCATAGATAGCTTTTCCTGAATACGAGGTTTGAATATATTCTGGTTCTTCAAATAGAAGATCCTGAGGAGAAGGTCTTTGGTAATAGAATTTTTCCAAAGGTTTTGGAGCATAAATAGGATTTATCTCCGCATTATTAATCTTTTGTTTAGCAAACATAGTTGCTAATTCATTAATCTCTTCTATTTCTTTACCAGTTTCTGAATTATCAGATTGCTGAGAAGAATCGTCTTTAGACAAGACTGATATATTAAGATTATTCATCTTTTGCTGAAGAATTTTCAAAAATTCTTCACTAGTAGGTTCTATTTTAAAGCCTTTTATTGGAATAGGAGGTTGAATCATAGGGATATTATCTCTATTGGATGATGATTCTGGATTTTGTTTTTCTATTAATTTTTTAATAGAATTCAATTCATTTTCTATAAATTGTTTAAGAGATATTATCTCCTTTTCTACTGTTATACATTGATCACCTAAACAAACAAGAAAGGTGTTGGTATAGTTTTGTGATTTAATAATCGTATTTAAATCTTTTACAGTAGCTTGAGAATTTTCAAGCTTTTGAATGCTTGTATAAGCTGTAGCTTCTGTATTATTATTTAAGCAAATTGTTTGCTCTGGAGGAAATGGAGAATTAACAGTTTCTCCCTTTGGAGTTTTCCAAGGTCTTTGTAACACTAAAATCTCTTTTTTAGTGTTATCAAGATAGGTTTTTATAAACCAATTTACAAAAGGTATATAGTCTTCTGTTTTAGCTATATAATCATAAAATTCATCTTTGAATTTATCTAGGTCTTTCGAAGAGTATTTCTTAAAATACCATTGCCTAAATTGGGCATGCTTTTCTTGTTGAAATTCCTTATTAAGGATTTCTCTCATTCCACTTCCTGGGGATAAATCAATCATTTAAATGGAAGCTCATTTCTGATTGAGTAGGAGATTCTCTACTCTTTTCATAAATTCCTTCTGGAATTTGATTTTGGCTAATTCTTATTGAGTTTACAGATTCTATCTCTTCTCTTATTTGAGAAGTAGATGCTCTAGATGGATCTAGAACACTAGGGGCTGTGATATAATCACTAGCATGGGAATACCTAGCAGATATAGTCCTAGGTAATCTAATAGATCTTTGAGGAGTAAATCTAATTTCTACATCCCCTTCAGTTGTCTGAATTATCTGATCAATATCTTTATTGACCTGTGGTTCTGGTTCTAATTCTTGAGGAAGAGACCAAGTTTCTGGGAAATTAATCTCTTTCCATTTTATCAACCTATTAGTTGCTACATTCGAGGTTAACAGATTAGTTTGAACTAAGGTTGTAGTTCCTTGAAAGGTAAATTGCCTAGCCTTAGGATTTAAGGTATTTAAAACCTTATAATAAATTCTATAGCATATGGCTATCACCTCACTTCCTGGTTTAAAATTGTAACCATTAGTGTGAATTGTTAGTTGCATAGCATCTAACAAATTACTATCAGATAAAGATAGTGTCAAATTGGGAGCTACATCAAAGTAGACTGGTCCATGACATAGACTGGTTTCTATTAAAGCAGCTAGAGATTGTTTAAAATCTCTACATCTACCATCCCTAACATGGGCCATAATACTAGAATTTAAACCCATCAAAGTTAAGGGTTTGAAGGCTATTTGAATTAATCCAATATGGATAAAATTATAACCTTTATGAGGGAGTAAATCTTTTTTACTCAATAATCTAATTGTTTGATTGATGTCAGAAATTCTAATTGTTTGTTCCATCGTTTTGATGACTTGACGAGATTTAAAATCAAACATACCAATAGTATAAATTTGACTAAAGGGAACAGAGGGTATAACCCACTTATTGAGCTTATCCAAATTTTTTGGATATTCTACTAATTCAGCATTTTTAATCAAATCATTTTGATTATCATTATCATCTATCTCATGCATACTCATGGAGTAATGGAGCTAAAACTGTTGTGGTTGGTTGGATCTTCAAAGGGATATTAAGTATGTTTATTCTTACAAAAAAGTAAATTTGACATAAAAGTACAATATTTTTGTTATCTTTGCAAACGACTTTCTCGTTTAACTATCAACCAGAGGGATAGACGGATAAAATCCACAAAAACAAAGATATGAAATATTTTAGCAAAAACATTCTTTTATAAAATCATCAGAAAACCTCCCATTTTTTCACTCGGGATAAAAGATGATATTTCAAGAAGACACTAAAATATTTCAATTTTTTGCCTTTTTTTTTTTTTTTTTTTTTTTTTTTTTTTTTTTTACATACTTAAGTAACCTTAAATATCCAACCTTCCACAACAGGGATTTAGCTACTGCAAAGCATTTAATGAAATATAGAGATAATAGATATGTACCTTAATCAGCAAGCTAAAAGTAATGGCTCTGATACCAAATAGGCGGATATGGCCGTGGTCGAGGTTATGGGAGTAACAATATGTTGCCCCGTGTAGAAGCAACTGTTCCTCTAATAGGAGATTGGACAGTTTTTCATAATAGAGGGAGAAATATGCAGCAATTACCTGCACCTCCAAAAAAGGAAGATATACCTTCCTCTTCTAATAGTAAGAAAACATCTTATAAAGATGCAGCAGTCAATGATGATCCACAGGAAAAAGAATATTTCGAAAATCCTGTTACAGAAACTATTATGTTTCTTGAAGAAGAAGATGTTCAAATGCACCAAGATGGTTGGTCATTAAGAACTAGGTACCTTGAATCAAGAGGATACCCAGGGCTTCAAAATCAAGCCAGACAGAATTTAGAAATTCTGTTAACAATTACCGAATCGGTAACCATTACTCATACTTTTCAAAATAGCAATCCTGAAAGTTTTATGAACTTCAGCAAATGCCATATCAATAAGATATTGCTACCCAGAGAATGGGGATTAAGTCCTAATACGGAGAAAGCTATCAGAATAGCTGGAGATAAATACATCTATTTCAATTATTGGGATTATATCCAAGCTTTTACTAAAGCTTTTTATTATCAAAATCCGAAGAACAAGCATTCTTGGTTCTTTTCGATAAATCCCGAAGTGTGTAATAAACACATTCCAAATTGGTTCTATGAATGGTGGTCAAAATTTGGACCCTCTCTGGAAATTTTGCCAGAAGAGATTTATAATCTATATGCTTCTTGGAGTGACAATAGTCCTTTGGTATCAAAATATACCAAATTAATTTATGGACAATGTCCTTTATTATTCTTTACCAAATTTCAAATCCCTTGGATTTGGAGGTGGACGGTATCAATTGCAGAGGATAAAAAATTAAAAATCCCAATTCTTCAGAGAAATTTCTTCTTGAAATGGTGGACCAATATGTCCAAAGAAGATATTAAAATTATAGTTTCCAATATTCAGATTGATATTTCAACTGAAAGAGGAAAGGCTTCTACCGCTCAAAATGCTCAGCCCTCTTTGGCGAATTTAAGAGAGTATTTTCATCACAAATACCCCACAGAATCGGAACAGCAAATTATGGCTCGAGTCTTAGCATTCATGAAAGAACAAATTTTTAGTTCTTTCCCTTCTCAACCTTCTAGAGAAGAGGATCAGTCTATGAAGACTTCTTCATCACAAGGATCTCTGGATTCTAATACTTATAATTGTCTAGCAGGTGAATCTCAAGCTGAAGAACCTGTTCAAGAAAAAGAATCAGTTCAAGAAGAACCATCCCTAGAAGATTTCTGGGATGCTCTAGTTCAATTTGCAGTTCCTCAGGATCATCAGCCAAATAATTCTGGCAGAGGGAAAAAGCCTCAAAATTAATTATGTTTTTGTTGGGACCAGCTTTTAAAAAATTAAAGAAAAAGGAGAGAAAAATCCAGCTCATTAAGGATCAAATAGATGCCTATTTTCTGCATCAAGAAAATCTTTCTTGGAATGAAAGAAGAAATAGAACTTCTCAACAAATTCAAGAAGATTTCGAGATGGTTCGTCTTCTTCATAATTATCTGCAGCACAAAATTCAGAAGCAGCAATTATTAAAGCAAAAATTACTTGGGTGTCAGAATTTCACAGCTTGACAGCAATAATGTTTGCTTTTGAAGATTCCCGGCAATAATGGTTGCTTTAAAAGACAAATGGAATCCGCTTTATTCGGTGGAGATTTTAATAATGTTTGCTTTTTTAAAGTTTCTTTGTATTTTATTTTAAAGGTGTTTGTCTGTAAGAATTATTAAAGTGACGATGGGGCCCAAAGAGTGTACCCGGCTTCAATAATTCACCTTTATTAAAAGTTGTTTGTCTGTTTGTTATTATTATGTGTGTCTATTCAGAACTTTAATCATAAAGTTCTCCCCAGTCTCTCTATATAAGAGACCTTTGTATTAGTAATTCAGTACGCTTGAATAATATTGTTTTTCCTTCCTTTCTCTCTAGCTCATGTGTTGAGCCCCCTTCTTACTTAAATACTACTACAGCTTTCCCGCTTCCGCCTATTTGGTTGAGCCCCCTTCTTACTTAAATACTACTACAGCTTTCCCGCTATATATATATATATATTCCAAAAA
The DNA here is from genome assembly GCA_037693485.1 of Kitagawia praeruptora. Taxonomy (NCBI): domain Eukaryota; kingdom Viridiplantae; phylum Streptophyta; class Magnoliopsida; order Apiales; family Apiaceae; genus Kitagawia; species Kitagawia praeruptora. Next base: position 52,410,047 of record CM075351.1, read on the forward strand.
AGTGGTCGAAAATGACATCTGAACCCCAGAACATGAAATCAGAAATTTGAAAACTGGAAGTTACAAATGAGGTTGCAAAGTTGCAATTGAGGAAGGTAGTATTTTTGGAATTTTGAAAACAAGGTCGGTATTTTTAGAATTCTAGAAAGATTGGTAGTATATATTTAAAAATCTAATAGTTCACATGGATAGTTTTGAAACTATCCCAAAAAAATAACGTTCTCTTTCTTTTAATACTTAAATATTTAGTGAACGATATATTAATATGAATAGTGCCTTAAAACAATTTATTTCAAAAAAAAACAATTTATTTGTCATAATTCATAAATAGTCAAAAGTTGGGGAAACAATACTTAAAAATGTATCTTTGATTCTAAGCGAATATAGAAAATACATAAATTGAGGAATAAATAGACAGCGATTGTATCCTTGGCAGTTGGCACCCTCTTCTCCTGTTGCACTACTCTCTCTCTCTCTCTCTCTCTCTCTCTCTCTCTCTGTCGTTTATCTCTTTATTCTATCTTTTTTCTCTCCATTCCCCCACTTTACACATATAGTTTGGGTATTTACCTGATAAAAGTAATAGATAAACACTTGTTCATGGCTTCATCACAGGTTGCTGATTCAGAAGCTTCTACAAATGGTACATGTAACATGTGTTTGTGCTTGTGTTACATATATTGTGTGTGTGTGTATGTGTTTCTTGATATGTCATTACATATGTTTCTAACATAAAACATAAGTTGGTAACCGAAATATGCTGTATATATATATTTTTTAATCATTTTATGTTAAATTGCAGAGTTTGTGTGTATGGAAGGGAACGTTCTACAAAAGCATGTTAGCTTCTTTGATCAGAATAAAGATGGAATTGTATATCCTTGGGAAACCTTCAGAGGTCTTCTTCTTATTTTAATGTTTTGTAGACTGTTTTTATTTTTAATTTACTTGAAATTTTTGATTTAAATTTCGAGAATGAATTAATTGACACAGGTTTTCGACAAATAGGATGTGGTCTAGCCTTGTCTTCCGTAGCTGCCGTTTTTATCAATATGGGTCTCAGTTCCAAGACTCGCCCTGTAATTTTCTCTCCCCCCTCCCATTTTTCTCTTTATTTTAATCTTTTAAGTGTTAGAGCTTGCACTTAGGATGTTTGCAATACCAACTATCTTAGTCCGAATCACACATGAGCATATGATGGTGAATTTTATTTCTCTACTAGTGAATTGAGTGAATTGTGAACGATATTGTTGGATCCGACACTTATCATATTTGACACTTCCAGCAGAGCCCCATTACAAATAATTTTAGTAAAACTTGCATATCTATACTGTAGTACTTACTCTTTATTATTGTTTAAAACCATGTTTTACATGATTATACAAGATTTATTTATTTTAATTTTTTTTAGCTTTACCTCGAGTTCGATTTCTTACAACTACATAATTATAAAGCTTTATTTACTTTAATTTTTTTAGTTTTATCTCGAGTTCGGTTCTCTATATTACATAATTAAATAGTATATTAATATTTTAATTTTAACTCGTTCAATCTGTGCCCGTGCTTCGCACGGGTTATCAGCTAGTACTATATGATTTGTAAAATTGCGGAGGTTTGTAGAGTCTGTAGCCAAGATGGCATACATGTTTATGTGTGCATGAAAGGTTGAAACAGATACACTAGTGGGTGGACTGGTTGGGGCCTTGGGGGTGGGGTGAGAAGATTTGAGATAGTATGAATGTATGAGGCTATGACTGCTTGAGCAGTGGAGAACTTAATTGATACAGTAGATATTACCCAAGTCCTAACAACAGGGATTGCGTTAATTAATCATTTTTAAGTGGCATCCGAGGAAGATTGGTTTTGACTTATTATATGACTATTGTCCCTTAAATCTTACCGACATGCATCTTGGAGTTATTATCTTAATGACTTATCAATTTTATAATCTAGAGTAAGCTTTTCAAACGCTTTTGTATTACAAATCTTTACGCTATCCAGTAACTTCATTGGATCGTGTTCCACCTAGTGGCACTGTGGCAGAACTGAGTGAACGGAACTTGGTGTGAAGCAACAACCATATATATAGCTTCGTGATCGTAGATGATGATGAATCTCAGTTACAGAACTCACCCTCTAATTCCCCCAAACCTTTCTCTTATTTACATCTCTAATCTCCCTATTCGTACCTCTAACATACTCCAGCAAATTGGCAATAAATCGTATATTTGTGAAATGAAAATTATATATTTATATGTTTGTTCTTTTTTATTGTTATTTATATTTAGCGAATCTTGAATATTTATGTAGTGAATTTTGAAGAATCGTGGAGTTTGCGCTTTGCATACTAAAATGATTTATAGAGGAACTTTTTTTTTGAGGGTATGATTTATAGAGGAACTTGACCATGTTTGGGTGTAGGCAGTGTGATAGGTTAAAACTTTAAAGTGTCAAGATACATGGATTACCAAAAAGGGTAAAAAGATGGAGAAAAATATAAATGAAGTATGTATAGTGGGGGGCTTGGGGGTTGGCAACTTAGTTAAGTAGATATTGGTTCCCAACAATTTGCTGAGTGCTATATTTAATCTGATTTTGGTGGCTTCCCATTTTTAACTTATTACACAATTTTTGTCTGTAAAATGTTCCTTAACACATGAACCTTGTCTTCATCATTTACTTAATCAGTCCATAATTTTGGTAATCTGCAGTGTCTGTTTGTCTTCATCATTTACTTAATCAGTCCATAATTTTGGTAATCTGCAGTGTCTGTTCCATGTATGTGTCCTGTAATTGTAGGATAAAACAATAATTTATTTGTATGATTAATCAAACAATGTTCTAATACTGAATTGTCCTACTATACTTATTTGATTATGAGGCTTGAATTTATTTTTTTTGGTCCAGGGGAAATTTCCTTCCCTGCTCTTCCCGATTGAGATACAGAACATTCATAAGGGAAAACATGGAAGTGACACTGATGTTTATGACCCTGAAGGAAGGTATATAGTGCTTCACGCTCTTTTATTTGTCCATAAAATTAAGAACACAAGTCTGAAAAACAATCCATTTAATAGTAAAAGCAACTCCAACCATTGATTTCTAATGTAATTTCAATTTATCAAATTGTAGAAGTAATACAATCCATTAGATTGTGGAAGTAATGCGATTAATTAGTCTGTGCAAGTAATACAAATCCATCCAGTCCTCTTCACATTCATATTCATAAAGTGATTCCCTTGGTCCGAATCTGAATTAGTGACAATATGGCTATAGAATATAATTGTTCATTGCAATTGATTTCAGTTTATTACAATTGTTTCCTTGTGAACATAATTAAATACACTAATTCTTTTTTTTTTTTTGACAAATAAATACACTAATTCTAATTGATAGAGTTCTGTAGCTACTAGTTACCGTCCTTTAAAGAGTTTGACTTAAAATCAGTTACAATTTCTAATAAACATTCCTGCTTAACAAAAATAAGCCAGGTGTGTGACAAGTTCTGTTGGTGATATACTCAATAAATCAAGAATTGACTAAGCAAGACTTTACATGTATTACGATGTTGTTGTTATGAGCATTAATCATAATATATTAATAATGTTTATAACGTCGTATTCCATGAACTTGTTTATTATAACTTTTCCAAGATGTATTTAATCTTTTTGTTCAAATTTTATTGTGAAGGTTTGTTCCTAAAAAGTTCGAAGAGATTTTCAGTAAGCATGCGAATGCAAATAAAAGTGCCTTAACATCAGACGAGCTGATGGCAATGGTCAAAGGAAATAGGGAACCCAAGAACTACTCTGGATGGTTTGTTAATCCCCCTTCCTAAATCCTATTGTCAAATTACATACATGCTTTACTTTTTCTCTGCAGAACTCTATATATATGTGTGGTAAATGGATTGCAGGCTTGCTAGTTATGTCGAATGGAAGATCTTGTATGGTCTCTGCAAGGATAAGGATGGTTTATTGCATAGAGATACAATTAAAGCTGTCTACGACGGAAGCTTGTTTGAGCAGATGGCCAAGGACAAAGCCGCTTCTGATAAGAAATAGTATGGTTTTACCTTTATAATCAGTGACTGAAGTATATTCTCTACATTACAGCTTACTGTACTTGTAGTATCATGTCCCTATGTCCCGGTCACTTGTGGTCATATTGTTTGATTCAGTTTCAAAAGAAGTATGTTATATATTACTGCTTCAAAATGAGTACTTAAGAATTGACCACAAAATTATGATGAATGAAATAAAATCAGAGTTCCACTCTATCCTTTCTTCTCTCTTTCATACTCAAGCTTTCTACAGTAGACCCAACAAACTCCATCAACTTGTGTGTGGCACCAGACACTGAAATTCACCAATAATTTACAAATTAAATCCTTGGCGCAAATATCAAAGTTGGAGGCACGTTTGGCAAAAGTTTTTTTGTTCCCAGTACAAAACCAGCATCAGTATGACAGTATTACCTCTACCTTTCACAAACTGACCCGCTGTACATGTCACATGTGTGAGAATCTCTTCCTAGCAGCACCTCCCCAGGCCTGCAATGACCTTCTTGAGCAAGAGCAAGAACCAGGGCCAAACATCATGGGACGTTAACTGAAAATTTTCAATGCCAGAGCTACTTGCTTACCGAGGATTTGATTTTACATATTATGGGTGAAATTTCTGTCTCTGGTGCATCATACAACTCGATGGAATTTGTTGGCTCTACTGTAGAAAGCTTGAGTATGAAATACAGAAGAAAGGATTAGAGGGGAACTCTGATTTTATTTCATTCACGATAATTTTGCCTAATTTTGCCTTACACCCGTACTATGTTTATATAATAAAGGGTTATTAAGAGGTTGACCCTCAAAGTTTGCCCGAAAATACATAGGAATTCTTAAAGTACAAAAACGTACTTCTAGGCCACTGAAGTATGTCCGATGTACATCCCGATCCTTTTTTCGTTCAAAATCATTATTATTAAATCGGTTGAGGGATAACTTTGTCATTTCCATTGCTTTGTCACGTTACATAAAAATAGTATGAACGTGTTGGCCCTTGAAGTATGGATTATTGTACACCTTTAAAATCTGTAATGTTTCTATTAAGTATACTTATCATTTTCGGACCTTTAAATAACATAGTTTTGCAATATATATTTTCGAATTTTTTGACTTGCACCACATTTAAATTTTAATAAAAATATAAAAAATGCAAAAAAAAAAAATGTAAAATATAAATTTTATGCCCCTATAGACATAAGTTTTTAAGAAAATTGTGATTTCTTGTCATTTACGAATCTAAAAATAACATAGTTCGGTATTTTATTTTTTCGTCATTTTTGGCTTGTACCAAAACAGTACTGATATGGGCAAAAAATATGTTCTAAAGACACAATTAGTGATGCATTAATTAGACCTAGCTTGGTCCAAATATGAAGCCCATTAACGGGCCCGAAACCCTAATTAAATATTAATTTTGTAATTAATATTGAGGGTTAATTAACAGCTGGAAAATAAGAATCAAATAAGGATACAATATCTTTATGAGTGACATCCGAGACAACTACTCAAACATGAAACATGTCATTGTCTAGTGTTGGTAAAGTTTGTGATTGGTATAGTAATTTACTAATTTCTGCTCCAATGTGCCTGATTTTCTCATGTACTCTTCTCGTTCTTTTAATGAAGTAAAAAACATATTACGAGTACTATTTAATTTATACCATGTTTTTTTAATTAGGTGGAAAATAAGAAAAAAATCGAAAAAAACAAATGGTTAACCAAACCGAAAAATATCGTTCCGAACGGTTCGGTTACTAAGAAACCGAACCGAATAGACATGCACGATTTGGTAACGGTTTCCGGTAAAAACCAGGCTGAACCGACCCGTGCACACCCCTACTTAATAGAACATAGTTTTGTACTTTATTTTTTTCGAGTTTTTAGGTTTGTACCAAAATAGGACGTTTGAATTTTATTACGAAACAAACAAAATAAAATAAATAATATTTAAAAATATAATTTTAGACCAAAAAAATAAGCAAAATTGCATTATTTTGCCATTTTCTATGACTTAGCAATAATAATATGTTGACCCTTAAACTATGCACATTTGTACATATTAACACATATGTTCCGATATTACCCCTATGTCAAACGACCGATTTGTAATTTTTATCTCCAATTATCGGAAAAAGGGCCGATACATATAAAAGCCATACTTTAGTGGTCCAGGGTTTTTGTGCGGGCAAGCTTTGAGGGCCAACCTCTTAATAACCTTATAATAAAACTGAACCCTAACAAACTTAACAGTTGACGAAGTATGATCCACTTCTTTTTGCACGCATTTCAATGTATTCGGTTGAGATACTTATAAATAATATACTTTTTTAATTTTTTTTGTTTTGTATAGAAATATAGGATCTATATTTTAATAAAAAAATTGAAAATTTTTGTTAACAAATATTTCAACCGAGCACATTGAATAACATGAAAAAATCAAAGGATCATTCTTTTTGGAACGGAGATAGTGTATTACAATAATACTCTTAAGTTACTCCTTCATTTTCATATATGTTTTTTCATCCAATTTATTCTCCGATATGTACTTGTATAGAAACTACGTAGTATCACACAAGTACATTCGCGAGAATGAAGGATCATTGGCAATACATCTTCAGACCCTGTTTTTAAACCAACATGTACAGAGACAAACCTAACAGTGCAAGTAACAGTACTACTATATATTGGCTCCCGGTCCCTGGCAAACGTATGCCAGGGACCTCTTATACAACATATTGTTTCTGGACCGTTGGATGGTTGATCCAACGGCTGTGATTTAAAAAAAAAACAATACCGTACCGCATAAAGTTTATGCGGTACGGAGTAATTACCAAAATGCCCCCTGTTTTCACATAAAAAATCTACTGTTCACCGTACCGCAGAAAGTTTCTGCGGTACGTGAACAGTAAGGACATTTTGGTAATTACTCCGTACCGCATAAAGTTTATGCGGTACGGTGCGAATTTTTTTTTTAAATCAGAGCCGTTGGATCAACGATCCAACGGCTCTGAAATAGTATGCCAAATAAGGGGTCTGTGGCAACCGTTTGCCACAGACCGGATCCCCTATATATTTATTCAATGCTCCACTCCACTCCAGAACACGTCTATTGATCCAATTAATAAATAGTTAACAGTTTTCTTAAACATGCATTTCCTCGAAGATGTCCAATGTATGACTTCTATGAAATGTTTTTGTTTCTGGTTGTTTTCATAATTGGGCACCAATGTTTAGTTGACATAGTTTAAACAATTTTTACATGTGTAAATCACAAGTTATATATGGTGACCAATTGACCATGTTAAGCCGTTGTTCCACCACCACGGCCACCTCTGTGGTTGGTGGTTTGTGAATTTTGGTTATGTGTTTGTAATTTCATGATCAAGAACATGCTTGTATGTGTAAAAAGCAGAGTATTAACTAGAGCTCTTAGTTAGCTATGGGCAAGTTCAGCTTAAACATTGACTTACGGGTGCGCTTTGTAAAAATCTTATCTAGGAGAACAAATGACAATGTTTTGATCATAGTGTTGATCCTAAACTACACTTTTTGAAAATTGTATAGCAATTAATGAGGAAAGATCAATAGTATAAAATAGCTAATGTTCTTAAAAGTCAAAGCATTTATAATGGGCATAAGAGGAAATGTATCATCTAATTAATGTTTTCTTAAGATGCGTAATTTTTCCAAAAGAGACTTGTATTGTGGGACGGAAGGAATACTAATATATTGCACCAGTTTGGACCTTCGAGATTTTGCATTAATGCATATAGTTGAAACATTGCCGATAAGATCCTAGTTTATTAACACCATCACCATGTCGCAATTTTTTATTTCTTCCTTCCTAATTATAATTTGACTAAACAGCGAGCTTCAAGATATGAAATGAATTATGTACTTCAATTGACTGTTAATAAAAGAATAAGAGTAATTTTTTAACTCCTAATCATTGAATGAAAATTGCATTGATATGATAGTATTTCACTAATATAATCCTAGAAGATAACCTAATCCTAACTAAAACAAATTACCATAATTTAACCAACTGCATATCATGTGATGATGGTATATTCCATATATGCTAAGCAATCACCTTACTAGCTCAGCTTCAACTTGTTTCTTTTAATGCTAATTTGAGTGTTCAAGTGGGATTTTAGTACGTACATCTACTAAACCTTTGTTTTGGTTGGCATTGGTGCCAATATTTTTTAACCAAACAATGGAAGTGTTTAGCTTCTAAAAGCTATATTTACTTTCAGAAAAATAAAATAATTATAGTTACGATGAAATTCGACTGGATTCTATTTGTTAACATCACAATTCACTAGACATGGGAAGACGGCGTCATTCTGTTAAACCGGTAAAGTCATAAACTTAGATGAAGCTTTCATATTTTCTATTGCTAGTTAACCAAACGGAATTATCAAAAAATTTATATAACGTGTCTTCTTATTATTGGTTGATAATTTAATTAATGATTCGAATTTCGTTTACATTTATATGAGTTTTATCAATTATCGTTACCAATGATGGAAAAGATAGTACTCCGGCGATATGATATATTATTTTTCTATTTGGTCGAAGACTCCAAGTCTTTGTTTGTAAAATGTGTATTGCATAATTTTTATGCGACTGCAATGAAGGATCATTTCATTAGACACTACTAGCAATACTTATTGAGATTAATCCTGTTTCTTTAACCAACATGAACGGAGACAAACCTACCACTGCAAGCAACACTACTTTATTTGTTCATTCAACGCTCCACTCCACATCCACATTACGTCTATATTTCATCCTAATTTCTAACAGTTTGTCTTAAACATTTCCTCGAAGGTGCCCAAGCAAGGTATGACTTAAGAGAATTGTTATAGTTTCCAAACTTGTTTGTGATTTAGTTACTCGTGTTTAGTTGACATAAATTAACCAATTAACATACATAGAAAGAGTCCCACTCTATGGAGAACCATCTTACGTGGAGAACCGTGGAGAACCACTTAAAATACATTAAAATTGTCCTTTATATAAGGCCCATGGCGGGGTCCCTTTACAAAAAAGTCTTATAATTCTACCCTCCATCCATTTGTCAAAGAAAAAAAAAGAAAAAAAAAATTCACTGTTCACGTGATGACGTGGCAGTGGATTTCACTGGTTAACGGTGCTTCGCACCTTCTTGTATGGCGCTTCGCGCCTTTATCATTCTAAAGTTGTAAGGAATGGCAATCAATGGTAAAGGCAATAGACGATTGACGGGTGTGTCGAGAGCCTTCGGCCCTCGTGACTAACTAACTCATCCGTTTACTGTCTTAAATGCTTCGCATTTCCACGACAAGTTTTTTTTTTTTTTTTTTTTTTTTTTTTTTTATGGATAGAGCCAATTATTTTAAGCATTTTTTGTGAAGGTACCCTTGGCGGGATCCTTATATATAAAGCAATTTTAATGCATTTTAAGTGGTTCTCCACGGTTCTCCACGTAACATGGTTCTCCATGGAACAATGGCCTACATAGAAATTACCAATCCAAAATAAAATGGGGTTAAGTATCACTTTGTATTCTTGACAAAAAAAAAGTATCACTTTGTATTAAAAACGTTACAGTTTCCCATTTATTTTTCGAGTTTGACATAATTTAATTACTAGAGTACATGTCTAGCTCACGAATTAAAATAATATGTGATTAAAGATAATTTTTAGATTTTATTATGAAATCTCTCAAGTTGCTAGCATATTCGTACTCATCGAGCCTACAATGATTCTTTACCAAGCAAAAAAAAACAAGAAGAAGAACCTCTCAAGTTTCCTCTCCAATACAACACATATACAAAAACACACTCAAGTAAAAGTTATAGGGCCTTCATAACACAACATGTCTGTTCAACCGCTTTCTTTTTCTCTTCTAAGTGCATACTTTCTCGCACTCATTCTTTTTGCAAAACCAGCAATTTCTGCCGTTGATAACTTCATCTATGGCGGTTGTTCTCAGATTAAATACGCTCCGGGAACTCCGTACGAATACAACGTAAACTCAATACTCTCCTCCCTAGTGAATTCAGCTTCCTCCACAGGCTACAACAACTTCAAAATCTCCCTTCCTGGCTCCACAAAATCCGATATTGTTTACGGACTCTACCAATGCAGAGGTGACCTGATCAACTCAGACTGTCGAGCCTGCGTTACACAAGCGGTTAGTCGAGTAGGTGTCGTGTGCCCCGGGGCATCAGGTGCTGCGTTACAGTTTGATGGTTGTTTTATTCGGTACGATAATGTCACATTTTTTGGCGTGGAGGACAAGTCTGTTTTGATGAGGAAATGTGGACAGGCGGTTGGGTATGATTCGGATGGCTCGACTCGACGCGATTCGTTGTTGGGATATTTAACGAGTGAGGGACAGTATTTTCGGGTTGGGGGATCAGGGAATGTTCAGGGTGTGGCACAGTGTGTGCAGGACTTAAGTATGAGTCAGTGTCAAGATTGTCTAGCTGAGGCAACTGGTCAGCTGAAGAGTGCTTGCGGATCAGCTGCGTGGGGAGATATGTTCTTAGGCAAGTGCTATGCGCGATATTCGGACCACGGGGATCGCTCGAGGAGTCGTGGTAAGCCGTTGTTCCACCACCACCACGGACTCCTCCGTGGATGGTGGTTTGTGACTTTTGGTTATGTGTTTGTTTCGTCACTATTTTAAACTCATTTTATTTTACTTGAAGAGGTAGTGTGTTCAGCTTCATTATGGACGTAACTTTGAAGTAATAGTCAATTCGGTAATTCGTTCAGCTCGAAAAGATTTGCAGATCTTTTGCTTAATATATATAAATATAATGTATGCCGTGTGTAGAATTTATTATTAGTGTTTAGTTTTGTTGTGAGCTACGCATGATCTAACGTGGATCAAACCTGCGACTTAAATTTTTCTTGCTAGTACAGAACATTTATAAATTTATAGTGTAGAACAACGAGTTGTTGGACTTGCTCTTATATTCCGAAAATAAGTAATATCCTTCCAAAAAAAGTAACATAATTTCATGACAGCAGGATCTCGAAAATAATCAAAAGGGGGTCATAGATTTGTTTATATGCAGAAGTGATCAAGTTATCTGTGGAACTTCTTTTATGTCTTTCGTAGAGATACTGAATTTAACCATTTAAAGATCATCGAGGCATTTGGCCCCTCGTAAAAGTTGATATGTTCAATTACTAGCATAGTATACGACCCAGTTTTTTTTTTTTTTTTTAAAAAGGGGGTCATGAAAGCTTTCATTAGTCAATTATAGTACCTTTTGTTACTTTTAGTTTTGTCTCAAAGTACCTACTTTCAATTAGCACTTTAACACAACGTAGGATCCAATGCCAATAGGTTCAATTTTCCTGTTACACCACCAAGTTTCCGAGAATTGGGAATGAAATTACGGTTTAACGCTAATGTACAAACCCCAAATCACATATTGAAGCCGAACGATAACTGCAGGTCCTCAGAGGGTGCTCGTTTCTGAAATTCGAGAAATTTGAATGTAAATAAAATTGTCCTACCATGTTGAGAACATGTTTTAATTCTCCAAAAAATAATTAGCTTCCTTCACTCGAAAACCTTTTTTGAATTTACGGTTTTAAATGAATTGATAGCTTAATAAATTATACCAACAAAGCATCAGAAATCAATTTAGTTTCCTTTTCAATTATTACATGGGTAATCCCGTAAGATGATTTTTTTTAAGGTAATGCTATTGTATATCGAGATGGAAGCCTAATGGGAGACAGAGAATTGTACAGAAAAATCGTGAAAGGACTTTAGTATATGATCAGTGTCCGCTACTGGCTGAAACTGCATCATGGCTAAGATGATTGATCCACATTTAGATTAAATTTCAATTTAAATTTTAGTGTTAAGAGCTTATACTCTAGTACTAATTATTGCTATTGCTTAAAAATAAATGTTTGCAGATTCTAGTGAAAAGAAAAAGGATGATGACATGCAAAGGACATTGGCAATCCTCATCGCAATTATAGCTATTGTAGCATTGGTTATTGTTTGTTTCGCCAAATTTTGTCACCGCAAAGGTACGCATGGCGCTCTTCTATAACTCTTCTTAATTTCGATTTTAATGGTACTCTCTTTATGCAAAATAAAGAAGTCTACGTACATCGGGACCTTCCATGAATCTGCTGAATCGGGATCTTACGATATTGTTATTGTGCCTGATAATTGTCACTAATCCTGACTTTATTTCAACATGATTACATTGCAGATAATTGTGAAAAATAAAGTTGCAATCTTTTGAAGGAAATATTCTCTGAAAACTTCATCTTCCACTTGGTGCAAGCTCTTTTATTTCTAATTCTTTCTGGCTTTAGAGAAGTTTGCTTTTGTATTTAGAAGAGTACCCTCCCTCCATCTTTTAAAGTTGAGATAGAGGGAGACAGATACATTGAAGCAAGAGAAAGGAAATAGTAGGAAAAAACAGATGAAAGCTTGAAAGATAGCACCCCACATACTCTCTTTTTTCTTTCCTTTAATTTCATCCTACAAGATGTTTGTAAATAAATAATCAAGGCCTATAATGTTCTTCTTTTATGTAAGTGCATTCTTTATCAGACAGTACTGATAATGAGTGCCATTGTTTATTGTTTGTACATTTAGCTTGTTAATAATTTATCAAGTTGTCAACTTTTATACTTCATGTCATTAGAATTTTTATAATCTTAAGTTCACTATTTAGCAATTCAATCTAATTAGGTTTGTTCGGCTTTTAACATAGGTGTGTAATTTTTCACTTGCAGTTGAAAAGACGTGTAATCTGAACTTCGAAAGAATGCAAAGGGAAGTAATATATATTTTTTAAAAAAATTGCTAAAGTTCTCAGTTGTGATCGAGTAATGGTTAAATTTTCATTTGCTATTGGCTAATTTGGTAGCGACAATATGTTGCTGATAATTTTTCTTGCACTGATTTTTGCATGTATTATTCAAATAAAATACATACAAAATGAGCTGAAATAAAAATGTAAATTTTGGAAATAGTTTACTTGAGGATCCATTGTTAAGTGGATCACATATCCTTTGGATTAGCCTTGTGGAAAATGGATTGGACCTGTATCTGGGCCTAGTCTATTTATAACACCCAAGGAAAATGAGCTGAAATAATTTGGCAGAGAAAAGAGCTGAAATTAGAAATGTGAACTTGGAAACTGTTTTCTGATATGTTGAGTGGACCACACACTCTTTGAAGGATCCTGTCCAAACAATCTCAGGGATAATTTGCCCAATAATCAGTTTTGAAACTTTTCCATATGAGTGTTCTTATACAGATAAATTATTCATTTTGAAAGCATCTCTATATTAATATTCATGTTGTGGATTAAGAATTCAACAATAAGAATTAAAAAAAATTAGATTTTTTGCTATAATTTTTTGTGGATGGACTCACTATCTGTTATAATTTTTCACGAAAAAAATTGTTTATCCTCTATAATTTATCGTGGAGCAAAAATTTCTGATAAGAAATAAAAAAAATACCTTAAAAACACCGTTAATTTCTAACATTTTGTCAAAACTGGAGCAATATATCATCTCCATTACTTTAAACACTAATAATGCATCAACATCTAGCTGGAATTGATGTATAAAACATCTATATAAATAATAAATCTTGATCCCTTTTTCATGCACTTTTTACACCCCCTACCCCAAGACTTGATACAAAATTATTGAAAATGCCATTAAAACTTGCCCCCTGTTGGACACTCCTACCCCTTTAATTAATTTTTTATTCCACTACTGCCGTACAACATTAATTATAGATTTGTCTTCATTTGGTGACTTTCTCTCCCCTTACCCATTTCATTCAAACAAAGAAGTATTCTCCAGACCACGTCTGCTGTTTTCACTACCGAATTAGGCTTCCACCACATTTTCTCTCCAAATTTGGGAAGTAGATAGTATGGATGGTTTTGGATTCTTGCAGCAGTGGTCGGAGAGAGACTGATATATTTCAAAAAATGTACAATCAATCAGGTAATTCAAATTTGTGTGGAGAGTTCATTTCAAATGTCTACAATTGGTTGAAATCTGTCTCATTCTCAAACATCTTCTTCCTCTCCCCTTTTTCTGTTCATCTTTTTAAAATGAAGCAGGTTCTTTTTTTTTTTGTGTTGTATAGTTGAATGAGTATTTATTTTTTTATGAAAATAATTCGTAATTTATTTTTTCAGGGCCAGTTCAATCATCTAAGGCTTGACAATTTCTCTTCGCTTTGCTCTGATTCTGGTGATTTTACATCCTTTATATAGTTTAATTTTCATTCCTATTTTGTTTTGTCCTTTATATAAACCCTTAATTAGAAGTGTTTTTGATATTCTTCATGAATCTGTGTGGTATTGTATGTTTAATCGATTTCCCAATCGTGCTATGATCTTGACCTGGTTGTTTTTATATAGATGCTCTGGTTTGTTTTTTGATTTAAATTTTATGTTGTTATATATTTTAGGTTCCAATGTCAAAAGAATTCGAAAAAGCACTGAATCAAACAAAGAAAATACCCCTGACACTCCAAATCATCTTAGTAGTATGTGTGGTAATGTTGTTGGAGTTGGTGGTTTTTCAATTAGGAGCTCAACTTCTGCTCCCACCATCACATGTCCCCTTTCAAATATATCCAACTCTAATAATGAGAAATCAGGTTCTTAATCCAAACTTTGTTAACTGATATTTCATGAATTATATCATGGTTTTTCAGATAATTTGAGTGTTTTTCACAAATATTTTTTGTTGTCATGTACTATTGTGCAGGATCTTCTAATGTGGATTTAATAGAAGAGAAATTGAGAAGATCCAATTCTGGGAAAGCAAAGAAGTATCAGACAGTTGAAAGGATTGGGACCAATATCTTATCAAATTCTTTGCATCAGAATTTTGGAGTTGATGGTGATCTGACATGTCCTCCTTCATCATGTGTGACAACAAGAGTTCCTTTATCAAACATCTCCAATAAAAGACCATCAAATGAAGGTAACGTTTCCACATGTGCAGGTTTCTGCAACTATTCATTTTCTTATTGTTTAAATGATTTGATTGAATAAACATTATACTCAGTTGCAAGAGGAGGACAAGTTGGCTCATCATCTTTGCTAAAGAAGAAAGAGGCTAGGATTATTGACAAGTCAAAGCTATCAGAATCAAGTAGACAATTATTTGGACTTCCTAAAGAAACAATCTTTGAAGAAGAGCCTGATGTTGACTACAATTTAGGTAATCACCTTGATTGTGCCTATATGTAACAGTTGAATTTCAAATCTCTACTAATTTTTGGTATTTTATTGCTGGCCACCATATAGATGTTGCATCTGGTCAAACTGCATTCTTGGAGGAAGATGATGAAATATTTTATGATGGTGGTATGAGGTTACTTTCATTAATGAATTTTATTATGTTTTGTTGTTGTTTAGCTGTTAGATTAGATTTTTTTGGTTAATGAGTGATGCAAATTTTCACATCGCAGAAATGCTATATGGAACTGATAGTGATGAAGAAGATGTTGTGTTCGGTTGTTTGCACTAAATCACGCAAGCGTACGTGGTCACAAGTAATATATAAGGTTAAGTCCAAATTCGTTCCCACAGGGATCTGGTTATGGTTTTGATTTAGTAAACGCACCTATGCAACAGTGTAAAATCTTAATTCACTGCTAAGACAATTAATAAATTAAGGTTTTAACTAACTAAATTAAACTAAGAAGCAAATTAACAAAACTACAAATTAACTAACTAACTATAATTGAAATCTAATTACTTCTGCAAGAAAAACCATGGAATCCTAACTTCATTAAATACTTTGCTTAGATCTGACGCCTTTAATCACTATATGCAATGGTTATGATATCTGATCGGATAACACGAAACAAGTACACGCTACTTCTCAGTATACGTATACCAAACTAAACATACATCCACAAAAGAGATAGAAGATGAATAGACACCAATTATGCTTAGACCCTATATCTCTATAGAATTTGAAAACATAACGGTTGAAGAACAAGTTATCCACATTGATCACACAGGGCAGCATAATATCTCTATTGACACCACAAATCATGATGTTAAAACATCAACCTATCCTATGCTAGCATGGCAAGTTCCAAATCTCAAGATCCACTCTCGCTTCACAAGAGATTAACAAATTAGATGTTAGCTACGCATCTAAATACATGAAACACAACCATACGAGGATATCAAATATACATCACACACAGATCTTTAAAGCATCAAGATGCTAAAGCTCCATAAATAAATCCGTTAGAATCCCATGACAACGATTAATTCATAATCGAACCTCTCGTCATCATGGGATTTGATGAAACCATGATAAAAACAAAGTATGAAAAAATACAAATAAACTAAAGTAATTGATATGTAATGGTTCTACTCCTAATGATGATACTAAATTACAAGGGTTGGATGTGTTTATATAGGCTCTAGACATCTTGCCCAACAAGAAAATACCAAATCAGAATTATAATAGAAGTACGTTTCCTAAACTGATTCTGATTTTTAGGGAAATTCGCAGCCGTCTTTCCTTCATTAATTCTGGAACGTTCCAGCTGCAATTGGGCCTCTGGACCACTTTAGAATGATAGAAAATCTCGTTATCTTCGCGTGGACTGCTTACGGGCCCCAAACGGAGTTGTAGAACTCAAGATATGGCCAAAATAGTAAAAACTGTAATTTTTCAGGGGCAACTTGCAGGGCAACTTGCGCCCAGCAGTCTGTTCTTCGCGCAAATTGCTCCTACCCGGCGCAATTTGCTCCTGGGAATCCTATCCTAAGTTGTAGAAAATCTCCCAGGCTTCGCGTGGGCAGTAAGATCGCTGAAAACAGACTTCTAGAACTCCAGATATGTCCAAAACAGTGTAGACTGCGCAACCGTCTCAGAAATCCGAATTTTAATCAATTAATTCCCCAAAAATTATAGAAGCATCCACCTTAGTCAATATTCTCGTAAATCTGCACAACTAAGCAAAACACATCAAAACTACAAGAAACTTGAGTCCAAGACAATCAATTTAAGCCAATTTAGAATGCTCCAAGTGGATATAAAATCCACTTATCACACCCCCAAACTTAAACCGATGCTTGTCCTCAAGCATAAACAATTACAACTACTAACTAACTAGTACCACTTCCGTAGGTGATCACGGTTGCATTTGGCATATGCAACAAGCCCTTTAAACCCCTAGGCAGCCCTAGTGGACGAGTAAGGTCTCGTGAGGGCCTATAGCGAATGTACCCACAAAATCCATTTAACCTAATGCAATGCAATGCATGAATGCAACTAATATGCAAATGCAATTAATCTAGCCTACCATACCTTCAAATCCTCTCATGCCATATCAACTTAAGAATCAAAGTAAATACGCAATGTCTTGGTGTCGAAAGTGCAAGTATTCACATAGTCTACTCAATGAACATGCATAAGTTCTCACAAGCCCATGTCAAGTGTAAGAATAAGTTAGTAAACATGCTAAGCCTACAAGAGCACATCTTTGAGACAACACTCGGGATCTCATACGCAAGAACAAGCAAACACTCACAATCCACTCACAAAAGAATATTCACTCAAGAACAAGGGTAAGTGTATCACTCAATTCCAACAAAATCATAAACATGCTTGACATTTGGTATCAATCTAACTCTTAACACAACATACATCAATGACGACAATCAAAAGGTCTTTAATTGGGTTGTAACGGGGCTAGGGACAAGGTATGTCAAATAAGCCAAAACAGGTGAAGTGTCAAAAGCTAGTAAGTACCATAATACATCGTACACAACACCATATTTCCCCCCACAAGATTTTTACTCAAAACAAACACTCGATTAGTCGACTGAAATAGGATCACAACAAACACAAACATGCTCTCATAATATATTTTTTTCTTTTTTTTTTCTCCTTTTTTTTCTTTTTTTTTCGAGAGCTAAATAGAACACAAACAATAATATAAACAATAACAATGATCCCATAATTTATTACATATGCCGACTATCAAGTAAACAACCCCAATTTTCAATATTTTCCCCAAAAGTATGACCAACAATAAACCCCTCCTTGCACACCTTATTACTCCCTTAAGCACTTTACTAGCCTTTGACAATGTGGGTTCAAATTAATGTAAGGCCAATACAAGAAAAAGGTCTAGGCAAGTAATGTGGTATGTCACCGAAAAATAGGATTAAGCTCAACGGGTTAACTAATTGATCATGTAAACATGGTGTGGTAATTGAAAACAACACCTAGAGGGGGGGTGAATAGGTGTTTTTGAATAACAATGCTTATTTATGAACTGTTTTAAAAATACCCAGAAACAGCTTGCTGTTTGTAATAACACAGTTTACAAATGGCACGCTGTTTGAGAATAATATGCAATGCAAAATGAAATAAACAGTAAGTAAAGAGAGACACACAATCTTTTAGCCAGGTTCGACCCCTAAACCCCTATGGTCTACTTCCTGGTCCCTTACCAAACTTGGTAAGAGAATATATTATTGATCAACTATAAACCGATTACAAGATACAACAATATATCTCCCTTATACCCTGCTGCTTACAAATGGCTTGCTGTTTCCTGTGCTGAACTAACTCTCTAAGTAACACTTCCAAAGCTTACTTCTCTAGTCTAGTTCGACTCACCCTAAACGTTAAGCCAACATTTGTACAGCAACAATTAAATACAATCTGAATAATACAAGTTTGAATGATACAACTCAACCTATGACCCTCTGAATATATATATATAGATATATACGAATGAAATGGGTTTGAAAGGTTTAAAGAATATTGCAATGAAGACTTTGAGTTTTTGTAAGGCTCTTTAATTTTCTGCACTGTATCGTTATCAAGAACTGAATGAAATCAGTCCTTTTACAGGCGAATGAAACCAAATGAAGAAATTAATTTCTTGAGCTCCAACGGACATAAATGTTACCGTTGTTATGATCAGATTTTGTTTGAAGAAAAGGAGCTTGAAGAAGAAGTGATGTTCACGTGTGTTGCAGATGTTGTGTGGGCTGAATTATGGCAAAGAACATATGGTGAAGAAATCACGTGAAGGAGACTTTGAAGAAGAAATGATGAGAACGTGTAAGGCAGGTGGTATAGAGAATTTGAATGATAAGGAACATGTGATAATGATATGCATCATGTAAGAATTTGAGTGGAAGACAAGTGTATGTTTAAATTAATGAAAAGTAGAATCTTTACTTTTCTAAAAATGTACATAATGAATATTGTTTTGTCTTCATGCATAGTTGAGGTATGGGAGTTAATATATTCATATATAATCAGAGGACCCATACATTTAATCCTAACAAAGATTCCACTTGATGTTCCTTGAATTCTTTATATTCGGCAAAAACTGTCCAGGTTGAAATGGCATGCTGTTTTATATCTGAAATCAAGCCAAATGGCTTGCTGATTGTTATCATCAAAATTTAGGAGTTTCAATCTCCCCCTTTTTGATGATTACAACTAATTTAGGAGAATTATTAAAAACTCCCCCTAAATTCCTGCATCTCAAAGAGTTATATATAAAACAGTTCAATTGATTATGGCAACCCATATAACACATTAAGCATTTAAGCATAGAAATCATTAACCAGCAAATATTCAACCAAGTCATAGTAGATGTCATCAAAATAAGTTCAACACAAAACCAACCATACTAATAGGACAAGGTTTTTAAAGACAAAGATAAAACCAAACAAGTTCAGTAATTCTCCAAATTTTTCTCCCCCTTAATTCATCAAAAAAAATTAAGATTCTGATGGTGCAGTCCTGGGAGCAACATGAAAGTCTTCATCTCCTTCCTTATCTGTGCCACCTTCCTCTTCTTCAGGAGCATCTTTGGCAGCAGCTTGAGCCAATTTTTCAAGCCCCAAGTCAGTGTCGACTGCAGAATGAGAGGCAGATGTGGTTCCAGCTGTCTTGAGCAATAAGTCCCTCACAAATTTCAAATCTTTGTGAAACCCTTTCATAACTGTCTTAATAGTTTGACAGTCACAAGATATCACTTTAAGAGCCTGCTTGACTGCTTGCATCTCCTTCTTAAGCTCAGAAACACTTTCAGTGGAGGTAAACTCAGAGGTAGCAGGAGTAGGGTTGGATGGTTCACCAATTTCAGGAAGATCAACAGAAGAGGGTGGAGGTAAAATTCTGGTTACTAGGCCATCCACAAGCTGAATATTGTTCTGAGTTAAAGTCTTATGATCAAAGACTTCCTTGACATTGATTTTCAGGGCTTTCTTGACATCTATCCTAAAGGTTGTAAACACCTTTGTAAGAACCTGAGCATAGGGGATTCCAGTGGATGTTTTATCAAGAGTGCTAAGCATCTTTTGCATAATAAGAGAAGATATATCAAACTTCCTACCAGCTAGGATCATAGCAACCAACACCACATCCTGATTAGTGAAATTTGACTTATTCCCCATTCTAGGACAGATGTGAGACCTAACAAGCTTAAAGATTAAATGAGCCAAAGGGGTAACTTCAGTGGTACTGGGAGGTGCAAACTCCCCAACCAGGTCAGAACCAATTAAGATAGATAGTTGATCCTTGATAGAAAAATCAGGAAATTCCAAAGCAGTTTGAGCCGTATACACATCAAGTTCGGATTCATAATCAACATCTAGAATAGAGCTAAATAGAGATGTGTTGAATTGAATTTTCTTTCCATTCACAGTAGAGCAAATATTACCAAATTTATCAGAATGGAGATTAGCATAGTATTCTCTAACAAGGTCAGGGTAATAAACTTTAGGTAGGTTGAGGATAAATGAATCGATTCCAACATCTTCAAACAACTTAATAATACCAACATCAGTAAGGGGAGCAATAATCTTACTGTCGAGAAGAGGAGCAGTGATGAGATTCCGAGTTCCCAACTCCATGGTAGAGAAACGCGATTCAAACTCAGGGCTGGCGAAAAGAGGAGTACCCTTCAACCTCTTCGACTCCGGAGTCTGAGAAACTTCGTCGCCACTGTTGTGAGCAACATTATCCAATTCAATCAATACTTTTTCTTTCTTTGATGAGGATGTGTTTGCAATGAGGCCTGATTTCCTGGTTCGAGTCATGATGATTGACAGAGAGATGAAACCCTAAAAAATCGCCGCTTGATGAAACCCTAGTCGCCGCTTGAGAGTGTTTTGATTGAGAGAGAAAATGAAACTGAACCGACTTCGACCCTCTTTTTCTTTTTGATAATTTTTAGGGGAGAATATTTAGAGATTAAAAACTAAATATTTAATTATAACATAATCTGATAGAATTATATGGGAGATAATATTAAGATAGAAACAAACAAGAAAAACAAAAATCCAATAAATTCCTAGTTCGAACAGATGAAGGAAATTTTCTAGAATTCAAACAATTTTAACACCATATAATCATGTAGCATATATTATCAATTTTGGACACATAAATTCATATGAGATTTACTTTCACACAAATGGTAAGCCAGAGATGGAATCAAAAACAGTATGCCATGTACAATATGTAACTGGAACAAATGGTAAGCTAACCTGTCCAGTACTTATCTTCCAGCACGCTGTTTTACATAGAACACATACCTAGTTACATTCGAATGACTGAAAATCTCTCTTCGGCAAGAGGCTTTGTGAAAATATCGGCTAGTTGGAATTCAGTTGGAACAAAAACCAACTCTATCTTGCCCTTAGCAACATTATCTCTCAAGAAATGGTGTCGAACATCAATATGCTTCGTTCTTGAGTGATTCACCGGATTTTTAGAAATGCTAATGGTGCTAGTGTTGTCACAGTTGATTGGAACTTTTCTACACTTGATATCAAAGTCCCTTAGAGTTTGAAACATCCATAGAAGTTGAGAACAACAGCTCCCAGCTGCTAGATACTCCCCTTCTGCAGTGGATAAAGCAACCGAAGTTTGTTTCTTGCATTGCCAAGACACTAGGCTTTGTCCAAGAAATGTACAAACACCACTAGTGCTTTTTCTATCAATTAGACAACCTGCATAATCTACATCACTATACCCAACAAGATCAAAAGTATTTGTGATAGGATAGAACAAACCAAGAGAAATGGTACCACTTAAATATCGAAATATTCTTTTAATGGCATTTAAGTGAGATTCTTTAGGGTTTGATTGAAACCTTGCACAAACACATACACTATACATTATGTCAGGTCTAGAAGCAGTTAAATATAGTAAGCTTCCAATCATACCTCGATACCTTTTGATATCAACAGCCTTACCATTTTCATCTGCAAACAGCTTGCTGTTTTGCATCATAGGAGTTGATTTTGACTTAACTTCTTCATAACCGAATCTCTTGAGTAGATTTTTTGTATACTTGGATTGATGTATAAAAATTCCATCCTTAGATTGCTTGATTTGAAGACCCAAGAAATAATTGAGCTCACCCATCATGCTTATTTCGAACTCACTATGCATACACTTAGAAAACCACTTACACATAGATTCATTAGTAGCTCCAAAAATAATATCATCCACATATATTTGAACAATAAGAATATCTTTACCATCTTGTTTAATAAATAATGTGGGATTGATTTTACCTCGAATAAAACCATTTTTGATGAGAAACTTACTAAGCCTTTTGTACCAAGCCCTTGGGGCCTGCTTTAAACCATAAAGAGCCTTCTTTAGCTTGAACACATATTCTGGATACTGTTCATGTTCGAATCCAGGAGGCTGTTTTACATAAACTTCCTCTTCCAGCAAGCCATTTAGGAAAGCACTATTTACGTCCATTTGATATAGCTTAAATTTCTTGAAACATGCATAGGCAAGAAGCATCCTTATTGATTCCAAACGTGCAACAGGAGCATATGTTTGATCAAAGTCAATGCCTTCTTGTTGATTATATCCTTGAGCCACAAGCCTTGCTTTATTTCGAGTAACGGTGCCAAATTCATCAACTTTGTTCTTAAACACCCATTTTGTGCCAATGATTGAAGCATCTTCTGGTGGTTTGACAAGTTCCCATACTTCACATCTTTCGAACTGATTTAATTCTTCTTGCATCGCCATGATCCAATTTTCATCTTCTAATGCCTCATTGATGTTTTTGGGTTCTTCTTGAGCTAGGAAGGCTGCATGAGCACAATAATTTGCCTTTCCTCTTCTTGTAGTAATTCCATCAGCAATGTCACCAATGACTAATTCTGGAGGATGATTCTTAACCGTTCTTGTTGCCCTCGGTAAAGAATGTTGAGCTATTTCTTCATGAGTTGTCTTTCTCATCTTTGATGGTGGTGGCTGTTCTTCTCCATCATATAGAGGCAATTTTTCAGCAGCCCTAGAGCCTCTAGGACCTTCCAAAGTCATTTTTGCTATTTTTGTGATTGTATCTTCCACTTCAGCTTGCTGTTTTGAACTTCCAGCTTGCTGTTCGTGATTGTCTACATCATCCTTGACTTTCTGACTTTCTTCTTCATCTTCATCTTCAGTTTGCTGTCCTGAACTTTCATCTTGCTGATCTGCACTGCCAGTTTGCTGATTTGCACCTCCAGCTTGCTGATTTGCACTTCCAGCTTGCTGTCCTGCAAAATCTTCCTCATCTCTTGGTAGATCATTGTTAGGTTCTTGAAAAGTAACATCAATAGATTCTTCAACAATATTTTTATTAACATTATAAACTCTATAGGCTCTACTTGTTAAAGAATAACCAAGAAAAATAGCCTCATAGGATTTAGCATCGAATTTACCATCTTTACCAATTGTCTTGAGCACAAAACACTTGGAGCCAAAAATCTTAAAGTAACTGATATTAGGCTTCTTGTTTCTTAACAATTGATATGGAGTTTTATCCAAAATTGGCCTGATTATAATTCTGTTTAACAAATAGCATGCTGTATTCACAGCTTCGGCCCAAAAACTTCTAGGCAGCTTGCTTTCTTGCAGTAGAGTCCTTGCTGTTTCTTGAAGTGACCTATTCTTCCTTTCTACCACTCCATTTTGTTGCGGAGTCCTTGGAGCAGAAAATTCATGGGAGATTCCTCTTTGTTCACAATATGTAATGAATTTCTCATTGACAAATTCACCTCCTCTATCACTTCTTATACCTACAAGTCTTGTATCATGCTTGTTCTCAAGTAATTTAATCAGTTTCTCAAATTCATCAAAAGCACAATCTTTAGTACGAAGAAACAATACCCAAGTAAATCTAGAAAAATCATCTACAATTACAAAGCCATATTGTTTACCTCCAATACTTTTATAAGCTTCAGGACCAAACAAGTCTAAGTGCAGAAGCTCTAAGGGTTTAGAGGTAGATACCATTTTCTTAGCTTTGTGAGTGCTTCGAATTTGTTTACCTAATTGGCATGCTGAACATACTTCAACCTTAGAAAATTTTAGTTTTGGTAGTCCTCTGACCAGATTCTTGCTTGATAGTTTATTAAGCAAGTCCATGTGTGCATGTCCCAACCTCCTATGCCATATATATGGATCATTGTCGATTGCAGCCAAACAGCATGCTGTTTCCTGCATTTCGAAATCTAATACATATATATTTCCTTCCCTTCTAGCAACTAGGGGGATTTTGTTAGCACCAATAGTAATAACAGTTTTATCTATGCCAAACTTAACAAAATGTCCTTCATCAAATAATTGAGTGACACTAAGTAGGTTATATGAAAGACCTTTGACATATTGAACATTTTTAATCGAAATATTACTATTGCCAATGGAACCAATACCAAGAATTTTAAGAGTCTTGCTATTGCCAATGGTAACTCTTCCTCCTTTCTTCATTTTGAGACTCATGAATTGAGATTTGTCTCCACACATATGTCTAGTGCATCCGCTATCCAAAATCCATTGATTTGACTTTACTTTAGCGGTAAGACATCTCTACAAAACAAACAAATACCAATTTAATGTTTTGGAACCCATATAGGTTTGGGTCCAGATTGGTTAGTAGCAAGAATATATAACACATTTAAATCAGCCTTCTTGATCCACTTTTGGATCACTTTTGGTGACTGTTGGTAAGCTGTTTGTCTTCTGTCAGGAATATTCTGGCGTGCTGTTTGCCTTCTGACTGGCCTCTTCTGGTAAGCTGTTTTCCCTTTAGGGTTTATTTGAACTACACAGTGTTTTTCCAGATGGCCTTTTCCTCCACACTTGTTACATATCTTCCAAGGCATGGCATAATTGTATGGTATGCCATTTCTTCCATCGTATTTGAGTGCACTATGTTTGTTGTTTGATTTCATGCCAACTCCTTCTCTGACCAAGGGAACATTTGCCTTTTTCATCATTGTCTTTAAGCTGTCTTCACCTTGAACAAATGTTTCCATTCCTTTCTCAAGGTCTTTGACTTCTTTTTCTAGAAGAGAAATCAATTCAGCTTGCTGTTTGACAAGTTCAGCTTGCTGTTTTCTCTTTTCAGCAGTTTTTGAGGATTCGGCTTGGCAGGATTCTTTATGCTCGAATGATTTTATACATTCATTTTTTGCTTCAATATCTGCCTTCAAATTTCTGAGTTCTTTCATGAGTGCTTCATTCCTTTGTAGAATTACTTTGTTGACACCTTCGAATTGAGCTAGTTTCTCTTTTAAATCAGTGATTAGATCATCATGATTTAATTCTGGAGCCTTCTCAGCCATTAACTCAGAAATAATATTCTTCAGCTGATTGTTCTTCTTTTCCAGCTTGCCATTCTTATTCTTCAGTTCCATGAACTCAATAATAGACACATTACTTGGTACCTGCATGGTTAGTTCTTCTAGAATAAAAGGAGAGGTGGATATATCAGAATTAATTGAGTTTACCTCGCTTGCATCATCTTCTGAATCTGAGAAATCACTCTCTACAAGACCTTCTTTTATGGAGCCTTGTGAGCTTTCTTCATCATTTAGACCTACAAGTGCCAAATTCACCATGTCTTCACTTGAGTCATCACTCGAGTCTGAGTCATCATCACTCCAAGTCAGTAAAGCCTTTGCTTTTCTTCTGTCTTTAAAAACAGCAGGCTGTTTTGACTTCAGCTTGTAACAGTCTCTTTTAAAATGGCCTGGCTTGCCACATTCGAAGCAATTTTGCTCCTTAGCTTTCTTGTTGATGTTGAAACTTGCTCTTTCCCTTTTCATTCTGTTTTTCTTCTCAATCAGTCTCATGATCTTTTGAGAAATGAGTGCCATTTCTTCATCAGATTCCTCATCAGAATCTGTCACCTTGCTGGATGCAGTGGCTGGCTTGCTGTTTGTGGAATGAAGAGCCAAATTCTTCATTTTGGCTAGAAGAACCCTAGCACTTTCAACCTGACTTTTATTTATCTTACTTTCAAACTGTTCTAGCTCAGCAAAAACAGCTAGATGATCCATGGTGTCGATTGTTGAGGATGATTCCAAAGCCGTGACCTTAGCCTCATAAATAAATGGTACAGCACTTAACACTTTCATGTTAATTTCATCCTGTGGAATATCCTTTCCAAGTCTCTTTAAGGAGTTTATAGTAACCTGGAATCTTGCTTGACCTTCCTTGATAGTTTCATCTTCCTTGAGCTTGAAGTTTCCAAAGTCGTTCATTAATTTGCTTAGCTTCACCTTTCTCAAAGTTGTTGAACCTTCATGGTAGGTTTCCAAAGCATCCCACATTTCCTTTGCTGTCTTTAGAGAAGAAACTTTATCATACTCAGCTTGGTCTAATGCATTCATTATGGAATTTCTAGCTTATCCATTGAAACCACATTTGATAATCTCATCGGGAGTAAGATCATCAACATCTTTTGGATTGTTCTTATCATCCAGAAATTCGAAGTCTCCTTTTTGCACCACTCTTAATACCAGGGGTCTCTTGGACAAGAATGTTTCCATTCTACATTTCCACCAGTTGTAATTTTCTGATCCAGTGAGGAGAGGAGCTCTATAATCTGATTTAGCTTCGAGATATTGTTCACCCATGATCGATACCTTCCTGTTACAGAAATATTAGTATACCTCGCTCTGATACCAATTGAAAACAACACCTAGAGGGGGGGGTGAATAGGTGTTTTTGAATAACAATGCTTATTTATGAACTGTTTTAAAAATACCCAGAAACAGCTTGCTGTTTGTAATAACACAGTTTACAAATGGCACGCTGTTTGAGAATAATATGCAATGCAGAATGAAATAAACAGTAAGTAAAGAGAGACACACAATCTTTTAGCCAGGTTCGACCCCTAAACCCCTATGGTCTACTTCCTGGTCCCTTACCAAACTTGGTAAGAGAATATATTATTGATCAACTATAAACCGATTACAAGATACAACAATATATCTCCCTTATACCCTGCTGCTTACAAATGGCTTGTTGTTTCCTGTGCTGAACTAACTCTCTAAGTAACACTTCCAAAGCTTACTTCTCTAGTCTAGTTCGACTCACCCTAAACGTTAAGCCAACATTTGTACAGCAACAATTAAATACAATCTGAATAATACAAGTTTGAATGATACAACTCAACCTATGACCCTCTGAATATATATATATAGATATATACGAATGAAATGGGTTTGAAAGGTTTAAAGAATATTGCAATGAAGACTTTGAGTTTTTGTAAGGCTCTTTAATTTTCTGCACTGTATCGTTATCAAGAACTGAATGAAATCAGTCCTTTTACAGGCGAATGAAACCAAATGAAGAAATTAATTTCTTGAGCTCCAACGGACATAAATGTTACCGTTGTTATGATCAGATTTTGTTTGAAGAAAAGGAGCTTGAAGAAGAAGTGATGTTCACGTGTGTTGCAGATGTTGTGTGGGCTGAATTATGGCAAAGAACATATGGTGAAGAAATCACGTGAAGGAGACTTTGAAGAAGAAATGATGAGAACGTGTAAGGCAGGTGGTATAGAGAATTTGAATGATAAGGAACATGTGATAATGATATGCATCATGTAAGAATTTGAGTGGAAGACAAGTGTATGTTTAAATTAATGAAAAGTAGAATCTTTACTTTTCTAAAAATGAACATAATGAATATTGTTTTGTCTTCATGCATAGTTGAGGTATGGGAGTTAATATATTCATATATAATCAGAGGACCCATACATTTAATCCTAACAAAGATTCCACTTGATGTTCCTTGAATTCTTTATATTCGGCAAAAACTGTCCAGGTTGAAATGGCATGCTGTTTTATATCTGAAATCAAGCCAAATGGCTTGCTGATTGTTATCATCAAAACTTAGGAGTTTCAGTAATATGGGAAAATATGCGGTTATTCCTATATGCCTTTATCATTTTAATCGTGAAATAATGTCATGCGTTTCAAGAAAGACCTCAAACAACTGCTAGCAATGCAAACAATCTGTGGACACTCAAGCAAACGAATAAATTGCAAAAAAAATATGCAATAAGGCTCAAAATCTCACTTGGTGGAAAAACATACTCAATCCCAAGAAAAAAAAATCTCTCTAACGCACCTACTTGTATTCAAAGCATGCAAACTAAATCATCTTGCACATATTCATGTCCTTCTAATCACTTACAACATTCAAAAAGTCTACTAGCTTCAGCTTACTAGTGTATGTGTGTGCACAAGAACAAAGCATATCACTTCTCAATCAAAAGCGTCAACAACACAAAATTCCTATCAAGCA
The DNA here is from genome assembly GCA_037693485.1 of Kitagawia praeruptora. Lineage (NCBI taxonomy): Eukaryota > Viridiplantae > Streptophyta > Magnoliopsida > Apiales > Apiaceae > Kitagawia > Kitagawia praeruptora. The sequence continues at coordinate 52,438,740 of CM075351.1, forward strand.
TGGGTGCAAATGCAATCTATTATGAACTCACATGAAATACGAAAATAAAAACAGAATGTCCTATTTGAAACAAACGTAGATAACACGAACATAAATGCATAATTTACTACTACTAATATGCAAAGCATGAAATCCTACATGAACACAATGACTAACAATCACATATATATACACTACTTATCCCTCAAACCACCCCCAAACTTAGAATATTCAATGTCCTCATTGAATGGAAGTAAATACAAGGGAATGTAGAAAACATACCTTGGGTTGCCTCCCAAGAAGCGCTTCTTTAACGTCAATAGCTTGACGTTACTTCCAAGTCTCCACTAAGGATGATAATAGTTCGCCTGGTCCTCTCTTCGCGAGACTTCATTGTCATCATGGCAGCACACTTTCTGCCCTTTCTCCTCGCTTGGCCTATTCGTGTAACAACTATGTTCTATTCCAATGCCTTCATCTATTGACCCAAAATCTGTCAATTTGTAGAACAACACACACTCGCGGGCTTCACTTGAATATAATGGAGGAGGGTAAATGTAAGTTTCTGAAGCCTTTGGTTCCTCAAAGAGAACTTCCTCCATTGGCTCTAATGCGCTACCTCCATCTTTATACTCTGAGACAAGTAGATGACCTGCATCTTTCCCATGTTCTTCATCCTCTTGGTTCGCACATACCAATTCTTGAAATTTGCGTAGCTCATCAGTGTCCTCTTGGTTCGCACATAACAATTCTTGAAATTTGCGTAGCTCATCAGTGCCTGTCTCAAATAGTGCCCCTTCCAAATCATCCACCTCACTAGCTTGATCAAATTCCTCACATGGCTTATGAACACTCTCCTCCTCTTGGAATTTGTCTTCTTCAATTATGCATGCAGTACCTTGCTCCAAGTCATCGGTATTTTCTGGAATTGCTTCTGGTATGAATTGCTGATTCTCTTGTTCCAAGACTCTCAAAACTTGAGCAGCTAATGTCCCCATAGATTTGATAAGCTTCTCATTATTCTCTGCAAGCATCCTAATCTCCTTCCTAATCTCCTTCAAATCATCATCTGACTGAAAAGTAGGAGTAGGTTGCTGATGTTGAAACTCTTCACTACCAAAGACATATGACATATCTGGAACATCTTGCTGGTACTGTTGAGGATAGTATTGAAAATATGGTTGCTCCTCATAAGTGACATATGGATCAACTCCTCCGTAGTAACAATATTGTGAGGGATCATGAACGCCAAAACACCGCTCAAATTGCTGAGGCATGGATGTTCTCGAATATACCCACCATGGCAACTCATCGCATGCCATCTTCAAACAATCAAGTACCTGAAACACACCAAACTAAACAAGATAGATAAGAAAAACAAATCCGAGTCATTGAACGCTAACGACCACTATTGACAAGCACATAAACCAAAAATAAAACACCGATGATCCCCGACAGCGGCGCCAAAAACTTGTTTGCACTAAATCACGCAAGCGTACGTGGTCACAAGTAATATATAAGGTTAAGTCCAAATTCGTTCCCACGGGGATCTGGTTATGGTTTTGATTTAGTAAACGCACCTATGCAACAGTGTATGATCTTAATTCACTGCTAAGACAATTAATAAATTAAGGTTTTAACTAACTAAATTAAACTAAGAAGCAAATTAACAAAACTACAAATTAACTAACTAACTATAATTGAAATCTAATTACTTCTGCAAGAAAAACCATGGAATCCTAACTTCATTAAATACTTTGCTTAGATCTGACGCCTTTAATCACTATATGCAATGGTTATGATATCTGATCGGATAACACGAAACAAGTACACGCTACTTCTCAGTATACGTATACCAAACTAAACATACATCCACAAAAGAGATAGAAGATGAATAGACACCAATTTTGCTTAGACCCTATATCTCTATAGAATTTGAAAACATAACGGTTGAAGAACAAGTTATCCACATTGATCACACAGGGCAGCATAATATCTCTATTGACGCCACAAATCATGATGTTAAAACATCAACCTATCCTATGCTAGCATGGCAAGTTCTAAATCTCAAGATCCACTCTCGCTTCACAAGAGATTAACAAATTAGATGTTAGCTACGCATCTAAATACATGAAACACAACCATACGAGGATATCAAATATACATCACACATAGATCTTTAAAGCATCAAGATACTAAAGCTCCATAAATAAATCCGTTAGAATCCCATGACAACGATTAATTCATAATCGAACCTCTCGTCATCATGGGATCTGATGAAACCATGATAAAAACAAAGTATGAAAAAATACAAATAAACTAAAGTAATTGATATGTAATGGTTCTACTCCTAATGATGATACTAAATTACAAGGGTTGGATGTGTTTATATAGGCTCTAGACATCTTGCCCAACAAGAAAATACCAAATCAGAATTATAATAGAAGTACGTTTCCTAAACTGATTCTGATTTTTAGGGAAATTCACAGCTGTCTTTCCTTCATTAATTCTGGAACGTTCCAGCTGCAATTGGGCCTCTGGACCACTTTAGAATGATATAAAATCTCGTTATCTTCGCGTGGACTGCTTACGGGCCCCAAACGGAGTTGTAGAACTCAAGATATGGCCAAAATAGTAAAAACTGTAATTTTTCAGGGGCAACTTGCAGGGCAACTTGCGCCCAGCAGTCTGTTCTTCGCGCAAATTGCTCCTACCTGGCGCAATTTGCTCCTGGGAATCCTATCCTAAGTTGTATAAAATCTCCCAGGCTTCGCGTGGGCAGTAAGATCGCTGAAAACAGACTTCTAGAACTCCAGATATGTCCAAAACTGTGTAGACTGCGCAACCGTCTCAGAAATCCGAATTTTAATCAATTAATTCCCCAAAAATTAGAGAAGCATCCACCTTAGTCAACATTCTCGTAAATCTGCACAACTAAGCAAAACACATCAAAACTACAAGAAACTTGAGTCCAAGACAATCAATTTAAGCCAATTTAGAATGCTCCAAGTGGATATAAAATCCACTTATCATCGGTGAAAAATGGTGTCTTACAAAAGAAGGTATATAGTTGGATTATGATCATGAACTTGATATTGTCTTTTGTAATTGTATTATTTATATAGATGTTTAATGTTTTGTTTAATAATAGGTTATGCCAGTTTGGGTCCTCCAAGTGCAAAGTGTTCGAAATGTGATGCGATAATGTGGAAGGAAGAGCGTGTTAATAAACAAGTGACAAAAGGAACCCCTGAATTTTCTTTATGCTGTGGTAAAGGTCAAATTAAGCTCCCAAAAGCTCCTTCTACTCCTTCTTACCTAATGCAGTTGTACAATGATCCTCAGAAGTGTCATAAGTTCAAGAAAAACATTCAGTTATATAATACCATGTTTGCATTTGCATCTATGGGGGGTAAAGTTGATCACAGCATTAATACTGGGAGGGCTCCTTATATCTATAGACTAAATGGAAAGAACCATCACGTTTTTGGCAGCCTTTTACCGAATGACAACGAAACTACAAAATTCTATCAATTATACATCTATGACACAGAGTACGAGGTACAGAATAGAATGAAGTGGGTTAATGTTGATGATGGGGAGGAAGTTGATGTAAAGATTGTCGAGGGGTTGTTGGATATGTTGGATTCAACAAATGAATTGGTTCCATTTTTCCGCATGGCCCGTGATCGTTTCAAAGATGAACCTGTTCAAGATCTCAAGATTGTAATGAGAGTCTGTCGTGCTGAGAGTGGTCGCGAAAATTTTATTGGACCATCAAATGAAGTTGGTGCCATTATGGTTGGTGATTTAGAAGACACATGTGGTGAAAGGGATATCATTATTGACAGTAAAATTGATGGTCTTCAACGTATTTCAGATATTCATCCTAAGCTAATGGCATTACAATATCCGTTGTTGTTTCCTAGAGGTGAGGATGGATACCATGATGATATACCTTATGAAACTACTAAAAACAACAAAGGAAAGAAACGTAAAAGGGTGACACAAAAGGAATATTACTTCTACAGATTACAAGTTCGACATAACGAAGGTAACTTAAGCCCTTTCATATATTTTTGATTTTTTGTTACACCGTTAGTGAAAAGTGATTAGTTTCATAATTTGAAAAGTAACAAAATCCTTTCCTGTTAATTTTGACTATAGGCCACACTGCACGGCTTGGTGGCAGATTATTTCAACAATATATCGTTGATACATTCTCATCAATTGAACAAGCACATTTATGGTGGTGCCGTACTCACCAAACTACTCTTCGTAATGATCTTTATAGTAACATTTCCAAAAGTCTGCGTATGGGTGAAGGTAGTACCAGTAATGTTGGTAAGGGCTTCATCTTACCGGCTAGCTTTCTTGGTTCGAAAAGGTATATGCAACGGTGTTTTCAAGATGCACTTGCAGTTTGTCGTTACATCGGTCATCCTGATATTTTCCTTACAATGACTACAAACCCATTGTGGGATGAAATTGGTGAAATGATGAAACACATGCCAGGCTGCCTACCTGTTGATTCTCCTGATATAATTGCTCGTATTTTCAAACTTAAACTTGATCAGATTGTAGAAGATATAAAGAAGAAGGGCTATTTTGGAGAATGTGTAGGAAGTAAGTTTTTTTTGCATATATAACATATGTGTTACTGAAATAAATGTTTCATTATAGTGTTTCTAAATCTATACTTCTGTTTTGTTCCAGTTATGTATGTGGTAGAGTTCCAGAAGCATGGACTACCGCACGTACATATGTTGATTTGGTTGGCTGCAGATTCTAAAAAAACGTTGAATGCCAATATTGATGACTTTGTATCTGCAGAAATTCATGATCCGAAGAAGGATCCCATTGGTTATGCTGCTGTTGCAAGGCATATGATCCATGGCCCCTGTGGCTTGGAAAATACCAAGTCTCCATGTACGAAGAATATGAAATGTAGCAAACACTTTCCCAAAAGGTAAGAATTTTTTAAAATTATTTTATCCTTTAAATGCAGTTTTCTTACTAAGCATAGACATATTTTTGTAGGTATCAGGCGCAGACAATGTTTGATCAATCTGGATTTCCTATTTACAGACAACGTAATACTGGAATTACTGTGAAGAAAGGTAAGGCTGAGCTTGATAATCAATATGTGGTCCCTTACAATCGTGATTTATTGGTTAAATACCAATGTCACATGAATGTAGAAATTTGTTGCCATGCCCATACCTTAAAATATTTGTTTAAGTACTGTCTTAAAGGGCATGATCGTGCTATTGTGGAAGTATCCAGTAAGAATAAACAAATAGACTCTGTGGAGGATGCTCCTATTGATGAGATCCAGGCATATTTTGATGGAAGGTACATATGTGGTGCAGAGTCTGCTTATCGGATATTTGGATTTGATGTGCAATATCGTTCTATTTCTGTTCTTCGTCTTTCATTCCATTTGCCTGGAAAAAGAAACTGTACTTTCCGGGAGAATGAGAAGCTTCACAAAGTTGTTGAAAGGGAGAAAAATAGACGTAGCCAATTGGAAGCTTTTTTCCAACTGAACCAGCAAGATAAAACTGCAAGAAAGTATAGTTATGATGAAATTCCACGATATTATGTCTGGAACGAATCAGACAATGTATGGACAGTACGGAAAAAATGAAATCAAATTGGTAAACTTTTCTATACACATCACAGTTCCGGGGAGATTTGGTACTTACGGTTGTTGCTTACAAAGGTTCGGGGGCCAACTTCGTTTGACAAATTAAAAACTGTTGATGGGGTAGTTTACAAAACTTTTAAAGAAGCTTGCCAGAAATATGGAATGCTAGATGACGATAATGAGTGGCATGAAGTAATGAAAGAATGTTCAGATTGTGGGTTTTCTAGCCAGATTAGAGAGCTTTTTGTACATATTATGGTCAACTTCCAAGTCACAGATTTATTCAGTTTATGGAAAAAGTATTGGAAGAGCATGAGTGATGACATTATTATGATGCGAAGGAAGGGTAATGTCAATGTGAACCTTGACATTAGTGACCAGCAACTTGAATTTCGTGTTTTGGCAGGTTTGTTATTCATTAAATATTCTTTTTGATTGTTTTATATTATCACAGTTTAGAAAACATTATGATTTTATGTTTATAAATTAGTTATAGCTTATACTCTTTTATTCATGTTTCTGTAGAAATTGATAAATTGCTCAAGTGTATTGGAAAGTCATTAAAACAATATGGTTAGATGCCTCAACCACCAGATCGTTTTCTTCAAAATGGACTAGACAACCTGATTCTGGATGAAACAAGTTACGATGTCAAAAATATGGAAGAAGAGTTCAAGAAGCTTTTTGCAAATTGCAATGCAGAACAGCTACAAGTATATAATGTTGTTACGAACTCTGTTGATAAAGTTGAAGGTGGATTATTCTTTGTTTATGGGAGTGGGGGCTGTGGTAAGACCTACATTTGGAAAACTTTAATATACAAGTTAAGGTCTTTGGGTAAAATTGTTTTACCGGTTGCCTCATCCGGAATTGCTGCAACCTTGATGCCGGGAGGTAGGACTGCTCATTCGAGATTCAAAATTCCAATTATATTGGATGATGACTCTTCATGTGGAATTGCTCATAATTCTGATATTGCAGAGTTATCAAATGTACAAGCCTTATAATATGGGATGAAGCTCCTATGCAGCATAGATATGCTTTCGAATGCCTTAATCGTTCGCTTAGAGATATTATGAAAGCGGTCAGTCCTGAAAAGTGTCAACTGCCTTTTGGAGGTATAACCGTATTGCTGGGAGGTGATTTTAGACAGATTCTTCCCGTTATCACTAATGCAGGCAGAGGCGACATTGTTTCTGCATGCATTACAAGATCAAGGTTATGGCGTTTTGCTACGATCTTTATTCTCAAACAAAACATGCGTCTCAACCAGGGCAGAACAGAAGACGAGAAAGAAAGTTTAAGACTTTTTGCAGATTGGGTTCTTAAAATTGGTGATGGTAAGTTGAAACCTCCAAGTGATGGAGAACATAAATTTGAAGAGAATGAGGATTAAATGGACTTATCCAAATTTTGAGGAAAACTACAGATGTGGCAAATACTTGAGTGAGAGAGCAATTTTGACACCAACCAAACAAACTGTTGGTCATTTGAATGCGATGATTGTGGATAATATTCCTGGAGTGACTTTCACATACTTCAGCATTGACAAAGCGGAAGATTTTGGTGGTTCTGCTAGCGACCTGAGTTTTGCATTTCCTCCCGAATATTTGAATTCTATAAATATTCCTGGACTTCCTCAGCATGAGTTGAAACTTAAGGTTGGTGTTGCAGTAATGCTTATGCGCAACTTAAATCAGACCCTTGGTCTTTGCAACAGAACGAGAATGATGATTACTAAATGCTTGAAGCATTGTGTTGAATGCGAAGTAATTTGTGGTGCATTTGTTGGTACCAGACACTTCATTCCAAGAATGGAACTATGTCCAACTGAAACTAAGTTACCTTTCAAGTTGGTACGAAAACAAATGCCCTTACTAATATGTTACTCGATGACTATTAACAAAGCACAGGGTCAATCTCTTGAAAGAGTTGGATTATTCCTACCGAAGTCTGTGTTTAGTCATGGTCAAATGTATGTTGATGTAAGCAGAGACACCTCTCCACAAGGGTTGAAGATTTTTATTGATAGTAACACTGGTGCTGCAACAAATGTAACACATAATATAGTTTACAAAGAAGTATTCTATAATTTACCATCTATATAGAATACGAGTATAGGATATCTCTTTTTGACAGCACAAGTGCTTTTTTGCTAATGTATTGAAGCTAGAATATTTGCCAAATGATTTATTGTCTATTTCCTTTGTAAGTTTGTGGATCATGACTACAAATATTTGACTTTCTTCTATTTACAAATGAGTTTATATGAAATATATGTAGTCTGTCTAATAAGTCAATGTTTTATATATCTTGATCATGGTAATTATTTAAACTTACACTTGGGCAAAAATTACATGGATTTGTTGTTGGATTCAACGTTATTCTTTTGAAGACGATGACCAAGATACAAAAAAATCTTGGTGAAATTTTAAGAAACATATAAACCATATGGTTATATTTTGCAATTAAATAAAGGCTTATTACTCCGAAGTTTTTTTCGTTGTGTTCGATATGTTTAAAAAATAATACTTTGTAGCATTCTATATGATATTTTACAAAATTAACTTCTAAATCGTTATTTTTGTAAAATAGTTTGATTTTTTACTATGAGTATTTCAAAGAAATCGTAGTCTATGGTTAATTTTAAGCCCATTAATTGATTTTCAATTAAGTTCCATAAACAAAATATTACTTGACATAACTTTCAAGTTGAATGTTTGTTTCTGGAAGAGTCTTACGTTGGTTTCTTTTCTTTGAGCTTCTCAATAGATTGTTTATTAAAGAGTTTGATTCTTTTAATTTAATATTTAAAGAAATAGGCTTACACAAAAAATATATTTTATTTAATTTAATTTTTTTTTTCTAAATACTGAAATCCAATTATTCAATCAGGATCCACAAACAAAAAAAATATGTAAATATAACCCATATTAGAAACAATTATTGATAATGAAGGCATAGATTCATAATAATAATAATAAAATGGCCGAAGCCAATTACAAAAACAAAAGTCATCAATTATCAAAAGGATAACAGGCTTGAACCAATTTTATACTCCACTTGGCAAATGGATGTAAACTGCATTTTTGATTAACACATATTAAAGTTAAATAAACATAAACATTGAAATAAAAGACATCTGAACAGAGACTGTAGAAAGATATGATCATCATCGAAGCCATACGGTCATGCTTGCTGTCCCATTCCCACCAGTGCAGCATCTTCCACCAATCTTTCACCTTCGTCATCTTCATCATCCATCATGTCAACAATGTCTTCCTCATGTGCATGTCCATTCACGTAATCTTCTTCACAAATCTCAGCAAATTCCTCACCCACTGCTCTGAGGCCCATATCATGCTTCCAAATCTCTTTCACTCGCCCAAAACAACGCCTAAATATCACCAACCTTGTTCTGTTCAAAGCCCCATCCTCAGCTAGATAGCGTGCTAGGTTATTCTGGCTTGCTTCAATCGGCGAGACATGAAGCCTTAGATTTGGGTCCTTCTTTCGCTGCTCGAGTTGCTGAATCACTCTTGCATGGTTCGGATCCAAGAATCACCTCCAGTCCTCCCACTCTTTTAAACCTTCCAAGTTGTCCGTCTCCAAAATGACATTGTTTTCTTTCTCATAATAGGCACTCCTTAAACCAGCAAGCAGACTCCATAACTCATTACCCCTTTCTGTAAGATTTTGTATACTTCCTGAAACCATCTTCAGTATCTTCCCTGAACGATCACGTATGACAATACCGATGCCGGAACCATTGCCATTAGGCAAGGCAGCATGAAGAGTCAAAGCGTGAACGTTCACTTTGACGAAGCCCTCTTTTGGAAAAGTCCATGTTTTCTCCATTGTTAAGTTTTTTAAAGAGAGTGAAGAGATGGTTTGTAGTGTATGTTATAAGAAATGTATGCCAATAGTGCTAATATATAGATCCAGAAAAGCTCAGACGCCAATGAACATTATTACAACATCTTTTTAACTTCTCGAGATGTAATAATAGCTGTTAACAATTAACCCCTCCTACACTCTTACTACACGTCTAAAAACTTTTTATATTTCCACAATTTGTTATAAAATGAATTGTATAAGGAGATGGGGTGGATTGATTGTTTAACTAATGGGCCTCATACATTAATAATTCTTCAACGGATATTACTTCATATTGGTAGAGGCTAAACTATTAGATTGGGCCACTGAATTCTTTTAGCAAAATAGTAGGCCGACTTTTTTGGATTACCTGAATGAGATAAATTTTAATTCTGATGATATAAAATATTATTTTTCTTAACAAAATATTTCAATTAATATTTTTACAAAATTAAATTTATATAGCATATATATGTACATAGAGAGATAAATGATTTTTTCATGCACTTTTGGCTAAATAAGTGCCTTGAGTACGTTTTTCATTTCCTTTTTACATCTTCTATCCCAAAAGTTGCTCTAATATGACATAAATATAATAGCCGATTTGTAAATGCTCCTCGATAAGTGGACAACCAAAAATATAATAGCCGATTTATAATTCGACCAATATCAAATGTATTCATAGAATATCCTAAATTCTTCAATAATGACTTTGGTTAGATTTTTAATTCCCGTTTTAGACCTCTTACCCCTTGCTACAAAATTACATAAAATGAATTCAACAAATCATGAATATATGATAGCACCTATCCCCAATATACTTTGCTGGTACGTATTCAATATTTTTATTTATTTGTTGATTTCTTGGTCGAGCATTTACTGTACGTAGAAAGATACATTTTTTTTAGTGATTTATCCCTGTTCCTAAGTGCCCATGCTGAGTACTTTTTCATTTCCTTTTTACACCTTCTATCCCAAAAGTTGTTATAAATTTAAATAAAATGACATTAAGAAATCATGAATAATAGTATTATGTCATTCTAAATTCAACTACTATTATTTCTATCTGATTAATATCCACAATTGTTTAAGAAAAAATTTATATACATTTAATGTGCAGAAAATGTATAAATTAAAATGTTTTCAACAGTTAGTTAAAGTGGAACAATACAGGATGATTGTAACGCAAGCCTGATAAGTGTGCAACAAAATTTATAATTTCCCATTTTAAATTCAACCACTATCATACGTATTCAGAGAAGTACCTAAATTCCTTAAGAAAGAATTTTGTTAGATTTTTAATTCCCTTTTTAGCCCCCATACCCCTCGCTATAAAATTACATAAAATGAATTCAACAAATCATGAATATATGATAGCACTTATCCCCAATTTACTTTGATGGTACGTATTCAATATTTTTATTTATTTGTTTATTTTTTGGGCGAGCATTTATTGTTAACGTAATTTATAGATATATACCAGCTTCTCAATAGTCAATTGTAGAGTATCCATTTTTTATTTTAGGTAATTCTGATTATATAAAATATTATTTACTGTTAACGTGAATTTTTGAGCGAGCATATACAATGTGCATAAATGTATAAATTGAAAATTTTGTCAATAGTTAGCTTACGTGGAATAAGACATATTATTTGTAAATGCTCCTCGATAAGTGGACAACCAAAAATATAATAGCCGATTTGTAATTCGACCAATATCAAATGTATTCATAGAATATCCTAAATTCTTCAATAATGACTTTGGTTAGATTTTTAATTCCCTTTTTAGACCTCTTACCCCTTGCTACAAAATTACATAAAATGAATTCAACAAATCATGAATATATGATAGCACTTATCCCCAATATACCTTGCTGGTACATATTCAATATTTTTATTTATTTGTTGATTTCTTGGTCGAGCATTTACTGTTAACGTGATTTTATAGATATATTCCATTTTGTCAATAGTCAATTGAAGAGGATCCATTTTTTGAATTTTAATTAATTCAGATGATATAAAATAATATTTTTTTAATAAAACATTTATATTATATTATTACAAAAATAAATGTATATATCATATTTATGCATTTGGAGAGATAAATGGTTTTTTTTAGTATTATTGGTTACGTAAGTGCCCATGTTGAGTATGATATTCATTTCCTTTTTACACATTCTTCCCAAAAGTTGCTATAAATTTACATAAAATGACATTAAAACTCATGAATAATATTAATAGATTATTCTAAAGTCAGCCAATATTATTTGTATCTGATTAATATCCACAATTGTTTAAGAAAAAAAATATATACAAGGTGCAGTAATGTATAAATTTAAATGTTTTCAATAGTTAGTTGAAGTGGAACAAGACAAAATTAGTGTACCTGAAGACCGATAAGTGGACAATAAAATTAATAATAGCAGATCCGTTTTTGTATATATTTCGAAATTAATAAAATTAATAATAGTCAATTAAAGACGATCCCTTTTTGTATATATTTGAATTATATGTATTATAATGCCAGTATTTTTCAAATTTATATTTGAATGTTACATTAATTTCATAATTTATGGTACTTGAAACAAATTATTTATTGATATGATGACAACTTTTAAAATATGGAAATTCGAATCTGAACATATGTGTTCGAGTTTTTCCGTGCATTATTCAACCTTCTTACATTATGAAATTATGTGAAGCATCAATGGATCCCTGGAATATTCTGTCAAGGATATGGACAAAAAGACAACTAGACATGGGCTTTACCACCACATATATTGGGTCAATGTTGAACTCTATCCAAAGTACCATACATTATTGAACCTAGAAGATCTGAAGAAACACTTCTTTGAAGGCAGATAGGTAAGTTACTCTGGACCAGTAATGCGTTCAATTTATTGTAGGAAAGTGTGAGTTTAACTGAATTTTGTAAACAGGATGGAAAGCAGGAACCTCTTCAAAAAATATGATAAGGTGCATTTACTCAAAACTGGGAGAACGGATTGGATAATACGTGTTCGCGCTCAAGCCGTCTGGAAAGGGATAAATAAGCAGACGTGGTTTAAATGTGATCTTTATTGATGATTCGGTACAGATGCGATACTTAATAATTGTTGTTTTTTGACAGTCATAAATATGTTCATACCTGTCTGTTATCATAGTCTGGTATTTTACATAAATTCTATATGTTGAACTGAATATTTTTTACATGTAAAACTCGAGGATTCATGCTTTTTTGAGTGCAAAGATATGTGATTTGTTTGGCGATGCTCTTAAAGAAGGTTGCATCTACACCCTATCAAACTTTCATGTCAGAGTTTATGCTGAATATGAAAAGAACAGAGCTGTGAGATTTGAAAAACACATATATTTTGCTAACCATACCAGCTTGAAAGTAGAAGAAGATAATCTCACGAATATAGCGCCTTATGCTTTCGATTTGTATGAACTAAGTGATGTTCCTAAATTATTAAGTGATTCTCGCTTCTTAATCGGTATGAAAGGAACAACCTTTGATCATTAATTTTAATTAGTATGACGTTGTACATTATTTCTAATTAAAATTTTTCCCTTATATTAGATGTTGTTGGTATAATAGAAGATTGCACTATGAGTGTTGTTCGTTCCAAAGAAGATGAAAACAAAAGCCATATGAAGTTTAAGATAACTGATGGGAGGTATAACACATCTTAAATCTACTTATAATCTGCATAAGTAATCTAGATTGATAGTAATCAGCTTTTTCTTTCGAAATTGTTATTATTAGGACATGGCTGAATGTTACTTTCTTCAATACACTGGCTGAAGATTTGGAGAAAGCGTTGAAGAACTTGAAAGAAGAAACTATTACAATATTTATCGCAAGTGCCAAGGTGAATGAACATGAAGGAACCCCGTGTTTGAACAACTATCCAGCTACTCGATTCTATCTTAATATCGATCACTACAGTGTTAAAATATTGAAGAAAAGGTATAAACTAATTTAGTAATACGTATATTCTAAATTTTTAACAATCATATATGTTGGCACTATATAACTTATACTATTGCTCATTCATTATGTTTATACCATTAGTGTAGTGATAATATATATTGCACTTATTGTTTTGTAGACTCTTGGATCCTAATTTCTGTCCAAAAGAAATTGAGCTGGAAGAGGAGAACATAGCTCCACTAATGACAGTGGCAGAGATAAAAAAAATTGCCAATAGAATACAGTCAGGTAATGTGTAATTGATTAATTTACTAGAATAATAGGTCTTCTCATCTTGAGTACCCTCTACAATATTTGACATTACCTATAAAATGACTGTAGAGAAAGGTTAGGTGCCAAATCACTGTCAAGAAACTAGAGCAGAAAACCAACTGGTATGACAATGTGTGTACATCATGTGGGGAAGAGGTGAACACAGTAGAAGGGAGGTATAGATGCTTAAAATGTGTGAGAAACATACCATTTCCTGATAAAAGGTTCTACCTGTTTTTACTGTTAAATTGAAACCAATATATTGTTTTCTTTTTTATTTATTGCTATTCATTTTGATAGTAATGTCTTATACTCTAACTGTATAGGTTTAGACTGGCTACCATATGTAATGATAAAACTGGCATACTTGCAATTATATTTCCTGATGATGAAATTCAGCGTATTCTTGGAAAAAATGCTTTCGACGTTGATGATGAAGTAAGTAATTTGTCTAAAAAAACTGATTCTCAGAATTATCTCTATAGTTTTTGATATTCTGCATTGCTCTTGAAGATAGGAGATGATGTTAGTTTTCCTCCAATGCTGAAACTATTTGAGAAGAAAGAGTATGTTCTAACATTGAATATACAAGAAAATAATGTGAACAAGTCCAGCAATATTTACATTACTACAGAGATTAATGATCCAGTTGAAATGTTGGGAAGTCACAGCCCAGGTCCAGGGGAAGCTACTCCAATTAATGAGAAATCAGTTAGTATGGTAATTGGAGGAAAACAAATTTGTATATTTATTTTGTTGCTCACTTATTTAAAATTCAGTATTGTAGTAACTTGGTTTTCACAACATATAACAGCAAGTTGATGCACCTGAGATGCCTAAGACCAGTCCTCCTACTGCAAAGTCATCAAACAAAGTTAGAAGCAGGGAAAAAAATGAAAATTTGAAATATGAGCTTGAGGACAATCTTCCAATTGGGAAATTCAAAGTGGTCAAGTGCGAGAAGGTATATGATTTAATTACCAGCAATACATTTTCATACCACATTTCTCTGTTGTGCCTAATACCCCTTACCAATACTGGTATTGATGAAACTTTCAAATTACTATGCAGGTCTAATGAATTATATTAAGAAGAGAAGTTTTTGCTTTACTATTGGCTGGATTTCCTTGCTTTTGACTGAAACATCTGCAAAAGGCTTTTTGTTCGGATTTGGCTTATTATGTCACATGAAAGGATTAATTTTTTGGCAACCTTCTTTTCTATTTTGACAATGTCTGTACTGAAATTTTAAGAGAAAACTGTGCATTGTTGTCCAGTTTCATGTTTAAGTATTATGGCATTTATTTGCTTGCAGAACTTTCATGTAATCCTGATACTTTATTCTGACATGATTTATCATGTTTTTTGATTCTTTCCAATTTACACATCCCATGTCACAACTACATTAACTAATTTTTCAACCAAGTAGAAGAGGTTCATTAAATTTCTTATATAATATTGTACTGGTATCCAATGTATGACTAACTACTTCTTTGAGATATCAGACCTCTTCCACCTATAAATACCACTGATGTTAGGATATCATCTTTACATTTTAAAGAGTTCATACATTTAATCAAAGCGCAAACAATGTCAAGTAAAAAGTATGATAGCTTCAGAGATGTGAAGATCGGAAAATATGATTACAAAGTGACAGCAAGAGTACTAAATCTATAGAGGGGATACACCAGAAAGGGAGAAGCTTTCAAAGCATTCAACCTCTTACTCCTTGATTCGAAGGTAAATCCTTACCAATATTAAGAGTTATCATATATGTGTAGAAACAGTTCTTCAAAAATTATGAGTAACTTATGTAGCAAAACCTTTTTACAGAGAGCTAGAATGCATGCCTTTGTTCCTACAAGTATAGCTGATGAATGTGAAAAAATTATTCAAGTTGGAGACATTTACTACATAGAGAACTTCACAGTGAAAAAGTACAAGCCCGAAGACAAGTTTCGTTGTGTTCGAAATGAAATCCAGATAATTCTTAATGCCGACACAATCCTTAAGCCTTTGCATGAGAAAGATGTTGCTATAGAACCATGTTGGTTTGATTTTTATGACTTGGCTGATCTTAGAACTCTAATAAAACAGAATAAATATCTAACTGGTGAGTAAATAATCTCAAGCATTTTACATACTACTTTACTAAATACATTTTCTGTTTTTAAATTGTATATTCAATCTTTGATTGTGAAGATGTCATTGGAGTAATGGAAGAACATGACCCTATTGGAAAGATCAAAAATGTAAATGGTGTCATACAACCACAGATAAGATTCAGGATAACTGATGGAAGGTAACTTCTCTTTACATAAGTTTAAACTTACATCTATACCGAGGAAAATATTTAATGATTTTGTTTTTGCACATGTAACCATTCCACAGTCAAAGTGTTCAAGTTACTTTCTGGGATGAATTTGCTGAGTTCTTTGCTGAAACTCTTAAATCAGATTTAGAGTATCCAAGAATCCTGATCATTGGCGGTGCTAGAGTAACATTGTGGAAAGGTAGGAAACTTTCATGTGACATAGATAACTTCAACTAATATTATTAACATCGTATTTACTAACCTGCAGATGAAGTCATCCTAACAAATGTCGGAGCAACAACTTTCTATACCAACTGCAGCCATCATAGTGTAATAGAAATGCGGAAAATGTGAGTAAAATTTTGGTTGTACAACTAACAGTTTGAAATATAGAAGATGCCTTAATTTTTTTTTATGTGTACCTTAATGTTTAACAACCAGGCTTGCTCAAAATATGTTCTCAAAACACAAGCTCTCCACTGGTGGTAACCGTGCTACTGGTATTTATACTGTCAAAGATCTGAAGAATCTTGGTGATGAATTTATTGAGGTATTTTGTATTATAACAAACTTAGATCCATAATATGTACTTAGGTTAGTAAACAAATAGTACATGTAGTTTGTGTAATGTAGTTGTTTTGCTAACTAAAGATATGGTCTTTAATGCAGAGTCATGTACTATGTCAAGTTAAATTTTCCAATTTTCAGCAAGTAAAAACATGGTGCTCTCCTATATGCACCTCATGTTATGAAAAAGTTGAAGTTATTGACAATGAAGACACATGCAGCTTTTGTAAGAGGATCGTGCCATATGCAGATAAGAAGTATGACCATATCTAATTATTTCATAACCTATGTCCATGTTATTTTTCATTGCAAAAGTCTTACCATGTTTTCCCAGATTTGATGTTCATGTTACTGCTATTGATGAAACTGGATCAATGAACCTAATACTGGAAGATCGTGAAGTGAGGACTTTGGTTGGGAAGACTGTGTTTCAACTAATGAATGAGGTTAGAGTTTTCACCTATTTGGCTGCGAAATAATTCATTACAATTTTGAATAGTACTATAATTACACAAATTTATATGTTCATATGTAATAGGGGTACAAGCTGGAGACTTTCCCAATCATTTTCAGTAACATGCTAGATAAGTACTATACAGTGAAGATCAGCTTAACAAAGGAAAACATAGAGCAGAAGTCAAATTTATATGTTGCAACAGATATCATGCAAGGATTTTATGCAGGAAAGTTGCCGGAAGAACAAAGCAGCATGCCTCATCCAATTGATTCTATGGAACCACAAGTATGTAATGATAATTATCGATGCAAATCTACAATATTCATAAACTGTTTCAATTCTAACCAGTAATCTTATATACAGGCCTCAGGATCAAGTGTTCAAATGGGATCTGTTTCAAGCCTTAATCAGGGATCTGACAACTGAAAGGCCAACAGGATAAAGAGGCTGAAAGGATTAAATGTCTGAAAAAGAAAGAACAACTCTTAACTATTATCTAATGACTCAATTTCTTATATTATGGCTTTACCTTTTTCAAGTATTGAATGACCTTCTTATGTTATGTTTCAAGCTATGTAACCTATTTAACTTTGTATTAATTGTTCACTCTAAATTACTTTCTTCTCTGGACATTGTAAACACTTCCTTCCACAGATAGCATATGACAATTTCATATGTGGCACAAATAAATTAATGCGGTAACATAACAAAATAATAATCTGGAAAACCAGTGATCCAAATAGAAACATAGGGTATCTGGAAGCTCGATTGCTTAATAAGTTCTACAAATATTCTTAATCAAATATAATTCAGAATGCATTGAACAGGTCGTCACTATTCATTCTTGATTACACGAACTCTGAAATGATTAAACGAACTCCTGCGGCACTCAAACACACAAACATCGCCAACATTCAAATCCAAGTCATCGCGAAATTTTAGCCAACCATCATGGATTGTTGCACGCTTCCGGTTTCCTCGAATTTTTATCTTAAGCCTCCAAGCCTTATTTTCTGAATATACACTGATGTAATCAGTTTTTCCCCAGAACTGCCAAATTTCCTTAAACTGGGCAGAGATATCCTACAGTAATTGTTAATTTAATGAGGACTTCACTCTAGACTCAGCTGCAATCTTTAAATAACAACATTAACATATGTCTTATTAGAATACAATGAGTAAGAACTCACCACACCGTAGGACCACTTATACAAGTGGAATTCTTGTACAGTTATCGCAAACCTACCAGCTGTTGTTACTGGATCAGGTTTGTAATCTGTCAACGTTAAGTATAAGAATCAAGTTATCAAGTTATGTAGAATAAGAAAATTTTAGAAATTTCAAATGAGTGGTCTCAAAATCTACCTCTAGACATAGGTGTACCAGGGAACCGAATCTCAACCATGCTCTCAGTAAAGGCAGCAATATGAAACAAACCCGCAGGATAATATGTGAAGAGCAACATATGAAATGAATTCAAATCATGAAGTCTTAATCGCTTGGCCATACCACGAAGACCAGATAACTTATTATTCTACGGCCTATACCTACCACGAAATTTCTGACCATTGCTTAAGACAAACGAGGGTAATTTATCAATTTTACTGCCATATTGAGCAACAAAAAGAGGGGGTACGTCCTACAATTTAACATTTAAAAATCAGTGAAAAAACAAAAACAGAAGAAAAAATGATAAACTTAAAATGGAAGCAAGGTTTCTTACAATTTCATCAACTATTCACGTCTGGATGAAGAAATTTGAGAAACCTCATACCAGCATTATCAATTGGTACTGTAATATATATAATAATAAACCATAATGCGAAAGTTAGCCCAAAATGAAACATCGTTAGTAAAATATTCAATAAAGAATAAGACACATACCATTAAAAGAAAACCCCATCTGGAAATCATTAAGTATACCAGGATACTCAAATTCAGAACCATTCTGGCCTACAACATAAAAATTCAAATCAGAGTGTCCATAACACTCAAACACTAAATATTCACCCCCTTTCAGAGAATAATCCAAGTATAAGTTGGACATCCCCTTGAAGGCTCCTCTTTCTTTGTCATATATCACAGGAATTTTATAACCGTTCCGCGAGCTGAGTACAAATTCAGGTTCCAAACGGTCCACATAGTTTAAGTGTATATATTCAGGAAGCCTCTATAGGAAAGATAAAAAACAAATTCCGTAAGAATATTCAACAACAAAGTAACAGCAATATGTAATAATATAATAATTTACTGACCACTTCTGTTGGTCCAGGAAAGTATTGCAGAAGGGGGGGTTGAATGCAATACTAATAAATTTCAAAAACTATTTCAACAACTTAAATAGAATTTGTGATTTACTAGTAGAAGAAATGCAAACACAAGTAAAATCAAATACGAGGATTTCACAAAATAAATGTTTTATTTATTTTGCAAAGTTTTGCTACAACCTTGAGAACAAATTAATTCTCAAGCTACAAATACTCAAGAGATTACAGTCGTTGAGTTTTTCTCACACTTAATATATAAACAGAGAGCTCTATTTATAGTGTGATAATCTACTGTACTATCATCATCAATGATTGTTGAGTTGCTGTTATATTCCTTTTGCAGCTCATTCCATGATTTATTCCCATGTGATCAGCACAAAGTAACTTAAAGATGCTTTCCACATTTGAGCCACCCAGATCTAGCCGTATTCAATTTTATCTGTTCTAGACTTTACAGGTTGTTCCATGTGATCTCTCGAGCTTCAGTTATAGACTTTCCAAGCTTGCTGTAAAGGTTGAATATTACAACACGCCTGCTTCTTTTGAACATATACTCTGTCGTTTAATTTGACTTAGAAAATTCCTAAATCAAGCTGATTCTATATGACAGTATGTTTGCCACAAAGTTTACTGTCAATGGATTACGCTTTGTTTTGACAGTATGAATTTCCCGCAGATATTACTGTCAAGAATTTTGCTTTGTTTGACAGTATGAATTCCCGCAGAGATTGCTGTCAAGAATTGTGCTTTGATTGACAGCATGTTTTTCCTGCAGAGATTGCTGTCAAGAATTCCAAACTTACTGTCGCAAACTGTATATCAAAGTTGCTGTCATTAGAATCTTCCGCCAATGTTGCTGTCAAGTTGAAACTTGCTGTCGACTCCGTGAAACTTGCTGTCGACCTCGGCAACATGATGTTTCCTTGTAACCTTACTGTCAGGGCTTGACAGTAACTTTTATTCCTTCTGTCGAACTCATGTATTTCTTGAGGCTTGAACATAATCGAACTTCTTCCAAGAATTACACTTATTACATGACAGTATTTATTTAAATTACAAGAACACATTTCAGGCTATGACAGTATGTTCTACTTAGCAAAAACTAAGTATACCAATAAAACTAGTTAAGTTGTCTATTCCATCACCCATAAATCCCAACAATCTCCCCCAATTTGTTTTTATGGATAATAAGGACAAATTTACAAATATCATGCTGACAACTTAACTAACATAGATCAGAAAGAATAAACTCTTCATTTCTGACCAATGATTAAACTGAATTGTTTTCAAACAATATATCACAAAAGTAAAAAAAAAAAAACTTTACTTATCTTGATTTGAACTTTTCACTTTGCTCCTTTTCCCTTAGAGCTCTTCTGAGATTTTCAATTAACTCTTTTTCTTCAGGGGACTGTGCATCATCTTCATTTTCCACAATGTATTTTCTGATCATTGAGGAAGCAGTGTTTAATGTATCTCTGAGTTCCATCCAGTAAACATTTTGCTTTACAATTGATCTGAATTTTAGCACATCTCCCTCCATTTTGAATCTCCTGCCAGGAAACTGATTTAGAGTTTCCCTTCTTTGTTTTTCCAGGCTGGGATCCTCTCCTCTCCTCTGATCAAGAATCATATCAAGCTCCCAAGAACACAGTGTTTCAAGACTGTTAGTTGATCCAACCACTTGCCAGTATAATTCTTTTAACACACTGGTCTTCAATTTAGAGAAACTATCTACATAAATTTCTTCTTTGCCATACTTGATTCTCAAAGGATTGTCCAGTACGCATGGCTGATAGTTGGATTCTTCACTGTTGATCTTATTGATTTTACTGTAATTTTTCTTCATTTCAGCTTCAATCTCATCTTCTATCTGTTGACGAGATTTTTTTCTTGATGCTAATTCTTCTTTGAACCTTTGCTCTGCTTCATACATCTTCATTTCATGTTCTGAATAAGGTTTCTCCATTTCTTTCCAGTTATACTCAGGAATAGGATTGTCTTCTTCATACTCCAAACCAAGGATTTGATAGACATCATCATCATTGTGAAGTGTCCAATCACCAAACTTCTCAATAAATTCAACATGCCTGGCTTCATAGTACTTGAGAACTTGATCCATGATCTTCTTTGAAACATTATCATAGGTTTGCAGTAGCTCAACCATCCTTTCCAGATTGAAGAAATCAATTCTTCGTTTTACTGTTTCAGAAGTTTGAATGAGTTTCTTGGAGATCACCTTTGATTTTGATATCTGAGTGAAGTCAGATTCCACTGTAATCAACTTTTCATTGTTTTGCCATAGAATGTATCTTGCAACTTCTTCTTTTGGTCCATCAAATTCTATGGATACAGAGGTGATTGTTTCTTTGGCTTTCAGCTGCATCATTTCAAAGCTATTCATTCTTCTCCTCATGATGGGTTTCTTGAGTCCCAATCCTGTAGCTTTTCCTTCTCCTTTGTAGACAGTCTTTCCCTTTGTTGGTCTTTTTGATTTTCTCTTGATTCTTACTGTCTTGAATGATTTGACAGTAGGATCGTTGACAGTTTCTTTTATAGGGCTTCTGACAATGTCTTCTTTGACAGTATCTTCAATGACTGTTACTTCATCCTGACTGACAGCATCTTTGTTGACATCCTTGACAGCATCTTTGTTGACAGTATCTTTTTCAAGATGTATACTGTCAATTTCCATTTCTTCTTGAATTCCTTTCAATGCTTCAAGTACTTCTTCCTCTTTCTTTTCACCAGCTTTCTTGCTTGAGCTAGAATTTTCAGAAATTTCCTTTGATTCTGCTTCTTTGACTTGAGTTTGCTCTTTTGAAAAGTCTCTCAGTTCTGTTCTCTTAGGTCCTCCAGCTTCACCTCCATCCTGATTGTCATCATCATCTTTTTCCAAGGTGTCATCAAAAGTACAGTTTCCACCTTGAGCATTTCTTCTTGAATTTGCTTTGGCAATGAGCTTTTTAATTCTGGCACTGTACTCCATGTTTCTCTTTGCCAAAATCTTGTGAATATCTTTAACTGCCTTAATCCTTTCCTTGGTGATGGGTGCATTCAGTAATACCTTAAGTACATCCATGATGACTTTGCTTTGTAGAGATGTTTTGCCTTCAAGAGTTAAGAATCCAAGACCTTTAGTTCCTTTGGCTGTTGTCTGTTTAAAGCTTACACCATATGGCTGGAGACTTACTTCTGGAAGTTTGTTGTTGACCATTGTGCCCAGTTGCATATAGAGACTTTCATCAAAGATGGTAGAGTTTTTCTTCACTAGAATCCCAAGGATATATTGCACTCTGGCAGAGAAAGTTTCCAACAGTTGAGTTGTTATGAATATTGAATGCCCACTTTTCAGGTACACTTCAACTGCCCACCTCTTCTCTGAGCTAATCTTTACTGACAGATTTACAATCTTTTCTCTCAAAGCTTCTGCCAACTTAGCAGGTTTTCCTTTAGACACTGTGATTGCTTCATTCACCAGATTGTTGAATTCCTCATCTTTATTATTCAAGGTGCTCTCCATATGGCTTACTGTTATTAAGTCGGCTTCTTCTTGGGAATATGTACTTCCATCAGTCCAAGTGATAGGCTCTGAAGAAAACACATATTCAGGCAACTTGTCTTTGCCTTTACCCATCCTATTTGATTCCTCTTTTTCTCTCCATAGCCTCTCCAATGTGGATTCTTTCTTCTCAGGAACTGGTTCATTGATTTTGATTGAGGATGCTCTATTTCCTTGTATTTGACTTAATACCTCCTTGGATACTAGCATTTGTTCCCCATCTACTTCAGCTTCAAAAAGCTCCTCAGTTCCAGAGGCTATTCCTACTCTCTCTTGCTCCCCCTTACTCCTTTGCTCCCCCTGTCTTTTAGCTTCCCCTTGTAACTCCTCCTTTCTTCCTGGTTGCTCAGCCTCTTTCTGATCTTTTCCTTTCTCCCCCTTAGTTAAGTTTGCAGCATGAAGTAATGAAGAGAGTGACAGTAGTGTGGCTTGAATTTCAGCAAAACCAGTCTTCACAGTAGATGACAGGTTATCCAGTTTGCTTTCCATTGTAGCACATCGATTCTCCAGTGCTTGGAGCCTGTCATTTGAGGATGCAGAAGGACCACCAGACCTAAACCTTTTAGGAGGTAAGGGATAAGTCTGGGGCATGGAGACTGTTGGGGTTCTCACACTCTCAGTGTTTTTATAGATGATCTCATCATCTCTCACAAAAATTCCCTCAAGGCCTAATGCCTTTTCTGTATTGGCTCCCTCAAGTTCACTCTGGACATGCTCAAGTCCCTCTCCTTTTGCCAGCACATTTGGCTGCCTCTCATTTTTATACTCACTTCTCTTTTCTTTTATCTCTCTTTTCTTTTGCTCTCCCTCACTCACCCTAAATGCATGAGTATGAGCAGTACTAGCATGCAAGGAAGAAAAAGATGACTTAGATTTTACCTTAAAAGCCCTGTAGAGTGGCATGTCATCATCAGAGATGTCTTCAATTAATCCTTCTTGAAGTTGTGTTTGAGCAGGGATGACAGCATCTTTTGAAGGACTTTTGACAGTAACTTTTGTTGGAATGGTACTGTCACTTGAATGTTTGACAGCACCTTCTGATTTGTCATTGACAGCATCTTTGGCTGTGACAGCAACTTCCCTAGGGTAAGATGCTTTGAGGGAATCGATCAAGATGCTGGCTGTTTCAATTTCTGACAAGTTTGCATCTTGATCTAATCCAGTGTTTGATGGAGTGGTATCCATTTCACTTTGAGAAATGGGTTCTTGTGGACCACTAGATGGGGGCTCATCCATGATTTGAGATGGATGATCAAAACCTGAGGGGTTGGTACTGTCCCCCTCTCTAGGTTGATTAGAAGAAACAACAGATGTGGGAATGAAAGAAGAAGATTGAATTTCAGATTGATTAATTGGCTGTTCCACAGAAAACGATTGTGGAACATCAATAGTATGAGTGAATTCCTCACTGTGCTCTATCTCAATGTGTGTATCTTCAAATACAGGTTCCTCAAGAGTGAGTTCTTGAGTTTGTGTAGACTCTTTACAAGGTGCCTTGGGAGACAGGCCAATTTCAATAGATGTCCCTTGTTGAGAAGAAACACCTAGAGGTGAGTTCATTTCCCTATCATCCTCTACAGTCTTTTGGGAAACTGTAGGGTGGCTGACAGTAACCTTGGCCCTTCTAGCTCTCTTCTTCTTAGGCTCAGAAGGGGCTACTGTGGGTTCTTTTTCACTACCAACCTTATTTGCTGCACTAGGTGCAGTGACTCCCTCTTGACTCTCAACTTGTTCACCAGTTGCACTCTCTAGGGTCCTTTTCTTGGATTCCTGTTTGGCCATTTTAAGGGCTTTTGGTAGTCTAGAGTCCCTAGGTGGAATGTATGGTGTAGAATGTGGATTAACTGAATTTGGGTCTAATTCAGCTTCATTCTCTATTGTGAAAACAGTGTAACCTGTTGGAAATGGAAAATCAAGGTTGGGCACTTGATTTACCATGTGTTGTGTGAAACATAGTGGAATATGTGCATTTAAATTTTGTGTGTTAAGAGATGTGTGTGTATTTTTCTTTAAAACAGGACATTCTTCAAAATCAGAATTGTCCTCAACATTTCCACAAATATTATTAATACACATAGTTAAAAAGCGAGGATAGATGGATACCTTCTTGCCTATTGCGCTTTTCAACTGTGCCATGATCAGTTTTCCAATGTTCACCTTGTATCCATGGACTAATGAATGAGTGAGCTTCTTGATATATGATGGTATTCCATTCCATCCTGTAGTCTTGGTAGAGAATACTTTCACCATTACATCAAAAATCATACTCCACTCTTTTCTCAGAAATTTCCTGTCCATTTCACCTGTTTGATACCACTTATCAGAAGTTTCTTCAAGTTTAGAACCAGAATACCCAATCTTCAGAAAGAACTTCTTCAGAGTATCATCAGTTGCTAGTTCCTTAAAGCTTTCTTCACTGGTCAACACAATACCCAAAGCCTCATTGATATTCTTTACTGAAAGAGAATGACTTGCATCATCTATATTGAACTTAATGGTTTCATTCTCTCCAGTTCCTTGAGCACTTGCTGATTTCCAGAATTTTTCAATTCTAACAGCATCAATTTTGGGGGAAGAAGTTATTGCATGACCTAGGTAGGATTTATTCAAGAACGAAATAATTCCTTTGAAGTTTTCACCAGCATCACTAGGAGAAAAGATACCAGCAAAGTTGGTTTGAGCAATACTTTGTTTAGGTGCCATTGTTGAATGTTTTGAAAAATGAGAGAAAAAATGCGGTTTTTGGATGCAGAAGGTTGAGAGGTTTTTGCAAATGAGAGTGATAGTAGATTAAACGGTAGATTCAGTTTCTAATATGAATCGATTTAACCTCTCTTAATTGAACGTGTGATAATGATATTACCCATTAACTCCACTTGCTATATTACGTGGCAGTTGCTATTAGATCGTGGATTGGTGAAAAGAAATATACGTATGTATATATATAAAAATTAATATATATATATATCTTTCCACTATCTTTGACAGCAACTTCTCGTGACAGCAACTTTCATTGACAGTAACCTGTGCGTTTTTCTTTCTCTACCAAATCTGACAGCAATTTCTTGTGACAGCAACTTTCATTGACAGCAACTTGTGCGCTAACAATATTTCTGTCAATCAGCTTCATGAGTGACAGTAAGTTTTATCTGACAGTAAACTTATCATAAGATCATGCTGTCACTGTTCACACATAACTTAAGTTAAGGACACATGATTTCTTAAAATCATTTTAAGACAGACATGTAAAACTATTTTAGCATAGTCATAGCAAGCATGATATCTAAAAATCCTTTTAGCATAGTCATGGCAAATATGATATCTAAAAATCCTTTTAGCATAGTCATAGCAAATATGATATCTAAAAATCCTTTTAGCATAGTCATAGCAAATATGATATCTAAAAATCCTTTTAGCATAGTCATAGCAAATATGATATCTGAACAAGTATCACATCGTACCTTAACTTCTCATGACAGTACCTTCTTGTGACAGTACCTTTAAAAGTTTCTGTCATGAGCTTCGACTTCTTATAATTGATAAACCAGTTAGATGATCATACCTGATTTAGCATTCCTAACTCACTCACCAACCTGATAAATGTTGCTTCATCCAGTGGCTTGGTGAATATATCTGCAAGTTGCTTATCTGTTGGAACATAAACCAATTTTACATCTCCTTTTTCAACATGCTCCCTGATGAAATGATGCCTTATATCAATGTGCTTTGTTCTGGAGTGTTGAACTGGATTGTCTGATATGGCTATGGCATTAGTGTTGTCACAGTAGATAGGAATATTTGACAACTTTAGTCCATAATCCATTAATTGATTTTTCATCCAAAGTATTTGTGCACAGCAACTTCCAGCTGCAATATATTCAGCTTCTGCAGTTGATGTAGAAACTGAGTGTTGCTTCTTACTGAACCATGACACCAATCTCCCCCCAAGAAATTGACAGCTTCCTGTAGTACTTTTTCTGTCAATTTTGCAGCCAGCATAGTCTGAGTCAGAATATCCAATTAGATCAAATCCAGTTTCCTTAGGGTACCAAAGACCTAGATTTGGGGTGCCTTTGAGATATCTAAAGATTCTTTTAATTGCAACTAAGTGTGATTCTTTTGGATCAGCTTGAAACCTTGCACAGAGACATGTAGCAAACATTATATCTGGCCTGCTTGCTGTTAAGTACAGCAATGATCCTACCATGCCTCTGTAGGTACTAGAATCCACTTTCTTGCCTTTAGGATCTAACTCTAATTTGGTGGCTGTTGAGATAGGTGTCTTGGCAGGTGATGAATCTTCTAAGTTAAACTTCTTGAGAAGCTCTTTGACATACTTAGATTGACAGATGAAGATTCCTTCCTTCTTCTGATAGATTTGAAGACCAAGAAAGAATGCTAATTCTCCCATCATGCTCATTTCATACTTGTTTCTCATTAGAGATGAGAACTTTTCACACAATTTTTCATTTGTTGAGCCAAAGATTATGTCATCAACATATATCTGCACAAGAATGATGTCTTTGCCATGGTATTTATAGAATAAAGTTTTATCCACCATACCTCTTATAAATTGATTTTCCAGGAGAAAAGTGGATAAAGTGTCATACCAGGCTCTTGGTGCTTGCTTTAAGCCATATAGAGCCTTGAACAGCTTGTAGACAAAATTATGCAGTTTGTCATTTTCAAATCCAGGAGGCTGTTCAACATACACTTCTTCTTCTAATTCTCCATTTAGAAAGGCACTTTTAACATCCATTTGAAATACCTTGAATTTGCAGTGTGCAGCAAAGGCTAAGAAAATTCTTATGGCTTCAAGTCTGGCAACAGGAGCAAATGTTTCATCATAATCTATCCCTTCTTGTTGACAGTAACCTTTGGCCACTAGCCTTGCCTTATTTCTTGTCACATTTCCACTCTCATCTATCTTGTTTCTGAAAACCCATTTTGTCTCAATGACTGATTTTCCTTTTGGCCTTGGAACTAGTTTCCAAACATTGTTTCTTTCAAATTGATTGAGCTCCTCCTGCATGGCCATCACCCAATCAGAATCCAACAATGCTTCTTCAACTATTTTTGGTTCCATTTGAGATAGGAAACATGAAAACATGCTTTCAGCAGAGATATTCCTCCTTGTCCTTACACCAGTAGTGGGATCTCCAATAATTAGATTACTGGTATGATCTCTGTTCCACTTTGTTGATTGAGGCAAGCTACTTGTTTGATGAGATTGTCTTTCATCAATATGAGGATTTGATTCTCCACCATTTTCATTATTCTGCTCATTTAACTCAAATTCTCCAGTCTCACATTCTTGTTGATTGATGCCTGAAATTGTCTGTGATTGAGCTGAAGTTTGATTTAGATTATGAGTATTGACAGATTCTTTCTCATATCTCATTGATTGAATGAGACTTGGTTCTTCATCAACATATTCTTCCTTTTCCAAGTATCCTTGATTTTCAAATCTGAAGGGTTGCATTTGACCATCCTCATGTAGCCCTGGAAACTTGGTTTCATCAAACGTGACATTGACACTTTCTTCAATTGTTTTGTGCTCCATGATATAGACTCTGTAGGCAGTCCTTTCTATCCCATATCCCATGAAAATGCCTTCATATGCTTTAGTATCAAACTTGCCTTTTCTTTCATGGTTGTCTTTCATCAAAAAGCACTTGCTTCCAAAAATATGAAAGTACTTGACAGTAGGCTTCTTTCCTGTCAAAAGATAGTAAGGAGTATTGCCATGAGCCTTGTTGATTAGTGTTCTGTTCTGTGTGTAACAAGCAGTGTTGATGGCTTCTGCCCAGAAATATGTTGGTAATTTAGAATTACTCAACATAGTCCTTGCAGCTTCAATAAGAGTCCTATTTTTCCTTTCTACTACTCCATTTTGCTGTGGAGTTCTTGCAGCAGAGAATTGTTGAACAATTCCTTGATCTTTGCAGAAGTTTCCAAGTGTAGCATTTCTGAATTCAGTTCCATTGTCACTTCTTAGAAATTGAACTTTTGCTTCAGGGGTCCTGTCAAGTACCCTTATGTGATCAATGATTTCTTGAGCAGCTTCATCCTTTGATTCTAAAAATTTCACCCAAGTGTACCGAGAATAGTCATCTATCATGACCAGTGCATATCTTTTTCTGGATAGTGATTGAACATTCACTGGTCCAAAAAGATCCATGTGAATCAACTTGAGTGCTTCAGTGTTAGTGTTGACTTGCTTTGATTTATGCATTGCTTTCCTCAATTTTCCCATTTGACAATCTTCACACAGTCCTTCTTGACAGAATTCCTGTTGAGGTAGTCCTCTCACCAATTCCTTCTTCATCAGCATGTTCATTGTTTTGAAATTGAGATGAGAAAATTTCTTGTGCCAAAGCATGCTATCTCCAACACTTGCTTTGCTGTAGAAGCAAAATATTCTTTCCTCATTTGTTGAGTTTAAGTCTGCAACAAATAGGCTTCCTTTCCTTACTCCTTTCAGAGATAGGCTTCTATCCTTCTTGTGGTGAATTGAACATTCCATCATGCCAAAGTTTACTTTGAATCCTTTGTCAGTGAATTGACTGACACTGAGCAGATTATGCTTCAAACCTTCCACAAGAGAGATTTCTTCAATGACAACATTTCCAGCTTTTAAACAGCCATATCCCACAGTGTAACCTTTGCTGTTGTCTCCAAAGGTTATTGTTGGGCCAGCCTTCTCAACATATTGTGATAGCAGGGATATATCACCAGTCATGTGTTTGGAACATCCACTGTCGATTATCCACATGACCTGTTTACCTCTCTTTCCCTGCAAGACAGAATGAGTTTAATTTGCATTTGGTACCCAAGTCTTGTTGGGTCCTGCATACTCAGTATCATCAGAAACTTTATCAATATTTGAAGCAATATTATCAGAAGATGGTTCCTTGACTTCTTTTATTATCCACTTAGTTTTTGTCTTTGACTTTTTCTTAGTGAGAGCAGACTTCTCACTTTCTTTAGTGGATTCAGAAGTCTTTGCAGTTTGCATATAAGCACATAATTCATTTGATGAAATTTGCAAATTAAAACATGTACTCATGGTAGTAATTTTGCATGGCATACAGTCAATGTTATTACAAACTACCAATTCTCTTTGCATAATGGGGGTTCTGTGTAAGTTCCCTTTCAACTCTGTTGCATTAGATATGCTACTAGTTGATTTCTTACAAACATGAGTTAAATGATGTGAGGAGCCACAATTATTGCAAAGTTTCCTTGGTGCCTGCTTAACATATGCATAATTATTCTTTTTATCAATGCATAGCTTCCCATTTCTGTTTTTGGACTTAGAGACAACTATCTTGACAATCTGTTCAGAAGATGCTGTCGAACTATTTTTGACAGCATCTTTTGTACTTGCTGTCTTGACAGTAGGTTTGAAAGTTACTGTCTTGGATGACTTCTTGACAGTATCTTTTGAACACTTGGTTGGACTATTTAATACTGTTTCTGTCATAGACATTTTGACAAAATCTTTTTCTTTCTTAGATTCACTGTCAATCCTCTCATCTTCATCACAGAGTTCTTGATTAATAATTAGGGAGTTTTCATTAACCTCAAACTCTGTACTTTTGAAAATTGGGTTACTCACATTTTTGAGGATGTGAGGTCTTACAGTATTATTATCATCATTTTTCTGTATAACAGCCTCTTTACCAGGTCTCCTGCTATAATCATAGCCTATGCCTATTTTCTTACTTTCAGTATGATTCTCATGATACTCTTGAACTAACTTAGAGGAATTTCTAAATGCTTTTAGCTTAAATTCATTCTCAGAAATTTCTTTTCTTAGATAATCCTCTATCTCTTTAGCACAGATTAAATCATTTTTTAGTCTTTCGTTTTCCTGAGCTAAAGAATCAATAGAACTGGTCTTAAGCAACAACACATCATTGTTAGATCTGAGTACTTCATTTTCTTTAGTTAATCTAGCAATTTCTTCATTTGCAGCAGATAAACTAGTATGAATATTAAACATTTCAGTACTCATTTCCTCAATGGTTTGCTTATAGTCATTTAAAGACATATCTAGTAATACTAGAGATGGTACCTGACTTGACGAGGTTGATGCTTCTTCATCCTCTCTAGCCATCAAGGCTAAATTCACAAATTCCTCTTCTTCTTCATTATCAGATTCATCCCAGCATTTTCCTTCAGCCACATAGGCCTTTCCTTGTCCTTTCTTAAATTGACTCCCAGTTCCTTTCTCCATTCTTTGTATTTGTTTTGGTCTTTTGCATTCAGTAGCAAAGTGACCAAGTTCATTGCAATTGTAGCATCTAAACTTTGACCTATCTACCATTCCTGTTTTGTATCCTCCCTTGGTGCCAGTAGCAGGTTTTGATGAGCTTCCTTGGTTATACTTTGGAAATTGACCTTGAGGCTTATATGGCTTGTTCCTCCTGAACCTTATATTTTTGAATTTTCTTGCCATAAAAGCCATGGTTGGATTATCCATTTTCTCCATTTCTTCTAGAGTGAAGAATTCTTCATCTTCAACATCTTCTAGTTGAAGGACAACCTTTTCTTCATCTTCAATCACTTCTTCAATTTTCACAGAGGAAAATTGAGGTTGTTGATCATTTTGAATTTGCTCACTTGCTTGAAAATATGATGGTCCTTGAGCAACTAGAGCACCAGCCATGTTTGCCATCAATCCTTTGGATCCACTTTGTATAGCTTTCTTTTGATAATATTCAAGTTCATAAGATTTTAGAACTCCATACAATGTTTCAAGAGAAACAGAATTTAAGTCTCTCCCTTCTCTTATGGCTGTTACTCTGTGCTCAAGATGTTCTGGAAGAGTTAGCAGAAACTTGATATTGACTTCCTTCTTTTCATAAAACTTTCCATGAATTTGAAGCTCAGCTATCAGTTTGCTAAATCTTTCAAACATGTGGGTTAGCTCTTCTCCATGCTTGCCCATAAACGCTTCATATTGTGACACCAGTATTTGTTTTTGATTCTCTCTGACCTCTTCACTTCCTTCACATAACAGTTCTATCTTTTTCCACATATCCCTGGCAGAGTTGCATGCTATTATATTTCCACTCATAGCTTTGTCCAGGGTAAGTGCATCTAGTAGAATGAGTTGCAGATGATCATCCAGTGCTACCTTTTCTTTTTCTGAGTCATTATACTCAGAAGGCTTCTTAGCAACCCAATGAGCTGGGATTACTACATCATTTACTGTAGCAGCTGGGATTTCCTTTTGAGGAATGAAGGGGCCATTTTCCAGAATACCTAGGAATAGTGGATTCTGAGCTTTGATAAATAACATAATCTTCTTTTTCCATATGTTGTAGTTTTCTTTATCAAAAGATGGAATCTTGATATTACTTGACCTTTGAATACTTGCCATTTGGATCTCAGATATGTGTATTAATCTGAATGCTCTGATACCAGTTGTTGGTCCAGGAAAGTATTGCAGAAGGGGGGGTTGAATGCAATACTAATAAATTTCAAAAACTATTTCAACAACTTAAATAGAATTTGTGATTTACTAGTAGAAGAAATGCAAACACAAGTAAAATCAAATACGAGGATTTCACAAAATAAATGTTTTATTTATTTTGCAAAGTTTTGCTACAACCTTGAGAACAAATTAATTCTCAAGCTACAAATACTCAAGAGATTACAGTCGTTGAGTTTTTCTCACACTTAATATATAAACAGAGAGCTCTATTTATAGTGTGATAATCTACTGTACTATCATCATCAATGATTGTTGAGTTGCTGTTATATTCCTTTTGCAGCTCATTCCATGATTTATTCCCATGTGATCAGCACAAAGTAACTTAAAGATGCTTTCCACATTTGAGCCACCCAGATCTAGCCGTATTCAATTTTATCTGTTCTAGACTTTACAGGTTGTTCCATGTGATCTCTCGAGCTTCAGTTATAGACTTTCCAAGCTTGCTGTAAAGGTTGAATATTACAACACGCCTGCTTCTTTTGAACATATACTCTGTCGTTTAATTTGACTTAGAAAATTCCTAAATCAAGCTGATTCTATATGACAGTATGTTTGCCACAAAGTTTACTGTCAATGGATTACGCTTTGTTTTGACAGTATGAATTTCCCGCAGATATTACTGTCAAGAATTTTGCTTTGTTTGACAGTATGAATTCCCGCAGAGATTGCTGTCAAGAATTGTGCTTTGATTGACAGCATGTTTTTCCCGCAGAGATTGCTGTCAAGAATTCCAAACTTACTGTCGCAAACTGTATATCAAAGTTGCTGTCATTAGAATCTTCCGCCAATGTTGCTGTCAAGTTGAAACTTGCTGTCGACTCCGTGAAACTTGCTGTCGACCTCGGCAACATGATGTTTCCTTGTAACCTTACTGTCAGGGCTTGACAGTAACTTTTATTCCTTCTGTCGAACTCATGTATTTCTTGAGGCTTGAACATAATCGAACTTCTTCCAAGAATTACACTTATTACATGACAGTATTTATTTAAATTACAAGAACACATTTCAGGCTATGACAGTATGTTCTACTTAGCAAAAACTAAGTATACCAATAAAACTAGTTAAGTTGTCTATTCCATCACCCATAAATCCCAACAACTTCATCGAAAGCTGTTGTGCTATGAGTCAATAATATTACACATTTTGGCTCTAAAGACCCAGTGAAATCCATTCCTATTCATGGAAAAATACAGCAGAAGCAACAAATTTAAGTAATCAACTGAAATCAAACTAATAAGGGGTACATGCAATCGAAATGTATCCTTATCCCTAATTGAGGTTTTCATAAAGAATCAGTAATCAAATCTTAACACATAAAAGAGTAACATAACGAAGTTAGAAGCCACTACTCAAATCATAGTAGATTAACAAAATGTTAAACAAATAAGTATAAGAAACACCTCTATGTAGGCAGAGAATAAAAGTAATTACCAAAATTGATATAAACAAGTGATGGAAATTCATCATACAAAGTTTTGTAGTGTACCTTCAAAGGATACAGAAGCAAAGCTGAGCACAAAGATGAGAGCGAACGCCGCCGCTGAAAAGGGGAAGAGGATGGTTCCTGATAAAATAGGTAATTTCCCAAATAAGAAGAGTATTTATATTTTTACTACAGCTGCGTTTGAAAATGAAAAAATTGTATACGAAAAAGTAACTAAATAACGTGTCAAATTTATGGAATGAATAATTGTAAGAAAGTTCAGAGTTCAGACACTAATTGTTATAATTTCAAAACCATTATTATAACTATTTTCAAATTTAAATTGAATGTTTTTTTTTTCCTATATATCAATATTCCTATCATTTCATTTTTTTGTGATCTATTTTTTGATTCCCCTTTTTCATTTTTGATGTTTTTATATGTTCTTACATTTTTGTAGGAAACATATTTTAAAACTCATTCATGTTTATTTGTACAGTTGATGAAAAGTAAATTTACATAAGTTATATTTTATAAAGAATAAAATAAAACTTTTGGCCTATGTACCGATTCTTTAGAAATTGAGGTTTTGTAGTTCTAGCGATACTGACTAACATTTAAATGTAAATTAGCAATCATATTTACAAAATTTCAAAAAGGGAAAATGAATTTTTTTGTCACTGAACTATTGACTTTTTTAAAAATCTACCACTCAACTATAAATTTTTCATTTTTAATCACTAAACTTAGGTTCGGATTTTGTTTTACTCACTTAACTTAGGTTCGGATTTGATTATTAGCATTATGTCAGTTTTTTTACTCACTAACCTTAATACTTAAAAATGATGCATTATAGAGGACATTTTGTTAAACTTCAATACTTGAAAATGATGCATTAAACTTTATCTTGAAAAAAATCGATTAAATTTAATAAGATAAAGGCTGCATTAAATTTTATCTTGAAAATAAATCGATAAAATTTAATAAGATAAAGTCTGCATTAAATTGTATCTTGAAAATAAATCGATTAAGTTATCCTCTCTAATGATTTATCTTAATAAATAATATTAAAGATGATATTAAAGATAATACAAGTAAAATATTAATGTATTATATAGATGATATTAAAGATAATACAACATCTTTAGATCTGTTGCACGTAAAAAGTATTCAAAACATTAAAAATATTAATTAATAATATTTGTTTGGAGTATAAAAATACCATATTTGAATTTTTGATGTAATAAAAAAAATTAGGGATGAGTTTCATATAAATTTAATTTTAAATTTATTATAATAATTTTTTAAAAAAGTGTGATAAATATTTTTATGATTATAAGGAATTATTAATTTATGCTAATAATCAAATCCGAACCTAAGTTTAGTGCTTAAAACAAAACCGAGCCTAAGTTTAGTGACTAAAAAAGAAAAATTCATAGTTGAGTGGTAGATTTCTAAAAAGGTCAATAGTTCAGTGACAAAAAAATTCATTTTCCCATTTCAAAAATAATGTTTAAATAATATGATATCGTTGCGATCTAATTCCCCTACTAAGATATCGTTGCCATACAAATTATGAAATATAACTCCAGTGGAGTACGAATAAAATTAGAACCAACTATATTAAAAAAAAGGTATTTAAGTCATTTTCTATTTAGATGTTTATTAATTCAAAAAAATTTAGAAATCATAAAGCCCATGCGTAGCGGGCATAAATACTAGTCCATATAAATCCTATCCTTGATTGGGTTTGCTAAGTTTCAAAATTTTGATTACAAACGAATGGAAATGAATGATTATCTAGTAGTAGACCACAATGAATGTCAACTAATACGAGTCGTCTGAATCATCAAGAGTTTGCCAGAATTGGCACAAATAATTGGGGGTAAAGTGTTTGTCGGGAAGATAAATAAGGAGATCCCATCAATGATTTTTTTGGTTGAGCTTATTTTGGTTATTGGGCCACTTCGCGAAAAATTATACTGGATAGTTAGTGTATTCGCGAAAAATAATAGCGAAAAATCATGTTCAACAGCTTGATTGCATGCTTTTGGTGGTACTTGCCAGTTGCCTCATACAGTCAAACGAGTAAAACCTAACAAAAGGAGAGCTCTATTACTTTGAAAATGTCACTCCCTAATCTTCCATATTGCCAATGATACTAGCTACTAATTCATATACGCAAGCTTAGCATATCGTATGCTTTACAAAGAAACTTCTTTTTCTCCTTTCGAAACAAACTTTCACATGTTGCACATATTATGTAAAGTATGAACCATGAGCAATAGCAAATTTGCTACTGGTGCTTGAAAATGTCAATAATTTGTTTTCTATCTTTCATTTCTCATATTCCTAAACCTATATTACCATGTTCACTTCTAAAAGAAGAAATCAATATCAAGAAATAACCAGTTCTAGCAAATGAATGATCTTACTGAAATATTATTAAAAAATATTTCATTAACCTTCCGAATAGTTTTAATTTACCACTAGAACTCCAAGGATTGAATCTTAGAACCTAGTTGTAAGTAAAATTATCAAACAAAGGGAGCAACAAAAAAGGAAGTGATATAGCTAAGACAAATGAAATATTACATACATAAATAAAAAGATTAATCTGCACCTTGATTATCTATGTGGACGTGGTGTTCCTTCGGTTGGTGTACAGAGACAGATGGAGAAACATCAACTCCTCTTCATCATTTTTCTTGCCTTCTGTCTCTAAAACTGTTCGATAATGATTAAAAACATTATGTGCGCCAAGTATTTTTTCCAGCATACTTTTCCAACTTGGGACCTAGTATTGTTTCCAGCTACTTTTCCAACTTGTCCATGACTTCCAATCCATGCCATGTAGCTGTTCATTCATATTCAATCCAACTGTATAAATATTCCTACAAATAAAGCTCACAAGTCATTCTATTCCACAAATATTAACTACATACTAGCTATGGCAACGCAGAAACATATGAGCTTCCTCGTTCTTTTTTATGCATTGTTAATTGTTCTGTCAAGTTCAAATTTTAGTTGTGGGAGCACAGTTGAAGACTATCATAATAGAAGTTGTGTCAAAAGTGAGAAACAAGCTTTGCTTCTCTTTAAACAAAGTCTTGTTGATGACTTAAATTATTTGTCATCATGGATTGGAGATGACTGTTGTGCATGGCGTGGAATTGGTTGCAACAGCAAAACCGGGCATGTCATTCAACTTAATCTTCGAAATGGTTCTTTAAGAGGTGATCACATATATCCTTCCTTGCTTGATTTAAAGTATTTGAGCTACTTACTTAGACTTGAGTGACAACAATTTCAGCGAGATGAAAATTCCCCAATTTTTTGGGTCATTCAAGGATCTTACATATCTCAATCTTTCTCACTCAAGTATTAAAGGTTTAGTTCCCCATCATCTTGGAAACCTTTCTAAATTACAGTACCTTGATTTAAGTTCCAATTATGATTACTCCTATTATAGTTTCAATTCTTTATTAAGCATTGACGACATGAGATGGTTATCTGGGCTTTCTATGTTGAAACACTTGGACCTCTCCTCTGTTAATCTCAATCTTTCTTACTCCAGTATTAAAGGTTTGGTTCCCCATCATCTTGGAAACCTTTCTAAATTACAGTACCTTGACTTAAGTAATAATTATAATAATTATAATTATTCATTAAGCATTGATAACATGAGATGGTTATCTGGGCTTTCTATGTTGAAACACTTGGACCTCTCCTCTGTTAATCTTACCAGGGCAACTGACTGGTTTTCTTCAATTAATATGCTTTCCAACTCAATTTCAGTACTTAAACTGCAAACTTGTCAGCTACCCAACAATATTCCACACCATCTTCCCTTAATAAACCTGACATCTCTCGTTTCACTTGATCTTAGTGACAACCAATTAAACTCTTCTTTTCCTTTATGGGTTCTCAACAACAGTGGCCTTTCACATCTTTATCTTGGGGGTAATCATTTCGATGGCTCAATTCCTGATTCTATTGGAACTTTGACGTCTCTTGTAGAACTCGATCTCTCCGGGAACAAATTTAAAGGTACGATTCCAGAGTCTCTGGGAAGCTTGACATCCCTCACTAAACTTTATCTCGGTTATAATAGATTCGAAGGTTTGATTTCTGAAAGGATGGGAAATGTAACTGCTCTTTCTGAACTCCAGCTAACTGGGAATAAATTTGCAGGTTTGATCCCTGAATCCATAGGGTATGTGACATCTCTTACTTTTCTTGATCTTTCTGATAATAATTTCCAAGGCTTGATCCCTCATTCTATTGGAAATTTGTCAAAGTTAGAAGGTTTGTATGTGGATGGAAATCAATTGAGTGGAAGCATTCCTGAATGCATTGCAGAACTATCGAATCTAAATAGGTTGTATCTTGATTCTAATTCATGGGAGGGTTATCTAACAGAGCGTCACCATGCTGAAAACCTTGTCTATTTCTTCAACGTCTAACTTAGCGTTGAAAGTTAGTTCTAATTGGGTTCCTCCATTTCAGCTCGAAAATATATACTTTACATCCTTCAAAGTGGGGCCCAAATTTCCCCATTGGCTCTTAACACAAACACAAATCGCTTACATCTGGATGATAAATACAAGTATATCAGATACCATTCCTACAAATTTGTTTGCAAGTCTCTTATCTCAGGCCTCCACTGTTGATCTATCTAGCAATGACATTAACGTGGAACAACTATCATCAATTTCAGCAGTTCCAAATGGTTTGACTAGATTATCTCTCTCAGATAACAGTTTTTCCGGTGGATTTCCATCATTTTTATGCAATATAGCATCCTTGAGTACTTTAGTTATCTCCAGCAATAATTTTTCAGGAGAGCTCCCCCATTGCTTGGGAAACTTAACCCAATTGGAATATCTTGACGTGATGAATAACAGTTTCACTGGTGTTATTCCAGTTTCTTTGGGTTCTCTTGTAAATCTTAAATACTTAAACTTGCACAAGAATAAGTTTCAAGGGAAACTCCCTGCGTCCTTCCAAAATTTGAAAGAGCTGGTCGCACTTGATGTGGGAAAGAATAATTTGAGTGACAGTCTTCCCCCTTGGTCTGGGGAGCAATTACCTCATCTCAAGTTTATGATATTACGGTCCAACAACTTCTTTGGTGAGATTCCCACACAGCTTTGCCACTACCCATCAATACAAGTTCTAAACTTGGCACAGAATCGTATCAATGGAAGCATGCCTCCTTGTTTCGGCAATTTTAGTGCCATAATTACAAGTAACAACAGTGATGACAATCAAAGAAACTTCGATCTATACTATGGAGTCTATGGTGAAATGATAATTGATGAAACGAAAGGATATGAGCTTAAATACACCTCTACTCTCAAGTTTCTATTTTCCATTGATTTGTCAAACAACGACATTGGTGGAGAGATTCCGGAAGAGTTGATGGATCTCCGTGGTTTATTAAATCTGAATTTAGCGGGTAATCATCTAACGGGACGGATCCCTGAGAGGATCGGGAAACTGAAAAAACTGGAAGTACTTGATCTCTCGAGAAATAAGCTTTATGGTTCCATTCCACAAAGTCTATCAGATTTAAACTTTTTAAGCCACTTGAACCTATCCTTCAACAATTTATCAGGAAGAATACCCACTGGACACCAACTCCAGACACTTGACGATCCCTCCAACTACGCCGGAAACAATCAGCTCTGTGGCCGACCTATCTCGAAGCCCTGCGATGGTGACATAGAATCACGTAATGTTCATGACTACAATGAAGGTAATTCAGATTCAGATGATGAGCGTGTGTGGTTTTATGCCGGAATTGGACCTGGTCTCTTGGTTGGTTTTTTGGGATTCTGCGCTTCTTTGCATTTCATCAAGTCTTGGAGGTATTCTTATTTTCACTGTATGGAAGTAGTCTTTGACAAGATAGCGCTTGCCATTGCTTTATTGCGAAGTAAGTTCCAAAACTGACAGGTGAACTCTTATTGCTTCATGTTAATATGTCATCCTTGTCTGGTTGATATTTCTTTCTCTATTCTTTCCCTATAGATTTTAACATCCGTAGCTTAGTGACTTTCTTAACTTGTAAATTAAATATGATATACGCTGATTTATTGGTATATCCTTCAGACTTCTGTGGATTCAGGTTGGTCATCAAGTGTTGCAGCAGTACATCATTGTGTGTCAAGAAGGTATCTTTATTTTATTTGTTATCGCCTAAAAGAAAGGGTTACATGAGGATTATATATCCTGTAACTTTGTCACATACAACTTTACAATTGTAATTTTGTACTTTTTTTACCTGTTGATGTTATGAAAGGTTCTAAAAAGCAAATGTTACATATTTAAATTGCACATCTGTCAGCAAATTGTGGTATGTGGGAATTTACATATCTGAGTTGATGTGCAGTTTTCGTAAGTGGAAGATGGTACTGAGTTGACGATCCTACTAATCAAAGTAGCTTGTTTAGTGTTAAAATTAGATCGTGTAACATGTGATGTGATATTTGGTAAATTAATTTTTCGACACAGTGCGTGATTTGCATGAATGAATGAAAAAATCTTAGCATTGTTTTAGTTGACATATTTACATAAATCATAGAACAGACACTTATAAACTCGGAGGCGTAGCTGTCTCAAACATTGAGGAGTCTCATCTGATTTATATTTTGCTTATTTTATTTACACTTTGTTTTGTTATTCTCTTGGTACTTGACTACATTCCACCAAATTCTCTACATGCAGGTGCTTCATCTTCTGATTCTTTGTTTGTGCAAGCTGAAGATTTACATCATAATGGATAGGAACGTGCCTTGATTACCACTCTTGTAAGCAACATTTCTGCAGTTCAGGACAGGCAACTGGTACGCAAAATACGATATGAGATTAGTTTTAATAAATTTTTTAATATGGATTTGCAGAACTTAGGATGTTTTTGCAAATTAGTTCCTGTCAGACGACGGAGGGCTTTGGATGAGACTGATTTATTATCTGATTTTTTTGGGTTATACAAAATCTAAGTGTAATATCCCGTAATTTTTAGAATAATATTAATAAAGAATAAGAGAATAAAAAGGATTAAATTAGATAATAAATAGGATTTAAAATTGGTTTAGCTTAATTGGGCCTAAAACATGGATCAGATTTGATTACGGAATACTAGTATGTCTAGAATTAGGGTTGTAAGACGTTATAAATACATCATATTCTTCTTCCTCATCTTTTATAACAAAATTCGTAGGGTTTTATAAACACAATTCAGAAGTCTTGTAAAATTCGTAGAAAATTCATCGTAAGTCAGAATTCATTGAATCTGGATTTTTCGGAAAAGTCTTTTCGTGCTCTACAACTTTCATTCTTTGAGTTTTTCAAGAAAACATCGTTTAGATGGTCAAAAAGGCTAAATACAGATCTGATCAGGAGTGGTTACATGTTTTGGATTCTTGTTTTACGTTTAGAGGTAAGTTTCTGATTGATTTTGCTAGTGATTTTTAAAATTACGTATTATGTGTACAAATTTGTTATCAAAACTTGGACTAAGTGATTATATTTTGAAGGTATACGTGTATTATTGTATATGTGTTATGTGTAAGCAACAATAGTCTTGAGACTCTGATTTATACCATGGTTTGCGAAAATAAAGATTTAGGACCGAGTCACCGGGTTGTAGTGACAGTTTTCTGAAAATTTAGGACCGTTATCACCGGATTGTAGTGGTCGTGGCATGAATTGTGGCTTTCGA
This sequence comes from Kitagawia praeruptora, assembly GCA_037693485.1. Classification (NCBI taxonomy): domain Eukaryota; kingdom Viridiplantae; phylum Streptophyta; class Magnoliopsida; order Apiales; family Apiaceae; genus Kitagawia; species Kitagawia praeruptora. The sequence goes on from CM075351.1 coordinate 52,480,318, forward strand.
GTTATTGTTGTTATGTGGTGTCGTAATTGTTATCGAGTATATTGTGTGAAACTGTGTGATAGATGTTATGTGCTACATGTGAAAATCGTGTTAGACGTTAGTTGCTTGATGGGCTTCGTAGCTCATTCTTTTAATATTTTCTGGTTCCGTATAAGATCGAGTGGATAGCATTGGAGTTCAAGGATCTTAGGTTCGAAGTATACCGTCATTGTTAGCTACGCTATTGTAATAAGTACCTTTGTAATTGACTTTTGGTTTAATAAATTGTAATTTGTTTTAGTTTTTGATTTAGAATTAATAGTACGAAAAGTCGGGCTGTTACACTAAGCAACTAAATTTTAAGTCTGTTTTCGATATTATTTTCCTTTTCAGTGACTTGTAGAGCATGCTGCATGCGTATTAGTTCTGAAAGGGAATTTGTTTGAACTTCCTACTCGTGCAAAAAAGATTCTGATATTTGAAAGCAAGGCATGAGCATGCATGAAAATACTCACATAAACATGATATTGGAAATGACTAGCAAAACAAATATGTCATTTAAAGCACTCACACCACATAAATCATATTATTCGACCAACTACATCCGTCCCTTAGAAAGAGCTTTTAGCTAGCCAAGCATAATTAAAGCAACAACGATATAAAGTAAAGAACTCATACCAGAAATTGAAGAAAATCTTGACTTTTTATTTCTCAATATCTTGAATACAAGGAGGATTTTTGCTAGAGAAAAGAGATGAAGTAAAATCTAGAGGTGTCTTTACAATGAGCCTAGCATGTCTATTTATACTAAAATATTTACAAAGGAGCATTAATTACAAAGATCTCTTTATTTATTCACAATAATCTTCGTGACCAAGCGCTTGCTCAGCATTCCCATTCGATCTGATATCTTGCTTGATTCACCACGATTCTGCTGACTCGTGACGATGTGGCTTGATATCTTGGTTTTAATGCACATATTCTCCAATATTTGACCAAATCGTGAAGATCCTCTCAATATCTACACAATCAACAAAACCACCCAACCAAACATAAAATGGGAAAAATAATGCACCATTTTATTCAATTATTCACTAAAAATATACAATTAAAATGTGTTTATCAGTGACCTTACCTACATACATATGTGCCACCCTTCAAACCAATTGTACTATAGCCTCATGTTAAAGCCACCCAAAGAAAAAATTGATGTTTTCAGAAACCAGAAGAAAAGAAAATGTAAAGCAAATTGTTGTAATGTGAAATTGGATGCCGGACTACGACTAAAACTGTAAAGCGGTGTGTTTAATTAGGAGCTACAAAGTTATAATACATGTCAAATTCTGGCTAATCTAAGAGGGCCTATAAATTTATGGTTTCATAAGATTGACAATCCTTGCGATAATATTGTCCACATTCTTGGAACGAGGTTGATGTGCAAACTATAAACTTACATATATGTCCCATGTGATCAAGGCATTCAGCAGTTTTATTGTTATAATCAGCAAGAGTTAAAATAATTAGAGACAGATTCATGCACATGTTTAAATCACCAGTTCCTTATTTCTTATCCATTTCTTTTAAGGCTGGCGGTCAACAACAAACGTTTGTTATCGTTTGCTGGTACTTACACGTACGGCAGAAAGTTTGCCACTTCTTTTAATCAATCAGTAGGGTAACCTGAAGTTTTTAAAATTAAATAAATTTTAATGATCATGTTTTATAAATTTTGGCCCGTGCAAGTAGGGGTGACAATGGGGCCGTTTGGGAAATCTTATTTTTTAGAAATAAGTTACTTATTCTGGAAAAAAGTTAGGAAATATGTACTTTTTTCTGAAATAAGTAACTTATTTTTGCAAGATAACGAATATTGAACTCCCCATACACATTTTTCTCTAAAAAGAAGTATGTAAATACGAAATTTTTTCCGAAATAAGTTACTTATAAGTTGGCTAGCAGATTTGCCAAACAGGCTCAATATAGTCCCAAATCTAATTAACTAACCCAAGCCAATCCAAATTTTGGGTTTTTGGATCAACAAAAAATCACATATTATAACATGGATGGGGTTGGGTTTCAGTCAATATTTACTCTCACATATGGGTTGAAATCTATGACATCCATATATTCTACATGATCATTCAGTATAGATTTCCGGCGAAGGAAGAACGACCGAGTTAGCTGCTCGTTATACACAAAATGTACTGTACAGATAAACGGTGTTCAGCATTTCTATCAAATAACCCTTATTAGCCGATATGTTGTGATAAAAGACTCATGGCATTGTATAATGGCATTGTATATTTGTATGTTACACTTGCACAACAAATTACAATGATTAAAATTAAAATAATATTATTGAGATCAATGTACATATCACTTCATTTAAAGACTACCATTATTATGATTATTATATTTTTTAGGGTGGCATACAAATAAATTCTCGTGTTTTTTTTATTTTTGATTCAACGTCAAATAACAATGAAAATCATATACATATATAATATGTAATTATTCAACTAAATTTTCAATAAAAATTAGAATAAATAAAAAAGTGAAATAATATATATAATTTTTTTGCTAAGCGAAATAATATATATTTAAAATTTGAATAACCACACACTAGATCCATAATATTTATGGAAATTAAAATATGACAACTCAGTAAAGAAAATTTTTGATTCTTTTAAGGGAATTGATAAATAAGCTCCATAAATTGATATTTAAGCTCCAGTTGATATGTAAATGACACAACTATCCTTGATAAAAAAATAAAATTATTTAAATTCATATTTAGAAATCATGGGTAGTGGGGTAATTTAAATATCAAAGAATTAAAGTTGGAGCTTAAATAGTAAAAACAGGAGCTTATTTATCAATTCCCTTCCCATATTATATGCATTTAAAAGAGGGAATTGATAAACCCATATTTCGACCCATAACCATTATGTTTCAAACCAAATTTTATCCATATTTTAATTAGATATGAATGTAATATGGTTTTGGGTCATGACCCAATCCAAACTCATATTCAATTACCCAAAATCAACCCATATCCATTTTTCGCCATCCTACGTATAAGATTGTGATTCCATCCTCGAGTGCATTTATCCTCGAGTGCATTTAATTTAAAGGGAAATGCTAACCATAGCCCTTAGGGCTATAGTTAAGCATTAAATGTTCACATGTTTTCAACATTTATTATTAGGTATTTAATTGATTTTTGGTTTTTTAATGCTTCTTTACATCATTATTTCATTTTCCAAGTAATAATAGTGACCCTCTTGCATTCACATTAATTTCCATTATTAAAAACATCTCAAATTGCTAAATAATTATATTGATATTCGTGCAAAATTGATGTATTAAGTGCAAAATTAACATATTAAATACATTTATCCACTTATATTAATACTTAAATATAGCCTTTAAGGTTATGTTTAGCATTACCCTAATTTAAAACGGAGGAATCTGATTTTAGTAATTTGGTAGCGACAATCTGTTGTTTAATTCAATGCACTGATTTTTGCATTTATTATTGTGAACTTTGGAAACAGTTGTCTGATACTTGAGGATCCATTGTTAAGTGGACCACATAACATTTGTAACACCCAAGGAAAATGAGCTGAAATGATTTGGCAGAGAGAAAGAGCTGAATTAGAAATGTAAACTTTGGAAACTGTTTTATGATATTTGAGGATCGTAGTTGAGTGGACCACACAAGCTTTGAAGGGTCCTGGTTTGACAATGGATTGTCAAGAATCATTTACGAAATAATCAGTTTTTAAATTACTGGATTAAAAATTTAACGGTTAGGATTAAAAGAAAAATTAGATTGTCCGTTATAATTTTTCACGGATCAACTTACTATCTACTATAATTTTCCACAAAAAAATTACGAGTATCAATTCTCTATAATTTTCCGTGAAGGAGAAATTTCTTACAGGAAATAACACAAACACTAATAATAATTAGGGCTTGAGGTGCCTGAGGTTGTCCTCAGGTTTTCCCCTGAGGTTAAAAGATTTATAATATATTCTAAGGCTATATATGTAAATTACTATAAAAAAATTTATATTTACAAAATTGCTCCTACGGGGCCACTTGATTTATAGGAAGAAAATTTTTTAATCTCAGGAAGATTGCCTGAGCACAACCTCAGGCCCAGTTTTCTCTAAAAATTAATACATCAACATCTCGCTGTAATTGATACATATCAGGGATGTTAGATCTGCAGGAATTTCAAGGTTTTGATTTGGCGATGAAAGTTTTTATGGTATTGCATTTATGGTCGATATTTCAAACCAGATGTGTCGAAGCGGGTACATGTACATATATCAGTTTCAACAAATCGCTTGATATTATATCCAAAAGGTCTAAGAATACTGGATTAATCTGCGATTGTATCTTTTTACGGTTTGTTCGACTCGATTATTCTTGTAGATGCCGTATGGCTTTTTATTAATGAATTAAATCCTTTGTTTCAAAAAAAAACTCTGGTTTGCTGAATTTCAAAAATTTAATTACAAACGAATGGAAATGGATGATTACTTACTAGTAGACCACAATGAATCGAAGTCAACTTGTAGGACTCGCCATAATCATCAACGGCTTACCGGGATTGGCACAAATAATTGGGATAAAGTGTTTGTCGGAGAGTTAAACAATAAGATCCCATTTGCGATTTTTTTTTCTTTTTTTGCGGAGCTTATTTTGGTTATTAGACAATTCCGAGAAAATTTAGACAAGACAATCAATTTATCTGCAAAAAATTATAATAAATAATTTTAATTTTTTTTAATTCTAACCGTTAAATTATTCATCCAGCAATTCGAAAACTGATTGTTGGTAAATGATTCCTAACAATTAATTGTTAGAGATTGATAATCCTCACGGCCGATTAATGGCTTCCGATCACTGTTCCGATCACTGTTCCGGGGGTACTTCACCTGAGTTTGGGTATCTGCAAAATAATGCTTGCCCGGGGGTGGTGGCCGTCAAGCACCTCCGGTGTGAGAATCAGTAATCGAAATAATAATAATCGGAACGGGTGAAAATGTATCTGTGTGAAGGGAGAGAATGAGTAGTAAGTTTTGTGCTATTGAAATTGTATATATTACCTTGTGTGTAGAGTGGGGGTATTTATAGGCTAGGTCTTCTAATAACTGTTCACCCACTTGGTGACCCACTTGTCATGCTGTTAAAGCTAAAGTGAGCCACTATTGGAACAGTGATTAGTGTCCATTTCCCATATACCTCGATTCTAGCACAGCTGCTTTTGCTATAGTTGAATGTTTTTGTGTCTCCTTAACTGCCTTTATGGTCCCCTGCCTTAGTGATCAAGGTAACAAGATATTTTGCACAAGTATTTATGTGAAGATATTTGTTTGTCAAGTGGATCGTTTTAGTAAAGATAATATGAAATGACACATGTGTAATTAGTGAGTATTTGTTACAGGTGGAGGTGCGATAGTGGGTTTGTTACAGCGGGTGCCCGCTGTAAGCTTACAGCGGGTACCTATCATGGTATGCAAGTGGGTGATAGGATATTTGGTATGCAAGTGGGTGATAGGATATTTGGTATGCAAGTGGGTGATAGGATATTTGGTATGCAAGTGGGTGATAGGATATTTGTTGTCAAGTTGAGTAATTTAGGAAAGATAATATCTTATGACACGTGTATAGAAAAGCAAGTAATGTTTTTGGTTGGTCAACAGCGGGTGCCCGCTGTAAGCGCTTACAGCGGGTACCTATCATTGACCCCCACTCCTTCTGTGCGCTTTAGCGGATAGGAGGAGGAGAAAACTAAAAAAGTCACAGGCGGCAATGTTGAAAATTTTTTTGAACAAGGTTGCTACGTGTGTCCCCCAAGTGTTGGCGGTCATTACTTGGGAGTTAGAAAAATTTTGCTAAATTTTGTGCTTTTGGTGCCCCCCAAGTGTTGGCGGTCATCACTTGGGAGTTAGAAAAATTTTGCTAAATTTTGTGCTTTTGGTGCCCCCCAAGTGTTGGCGGTCATCACTTGGGAGTTAGAAAAATTTTGCTAAATTTTGTGCTTTTGGTGCCCCCCAAGTGTTGGCGGTCATCACTTGGGAGTTAGAAAAATTTTGCTAAATTTTGTTGGACGGTCGTTCGGTGTAGCTGGATGTGGTGCTTGACGGGCTTGTAAGTTGAAACATTTTTGTTTAGTGTGAGCAATTTGTAGCATGAATTTATGGGAAGTGGTGTGGATATTATAGCTATAAAGATGATGCGATTACATAAGTAAAAATAAGATAAGCAGGTATGTGATAGCATCAGTGGATATAAATAGTGCTTTTAGTATTGAAGGGAAAACCTGTAGTTGTCGTAGTGATCCGGAGGTATGCTTGACGGAGTTTTTGTTACTTGCTTGCTTTTTTGCTTTTGTTGTGTGCTTGCTTTTGTTTGCCAAGTACGTGAGCTTTTGTAAGCAGCACTTCTTTGTTGATATTTGTTGCCCATCAAGGGACTTACACTTTGTTGGTTGCTTTTGTAAGTAGCGGGCTTTTTGTTGACAGCGGGCTTTCATATGTTGGTTTTGTTGTGTGCTTGCTTTTGTAGATGGTTGCTTCCCCGCTTGAGGGACTTTGTAAAGTTTGGGATTTGTAATTGTGTAATGGTCCGCTGAGGGACTTTGTAAAGTTTGGGATTTGTAATTGTGTAATGGTCCGCTGAGGGACTTTGAAAGGCATATGATGTAGCCTATTTGTATTTCGAGGATACAACTCAACTTAAACAAGATTGTAGTAGTAAATAGTATATAGACTGTCACAAGGAATCTCAAATTGTATTATCTGTCAGAAGAAAAAGATCAAGGTCAATCTACAGACTTGAGGATTTACTACATTGAAAGAAGTTCAGTCAACTGTTCAAGCCTTAGTGGAGTATTCGTTAATAAGTGGATTCATTTAAAGTGACAGAGATTTCAAAGGTGACAGAGACAGTACAGAAGAATTGAAGAGAGATGAGAAAAGAAGATGAACCAGATTTTAAAGTCAATATATGAAGAACAGTCATTGCGGTTAGTCACTCATGAACCAGACAGTACATCGAGTGTCAACATTCAACAGTGGTTATTCATCATTAACTTCAGTGGTTCAAGCTATCAAGACTGGTATGTGAGAAAATCATTGTGCAAGCAACAGAAGTGTTAAATTAATTAACCACAAGGATTTTACTATCAAGTGGACTGGCTACGAGGAAAAAGAATTATCATAAAGAAATTCTAAGTGATATATTCTTAATGTTGAAACTCCGGTTAGAATTGTTGTATTTTTTGCTAAGCAATAAGAGTCCGGTTTCACATCCTCAAGAGACCGTAGCTTACACCTGGACGGGTTATGAGAAAATAGAATTATCACAAAGAGATGCAAAGTGATATATTCTTAAAGCTGGAACTCCGGTTGGAATTGATATATTTTTTGTTAAGCAAAAGGAGTCCGGTTCCAGACGCTCAGGTAACCGCAGTTTAGAGTTTAAGTATAATTTTATATTAATAAATATTTTATTTATTTAGAAAATTATATTTATAAATATCTAATAATATTAGATATTTATTCTTATAATTTCTAAATTAAATTAAGTATTTATTAATTAAATATTATAAGCAGTGCGGGTTAAAAAGCATTTTAACGGAGCCTCTCTTAATTAGTTAAAAGGTGGCCAGGCGAATTGATCAAAAATGGCAGGCTGAATTGTTGAATTAAAAGGTGGCCTGGTGTTGAAATGAAAAAGAATTAAGGTGCCAGGATGTTTAAAGCTAATATGACAATCAAAATTGTTCTAATATGACAATCAGAAGTTGATAGTTATATTAGTACAAAGGAAAGTTATATTGACTTGATTGTCATATTTAGTTCAAAGTTTGATAGTCATATTCAGTGCAAGGTTGATAGTCATATTCAGTTCAACCGTGATAGTCATATTTAGTTCAAACTGGATAGTCATATTTAGTTCAAACTGGATAGTCATATTTAGTTCAAACTGAGATAGTCATATCTAGTTCAAACTGGAAAGTCATACCGAAAGTTATATTGAATGGATTGTTATATTCATTTCAAACGGACAGTCATATTACTTGCAAAGGGATAGTCATACCGATTGTTATATCAGCCAGCAGATAGTTATATCAAGCTCAACGGATAGTCATATTTAACTACAATATGACTATGATTAAACAAGTGGTCAGGAGGCTATATAAAGAAGACAGAAGCCAGTGAAGAAAAACAGACATACACGCAAACACTTACAGAAAGAAAAAAAGAAGAACAAAGCATCTCATCTCTTTCATCTTTCAAGCAATTAAATTGCCATAAATTCTTGAGTTCTTTGTATCAAAAATTGTATCCATTAGAACTTAATTATTTGTGACTTGTGTAGTACTAGCGAATTAAGTTTCCTAGTTCTTGAATTGATATCTTGATTTTTATTAACTAAATTAGAAAAGTTCATGTTGAATTTTCTAATTAGTTATTAATTTCTTGATAATCACTTGTACTGATTTTGTAACACCCATCAAGTTAATATATTGTTATATTCAACTTGAAATTTGTGTTATTTTATTCCGCACAAATTTGTTTGAATTAAATTTTATTTAAAGGACAAATTTGGAGAAAATGATATAGATTGTATTCAACCCCCCCTTCTACAATCTTATCGGACCTAACAATTGGCATCAGAGCCTATTGATTGATACACAAATCAAGATCCTATTTTTATTCAATCAAAAATTTATCTCGAATTTTTAACTCACTTAAAAATTCATCATGTCTTCAAAAGCCATTGTTAAGATTCCCATATTTAATAAGGATAATTATGATATGTGGAAAAATAAAATGGAATTGTTTCTTGATGTTACAAATCCAAATTATTTATCAGTTTTGAAAAATGGACCAATAATTCCTATGGTTCACGAAGAACAAGTTGTTACTGATGGAGTTGTAACAATACCTGCAAAAGATTATCCAAAGGACTCTAAGAACTTTACTGCTGAAGAAAAAGAGGAAGCTGGACTGGACAAAAATTTGAGACTCATACTAATAGATTCCCTAGATGCCGTAATGTATAGCCATGTAATGAATTGTAAAACTGCTAAGCACATCTGGGAAACTATTGAGACAATTAATGAAGGGACTGATGAAGTCAGGGAAAATAGACTTCAAATTTTGACCTCTGAATATGAACACTTTAGAGCTGGCCCTAACGAAGGCATTCAGGAAGTGTTTGAAAGGTATAACAAAATAATCAACAACTTGCAAGTTCATGGCAAGCAATATACTCAGAAGGAGATCAACATGAAGTTTCTACTGACTATGCCTACTCACCTGGAGCATAGAATTACTGCCATCAGAGAATCCAGGGATTTAAATAAGATTGCTCTTGACAGGCTGTTTGGTGTTCTAAAAACATATGAATTAGAACAAATACAGCAGAAGGAGTTCTCTGGCAAAGGCAGAGTTGCAAGTTCTTCTACAGCCTTAGTAGCTGAGGTTCCTAAGGAAGTGGAAGCTAAAGTTGTTCAACCTATCAGCTTCAACAAGGAACAAACTGAAGTTGAACATGGCCAAACACCAGCTACTCAAGATGGTGGAGAATTTTATTCACTAGAAGAGCTGGATCAACTAGAAGATGAATCTATGGCTATGATGGTGAGACAATTCAGTAACTTCAGATTCAGGCGAAATCCAAAGTTCAGGTTTAAGTCTAATAGCAGATTTCAGAGAGGAGGTTCTTCATCCTATAGTAACAGGGGAGGTTACAAAACTGGTACAGTTGACAGAAGCAAGATCCGTTGCTTCAACTGTAATGAGTTGGGACACTTTGCTACTGAGTGTCAAAAACCCAAGCAAGCACAGAAAAAGGACTATGCTTCTGAAAAGAAGAAAACTGGAAGAGCTTATGTAGCTGCCGGTAAAAGCTGGGATGACACAGACAGCGAAGATGAAGAATATGGAAACTTTGCGCTGGTGGCAAATGCTGAGTCATCAAATTATTACACCACACCGGTAATTCTTACTGATGAAGAGTTAATTCGTAGCTTACGTAGTTCCATTGGTTGTGCACAGAAAACAATTGCAAGAATAATTCTATTAAACACTAAACTTGAAAATGAAGTGTTAGAGTTAAAAAAGGTGCCTGATAATAATGATCAACAAATAAAAGAAATAGCTCGTCTTAACTACAAAGAAAAGGGTCTAGGAGAATACATGGTAAAACAAGTTGATAGGATTGCTGAACAAGACATCAGGATTAGAGAACTTGAAACACAGATTAGAGCTTGTTATAATTCTGTTAAAGTTTCCAAAGAGCACTTCAACAAACAAGCTAGAGAACAAACTGTAGGAATAGGGTTTGGTTACAAAGAAGCTGCTGGTTCTTTGGGCAATCATTCTGATAATCCTATTCCTGCTAAAGAAAGAGGTATACCACATGTTCTCAAGAATGTTGAAAAACCTATGTTTAAAGAATCTGTTTCTGAACCACCAAACCTGTATTCTATTGTGATTCAAGAAGAAATGAGAAATGAGGACAGTGCTAATGGTATAATCATTGATAATGAAAAATCTGTTAAGGCACCTACAACCAAAAATGTTAAATCTAATAAGGTTGTTTCTATGAAACCAATGAAGTTTGTTCCCAGTTCATCTAAAATTGAGTTAGGTGATAACAAGTTGGAGCAGAATAATAACATATCTAACATGAATACCATGCCTATCATTGATTCTAATCATAAAGCATGTGGTGTTGTCAATTGTATGTCTTGTGCTTTTAATGTAATGTCTGCTTACTTTAATGGTAATCATGCATGTGCTAATAAGACTGCTCCTCGACAACACATGAACAGGAATAATAATGTTAGATCAAAGACTGCTAGTCTTCCTCATGTTAGGAGAGAGACATTTGTACCTAAGCCTAAACAAAGTTTTACTAAGGCTGTTTACAAGGTCAAATGTCCAGTCAATGAAAAAAATGTTATTGCTGCTAAACAAACATGGATACCCAAAATTAAACAAAAGATTGTCAAATCTGTTTATAGGGTAAAATGCTTGTTGACTAATGGCAAAATTGGTGTTAAGGTGAAAAATGTTGTTTTGCCTGACAAAGGCCAATTCTTTAAGTATTCTGGACCCAATCAAATTTGGGTTCCGAAGAAGGTTTAATCCATTTGTCATTGCAGGGTGTTGAACAGGTTGAACGAGTAACCTGGATCTTGGACAGTGGATGTTCAAGGCATATGACTGGTGACAGAACCCTGCTGACAAATGTGGTGGAGAAGGCCGGCCCAGTAGTTACCTTTGGAGATAACAGCAAAGGTAGAACTGATGGATATGGCAGACTTGAAGCTGGAAATGTTATCATTGATGAAGTTTCTTTTGTGAAAGGACTTGAGCACAATTTGCTCAGTGTTAGTCAATTCTGTGATAAAGGATATGAAGTTTATTTCAACAAGAAGAATTGTCTAATTTCACACAAGAGAAATGAAAAGCCACAACTGACAGGAGTTAGAAAAGGCAATCTGTACGTAGCCAATATGAACTCAGGAAGCACTGTAGAAATTACTTGCTTCTACACTAAAGCATCTAATGACGAGAGTTGGCTATGGCACAAGAAACTTTCTCATCTAAATTTCAAAACAATGAATTCTCTAGTTAAAAGAGAATTGGTGAGAGGTTTGCCTTCAATGGAATTCACTCAAGAAGGACTGTGTGATGCATGTCAAAAAGGCAAGCTAAAAAGGGCAAGTCACAGGAGCACTAACACATCTTCAATAACTGAACCATTACAATTACTTCATATGGATTTGTTTGGTCCAGTTAATGTGATGTCTATGTCAAGGAAGAGATATGCTCTAGTGATTGTTGATGATTTTTCAAAATACACATGGGTCCTATTTTTGAATTCTAAAGATGAGACTCCACAACTGGTGATTGATCACATCAAATTAATTGAGCGAGATTCTACATATCCAGTGAGAGCTATAAGATCAGACAATGGAACTGAATTCAAGCATGCAGTTCTAAATGACTTCTGCACTGAGAAGGGTATAACCAGACAATATTCAGCACCAAGAACTCCTCAGCAAAATGGGGTAGTGGAAAGAAAGAATAGAACCTTGATTGAAGCTGCACGTACTATGTTAAGTGAATCAAGGCTTCCATTGTACTTTTGGGCTGAAGCTGTCAACACTGCTTGCTATACCCAGAATCGAACTCTAATCAATAAAGACCATATGAAGACACCCTATGAAATTATGGCTGATAAGAAACCATCACTCAAATACTTTCATGTATTTGGGGCAAAATGCTTTGTGCTTAAAGAAGGTGATAATCAAGGTGGTAAATTCGATACCAAAGCATTTGAAGCAATTTTTATTGGTTATTCAATGAGAGCATACAGGGTGTATGTGATTGATGAACAGAAGATGATGGAAAGTGTCAATGTAACATTTGATGACACTAAACTCCCTAGTATCCAAACTGAGGATCCATCTGAAAAGCTATCTTTCGATGACATGACAGATACAGATTCAGATGATGACAATTCACCTGAGATTTTTGCTGATGCTAATGACAACGATGATGATCAGAGTAATGGTGGTGAAAACAATGAGAATAATGAAGATACACCTGACACTCCTGAACAATCATTTAGTCAACCTGGCAACAACTCAGGGGGAGATAATGAAGGATCAACTGGTCACACACAACATCACAATGAAGAACAAGGCGAATCATCAAGATCTAATCTTCCCAGACAGATTGTTTGGAATAGAGCTCATCCTTTTGAGCTGATTATTGGTGATCCAGATGTTGGTGTCAAAACTAGAAGTGCTACTCAAAATCAATGTAACTATTCAGGGTTTCTGTCTGAAATGGAACCTAAGAAAACTGAGGAAGCTCTTTCTGATCCTGATTGGGTGATTGCTATGCAAGATGAACTCAATCAATTCAAACAACAAGAAGTATGGAAGCTGGTACCCAGACCCAAAGACAGGAAAGTGGTTGACACAAGGTGGGTATTCAGAAATAAGTTAGATGAAGATGGTACAGTGACAAGAAATAAAGCAAGACTGGTAGCAAAGGGTTATTCACAAGCTGAAGGCATTGATTATGATGAAACCTACGCTCCAGTGGCAAGACTTGAGGCTATCAGAATATTCTTGGCATTCGCAGCATTCTCAAACTTTAAGGTTTATCAAATGGATGTCAAGAGTGCCTTTCTGAATGGTAAGCTAGATGAAGAGGTATATGTAGAACAGCCCCCTGGCTTTGAAGATCCAGAATTCATGGACTATGTCTACTTTCTCTTCAAGGCTATTTATGGTCTTAAGCAAGCACCAAGGAAATGGTATGACACTCTCTCTGAATTTTTAATTGAAAATGGTTTTTTTAGAGGTGTCATAGACAAAACTCTCTTCACAAAGAAACATAAAAATGATACAATATTAGTTCAAATCTATGTGGATGATATAATATTCGGGTCTACTAATGATCTTCTTTGCAAGAAATTTGCTAAGTTAATGCAGGGTAAGTTTGAAATGAGCATGATGGGTGAGCTGAAGTTCTTTCTTGGATTGCAAGTAAGTCAAAGGACAAATGGGATATTTATCTGTCAATCCAAGTATATCAGAGAGCTCCTCAAGAAATATCAAATGGAGGACTCATCTTCAGCAAGAACACCATCATCTACAGCTGTTAAATTTGGAGCATGTGAAAATTCTGCTAAGGTAGATATCACAAGTTACAGAGGTATGATAGGCTCATTACTTTACCTTACTGCAAGTAGACCAGATATTATGCATGCTACATGGTTGTGTGCAAGGTTCCAATCGGATCCTAGAGATGTTCATCTCATTGCTGTTAAACGAATCTTAAGATATCTTAAGGGTACGCCTAACTTAGGCATCTGGTACCCTAAAGATTCTGGTTTTAATCTTGTTGGATATACAGATTCAGATTATGCAGGAAGTGTTGTAGATAGGAAAAGCACCTCTGGGAGTTGTCAATTCCTAGGTGGCAGGTTGGTTTCCTGGTACAGCAAGAAGCAACAAACAGTTTCCAACTCAACAGCTGAAGCTGAATACATAGCTGCTGGAAGCTGTTGTGCTCAGATCTTGTGGATTAGGAATCAGCTACGGGACTATGGCTTTGTACTTGACAAAATTCCTATCTTGTGTGACAATACAAGTGCCATAGCAATCTCCAACAATCCTGTGCAGCATACGAGAACAAAGCACATCGATATCAGGTATCATTTTATTCGAGAGCATGTCATGGATGGTACCGTGGAGTTACATTTTGTACCCACGGAAGAACAAACAGCAGATATTTTTACTAAGTCTCTTGACGAATCCACATTCACCAGAATTGTTGGTGAATTGGGTATGTTAAATAGTCCTAGTAATTAAACTAGTTAATATCTGAGGTTTGCTCTTTAATAATTTATAAGTGATTATCTTTGTAAATATTTGTTATTAAAGTCACTTGCATAATTATTTTATCAACTTATTTTCTTGCTTGTTAATTCTTAAATCATTGTCATTAATTTCTTAATATATTCCTACTTACTTCTTTTTAATTTTAGAATATTTTAATTTTCTCTAAAAATATTTTTCTCAAATTTTACAAGTTGAAATTAGTGAGAAATCTATTTTTGTTGAAAATTACTTTTGAATATTTGTGTTGATTTAATAAGTCATATTTTCTTTTTAAATGGTTTTCTATAAGAAAGTTATTTTATTAAGAAAATATATAGATTTATTAATTTACTACAAACATTTATGTAAATAGTTAATAGTTTATTTAATATTTTGTAGTGTTTGTCCTTTTGTTATTAATGTTTGATTTCGTAAAAAGGATAACCTATGGTATTGTTATTATTTTCTATTTAGCTATTTTTAAGTAATTTTATTGTTGTAAATATTTTTATAAATTATTTTCTTTTATTTCTAATATTCTGTAAATATTATTAATACAGTTATTTTTTAATAATAAAAAAAAAAATAATAAAAAAAAAATTGTATTTTTCTTTTGTTTTTAGTTTTCATTTTATATAATTATTATGTATATTATTTCTTATATTTGTATATTATTTTTCATGTGTATATAAATAGTTTGTATAGTTTTTCAGTTTAGTCACTATACTTTCAAAACTTACAAACAGGTCCCTGTACTTGGTTCTTTTGTACTTCTTCTGTTTAACACACACATATCATGCAGTTTTAACTTCTAATCTTTGTTGTGTTGTTGTTATTAACAGAATTTCTTATATAGGACCATTGTTGGTATCAAAATGGTATATGTCAATTCAATTGTTTAGGAACAAACGTTTGATTTTCAGGTTCTAACAATTGGAAGACAAGACCTAACAAGTGTTAACAAGTGGTAACAGTTGGTATCTAACATACAGGATCTAAAACATGATAAAATAGTTTTGTTTGTATTGGTTTAAACATTAACATTCATTAATTTGATTAATATTTATTGTTAATTGGATTTTTGTTTATGTTTTTGTTTAGTAAAATCTGCTCAAGATCTTTATATTTCATAACTTAAAATCTCTTTATATAGTTGTGATTGCTTACATTGTAAATCTTTTGAAATCACAACTGTATATCATTCTATCTCTATTGCTCATATTCTGTGATGCAGGTTCATCTAAATGGAATTTTGTATTCTCACATGTTTAGTCATAAGGTTGTAAACCCAACAACTTTTATCCCAGACTACAGTCAAACTCAAACACATTCTATCTTACACCCTAAAAGGAAGTAACCTATCAGACTAAAGGTCACCAGGGAGTAACTGCACATGATGCAGCAAATAAGGATGTGTGGGATATTCAGTTGGAGAGTCACTACCTTATACACTATCTAAAATATTTCATATGCACGAAGTGAGAATGCACACACTAAGGATGAATTGACGGAAACCTATAATCCAACCATTTGACGGTTAGAATTATAAGTTAAAGATATTTCTTTAATGAACCAAATGTCTTCACAGACATTAGAAGGAAATCTTGATCTCAATGCTAAATTTCTAGATCATTGTTTACCTTCTCAGAATTCAAATCTGAAAACCCTAAAAAGGAAAAATTAGCAACTTGTAGATTATGACTCAGATTCGTCTGACGAGTCTAACGAGGATTTGGGATTTGCGAACTCCCATTGCACCACCACTGACCTCTCTTGAAGGGGCTAGGGTGATTTTTCCTTGCAGGTACACTAAAGGATGTTGGAGCTATGAGTGATATGAGTGATACACTAGTGAGCAAGAGTGTAAACACAGAGAGAAGTGAGACACTCAACACAAATGAGTGGAGAGAAGAGTGAAACACTTGTGAGGTACACTAAACACTATCAAATACTTTGTCAACTAGTTGATTGGAGGATTCCTCAACTAAGGGGGAGAAGTAAAGGGGTACAAGAAAAAGGAGAGTAGGTTAGAAAGGGGGAGCAAGAAAAAGGAGAGTAGGTTAGAAAGGGGGAGCATTTACAGGGGGAGCCTTAGATGGAGAAGTAAGGGGAGATTCGGTTGAGAAGAAAGGGGAGATATAAGGAGAAGCTTACATCACAATACTATTCTATTAGTCTTTCAATGTACTATGTATAAAGCCTAACTGAAGGAGTAGTAGATTTCCTAGAAGTTAGAGAAATGGTATTGATTCACCATTGTCTATTTATTAGGAGCAGTTGTTTTTCTTAATTGAGAAAAGCTGTGTTAGAGAAGGGAAGTGATTGTAAATCAAGAACTGCTGATAATCACCAATGTAGGATATGAAGGATTATCAGACAGTGATATGAAGAATCAGAAATGAAGATGAGTTATCTATTGAAGATCAGTTCAGTGCTAGAGGAACAATCATCTATCATTTCATCAACTGAGGATTCTGGAATTGTTAAATTCAAACCAGAGAAATTTTTTTTGTATTATTTACTAAGCTCTTAAATGCTTAATCTTTTTCTTGTTTAAGTGAGTTAGTTGAGTTATCCTCTAAGTATTTGCTTGTTATTGTCTAACAAACAAATAGGGGGAGATTGAAAGGCATATGATGTAGCCTATTTGTATTTCGAGGATACAACTCAACTTAAACAAGATTGTAGTAGTAAATAGTATATAGACTGTCACAAGGAATCTCAAATTGTATTATCTGTCAGAAGAAAAAGATCAAGGTCAATCTACAGACTTGAGGATTTACTACATTGAAAGAAGTTCAGTCAACTGTTCAAGCCTTAGTGGAGTATTCGTTAATAAGTGGATTCATTTAAAGTGACAGAGATTTCAAAGGTGACAGAGACAGTACAGAAGAATTGAAGAGAGATGAGAAAAGAAGATGAACCAGATTTTAAAGTCAATATATGAAGAACAGTCATTGCGGTTAGTCACTCATGAACCAGACAGTACATCGAGTGTCAACATTCAACAGTGGTTATTCATCATTAACTTCAGTGGTTCAAGCTATCAAGACTGGTATGTGAGAAAATCATTGTGCAAGCAACAGAAGTGTTAAATTAATTAACCACAAGGATTTTACTATCAAGTGGACTGGCTACGAGGAAAAAGAATTATCATAAAGAAATTCTAAGTGATATATTCTTAATGTTGAAACCCCGGTTAGAATTGTTGTATTTTTTGCTAAGCAATAAGAGTCCGGTTTCACATCCTCAAGAGACCGTAGCTTACACCTGGACGGGTTATGAGAAAATAGAATTATCACAAAGAGATGCAAAGTGATATATTTTTAAAGCTGGAACTCCGGTTGGAATTGATATATTTTTTGTTAAGCAAAAGGAGTCCGGTTCCAGACGCTCAGGTAACCGCAGTTTAGAGTTTAAGTATAATTTTATATTAATAAATATTTTATTTATTTAGAAAATTATATTTATAAATATCTAATAATATTAGATATTTATTCTTATAATTTCTAAATTAAATTAAGTATTTATTAATTAAATATTATAAGCAGTGCGGGTTAAAAAGCATTTTAACGGAGCCTCTCTTAATTAGTTAAAAGGTGGCCAGGCGAATTGATCAAAAATGGCAGGCTGAATTGTTGAATTAAAAGGTGGCCTGGTGTTGAAATGAAAAAGAATTAAGGTGCCAGGATGTTTAAAGCTAATATGACAATCAAAATTGTTCTAATATGACAATCAGAAGTTGATAGTTATATTAGTACAAAGGAAAGTTATATTGACTTGATTGTCATATTTAGTTCAAAGTTTGATAGTCATATTCAGTGCAAGGTTGATAGTCATATTCAGTTCAACCGTGATAGTCATATTTAGTTCAAACTGGATAGTCATATTTAGTTCAAACTGGATAGTCATATTTAGTTCAAACTGGATAGTCATATTTAGTTCAAACTGAGATAGTCATATCTAGTTCAAACTGGAAAGTCATACCGAAAGTTATATTGAATGGATTGTTATATTCATTTCAAACGGACAGTCATATTACTTGCAAAGGGATAGTCATACCGATTGTTATATCAGCCAGCAGATAGTTATATCAAGCTCAACGGATAGTCATATTTAACTACAATATGACTATGATTAAACAAGTGGTCAGGAGGCTATATAAAGAAGACAGAAGCCAGTGAACAAAAACAGACATACACGCAAACACTTACATAAAGAAAAAAAGAAGAACAAAGCATCTCATCTCTTTCATCTTTCAAGCAATTAAATTGCCATAAATTCTTGAGTTCTTTGTATCAAAAATTGTATCCATTAGAACTTAATTATTTGTGACTTGTGTAATACTAGCGAATTAAGTTTCCTAGTTCTTGAATTGATATCTTGATTTTTATTAACTAAATTAGAAAAGTTCATGTTGAATTTTCTAATTAGTTATTAATTTCTTGATAATCACTTGTACTGATTTTGTAACACCCATCAAGTTAATATATTGTTATATTCAACTTGAAATTTGTGTTATTTCATTCCGCACAAATTTGTTTGAATTAAATTTTATTTAAAGGACAAATTTGGAGAAAATGATATAGATTGTATTCAACCCCCCCTTCTACAATCTTATCGGGCCTAACAGACTTTGTAATATTTGCAATGTGTAATTGTGTAAGTGTCCACAGAGGGACTTTGTAATATTTGCAATGTGTAAGTGTCCGCAGAGGGACTGTGTAATATTTGCAATGTGTAATTGTCCACAGAGGGACTTTGTAATATTTGCAATGTGTAACTTGTGTAAGTGTCCGCAGAGGGACTTTGTAATATTTGCAATGTGTAACTTGTGTAAATGTCCGCAGAGGGACTTTGTGATATTTGCAATGTGTAACTTGTGTAAATGTCCGCAGAGGGACTTTGTAATATTTGCAATGTGTAACTTGTGTAAATGTCCGCAGAGGGACTTTGTAATGTTTGCAATGTGTAACTTGTGTAAATGTCCGCAGAGGGACTTTGTAATATTTGCAATGTGTAACTTGTGTAAATGTCCGCAGAGGGACTTTGTAATATTTGCAATGTGTAACTTGTGTAAATGTTCGCAGAGGGACTTTGTAATATTTGCAATGTGTAACTTGTGTAAATGTCCGCAGAGGGACTTTGTAATATTTGCAATGTGTAACTTGTGTAAATGTCCGCAGAGGGACTTTGTAATGTTTGGGATTTGTAATTGTGTAATGGTCCGCTGAGGGACTTTGTAAAGTTTGGGATTTGTAATTGTGTAATGGTCCGCTGAGGGACTTTGTAAAGTTTGCAATGTGTAATTGTGTAAGTGTCCACAGAGGGACTTTGTAATGGTTGCAATTGTGTAATTGTGTAAGTGTCCACAGAGGGACTTTATAATGGTTGCAATTGTGTAATTGTGTAAGTGTCCACGGAGGGACTTTGTAATGGTTGCAATTGTGTAATTGTGTAAGTGTCCACAGAGGGACTTTGTAATGGTTGCAATTGTGTAATTGTGTAAGTGTCCACAGAGGGACTTTGTAATGGTTGCAATTGTGTAATTGTGTAAGTGTCCACAGTGGGACTTTGTAATGGTTGCAATTGTGTAATTGTGTAAGTGTCCACAGAGGGACTTTGTAATGTTTGGGATTTGTAATTGTGTAATGGTCCGCTGAGGGACTTTGTAATTTGTGAATGGTTGCTGGCCCATTGGGACTTCTGTAATTTTGTAGTTGGTTGCTTCCCCACTTAAGGGACTTTGAGAAATTTGCTATTGTAGTTGGTTGCTTCAGAGGACATTTTGTTAGAGGACATTTCGTCAGAGGACATTTTGTCAGAGGACATTTTTCTTACAGCGGGTCCGTTTTTGACAGCGGACGTTTTTCTGACAGCGGGTCCGTTTTTGACAACGGACGCACGCATATTGGTTTGCCCAGTGCTGAGATGGTAGAGCTGGTGGAGGCTTTTCTTAAAGAAAAAACCCCCTCCTTCTAGCGCCAAATGATAATCCTCACGGCCGATTAATGGCTTCCGATCACTGTTCCGATCACTGTTCCGGGGGTACTTCACCTGAGTTTGGGTATCTGCAAAATAATGCTTGCCCGGGGGTGGTGGCCGTCAAGCACCTCCGGTGTGAGAATCAGTAATCGAAATAATAATAATCGGAACGGGTGAAAATGTATCTGTGTGAAGGGAGAGAATGAGTAGTAAGTTTTGTGCTATTGAAATTGTATATATTACCTTGTGTGTAGAATGGGGGTATTTATAGGCTAGGTCTTCTAATAACTGTTCACCCACTTGGTGACCCACTTGTCATGCTGTTAAAGCTACAGTGAGCCACTATTGGAACAGTGATTAGTGTCCCTTTCCCATATACCTCGATTCTAGCACAGCCGCTTTTGCTATAGTTGAATGTTTTTGTGTCTCCTTAACTGCCTTTATGGTCCCCTGCCTTAGTGATCAAGGTAACAAGATATTTTGCACAAGTATTTATGTGAAGATATTTGTTTGTCAAGTGGATCGTTTTAGTAAAGATAATATGAAATGACACATGTGTAATTAGTGAGTATTTGTTACAGGTGGAGGTGCGATAGCGGGTTTGTTACAGCGGGTGCCCGCTGTAAGCTTACAGCGGGTACCTATCATGGTATGCAAGTGGGTGATAGGATATTTGGTATGCAAGTGGGTGATAGGATATTTGTTGTCAAGTTGAGTAATTTAGGAAAGATAATATCTTATGACACGTGTATAGAAAAGCAAGTAATGGTTTTGGTTTATTAACAGCGGGTGTCCGCTGTAAGCGCTTACAGTGGATACCTATCAGA
Organism: Kitagawia praeruptora; assembly: GCA_037693485.1. Taxonomy (NCBI): domain Eukaryota; kingdom Viridiplantae; phylum Streptophyta; class Magnoliopsida; order Apiales; family Apiaceae; genus Kitagawia; species Kitagawia praeruptora. The sequence goes on from CM075351.1 coordinate 52,501,546, forward strand.
TATCATGACTCATCTTTGAATTAAGGATAAGTGGATTAGAACTCTTCAAGGAACATTTTTTTTTACGAAATGTTCAAATTAAAATTTTTACGAACTCGAGTCACGACCATCAACCTTTTTACCTAGAAATTGCGTTATCCGCTGGCTTTCTAATCAATTTGAACAGCCAACTTTGTATTTCTCATGTTTCGACTTAATATTTACAATCAGACAATCAGTGCCTACTATTTTCCTGTTCAACAACTTGATTGCATGCTTTTGGTGGTAATTGCCGGTTGCCTCATACGAGTAAAAAACTAAAACCTAATAAAAGAGAGCTCTATTACTTTGAAAATGTCACTCCCTAATCCTCCATATTGCCAATGAGATACTACTTTATATAGGTAAAGCTTAGCATATCACATGCTTTACAAAGAAACTTCTTTTTCTCCTTTCGAAACAAACTTTCACATGTTGCACATAATATGCAAAGTATGAACCATGTGCCGATAGACCCGGCAATCTGACACGTGACACGTGAACACGACACGAAATGATACGAAAATTATGGGTTTGAGTTTTGATTTTTAGTACACGAAATACGAAAGTACACGAACACGAAAACACGAAATGATTTAGTGTCGGTTTTGGATTTTCATTTTGGGTACACGAAAGTACACGAAATATTATATATGTAATTTTTTATTTTTTATATATCCTATATATATATATATATATAACATATATATTTTTTAAACAAATATTTTAACAATTTTAAGAAGTGGGCTCACTATGCAAGCGGCCCAAGTGGAAAGTTAGTACCTGGCTGGCTATGTAACATATATTTGTTGAAATGATTATTTTCTTGATTATCAAAGAAATGATTTTTTTCCTTTCAAACAAAAAAGAAATAATTTTTTTTTCTTGTGTGTATCTTATCAAGTAGGCCCGGCAATCTGACACGTGAACACGACACGAAAGTACACGAACACGAAAACACGAAATGATTTAGTATCGATTTCGGTTTTAATTTTGAGTACACGAAAACACGAGAGTACACGACACGAAACACGACACGACACGATTGCCAGGCCTATGTGCCGAGCACCAAAGGGATACATTTTGTAGTTGAATTAAACTCTTATAAATTGAAGACGTACCTAAATTTAACCGAATTATTGAACAAACTGTTTAGTCATGCATGGTGTGTTCGTTCCTAAGAATTGAATAGTTTTACTCGTAGACAATGTTTCAAGAAAAAGGTAAAGATGCATAGTCCAAAACAAGATCGGTGATAACGAAAAATCGAAAAGACGGTACATTTCACATGTTTGTACAGTTCCAACTTTGATAAGTGGACATAGCTATTAGCTGTGTGTGTACATCTCTTTTGAAAATGTATTACTCCATGTACATCATCAATCGACAAAAAAATTGATAACTAAAAATGATCATAATTATGGTAAGAAAACATTAATATTGCCCGAAAATATATTCAAGCCGATTTTTGTTTTTACCGATATAATCTTCTCTCCGTTCTTTTTATTTTTTTTTAAATTTTTTTTTTTGACGAAATGCATAGAATTATATTAATGAACCAAACCAATACAATATAAAACAGCGAGACAAACCCCCGACTGTCAATACGACCAGGTTGAAAAACAAATAAATTGTTTTCTGATCGTTTAACATAATGAACTTAAAAGTTCTTGAAACTAAAAACGAATTCAAAGACTTCCCAAGCGATCCAAACTGCGCCAGCATCCCTGGAAGCAGCGGTATCACAATTGACCACATCACATAACATCCATTGATACCCCAGTGTTCAGACACCTCAATTACATAAACTGAGGTTACAGGAATGACACTCCAGCTATCTACATGCCGGATACTAGCTATAGATATGCCGAACATGGAAACCCGTAAAGGGTGAGCAACACCCCAGCTATCTACATGCCGGATACCAGCTATAGACATGCCGAAAGTGAAAACCCCCAAAATATGATGAACAATCTTTGGTTGTGAGTGGTGAGCTTTTGCAATAATCATCACCGTCTCAACTTCGATGCGGATTGTCCAGATCTCCCAAGACATCAGCAAAATCATTCTTAGCAGATCCAACACCGAATAAAACAAAACATACTTAATCAAAAACATTTCAAACACTCCAAAAGGAGAGACAAACAACCACTCTAAATGGAGAGACATATACAATTCGAAAAATCAAAGATCTCGGATTGACACCAAATTTTGATATGATGTTAAGCAGGAGATTTTGAGTCTAAGAAATGTGTTTATTTGATATTTCGAATTCTAAATCAAAACAGATCTTAAAAGAATTCGAATGGGTTTCTCTCCGTTCTTTATTTGTTATTTAATAATTGTTGCGGTGCAACTTAATTTTTATCTGCCTAAATCATATATTTATATAGATTTTGTAAGTTTTATTAAACGTACCAATGATTGTATATGATAATAATGTAAAATGTTATAGATGCACACTTTATGCATTTCGAAGCCTTTTTTTCATTTTCGAATTTGATATTGAATCTGTTTGGCTTAGCTTTTTATAAGTTGGTCTTATTTTCGGGTAAAAATTTCAAATTTTGATAATTTTTTTATATAAATATTTAATGTATGTTTGAAATTCTATAAATTACAAAAAAAGTTTACTTTTTTCAAGAAAAAATTAGAAATTTTTGACTTTATCTTAAAATGAATTTTCTAGTGTGTGCCCAAGGGCACATGTTAAGAATCCGTGCTAGCTTAGTTGTCAAATTTTGATTGGTGGAGATTTCATTAATAGTGATGGGTCCCCCTGCATTCACATAATATTCTCCAATCAAAATTTGACAACTAATCAAGCATAGATTCTTAACATGTACCTTAGACACACACTAGACAAACCCATCTTAAAATAATAAGGTCACTTAGTTGAAGAAAAAAAATTCCTCAATGACCCTCATTGTATTACCGACCGAAGATTAGATCGCTGGGTTCTTAAAAGGAGAATGATTTTGACGTAGACTAGTATCGTACATGAGATGTCTGTCGTTTGCGGATAAAAATATCTTATATAAGTACAAAGCCGAGTACTCCCTCATTCTCAATAGATTGTTAACACTTTTTATTTTAGATGTCCCAATAGTTTATTAACATTTTCTAAAATAGTAAGTTTTAACATTATTATGGGTGAAGTGCCAAAATGACACAATTTAAGAGAAAAAAGCCCAAAATAGCACTTTCTGGAGGGTGTACCCGTGCCTCGCACTTACATAACGCATGTAACATCTGCGTTAGGGGGTAACGCATCTCCTACATGCGTTACTCGTTCATTTTATACACTTCCCAGCAGAAAAAATCATTGAAACGCAAGCCACATATGCGTTACACCATAAACGCATGTGTGGCTTGCGTTATTAATGGTTGATTCAGCTGGCGTTACCTAAAAACACGAGTAACGCATGTACAACATGCGTTACCCCCTAACGCCGATAGTAAATGCGTGATGTGTGTGCTAGTGCGAGGTACACTTTTCAGGGAGTGCCATTTTGGACATCTAACCCAATTTTTGTGTCATTTTGAGCATTTTCTCCAATATTACACTCACTAATTCATTTACTTTAACAATACTTTACACTATTACATCCACTACTTAACTTATTTTAACAATGAAATCACTATTACATCCACTACTTCATTTATTTAAATAATATTACATCCACTATCTTGATTTTCGTGTAAAAAACAAATATTGACATTTCATTGGGACAGAGGGAATATTTTTTAAGGGTTAAATCTCAAAGTGCTCATTGAAGTGAAGGGCTAGTATCAAATTACTCACTCTAGTTATCGGCATCTCATTTGAATCATTAAAGTCATAATAAATATCAAATGGATACCTTTAAAATATACTCGAAAAATAAAAATAATTTTTCATTGATTTCTACACAATTTTCTTGAATGCTTCCATAACCAAACGAAAGGTTAATAATTCTAGTATTTTTGATAATATATTTAGATTTTTAAAAATTCATTTACTATTTATTTTTAATTTTATTGTCATTTTCCTTGTTTTAATTAAAAATAAATAGTAAATAAACTTTTTAAATTCTAAATATATTATCAAAAATACTAGAATTATTAACCTTTCGTTTGGTTATGGAAGCATTCAAGAAAAATGTGTAGAAATCAATGAAAAATTATTTTTATTTTTTCGAGTATATTTTAAAGGTATCCATTTGATATTTATTATGACTTTAATTATTCAAATGAGATGCCGATAACTAAAGTGAGCAATTTGATACTAGCCCTCCACTTCAGTGAGCAATTTGAGATTTAACCCTATTTTTTAATGAATTATTTGTATATTTATCCCAGGTTAACTTGTCATGAAGTTTAGCACGCCAAGCTAGAATTTTGAACCATTCTAGACTTTGCAGTACTACTCATTATTATAGATTTAGATTTAATTGCACTTTACTTAGGCAAAAATTCACTTTGATGCCTACTATTCAAACAATTGCAATTTGCATCCTGATTGTTTCAATCTGACTACAGTTTGCACCCCTTTAACGATTTAAGCTAATTTTGACCGTGACCGTTAGTCAAAATGAGGGTATTTTGGTCATTATACTCTACAATAATTTTTAAAATTAAATTATTTCAATTACTTATATATTTTTTATATTTTTAGATTTACCAACATTTTATATACAATTCACAGATTTTTTAAAATATAATTTATAATTCTTAATTTTTTAAATATTTACATTACTAAATTCTCGTAAAATATTATTTAAATATAAACTACATTTGTTATAATTTTCAAAATATTATCCATAAAATAAATATCATAAATTTAAGATTTTGTGTATTTTTTTCAATTTTTTGGAAAAAAAAACAATTTTTAAATTTTGTTTCTTACTTTTTTTTTGAAAATAAATTGTTTAATATAATAATTAAAGACTGAAATACCCTTATTTTGACTAATGGTAACGGTCAAAATTATCTTGAAATTGTTAAAGGGGTGCAAACAGTAGCGGGATTGAAACAATCGGAATGCAATTTGCAATTATTTGAATAATAGGTACCAAAATGAATTTTTACCTAAGTACAGGGGTGCAAAGTGCAATTAAGTCATAGATTTAATATAGGTACAAAGAAAAAAGAAGAACCGAAATCATTACGGAGTACTTGAATATCATGTAAATCGGACGTGGACAAAAGATAAAAAACAACATAGTATGAATTTTTAAAAGGAAACAAGTACAAAAATATAATTCTAAAAAGAATATACTCCCTTTATTTCTAAAAATTTTTCTCATTTTTCTTGAATATGTTTGTTAATATACTCCCTTTTAATTGTTAATATCTTTAATTTTGTATTAATTTTAAATATAAAAACTTCACTGTATTAAAATACTCATAAATACGAATCCAACAAGATCACTCATGATTATATTTGGTCTTATAGATTAGACGTAAATTAGTAATTTGTCTCATGTTATGAACAGTCCCGACATATCAAACGAGAGAAGCATTATGAGACAGAGGAAGTAAATAATTTGGCAAATTATTTTTTAGAATATTCACAAAAATATTCAAATTCTTAAAAATATTTTCAAATAAAATTACCTAAAGTTGCAGATGAGATTGCAAATGTTGTATTCGGAATTACAGGTTACAAAGATTGCAACTGTATTTTCAAAAAAAAAAAAAATCTGCAAAATGAGTATTTTTGAAAAAAATCCTTACTCTTTCTGCATCCATCGAAATATGAATAAAATTTAAATTAGATAAATAATATAAAACGAAGAATTTAAAATTACAGTTGCTTCGGTAATCCAGATAAACGTCGCATTTCTTGAAATGTGTAGTCTTCCGTCCCAACCAATTATTTACATTTCTTTTTATATTTTTTGGTACGTATTTTAAGGATAGTTTTATAACTTATTTTTTAAATTTTTTTTGTATAAAAATATATACATTATACTTTTATACAAAAAATGAAAATTTTAAAAATATGTTATGGAACTACCCTTAAAATACACCTTAAAATACGTACCAAAAATATTATTTTGAAACGTAAACAATCACGTGGGACTGAGGTGAGGGAGTATTAATTTGTGAATTCTACTACCAGCTTTCAGTGTGCTGTCCGTCTCATATAGGAGTATTTCTTTTAAGATACATGTGCTTGTCAACTGTACATATTTTACTGTACTGTATACTGCATAACTGCATGTCTGCATTCATCATCATAGTATTTTATTGAAATTCTAAGCACCCTCATTATCAGGGACGGAGGTAAGGGGTGGCGTGTGGGGGCGGCCGTCACCCCAAAACCTCGTGTAATCATGAAATTAGTAGTAAAATTCATAAAAAAAAATTCAAATATTCACATTTTTAATGTTAAATTATTGTAATATTTTGATTTCGCCCCCTCAAATTTATACAAATATAGTGATACAATTTTCGATATTTATCATAATTTTGAATTTTAATGCTTGAATTTAAGTATATTCTTAAATCAAAAATTTATATTAACAATTTTTTATTTTTGTTAACAACAAATCATTTAAATAAATTAATTATTAAGAGGAAAAATAATATTCGCCCCCGCGAGCCGGACTTTCTAGCTCCGTCCCTGCTCATTATAAAAATGTACACACATATGCATGCATCACAGTAAAGCTCTCTGTCTTCTTAACAAAAATTTGGATTCCTCTACTTTCTAATGCATTTCAATATTTTGAAAAAGATATATGCAATTTTTTCAACTTTTTTATTTTAACAAGAATAGGTTTTTTAATTATAAAATTGTAAATAAGTAGTTTAAACAAAATTGAAGGGAAGAATGCATACCTCATCGAATATTTCTCATTTTTTGGTTTTACTCATGTTCACATAATTTATATTTTAACTTTTGATACATGTGCTTGTCAACTGTACATATTTTACTGTACTATTCATCGTCATAGTATTTTATTGAAGGGTCCCGCTCTGGTGCAGATGTTTGCTGACCGTATGCCAATTCCATCGTATCGCGGAAAGTTTCCGCGGTACGTGTACAGTACTGTTTTTGATGTGAAAACAGGGAGGCATTTTCTGCGATACGTGTCCCGTACCGCAAAAAGTTTCCGCAGTACGGTGGGATTTTTTTTTAAACCCCAGCCATTGGATCAACGATCCAACGGCGGGGAAACCGTATGCTCAGTAACAATACTTTGCATACGTATGTACTGGACCATTTGCCTTTATTGAAAAGCCCCGCATTATAATGTACACAGTACACACATATGCAAGCATCAGAGTAAAGCTCTCTGTCTTCTTAACAAAAATTTGGATTCCTCAACTTTGCATTTCAATATTTTGAAAAGGATAAATGTAATTAATTGATTTTCAATTTTTATTTTTGAACAAGAATAGGTTTTTCAATTACAAATTTGTAGAAAAGTAGTTTAAACAAAATTGAAGGGAAGAATGCAATCATACCTAATCGAATATTTCTCATTTTTTGGTTTTTACTCATGTTAATTTACATGTTAATTTACATTTTAACTTTTGATCAGAATTTCATCATACTCAAATTATATAACAGTTCTATTGTTGAAAAATATTTTGCAGGAAGTTAGAAAAAATGAAATATTAACCCCTTTGTTCAAACCATCTTTTAAATTATTTTTGATTCTTTCTCATTTTTTACGAAAAAATATAAATTAAAAAATGAATAAAATAATGGAATTAATAAATATTTAATATATAAAATGAATACAGTAAAATAATAAACGTAAATATTATATTATTATAAAAAAATTTTAAATAGAAAAATTTGATGATTATTTTTATTTTTAATAATTAATTTAATATATATAATGATGTTAATTAGTTTTTATAATAAACTTAACATAAATAAATTATATTGGTTAAAAATTGTTTATAAATGACATCATAATATTACTAATGTATTATCAGGGAATCAATGATATATAACCTTAATTTAAATTTGTTATCAAAGGAATCGAATCTTGGTCAATAGTTTAAATATAAAATATTATTGATCTAACGATTTTTATTTATTTATTAAATATGTAGCAAGTTGAACCAAATTATAGAGATAATGACCAAAATGCCTCATTTTGGGAGGCGATGGCCTGATATACCCGTTTTAAAAATCTTGGGCCTGAGTACCCACGGGACACGCCACTGGCAACGGCGTGCCCCAAGCACATTTTTTTGATAGAATTTTTCTAAGTCCATGGTTGCTCTCCCCCGATCCCCATCGGCGAGTTCGCACCCCCGCCCCTTACCTTCGTTTTGTCAATATCCGATCAATATGAGCACAGAAAAACGATGCTCACGACTTCCTCATCATGTTAAGATATAGTTTTGTTGAAATCATATCCCGTACTTGTGTATTTGATGAAATCGGAAACCAAATCGGAGATTAGGTTAGATTTAGGTTTTTGCAATCCGAGATTGTCCCCCCCCCCACCCCTTTTGGGGTACCCCAAATTATAACCATATCCATTATATCTATTTTAGGCATATTCACCTTCATGTGTTAGTGATGAACTAAGTTCACATCATTAACCACTATATCAGAGATATATTTTGTATCTTTTTAAAATTCATCAACTACATTTCTAACATTTAGTATATTTTATTTAACCTTCATTTTAAAATATAATCAAGATAAAATTATCAACACATCCGTCGCTTGCTAATAATGAAAAATATTATCACAAATTTCATCAAAAATTTAGTATTATAGATGAATTATGTTATCTATGTATTTTATATAATGTAGGTCAATATTATATTTTGACCAATTCTGAAAAGACTAACATATACCTTTATTTATAATCGTTATTTACATTTAGGAGTGTAAATGAATCAAAATGTTCGTGAGTTACTCGAACTCGGCTCATAAAATATTTGAATTTCGTTCAATAGTTTTCAAGTCGAACTCGAGCTTAAATACTTTACCGAGTCGAGTTCGAACTTTAAATTACTCGGCTCGTAAGGTTCACGAGCCTAATCGAGCTTTTATCATTTTGACTTTTTATATATTTCTTATATATATTTGAGAAAAAAGCAATTTGGTTGGCTATCTTTTTTGTTTTTGGCACTTGGATGGCTGACAATACTTTTTGACATTTTGTCTGACCGTAATAAAAATTTTAAGCACGGCTTCCGTCAAAACGATAATAACCCGTCAAAACGTCAGGGGTAAATCTCAATCTATATCTGCTAATTGAAGGAGAGGAATGGGGAGAAGGGAGGAGAAGGGGAGTAATTAAGGGGAAGGGCGGTGCTTTGTGAAGGAAGAGGCAGATGGTTGAGGGGGAAACGGAGGTGAAGAACGGAGGTTACGCGAATTAAAGAGGAGGGAGGCCGGAATTGGGGCTGGGTTGGAGTGATGCAGGGGGAATTTGAGTTGTGGGTTAGTGAAGAAAGCAGAGGGGAAGAGGGGAGAAGAAGGGGCGTGGTGAAGGAGGAAGTGGTGAGATGGCAGCTTATGGGGCTGGGTCGGTGTTCGGAGTAAAATGGGGGGCTGGGTGGAGTGATGGTGGTGAATGTCGAAGGGAATGATGGTCCTAAAAACATATCATCGGGTTTGAAATTTGATCAGAAATCACTCAACCCACTGAGCCATTTTGCTGGAACAAGACAGTACTCTATTCATAGATTGTGGGGGTTGGGTTTCGATCAAGAATTACGCAAGCCATTGAGTCATTTTGTTGGAACAAGAAGGCATTACTCTGTTTCCAGAATTCACAAGTACGTGTACCGGCCTCTAATGAAGTGTTTGAGTTATGTCACTTTTTTCACTGGGAAATTCAAAGCGGCACCTTTTACATATATTACTGTTTATGTGTTCCCCTTCATTGATAAAATATATGGAGAGAGTATTTTGGAGTTGTAAACAAGCATGCAAAAAGGGGTTGAGACTTCCCCGGGATGACCCACAATGTATTCAAGTTGAATCAATCGCTACAAAGATTCTTGAGGCATTATAGAGGGAAACAGGTAGGCGTCAAATGTTGGCTAATCGACAATGGATTAAAGATGATGATGATGGGAATGTTAAACTGGTGAAGACAAGTACAAGCAATTATGACAAGTCCACAAATGTGCATTTGAAGGAGGGAATAGATTGGGAACTCTTTGTGATCGACGATCCTATAGTTCAAGCAGGTGCACAAGATATCGGAACAAATAAGGGGAAGATTGTTTTGTTTACGGGCTTGTTTCCTGTATATAAGACGGACGAAGAGCTAGCAATCATTATTGCACATGAGGTATGTATACTATGCATGTTTGGTCTTGACTTGGTAATTTTTTATTAGTTTTTTTTTTTTTTTTTGACATAAATCGTATTTGCATTAATTAGAAATGATCACTTTCGAGTACAAGATTAATAAAAGGATGAGTGACAGACCACTCTCCATAGCCTGACATAGAATATGTGCAGCATTTGCAAGCAAAAGAACCACACGATTCGCAGACCGAAAATCGAAAACTCCTAGCACTTGATCAATGTGCTTTAGTGATTTAGTCCAAGAAATGACTTTCCGAAGGTTAATGGCTTCAACATCTCGTGATTGCCAATTACCTTCTATCTGACAACAGCTAACTCCATCTTCCTTCCGATCCTGAGCTGCAGCCAACACACCAAACATGATAGCAAAAAACACACCCAAACAAAAACAAAACTCGCCACACAGACGAGACAAACAAAACTCGCACACAGACGAGACGAAGAACACGCCAAAAAGCGAGACGAAGATCCAAAATCAAAGTCCTCGGAATAACACCAAATTTTGATATGATGTTAAGGAGGAGAGTTTGAATCTCAAGGTATTTTTTATTTTTGGAATCGGTCTCAAAACCAAGATAGATCTGAGAAATAAATTCTAAGATTTTTGGTTTTGGTTCGATTTTTATTGAAAGAAAAGGAACAAAAGCAAAGTAGAAGGGATTAGATGATTGGGGGAGGAATGGAGAATGGATGGATGGGGGAAAGAGATGAAGATGGAGAAAAGGGCGGTGGTTATGGTGTTTAAGGGAGGTCGACTCTCATTTTTAATTTTTTTTTTTTTTTATTAGTTCATTATTCATTTACAATTTGATTATCACTGAGTTACTTGTTTTAATTGTCTGAACAGATTGGGCATGTTGTTTCTAGACATTTACAAAGACGTCTTCTTTGGCTTCCATTTAAGAAGATCTACCACCGTGTGACAAATGGCTATGACCCTGAGATGCATTATTATTTAAGGTTGGATACCATAGACAATACCATAGTTTATATGTTATTAGCTGTTCCATATGTTATCATAGAAGAAAAGGTGAGCCCCCTTCCTATATAATGGAGTTCAGTTTCGGTAGTTGAGGAGATCGAGAGATTAAGTTACTTGAAATGTAATGCTGTTGATCATCATCTCGCTGATATAGGATGATAATGTGAGCTTTTTTGGTGTGGATTTAGACTACTGTAATGCTCTCTCTAATCGAGCTTACTGTAAGATTTCTTTGTTAACTTACAGCCTAATATACATGGAAACATGAATTACCACAAATACCCCTACCAATTTCAAGTTTCGGGGTTAAATCCTAACGGTGCTTGACGGAAGTCCCTCGACTGCTTAAAAATTTTATTACAACCAGACAAAATGTCAAAAATTATTGTCAGTCATCCAAGTGCCAAAAAAAAAAATAGCCAGCCAAATTGCCTTTTTCTCTATATATTTCAACACAAATATTTAATATTCTTATTTGAGCCGAACTCGAATCAAATAATTCATATTCATTTTCTTGCCAAAAAAGGGTAAAATTAGTTCGAGTTTTAGAACCGAGTTCGGACGTATCGAACTTTTTATGAACCAATCTTCAAGCTTAAAATATAAAGCTCGATCGAACTCGATTGAACATTTTAGTCGAGGTCAAACTCGGGTCTTACACTGTTTGATTCGATGCAACTTGATCCCACCCTAAATCTCATTTTTTTTCGGGTAAAATACTTTAATTGAATAAAAATAATAATTTTAGGAAAAAATAAAATCTATTACACCATGAGATATGAACTTCATATAAATTAACCGATAGATATTTAGATAATAGTTATGCTAGAAATATTATAAAATAGATCATATACGTATTCAATTAATATGAGTTTAATTCAAACTACAAAAATGCATCCTTTGGTGCTCGGCACATGGTTCATACTTTGCATATTATGTGCAACATGTGAAAGTTTGTTTCGAATGGAGAAAAAAAAAAGTTTCTTTGTAAAGCATGTGATATGCTAAACTTGGGTATATAAAGTACTCCCTCTGTCTCTTAAAACATTTCCTGTTTACTAAATCGGGACTATCAAAATACTCTTCCCCTTTCTATTTTAAGCCATAAACAATAATATTCAATACCCACTACTCTACCCACTACTCCTTAAAAACAATATTCAATACCCACTACTTCACCCACTACTCCTTAAAAACAATATTCAATATCCACTACTCCACCCACTACTCCTTAAAAAATAATATTCAATACCCACTATCCACCCACTATTCTTTAAAAACTATATTCAATACTCATTACTCCACCCACTACTACTTAAAAACAATATTCAATACCCACTACTTCTTAAAAACAATATTCAATACCCACTACTCCATAAAAAAACAATATTCATTACCAATTGTCTTAAAACCCGTGTTTTTAGTCAAACGGGAAAAGAATAAAGAGACGGAGGGAGTAGTATCATTTGGCAATATGGAAGATTAGGGAGTGACAATTTCAAAGCAATAGATAGAGCTCTCATTTATTAGATTTTAGTTTTTTACTCGTACGAGGCAACCGGCAAGTAGAGCCGGTCAAATGGTCGGGTCAGATGTGTCGGGCAGGTTTTGAACCGGACCGATTCGATTTCTGGTGAACTCATGAACGACACGTTGAAGCTGACGGGCCGTGCTCGGCTGGTTATGATATATATTAAACTGATTCGTCGATGGCACACGGTTCATACGGGTTGAACGAGTTGGGCGGTTCATACGGGTTAGACGGGTTGAACGAGTTGATGGGCCAAATAATTTAACGAGTTTGGCGGGTTTGTGTTTGTTTTTGTTTTTCTTTTTCAGTCTAAGTCACCTACCTACTTAGCTACTACTCTAATGCTCTACTAGTCTATTACTGTGCATGTATGAATTCAGATAATCAGACAAATTATCAAAATATATATATATTTTTTGATTTAATTACTTTCTCAAAATATCCTATCCATTTCTTTACAATTTCCTTTTTGGGACGTCCCACCATTTCTTTACATTACTAAAAATAGTAACTTTTAACAATAAAATACATTATTACAATAACTACTTTACTCCACTTTTTCAACACTTTACACTATTACACCCACTACTTCACTTATTTTAACAATAAAATCACTATTACACCCACTACTTTATTTATTTTAACAATATTACACCCACTATCCTTGGTCTCCGTGCCCAGCCCCCAGGTAAAGAACCTGGCGGGACAGAGGGAGTACATATTATTCTACACGGGTTAGGCGAATGCACGGGGCGGGTTTGGCTAGACGGGTTAGGCGGGTTTTTAACGTGCCTTGTCGAGCTTGTTACGGTTCATTATATGACGATTCGTGAACAGCCCGGATCAAATAACGGTTGATGGTTGAGACTCAAGTGTGTAAAAATTTAAATATGAACATTTCGTAAAAAAATGTTCATTGAAGAGTTCCAATCCATTTGTCCCTAATTCAAAGATGAGTCCTGGTTTTTAACAATTAATTGTCAGGATTCATTTACATAATAATCAATTTTCAAATTGTTAAGGATCAAAAATTCAATGGCTAGTTTTAACAAAAAAAATTAAACCATCGATTATAATTTTTCACGGATTGGCTGATTGTACGGTTTAATTTTTCACGGAATGGGTCGATAACTAAAATGAGCTCTGCTAAAAAAATCGCAGATGGGATCTTCTTGTTTATCTCCCCGACAAACACTTCACCCCAATTATTTGTGCCAATTCCGGCAAGCTCTTGATGATTTAGGCGATTCTTATACACATATCAGTTGACATCAATTCATTGTGGTCTACTTGTAGGTAATCATCCATTTCCATTCGTTTATAATCAAATCTTTAAAATTTAGCAAATCCATTTAGGGATAGGATTTATGTGGATGTTTTATGCACCAATTTCAGCGGGATGTTGATGCATTATTAGTGTGTAAAGTAATGTAGATGATATATGTTTAGTTTTAAAATCAATTATGCCCATAAAGTGTGTGGGTTTTTTTAATTAGAAATTTATGTTTCACCGAAAATTATAGAGGATAGGTAATTTTTTCGTGAAAAATTATAGCAAATAGTCCATTCATAAAAAATTATAACAGATAATCTTTTTTTTTTCTAATCCCAATCGTTGAATTCTTAAATTAAAAGTTGAATGTTATGTAAATGATCCCTAACAATGACCAGTAGGGTTGTCAAACGGATTTTCGGATACGGATCTGCCTATATCTGAATCCAAAATATGAAATCATTATCTGAATCCGAATCTGACGAATATTAGAAAATTATATCCGAATAACCGATTTTATAGATTTTTTTAAAAATCCGAATATCTCCGAAAATCCGAATCATTTAAAAAAATTAAAAAATTACAATTTTTTACATTCAAACATAGTAAAATAGAATAAACATAATTTTTTAAACTACAGATATCATGCAACAATCAAAATAAACCCCAACCACTAGAGAATAATTTATTATAAATATTAAATTATACATTATACATTATACATTTTAGAAAATAAATAAATAAATAAATATAAATATATATATATATATATATAAATATATATATATATATATATATAAATTTTTAGATATCAGATATTTCGAATACGGATGTGTCTATATCCGTATCCACTATTTTCGGATAAGAATAATATCTGATTTCTTTCGAATACGAATATTATCCTTTTTTCGGATTCAGTATCGAATTTTTCGGTCGAATATCGGATTTTTTTGACAGTCCTAATGCCCAGGAGTGAGAGAACTAGAGCTGGCCAAACGGGCGGGTTGGCCCGGCTTAACCGCCACCCACCCCGCCAAAAACCCGTCTCAACCCGGCACGCCACGAGCCGGTTCAAACTCGGCACAGATCGTGTGTATTAACGTGTCGTTCACGAGTCCATAACTTGTAAACCGTGACCAACCCGGCACGACACGCTTAACCCGTCCAACCCGTTCAACTCGTAACTCGCCCGGCCCGGCACGTTCAACCCGTTTTTGAAACTCTATAATTTTGATGATCATACAGTAAGCAAGCTGGGTACTTGTTCTGGACTAATACTGTTATGCAGGTTCATTATTTATATCATTACTTTAGCTTATCACAGGGCATCTCAGCTAGCTATCAGAGCATCACAGCTAGCTAGCAGGACATCACAGCAAGCTGACAGCCTGTTCAGTTTATGACCTGTATTTGAAAGGGAAGTTCGATTTATTTAGGGTTCGATATAAGTATGACCTGAATAACTTCTAATCAGTATATTATATTTATTAAAGCCCTCTTCCTTATAAAAATCGTTTTATACAACTTCCACTCATTTAAAGAATCTTTTAATTCTTTAATGTCTTTTTAAAAGCAACCCATGTGATATCCTTTCTATCATGCTCTTATTAATAATGAAACCTTCCATACTTCTTAACTCCACCATCTGTTGTCTTGGAGTAAAAGGTTCAAAAAGAAAACATAGACTCATTATCATAATCATTGTTTTCATCTTTCATCTCTAACGGTTTGCTCTCAAAAATAGATGCTCAAACACTCTCATATCTCTCTCTCCTTACTGAATATATTTCTCTGCATAAGAACCGTTCTGAAAATCTGCAGGTGAACGTTAGTAGTGGGATTCAAGTTGATCAAAGCCTCACGTGAGAAGTTCCTTCAAGACCGTTGCAAAGATTGCTCGAGAATTCAACTCCTACTCTTCACTATAAAGGCCTGCATGTTTCTTGTCCGAAGAGGGCAAGAACCTTCAAGCTATATTCAAGAATATACAACAAACAACTCTGCACCTTCATTGCACATTCAACTAAAGAGCTCAAGCATTATATTCTATATCGAGATATTAGAGTTCATAGTTTTTGAGTTGTAAATCTTCATATCAATTTGTATTGTTCAACTTGTAAAGTTGTAGTTGCTGGATTGTCAAGCTTGTGGAACAAGGGTTTAAGGTGCACTAGGCTAGAGAAGTTTATACTTGGTTTAGTATAGAACTTGGAGAGCTGTGTTCAGGAAACAAGGGGTTCCAGCTAGCTGCAGTCAGTAACTGGGTGATAAGTGAGATATATTATTGTATCTTGTAATTGGATTTCATTGTGATCAATAATATATTCTCTTACCAAGTTGGTAAGGGACTAGGACGTAGACCATAGAAGATTAGGGGTCGAACCTAGCTAAAATTCTTGGTGTTCTTTACTTACTGCAATTTTATCATTCTGCATTGCATATCACAGCTAGCTGTCTATTCATTAATCTGTTACATTTGGTTAACTCAGCTAGCTGCCTATCGTACCTAGCTAACTGCCAGTTAAATTTTATTAGGTCATTGTTAGTCATAACACCTATTCACCCCCCTCTATGTGTGTATTTTCATTTGGTATCAGAGCTTTTGGTATACTAACACTTCTGTAACAGGAAAAATATCGATCAAATGGCTGACAATTATCTCGAAGCAAAATCTGATTATAGAGCACCTCTTCTCACCGGATCGGAGAACTACAGTTGGTGGAAATGCAGAATGGAGACCTATCTATCCAAGAAACCACTGGTTCTAAGAGTTGTGCAAAAAGGAGACTTTGAATTTCTTGATGATAAGAACAAACCAAAGGATGTTGATGATCTCACTCCCGAGGAAGTTATCAAATGTGGTTTTAATGGAGAAGCAAGAAACTCTATCATGAATGCATTAGACCAAGCTGAATGTGACAAAGTATCTTCTCTAAAGACAGCAAAAGAAATGTGGGATGCTTTGGAATCATATCATGAAGGTTCAAAAACTTTACGAAAAGTTAAGCGTAGCAAATTGATGAATGACTTCGGAAATTTCAAGCTAAAAAATGGTGAAACAATCAAGGAAAGCCAAGCAAGATTTCAAGTCACTATTAACACTCTAAAGAGACATGGAAAATCCATTCCTCAAGAAGAAATAAACATGAAAATTCTAAGTGCAGTTCCATTTATCTTTGAAGCAAAAGTCACTGCATTGGAATCATGTCCCACCATTGATTCTATGGATCATTTGGCTGTGTTTGCCGAATTAGAGCAGTTTGAAAGCAAAATCAATAACAGCAAGAAGGAAACTGTCAAAGCTCCTGCTGAAAAATTAAAGAATTTAGCTTTACACTCCAGTGGCAGCAAGCTGTGTTCTGAGTCAGAGTCAGATTCTGATGAAGAAATAGCTCTCTTGTCCAGAAAAATCAAGAAGATGCTGGATATGAGAAACAAGATGAAGAAGGAGAAAAGTAGAGCTTCTGGAACAAAGAAAAATGTCAAAGAGGAAGCATGTTTTGAATGTGGCAAGAAGGGTCACTACAAAAGAGACTGCTACAAGCTGAAAAATAAGCAGAAGCAGCTAGCTGCCTCTAAGGACAAAAAGAAAGCGAAGGCTCTTTTGACATGGAGTGATGATGAAGAATCAGATTCTGAAAATGAATCAAGTGATGAGATGGTGAACTTAGATCTTGTTGGTCTTGATGATGAGGATAATGCTCAAGGAATATTTCAAGATGGCCTTGTAGATAGTGATGTCTCGGATTCAAATGACAACATAGTGAGGTAAATTATTTTTCTGATATAAACTCTCATTCTCCTATATTAGATGAATTAACCATGCAGGATGATAGTAATCTATCTAATGAGGTGTTCGAGGAGTTAAAATATGAGAATAATAAACTCAAGAAGAAGAATACTCAACTTAAGAAGATCATATCCGAATTAATGGATGAAAAGATTCCTGATAGAAATCATGCTCAAAATCTTACTGATCTTAAGGCAGAGATATCCCATCTTGAAGGAATAAACAAAGTGCTTATCAAGAGAAATGATACCCTCATGAAGGAACTCAGCGAGCTGAGATCAGAAATAGATGCTCAAAATGGTTGTTTAGAGGCATTTAGTCCAAGGGAATCATGCTCAATGGAAGTATCTCAACAAGCTGAAAGAATCAAAGAATTGGAAACTGAAATCAAGAATCTCCAGAAAGGAATTGGAAAGTTTGTTCAAGGAGAAGATTCACTCAAGACAATGATGAAATATGCAAAGGTTCCAATTGAAAGAGAAGGAGTTGGATTGGTTTCTACATCACGTCTAGAGTATGATGGCAAGCATGGAATTCCTTATGACTATGCCATGCCATGGAGATTCTGCCATAAATGTGGAAATAAAGGTCATTTGGCAAATCATTGCAAAATTCAGAATGCTAACCCAGCTAGCTGGAACAGACTGTCTTCTCACAGGCAGCTAGCTGACAGAACAGCTGGAACAAGAAATTCAGCCTCTAAAGTGATCCAAATGTGGATCAAGAAATCTGATTTAAATGTTTTATATGTTCTATCAACTAACCATTATGGAACCAAGCAAGTATGGGTACCAAAACGTTGAGTTGGTTCTTTATTTGTTTTGTAGGTATGTCTTGTTGTCAAAGTAAGATCAAATCAATGGATATCGGATAGTGGATGCACAAGGCATATGAGTGGTGATAAATCACAATTCCTTACTCTCAGTAAGAAAAAGGGTGGAAGTGTCACCATTGGTGATAACAAAACGCTCCAGATTTTTGGGAAAGGGAAAATTGGTAATAGTGTCATCTCTATTGATAAAGTACAATATGTTCAAGGTCTTAAATACAATTTGCTTAGTGTAAGTCAGTTGTATGATGATGGACATTCTGTTCGTTTTGGTAAAGAAAAGTGTACTATTAATGTTGGCACTAACAAAGTCCCCCTAGTTGCTAGAAGGGAAGGAAATATATATATTTTGGACTTTGAAATGCAGGATTCATCATGTTATTTAGATGCAGTTGATACAAATCCAGAAATATGGCATAGAAGGCTTGGACATGCTCATATGGACTTACTCAGCAAGCTGTCTTCAAAGAAGCTAGTTAGAGGGCTGCCCAAATTGAAGTATGTCAAGAAGGAAACTTGTTCGGCTTGTCAATTAGGCAAACAAATCAGGACTCCTCATAAATCAAAGAATGTGGTATCAACTTCTAAACCTTTAGAGCTTCTTCACTTAGATTTATTTGGTCCGGAAGCATATAAAAGCATTGGAGGAAAACAATATGCATTCGTTATTGTAGATGATTATTCTAGATATACATGGGTATTGTTTCTTCGTACTAAAGATTGTGCTTTCAGAGAATTTGAGAAGCTAATTAAGTTACTTGAGAACAAGTTTAAGATAAAACTTGTAAGTATAAGGAGTGATCGAGGTGGTGAATTCCAAAAGGACTTCATCCCATATTGTGAAGATAGAGACATTTCTCATGAATTTTCGGCACCAAGAACCCCACAGCAAAATGGGGTTGTGGAAAGAAAGAACAGGTCTTTGCAGGAAACAGCTAGGACTTTACTGCAAGAGAGCAAGCTGCCAAGAAGTTCTGGGCAGAAGCAATCAACACAGCTAGCTACGTTCTTAACAGAGTTCTAATCAGGCCTATTCTCAATAAGACTCCTTATGAACTGCTAAAGAATAAGAAGCCAGACATAGGCTACTTCAAGGTCTTTGGATCCAGGTGTTTTGTACTTAAATCTATTGATAGAGATGGTAAATTTGATGCTAAATATTATGAGGCAATATTTTTAGGTTATTCTTTAACAAGTTGTTCATATAGAGTTTATAATATCTCTAAACATACTGTTGAAGAGTCAATTGATGTTTCGTTTCAAGAGTCTAATGTTGATCTGTCAAGAGATGAGGAAGAAATTGCAGGATCAGATGATGCCAGCAAGCTTCCAAGGTCAAATACAGCAACGCAGCTAGCTGCCAATGAAACAGATTCAGAAAATGCTACAACACAGCTAGCTGAAGAATAAACTGAATCAAAGTCAGCTAATGATATTCAAGCTGAACTCTCTCCTCCAGTAGATGCAACATGTGAAAAAATGTCAAGACTCACCTTAGAAGATCCTAGAAGTCAGAGATCACAAGAAAAG
Source organism: Kitagawia praeruptora (assembly GCA_037693485.1). Lineage (NCBI taxonomy): Eukaryota > Viridiplantae > Streptophyta > Magnoliopsida > Apiales > Apiaceae > Kitagawia > Kitagawia praeruptora. The sequence goes on from CM075351.1 coordinate 52,521,787, forward strand.
ATGCCAATCTATAATGAAGATAAATCCCCTCCACCATCTAAGAAAATTAGAGCCAATGAAGAAGTTATGGCTCATCATCATTTTCCAAAGTCAACGAGGACAGTAAAGAATCATCCCCCAGAATTGATTATTGGTGATAAATCAGAAGGAATCAAGACAAGGAGAAGTCAAGCTAATTATTGTGCTTTTGCCGCCTTCATAGCTCAAGAGGAACCAAAGAATATAAATGAAGCACTAAAAGATGAAAATTGGATTATGGCAATGCAAGAAGAACTTAATCAATTTGAAAGATGTTATGTTTGGGAACTTGTAGAGCCACCTAAAGATGCTTCAATTATTGGTACTAAATGGGTCTTCAAGAACAAAGTTGATGAAGAAGGCACAGTTACTAGGAACAAAGCAAGACTTGTTGCACAAGGATATAATCAACAAGAAGGAATTGATTTTGATGAAACTTATGCCCCGGTTGCAAGGCTAGAGTCAATAAGGATGTTACTATCATTTGCATGCTTCAAGAAGTTCAAGCTACATCAAATGGACGTAAAAAGTGCATTTCTTAATGGCTACTTGAAAGAGGAAGTATATGTCAAGCAACCTCCTGGATTTGAGAGTGATCAATTTCCTAATCATGTTTTTAAATTGAAGAAGGCATTATATGGTCTACGACAAGCTCCTAGATCTTGGTATGAAAGACTAAGTAAGTTTTTGATAAAGAATGGCTTCATTCGAGGTAAAATCGATCCTACTTTGTTTACTAAACTTACTGGTAATGATATTCTAGTTGTGCAAATATATGTGGATGATATTATATTTGGTTCAACTAATGATAATATGTGCAAGTGGTTTTCTAAGTGCATGCATAATGAATTTGACATGAGTATGATGGGTGAGCTCAACTACTTCTTGGGGCTCCAAATCAAGAAAACTCAAGATGGAATATATGTACATCAGACCAAGTACATCAAAAACTTGTTAAAGAAATTTGGTTTTGAGAATATCAAGGCAAAATCTACACCTATGAGTCTAGGCAGCAAGCTGTCTACGGATGAACATGGAAAGGAAGTAGATGTTCGTAAGTATAGAGGTATGATTGGTAGTTTATTATATCTTACAGCCTCTAGACCTGATATTATGTATAGTGTGTGTGTTTGTGCTAGGTTTCAAGCTCAACCTAAAGAGTCTCACTTGAATGCTATTAAAAGAATTTTCAAATATTTAAGTGGAACTACTACTCTTGGATTATTTTATCCCATCACAAATGCATTTGATCTTGTTGGGTATAGTGATGCAGATTTTGCAGGTTGTCAAACTGATCGAAAGAGTACAAGTGGGGTTTGTGCATTTCTAGGACAAAGTTTAGTATCTTGGCAAAGCAAGAAGCAAACTTCTGTTGCATTATCCACAGCTGAAGGGGAGTACTTAGCAGCGGGAAGTTGTTGTTCTCAAATGCTTTGGATGATTCAAACACTCCGAGATTTTGGAATTAAATGTGGCAAGGTCCCCATTTATTGTGACAATACAAGCACTATCAACATATCAAAGAATCCAGTTAATCACTCAAGAACAAAGCATATCGATGTTCGACATCACTTCTTGAGAGACAATGTTGCAAAGGGAAAAATTGAGCTGATCTTTGTAAGTACAGAGTACCAGCTAGCTGACATCTTCACAAAGCCACTAGCCGAGGAGTGTTTCACTGTGCTGCGTCATGAGTTAGGCATGTGTAATGTCTAGCCAGCTAGCTGCCATGGAAGTATGAGAATTTTTATGTCTAGCAAGCTAGCTGCTATGGAAGATTCAGAATTTTTATGTCTTGCCAGCCAGCTGTCATGGAAATTCGATACATTTATATGATAGTATTTCTCAGTCATGCCTTAATATGTGTTAAATGTTTATTATTCCAAAGAGCTGAATTATTTCTCATTCTTATTTTAATTAAGTGCTAATTGTGCAAATTGTTTATCTATGCCATGAAATATTTTATGTGATATTATATCAATATTCGATTATTTTCTTGCTTGTCTATATCCAATTAGGCGAATGTATTGTCAAAATGTGGAATTTTATTTTTGGTATAATCATTTTTGGTTGTATCAGTTCTATTCCAAAAATTGGATTTTCCCCTTAATTAATAAAAGAGGGTCTCTTAGCATTCCTCACTCTTTTTATCATATATCCTCCCCAAATTAATATTAGGGTTTTCCTTGCCGCAATCTCTTGATACACATACTCTCTATCTCATACTCCAATCTTCATATGTTATCAATCGGACAATGGGGAAAACTCGAGCTTCCAACAAGAAAATGCCAGTCAATGTCTCCAAAACTCCAAAGGGCAAGAACAAAAGACTTTTAGATGAGGATGATGACATCGAGATCACTCGAGTTCAAGTAGACAGTGGGGATGAAATGTCGGAGGTCCAGAAATCAGTGCAACGTGAAGGTGTGTCCGCTAAAAGAACCAAGTATGGGATTTCGTTCACTAATGAGGAGTTGGAAGCGCGTTTCAAGCACCTTGACTTGGCCAATCGATGTATTATCTTCGGTCGTCCAACTGCATGTAACTCTTATGCTAGATGCGGTGCTATTAGTTGTTTTACTAAGTTAGGGTTTGACTCATTAATCAACGATTTACCCCGAGAATGCTATCCCTCATATGTCTATGAGTTTTATGCCAACTTAACCGTAGAACAACCGGGTCTTTTTGTGTCATATGTTCGTGGTCAAAGAATCCCTTTGAATGTTCCTGTGCTTAGCTCTATTCTCAACATTGAACAACCCTCTTCTGTGTCAATTGGTACTAAAAAGGGCCCCACTGAAATAAATAATTTTACCGAATTGGACCAATTGAAAGTTATTCGTGGAATGGATGATTTAATGGAGTATATCCCCCCCACAACTACCTCTGTCACTCCCTTGGCTCATGTTTTGTTCAAAATGTGCATTGATAATGTTAACCCCCGTACTGGCACTCGTTCTAATTTTTCTGGACAAGATGTATCTATTGTGGCTATGCTGTTATCTGAGAAGCCCTTTAATCTGGCTGGTTTCATATTGAAAAATATGATGGATGTGTTCGAAACAAACACTGCTCCACTGCCTTATGGTTGTATGTTGACAAGGGTGTTTAAATGGTATGGAATTAATCTCAAGGATGAAGACTGTGAGTTAGCTAAAGAGTTTTTGGATGATAAAAGCTTATTGCAATCCCATCTCAAGCTTAACTCTGATGATAAGGTCATTCGAATGGATCCTCCACCTGTTACTCCCCGTACTCCTCCATCTTCTATCTTGGGAAGTGCTAATATGGTTGATATGGATCACTCTGAAAATTTCAATGAAATTAAGGCAGCTCTCAAGGTGTTAACCGATAAAGTCACTGATATGGCTAATGAGATCACATTTCTTCGAGACCTTGTTGCTGGTCCTCGTGCTTCTACCTCTACTCGAACTGGTCCTCACTCTACTACCATTTCTGGTGCACAAGTATTTCCTGACCGTGCAAATGTGGCTGCTGCTGATGTGCTCAAAGCGACTGATCCGACCGTGAATGCTTCTGGTGATTCACAAGTTGATGGTGATAAAGAGAATGATGACAATGTTGAGTCCTAAATTTCCTCTTTTTAATGATTAAGGGGGAGAAACTATTTTAGGAAACTTAACTTGCTTGGTGGTACTACTTGTTTTATTTTGTGGCTATTCGAACTATGGTGACTATGGTTTTATTTGTTTTAAGTTGTTAAATCAGTTTGAAACTTGGTTGTTTGAATGCTTAAACTATGTGCTGGTTTGATTTATGTTTAAGCACATGGTTCTCTTATTATTTTTTATTTGTGTTACCTTGTTTTTAAGATATATTCATTGTCTTAGGTTGTACTAAGTTGCTTTCTAAGTATATGATTGCTAAATTTAGGGGGAGTTTTGTATGTCTCCTAAAATTGGTGTATAATCATCAAAAAAGGGGAGATTGAAACTCTATAATTTTGATGATCATACAGTAAGCAAGCTGGGTACTTGTTCTGGACTAATACTGTTATGCAGGTTCATTATTTATATCATTACTTTAGCTTATCACATGGCATCTCAACTAGCTATCAGAGCATCACAGCTAGCTAGCAGGACATCACAGCAAGCTGGCAGCCTGTTCAGTTTATGACCTGTATTTGAAAGGGAAGTTCGATTTATTTAGGGTTCGATATAAGTATGACCTGAATAACTTCTAATCAGTATATGATATTTATTAAAGCCCTCTTCCTTATAAAAATCGTTTTATACAACTTCCACTCATTTAAAGAATCTTTTAATTCTTTAATGTCTTTTTAAAAGCAACCCATGTGATATCCTTTCTATCATGCTCTTATTAATAATGAAACCTTCCATACTTCTTAACTCCACCATCTGTTGTCTTGGAGTAAAAGGTTCAAAAAGAAAACATAGACTCATTATCATAATCATTGTTTTCATCTTTCATCTCTAACGGTTTGCTCTCAAAAACAGATGCTCAAACACTCTCATATCTCTCTCTCCTAACTGAATATATTTCTCTGCATAAGAACCGTTCTGAAAATCTGCAGGTGAACATTAGTAGTGGGATTCAAGTTGATCAAAGCCTCACGTGAGAAGTTCCTTCAAGACCGTTGCAAAGATTGCTCAAGAATTCAACTCCTACCCTTCACTATAAAGGCCTGCATGTTTCTTGTCCGAAGAGGGCAAGAACCTTCAAGCTATATTCAAGAATATACAACAAACAACTCTGCACCTTCATTGCACATTCAACTAAAGAGCTCAAGCATTATATTCTATATCGAGATATTAGAGTTCATAGTTTTTGAGTTGTAAATCTTCATATCAATTTGTATTGTTCAACTTGTAAAGTTGTAGTTGCTGGATTGTCAAGCTTGTGGAACAAGGGTTTAAGGAGCACTAGGCTAGAGAAGTTTATACTTGGTTTAGTATAGAACTTAGAGAGCTGTGTTCAGGAAACAAGGGGTTCCAGCTAGCTGCAGTCGGTAACTGGTGATAAGGGAGATATATTATTGTATCTTGTAATTGGATTTCATTGTGATCAATAATATATTCTCTTACCAAGTTGGTAAGGGACTAGGACGTAGACCATAGAAGATTAGGGGTCGAACCTAGCTAAAATTCTTGGTGTTCTTTACTTAATGCAATTTTATCATTTTGCATTGCATATCACAGCTAGCTGTCTATTCATTAATCTGTTACATTTGGTTAACTCAGCTAGCTGCCTATCGTACCTAGCTAACTGCCAGTTAAATTTTATTAGGTCATTGTTAGTCATAACACCTATTCACCCCCCTCTAGGTGTGTATTTTCAGTTTTTATTTTAAATTGAAAATTAATAGATTTATATTTTACTAAATTAATTAATTCAATAAATTGATTTATCCAATATAATTATATATACTCATCTCATTTTTTAATATAAATATAAATAAAATAAATTTTCTACACTCATTTACAGCAAAATAATTTTTTTTTACAGTTTTTAGTAAAATTATAAAAAAATTCATGTTTTGGACAAAAAAAAATATAAGATACGATAAAAATTGCAAGTAAAAATTAAAAAAAATTACATTTTATTTGTAATTAGTGTAAATCTTAATTAGTGTGTAGAAATAATGAAATAAAACAAAACAAAAATTAGTGTGTAGAAATAATAAAATAAAATAAAACAAAAATAATTTGCTTATAGAAATGAAAATATAAAAAACAAAAAATCACCAGCCCGCCCGGCACGCGGGATCGGCCGGCCACAGCCCGCCTAGCCTTGTATACGAACACAGTAATGAAAAATTCAATCAATTGATTTGTGAGGCTATATATATGTATTAAGGTCTTGCTCAGGTGAGAACCACCACTTATGATGAGATATGAAATCCAATCCTAGCCACATGTTTTTCATATATAAATTAAATCATTTTCCCATAATTAATATTTAAAATTTTTATTTTTTATTATTCATTTAATTCAGCATCTTCTTCCACCATCATCTTCTTCCCCATTCTGATCACCAACTCCGGTTACCAATTCCGGCCAACCCAGAAAATCACCGTCGGCAAACAGAAAATCACCGTCGATAAACAGAAAATCACTGCACTGTCACCACCTCCGGTCACCACGCCGCCGCCACCATCAACCAAAATCACCGCCTATAAATAGAAAATCACCACACTCCACCACATTCGACCACCGCACTACCGCCACCACTAACAAAAATCACCACCAAATAACGAAAATCACCACCACCAAACCATTACAAACCACCCCATCTCCGCCACCACCTCCGACCACCACCAAAAATCACCATCGAAAGCCCAAAAATCACCGTAAATAACTCAAAAATCACAATGTAACAAACAAAATCCCCAAAAATGTTTAACAAAACAGTGTCTACATATCTTAATTATATACTTCTGATGGAATCTTCGACTTGTTTTCGGCGGAGGCCAGAGTTTATGCTGTGTATGATGAGATAGTCAAGTTCAATTCATCGGAATTTCGAAAAAAATCATTACCAGTGTTAGTACTCATCGGAAATTGGTGTCAGATCTGTGTTCTTCAATGTTAGTGTTAGAGCTCACCGTCGCTAGATTTGGATAGGCACGAGAGGTGTGTGTATGTGTGTATCGTGTGTGTGAGTGGGCGGCGGTGATGGTAGGGTGGGTGGGGAAGGGGGCAGAGGGAGTGTGGAGTCGGTGGAAATGATTTTGGGTTGGGTTGGGTTGGGTTGGGGTGGGGTGGGGTGGGGTGGGGTGGGGTGGGGGGCGGGTGGGGGCGTGTGTTGTGTGAGTGTGTTGCGTGTGTAGATGTGTGGGGGTGTGTGTTGTGTGAGTGTGTATAATGTGTGGATAGGATTTAAAATAGTTTAAATTTTATGGGAATGAGATTAGATCTAAGTTCTCACCAATAATATGAGTTCTCACATGAGCAAAATCCAATGTATTAAATTAAAACAGTAAAGAATAAAATAGATACACAGTCGAAATCACATGGCTCAATATGGTGCATTTGTATACTAGATTTATTTCAAAATTAGGTACAAGGCATTAAATATACGCCATTGCGAATGTGGTATACAAGATTTATTTTTTTTGTAAAATAAAATAATTTGATGCGGTTTGTTCCGTCCTCTCACACCATTTGTAAAATAATTTTTTTATTAATAAAATTTATATGAAGTATCGTCCTCTTTTATCAAAAAATTCGTATAAATTGTATTCTATATTGCAAATCTATTTTATTATAGTATAAAAAATAATATATATATATATGGCAAATAATCTGAGAGCAGCAAAAAAAGAAAAACAAAAAATAAGAAAAAACAAAAAAGAAAGTAGTAGACCAGTAAAAACAGAGCTAGCAGAGTAGTTGAAGTTAGAAAAAGAAAAAAAAAACAAGGGAAAATAAATTGGTATGTCATTAAACTTTTACGGTTTTATGGTTCAGGTCATTAAATAAAAGATTCCGTAGTTTGGGTAATTAAACTTTTGAATTTTTTCCGATCAAGTTCTTCCGTCAATTAGATTCTGACGGACGTCAGAATCTTTAAATAGTGTTTCTAGTGTTCTTGAGGATTACCACGATTTGGAGGTGTTATTGGAGTCCAAATTCGAAGCTTGAGTAGTCAAATTGAATCCCACAACATGTAGATTCATCCCCTCATATCACTTTTATCAAAGGGTAATTATCCTGAAAGTTGGTTTTTTTAATTTATATTCGAATTTTCTATGATTTACATATGTTGATCTTTTGAGGTTAATGATAGCCTAGGATGATAGATCTGCTAGTGTAGAGTATGTAGGTTTTTTTTTTAGGATTTTTCATGTACGATTTGTGTTCGCCGGAAATCGGAGCTTCGTCACCATTATTTGATTTTTCCTCCCAGTCAAGGAATTGGTTAGTGATTTGGTTGATTTCAATGAGTTCCTAGAAGTTTAAGCTTCGATTTGATATAAGAAAAAGCAAAGTTTTATTTACAATTTGTGTTGGCCGGAAATTAGAATTTGGCCGGAATTTTTTAGTTGCCGGAGATTCTGACGGACGTTAAGATTCTCATTAATGGAAGGACTTGAACTAAATATTTGAAAAGTTAAAGGACCCGAAATGAGGAATCTATTGTTCAGGGACCTGAACTAAAAAACCAGAATAGTTGAGGGACGTATCAATTTATTTTCCCAAAAAACAAATAGCTGCAACTCGCGTGCCAAACCGTGAGCCCGTACAACCCGTCCAGCTCGTTCAACCGGCTAACTCGCGTGCCGTATACGAATCAAGTATTTCTAAACCATACACAACCCGGCACATACCGTCTTTTCATGCGTGCCATTCACGAATTCGCCGAAAATGGAACCGGCCCGGTTCAAAACCGGCACGGGTCGTCCGACCCGCTCGTTTGGCCACTCGTCCAGGACCCTTCAAATATTGTGTGGTCTACTGAACTATGGATCCTCAAATATCATTAACAGTTTCCAAAGTTCACATTTCTATTTTCAGCTTTTTTTCTCTGCCAAATTATTTCAGCTCATTTTCCTTGGGTGTTATAAATAGACTTGGCCCAGATACCGGTCCAGTCCACTTTCCACAAGGCTAATCCAAAGGTTATGTGGTCCACTTAACAATGGATTCTCAAGTATCAAACAACTATTTCCAAGGTTTACATTTTTGTTTCAGCTCATTTTGTATGTATTTTATTTCTGAAATAATGAATGCAAAAATCAGTGCAAGAAAAATTATCAGCAACAGATTGTCGCTACCAATTTAGCTTTTATAAAAAAAACAATATCAAACAGCTGATCCTCGACCGCAATTGAAATATTAACCATATTTACCCTATAACAATTGAGAACTTAATAAATTTTCTTCCATATATCCCGAAACATATCCCAAATTTATACCCGAATGACATATGTTTTATTTTTATTTGTTGATTCATCGATGGACCCATCTTATTAATGTAAAAATAATCAATAAAACTTTGACAATTCATCATTTGTGAATGGTTTTGGAAACCCTTTCGTAGATTCTAGCATTTCTCATACAATATTTCCCTTTGCATTCTTTCAAAGTTCAGATTACATATCTTCTCAATTTGAACTTAAAGGCCATTTTCCTGTCTAGTTTTCGATTCCTTTCAATAATAATCCTTCTTTTGTGAGGATTGCGAGTGTTTGGTTTGCCCACCCTTTATTTGGGTTTATTTCTCTCCTTGTGAGAGTTTGTTTTTCTCTCCTTGTGAGAGTGTTTGTTTTTCTCTCCTTGTGAGAGTATGTTTGGTTTGTCAGATCTGCTGAAAATGATTTTGCTGATATTTTGGAGGATCTGGAAAGTCCGCATCGAAGCTGGGATGCTGAAGATTATTGCAAGTGCTATCCACTCACAACCAAAGATTGTTCATCATCTTTTGGGGGTTTTCACTTTCGGCATGTCTATAGCTGGTATCCGGCATGTAGATAGCTGTTTCGGCATGTCTATAGCTGGTATCCGGCATGTAGATAGCTGTTTCGGCATGTCTATAGCTGGTATCCGGCATGTAGATAGCTGGGGTGTCGTTCCTCTAACCTTAGTTTATGCAACTGAGGGTTCTGAACACTGTAGTATCAACGGTTCTTACGTGGTGTGGTCAATTGCAATTCCGCTGCTTTCAGGGATGTTGGCGCAATTTGGATCGATTCGGATGTCTTCGAATTCGTTTTTAGTTTCAAGAACTATGAAGTTCAGTTTGTTAAACGATCAGGAAACAATTTATTTGTTTTTCAACCTGGTTGTATCGATAGTCGGGGGTTTGTCCCGCTATTTTTACCTTGATTTGGTTTTGATTCAGTAATATAATTCTATGCATTTCGTCAAAAAAAAAAAAAAAAAAAAAAAACTGGAATGTTAACAACTACTACAAGTGAAAAATTACAGCCGAACAAGCCTAATTAGATTGAATTGCTAAGTAGTGAATTTAAGATTATAAAAATTCTAATAACATGAAGTATAAAAAGTTGACAACTTGATAAATATTTATTAACAACCTACATGTACAAACAATAAACATTAGCACTCATTATCAGTACTGTCTGATAAAGAATGCACTTACACAAAAGAAGAACATTATAGGCCTGGATTATTTATTTACAAACATCTTGTAGGATGAAAAGGAAAGAAAAAAGAGAGTATGTGGGGTGCTATCTTTCAAGCTTTCATATTTTTTTCCTACTATTTCCTTTCTCTTGCTTCAATGTATCTGTCTCCGTCTATCCCAACTTTATAAGATGGAGGGAGGGAGGGAGGGTCTTGTAAATACAAAAGGAAACTTCTCTAAAGCCAGAAAGAATTAGAAATAAAAAAGCTTGCACCAAGTGGAAGATTAAGTTTTCAGTGAATATTTCCTTCAAAAGATTGCAACTGTTGTAAAACGTGATTCATGATTATCATTTTAGTCAAATATGGTTAGCACTTAGTTTCCTATAAATACCTTACATTTGTAAGTGAAATTTTTGTACCAAGCAGCCATAAATTCTATACTGCTTCTCTTATCTCTCTACTCTTTTTCTGACTCTTTTTCTGTAGCCAGTTACTGTTATTATAGCTAGTATATTATAACACGTTATCAGCACGAAGCCCTGCCGGAACTGAGAAGGTATAATTTTATTTTTATACATATATGGCCGGAGCACCGCCTACTATAAAATCTAAATTCATATGGTCGGTTAATCCGCCTAATATACAGGATTTTTTTTACATGGTCGTTTAATCCGCCTACTATACCGGATTTTTATTTACATGGTCAGTTAATCCGCCTACTATACCGAATTTTTATTTACATGGTCGTTTAATCCACCTACGGGAATCTTCCAAAAAAAAAAAGAAACTCTGAACTTAATGGTCTTAAAAGAGAAATGCCCATACCACTATCAAAATGTGCTTTATTATGTTGTTGATTAATTATTAATTATCGTAAAATAACCTTTGTGCACGAACTAACTTATGCAGGATTTTCTACCTAAATATATTTATAAATTTATTTATGTTTAAATCAAAAATTGATTATGTTAACGTAATTTTAATATTTATATTACGTTACCTATTATTCTATGCTACAATTTTTATTATATGATACATGATTAATTGTTCATGTCTTAATATGCCATATTGCTATACCATGTTTTAAATATTTATTTTACGTTCAGAATGGCGAATCTTGCAAAATTAGACTTTGTTGCTTTGGATGTGTCTGGGGATAATTATCTGTCTTGGGTACTCGATGCGGAATTACACCTTAGTGCCAACGGGCTAAAGGATACCATAGAAACAGGAAAAACCCCAACTGTTGAACAAAATGCCAAAGCAATTATTTTCCTTAGGCACCACATTCACGAAAACTTAAAATCTGAATACCTCACAGTTAAAAATCCACTCACCCTTTGGACCAATCTCAAAGACAGATTTGACCACCAAAAACTTGTCCACTTGCCACATGCCCGTTATGACTGGATCAATTTAAGATTAAAAGATTTTAAATCTGTTGCTGAATATAATTCTGCCTTGTTCAAAATAAGCTCAAAGCTAATCTTGTGTGGTGAAAAAATAACTGATGCTGAGATGATTGAAAAGACCCTTTCGACCTTTCACCCCAACACTATGATCTTGGCACAACAATACAGGGAACGCAATTTCCAGAAATATAGTGAGCTGATTTCTCTCCTTCTTGTAGCTGAGAAAAACAATGAGTTGTTGCTTAAAAATCATCAGATATGTCCCACAGGCTCTGCCCAGTTACCTGAAGTACATAACACGTCATTCCGGAAGAATGATCGTGGGAAAGGGCATAGAGGAGGACGAGATTATGGACGAAATCGTGGACGTGGAAATTTTCGTGGTCGATTTAGAAATCATTATAACTCTGGCCACCTGAAGTGGCAGCGTGATGGCTACAACAACTCTAGCCACCAGAAGCGGCAAAATGAGGTGTCAAATAAAAGAAAAGCACCACAAGAAGGAGACACTAGAGATATATGCTTTAGGTGTGGGGCTCATGGGCATTGGACTCGTACTTGTCACACATCCAGACATCTTGTAGATCTTTACGAGTCATCCCAAAAGCAGAATAGGCAAAGGGTGGAAACAAATTTGGCTAGCTTTAATAATGAACCAATCACCAAGACCTCAAATGAACTAGATACTGGCACTAACCTTTATTATGGCCTAGATGAATAGTTTTCATATGTATCTCTTTAAATTTATGTTCCTTATGTATCTGCTTCAATTTCATGTTTTTATATACTTGTTTTATGCTCTTGCTTTAAGTACATGGTTTGCTTTAATAAAATTATTGTTCACTGATATATGTGCACATCATAAAATATGGGAGATTTATGCATTGCTGATTGCGCCACCACTTACACAATTCTACAGAATCAGAAATACTTCTCACAGTTTACTAAAACCAGCTCACTTGTTTGGACGATTTCGGGTACATCAGATATAATAGAGGGTTTTGGGAAAGCCAGTTTTATCCTACCAAACGAGGCACAAATTCACATACATAATGCTCTATGAAAAATGAAACCTACACCAGTTATAATATCACTCAAAGTGGTGTCTGGGGAGGGTAGATGTACGCAGACCATGCCCCTATACAATAGGGAGGCTGTTTCCGAAGGACCCCCGGCCTAGTACAGAATTACAAATACAGAAAGGAAACCTAATACAAACTAGAAAACTCACGTACACACAGAGTCGAACCCCTGACCTCCTTCAAAGGAGGCCAATGACTCAACCACTGTACCAACATGTTGTTGGCATACATAATGCTCTATATTCTAGTAAATCCACTAGAAATCTTTTAAGTTTTAAAGACATTCGCCTTAATGGTTTTCACGTAGAAACTACTAGTGAGAATGAAAAAGAATGTCTCCTTATCACTTCAACCTTTTCAGGTTAAAAGAAAACCTTAGAAAAATTACAGTCAATATCTTCTGGATTATATGCTACCCAAATTAGAGTCATTGAGTCTCATAGTATCACCATTCCGAAAATCATAGATCCAAAATCATTCACCCTTTGGCATGAAAGGACTTGGTCATCCAGGAGTATCTATGATGCGTCGTATTATAGAAAATTCCGTTGGACATCCCCTTAAAGATCAAAAGGTCATACCACACAATGAACTTCCTTGTTCAGCATGTTCTTTAGGAAAAATAATTGTTCGACCATCTCCAGTAAAACTTCAAAACAAGTCTCCAAATTTCTTAGAAAGAATCCAAGGTGACATTTGTGGTCCTATTCATCCGTCATCCGGTCCATTCAGATATTTCATGGTTCTAATTGATGCCTCAACTAGATGGTCACATGTCTGTCTACTCTCTACACGAAATACAGCCTTTGCAAAACTTCTTGCTCAAATAATCAAATTGCGAGCCCAATTTCCTGACCATCCCATTAAATCGATTCGACTTGATAATGCTGCTAAATTTACATCTGCAACTTTTAATGATTACTAGCTTATAACCCGTGCAACGCACGACTCCTTTTTAATATCTACAATTATATTAGTTTTATGAAATTTTATAAGTTATTAATTTACATATCAAATTGGTGTTTAAAAATTGATATATATAAGATTTTACTATTCGATTTAATATTTGTACTCTATCTTGAATTTTAAAATTTGATTTGGACGTTTACAGCCCACATGAAATTAATAAAATAATCTTTAAATTAATGATGGCTTAAAATAATTAAATCTACACAGAAATAAAAATAGAAGAAATTGACGATTTTTTAAGTTGAAAATTCTATTTGATTTATGAATTCTACTTATAATTCATTTTGATTATCAAAATATCCTTATATTTATTTAAAGATAGTTCTACTCACAATCAAATACAATTTTAATAATAAGTGTAATTATTTAAAGACGTCGCTTGTTTTGTTCAATTCTTTGATTTTCATTTGTAGATCTTTATAGACATCTTTTTTTAATCCAGGGTAATGATACGACTCTGGAATTTGTTATATGATACATGTACCGACTATACAGAAATAAATTCGTGTACACGTTGTATATATAGATTTTTGATAGAATAATGTAATTATAATTGTATTAGGATTTTTTTTCCAATTCATTGTAGACATTTTTTCAATTCATAATTCATTTAGGATTTTTTTTACATCCTTTATAAAGCGGGGGCATATAAAAAAGATAGCAAGGGACATGACACCAGTGGTGAAAATGTCAAAAAGGTTATTGTAGTGATTCGTAAATTTGTTGAGAAGTAGTTAAAAATTTAGACTGGGCTGAAGGTTCGCAAAGAGGTAGTTGCTGCAGTGTTTAATTAACCTCATGATACGGAAGATTAGGTCACTGATTTGGTGTGCACAATATTCAGTTTTAAAAACCTTTTAAATGGTTCACCCGAATTGTAATTTCACCTATATAAGTTTCATAAATTGAATTACATTTGAATTGTCTATTGTGGGGTTCTGATGTAATCAAATAAGCAATTTTGTAAACCAAGTGGTCTTGAAAAAATCAAGATTTAAATTCTTATGAAGATTTAAATCAAGATTTTATTTTGAAGATTTAAATTATTATCAAGATTTAAATTGTCCACCGACAAACTTGGTGCGCTTTGAAGATGCAGCAAAACTCTCCGATTAGGAACCGTGCCATAAGTGCGCAGAGGTCAGGTTGGATATGCGAGTATTATTCAGCAGACCCCATTTCCTTATGGACCCTGAAACTTGAATGTCTGTCCCCCGATTGAGCTATATTGCGGGTAAATTAGCACTGATCCAATGATTAATGATGAATTAAATTTGCACTTAATTAATAATAGAATGTAATTAATATTTAATAAAATTTAATTATTACGAAGAAAGGGTATTATAGTAAATTAACAAAGTGAAAATTATAAATAAATATATAAGGATATAATTTATAATCCAACGGATGACTTTTAATCCAATTTTTTAATCCAACGGATAATATGCTTTTGATAGTACAGCGACGACGACCAAAAAATTGGATAAGATCTCCCTTATGCTTATTATATATAAGGTATTAAGAGCCCGTTTGGGAAATCTTAACATAAGTTACTTTTAACTTAAATGTGATAAGTGATATATAAGTGATAAGTAAATATTATCTTATAAGTTAATAGAGTGTTTGGTAAATCAGAAATTATAAGTAGTAGAGTGTTTGGTAAATCAGAACTTATAAGTTAACTTTTTTAAATATTTTCAAAATTTTTGTTTTTTAATATATATAAGTGGATATCAATGGATAGATCTCGATGAGTAGAGAAATTTGATATATACATATCAATTTTTTAATGAACGGATCAAAAGATATATTATTTTGAAGATTTGAAAGATATTATATATTGCGTATATCGAGAAATAAGAATAAGTTGAAAGTTGAAAGTTAGGATTTCTTAACATTCAACTTATCCCATATAAGTACAGAAAATGGACATATACTTATTTTGCCAAACGGTCTTCAAAAACAGGAAATGAGCTTTCCTCATATAAATACACTTATATGAAATGCCAAACACGCACTAATTGTATGTCAATAGGAATTTCAGTCGAACACTCTGTAGCTCACGTACATACACAAAATGGCTTAGCAGAATCCCTAATTAAAAGGCTTCAACTTATCGCACGTCCTTTACTTTTGAGAGCCAAATTATCTACATCCGTTTGGGGCCACGCAATACTCCATGCTGCAAATATAATTTGGATAAGACCATCTGCTTACCACAAACAATCCCCTCAACAGTTAGTTCTTGGTCAAGTTCCTGATATTTCTCACTTTAAGATTTTTGGCTGTGCTGTATATGTTCCCATTGCACTCCCACAAAGATCTAAAATGGGTCCACAAAGAAGAGTAGGCATATATGTTGGTTTTGACTCACCATCTATCATAAGATATCTTGAACCGTTAACCGGTGATGTGTTTACTGCTCGTTATGCTGATTGTCATTTTGAGGAGTCTGTGTTTCCTCCATTAGGGGGAGATAATGTTTTACATAAATTAAATTCTGAACTATCATGGAATGCATCAGGATTAAATGCTATTGATCCACGTACTAAACAATGTGAATATGAGGTTTTAAGAATCATTCATATGCAAAATATTGCTAATCAAATGCCGGATGCTTTTTAATGATTCCAGACTTATTATAAAATCGCATATACCTGCCGTTAATGCTCCGGCCAGGGTTGAAATCCCTATTCATAAATCAATTCCTGAAGAATTGGTTGGTGATTCAAAACCACGCCAGAAGCGTGGTAGACCAATTGGTGCAAAAGATGTTATACCACGAAAACGGAAATTGAATGGATCTGCCCCTGAAATGGAAAATGTTCCTGAAGTAACTACATCAAATACCCCAGAAGTGGTATCACCTCCTGAAGAGGTTCAATCCCCTGAAGTGGCCGTGACAAAACCACCCGAAGTGGTATTACCTCTAGAAGAGGATATTGTCTCTGAAGTGTCACATGCTTCTATAGAAGCAAAGGTACCTGAAAATTGTGAGATCTCAATGAGTTATGTACATAATGGAAAATTACTGGATCGTGGGAGTACCGAGGTTGATGATATATATGCTTTTTCCGTGGCATGTGATATTATTATGAACTCCGATCCTGAACCACAAAGTGTGGTAGAATGTTGACAAAGAGATGATTGGCCAAAATGGAAAATTGCAATCTAGGAAGAATTGCAATCCTTGCGCAAGAGAAGTGTTTTTGGACCTGCAGTCCAAACACCAGCCGGTATAATCCCCGTCGGGAATAGATGGGTGTTTGTACGAAAACGAAATGAGAGAAATGAAATTGTAAGATATAAGGCCCGGCTGGTAGCCCAGGGATTCTCTCAAAGGCCTGGTTTTGATTACCAGGAAACTTACTCTCCTGTAATGGATGGAGTTACTTTTCGTTTTCTGATGAGTATGGCTTGTATGGAAAGATTGGAAACACGTCTCATGGATGTTGTGACAGCCTCCCTTTATGGATCACTTGATAGTGATATTTATATGAAAATCCCTAAAGGATTAAAATTGGAGGAAACTAAGCCTCGACATTTATACTCAGTTAAATTGCAACGATCATTATATGGTTTGAAACAATCTGGTCGTATGTGGTACACCAGGCTTAGTGAATATTTATTGAATGATGGGTATATAAATAATCAAGTGTGTCCATGTGTGTTTATCAAAAGGTCACAATCTGGTTTTGTTATTATTGCAGTATATGTGAATGATTTGAATATTGTAGGTACTTTTGAAGATATTAATAACACTGCTAACTATTTGAAAAATGAGTTTGAAATGAAAGATCTTGGAAAGACAAGATTTTGTTTAGGTATAGAGGTGGAACACTTATCTTCAGGCATATTTATTCATCAGTCAACCTACACAGAAAAAGTTCTTGATCAGTTCTACATGGACAAAGCTCATCCACTAACTACACCAATGGTTGTTCGGTCACTAGAAGTTGAGAAGGATCCTTTCCGTCTTAGAAAAGAAGATGAAGATGCACTTGGACCTGAAGTTCCATATCTTAGTGCAATTGGAGCTCTTATGTATCTTGCAAATAACACACGACCCGATATTGCATTTGCTGTGAACCTGTTGGCGAGATTCAGTTCTGATCCAACTAAAAGGCATTGGGATGGGATCAAACATATATTCAGATATCTTCGTGGAACAATTGATCTTGGACTATTCTTTCCAAACAATTCAAAATCGCAGCTGATTGGATATGCGGATGCTGGGTACATGTCAGATCCTCATTTTGGGCGATCACAAACTGGTTATTTATTTGCATATTGTGGCACTGCTATTTCTTGGAAATCTACAAAACAGACTATGGCGGCAACTTCATCTAACCATGCAGAGTTACTTGCAATTCATGAAGCAAGCAGAGAATGTTTTTGGTTACGATCTATCATTCAACATATTCGAGAATCATGTGGCTTATCAAGTATTTCAGATAGTCCTACTGTTATGTTCGAAGATAACTCAGCTTGTATTAAACAACTCAAGGAAGGCTATATCAAAGGAGATCGAACGAAACACATCCTGCCAAAATTCTTTTACACTCATGAACTACAAAAGAATGGTGAAATTGATGTACAATAAATTCGATCATTTGACAACCTTGCAGACTTATTCACAAAATCATTACCGAATTCAACATTCGGGAAACTATGACATAACATTGGAATGCGTCGACTCAAGGATATGTTGCAACTTGCAACAAAACTTGAGTGAGTGATTGATTTCTTCCAAGGGGAGATTGTACTCTTTTTCCTTCATCAAAGTTTTTATCCCACTGGGTTTTTCTTTGATAAGGTTTTAACGAGGCAGTCTATGATCCGTACTAAATGACAATCAAAGGGGAGTGTTGTAAAACATGATTCATGATTATCATTTTAGTCAAATATGGCTAGCACTTAGTTTCCTATAAATACCTTACATTTTTAAGTGAAATTTTTGTACCAAGCAGCCATAAATTCTATACTGCTTCTCTTATCTCTCTACTCTTTTTCTCTAGCCAGTTACTGTTATTATAGCTAGTATATTATAACAGCAACTTTATTTTTCACAATTATCTGCAATGTGTTGAAACAGAGTCCGGATTAGTCATGTTGAAACAGAGTATTAGTGTCACTGTAAAAGGCCTCTGAGTTCACATTTTTCCAAAACAGTATATGTGTA
The DNA here is from genome assembly GCA_037693485.1 of Kitagawia praeruptora. Lineage (NCBI taxonomy): Eukaryota > Viridiplantae > Streptophyta > Magnoliopsida > Apiales > Apiaceae > Kitagawia > Kitagawia praeruptora. Next base: position 52,540,523 of record CM075351.1, read on the forward strand.
TATTTATATGTATTTAAATTGGAAATCTAAAAACATATGTATATAATTTTGATTCTTTAGTTTGGAAAAATTAAAAGGGTAAATGAGGTTTAAAAAAATTAATAATGATTCATTACTGTTTGCAAAATTAAATTTTTTTATATAATTTTGAAATTTAAAATATAAATTTGACCAAATTACATAAATTTTAAAACAAAAACAAATTATATAAATACAATGTTAATTAACATATATATTTATTTGCATTTTTATTTCAATTGAGTGCTAATACCATTTATTCTTTTTAGTAAAACTTGTACACTATTTTTTTCGAAAAGCTGTACACTCACTACTATATATATTTAGTTTAAAATTCGTATGATGCATGGGTTCTGTTTAATATATTATAGTTATTGTTTACATAATTATTTTTATTTTTAATAATTAATTTACTATATATAATGATGTTAATTAATTTTTATAATAATATTAATAAATTATATTGGTTAAAAATTGTTTATAAATGACATCATAATATTACTAATGTATTATCAGGGATACATAACCTAAATTTAAATTTGTTATCAAGGGATTCGAATCTTGGTCAATAGTTTAAATATAAAATATTATTGATCTAATGATTTTCATTTATGTGTTAAATATGTAGCAAGTTGAACCAAATTTAACCATATCCATTATATTTATTATAGGCATATTTACCTTCATGTTATTGATGAACTAAGTTCACATCATTAACCACTATATCAAAGATATATTTTGTATTTTTTTTAAAATTCATCAACTACATTTCTAAGATCTCATTTATCATATTCTATTTAACCTTCATTTTAAAAAATAATCAAGATAAAATTATCAACATAACCGTCGCTTGATAATAATGAAAAATATTATCACAAATTTCATCAAAAATTTAGTTATAGATAAATTATGTTATATATCTATTTTATATAATGTAGGCCAACATGATATTTTGACCAATTCTGAAAAGACTAACATATACCTTTGATTTATAATTGTTATTTACATTTGAGAATGTAAATGAATCAAAATGTTCGTGAGTTGCTCGAACTCGGCTCATAAAATATTTGAATTTCGTTCAATAGTTTTCAAGTCGAACTCGAGCTTAAATACTTTATCGAGTCGAGTTCGAACTTTAAATTACTCTGCTCATAAGGTTCACGAGCCTAATCGAGCTTTTATCGTTTTGACTTTTTATATATTTTTTATATATATTTCAACACAAATATTTAATTTTTTTAATTATTTGAGCCAAACTCGAATCGAATCATTCATATTCATTTGCTTGCCAAAAAAGGATAAAATTAGTTCGAGTTTTAGAACCGAGTTTGAACGTATCGAACTTTTTATGAACCAATCTTCAAGCTTAAAATATAAAGCTCGATCGAACTCAACTGAACATTTCAATCGAGGTCAAACTCGAGTCTTACACTGTTTGACTCGACTCAACTTGATCACACCTCAATTCTCATTTTTTTTGGGTAAAATGTTTTAATTGAATAAAAAAAATAATTTAAGGAAAAAATAAAAGTTATTACACATGAGATATGAACTTCATATAAATTAACTGATAGATATTTAGATAATAATTATACTAGAAATATTATAAAATTGATCATATACATATTCAATTAATATGAGTTTAATTCAAACTACAAAAATGCATCTCTTTGGTGCTCGACACATGGTTCATACTTTGCATATTATATGCAACATGTGAAAGTTTGTTTCGAAAGGAGAAAAAGAAGTTTCTTTGTAAAGCATGTGATATGGGAAGCTTGCCTATATAAAGTAGTACTCCCTCTGTCCCGTATTATCGTTCCCATTTCAATATTTTATATATCGGGATTGTTCATAACATGAGACAAATTACTAATTTATGTCTAATTTATAAGATCAAATATATTCATGAGCGATATTATTGGATTCATATTTATGAGTAATTTAATACAGTGAAGTTTTTATATTTAATACTAATATAAAATTAAAGATATTAACGATCAAAAGTGTGTGTTGACAAACGTGTTCAGTCAAAACAGAAAAAGTATTTAGAGACGGAGGGAGTATCATTTGGCAATATGGAAGATTAAGGAGTGACATTTTCAAAGTAATAGATAGAGCTCTCTTTTATTAGATTTTAGTTTTTTACTCGTACGAGACAACTGGCAAGTAGAGCCGGCCAAATGGTCGGGGCCGGGGGTGCCGGGCTGGTTCGATTTCTGGTGAACTCGTGAACGGCACGCTTAAGTTGACGGGCCATGCAGAGCTGGTTATGATATATATTAAATTGATTCGTCGACGGAACAAAGTTCAACGGGTTGAACGAGTTGGGCGGTTCATAAGATTTAGACGGGCTGAACGAGCTGATGGGCCAAATAATTTAACGAGTTTGGCAGGTTGGTGTTTGTTTTTGTTTTTCTTTTTCAGTCTAATAGCCTGTTTGGCTACTCCTCCTTAATGGAGAAAGCTCCTTTAAGGAGCTTTTACTCTGTTTGTGTAACTTGCTTAAAGCTGAGTTTTAAGTTAAAAAACTCCATTAAGTCATAAGTTCCTTTTAGGTACTTTTGACTTATGACTTATGACTTATCCATTTTTTTTTGTTTCACGACTCTCTTAAAGTTTAAATATTACGAATTTAAAATTTTTTTAAGTCAAATTTCGCTTTAAGTCAAAAATATTAAATCCCTATTTAACTTTAAGTAAAATTACCCAAACAAATTCATTCAACTTAAAGCAAACAACTTTACATTCTCCATTAAGTTAAATATACCTCCATTAAGTCAAAAATAACTTATTTTAAGCAATCCCAAACGGCATCTAAGTCACCTACCTACTAGGCTACTACTATACTAGTCTACAACTGCTGTGCATGTATATGTGTATGTGCCTGGGCGAGCGGTCCGAACGGGTTGGCTCGTGCAATTTTTTTTATTAATTACATGACAAATTATCAAAAATATATTTTTTTAATTTAATTATTTTTTAAAAATATTTACATTTTATTCTACACGGGTTAGGCGAATGCACGGGGCGGGTTGGACTAGACGGGTTAGGCGGGTTTTTAACGTACCGTGCCGAGCTGGTTGCGGTTCACTATATTCATCAACGACCCAGATCAAATAACGGTTTGTGCCGATTTTGAACCGTTTCTGGCTAGCCGGTCCCGTGTGGTCCGAGCCAACCCGCTTGTTTGGCCACTTCTACTGGCAAGTACCACCAAAAGCATGCAATCAAGCTGTTGAACAGGAAAATAGTAGGAACTGGTTGTAAATTTTAAGTCGAAACATGAGAAACACCAAGTTTTTTTTTTTTGCTAAGTTGGGGGTGAGGTTCGAACCCGTGACCTCATTGGATCAACGCTTTGACCCCTACCACTGGGGCAACTCTCACGCTCAGAAACACAAAGTTGGCTGTCAAAATTGATCAGAAAGCTAGCAGATAAGGATAACACGATTTCTTGGTAATAAAAGGTTGATGGTCGAGACTCAAGTGTGTAAAAATTTAAATATGAACATTTCGTAAAAAAAAAATGTTCATTGAAGAGTTCCAATCCATTTGTCCCTAATTTAAAGATGAGTCCTGGTTTTTAACAATTGATTGTCAAGATTCATTTACATAATAATTAATTTTCGAATTGTTAAGGAACAAGAATTCAATGGCTAGTATTAACAAAAAAATTAAATTATCGATTATAATTTTTCACGGATTGGTTGATTGTCCGGTTTAATTTTTCGCGGAATTGGTCAATAACTAAAATGAGCTCCGCTAAAAAAATCGCAGAAGGAATCTTCTTATTTATCTCCCCGACAAACACTTTGATAGGCCCTAAACAGCCAAGGCCCAATAAGAAGCCCAAAAGCATAAGCAAACCATTTCATAAGAATAAGAGCGGCCCAGCCCAGAGCAGTGGACCCCGGGCCCGGGACACCACCACGTGGCGTGGTCCCCACCCCCGGACTAGGGGACCCCCTGACTCGTCACACTCAGCATACGTGGCACTCCCCCTCGGCTGACACTCCTATTGGTGGCGCTGACCAACACTAAAAGACAAAGGAAGATACGTGCCAGATCATGCCCACCACAACGTGGCCACACTCCAGTCAACGGCCAGACCAGACAAAAGCCACGTGCCCTGCATCCCGGGAGTTCAGCGGCTTGTCCCCCAGATCCAACGGTCGGGGGTGAAGGTAACCTACCCCTAAACCCTAGGCCTAGGGCTATAAATACCCCTAGTAAATAGGGTTTAGGGGTTAGCCATTATTACACACCTACACACATTTATTACTTTGTGATACTCTACTTGATTATTACCTTCCAAAGCCAACTCTTACTCTCACGCCGGAGGCACCTCGGGGCCAAACCCCCCCCGGTGTTGTTTTGCAGATACCCCACTACAGCTACACCACTTCCGAGACAGGAGTTGGCGAGGAAGTACCCGATCGAGATTCAGAGTTATCATTGGCGCTAGAAGGAGGGCAAGAACCTCCGAACTCCAGAACCCCGAACCAACAGCCAAACCGAGACAACCCGAACCACCTGAAACCAGAAGCCATGCCTCGCCCGAGCAAGTCCACCCGAGCAAACAGCGCCCCAAGAGAAGAGCCCCTAGTTCCAGTCCCGGAACCCATCCCGCAAAACCAGGTCCCGGTCCAGGAGAGGCTTGGGATCGGTCCGAATGACGCCCGGGTCACAGTCGAGGTGAACCGGTACAAGTATACCGACGTGCCCCTTGATGCTGCCCAGATGGAAAATTTAACCCCGGCGGAACTGGCCGAAGCAATCCGAGCCTACCGAAATCGCCCCCATCCGGAACCCGAACCCGACCAGGGGGAGAACTCCGAGGGATCAGCCAAATCCCACAACTCGCGAGCCTCGGTCTTTGCCCGCCTCGGGAATCAAGACAAAAGAAACGAAAGGGACCACCCAACCCGGAGTAAGGCCAGAGATGAGGAGGCTGACGAGCTAAAACGAATGGAAAGACTCCGGGAAAAAATAAGACAAGAGGAACAAGCTAAATTGGAGCACAGAATCCAAAAAAGGCTCCAGGAAGAGGAGGAAAGAATCAGGAAATCAAAACCAAAAAGAACCCGGAGAGAGGTAAGCCCGGAGATCATCTCGGATGACGAAGAACGTCCTAGCAACCTGGTTCAAATGATCCAGGAGTTACAGAGGAAAGTCAACAACGACTCCGGGTTTGAGATCCAAGACACACTCACCCCCTTTAGCCGCTCTCTTGAAGCCATGCCCCGGCAAAAGAACCTCAAGCACTATAACTTTGACTCCTTTAATGGGTTGGAGGACCCGGAAGAACACCTCAACTACTTCGAGCAAATAGCCCTGATATACTTCTATAACGACCTAACCAAGTGCAGGTTCTTTGCCTCCACACTGAAAGGAGCGGCTCAGAGATGGTTCAGCAGGATCCCTTCCCGGAGCATACACAGCTGGAAGGAGTTCAGAGAAGCTTTCCTCCGGAGATTCCGAGCCAATAAGACCCCGGAATACCACATGTGCCACTTGGAAACAATTAGGCAAAATGACAACGAAACACTCTCAGCTTTCATGAAACGGTTCCAAGAGGCCATAAATCAAGTCACGAATCTGGATGAAAGGGAAGCCTTGAGCATTTTCCGGAAGAACCTGGACCCGGAGCGTAGCGAACGCTACGTGATTGAGTTGGTAAACAAAGAGCCCCAGAGCCTGGCTGCAGCCTATTCTATGGCCGCCAAATTCATCAAAGAAACTGATATTTTACAAGCAATGAGGATGACCCGGCAGGGCACCTCCTCGGGAAGAAGTAAAGATGATCGCTCCAGAAACGACCACCACCCAGACAAGAAGTTTAAGCCCAACAAGCAATACAACTACATCCCCAGTCATCAACTAACGACCCCGGACAAGGACCACTCCTCCCGAGCCAAGTCCGAATCTAAGCCTCCGAGACCAGGGAGACCTGATCCGAGGCCGGAACCAGACTGGACGCCCCTGAACCGGCCCAGAGCTGAAATATTAAAAGAAATCCGGGACAAACCCTTCTTTTATCCTCCCAAACCTCTGGTATCAGCCCCGGAGAACAGGCCCCGTAACAAGCACTGCGACTATCACGCAACTCACGGCCACGAAACAGAAAGTTGTGTCTCTCTCAAGTTCTTCATTGAAGACCAGGTTAAGAAAGGGAACATGGGCCAATACCTAGCTCGGAGAACCACGGAGAGGGGAGAGGGATCCGGGGCCCAGAAAACAAAACATGTGGTGCACGTAGTATTGGGAGGATCCAATTCCCCTCCGGCAAGTCCGAGCTCCGGAGATGAGGTAATGATGATAGACTCGGCCCCAGAACAAATCATATCTTTCAGCAATGCTGATTTCGAAGGAGTGAATCCTGACCACAATGAAGCCCTGGTGGTGACCCTAGACATCGCTGAAAACGAGGTAAAGAGAATCCTTGTTGACAACGGCTCCTCTGTCAACGTATTGTTCAAACACACCATGGATAGAATGCAGCTCGGCAGTGTCAGAATGAATGAATGCAGGGAAGACCCGCTATACGGCTTCGGCCACAACTTGGTTCCCATCCAAGGAACCCTTTACTTGCCTGTTCAGTTCGGCACCGCCCCGAAACAGATAACCCATATGATAAAATTCTACGTAATCAACATTCCTTCCTCCTACAATGTAATCCTCGGGCGCCCGGCTTTGACCAAACTCCGAGCCATAACCTCAACCCCGCACCTTAAATTCAAATTTCCCACGACCTCCGGGGTTGGAGAGGTAAAGGGCGATACCGAAACAGCTAGCCGATGTTATGGCCAAGCCCTAGTAATGGCAGAAACAGACCCGGAGAATAAGCGGAAAGCCTCCTCCTATCAGAAGAACTTGAGCAGAAAGAAACACAGAGCCACAACTTACAAGAACCCCGGAAAGGAGGTACAAAACATCGAAACAACAAATGCCCCGAACCAGGAACCAGGTACATCCGAGGCCCGGGAATACCTAGCCTCAAACTCCCAGGCCCGGGTCCAGAAATCATCCCTGGTGAAAGATCAAGCCAAACTAGAACCCGCTGTGGAAACTGAGACAATCGAGCTCATTCCGGGGAACTCGGAAAGAAAGGTAAAGATTGGAACTGGTCTAGACGCTGCCTTCAGGCAAGAGCTAATCCAACTACTCCGAGAATATGCCGATGTTTTCGCCTGGAGTCCATCTGACATGCCCGGGCTCCGGGAATCCCTTGCCATGCATAGCCTGGATGTTGACCCTAGAAGAAAACCAGTGAAACAGAAAAGAAGGAACTTCGCCCCGGAGAGGCAGAGAGCTATAGACGAGGAGGTGGACAAACTACTTAAAGCAGATATTATCTGCGAGGTCAAGTACCCGGAGTGGCTAGCAAACGTGGTTCTAGTCAAAAAGCCCAGTGGAAAGTGGAGGATGTGTGTTGATTACACAGATTTGAATGAAGCCTGCCCCAAAGACCCATATCCATTACCAAGTATAGACCACCTCATCGACGCCACTGCCGGACATGTGATGCTCAGCTTTATGGACGCTTTCTCCGGGTACAATCAAATCAAGATGAATCCCGCAGACATAGCCAAAACTGCATTCATCACCCACAGAGCCGTCTATGCTTACAAGTTCATGCCCTTTGGACTCCGGAACGCCGGAGCTACGTATCAAAGAGCCATGGTGGAAGTCTTCAAAGACCAAATTGGCCGAAATCTGGAGTCCTATGTCGACGACATCATTGCCAAGTCTAAAACAGTCAAGGAACATGTCCCCGATCTGCGGGAATGTTTTGAAAACCTCAGAAAAAACGAGATGAAGCTAAATCCGGAGAAGTGCACCTTTGGGGTTGCAGCGGGGAAATTTCTAGGCTTCATGATAAGCCAAAGGGGGATTGAAGCTAATCCGGAAAAAATAAGGGCCATCCTGGATATGCAACCACCCCGGACTCAGAAAGACATTCAGAAGCTAGCCGGATCATTGGCAGCCCTAAGAAGATTCATATCAAAGTTGGCCGAAAAGTGCTTACCATTCTTCAACTTGCTCAAAGGGGCCAGCAACAAGAAAGAAATCAATTGGAGCCCGGAATGCCAGCAAGCTCTTGACACTATCAAGGGATATCTATCATCGCCACCCCTCTTAGCAAAACCGGAACCCGGGGAACCCCTACATCTATACCTCTCCGCCGGGCCCCTAGCTGTGGCCGCGGCCCTAGTTCGGGAAGTTGAGGGAAACCAACGGCCGGTGTACTACATTAGCCAAGTCTTGAAAGATGCAGAAACCAGGTACCCCAATCTAGAGAAGTTTGCCTTTGCCTTAGTCACAGCCTCAAGGAAACTCAGACACTATTTCCAAGGAAGAGAAATCAAGGTTATAACAGATCAGCCACTACGAAGGATAATCCATAAACCGGATGCATCAGGAAGATTGATAAATTGGGCAATCGAGCTAAGCCAATTCCACTTGACATTCGTACCCCGGGCAGCCATCAAGGCACAAGCTTTGGCAGATTTCATAGTAGAATGCTCTTTCCCAGAACCACAGCAAGTTATTGCAGCGGCTGAAAACCAGACAAATCAGAACAGAGCCCCGGGGTCATGGACTCTCCATGTTGATGGATCCTCAACAGCCGACAGGTCCGGAGCAGGGCTAATCATGAAGAGCCCGGAAGATTTCCAAATCAAACAGGCCATAACATTCAAGTTCCCAGCAACCAATAACCAAGCCGAATATGAGGCTCTCCTTGCCGGGCTAAGGTTGGCCCGAACTCTGCAAATCAAGAACCTGAATATCTACAGTGACTCGCAAATCGTGGTACGGCAAACAAAAGGCGAATATGTGGCAAAAGATCAAAAGCTAGCCCGATACCAAGCACTTGTCAAGAGCCACTTAGCCACCATTCCAGAGTATCAGATCAACCAAGTCAACAGAGAAGAAAATTCCGAAGCTGATGAGTTATCCAAGCTAGTCCAGAACTCGGCCGAGCTAGGTAGTTCGGTCTACTTCGAAGAATTGGGAGCCCCGGCCATCGACCAAGAAATGATAATGGAGGTAGACAACACCCCGAACTGGATGACCCCTTTCATCCTCTATTTGGAAAAGGGGGAATTGCCCGAAGAGAAGAATGAGGCCAGAAGATTGAAAAACAAGGCTTCCAAATACTTCATAGAAGACAACCAGCTCTATCGCCGAACATTCTCATCCCCAATACTGAAGTGCGTAGGCCCGGAAGAGGCCAATTACTGTTTACAAGAGGTGCATGAAGGGATTTGTGGGGACCACATGTCCGCAAAGGCCCTCGCATATAAAATCATAAGGCAAGGTTACTACTGGCCAACAATACACTCAGATGCAGTGGAATTCGTCAAGAAATGCAGAAACTGCCAACTGTTCAGCAATATACCAAGGCAAAGCCCGGTCCTGCCATCTTCAGTTCTATCACCCATACCCTTTGCTGTGTGGGGCATCGATATAGTGGGGCCGTTCCCCCGGGCCAAGGGCGATCTGAGGTACCTCCTGGTAGCAATCGACTACATGACCAAGTGGGCCGAAGCAAAGGCAATGAGGACCATAAATCAACAAGACTGCATCAAGTTCATGGACAACATACTAATGCGGTTCGGCCTTCCCAGAGTCCTGGTCTCAGACAATGGTCCCCAGTTCGTCGGCTCAGATTTTGAAAATTACTTGAAGGAAAGGGGAATCAAACACAAGAAATCCTCAGTGGCCTATCCCCAGGGAAATGGGCAAGTGGAAGTAACAAACAGAATTCTGCTAAGGGGAATTGAGAAGAGGCTGAAGGAAAGCAAGAACAAATGGCCCGAAGAACTGCCAAATGTGCTGTGGGCATACAGAACTAGCCCGAGGTCCGGAACAGGAGAAACTCCGTTTAAACTAGCTTATGGAACCGAAGCAATGCTGCCAATTGAAGTGGGTTCCCCTTCCCACAGAGCAATCAACTTTGATGAAGATGCAAATGAAGATGGGTTACGAGCTAACCTGGACCTAGTTGATGAGGTCCGGGACAATGCAGTGCAAAGAATGGAGAAGTATAAAGAAAAAACAAGAGAGTACTTCGGCAAGAAGTCAAGAGTCAAAAACTTCCAAATTGGGGACCTAGTACTCCGGGATGTTGAAGCCTCAGACCCCACCAACACAGGAAAGCTCATGCCTAAGTGGGAAGGTCCCTACAGGGTTAAAGAAGTACTCCGCCCCGGAACCTACAAGCTCAGTCACATGGACAACACTGAAGTCCCCAACACCTGGCACGGCCTCAGGCTAAGAAAGTACTACCAGTAAAGAAAATAGCTTCTGCTCATATATGGGCATTGTTTGAAAATTGTACTTGGAAATCATGTAACCGCTTTATTATCAATGAAAAAGAATTCTAGTTCTTACCTGATACTCCAACCTTCAAATTACTTCAAAATACCTACTTGGAAAAGTTTTCATCCTTTCCAAGTAGGCCAAAGCCCGGGGCCTTAGCAACGCTTTGGCCCGGGAAGCCATAGGCATCAAAATACCTACTTGGAAGAGTTTTCATCCTTTCTAAGTAGGCCAAAGCCCGGGGCCTTAGCAACGCTTTGGCCCGGGAAGCCATAGGCATCAAAATACCTACTTGGAAAAGTTTTCATCCTTTCCAAGTAGGCCAAAGCCCGAGGCCTTAGCAACGCTTTGGCCCGGGAAGCCATAGGCATCAAAATACCTACTTGGAAAAGTTTTCATCCTTTCCAAGTAGGCCAAAGCCCGGGACCTTAGCAATGCTTTGGCCCGGGGGCAAAACCACCACTCCCCAATCCGGGATACCCGAATTAAAGAGTGGGGGGCAACACAAATCATAAATACACAACAGTAATTCAAGGTTAAAAGATTCAACAGTAACTGACAAGCGGGCCGGGCTGACCAACAACCCGAAACACCCGATAGTTAAAAGATTCAAAGTTATACAACAAAAGCGTTAAAATATTACAAGGGCACAGCCCGAAATATGGACGCAGCCAGAAAGAAAGTCACGCTTCAGGAGGAGGAGAAGGGGCATCAGGAGCACCAAAAGGTTTGGGCTCGCCTTCACCCCGGGCCAGAGCATCCTCGGCGGCAAGGTACTCATCGATAAAGTTCTCCCAGGTGGCGGTCTCAGGAGCAGTCTTTATCATCTTCTCAGAGATGACCCAGCAACGGTGAATCTTTTTAGACGCCACGGCTGCCAGGTCATCATCATAAGCAGCTGACTCCCGGAATTCGGCAATAATCTGGTCCTCGGGCTTCTTGGCCTTCAGCTCGTCCCGAAGCCTCTTCACTTCATCCCTGTACTCTTTTGCCTTGGCCCTAGCCGAATCCCTTTCCTCAGTAAGGACCTTGGCGTCCTCCTTGAACTTTTTCGACTCATTCTTAAAGGTCTCGCGCAGCTCAAGGAGCTCAGCCCGGGCCTCCTCCGCCTCCTTCTGCATCTCCTTCCTCTTCTCAGTAACAGAGCTCAGCACATCCCGGGCCTCTTTGATAGTCTCCAGCTCCCGAAATGCGGTGGCCGCAGCTCCGGCCATCCTAACCCCGAGCTGCCCAATACAAGAACATATGAGAGAACATATGAGAGAACATATGAGAAAACAATATGAGCAAACAAAGCTAAAAACATGAACATGAAAATAGCCCGGGGAAGAATATACCTGGCCATAAACTGCCATCACATCCTGGAACTGGGAGACGGCCGAGGCCTTGCCCATATCCTCCCACTCCTGTTTGCTAGGAAGATCAGCCAAGAAACCAATAAAGTTCCGCTCTTCCGGAGAAACCGGTGCAGCCTCATGGGGCCCAAAGTTGGCCCTCTTCGAACTCCCGCCAGCTGGAGGATCCCGCACCACCTCACAATCGGAGACCAGGGTCCCAAACTTTTCAGCCTGGACTTCAGGAGCCCTAGGCCTCTTTCTTGGCACCAGACCCTTCTCCTGGCTGCCCTCCGGGACCACCTCCTGCACTTCCGGGTCCCGGGTCTCCGAGCCAGCTTCCTCGTTGGCCCGCGAACCACTAGCCTCCCCGGGGGCTTTAGTGTTATCTCGGACATGGCCAATACCCCGGAGAGCGGCAGCCAGGGACCTTGATGACCTGCTCATCTCCGCAAGCTTCTCAAACTCAGGCTTATAGCCGGGAAGACCTGAAAAGAAACAAAAGAACATTAGTCCGGAGCAAAAGCAGAAACCACAAGACTAAAAGTAAACCCAATCCTGTCCAAACTTACATCCTATCCCGTAAAGATACTTGTGACTCATGAGATCATCCCGGGTCACTTGCCTCCCAAGACCCCGGCAAAAGGCATTAACCCGGTCTAAAGCCGCATCCTGAAGGTCAAAGGTCTCGAAACTCATGGCCAGGGGCTCCTCTTTGAAGGTGGGCATAAATTGGATGTCGACGCCCCGGAGAAACACAAACTCCCCGTTCCAACCCTTTAAAGAAGGCAACGCACCAAGGGGCTTGGAACTCGAAGAAGGATACCCACAAGCCTTGCCCTGAAACCTGAACTCGTACATAGGCACGTTGTTGGAGTGCACCAACCGGAACAAGTGATGGAAGAGCTTGAAAGTGGGTAGCACCCCGGCGGCCTCACAACAACCCAGAAAATAAAAAATCCACTTCACAGCATTAGGGGTGAGTTGGGTTATGGGGATCCCATACTCAAAAAGGCACAGCGACTTAACGAATTGATGGCACCTGGGCCCATAACCCGACCGCAGATGCTCCAGCCATACTCCAACCCAACCGCCCTCCGGCCTGTGGTATATCTTCTCCCCGGGCTTCGGCCACCTCCACTCCACGTCATCATCCAAGTGGAAAGTGGCTCGGAAAATCCCATCCCACTCCACAGGCGCCTCCAAATACTGGGCTCGGAAAGGAGCCACATCCATCCCGGAACCAGGCTTGTCCCCGAACTGCGAGTCCAAGGAGGCCTCATCATATGCTATCATCCTTGCAACGTCCTCGTTTTGGGAGAACTCAACACTAAGGTCTCTAAAGTAAAAGGCCTGTGGGATCCCCGGATCTTTCTTAACAAAATAATACTTGGAGTGGCCCCAGCTGCCATCCGGCTCACTAAGACTATACCCCGGGCCCATGTCTTTGGTCATAATATTCGTAAGAACAGAAAGACGGCTTTTCTTCTTACCCATGATGCACCACTCCAAGTCTATCAAGTCTAAATTGCTATCCGAGGAACTATGGCTACAAGAAGAACTACTGGGTTCGGAGAAGGGAACCAACACTCGATTAGCCATAACACGCCGCCTAACCATACAAGTCTACAACCCCGGGCTACCCAACACAATAAAAGAATAAAAATAATAAGCTACAAAAGGTCGACCTACGGGAGTACTAGAATCCTGGAAATGAAATACTGTAAAATTGACAAGAGTCCGGGTCAAGAGGACTTACAAAGAGTAGAAAGGCCGGACTGGAAAGAGCAAGAAAAATCTGAAGCGACGATAGCCCGGAGCACTGGTCTTCAGAGGAGCAGAGTAACGGTTGCAAATCAAAAAACGCGTAAAGACAAATGAGAGCAGGGTTGCCACTATTTATAGGCAAACCCTGAATCCCAAGCGTCATAAACACGTGGCGGCCCAAAAAATCGGCCCACTAACTCCAAAACCCGGAGATAGTGGATGACAGCTATTATTTCCCACAAAAAAAAAAAAAAAAAAAAAAAAAAAAAAAAAAAAAACAAACAACACAAAAAAGGAGAGAAAGAGAAATGCATATTGCAATATTACATATTCATATACATTTTCGCACATCTACAGAAGACAAAGCCCCGGCGTACATACTTCGGTACACACCCCGGGCTTGGGGGATAGCCAAAGAAACAAAAACTTCAAATCCTAACTAACAGCCCCGGGCGTGCATACTTCAGTACATCCCCCGGAACTGGGGTCAACCAAGGCAAGAGCACTCCTTACTACTCCCCCATCCGGAGAATCCGCATAAGGGAGTGGGGGGCAAATGATAGGCCCTAAACAGCCAAGGCCCAATAAGAAGCCCAAAAGCATAAGCAAACCATTTCATAAGAATAAGAGCGGCCCAGCCCAGAGCAGTGGACCCCGGGCCCGGGACACCACCACGTGGCGTGGTCCCCACCCCCGGACTAGGGGACCCCCTGACTCGTCACACTCAGCATACGTAGCACTCCCCCTCGGCTGACACTCCTATTGGTGGCGCTGACCAACACTAAAAGACAAAGGAAGATACGTGCCAGATCATGCCCACCACAACGTGGCCACACTCCAGTCAACGGCCAGACCAGACAAAAGCCACGTGCCCTGCATCCCGGGAGTTCAGCGGCTTGTCCCCCAGATCCAACGGTCGGGGGTGAAGGTAACCTACCCCTAAACCCTAGGCCTAGGGCTATAAATACCCCTAGTAAATAGGGTTTAGGGGTTAGCCATTATTACACACCTACACACATTTATTACTTTGTGATACTCTACTTGATTATTACCTTCCAAAGCCAACTCTTACTCTCACGCCGGAGGCACCTCGGGGCCAAACCCCCCCCCCCCGGTGTTGTTTTGCAGATACCCCACTACAGCTACACCACTTCCGAGACAGGAGTTGGCGAGGAAGTACCCGATCGAGATTCAGAGTTATCACACTTCATCCCAATTATTTGTGCCAATTCCGGTAAGCTCTTGATGATTCAGGCGATTCTTACACACATATCAGCTGTCATCGATTTATTGTGGTCTATTGGCGGATAATCATCCATTTCCATTCGTTTATAATCAAATATTTGAAATTTAGCAAATCCAGTTTGGGATAGGATTTATGTGCATGTTTTATGCACCAATTCCACCGAGATGTTAATGCATTATTAGTGTGTAAAGTAATGTAGATGATATATTTTTAATTTTGAAAAAATATAATAAATTAATTATGCCCATAAAGTGTTTGTGTTTTTTTTTGTGAGAAAATTTTATTTTAAGGAAAATTATAAAGGATAGGTAATTTTTTCACGAAAAATTATAGCAAACAATCCATTCATAAAAAATTATAACAGATAATCTATTTTTTTCTAATCCTAATCGTTGAATTCTGAAGTCAAACGCTGAATGTTATGTAAATGACCCCTAACAATGACCAGGACCCTTCAAAGATTGTGTGGTCCACTCAACTGTGGATCCTCAAATATCATAAAATAGTTTCCAAAGTTCACATTTCTAATTTCAGCTCTTTATCTCTGCCAAATTATTTCAGCTCATTTTCCTTGGGTGTTATAAATAGACTTGGCCCAGATACCGGTCCAATCCACTTTCCACAAGGCTAATCCAAAGGTTATGTGGTCCACTTAACAATGGATCCTCAAGTATCAGACAATTATTCCAAGGTTTACATTTTTGTTTCAGCTCATTTTGTATGTATTTTATTTTTGAAATAATAAATGCAAAAATCAGTGCAAGAAAAATTATCAGCAACAGATTGTCGCTACCAATTTAGCTTTTATATAAAAAAAAAACAATATCAAGCTGATCCTCGACCGCAATTGAAATATTAACCATATTTACCCTATAACAATTGAGAACTTAACAAATTTTCTTCCATATATCCCGAAACATATCCCAAATTTATACCCGAATGACATATGTTTTATTTTTATTTGTTGATTCATCCATGAACCCATCTTATTAATGTAAAAATAATCAATAATACTTTGACAATTCATCATTTGTGAATGATTTTGGAAACTCTTTCAAAGATTCTAGCATTTCTCATACAATATTTCCCTTTGCATTCTTTCAAAGTTCAGATTACATATCTTCTCAATTTGAACTTAAATTGGAATGTTAACAACTACTGCAAGTGAAAAATTACAGCCGAACAAGCCTAATTAGATTTAATTGCTAAGTAGTGAATTTAAGATTATAAAAATTCTAATAACATGGAGTATAAAAAGTCAACAACTTGATAAATATTTTCCTAAAAAAAAAAAACAACTTGATAAATATTAATTAACAACCTAAATGTACAAACAATAAACAATGGCACTCATTATCAGTACTGTCTGATAGAATGCACTTACACAAAAGAAGAACATTATAGGCCTGGATTATTTATTTACAAACATCTTGTAGGATGAAAAGCAAAGAAAAAAGAGAGTATGTGGGGTGCTATCTTTCAAGCTTTCATCTGTTTTTCCTACTATTTCCTTTCTCTTGCTTCAATGTATCTGTCTCCCTCTATCTCAACTTTATAAGATGGAGGGAGGGTACTCTTCTAAATACAAAAGCAAACTTCTGTAAAGCCAGAAAGAATTAGAAATAAAAGAGCTTGCACCAAGTGGAAGATGAAGTTTTCAGAGAATATTTCCTTCAAAAGATTGCAACTTTATTTTTCACAATTATCTGCAATGTAATCATGTTGTCAGGATTAGTGACAATTATCAGGCACAATAACAATATCGTCAGATCCCGAATCAGCATATTCATGGAAGGTCCCGATGCGTAGACTTCTTTATTTTTCATAAAGAGAGTACCATTAAAATCGAAATTAAGAAGAGTTATAGAAGAGCCATATTTACCTTTGCGGTGACAAAATTTTGCGAAACAAACAATAACCAATGCTACAATAGCTATAATTGCGATTAGAATTGCCAATGTCCTTTGCATGGCATCATCCTTTTTCTTTTCCCTGGAATCTGCGAACATTTATATTTAAGCAATAGCAATAATTAGTAACTATAGTATAAGCTCTTAACACTAAAATTTAAATTGAAATTTAATCTAAATGTAGATCAATCATCTTAGCCATGATGCAGTTTCAGCCGGTAGCGGACACTGGTCATAAACTAAAGTCCTTTTACTTTTTTCTGTACAATTCTCTGTCTCCCATTAGGCTTCCATCTCGATATAGAATAGCATTACCTTAAAAAATACTCCTTTTTTTTTTTATATTAGTCTTTTGACTTTTTTACACACATTTTTAGGTGCATTGATCACATAGTTAAAATTATTATTTTTGAAATTTTCTTTTTTTGAATAAAAATATATAATCAAAATTTTAATTCACAAAAAAAATTAATTGAAAAAAATAATTTTAACTATGCAGTCAAAACACTTAAAAATACGTGCAGAAAAGTCAAGAGACTAACATAAAAAAACAGAGCGAGTAATCATCTTACGGGGTTACCTTGTAATAATTGAAAAGAAAACTAAATTGATTTCTGATGTTTTGTTGATATAAATTATTAAGCTATCAATTCATTTAAAACCGTAAATGCAAAAAAGGTTTTCGAGTGAAGGAAGCTAAGCATGCATAATTGCATATCAAGTACTTTGTGAAACACCTTATATTTTTTGAAGAGTTAAAACGTGTTATCAAAATTTTTGGAGAGTTTGGACAATTTTATTTACATTCAAATTTCTCGAATTTCAGAAGCTAAGCATGCATATCAAGTACTTTGTGAAACACCTTATATTTTTTGGAGAGTTAAAACGTGTTATCAAATTTTTTGGAGAGTTTGGACAATTTTATTTACATTCAAATTTCTCGAATTTCAGAAACAAGCACCCTCTGAGGACCTGCAGTTATCGTTCGGAAAAATTTCTAATTGAAAACTTGTAAAATCTAACAACTTTATGGTTCTCTTTCACCAGTATGTTTCTTGTCTTTCTATCTTTTTTTTAACTTGATAGATGGCACACAGGCACATGTCTTGAGAGAATTTTCCCCTGAAGAAGTAACCGCCAATATATACACAATGGTTGATGTGATTTTGCATCACCTTCAAAAGGAGATCCAGCATCAGCAGGCGCGCCTTGCAGGTTTTGCACTGCTTTATTTAATTCCCTCAATCTTAAAGTTCGTTGGATCTCTTTCGGTACTTCATCACTTGATGTTTCAAACAGATTCTCATCTTTTGTAGGAACTTATGATAAAACAAGATACAGGAACCCAATGCCAATGCCTCAAATGCTGCAACGTCTCCCCCATTGGAATACTTTGCTACTCTTCTATTGGGTATCGTGAATAATGTTATTGGCCAACATATACATTTGAAGGTCAGAAAACATTTTATCGAATTACAGATCCTGGAACATATACCCAGCTTATTCTTGAAACGGCAGTAATAGAGATGCTATCACTTCCTGTATCTACATCCCAGATTGTGTCATCACTGATGACTTTGTATTCCGATCCGGTGTCTCCTCCGCCGTCCCAAGCCTGAAATGCGGTGTTGTTGGTGGTTGGGACTCTGCAAAACAATGCCGGGAGGTGGGTTTGGACCCGCGGCACCTCCGGCGTGAGAATAAGCAATGGCGTAGGAAGAAGTAAGGTAGGAACGAGAGTATCTAATTATGGAGGGTGTGTATATGAGTGTGTGTAAAAGAGAATGTAACCCCCAAACCTTCTTTTCTGGGTCTATTTATAGGCCCATGCAGGATTAGGGTTTAGGGGTTGGTACCTCTAATCATGAGCGTCCAATCCTAGGAGGATAGGACACTTGGGGCGCTTAGATGCTCAACACCTGTCCAGGAGAATGATTGTGGGAAAGTGTGCCAGGCACCTTTTTGAGTGTGATATCCTCATTCTTGGATTATGCCAATTATTGGTAATCATTAGCTGTTATTTTTGATTGGGACCCTTTGATGGTGACGGGAGCCATGAGATGCCACGTGCTCCATTACCCCGTACTGGGGTTGCCTCACGGGTCCGGACCGGTTAGTGGTGGCATTGTTCCGGACTAGGTAACTATCGTGGGCCCGGATGGCAACTCAGGTTGTTTAAACAGAGTATCCTATCAATTGCCCCCCACTCCCCTATGCAGATTTGTCTGGATGGGGGAGTAGTAGTCTAAATATTCATACTCGTTGTTTTGAATATCAGAGAAGAAAAATTCCATATTTCCTGCCTCCCAGGCCTGGATTGTGTGTGGAGCGCAGGATCCGGGGCTGTAGCTCCCGTATGATTGGCTTGGAAGAAAAAATTCCATATTTCTTGCCTCCCAGGCCCGGATTGTGTTTGGAGCACATGATCCAGGGCTGTAAGCTAGTGGATTTGAAACGTTTCTCAGCGTGTTTTTGACATTTCCTTATAATTTCGAATATCCAGGGCTTGTCCATTCTTCTCGTGGGTTGTGCAACCATGATTACTTTTTCTGACGTCCTCTTTTGTTTTAATCAAGGCCCATCTCGGCCGTCCACGTGGCCAAATCTCCTCCGTTCGCTCATTTTAACTCCTCCATAAGTATATTTCAATTGTGCTTCTCCCCCTTTTTCACTTTTACCATATACTTTTCCACTCTTCTCTTCTCTTCAAAATCTCGGTTGCCGATCGGTGGTGAGCGCTTGTCCGCTTCTTCTTCCTCATTTTAAGCATTCTCTTCTCCATATTTCTTCTACTTTCCTTCCTGTGCTTGAACTTTGTGTAAGGTAATTTGATAGTATTTTTGTTCCAACTGTTCACATGCCATTATCTGTGTAACTTCCTTCTATCCATGTCACTGTACTTGTTTGGGTTTTGTGATTGTAGTGGTTGTTTAGCTTTTTAGTTGTTTAGGGCTTTGGGTTTTTGAACTTTCGATTTTGGGGTTGTGGTTTTTGTCTGCGTTATCATAAATTTCCGGGTTTTGAAGTTTCTGGGTTTCGTGTTTTGTTTGTGTATGTATATATGTGTTTCTATTTACGTAGATCTTTGATTCTGGTTTTCGATTTTCTGTGGGTGTTTCTGATATTTGTGTTTTTCTTTTTGTTTTTGTCTTTTGGTTCGGGGGTGTGCTGTTGGTGTTTGATCCGTGGTAGTATAGTATTTTATGGTGTATAAAAAATAATTGGCTAAACGACCCCAATCTTCCTTTATACCTTCCAGCTCTTCCTCGGACCTAGACCTTTCTACAGACCCCGAACCTTGTTCCTCCTCTTCATCTACCATGGCTAAAAGAACTAGGAAACTCCCTAAGACCACCTTGGACGAGCTCCCTTCTCTGCGACTCTCCCCGGGGGAGACCATTAGCACGTCTGAGGGTCGCTGGAGAGACGTCCAATTCTTCTTTGTAGAGAGAGATATTTCCGTTCCAGATG
Organism: Kitagawia praeruptora; assembly: GCA_037693485.1. Lineage (NCBI taxonomy): Eukaryota > Viridiplantae > Streptophyta > Magnoliopsida > Apiales > Apiaceae > Kitagawia > Kitagawia praeruptora. The sequence goes on from CM075351.1 coordinate 52,560,598, forward strand.
AGTTTTACTACAGGAATTTATCCGAAGTGTACAAAACGTCTGTTGGGGTCCTGTCTTTTATGACAAGTGTTCTATGGATGCTGAATTATCACACCTCCCCGGAACTAGCCCCCACATGGCCCCTTTGTTGAAGATTGCCAATACCGATAAGCTAGACGAGTGTTTTAGGTCTTGTTTTCATCTAGACGATAAGGTTGTTTGGAGGTGGCCCGAGCCCCACGAACGAATATACCATAGGCCCGGGGACGGATTGGTAGGAGTTTCTCTGGAGCACCTTAGATCGGGATATAACCCCCACTGTCATCAATTTATCAAGTGTCTCTGTAAATTTCAATACAAAATCCCCTTGTTTCAGCTCACCCCGAACGCCGTCAAGTGGATTATGTGGTTCCTTGGTGGTTGTAACGTCAAAGGATTCCTTCCCACCTTCAAGCTTTTCCATTACATTTTTACTTTGGTCAAGTCTACTTTAGTGCCCTTGTATGAGCTCCGGTTCAATTATCAAAAATGTGGTTTTAAGAAGGGAGGGGTGATGCCTGTTACCATGATGTCCTCCCTCAAGGGTTGGCACGAGGAATGGGCCTTTCTGCAGTTTGAAGATATCGATTACATGCCCTTGTTCTGGGTTGAGGCCTGTCGTAACTTCCAGGAATATGAAATAGAAGGCAATGCCCGGATCAAGGTTCATGACTTCTGTAGGGCTTTAGGAGTTTTAACGACTTGGCACTCCTTCATGGATCATGAAATATTACATTCCTTTGGATGTAAGTAGTGTGTAACCATTTATACCTTGAATTTTTCTTTCCCTTTGTCGATTGTTCTGATTGTTTGGTGCTCTGTCTTCCTTTCAGGTTTACCTCAATACAGCCCTTACTATAAGGAGAGGATGAAGGCACTAGATGCTGAAACAGCGTGCTTGGCCACAGGTATGCAGGGGATAGGTGGTGTTCATAAGGTGAATCAGCGTTCGAAGAAAGGGAAAAAGAAGAGAACAGCTGCCGAAGGGGAGAATTCCAAGATGGACATAAGCGTTGAGCAGTATTCCGAGTCCGGGGCCAATCTTGAAGGTAAATCAACCACCCCGGAGCTTGAAGAGGAACTGTCTTGCGGGCTCGAATGGAGGTCAAAACGGGCTTGGGGGGAGATGTTTCAAAAGTTATCGTCGATCTCTCTGAGGACAAACCTTCTGCAACTCCTACCCCGAGTTATATTCCTTCTGTGCTGGAGGTTGCTAAGACTTTTGGCACTATCTCCGGTCCAAATCAGGCGAGCCGTCCGGGGAAGGAGCCTTTGATTGAGGCCGAAAAATGCAGCCAGTTCATTGCGGACTTGCCCAACAAGGAAGATTGGGCACGCTACCAATCTTTGGGGTTTAACCCCTTGTTTAAGGAGATGATGGGCACTTGGCTGAAGTTAACTTTCTTTACCCTTTTTGGTTTTACCTTTGCCAAAAGTATTCCTTCCTAACTCCCTTGCCTTATTTTTTCAGGTGGGCTCTGAAATGGCCGGGCTGTTTGCAGTGGGTAATCGAGAGCTGGAGACCGTTAAGAAGCCCGGGATGTTGTTTCCGCTTCGGAGAAAAAAGATATGCAAATCTTTGACTTGGACCATGCCAACTACAAGTTGAAGCAACAGGTTGAAGAACTGGAAGGGAAAGCCAAGGAATCGGAGGGGAATCTCATGACCCTCCAAAAAAAGGCTGATGATGCCGAAGCCCGGGCTCAAACCGCTGAGAAGGAACTCAAGGATCTCCGGGCGAAGCTCGCAAGTTACAAAGAACCTGCCGTCATTCTGGATGAGTTCCGTAATTCCAAAGAGTACTTTATGGAGCTGGGAAAGAAGGCCGCCTCAAAAATCTGCCGTGCTTGGGTCGTTTCACACAGGCTGTTGAAAGAGAACCCTTCGGCTGGCTGGGAGGAGTTCCAACCTCTTTTTATTGAGGCGGAGCAGCACTTTATCGCCACAAGGAAGGATCCAGTGCCATATTACTCCGAGGACGGATCGGGTTGAGATGATGACGAGGAAGAGGAAGATGAGGAGGATGTTCAGGACCCTTCTCCACATAAAGAGACTGTCAATCCAGACCCTCATGCCAAAAGCTCTCCTGCCGAAGTCCCTTCTGTAGCTTAACGCCCATTTTCATCTTAATGTCCTTGTTGTACTTTAAACTTTTGTAGTTTGATTTGTTCAGGGATGTTTCGAACCATATGGCTGGTTCGGTCCCACACAGAATGTTATCCTTTCTTTAATGCGTGCTTTTAATCCTCGTTGCCCTGAGCTTTTACTTCGGTTTGCATAAATCAGGTTGGGTTGGCATTGCCCCCAGTTCGGATTGTTTCTGAAAACAATCCGGACTGTGGTGTTCAGCTCAACGCTTTTTCTAAATGTAAGGCTAAAAAACATTGAACAACCTCGCGAACTTATTTCGGATATCGATCATGTTTTCGAAAACCTCTCTTAAGTTCGCAATTCAATAGCCTTGAGTAACCTAGAGACATCTCCTAAAATTTGTCTCCCAGCCCGGATTTGAGATAAAGAACTGAGTCCGGATGGTTAGTAAAATCTCACTTATTCTCTCTTAAGTCCAACATTTAATAATGTTGAGTAACTTATAAAGATTTTGTAAGGTTTGTTCCCCAATCCGGATTTAATCCAAAAGGTGGAGTCCGGATGGTGGTGTGGGCGGAGTTCGTTTTCTCAGTTTTTTGGTGTTTACCTCGGTTTTGTCGAATTCAGTCAGGAACTTGGTGAAAATTGTGGTTTCCACAGTCAAACTCCTTGGTCCTCGCGTAGTCGACCAGCATTAATATTTTATCAGTTTCCCGTGCATTAATAACTGGAAACGTTTGGAGCTCTTCCTTACTCCCTCCCTATAAATACCCGTGATATCACAACTCTTTTTTCATTCTTGTCAAAAACTTTCTCTGTTTCCCTTCTTCCCTTCTTCAGCCATGGATCCAAAAACTCTCGTTTACGACTATGAGAATAACAAAATTATAGTAGATGGGATGGTGTTTGACGGCCCTACCACCATGGCCGAAATTGATGCTGTCCTGAAAAGGATTAGCGATGCTCTAGCTCTGCGTGGGATGGTGGCGGATCAAGCTGGGAGGGGACGCCGCGGGCCTGGCGACGGCGGGGAAGGTGCTGGTGGCCCCGGCGCTACCATAATTAGTCGATACCCTCATGTTGATTATACCCTTGAGCCACGAGACGAGCTTTATTTCTGATAATGTTTCCGTCTTCATCCTTTTTATTCTTGAAGACCCAGCGAGTACAAATTACTGTGACATCTTTTGGAGGTGGTACAAGTTCTCACACATCACAACATTCGAATTGGTTAAGTTCATCTTGCATTGCTATTGACCATTGTTCGTTTTCCACTGCCTTTTGAGCATTTTTGGGCTCGAACTCAGCTACAAAAGCATAGAATGCACAAAAGTTTCTAACCTTGCTTCGAGTAGTGATTCCTTGATTTAAATCTGAAAGAAGATTGTCTAGAGGATGATTCTTCATAACTCTGAATGATTTAGGAAGATTTAATCGACTTATTTCTTCTTCATTTGAATTTTCTGATTGATAAGGAATTTCTGAAGAGTTTCTTTCAGTTCAAGAAGGTTGATTGTCAGATGCTTCAGAAAACTCTGGAAATGATTGAGAGAAAGTAGAATTCCTTTGAGGTGTCTCATGTTCTGTTGAAGAATGAGGCAGTTCCTTTTCAAATTGAGACTGTCCCATTTCATATTGGGACTGTCTCTTTCCGGATTGAGACTGATCCTTTTGAATATGAGAGTCATCATCTGCAGAAGCTTCCCAACTTTTGGCTAGATCAAGATTAGACTCATTGAAACTAATATTAATAGATTCCTCTACTTTATTCTTATCAGGATTATAAACACGATATGCCTTACTCGAAGTGGAATAACCCAAGAATAGACCTTCAGTAGCACGGGGATCAAACTTCCCACGATTTGGCTGAGTATCTAGAATAAAGCATTTAGAACCAAAAACTCGAAAATGGATAATGTTAGGAGTTTTATTCTTATGCAATTCATATAAAGTTTTCAACAAGATAGGACGAATTAACACTCTATTAAGTACATAACAAGAAGTATTTACCGCTTCTGCCCAGAATTTTCGAGGCAACTTACTCTCATGAAGCAAAGTCCTAGCAGTTTCTTGTAGTGTTCTATTCTTGCGTTCAACTACTCCGTCTTGTTGAGGAGTAGGGATGGGCATTTCACCCGCCCCGCCCGACCCCGATCCGATCCCCGTCCCGTTCGGGTCGGGGATTCGGGGAATTTTTCGGCTTCGGGGCGGGGAGCGGGGAATATTTTAAAAAACATTCGGGGATCGGGGCGGGGTCGGGGATTAGGGGATCCCCGCCCCGATCCCCGATCCCCGATTTTTTTTAAATATATATATATATATATATATATATAATTAAATTATTATTAGGATATATATATATATTTATATATATTATTAGCGCTTAAATTTTTTAATTCATTTCACATATTCAAAATTTTAATAGTAAAATGTAATTTAATTATAATAATTTAATTAAATCTTTTACTATAAATAAATATTAATTCAAAATATTTTTTAGAATAGATTACTGATATTAAAATGTATATTAGATATCATAATTTAGCAAATGAATATTACAAAATTTATTACAAAGTGCATAAAATATATTTTTTTAAAAAAAAATCCCCGATTACCCGCGGGGATCCCCGTTCCCCGTTCGGGGCGGGGATCGGGGAGCAAAACATTCCCCGTTCGGGGATCGGGGCGGGTTCGGGGAGCGGGTAGGGGTTCGGGGATCGGGGGCGGGGATCGCACTCCCCGACCCCGAAGTGACCCGACGCCCATCCCTGTTGAGGAGTACGAGGAGCAGAGAATTCATGTGATATGCCTTTGGCCTTGCAATAAGTGACAAAGTCTTTCTCGAATTCTCCACCATGATCACTCCTGATAGTTCTCAGCTTCTTGGAGTACTTAGTTTCAAGGTTAGCAATTAAGTCTTGAAATTCACTAAAAGTTTCATCCTTAGTACGAAGAAACAGTACCCAAGTGAATCGAGAAAAATCATCAACTATAACAAACGCATATTTCTTACCTCCAAGACTTACATACCTTTCAGGCCCAAAAAGGTCGAGATGTAACAACTGTAATGAATCAGTTGTAGAAACCTGATTTTTGGCTTTGAAAGATGTCTTGACTTGTTTTCCTAATTGACAAGCAGAACAAGGCTCTGTCTTTTTATATTTGAGCTTAGGCAGACCTTTGACTAGACCACGAGATGAAATTTTCTTCAAGTGATCCATATGAACATGGCCAAGTCTTCTGTGCCATAACTGTTGCTGTTCTTGAATGGAAGTTAGATAAATTTCTTCATGTTGTTCATCAAAATCTAACGCAAAGATATTTCCTTTTCGGTTGGCTACTAAGGGAACCTCATTAGAGTTAGTACCAATAAAACACATATTTTTATCAAAATTAACACTATGACCAAAATCTGTGAGTTGACTAACACTGATAAGATTGTATTTAAGATCATCAACCAATCTTACATCATAAATAGAGAATTTTCCATTACCTATGGTGCCTTTTCCAATAATTCTTACCATATTGGAATCACCCAAGGTAACTAACCTTCCATCTGACGCAATTAGAGATAGAAATTTCGACTTGTCTCCTGTCATATGACGAGAGCAACCACTGTCTATGATCCACTTATTCTTTGGGACGTGAACCTTTACCTGAAAAACATACATATATATATATATATATATATATTCATGTCTTAGGTACCCACCTTGATTTGGGTCCTGCATTATTAGTATCTATAATATTATATAAATGTCTATCTGTTTTCTTAATCCAAATTTGAGCAGTATTAGAAGAATCATGCATATGATGTGATTTCGCAGTTTGACTCTTAATATGACAAAATTTGGATTTTGCTGAGATATGTCCCCTTTTTCCGCAGTCCTTGCATTTCTCATACGGCATGCTGTACTTCATAGTAGTCCTCTTATTTGTCTTTTGAAATACTGTATTGAAACCCAGTCCTTCTTTTCCCAAAGATGTTTTTTGGACTGCCAGCATTACATCTAATGTGCCTTCACCATGCACGAATTTAGCCAGATCTTTCTTTAGACAGTCAATCTTTTCCTGTAACTCAGTGAACTTTTGTTCTGTTTCTGCCTTTTTGCATTCTGTTTCTCTGGAAGACTCTGTTTTCTGCCTTAGTGTGGCCAAACAAGCATCCTTTCTTTCGATCTCACTTTTCAGTTGTGTATTCTCTTCAGCAAGCTTGTTCAATTTTTCATGAAGCAAATTTTTCTCTTCAACAAATGATTCCTCTTTCATAGAATCATCCATTTCACTTAGCACATTAGAAACAAATGATTTTGGAGGAGTAGAAAATACCTCTTCATTTTCACTGAAGTCTTCATCAAATCCAGCAAAACATAGTTGAGCAACTTCATCATCAGAATCAATTTCTATATCAGATTCGTAATCGCTCCATGTGAGAAATGCTTTACTCTTTTTCTTCTCCTTGTCTTGATCCTTTGACTCAGAAGCTTTCAATTTTGCTTTTAGGTGAAAACAATTCTTTTTGATATGACCCTTCTTTCCACATTCGAAACATACTTCATCGTTACTATTGTTTCTGAATTCCCTTCTGACTCCATAAGATCTTTGAATAGGTCGACTAGCTGCTTTCTTCTTGGATAAGAACTTTTGAAACTTCTTTGTTAAAAGAGCAATCTCCTCATCTGAGTCATCACTAGAGTCTGCAATAGTCTTGAGAGCTAGAGTCTTTTTTCTTGGTACTTCTTCTTCCTCATCATATCTTCTTAACTGGTTCTCAAATTCTTCTAGTTCACTGAAAAGAGTGAGTGTATCCATTTTTGAAATCAAGGAAGAATCCTGTAGAGTTGTCACTTTAGGAGCAAACTTTTTGGGCAGTGATCGAAGAATTTTTCTAATAATTTCTGCCTGAGGAATGTGTCTTTTCAGGAGAGCGATAGAATTCATCAGTGTAAGAAATCGTCCCTGTGCTTCTTTTATGCTTTCATCCTTTTCCAATCTGAAGCTTTCATAGTCACTTAGTAGAAGATCAAGCTTGACCTCACGAACCTTTGAGGTGCCTTCATGACTCACCACAATAGTATCCCAAACTTGTTTAGCCGAGGTGCATGCTGACACTTTTCGAAGTTCAGTAGCACATAGTCCATTCACTACTAAAAAACTGTTAATAGACATCACAGTTTTTAACATCGATTAAAATAAAACTGACGTTAAAAGTCTTTTTAACATCAGTGAAAATAAAACTGATGTCTTTTAAACATTTAGACATCACTTCAGTTATCAACCGATGTCTAAACCTTTCCTTAAAAACATTTAGACATCACTTCATTTGTGAACCGATATCTAAATATTTCCTTAAAAAATTAAACACCCGCCCCCTCTGAAATATTCCCCCCTTAATTTTGTTTTCCCCCTTTAAGTTTCATTTGCCCGCTATTTGTTCCCCCTTCCCCCAAATTTTTGTAATTTCCTCCTCCCCTCAATTCTAATACTACATTCAGACAAATTAAATCAAAATAATTCATTAAACTAAAAACAAAACCCACCTCTCTCTCTCGATAGACCTAACCTCACCTCTCTCTCTCTCTCTCGCTCTCTCGCGACTCTAACCCCCTCCCTCAAGAACCCTAAATCTCGCCTCTCTCTTTCTCTCTCTCCCTCCCTCTCTCTCTATACTCTCATTAATGACCCTTCTCTTTCTCGAAAATCAATCGACCGGAGATTGTTCAATTCGAATCTACAAAACTGTGAACTCAATTCGATTTGTTTAAAGTTCAAATTGATAAGTGGGTAAGCTTGTGTTTGATTTCAATTAGTTCGATTTAATTTTCAATTTGGGATTTTTAAGCTCGAAACCCTAATTTTTTTAATTTGTTCTTAGGTTGAACAATTGGTTTCGCCCCGAAAGCTAGCAGGTAACTACTACGAGCCAATCATGTAATACTAATTAATTATTTACTACTATTGAATGATATTATTCCGTATGAGAACTTGTAGAGGTGAAAGCGGAGAGCTAAGACTGGGGATTAGAAGAGTTGTTGAACCTGAAAATGGGCTTCCTAATCGAGTTGATGGGAACCAGAACTCTAACCACAATATTCTTTCCTCGGTTGCTAATGCAGTATTTGCCAATGGTGTGTTTCATGTTTTCTACAACCCAAGGTACTGTTTATTTCAAATCTCCCCCACCCCTCACCAATTATATTTGATAGTGTTAGTGCCTTAGAGACAATTTAGTTGTACTTCTAGGATAGACTATTTTTTTATTCAGTGATTATGTTATATCGATTATTCTACATTAATTTATTATGTCTTTATTTACTGCGATATAAATATTAGAACAATAAAGGTCCTTGGAATATGTAACATGTATTCTATATCTTTAAGTATGTGACTTAAAAATGAGATTATATGAATAGTGTTTATATTCCTAAATATCCCTAATCGAGCATTATTAATATGGGACAATTATAATGCATAAAGATTAGTATGTTTGTTGACTGATGACCACATCTCATTGGTCATAGGTATAGTGATACTAAAGTCAAGAACATAGGTTCATGTAATATTATACATGGCACTGGATTGACCCACGGTGAGATTCTACATGTTGATAATGTCATTAGAAAGACTCACAGTGATAATGGTGTAATGATCCTTAGACTTGAGATCATTATATTTCTATACGAGGATTAATATACTTTGACTACATTAAAAGTTACCTTTGACCGGGTGATGATAAAAGTGGACATCGGGTATATTATGAGTCGTATGAGAAATATGAATGATAGATATAGGATTTAACCCTCTTATTATTAGGAGAGATATTATTGGCCTCGTGATTGAGTGAGACTATGAAAATGCATGGCCATGCTCAAATATTGATTTGTTTTAATAGTCTACTCATTGATCAAGGAAACCCGGATTAAATGTTGAAGAGGATGACTAAAAACATGCCTTTAGTTTAATCTATAATATTTGGTTAAAGGGATTATATTACATAGGAACATTAGTCACGAAAGGTTTAATCGAATCACCGATTTATTATTATTACCTGGGTAGCAATGATGTATTACTAGATGCCGCTCATTGTTTATAATTTTATATTGAATAATAAAATTATTGCCAACATAATGATAACCTACAGGGTCACACACTAAGAATGCTTGAAGGAGAATTGATTTAAATTATGAATTTAAATTAAATATTAATTTGAATCTATTTATGATATTAATTAAGTCAGACTTAATTAATTTATTAAAAAGATATTCGAATTTACTAATTATTAGAATTTGAATTATTTTAGAATATTAATTAAGTGTGACTTAATTAATTATTTAATTAAGAATTTGAATTTGAGTAAAGGCCAATATGATTGGGCCATGGAATACTGATTTATCTCTCTATATAAACATCTTAAAGTCTCAAATTAGGGTTATACGTTTTAGAAAAAAAAAACCTAGCCGTTTGAGAGAGAAGATGGAGATGAAGAAAAATCAGTTTCCGGATGCTAGTACATCGCTCCTTCGAAGATCAAGCATTCGTGTGGATACCGGTAAAGCGTAGATCGTGAGAGCGGGATGCGTGGTGATTTAAGTAGCTAGGATCTCTGATGTTCATCCGTTATTAAAGCTTCTTTAAAGTAAATCATCAATCTCCGAATTAAATATCATGTTTTTGCATGGATCCTGCGATAGGGTTTCGATAATTATTGGTTTTGTTTTAATTTTTCCGCTGCATTTGATGCTCGAAACCCTTCAATATTAACATAGTTCGTGTAATGTTTAATGATACTATTACAGTTGATAAACAGTAGTGCCAAGGATTTCCAAGCCTAAAAAAAGGATGAACTTGCAGTAGAATGCTGATTGCCAGTCTCTACGAACAGTACTGGGCATTATAATCTTTACGAGAACTTATGGAATAATCTAATCATGCTATATCTATATATTCTTCTGTTTGCAGGCTACTGTGCTTAATTCTATGAAATAGAGGCCTAGGATTAGATTTTATAATCAGAATTTCCTTATGGAATTGACTTGAAATATGCAATTTAGACACAACAATCCAATCATCATGGCCATTTCCAATTTTTTTTAAAAGATGAGTAGTTACTTCAGTATGCTCTGTATTTTGTATAGTAATTAAAGTATCTTCCATGGGTTCGTTTCATGTGCTTTTTAAAGTCATCTTATAGGTAAGGGAGTAGTATAATTTATTTGAAGTTACATCATGAAATAGCATATCTTTGATTAAACATGTAAATTTAACTTTTATTTCTTTTGCGTTTTATCAGCTTTGTACAAGCGCTCGACTGTGACTGTATTCAAAGCTCATGGTGTGGCCCACGCATTCATAGCAGATTGTGTAACTGAAGCATTCAAAGTAATTTCATATCACTTGTTAGCTATATGCTTGTGGGTGTGAATACAGATGAGATTATGAAACCATTACAGTTGTTATGGATATTTACGTTTCTGAGCATATATATGCTTTTGGAAAATGATTGTCTTGTTGGCCTTGTAAGTTTTCCATTAATCATGTGCTTGTCTTCTTAGTATGTTCGACCAATGTGGTGTCCATGCTGAAGTCTAACAAAAAAGTATCCAGCTTGGTGGACAAGGTATATCATCTATATACTGCACTTGCTTAAATAAAAAATTGTTTCACCTTGATTATGTATTATGTAAGAAACTTGATACCTTCTATTATTATAATAGTGAAAGGCTGCTAAAGATGAATTGCATGAGGAGGACGACGAACCCCAAAATGCTTACGAGATGCTTGAGAAAAAATGACAAAGAGAAATAGCTAGAGGTTTGTAGACGAAGTCAATTCTATTTTATTATTGGTAGTAGTGGTTACTGAAACTTGTATTGTCGCAGGAATGGCATGCTCAGCAGATTGCCAGTGGAGAGGCCAAAGACAATGCTAACTTCCAGCCTCTGGTTGGTGATTGGTAAGATATACTCAATAAATTATGCTAGATATCCTCTTAAGATGTTTCATATATATGGGTAGTTTGTGGTTATTTTGGCCGACTGATTTATTTTCCATTAAATAACTTGCACTTTGCTGCAACGTATTGGGTGTGAATTAACAACATTTAAATTTGTTCTCTTTCTGTAAGATTCTATAAAGATTAATCAAGGCTTGTTTAATTATCTAAACCGATAATAAATGGGACAAGTTAGTTTAGAATTTTTGCTTGTTCGATTAGCAATCAATGTCTATAAAAACGTCTTTGGCGTATGTCTATGAAAACCTCTTTTGCATTGTAAAAATCTGTTTTTGTATTATCCAGGCATGAGCGGGTAAAAATCTTAAGAGTCAACCCGACTACCAAAAGAGCTCAGAAATGAGGTACATGATCAGACTACTTCTCTTGCTACATGTTTTTCAGATATTGCATCAAATATTTATATGCACATACATATTTAAATTGATGTACAACACACAAATTTGTGTTTGAAATATTTATGCATTCTGATTTTTTATTGTTTTCAGCTAGAAACAAAATATAAAGAGTACCAAGTAATCCCTGGCTTGCAAAATCTGAGGGGTGTTCTTGAGGTTCCTGGTCTCATTTTTATCCTTTTGTTCAGTTATATCTAGAATTTTACTAGTGACTAAATTTTATGGCACCTGTTTTGACCAGTCCCATCTAAGCTCCTGCTCCACTAAAGATAAAGGAGCACAAGAAAGGCTCTTATTGAGCCATTGCTTAGTCTTGTCAAGTCTTATGAGGGTGGTAGAGAGAGCCATGCACGTGTCATTGTTCAAGCTCTCTTTGATGTGTGCTTATCAGTTGAGGAGTTATTTAGCGACAATATCCAGGTGGGTGCACCTTGCGGAAACAAATATGTGTATTTTGTATAATATCGCTGCAATCATTTCTCTGCTCATGCAAAGTTAGCATGTCTTTTTCTTTTCAGTTCTTTAAATTATTCTTCCCTATTATACAGTTGATTGAATTTTTGATTTTATTCTAATCAAGTCAAAATTATTTTCCCTGTACTTTTACTTTTTGTGCATCCTTTTATAAGTTTTTAGGAGCCACATATTGATCTCAGAATATATTGTGGCACCAGGTATATGGTAACTTTTGATTATTCACTAATAAATTCAATGTTTATTCTAACAACTTGTATTTGTTCAACTTGGTAGATACTGTGGTTATGAAATCCAGAACTTCAATATGTTGGGTTTAATTCTAAACATGTTTTATTTAATTATTTTGTTTGAATAAATCAACGATTATGTTGAAGTAGTAATAAGCAGTTTGGATATCATGGAAACAAATCAGGGATTTGATCTGGTTGTTAGCTGGTTGTTAGAAGTGATAGACGGATTGATAGACGTTGTTTATTTCCTTTATATATTCCTTGTAATGCTTAGTTCTTATCAAGTAATCCCAGTTGCAATTTCTTTCAAAATCATTACTTTGATTCTTAGCATATCAGTTTGGTTCTATCATCTGGTATCAGAGCCCTACAAACACCTAAAGCAATATATTACCGAGACATACAACAATGGCAGAGTCAAGCAAAGGAAAGGAAGGTCAAATTGGACTCAGCTACCCAATGCTAACAAAAACCAACTACACCGCCTGGGCTATGAAAATGAAAGTATTTCTGCAGGCATACAACGTGTAGGAAGCGGTAGAGCCCAAGGATCCAAAGGCTATCATCACTGACTCGGCGGACAAGCGTGCTATGGCGATGATCTATCAATCAATCTCAGAGGAGTTGTTGTTGACACTAGCGGAACACACGACTGCCAAAACAGTTTGGGAGGCCATCAAAACGGCTTCTTTAGGTGCTGATAGGGTGAAGAAAGCTAAGGCTCAGAATCTCAAGGCCGAGTTTGAGTCACTAAGCATGAAGGAGTCAGAACAGTTGGATGATTTTTGTTTGAAATTGAATGGCCTGGTTGCAAAGATCAGGGCACTTGGTGAAACAATTGGAGAGGAGTACGTTGTGAAAAAGATATTACGGGCAGTACCGACAAAGTTTTTACAAATTGCCTCAGCCATTGAGCAATTTGGGAATCTAGAAAAGATGTCTATCGAGGAGGTAATTGGCTCGTTGAAAGCTCACGAGGAACGCCTTTCGGGGCAAGGAGAGAGTAAAGAGGAACAACAACTACTCATGACTGAAGAATAGTGGTCAAAACATGAGGCCAGTGGTGGAAAACTCTTACTTACACGTGAAGAGTGGCTTCAAAAAACAAATCGAGGTGGAAATACTTCTCGTGGAAGAGATAACCAGGGAGGTCGTGACAGAGTCGACAGGAGCAAAATAAAGTGTTACAATTGCGGAGAGTATGGACATTTCGCATCTGAATGTAGAAAACCAAGAAAGGATAGAATGCATCGTGGAGAAGCAAACTTGACGCAAACTACCTAGGATGAACCTGCACTTTTAATGGCAATGAGTGAAGAAAGAGCAGACGGTGTGATTATGTTTAGTGAAAGTCCAAATTCGAACACAAAGGAGATTGCAGACAATATGTGGTATCTTGACAACTGAGCAAGTAACCATATGACTGGGTGTCGTGACAAGTTTGAAAGTCTGGATAAGTCAATGCGAGGACAGGTAAAATTCGGTGATGGTTCACTAGTGAAAATTGAGGGCAAAGGTACAATCAATATGGTATGCAAGAATGGTGAGATTAAGACACTTCATGGTGTCTATTACATACCGACACTACGCAGCAACATTATCAGTTTGGGCCAAATTTCAGAAGAAGGGAATCAAGTGGTGCTAGACGGAGAAAGCTTGTGGGTCTATGACAGTTACGGATGACTTTTGATGCACGTGAAAAGGTCCGCAAATCGCCTCTACAAAATTCAAATTGAAAGCAGCAAAGAAGTGTGTCTGTTAACTAAAGCAGAAGAGGAAGCTTGGCTTTGGCATTCAAGACTCGGACATGTTAATTTCAAAGCAATGCAACTAATGGCACAAAACAACATGGCATATGATTTTCCTTCAATTTGTCTACCAAAGAAATTATGCAGTGGATGTCTCTTATCGAAACAGCAACGTAAGTCTTTCTCCCATTCAAATTTTGTTGCTAAACACGTACTAGAATTAATACATGGCGATCTTTGTGGTCCAATTTCACCTCCAACCCCAGCTGGTAACAAATACTTTATGCTATTAGTAGATGATTATAGTCATATGATGTGGGTTTATATGTTGAAAAACAAAGATGAAGCACTTGATTGTTTTAAGAAGTTTAAGCTGTTGGTTGAGAATGGCAAAAAGAAAACAGTGCAGGTCTTTCGTACTGATCGAGGAGGGGAGTTTTGCTCCAAATATTTTGAGAAATTTTGTGTTGAATCAGGCATTCTTAGACATTATACAGCGCCCTACACACCACATCAAAACAGTGTTGTAGAGCGCCGTAATCGTACTGTGGCAGCCATGACACGAAGTTTGTTAAAAAAACGAAATGTACCGGCAAAATTCTGGGGGGAAGCAGTCATGCATGCTGTTTATATTCTCAACAAATTACCTACACGGGCTCTCTCTAATGTCACTCCTCATGAAGTGTGGTTTGAACGTAAGCCAATTGTTGCTGACTTAAAGGTTTTTGGTTGCATCTCCTATATAAAGGTACCATCTGTTTTTACACGGAAGTTTGATGATAGAAGTCAATTGTTGGTACATTTTGGACGAGAAAGAGGTACAAAGGCTTATCGCCTCTATGACCCAACCTCTGGTCGTATTCACATCTCTCGAGATGTCATTTTTGACGAAGCAAAAGGATGGGATTGGGTAGTCAAAGTTCATACAACAGAAGAATCTCTACAACAAACTACACTTGACTTTCCTGAGTTTGATGTTAACACCAGTTCAGATCTTGACAGAAACACCCCAGTCACGCCTATCTCCTCCCCTCAGTCTGTCACTCCTAGTTCTGCTAGCAGTGATAGTGCGCCAAAAGCGCCAAAACGTTTTCGATCTCTTGCAGACATTTATAACAAAACTACTGTTGTCGAGCTTGAAGAGGAACTATTGTTATCCGGGATTGACGAGCCTGTTACATTCGAGCAAGCCATTAAAGATGAGGCCTGGCGAGCAGCTATGGATACGGAGATTGACACTATTGAAAAGAACCACACCTGGCAACTCACAAACTTACCAAAGGGTCACAAAGCTATTGACCTCAAATGGGTGTTTAAATTGAAACGTGATACATCTGGAGCTGTCATTAAACATAAAGCTTGCCTAGTAGCGAAAGGATATGCTCAGCAACCTGGTATTGATTACGATGAGGTTTTCGCTCCAGTCACTCGACTAGAAACGGTTCGTTTGTTATTAGCTCTTGCTGCCAAGAACGAATGGGAGGTTCATCACCTCGATGTTAAATCCACTTTTCTTAATGGGATTCTTGAAGAAGAGGTCTACGTTTCCCAACCAAAGGGGTATGTCAAGGCAGGACACGAAGCACAGGTTTATAAAGTTTTTAAAGCGCTATATGGTTTATGCCAAGCTCCTCGAGCATGGTACTCTCAGTTAAACAAGTGCTTGCTTTGTTTAGGTTTTCTCAAGTGTCCTTACGAACATGCAGTTTTTACACGCAAGGATGGCAATGATTCTTTAATCGTCGGAGTCTATGTTGATGATTTGCTTATCACGGGCACCACTGTTTCAGTCATTGCCAAATTCATGGGGGAGATGAGTCGTGAATTTGACATGACTGATCTTGGAAAACTTTCTTATTATTTGGGTTTGGAGATTGAACAGACAAAGGGTTGCATTGAAATAAAATAAATAACATATGCAAAGAAAGTGTTACAAAGAGCTGGTTTAAGCGAATGCAATGCAGTTAAATATCCCATGGAATTAAAGCTGCAAATCGATGTTGACAAAAATGGTGAGGCGGTAAACCCAACTCATTACAAGAGTCTGGTGGGAGGATTACGCTACTTGGTCTATACTCGACCCGATATAGCCTATTCTGTAGGCATAGTCAGTCGATACATGGAAAGGCCCACTGTCATGCATTTGAACGCAATAAAATGCATATGTCGATATTTTAAAGGTACTTTGAATTACGGTCTGGTGTACACAAAAGGCCGTGGTAATTATCCATTGTCTGGTTTCTCTGATAGTGATCTTGCTGGAAGTATTGAGGATCGAAAGAGCACAGGGGGCATGGCTTTTTACCTTGATGAAAGCTTAATTATGTGGGTTTCACAGAATCAGAGATGTGTAGCTCTGTCATCATGCGAAGCCGAGTTTATGGCCGCTACTACTGCAGCGTGTCAAGGAATATGGCTTCAAAGGGTAGTTAGTCAGATCAAGGGTGTGAAGGCTACACCAGTTGTTCTCTATGTTGATAATAAGTCTGCCATAGACCTTGCAAAGAATCCAGTCTTTCATGGTAGGAGTAAGCACATTGATGTGCGTTATCATTTCATAAGAGATTGTGTGGAGCAGGGTTTAATCGAGATCAAGCACATCAGAACAAGTGAGCAACGAGCAGATATATTAACCAAGGCACTGTCTGCAGCAAAGTTTGAAAATATGAGAGGTTTGCTTGGAGTTCAGAATCTGGAACATGTTTAGATTAAAGGGGGAGCATGTTGGGTTTAATTCTAAACATGTTTTATTTAATTATTTTGTTTGAATAAATCAACGATTACGTTGAAGTAGTAATAAGCAGTTTGGATATCATGGAGACAAATCAGGGATTTGATCTGGTTGTTAGCTGGTTGTTAGAAGTGATAGACGGATTGATAGACGTTTATTTCCTTTATATATTCCTTGTAATGCTTAGTTCTTATCAAGTAATCCCAGTTGCAATTTCTTTCAAAATCATTACTTTGATTCTTAGCATATCAGTTTGGTTCTATCACAATATTAATAACAGATAGAAAAACAAGTTCAAGTGTTTTATTCCCAAGACCTTTGTGGACGTTCAATATATTTTTAACTTTTGGTAGTTATTTAACTTCAGGCAGATGTAATTGAATGGCTTCGACTTCAATACAAGAAAGATCTCTTGAAGATAATATAGAGTATTTAGATAATAATTCAATCACAAAGCTTGTTACTAATGGTATATCTATGCAGGTAAAAAGCAAGCTGAAGGGCCACTCCAAGAGAATCACTGGTCTTGCCTTCTCTCATGTGCTTAATGTGCTAGTTTCTTCAGGAGCAGATGCTCAGGTTGATATATCATTTTGTTCTTCTACCCTTTCCCCTTCACCTTGTCACACTTTTTCTTAATGCATGTCATTTCTTGCTGGTACACTTGTAATGGTACGATAAATCACATTTTGTATCTTCAATCTTATATTTATCTGCATTTCTTTTTTGTTGATACATGTAATGTACTACTAGAGATGATTATGCTGCAACTTGTTCAAGTACGTAATCCTAGTTGGATTGGGAAAATTATCAGAATTTACTTTGTAACGTGCTATTTCAGATTATCTAATGGGTGTAGACTAAACTTTCAACAATTGTTAAAAGCATTCTTGTCTTGTAACTATATGAAACGCGTATGATTTAGACATTAATTTACTTTCCCATGCTCTAGTTTACTTTATGTTTATCTCTAGCTCTGTGTGTGGAGCTCTGATGGATGGGAAAGGCAGAAGAACAGATACTTACCTGTTCCACAGCAGTCAGACACTCGGGTACAGTTTCATCATGACCAAATCCACTTTCTGGTTGTACATGAGACTCAGCTTGCCATATATGAAACAACAAAGCTAGACTGTTTAAAGCAGGTACATCCATCAGAACTTTGTTGTTTTTCCATTTTACAGCATTACAACTTTCTTCACTAAATTAACCATTTTTCTAGTGGGTACCACGAGAATCTGATGCTCCTATATCTCATGCAACTTTTTCATGCGATAGTCAGCTGGTCTATGCAAGTTTCTTGGATGCGAGTGTATGTATTTTTAGTGCCACACACCTCCATCTCCGATGTCGTATAAGTCATTTGGCTTATCTGCCACATAGTGTTAGGTACACATTTTGTGGTTGTTGCACCCCAGTTTTTTACCATTTTCCATTTACATTTTTTGTGCTTTTACTTGCACCTTGTCTATAAGGCTTGTTGTTTTAGTAGGGTAATTATTTGATGTATTGCTTGCTTAGAGTACAGTAATACACTCTGTCTGATCTACTTCCAGCTCATGCACTAATGTTCTACTAAATCCCATGTCATCTGCACTCAGTTTAGTCAAGTTATAGTCAAAATTCCTTGCTATTGTTGGACCGATGGTGTGCCTTTTTCTGAACTGGAGGAATGCCTTGTAGGCAATGGCATTGGTCAATTGTTGATATGCAACATAGGAAATATTTGCTACCTCTGATCAGTGTTTGATTTTTGTCATATGACTTGTAAAATTTTCCTAACAGGGGGAAGCGGTAGAAGCAGGGGTAGCTACCATATGGATTCGTTAAAGGGACGTTTCAATGGTTGTGGAAATGGTCAAAATGGTGATTACAGCAGACCTCGAGGGAACGTAAATGGATACTATCGACCAAGTCAACGTCAAGGGATTGGCTATGTTTCGGTACATTGTGGAATAAAGTGTTGGTTTTGGTCTAGACATGATTATTTGAGCTTGATTAATATAGTTATATGTTTGATACTGTCTAGAATTTTTTGGGTATAGGTTTGATTATAAGTAGTCATTTTGGCTTTGCTCACTAATGTAAGAATGGTGTAAATGCTAGATTTTTTTTGTTAATGATATATTCATTTTTGTTTATTTTGGTGCATAAATATAGCAAAATTCTATTGTGTAAATATTGTAGCATGAAATTGATACTCATATCAGTAAACAACAATAGTTACATAAAATAAAAGAGATGTGTGTGACAACAAAAGACAACGGTTAATTAGAATGAAGAAAGATGATGAATAAAATCAAAAACGATGTCTATGGGACCTCAGACATCAGTTTTAAACACAAGAAACCAATGTAATAGATATCTTCAGCATCGTCTAAAACCGATGTCTATGATAACATTAAACATCGGGTTTCTTTATATTTATCGATGTTAATAAAGGATTAGACATCAATATTTGGAAAAAAACAAATGTCTATGTCGAATTATTCTATGTTTGCTATATGTTAAATAACATCAAAGACCTCTAATATAACAATTCAAAAGTTAACCTCATGTAGTTAACCCAAGAAGACAGTACATAAACATCAGAAATATTTATAAAACTGATGTCTTATATGCTAATAGACATCGGCCAGAAACCGATGTCTAAACTTTCGACTTTAGACATCACCGACAAAGACATCGGTCAGGATTTTGCAAAGACATCGGCCAGAAACCGATGTCTATTAGCGTTTTTTTAGTAGTGATTGAGTAAAGAATTCATAGCTCGAGCATTATAATTCAGAGAATTGACTTCATCAATAGTGAGTTCTTTTACTGGTTTGGATTTGCCATCCTTCATGGGAATAGTGATGCCGTTTTCAACAGCATCCCATTCTTATGTATCCTTCTGGAGAAATATTTTCATTAGAAACTTCCAATCATGATAGTTTTCTGTTCCAAGCAAGAGTGGTGGAACATTGATTCAACGACGTTCTTGCCAACCTGATTGTGCCATGGATCTTGCAAAATAAACACTTAAACAAAGGTTAAATGCACCTGCTCTGATACCAAATGTAAATCGAGTAGCACAATATATTTACTACCAAGTATATGAGACTGTCTCAAATGATAATGAGACGGTCTCTTTTGTGTGTGAGAGTGTCCCAATTAACTAACAGAGTAAATAAACAGCAGTAAGTAAATGACAGAAAATAAAGCAAGAACACCAGGAATTTTCAATTGGTTCGGCCCCTACCCAATCTATGGCCTACATCCAAGTCCCTATGCCAACTAGCACAGAGATTATATTATTATAACAATAATATAAAGCTTACAGTCTTTCCCGATTACAAGTTTAAAGCCTCTTGGAAGAACCCTTTCCTTGACACCGCTGTCACCTAGCAAACCTGCTACCTAGCCCACTGGCTACCTTGGTTTATAACTTGCAACCCTATCTAATTGCCACAACCCGGCACAAGTATGTATAAAATGAATATAAGATTACAACTCGATGAACTCTAACTTCTGTACGCAGTGTATGAGCTTGATCGTCTTTGTAAGAAGTTGTATTTGCAGAAGTGTTGAGTTGCTATTCTTCTTGTCAAAAGATCGTCTTTATATAGCACAAGAATATGTAGCCGTTAGAGATGAATCCTTGAGAATATAGTTGTTGGAATAAAAATCAATCAAGCACAGATTAGTGATTAGATAATCAGTCAATCAAAGATCATTAGCAACGGCTCCTTTAGGATTTGAATTACAATCAAATCACATGATATCTCTGATAGATATCCCAAAATATATGACCTGCAATAAATACAATATATATTTTGTAACAGATATGGCAATCGAATATGGAAACTCAGAATCAAATCTCCATGATTTAATTCGAAGACTTATTCAAAAATATCATCCTAAAAACCTGAGATTAACATTTAGAAATGACGTACTTGAGTGTGCATGATGCATCAAAATCTATATACTGATTCAGAATCTCCTGTTAATGCGGTGTGGGTTAAGAGCATTCACAATGCTTAGTCCCATTTTTTACTATGCTTGGCCCCATTAACATGCCCCGTCACCTCAAAGTGGGCAAATGAAAAAACTAGCCAGTTTCATCCAATGTATAGCCCATTTTCACTTACAAATGGATCCCATTTGACTTTATTTTAATGTTTCTTTCACAATACTTCTTATAAAATTAGGGAAATGCTAACCATAGTCCTAAGGGCTATGGTTAAAAGGACTATGGTTAAGGTGCTACGTGGCGGCTTTTAATTGGTTCTCCCAGCTTTTTAAGTAGTTGTAATAATAATAATGTATGTGGCCCCCCTGCATTCACAAAAGTAACTCAATAAAAACTCGCCACGTGACAAAAATGTTTCCTAAACATAGCCCTAAGGGCTATGTTTAGCAGGACCCATAAAATTATAGTAACATATAATTATAAATTGGATTGTTTTTTGCAATCATGTTTCATCAAATTAACATTAAAATAAGAAAAGTAATGAAATGGGACGGTCCCGGGGTGGCGGACTGGCCACTTCTCCCTCTTCCTATACAATGCAAAACCAATCCCACTTTTTAACAAAATCCCGTTTCACGTGGCCCGAGGAATGAAATGGGACTCCATTGTGGATGCTCTAATTGCCATCACGTCAGTCTACTCGAGAGTCAGGAGCTTCTGGATAAAATAAAGGTTTACCTTAATGATCATGGACGGCCTGAATCACTTGGTATCACTTGGGCTTGACTTTGAATCTACAACTTTCATTTAAAAATGAACATCTTAATTAATTGTGGAGGAATCCCTCAGTTAATAATATCCAGAATGAAATTCTTAATATCTTTTTTGGTGCATCCTATATTTGTAGCTAATAGGCTTCTGAAATATTTCCTCGTGTTATGACTTATGAACAAGTGCATCCTTGTTTATATTATGCATGCATTTTCATATTTGTCTGTTTACATGGGTTTATCCCGGTTTGGTGCCTTTAGTGTTACTTTTAAATTTTCCAAGGACAACAAATTGAGTTTTAACTACTTACATGAGGAAAGAGCATGGATATTCACATTTTGTTCTCGTATGTAATGTAGGTTTCCTCCATTCTTCGATGATTTTGCTGCACGATTACTTCCTGTCATCCCCTTAATTATCTATAGACTTATTGAGAATGAGGCCATAGATGCAGCAGATAGAGTTCTTCAATTGTATTCCTCATTTGTTCATTGCTATCCTCTGCACTTTACATTTGTTCGTGATATTCTTTCATACTAGCTGATAACCCGTGCGAAGCACGGGCATAAATTGAACACGAGTCTGAGATTAAAAATTTAATATTAATACACTATTTAATTATTAGTTATAAAGAATCGAATCAGAGATAAAGTTAAAAAAATTAAAGTAAATAAATCTTTATAATTATGTCAGGAATTGAATCCTTTATAGGAAATCGAACACGCGATGAAATTAAAGAAATTAAATTAAATAATAAATCTTGTATAATTATGTAGTTGGAAAGGATCGAACCCCGAGTTAAGTGATAACTAAATTTGGTACTTTGGTACTATTGTGTACCATTAAAACATGGTTTTGCACATTAATTTAGAGTATAGATAGATTTCTATGGTCATCTCCCTGGACAGAATTCTGAGTGCCCTGGATTTTAATAAGGTTTATCATGCATTCCTTTCCATTTCCTTTCTTTACCTCTTCTAGTATGCTCAGTGTCATATTATGGTATCTTCTTTTCTGCAGATCCCTTTTTCCGAATCATTTCCTCAGCATGCCAATGCCTCAAATGCTGCAACGTCTCCCCCATTGGAATACTTTGCTACTCTTCTATTGGGTATCGTGAATAATGTTATTCCTCCTCTCAATCAAACACCAACCTCATCTCAGATTGTGCCAACATATGCATTTGAAGGTCAGAAAGCATTTTATCGAATTCCAGATCCTGGAACATATACCCAGCTTATTCTTGAAACGGCAGTAATAGAGATGCTATCACTTCCTGTATCTACATCCCAGATTGTGTCATCACTTGTTCAAATTGTTGTTCACACGCCAACTCTAATTCAATCCAATCACTGCCTTCATGGAGCATCTAGTGGAGTATCTTCTATGTCACAAACTTCACCCACAGGAGGGAGAGCCGATTCCATGAGCGCGAGTAGATCTACATCTTCTGTTTCAGGAATAAGCCCCTGCAATCTTGCATCTCAGAGTGGTTATACATGCCAGCAGTTATCTTGCTTGCTAATTCAAGCTTGTGGTCTTCTATTGGCTCAGCTTCCTCAAGAGTTTCATGCACAGCTTTATTTTTGTTGGAATAATCTTAAATTTAATTAGTAATTGTTTTATTTATTTATTAGTTATTTGTTTAGTTTGTGTCGAGTCAGACACGTTGGGCTTACTTTGAAGTGGTCAAGTAGTTGTTTCAGTATTCTTAGGAAGTGTTTTGAATAAGCAGGAGTGCTAGAGAATTTGTAGGGGTTAGTTGCTGCATTATAGCTACTCTGTGTTGTCTTATTTATATTGTTTTTGTACGTTGGTCTTTGTGTTGCAAGAAATAATAGTTTGTTTTTCACTTGTAGCCTTCTTTATCAATTTTATACATAGCTGTTATATCTATACTTGTGAGTTACACAGGTGTATCAGCTTGGTTTTAGTCTACAATTTTAAGGCAACACGTGTAATAAAAGATAGTTGGTGGCTTGCTGATGGCAAAAGGACCCTGGGAGAACTAGATTCAGCTTTTGGCCATGCTTTGCTAGATCCAACCTGGGCTTCTCAAGACAATACTTGTACAGCTGTTGGTATGTACTACTACACTGATGATACTTTGATAGGTTGCAATATACCAGTTTCGAATTTTTTTAAAAAAAATTCTGAATTAATCTGGTTTTAAAGTCGTGTTCCTACAGACTTTTTCCAGGCCTAATGTACTTGTCTTTTTTTTTTTTTATATCATCTAAATATTTAAGACCTACCTTTTCAATCCACGAATTTGACCTGTCCGACATCTCTTTCACATTGTTTCATTGGCAAGTGGAAGAGATGTTTTAGCGCAGATTAGACAATAGCTATGAAGCAATCATAAAATGTCAGAATTTATTATGATATTTTGTTTTTAAAATCATACTTTATTTCTCTTTTCGAACTCTGATCTATAATTTTCTTTTTGAACTCATATTTTAGGAATATTTTAGGTTATGGTGATAAAATGATATAGGATTTACCTACTTCCTTTATTAGTAAGTTTCTTTTTATTAGGATTTTAGTTGGTTAAGTTTCAGAGTTTTACTCCTGTAGGAGGAGTTATCAGCTCCTTGATCCATTCCCTTAGGCTATGTTCACTTGGATTGAATGGAATGAGGGGAGAATGGAATGAAATTTATACTATTATTTGGGGGAGATTGGGGAAAGTGTTTATAAATTTCATTCCTTGCTTCATTCCTCTCCAAATAATTTGAACTAGAATTCTAACCCACATGTTTTGGAAGGAATGCTCCATTCCCAATCTTCTTCAATTTTCTTGCAATCTTCATCATAAAAAATTCCTTCTCCCTCATATTTGTTCATTATTTCCCCCAACATCCCCCTTTCTTCATAAATTTTGTTTACAATTTTCATTCCATTCCTACACCATTCCATTCTTTCCAAGTGAACACACCCTTAATACTCTCAGTGACTATCACATGCTATCATCTTCTTTTATGTGTTCCTGTATCTTGTTTTATCATGAAAATGTTGTATTTACACCTGTAAAATCGTCTACTAATCCTAAAGATCATACAAAAAAGTAAATATACACCCTTCACAGACATTCTTGGTCAACTTAAAGACTTTCATCACACCAAGGCTGTAGTTAGTTTTATGGGTATATAACTGATTAGTATGTCAAAGTAATGGATTATTAGATTGTTTAATTATGAGCTGTTTGAGTAATTAATCAATTAATAATTGGTAGAGATTGTTCAAGGAATCATATCTTAGCAGATTTATCATTGACTATACATGCTTCCTTACTATATTCTGAAAATTGTTGAGATAATAAGTTACAGCAAATGAGCACCTTCCCTCTCTCCTTTTCAAATCCCTACAACAGGCACACTCAAAAAGTAAGATGAAACAAATAAGGGAATTCACAGTTTACATGATCCTCCGTTGACTGTACTCATATTGGTCTTGTCTTAATTGCTTACTGTTTCCTCTGATGTTATATTTTCATCTGCCTGCCAGACGCTCTTGACGCTTCTAAGTGTGTTGGTGGATGTGTTTGGGAAGAACTCACAGCCATCTACTCCAGTGAAAGCTGCAGATATAGTAGACATCATTGACTTCCTGTAAGATCCAAGTGTCCTGTCCTTGAATAATTCACTGTTCATGATTCATTTGTCTTTGATATTATAATTTTGTTCAAAATGTAATCTCAATCTGTGGTTTTGACGCACCTGTTTCCATTAGACATCATGTCGTCCACTATGAAGGGCAAGGAGGTCCTGTTGAATCCACCAGCAAACCTAGAGCAGAAGTTTTGGATTTGTTCGGAAAGGTGGTGGAAAGTTTGCGTCCAGATGTTCAGCATCTTCTTTCTCACTTAAAAGCTGATGTGAATTCTTCCATCTATGCTGCTACCCATCCAAAGCTAGTCCAGAATGCCATGTAAAATTTTCTTGTATCATCTTCTTTATATGTTTATTCTTTCTTAGACCAGAACCTCAAGTTTTTTTGAGTTTAAGCAAGATAATTTTATTAATCAACTTTTAAAGTAGAAATTACAGATTGGGCGCCCTCATGAACTAGTGATGCATCAATAAAGCTTGCAGAGCTGTGTATTTTCACTGACCTTTCAAACAAAAATGAACAGTAATGAAGTTGTAAGATAGTACATGTAGAACTACAGCCCTTGGATTTAAGAATGTTCTGGTTGATCTACCTAAATTTGTTTAGGGCTATAAATTTGACTTATGGTCATGGGCCGATGGACTGTATGACTAATCGTGGCCCCCGCTTATTTTGAATCACTTGGTCCCAGCAATTATCTGAATTTAATTGACCGGTTGGCCCAATGGGCAATAATATAAGCCCATAACTTATATAAAGAATACGGTCATCATTCATTAGCCCAATTTTTTTTTTAATGTATTAAAGACAGAAACTAGACTTCGAAACATCACTAGTCCAGTTATTATTATTTTTTTTATGTATGTAAAGACATAAACTAGACTTCGTACATAAACTAGACTTCGAAACAAAATGGAGAGCGAATATCACAGATTGTTTAATGTTGTATATTGAAAAAAATATCATGTGTAATATTAGTATAAAATGTTATTATTCACGATTTCCGAGCGACGATCTCAATTTAGTATATTAGAACAATTTTTATTTTCATGTATTACAAATTAAAATTTTATAATTTTGCCCCCCTTTAAGAAGATTTCTGCATCCTTTCCTGCTTATGGTCTACCCTCCCATGAGATTGATTTTGTCATTTAATGTAAGAAAAAGGATTTCTACTTCTTCTTTTTTGTACTAGCCGTCTGTAGCATCACAAGGAGGACCTCCATTTCGAGGCCCTAGTTTACTGCTTTTTCCAGGCCAAAGAACGGGATGAATGAAATGAATTTTTCCCTTGTCTGGTCGAACTGCGATACATTTTGAAAGATTGTGTTCTTTATAAAAAGATTGCCAACTTGTGTACTGTGTATGACCAATAATCAGGACAAACAGAAATGATAGTTTGGCATTAGAAAGCCACTACTAGGATCCCTGTTGGAGTATCAAAATAATTACAAAGTCCGCGGAGAAATTATGAAAAAAGGAATTATTTTCTGCAGTGAATCTTTTTCTACAATAAATAATAAGCATGATTGTGATGACTAGGGTGTTCATATGATTTGCCAAATAGAAAATCCGGATCTGACTACAACAATCCTAATCAACAAAATTCGAAATTGTTAAAACTGTTTTTAGGTCGTTCGTGCAAAATAATAATTTTCTGTTTCACATTGCCTTCAAGATTCGACACCAAGACTAGAAGTTTAAACCACCACTCGAAAATTTTGAATTTCAAGATTCCCAACCGCGATGATGTCTCAAATCTAAACATCTGACATCTTACCATTTCTCATCATAGACCCTGATAATGAAAACCATCACGGACAAAGAAGTGCAAATCGATCACTTCGAGTATGGTCCATTTACTCTTTTTTTTTTGTGAACTAATGTAGTACTGGATTTTATCAAATTTTAGTAAATTATAGTACTCGAAATTGATGCACAACCAGTGTGGAGCAAAAATTTCACCTCTTCAGTCACTACCTCAATATACTATATACAAAGGAGGGTAAATACGAATGAAAGATGACAAAAAAAAAAGGAAAATGCTAAAGACCCCAAATTAGATCTCCATGTGTCATCTCTTAATTTTCCAAGTCACCCATGCCATGTCATTTGGGGACTTTTTTGGGAACTCAATTTGGGGTCCCTAGCACTACTCAAAAAAAAAATAAACATTTTTCACCGAGTGCTTTTCTTGTTTCCAAGTGACCCGTAAAATGTAAAGTTTAGCCTATAAAATAATGTCCTTGAAAAGATTTAACCTGCGTCCAGATATGCATTTAGATGAAGTTTCCAAATGTAGTAAACCAAGGTTACTGCACAACATGGCCTATAAGAATCTTAGTCGACACAAACCGTTCCTTAAAGTAAAGTTGCTAATATTTATGATAAATCTAAGAAATTGGCATTAGGCTGCTAAATACACATAGAAGTGTTCATCTTTTCTGTTTAACACCTTTGACATTAGCAGGGCTAGTTGTTACTGTCCTTGTCAGTGCAAACCAGAGCAGCGCCAAACCCAGAATTTCCAGAATACACACCACTGGACCGTGGAGTGGAACTCACCTCAGATTTCTTGCTAACGTTGTTGTAAGGTGCTGAACTCATTGCCCTAAATGCGAAACAATTACAAGAATAAAAGTCATTAATCGACACAATCAAAACTAGTCACATGTCATCAAATGTATATGGTGCGGAAGCTTAGAGTATTAGAATGAATATATCAGAGTAAGACTAGGGGTTTACCTTTCTTTGCGCTTCTCCAGAAAACGAGCCAAGGATGCCTTGCGCGCTTGTGGCACAGCTGTATAAAATATTCAGGATGTGAGTTTCACACTGCAACCCAAGTCTTGAATTGCAATCTATCTATTATATTTCATAGATATTAGAAACATCTGTTCATCAGAATCACCAATTATGCTTGTGAATTCAAAAGCTTGATAAAATGATAGGAACCAGCTAGTGTGATTAAAAACAAATCAGAATCACTTGGTCATGCACCTCAACATGAGTATTTGTGTTCTTTTGGAACTCAATATACTTTCAGATGATGCATATACAATCAAGTCTAAAAAATTTCTTTTAATCTGCTTGAAGTTTTGAAGACAATACAGGTAGACTAACGAACAAAAGCATTTTATATGTACTTGCATCACAAAATCCCAGTACCTGATTGTGTCATTTGGGTGCCAGCAACATGAACTGAGGTCGCTATCTTTGGAGCTTGGTCAACAGGTGTGGTCGAACCTCTATTGATTTTAGCTAGTCCGTCATTCTTAGTAGAGCCACCACAAGACTGCCTCATTGGATGTGAAGAAACAGACATGGGGCTGGAAAGCCCAGAGCATGGTGGTGTAATCAAAGGCTGGCTCCGAAAAACTTCTTGTGCAACATGTTTAGGGCTAGGTGCCAAAAGTTGATGTCTTGGTTGTTCATTATGATAAGCAGCAGAAGGACCATTGCCAGCCAAAAGCATTATAGCCTGCGCCTGAATGAGATGCCCGGAGTAACAGATAAAACTAAATGAGCATTTTTTGAAGAAAAAAAAATTAACACCATCAACATCTGAAGCACACACACAAAAAGAGAGTGGGGAGAGAGAAAACCTTTTCATGTGAGATATCATCGAAAACATTCACAGTACCCCCGTAAAAGATGGTCATCTGAGCAGGAGCCCCAGAGGCTATTTGATTCAACCTAAAAGAGAGATTTTTCCAATGTGAAAATTACAGTTTTAGTTAAATAATTGAGCACACAATATTTTTGATTTTGTTCATACAGAAAAAATTTCAGACATTAATAAATTTGCTAGGATGTCGGCTTAAATGGATCTCCTAAAAAAATCAAATAAGAGCATCCTTACCGTTCTTCCTTGGTTGACGTCTGAGACGTAGAGGAAGGATTTGAGTGAGGAGCTGTGACCGGGACCCCTCCAAGATAATGTGGCTTTGAGGAAGCAGCTGCAAGATTCTGACCAGCACCAGCAAATTGTGTCTTAAAGAAGGAGTTGTTCATGGATAGTGAAAGCCCTTGGTTCATGGCCATGAATGCCTTTGCATCATGGGGAGGAAGATGCAATGGCTGTGCTTTCTGTTGAATGGGATAATTTGTCATTGAGAAAGAAGTTCCACCTTCCCTACTCTGATTGGAGGCTCTCTAAAAGGTAAAAAGACATCAGAGATCATGTGAAAATGAATATCAATCATCTCACATAATTTTTCACGTGAGAACAGACAAATGATTAGTGAAATTACACCACATATGTGCATCAATCAAAGCATCATATTTATGCTCAGAAAGTACATGAGCTAATACATATACATCTTCCATGATCAGAAAAATTACAGTTGAATAAACCCCCACAATAGATAATAGTATTAAACCTGGTTTTCACCCGATTGGCACTTGTTAGAGTTGAATGCATCTGTAAGCCATGATAAAGTAGACATAAGCACCATGTTGAAATCTTATACCTGTGCAGTGTCAAGATATTTGAAAGAAGGAAAGAAGCATGTCTTACTTGTCAACGGCCACTGAAGTTGCGGACATCTAAGGAGCACTACAAAATTCGAGATGAAGAACACAATGTCAGTGATATAGTATAGAAAATTTGAAAAAAAATGAAAAGGTAAGAACAAAGGCATTCAAGGAATCTGATTTTCTTTTTCTAAAGATTTAGTAGTTTAATAACCTTAAGTTCCTCGACAAAAGATTCTTCGGTAACACAACATCATAGATTCAATTTGCATTAGATGTTTGCGATATGTAATATATCATGATAAATATAGCATGAATGCGACATGATACTACTTTAAAATAAATTTGTAATGATCCAGTCAAGTGAAAAAACAATTGGGTCACACAGAACTCACAAAATAAGGGAGAAGTTCTGGAAATTTGGAATTCTTTTTACTTGAAAAAAAAAATTCAGAGCGAACAAATCCACTAGGGCTGATGCTTCATATAGGTCTGAATGCAACAGTTATTACAGTTACATCTGCCACTTAAGCACTGAAGAGCTGTTACCGGTAACTCGGTAAGTAGTGAACCACAACAAAGGGATTATAAGACAGGGGCCTCTGTCACATACGTGGCAGCGACGTTTCTTCTAAAATATCAACTACAAGTAGCAACCTCCGACAGCAGCACACTTCTAATACGTATTTAGAAAGCATTTGCATATCTCTAAAAATGCTACAATAATTAAGAGCAGAATCTCCTTTTCTAATATTTCTGTTTCTTTAATTTTTTTGTCTTTCTAGTTGTATGCACTACTGCACATCTTCTTCATCTGTTCCTTACTTCTTAGATGTGAGTTGAGCTCTAGAACTATCCTAGCACTGGGAGCACCCTTGTCACCTCTGTAACTCCTTGATTCTCTGATCCATACTTCTTAGTAAATGCATAATTAAGTCAGGCACACAATGAAACCACTATAAAAGAACAGAATAGAGCTGACCATGTATGCATTGTACAAAACTATTAAGATATATAAGAAAACAACTCACTTTTTCTTATGTAAATTTTCAAAATTTCCATACAACCTACACAATTTCAATTTATGGAATAAAACAGTAGTTGGACTATGAGAACAACCTTGAAATCAATATCTAGCCACTATAGAGTACAAGTAGTACTTGTTGCATATAGCACGTAACAAATTAGCTAATACTTGGACTATCATGGTAATCCAGAGTTCTCTTTGCTATATAGCACCAAACTAAAACAGAAATCCTCATAGTCTCTTAAAGAAATCCTCCTCAGATTATCAAATGTGCCACAACAAGATTCCTTAATTACTTCTAATCTGATATTAACAACAGATATATCTAATAAACTTCAAAACAGAACATACAAATTTAATACAACATCCAAAGAAAATTTACATAAAACTAGTCCCAAATTAGTTAAGAAATAG
Organism: Kitagawia praeruptora; assembly: GCA_037693485.1. NCBI lineage: Eukaryota > Viridiplantae > Streptophyta > Magnoliopsida > Apiales > Apiaceae > Kitagawia > Kitagawia praeruptora. The sequence goes on from CM075351.1 coordinate 52,591,556, forward strand.
AAAAACTCTAATTGCATCCTAGATAAAAACAACATAAATTTATGAACTCATGAACATATAACACTTTTTTAAGTAGAAATGATGATAGTAAAATAATAAGAGTCTCATGTAAGAGACAATTACATCTTGACATCAACAACCAAACTAAGAATTACATAAACAAGAACTTGAACTTTGTTCAATGAGAGAATCACAATACCAGAATGCACAACTGCATACAAATAATATACAGCAGAATCTATGCAAGACTCGGACTTGAACTCGAACATATAAATAGTTTTTCAAGAAATTATTATGCACATACCTGGAGAGTCTTTGATTCCAGCAACAACCTCATCCTTGACCTCGATCACAGAATCTTTGGAGTTCAATCCCATAAAATCTCTTTCCATCTTAAAATTTCAAGAAGGACCCTCAACTAGAATACATATAATCTTGCTAAAACTTATAGTTATAGGTCTTATCTTGTTAAGCTTAAAGATATGCTTAAAGATGTAGAGAAATTGGTTAAACTCTTCTCTGCCAAAATGGTTTTCGAACTTCAAATGAGAAAAGAGAGAAGAAATACAAATATAATATAATATTGTATGAGTATAGGCCTCGTGGCTCGTGGGGCATGTTGGATTACGGGGTAGTCAAGTAACACATCCAAAAATTACATCATGCTGTTGTTCTTTGTTCACTTTAACACGTGTGAGTAAAAGCATGCATTTCAGTTAACATGTGTGACTAATGAGCAGTATAGGGGCAGGGGTCCTTCGGAAACAGTTGCGTACATCTACCCTCCTCAGAGACCATGGTATTATAACTGAGTAAGTCTTGTTTATGTGTGACTAATGAGCACATGGTATTATAACTGAGTAAGTCTTGTTTATGTGTGACTAATGAGCAGTATACTAAAAATGGTTCTGTTTCTAAAAAATCGTTAATAAATTTTTGATAAATAGTTAAAAAATATTTGATAGATTTGATTTTTAATTTTCGATTTATCCTTATGAAATACTTTTAAATGGTGTATTATATTATGAATTAGACTAATTTATTAAATATTATTAAAATATTAAAAAAAATCTATTTTTGTTCTGATTTATTATTTCAATAAATTTCAATTTACCAATTAATTATTATTAGATACCTAAATTGATTTATTCCAATTTTCAAAATTAATGCTGCCGAGTGATAACAAATGGAAAAAGACTCTACGAAAGAGTTCATTTTCTGACTTTGTGCAAACTTAATGTGAACAGCTTCAGTAACGTCACTCATTTAAGTTAATAATTAACTTTTTTTTGTAACTTATGAAATCTCAAATATACATTAAATTATATACATGTATAAATTTTTTTTATTAAAATATGAAATTTTTACCCAAAAATAAGTCATAAGGACTTATTTTAAAATGGGCCAAACAGCCCCGAAGTCATGCTAAAAGCAAATTGATTTGTATTACTAGGCAAGCTTTAAATTTTAATAAGAAACTAATTTTACTTATTTTCTTGTTTTTTTGGCTAATTTATTTTCTTGTTAATGATCAGAAGGAATAATAAATATATTTATGTTTACAATAAATTTTGAAGAAATATTTGAATGATTGTTGAAAAATGGAATTAGTGACGGAAAGTAATTGGTAAAATTTGAAGACAATAATTTTATTGTGAAAGTAGAGTTACCATTGAAGGTTGCCTTGAATGCTCCTCATATGATTTCTATAAACAAATTTAAAATTGATGACCTTTATCGATTTCCTTCTAGGGAGCGGTTCTGTGGTTGAGAGCCTCAGAGTTGGATTTTCTCGGTTAGCGTTAGCTTAGAAGCTTGGCTTTTCGTCTTCATATTGGCTTCTATTTTCTGATTTTGCAGGTGCAGGGAGCTTGGTCAGAGGTAATCCTAGATCAGGAAAGGAGTGCCCTTTGTCCGCGTAGGTAAGTCCCATGAGATCCAGGCCATGGGTCCAGGTGCAAAATACACTTTTTTTTTTCTTTTTTTTGCTTTTTTTGATACACTAGGCCGGGGGCCCTCACAGAAACAGCCTCCATACTGTTAAAAGTAGGGGCATGGTCTGCGTACAACTTACCCTAGGCCGGGATATACTGGGTTTGTTTGGTTTGGTTTGGTTTAATTATGTAATTATTTTCAAAATGTAAAAATGGGGTGGATACTTATTAACTAGTTTATGTACTCCCTCTGTCCCGTCCAATAGTTAACGTTTCAAAATAAGATGTTTGACACGCATTTTAAGATGAATTTTAAGGATAGTTCCATAAATTATTTTTGAAATTTTCTTTTTTATATAAAAATAGAACAATTCTATTTTTATACAAAAAAAAGAAAATTTTAAAAATAAGTTATGGAACTATCCTTAAAATTTACCTTAAAATGTGTGCCACAAAGTAACAAAAAAAATGTTAAGAATTAGATGGGACGGAGGGAGTATTATTTTAAATTTATGCATTTATTTTCGAAAATATACTAATAATGTTACAAAGAATTCCAAATTATTATTCAATTATGGATGAAAAGAGAAAACATACCAGTGATCAATGTAACCGACACGTGTTTATAATATTAGGGAAAGAGAAAAGATAAGATAAACAAAAGTTGAATGGAGTGTAGAGTTTCAACTTTCAATTTAGGCCGCTGAATCAATCTCATGTGTTTGTTCATTCTATTGATAATTTTCTGTTAGCCACTTTAATTTGAGAAATTGCCCAAATTACACATTTTTGTGAAAACTGTTCGAAAATTTCGATATCCAATCGTGCATGTCCTTTTTGACCACGGACTACACATGTCCAGCATGCGTAGGTTGAGACACGCATTTCAACATTGCGCATCATAGGATACGCATCTCCAAATTGCACGTGATATTTACTATTTTTGTTATAATTTACGGGTACAATCAAAATTTATAATTAATGCAACGTAGGACATGAAAAACTAAAATATCCACCATTTAATTCCACTTGCCCGAAATATCTATATACGAGAAGTTCCGTCTTTTACCCACAAACCACGCATTTTGGTCATGCGTATAGGGTGTGCGCATTTGAAATTTGTGTGGTCTGGCTATACGCATTTCGTACATGCATGGAGTTTGTAAATTAGAAATCCACACACATAAACAGTGCATGGAATACGTATGTTGAACATGCGTGGTGGTAGATACACATGTGATATATACTAAGTTCGTATATATTTTGTAGTATGTTATCTCTCATTTATCCTTAATTTGTAATTATTTTGTCCTTGATTAGCATTATTAGTAGCATTTTAACTTGGATTGGATGCTAAGATGATTTTTGATGTTTATAGGATAATATTGGAAGAAAAAGGAGTAAAACAAGAGCAAAAGTGAAAGACATGAGCAGAATTTTTCAAGGGCTTTAAGCTGACATTCAAGGTCCTGTATTTTGGTGTTGAAGAGCTTGAAATTGATTTTTAAGGCCTTGTATCTGTACGAGAATTTTAATAATATGCCTTTTATATTTACTCTACAAGAAAAAGTTTAATAGACAGCACACTTTAGACATCGGTTGTTAATGTCACTGATGTTAAAAGATGTAATAACATCACCCCAAATTAAATTGATGCCTTTGCTTTTCGTAAACATCATTTTTTTTAAAATCGATGTCTAAAGTCAGCCTTTAAAAAATAAAATACGCGCCCTTCTTTTTGTTTCCCCCCTTAGCTAAAATTTTCGCCTCTCACCAAATATTCCCCCCCCCCTCACCAAATATTTCCCCGCCTATACACAATTATTTCCCCCCTTTTGAGACAAAACTAATTAAACTAAAACAAAAAACTAAAAAACTAACACACTGAACTCTCAACTCTCTTTCGACTAAACTCTCTCTCGTCTAAACTCTCTTCTCGTTGAAACACTCTCTCTCATCTCTCACCACCACAACTCATCTCCACCACCATTCACCTCTGCTCTACTCGTCACCACCACCACTCACCTCTGCTCTACTCGCTTCCGTCTGGCCTTCTCTACTCACACCACTGCTCTCATCTCTCCTTTGCTCTTGTGCAAATTGGTAAGCTTTAATTTGGGTATTCTCTGCACGAATAGGGTCTCCTCTGCTATTTCTAGGGTTTTCTCTATTGAAATTGATAAGCTTTAATTTGGGGGCTTTTAAAAATCAAAACCCTAATTTCTTAAATTGGGGTTTTTTTAAATCAAAACCCTAATTTCTTAAATTGGGTGTTGCCATTTACTTAAATTGTTTTGTTACTTGGAGTTAGTAATGCGCATTAACTGTATTTATGTTTTGAATATAAGTCTTATGTTCTTGTGGGTTGACAATGGAGGTACTGTATGTCTATGCAGGGGTGGGAAGAAGGCGAAGGGCTTGGGAAAGACAAGTAAGGGATCGAAGGTCATGTTAGGGTCAAGAATAAGCAGGACGCTGCCGGTAGTTTTAGTTCCTCTTCCTCGTGTACTTATATACTTTAATATGTATATATGAATATAATATAACATGGTAAGTTTGCTCTCATATTTTTCTTTCAATGGAAAATTGAATATAACCCCTGTTTTGCAATGCTTGACGCCAAGTTTACTCTCATATTGGGAAAAGTACAATTTAAGAAATTGGATGAATTAAAATGTTTATGTTCTTTGTCGCACTCTATTATCTTTGCAATTATGTGCGGAGAAGTAGATAAGTTTGAAGTTTCCTATATTGATTTGCGTCTCATTTAGTACCTTATATTGATTGCAGTTGGATGTGAAAGCTACGTGTCATCTTTGATGGTATGCTACTTTTATATACTTCTTTGATTAAATGAAATTTTATATGTCGTTTACTAAAAGTTTGGTGACGTAATAACACACTGTGATTTCATTCATCAGGGTTCCGGAAAATAGACAAATCTTTTATGGAGGAGAGTGCCACATGTATTGAGTATTTACTGATCATCTTTCTTGTATTTTAGTTTGATGTTACATTGTAGTAAGTCCTGAATGGAAAAAGTATGTGTTGTCAGCAATCACGATCAATATCAAGCACTGCCTTGCAACTGGCAGGCCCTAGTATTCATAATTCAAGATTTACGACAGTGTAACATCCCGAAAGCACCCAGGCACCTCTTCAAGGGTTCGTAGGCAGAATTATTCTTCAAATATTCTTCCTTGTCCATGGCCTTTTGGTGGCATCATTAACACATAAACCAGAACTGGAATACTTGCATATAACATGTAATTCCCTCTGTTCCTCATCTTGATATAAAACAACGTGTGTATATCTTGTGAGCTAAAGTTTAACTAATTTTATAGACTTGCTATTATGTATATACACGCAGAAAGAGTGAGTTTCTTAAAAATTTATAAAATAGAACATACAGAGTTAATATTATTCATGCTCTTTGCAACTGTTTCTCTCATTGATCCCACCATTCTCATTCCCAATTCTTTTATATCATGTAAACTTTGTTAAGACATACGTTGAATAGTTAGTGTCGGTAGAAATCTCTTTTCTGTTTTTATAAGTGTTGATGTTTTGGCAAGTTATAGATATTAATCAGATATTCTCAATGAAAGTAATAATATGACTCCTCCATATAGACAAGTGGAAATGAGAAATGGCTCTTGTTTAATCGGAAGGTATGCAAACACAGAAATAATTGCCTCTTGCAAGCAGCAATTATGGTTTTGATGATCTCTGTAAAGGTATTTTTTTTTATGCTTTAGCTATGTTTTCCCCTTTTATAGGTGTACATATAGCAATTTTTGTACATATAGCAATTAGTCTTCTCATGCTAAGGCTTTCTGATATTTTTTCTTTTATTTTGTTTTCAAATTTTGATAGTTGCACCTCTCTTTCTCTTTCTTTTGTTCTTATATTTTAACTTTTCCTGAAGTATGTTGGTTTTTGTTTTGCAGTTCGATACGTTGTTTTTGTTTAATGTCAAGTTGTTCAAAATTTGCAACCAGAGGTAAGAGCTCTCTTCAATTAACATCTGAAAACTATTTATTCCTTTAAAATGCCTTTAAGCTTGGACATTAATCAGCTGATTTTCAGATTGTACAACATCTGTTGCTTGATGTGCCAAGTCTCGCATTGTTCACAACTTATACCCTTTTAGTTTTATTCTGGGCAGATATATACTATCAGGTACCTAAACTTCTATCAAGATTAACTTCTCCTACTGGTAAGTAGTGTTAATCATAATCATCCTAATGTTACTTTCATCATTACACAGGCACATGATGAATCCACTGATGGACTCGGGCCAAATTTCTTGATAATCAATAGTGTTGTTTATTCCATTCATGTTTATATCCCAATAGTTGCTCTAGCTTACAATAGATTGAATCTGGTTCCTATGCAAAAATTAGATATGTATGCATAATGTATTTATTACTTTATTAATGTTTTGTAAACTTGAGAGAAACTAATGAAACTATTTGTCTAGTTGAGTATGTGATTAGACAAAGTATATTTTTTTTGTGAGCCATAATAATACTTTTTGAACAAACACGCAATACATTTTATCTTGATAAAACGTATTCTTAAAATAAAAGCTCCGTAATCTGGGGACATGGTGCAAATCAAATATGTAGTGATACAGGGCTGCGCATTATTATGATTAAAGCGCTGCATCATTTTGGAATGCCTCTCATGCGACATCTTTATCTCCCGTAGACTAATAACTCATCTCTTGCATCAGGATTACTATGGTTGACTTGTGTTATCATGGTTGATGCTATTTATGAAACAACTTGCATACATTGATATCAAACATTAACTTTTTGAGTAATTTTTTTCGAATATCTTCCAGATTGTCATGTGGTTGATTATATGGTGGAATCCAATCCCAGATCTAGTCATCGTATCGAAGGTTTTGTTCGTTGGTTAGTGCTCTTTTTTTAGTGTCTTGTCATACTTTTGTAGCATTAATTTATTACAAATTGATCTCCGATAAGTTGCTCTTAACATATCTTCCTGGCCAGGTATATCTTTGTTTGCGGCCTTGGGATTTCTCCTATATGGTGGAAGGTAGTGCCATTCTCTTTCCTTAATCATTTGTGAAACCTTAACGTAGAATGTAGCTACCCTCCCTCCCCACCTAACCCATATGCCCTACAAGCAGATGCAACAATCAGTGACTGTCACCTGAAGGCAGTAGCTTGCTTTGACATATTTATATTAATGTAAATCTTTCATAAATTACTACAGCTTATCCAATATTTGATTTTCATTTGAATGCAGGCACTATTTGATGTTGCAGAGATTCCCCGTGGAATCAAGAGGGCGTCGTAAGAAGCTACTAGAGGTACCTAAACCACACGAGTGTGGACACATAATGTATATATCATCCTGATTTTATGCCAGTTGCTGACTAGTATTTCTTACTTGCTGTGTAATTATGTCGCTCTCAGGTTGGCTATCTTACTACCATATGCTTTACATGTTTCCTCATCATATGCATAATGGTGAGCCAGTGTGATCAATTCATCTTCTGCTTTGTCTGCCCCCAGAATTTAAACTGCCCAAGATGTTCAAATTACTCTATTATTGATGAAAATCAGTGTGAAAGTTTTGATGATCAATGTTGTTTTTATTTAAGCAGGTTATGTAGTTTGTTTTGTGGATGGGTACTTTTCTCAGTTTAGTTGATTTTGCGGATATGTAGTAATGTTTACGTGCTTTGGATTTGGTACATCGGATATGCAGTTTATGTAATTTGGATGTTGATGACATTGATTTTTATTTTGTCAATGACAATTGAGGAATTCTTTTCTATTTTTTGGATGAGTTTATTTTGGATGGTTATATTTATTCAATGCAGCAGGTTGTGTTTAAACAAGAAAAAGACAACAATTTAATAAAATAAATAGATGACTATAACAATAAAAGAAAATGATTAATATGAAGAAAGGTGATATATAACACAAAGATATACATCACTTTTTTTCTACAATATCTAATGTCTAAGAAACAAATAGAAATCACTTTTTATTTATAAAATCGGATGTCTAAGATAACAATAGACAACAGACTAGGATGATGTCTAAGATATCTATAGACATCATTTTATCTGATAAAATTATGATGTCTAATATCCAAATAGACTTCTTTTCCAAAGAAAGAAAGTGATGTGTATGTGAAAAATAACTTAGTTTGTTATATGTTTTCTAGAATATAAGGCATGCAATTTGTTTATAAAATTAATTATATCTAACCTATTTTGTAGAACAACTGATGTGCATTGAAGGAAATATCGATGTCTATGTTAGCACAGACATCAGTTTCTGACCGATGTCTAGAATAGACATCTCCGACAAAGACATCACATGCAAAATAACATAGACATCGGCCATAAACTGATGTCTATTGACCCTTTTCTTGTAGTGTTAGTTGAAATTATCCTTTTTACGTATTGTAAAGCTTCTAAAAATCTCATCCAAGTATATATACAAGTTACTTAGTTTTTTATTCAGATCGGACAACGAGAGATAGTTTGAGAGAGAATTGTAGAGCAAGGATTGAAGGGATTCACTACAAGTTTTAAGAGACTTTATCAAGTTGTATCTTTTTTATTCTAAACTCTTGTAACCATGATTTTAGATATCAATATATGTTTGTTTTCTTTATCTATCATGGATAACTAATTCTCTAATCCGAGGATTAGGTAGTATTGATTGGTAATTCATGCATGTTTGTTTGATATTATTGCGTATTCTCTACTTTTACTAATCTATTATTGAGGGTTTAATCTAATTAGGGGAGTAGCTAACCTTTAATTGTATTCATAGGGATTGTTATTAATTGGGGGAAGAGTCATAATTCTTGTTCATGATTTGATAGACATAGTTCAATTTTTGAATCAGGAGATTAATAAAAGAACTATGAAACTTATAATTCTTGGCTCTTAATAGTCTATAATTGTATTTCGATTAATCATGGGAGTGACTTTTGAGATTTGTTTGTATAGATACTATCTTGTATCTTGGGAGAGAACATTATAAAGTTTAGAAGAATTGTTTTTAGCAAAGTACGTCGAGAAATATATATCGCATTACATCAACATCATTGTCGGGTTGATTTCTTCATCGATAAAATTAGTTGTAATTGCTTTATAGTTAAATTTAGTTAGCAAACAAAACATCCAATAATTTTTCTACACTTCTAGATTGTAAGGAATTAAAACTTAAACTTGAATCAATAGTACTTTCCTGCGAACGAACTTCACAAAAATTACATAAATAGCATGTTGAACATGCATTTTTGGCACTGTTCATCGTCTCCCTCAAGAAGGCGGCGGAGGCGATTTTCCGTCCAAACTTCGACGACTTCTTTCACTCCCTTCTAAGCTTCGTTCACTAATGTACTATATACCAAAATACTCGTCTTTTCACCCTCTATAACCCTATACCATTCGATTTTCATTTCTTTTGCTGAATTTGAAAGTCCCAAAATCAAGCCTTTTTTCGATTTGGTTTCCAGTCAGCCTATATACACCTCTACGGGTGGAAAATCAACAAATCAAGGGGAAAAATGGAAAGTAAGGTGTGGGCTTCGTTTTTATGTCCTCATAATTAGTGGAGGTTGCTGTAGGGTGAAGAAACGGGAAGGTCGACTTTGAGGGGGGGGAGACGTCGATTCGTTTGTGCAAATATGACGTCAGATGACGTCATCACGCATATGGTAGATGCGTGACTAGCAATACGAATTCCAGAATTGCGTATCCCACATCACGCATGTTGTTAATACGTAATCTGTGGGTAAAAAGGGAGGTGTTTAGCGCCGGTAAGTATTTTGGACTTTGGTCGTTTTTTCATTGTTATAGCTAATTTAATAAATGGGGTGTCGAAGAGCACAATGAGTTGCTAATTTTAATTGCTAGAGCTTATTATTATTAATGCAAACAAATTAATTAAAAAATGTCAACTAAATTCTTATTGTATGCTTTTAAATACTCGTTAAAAAAATTGATAGTAAATTTATTTAATGGGGCATGTATTTTTACTGAATTTGCTAATTTTGATTGATTAAATTTTTTGTATATATAAGGTCTATTATTATTAATATAAATAATTTAATTAAATTTTAATTATGTGTTTTTTAGCACATATTAAAAAAATCTATAATGGACTTCAAGTATTAGTAACCAAAATCACTCTCTTTCAGATGATATCCCGATTGCAGATGATGAAAATGAAGATTCTACTTCAGGTGCTATTGTATCATTTTCCTCTCTTCTTCTTCTGGTTCTTGTTTCTTTATCCTGTTGTGTTAAAATGAGATTGTCTTACGAGTATGTTAAAGTTTTCCAAAATGGGTCACGGAAATCATAAAAATGGTATGTTCTCTTTTCTCTTAATATTTTTAACTATCATGTTTTCTAGGTCATTGTATATTCGTGCGTCTGCAACATATAAATGAAAAGGCTGCATATGTGACTATGTGTTAATATATGAATGTGATAGCCCCAAATCCGGGGTCATGAATTTGGGCCATCATGAACCAACTTCCATTCAAATTCAATATCTCTTGGTTTTTTTTTTTTTTTTAAATACTTATGCAATTGACCCCACAGTAATATACACACACACACCAGTCATATGCTCAGAGAACAACATTCACCATAATAAGAGTTTAGAATTTAAAAAGTTTTTACAACCCAGAATCATACTTCAGTACATTGTTGAGTGATGCTTCTACAAGAAGCATTTCAACAACCAAATTTATTACAATCTTTCAAACTTACACACTTAATATACATAAGCCCACTAAACCCCTTGCGATGGTCATCTACCTCGGGGATTGATGCTAACGAGCTCTCAGAAGGTCGCCTTTCCCTTACCCTCTTGCGGGGTGTTCTGCGTAGTATGGGCATACCTAGCTGTATATAGATAAGTAGCAAGAGTGAGCTATAATAGCTCAGCAAGATAATATTGAAAACTAGAATTTAAAATGTAACCAAGTATACATATATATACATATGTAAGCAGTAACCAATTTATAAACTTTAAGGAAGAATAAAACTCTTATTTAATAATACATCATCCACTTACTATTATAAGAAAGAAATCCAAAGTAATACAGTATCAGTTTCTCTTCTTAAATATTATAACAACCAACATACCCTTTCAGTGTAATATTTTAAAATAACATAAATACTTGAGTAAACCTCTCACTATCATCTTCTCATTTCCCTCCTGTACAGAAATTTTATAAATTAATATAAAATCAGTTTCTCTTCATCTATATCAATAATTTCATCGTTTCATATCACTTTTCTGTTTTCAATTATAGAAATCTGAAAACCATTTTCAATTCTTTCTTTCAAGTTTTGGGGATATATACTGGCGCCAGATACGTAGGACGATGATCAGTCGCCTGACCGTATCCGCTCTCTGTTTACTACTAGTAGAAGGAATGAAGGCACCTGCTAACATCATCCCTGGAGGAAGGCACCTGCTAACATCCTCCTGGAGGAAGGCACCTGCTAACATCCTCCCTGGAGGAAGGCACCTGCTAACATCCTCCTGGAGGAAGGCACCTGCTAACATCCTCCCTTGGCATCTTCGTGCCGAATCATGAATACTAGACTATGTCGCACACAGCCCTGACATAGCCTCTTATGCAAGTTTGTTGCTAATCCCCCTTTTTATAAGATCATTATTCAATTTATCAACACCATTTCACATTTCCATATGTCATTCACTTATCTCATTTCCATTCTCGCACATTACTTCTATAAAATATATGTATATAACATACACTAAGAGAATGTTTATAATATAGCATTATAAATCATATAACCCTAGATAACAACTGATACCATTCTCTTTCATATCTCTTCTACTCTAGAGCATATTCGCTCCATTCATAATCATCACTATATTCATATTTCAGAAAACATATTCATCTCTCTTTAACTTCCCACAATCAAGAAATATATTCTTTGCAATATAGCAACAAAAGCATCACATATACATAAATATATTCCATGATATCATTATTATTCCGAAAATAAATAATTTTTAAAGTAGGGATAGAAGGATCTTGCCTCGATTTCTGTATCCTGACAGTAGGGCTGGTTCCTCCTCCGGAATTTCTATAAACACAAAAGGACCGTCATTAGAACACTACATCTCTTACTCACTATCCTCTTGTATAACAAAACCCTTTACACTTCAACATATGTTTAATGTGTTATTATTATCCCAAAGGTTCAAGAACTTAACCATTTATAAGCTCAATCGAAGTTTCAGGGGTTTTTACCATTTCCCCTAACAACCACACTCGACTGTAAAATTTCTTATAAATTTTAGAATTCGAATTTTAATGCAAGGTCAACTGGTATTAGTTCTTTGACCACACTACTACCATATCCCAAAATTTCGTGGCTTTTAAACATGTTAAAGTATGGTAACTATAACCTCAAATTTGGTACAATTACGATTTCTCGACTTTCGAACGTCTTTCACTAAAACTGACTTTTCTCCTAAACCGTACGTCAGATTTTAACGCACCTTATATCAAAACGATCTATGAACTAAGCTCTATCATTTCATGGTCACTAAGTGTGCTAGACAGTAAGGTACCGTACTGCATTGGTGTCCAAAAACAGGGCAGTTTGTAGTTCTAACGAAAATCGGACATTATAACTGCTGTAATTTCATACTTTCCAAAATTTCACCACTCCAAAACCATCATTCCACACTCAATCCAAACCCTACACCATGTGGACTACATTCCAGCCATGGTTCCAAGTTCACCACACAAATCTCATATCAAATCCAACCATTTATAACACATATTCATCATAAACTTCATATTAACAACACTTAACTACTAATCACTTCAATATCTACCATAAATACAAAAGGCAAGGGTTGTTATACCTCTTTGAAGCTTGATGAACACTTAATAATCCTTAATAATCCTTGTACACACCTTGAACAACCTTGAATTAGCTTGGATTAACTAAAGGAGCCATAAAAACAAAGATTAAAACTTGAAAACTACTATTCACTACTATTCATCTTGTACTTGAAGGATTTTATTACCTAGGCAAATGATGATGGTTGGCCTTCAAACTTTGAGGATATCACTTACTAACCTCCAAGCATCTCCACCATTTTTCCCTTGATTTAATCTTGAAGAGAATTAGGGTTTTGAATTTTATTTTCTTTCTTGTTTTTCTTATGGCCGAATGTTGTAAAGGAAATGGGGGAGTGTTTCTTTTGCTTTCTTTTGATCCTATCTCATCTTATCATCTAATATTTAGTGTGTTGTAGAAGCTTGTAGGTTTATTTGAGATTAAAAGACTAATCTACCCCTTAAACAAGTGTTAGTGGAGTGTGATGTCACTAGTGATGTCATTGGATGCATCCATAAATCCTTTTCTTGATTTTCCTAGGTAAAATGCTAATAATCTTGGTAATTACTAATGTGATATGTATCCTTGTTATATTACTAATCTTGGTTGCTTAATCTCCATATTCGTCTAATTGTGGTTCGTTACGAATGTACCTCATTATCTCAGTGGTTTTGAGATCATTTAACAATCCAAATTCCATTGGTATTCTCTTAACTTAAAAAAAATCCCCTGGCTCAATTCTAAATTCACTAATCCCTCAATATATAATTCTTATAATGTTTCCATGCTCCTTAGTGTCCAATAGAAGCTTATTCGAAATCAAAATCCTCAAAATTTCATGCTTCAGGAATTTCTGAAATCTAACGTCATTTCGAGTCACTTATTTCCAATGTACACTACTAATATGATTTCTGTTTATTCATTTTCCATTTCCATTATAGAGTACCTATATACCATTTCTCTAAATCCTCAAAATTTACTATTCATTTGACCACTGTAGCATTACTGAAGTTAGGGTTATTACATCCTTCCCCCCTTAAAAGGATTCCATCCCGGAATCACGTCAAAAATGTCCATAGATACCTTTTCATTTACACCTTATAACTTCTATATCACTTTCTCCATCCTTGTTCCTTCATAATATCTCTATCTTGTTTGCGCAAAATTACACCAACATAAACTTGCTTGTCATTCATCAACATCCCTCTTTTAGTTATGGGTATTGGCCACCACATTGGCCTCTCCTGAATGGTAGTGTATCTCACTTATGGTTTATCCCTATGTTGATCTCTATCATGACATAAAATATACATATTTCGCTCTTATTATATCTTGTCTCTGTAAAATCTTCCAGAAATCCAACTAGAATAAGATTCTTTGAAACAATTATAAGAAAATATTACCTATAATATATATTTCCTGTTCGTATTTAAATGAGTCTATGGTTTACCCCCAAAATACTATTATTCTCCTTTTTATAGAATTTCTAACCCCTAACAGATACTGATTTTCCTTATCTAGATTATCAACCTACCTATACCATTCATTGACCACATTGATCCCTAACCAAACATTTACACTAAAAATTTAAATACTAGAAAAATGTTCACCTGCATCTGTATCCGGCCTTCTCAATGCCTCCCCTAAAGTCATATTGTACACCCTGGCAGTAGGTTTATTTGAAGCAGTCACACTCTGTTCTGGCACGGATGATCCCCCGGAACGACAATCTCTGGCAATATGTCCTAGTTTCCCACACTGGTAACACTTGATGTCCCTCTTAGGATTGGTATTAGCAGATGGGCACTGGCTAAAATAATGTCCTTTTTGTCCACAGTTATAGCAGTTTATTTCTAACGCTTTACACACTCCCGTATGCTTCCTACCACACGTGTTACAGTCTGGAAATGGTGTTCGAGATTGACTAGATTGAAAAGTTCCTGTGGATCTACCACCCTGATTCACAGTTTCACTGGTAGTCTTATTATTCCCTGATTTTCCTCCAAACTGGGGTTTTTGTCCTTTACCAAATTTGTTAAAATAGCTTCCCTCACTTGAACCTCCCTTCTGACCTTCAAATTTTCTTTTCTTACTCTCTCGTCCTATTTGAGTCTGTTCACTCTCAGCTTCGATAATGGATGCCTTATGAACTACTGCAGCATATTCGGTCAACTCAAATGGTGCCACTCTAGTACGTAGCCATGGTTTCAATCCTTGTTGGAACCTTTTCGCTCGTTGCTCTTCAGTACGCACGAATTCTGGAACAAACCTAGACAGTTCTGTAAACTTAGTTTCATATTCTGCCACTGATAGGTTTTCCTGCTTAAGCTCCAAAAATTTTATTTCCATCTGGTTCTCCAAGTACCTAGGGGAATATTTGTCTAGAAACACCCTAGTGAAACGCTCCCAAGTTATCACTCCTGCTCCTTCCAGATTCTTTTTAGTTTCCCACCAGTAATTTGCCTCTCCCTTTAAGAGATAGGCTGCAAAAATTGTCTTCTGATCTTCCTCTACCCTCAGTATCTCAAAAGCCTTTTCCATCTCTTTCAGCCATGCCCTGGCTGCTACTGGGTTAACAGTTCCCTCAAACTCTGGGGGTTTTAGTGACTTAAAAGCACGAAAGGAGTTAGCTGCCTGGTTGGGAAGAACAGGTGGTTGTGGTGGATTCTGTGGATTAACTAAATTCTGCCTCAATAGTTCCATAAATTGGTTAAAAGGGTTACCATCCTGATTTCCCTGTTGGCCAGTTGATTCATCTTCTTCTTCCTCATGATCTTGTTCATTATGAGCGTTTTCATCCTGCCTATTCTGACTTGCTTCCTCTCTATCATTTTCCCTTGCATTCATTCTATTATTACGCTTAGGCGGCATGATTCTGTATATAATAATATTCTCCATTAATCACCCAAATTTAGGGTATAATATACATCATTTCCATATATGCACAACTATATCATTAGTTAATCTTATTTATACATCCCAGTATTCTAAATTCACACAAGTAATATTTAATCATAATACAACTTTGACAGATAAGCTTAGTACCTTTAGCACAATAACCTTTTCATTTAAATCAATCACTTCATATATATCAATATTTCTGAATCTCAACATTTAATATCAAAATACGATAAAATTAGGCAAAGTACATAAACTTCATTAATTTACATAAATATTTTACAACTTGGGTACAACGTCTTTTACTACTAATATCATACATCATAAAGTACAAGGTTTGAAACCCCAAAAGCATAACTGTACATACTAACTCGCTATAACAAAAGCACTACTAGCTATCCTCTAATCAGACTGGGATTAAGACAGTAAACAACTAACCTAATCCCCAAAATGACATCCACAAGATGACTAGTCTGATTAGTATCCAAAACTACTACTCCTAATCATGGTAACGACGCCCTGATAACGTCCCTGATCTGCGCTACCATAGTGGTGACTGTATCAACTATCTGAGCCCTCCATACTGGATCCCCTCTGTCTCCCAACATCGTCCTAATATCACCGAGTGCCCGTAGCTCGATACTGACTATGCTCAAATTCAACCCATCTGGTATCACACCTCCTCCTCCTCTCGCCCTGTCTAACCTCTGTATAAGCGTATCTATAGTCCGACGGGACTCATCCAGCTGTCCCTGAAGGGCAAAGTACTCTGACAAGAAAATAGCTGGCAACTGGCCAGCTGGAAACATAGGTGCCTCCTGAGGTGGCATAGCATCTGGGGGAGGTACGTCTACAAGTGGGGGTGCATCCACTGGTGGAGGTGGTGGTGGTGCAAATGGTGGAGATGGAGGAACTGGCTCTGTGTCCGCATCCTCGGAAGGGTCATCCTCCAACTCATCCTCTGACATGATCAAGTGTCCTGGTGGAGTGAACTGCTCAACTGGATCCTCAAAAGGGTCGGGGCTAGGTAGAGGAGATGGAACTGGTGATGGCACTGGGACAGGTGGGACAGGAGTAGGAGTCACGTGTATGTCCCTCCACTCAATCGGCTCCTCAGGTATAACAGATAGCCTAGGCCTCTTACGTAAGGGCATCTCCTCCTCAGGAATATCCGTCCGCACTCGGGAAGGTCCGGCCCCATCAGGTCCTACATATGGTCTACCAGAATATGGCACTATAGCCACAGCATCCCTCTGCCTGCGCTCCTCAGCCTCCTCCCTCAGTCTCTGCTCATATCTCTCTCTAGCACTCGCCCGTCGTCTCTCCCTGAGGTCATCAATAGCATACTCTGGAACCTCTACACCTACCAGCAACAAGTCTCTAAGCTCCTGCTCGGACAATCCTAGCCACTGGGGGTCTCGACTCGGCTCACCCATCTCTGCTCCCTATAATAAGACATAAAATTCTATTAGTAACGGTCTATTAAAATTATAAACAATACTTAAAATAAATACTACCTGCGTTATACCACCCCTGAACTTGATGGAAGTTCAAAATTTAATATTATAAATGATACAATATTATTATCACTCTTGTTCCTGAGCATTATGACTCTTAGCTCTGATACCAACTGTGATAGCCCCAAATCCGGGGTCATGAATTTGGGCCATCATGAACCAACTTCCATTCAAATTCAATATCTCTTGGTTTTTTTTTTTTTTTTTAAATACTTATGCAATTGACCCCACAGTAATATACACACACACACCAGTCATATGCTCAGAGAACAACATTCACCATAATAAGAGTTTAGAATTTAAAAAGTTTTTACAACCCAGAATCATACTTCAGTACATTGTTGAGTGATGCTTCTACAAGAAGCATTTCAACAACCAAATTTATTACAATCTTTCAAACTTACACACTTAATATACATAAGCCCACTAAACCCCTTGCGATGGTCATCTACCTCGGGGATTGATGCTAACGAGCTCTCAGAAGGTCGCCTTTCCCTTACCCTCTTGCGGGGTGTTCTGCGTAGTATGGGCATACCTAGCTGTATATAGATAAGTAGCAAGAGTGAGCTATAATAGCTCAGCAAGATAATATTGAAAACTAGAATTTAAAATGTAACCAAGTATACATATATATACATATGTAAGCAGTAACCAATTTATAAACTTTAAGGAAGAATAAAACTCTTATTTAATAATACATCATCCACTTACTATTATAAGAAAGAAATCCAAAGTAATACAGTATCAGTTTCTCTTCTTAAATATTATAACAACCAACATACCCTTTCAGTGTAATATTTTAAAATAACATAAATACTTGAGTAAACCTCTCACTATCATCTTCTCATTTCCCTCCTGTACAGAAATTTTATAAATTAATATAAAATCAGTTTCTCTTCATCTATATCAATAATTTCATCGTTTCATATCACTTTTCTGTTTTCAATTATAGAAATCTGAAAACCATTTTCAATTCTTTCTTTCAAGTTTTGGGGATATATACTGGCGCCAGATACGTAGGACGATGATCAGTCGCCTGACCGTATCCGCTCTCTGTTTACTACTAGTAGAAGGAATGAAGGCACCTGCTAACATCATCCCTGGAGGAAGGCACCTGCTAACATCCTCCTGGAGGAAGGCACCTGCTAACATCCTCCCTGGAGGAAGGCACCTGCTAACATCCTCCTGGAGGAAGGCACCTGCTAACATCCTCCCTTGGCATCTTCGTGCCGAATCATGAATACTAGACTATGTCGCACACAGCCCTGACATAGCCTCTTATGCAAGTTTGTTGCTAATCCCCCTTTTTATAAGATCATTATTCAATTTATCAACACCATTTCACATTTCCATATGTCATTCACTTATCTCATTTCCATTCTCGCACATTACTTCTATAAAATATATGTATATAACATACACTAAGAGAATGTTTATAATATAGCATTATAAATCATATAACCCTAGATAACAACTGATACCATTCTCTTTCATATCTCTTCTACTCTAGAGCATATTCGCTCCATTCATAATCATCACTATATTCATATTTCAGAAAACATATTCATCTCTCTTTAACTTCCCACAATCAAGAAATATATTCTTTGCAATATAGCAACAAAAGCATCACATATACATAAATATATTCCATGATATCATTATTATTCCGAAAATAAATAATTTTTAAAGTAGGGATAGAAGGATCTTGCCTCGATTTCTGTATCCTGACAGTAGGGCTGGTTCCTCCTCCGGAATTTCTATAAACACAAAAGGACCGTCATTAGAACACTACATCTCTTACTCACTATCCTCTTGTATAACAAAACCCTTTACACTTCAACATATGTTTAATGTGTTATTATTATCCCAAAGGTTCAAGAACTTAACCATTTATAAGCTCAATCGAAGTTTCAGGGGTTTTTACCATTTCCCCTAACAACCACACTCGACTGTAAAATTTCTTATAAATTTTAGAATTCGAATTTTAATGCAAGGTCAACTGGTATTAGTTCTTTGACCACACTACTACCATATCCCAAAATTTCGTGGCTTTTAAACATGTTAAAGTATGGTAACTATAACCTCAAATTTGGTACAATTACGATTTCTCGACTTTCGAACGTCTTTCACTAAAACTGACTTTTCTCCTAAACCGTACGTCAGATTTTAACGCACCTTATATCAAAACGATCTATGAACTAAGCTCTATCATTTCATGGTCACTAAGTGTGCTAGACAGTAAGGTACCGTACTGCATTGGTGTCCAAAAACAGGGCAGTTTGTAGTTCTAACGAAAATCGGACATTATAACTGCTGTAATTTCATACTTTCCAAAATTTCACCACTCCAAAACCATCATTCCACACTCAATCCAAACCCTACACCATGTGGACTACATTCCAGCCATGGTTCCAAGTTCACCACACAAATCTCATATCAAATCCAACCATTTATAACACATATTCATCATAAACTTCATATTAACAACACTTAACTACTAATCACTTCAATATCTACCATAAATACAAAAGGCAAGGGTTGTTATACCTCTTTGAAGCTTGATGAACACTTAATAATCCTTAATAATCCTTGTACACACCTTGAACAACCTTGAATTAGCTTGGATTAACTAAAGGAGCCATAAAAACAAAGATTAAAACTTGAAAACTACTATTCACTACTATTCATCTTGTACTTGAAGGATTTTATTACCTAGGCAAATGATGATGGTTGGCCTTCAAACTTTGAGGATATCACTTACTAACCTCCAAGCATCTCCACCATTTTTCCCTTGATTTAATCTTGAAGAGAATTAGGGTTTTGAATTTTATTTTCTTTCTTGTTTTTCTTATGGCCGAATGTTGTAAAGGAAATGGGGGAGTGTTTCTTTTGCTTTCTTTTGATCCTATCTCATCTTATCATCTAATATTTAGTGTGTTGTAGAAGCTTGTAGGTTTATTTGAGATTAAAAGACTAATCTACCCCTTAAACAAGTGTTAGTGGAGTGTGATGTCACTAGTGATGTCATTGGATGCATCCATAAATCCTTTTCTTGATTTTCCTAGGTAAAATGCTAATAATCTTGGTAATTACTAATGTGATATGTATCCTTGTTATATTACTAATCTTGGTTGCTTAATCTCCATATTCGTCTAATTGTGGTTCGTTACGAATGTACCTCATTATCTCAGTGGTTTTGAGATCATTTAACAATCCAAATTCCATTGGTATTCTCTTAACTTAAAAAAAATCCCCTGGCTCAATTCTAAATTCACTAATCCCTCAATATATAATTCTTATAATGTTTCCATGCTCCTTAGTGTCCAATAGAAGCTTATTCGAAATCAAAATCCTCAAAATTTCATGCTTCAGGAATTTCTGAAATCTAACGTCATTTCGAGTCACTTATTTCCAATGTACACTACTAATATGATTTCTGTTTATTCATTTTCCATTTCCATTATAGAGTACCTATATACCATTTCTCTAAATCCTCAAAATTTACTATTCATTTGACCACTGTAGCATTACTGAAGTTAGGGTTATTACAATGAATATGTTTATGCATTCTATCAAATTGATTCATATGCTTTAGATTTACTGTGTCTCCATGTTATATAAACATGTGTAAAGTATAATGAAATGTAATATGTAATGGAGGACATATATAACTCAACTAGGATAAAAGATAAATAATATTAACTCTATACAGGGATCGTGAAATTTGAAGAATAGGCACCAACAAGGATCAAGTCGCTGAAAGAAGTTCATTAACATGATCAAGCCTCAGTGACATAATAAGATGTACAGATGATTCAGTTGAAGGGCCAAAAGATTTCATGTATTTTGAAGATATTGCTGCAGGCTAATAAATTGGAATGTAACGAAGGTGTGAAGATCAAGATCAGTGATAGTCACTTGTGAACCAGACCAGTGCACCAAGTGTCAACAGATACGGGAAGGATCAACACATTAATTCATAGAAAGAATTGCCAAAGCCTATTGACGATCAAGGACAGACATAATATCTCAAGGTATTGTCAAAAGTTAATTTACTCTGAAAATTAAATAAGTAACAGATTAATTAATTATTTATAACAAAATAATTAAATTAATCTGGTACTTGAATTATTTTCTGAGGTGAATTAAAACAGCAGAATAAACAGAAGAGAGAAAATGAATAGTATCCAAAATCACTATTCATATGAATAGTAACCGAAATCACTATTCACATGAATAGTAACCGAAATCACTATTCATATGAATATTAATATTCATATGAATAGTAACCGAAATTACTATTCATGAATAGTACCCAAAAGTACTATTCATAAAGTAAGAAACATGTGGGGCCCACATGTATTAAAAAAAATCAAAGTAAAGACTTTGAAATTGAAAATGCAGTAGTTTTGAAAATTAGAATTCGGCTGGGATGAGAAAAAGAAGAGACAGCAGCCAAACTGATAAAAAACTATCGTCATCAGTTACGTATTTTGGCTGAATAATGATTTTCTAAAAATCTATAAATAGGCCTGTTGTATTTCATTTTGAAACACACCTCAACATACAACTTTCTCTCTCTCTTAAATATCTTCTCTGTGTAAGCTGCTAGACAGTCCATCTAGTAGGAAAGCCAGCTTAGCCCGCTTTCAGGAAGTGTCGGATAGAAGGTCCTCGTGCCTAAACTATCCTTAGGAGTGTTCGAGTTTTTGAAGCTAATCCGTTGGATTAGAAGTTGTAACACCCCTTGGGTTTTTATCAGTTCAAAGATATTTTCCCGAACCAATTGGTTTATTTCGATTCAGTTGTTGACCTCATTTTTCACATCTCGAAAATCGAAATATTTTTTAAATAACGTATTCAACCCCCCTTCTACGTTATTCCGGAACTAACAATTGGCATCAGAGCAAGTTGATCGATATACAGATCAGATCTGGTGTTGCACGTCACTGTTCACAGATACAGTACTGTTCACAGATACGGTACTATTCACATACACGACACTATTCACAAATACAATACTGTTCACAGATACGGTACTGTTCACAGATACGGTACTGTTCACAGATACGGTACTATTTACATATACGGTACTATTCACAGATACGGTACTGTTCATAAATACCGTACTGTTCATTTTGAGCCACTCTGTTACTATATAAAAAGCCATACAATCATGACAGAGAAAACACAAACTCCAACAACAAGCAGATATGAATCAATTAGAGTTCCAATACTCAGGGCATCAGAATATCCCATATGGAAGGTGAAGATGGAAATGTTTCTGGAGGCTACAGATCCAGAGTACTTAGACAGAATCCATGATGGTCCACATAAGCCTACAAAATTGTCTTGTGCAGTTGCTGGAGAAGAACAGAAAATGATTCCAAAAGAGAAGAAAGACTACACTCCTGAAGATATCTCCTCTATTAGCAAAGATGCTAAAGTAAGGCATTTATTACATAACGCCCTTGACAATGTTATGTCTAACAGGGTCGTTGGATGCAAAACTGCTAAGGAGATTTGGGATGGTTTGGATGTCAGATGTCAAGGAACCAAAGCCATCAAAAAGAACAGGAGAACAATACTCACACAGGAGTACGAGCACTTTGACTCAAATGCTGATGAGTCATTAACAGACATATATGATAGATTCCTGAAATTGTTGAATGATCTATCACTGGTAGATAAGGAGTATAATCTTGAAGACTCCAATCTGAAATTCTTGTTGGTTCTTCCTGAGAAATGGGACTTAAAGGCCACTACCATCAGAGACAATCATGATCTAGAAGACATGTCCCTTGATGAAATCTATGGAATGCTTAAGACTCATGAGCTTGAGATTGAACAAAGAAGCAAGAGGCATGGAAGCAAGACCAAGTCAATTGCTCTTAAAGCTGAGGAGAAAGCTTCTAAAGAAATTGCTGTGAAAAAGAGTCAATCCAAAGGAAAGGCTCTTATTACAAAGTCTGATACTGAGTCATCAAATTCTGATGATGACTCAAACTCTGACAATCTCACAGACTCTGATGATGATGGTAGTGGTGTTGAGATGATACAACTTGCAGCCCTAATGGTGAAAGGCTTCAAGAAGATGGCTCACAAGAACTTCAGGAAGGGAAAGAAGTTCACAC
The DNA here is from genome assembly GCA_037693485.1 of Kitagawia praeruptora. Taxonomy (NCBI): domain Eukaryota; kingdom Viridiplantae; phylum Streptophyta; class Magnoliopsida; order Apiales; family Apiaceae; genus Kitagawia; species Kitagawia praeruptora. The sequence continues at coordinate 52,614,942 of CM075351.1, forward strand.
GAAGAGATTCAAATTTTGACAAGAAGAATTTCAGAAAAACTAAGGGAAAGGAAAGCAGGTCTGGGAAAGTCGACAAGTCCAAGATCAAATGCTATAATTGTGGTGAGAAAGGACATTTTGCACCTGAGTGCAAGAGAGCCAAAGCTGATAAAAGTCAAGCTTACATCACAAAGAAGAAGGACTGGGCTGACACTTCAGACTCTGAAGATGAGGTGAACTACGCCTTGATGGCAAATGTTGATAGTATCTCTGAAGCTACTGAGACCAAGGTACCTCACTCTATTCTAGCTTTTGATACTACTGATATATCTGAGTTAAGACTCTTTCTTAAAAACTTGCATGTTAGCTATAGAGATCAGACTTTAGAAAATGAAATAATAAAATCTGAAAGTCTAGACCTTAGAAAGAGAAATGATTATCTAGAATCAGAATTAGTCCAGATGTTAGAAATTCAGAAAGAGAGAGATGATGCTATTTTTGTTAAAAATGAATTATTGAAAAAGTATGCTTATCTTGAATCTGAACTTGCTAAAGAAAGAAACATTCTTAAAATTTGGACTAACTCTGGTAAGAAAACTCAGGATATCATAGACAATGATTGTTGGAAAGAAGGTCTAGGTTACAATGATAAAAAGAAAACTGTCAACCTAGAAGCTGAGACCTCTAAACCTGTATTTACTGAAAAAACTGCAAAACCCAAAATTAATCATGTGAGGTTTGTACCAAATTCTGACAAACCAAAACAGGATAAAGCCAAATCAGTAGATATTAGTTCAATGTCTCAGAAACAACTTAAACACAAGCTGAAGGAGTTAAAAAGAATAAACAAGGTAAAAGAACCTAGGAAAAACAGAAATGGAAAGGTAGGCATCAGTAAAAGCAATAACTATATGCCTATTCCCAATGCTCCTAGGAAGAAATGTTATAACTGTGGAAGTCCTAACCATCTTGCTGCTTTTTGCAGGAAGAATAAAAATATAAACTTTATACCTCCTAAGTCAGGAGTTAAGAGTGGTTCAGTTAGGTTTAAGCCACAGAATCCTTGTTTTCACTGTGGCAATATTTGGCATTCTATTTATACATGCAAAGAGTATCATAAGTTGTATTATGATTATTATGAACTTAAACCCTCTTTGAATAAATTCAAGATTGATTCTACATGTATAAATTCTGATAAAAAGAATGTTAGCACAAACTCTGATAAGACTTCTGCTGCAAAAGCTAACAAACTTAATAAGACCAAAGGATCCAAGCAAGTCTGGGTCCTTAAAACTAATCATTAGTGGTTTTTGTGATTGCAGGGTAACAGGAAAAATATCCTTGTTCTGGACAGTGGATGCTCAGGACACATGACTGGAAATAAAGCCCTGCTATCAGAATTTGTGGAGAAGGCTGGCCCAAGTGTTTTTTATGGAGATGGCAACATAGGAAGGACTCTGGGATATGGCAATATCAAACTTGGGAATGTCATCATTGAATCTGTAGCTCTAGTTTCAGGACTCAAACATAATCTACTAAGTGTGAGTCAAATCTGTGACAGAGGTTATCATGTGGATTTCCTTGAAGAACACGGTGAAGTTGTAAGCAAATCAACAGGAAAAGTTGTTCTGAAGGGATACAGGCATGGTAACATTTATGGAGCCAAGCTTTCAACAAACTCTGATGGCTCTGCAATCTGTCTACTGAGTAGAGCATCAATTGAAGAAAGCTGGGATTGGCACAAGAGACTTTCTCATCTGAATTTCAACAGCATTAATGAGCTAGTGAAGAAAGATCTTGTGAGTGGATTGCCCAAATCAGTTTTTACTCTAGATGGCCTATGTGACTCATGTCAAAAGGCAAAACAAAGGAAAACTTCATTCAAAAGTAAGACTGAATCCTCAATTCTTGAGCCATATCACTTATTGCATGTTGATTTATTTGGTCCAGTAAATATAATGTCTATTGGAAAGAAAAGATATGCTTTGGTTATTGTTGATGAATACACCAGATATACATGGGTATATTTCATGCACAAGAAAGAAGAAACTGCATCAATCTTAACAGAGCATGTCAGACAACTGGACAAAGGATCTAAGCATACAGTGAAAATCATAAGGAGTGATAATGGCACTGAGTTCAAGAATGCAGTCATGGAAGAGTTTTGTAAAGAAAATGGAATAAAGCAAGAATTCTCTGCACCTGGAACTCCACAACAAAATGGAGTAGTAGAGAGAAAGAATAGGACTCTCATAGAAGCTGCAAGGACCATGCTTGATGAAGCAAAGCTGCCAACTTACTTCTGGGCTGAAGCTGTGCAAGCTGCTTGTTTCACACAGAATGCTACACTCATAAACAAGCATGGTAAAACACCATATGAGATGGTGAAAAATAAGAAGCCGAACCTGAAGTACTTTCATGTGTTTGGATGTAAATGTTTTGTTCTTAAGACTCATCCAGAACAGCTTTCCAAATTTGATTTAAAAGCTGATGAAGGAATCTTTGTTGGATACCCACTATCCACAAAAGCATTCAGAGTCTACAATCTGAGAACAAAAGTGGTCATGGAATCTATCCATGTGTCTTTTGATGATAAAAAGATAACAGGACTTGAAGATTTTGATGAACATGACCAGCTGAGATTTGAGAATGAACAAAATTCTGATATTCTTTCAGACTCTATTGTTCAATCTATACCAGTAGATCAGACAGCAGCACATGTTGAGGGGGAGCAAGTGAACAATGAAAATGAACCCCAATCAAGTGAAGAAACATTAAAGAATGCATCTGCTGGTTCATTAAACTCTGATTCATCAAACTCTGAAAGCAACAGCTCAGGGGGAGCAAACAATGATTTTGGATCTACTAGTCATCACACTCAACACAATCATGAACTTGGAGAATCATCAAGATCAAATCTGCCGAGACAAAGGGTATGGAGTAGAGCGCATCCCTTTGAACAGATCATTGGTGAACCGGACACGGGTGTACAGACTAGAAGAGCAACACAGAATGAATGCAATTTTGTAGGATTTTTATCTCAAATTGAAGCTAAAAAGGTTGATGAAGCTCTTGATGATCCAGATTGGGTAACTGCAATGCAGGAAGAACTCAATCAGTTCGAAAGGCAGAAAGTATGGAAGCTGGTGCCATGACCAAAAGATAAATCTGTAATTGGCACTAGATGGGTGTTTAGAAATAAACTGGATGAAAATGGTATTGTTACGAGGAACAAGGCTCGATTGGTAGCAAAGGGTTACTTTCAAGAAGAGGGAATTGATTATGATGAAACCTATGCTCCAGTTGCAAGGCTTGAAGCAATCAGGATGTTCTTAGCATTTGCTGCACACTCCAACTTTAAGATTTTTCAGATGGATGTGAAGAGTGCATTTTTGAACGGAGATCTAGAGGAAGAAGTCTATGTTGAACAACCCCTGGGTTCGAAGACAAGGATTTTGAAGGTTTTGTGTACTTTCTCTTTGATAAGTGGATTTATATCCACTTGGAGCATTCTAAATCGGCTTAAATTGATTGTCTTGGGCTCAAGTTTCTTGTAGTTTTGATGTATTTTGTTTAGTTGTGCAGATTTACAAGGATGTTGATTATGGTGGATGTTTTTGTCGTTTTTGGAGATTTAATTTATTAAAATTCGGATTTATTGGGCTGGACGCGTGAGATTCACTGTTTGGGCCATATCTTGAGTTCTATAAGTCTGTTTTCAGCCCGTAAGCAGCCCACGCGAAGATAACGAGATTCTCTATCATTCTAAGGTGGTCCAGAGGCCAAATTACGTCTGGAACGGCTCTGGAAAACTGAAGAAAAGTCAGCTACGAATTTCCCTTTAAAACAGAATCAGTTTAGGAAACGTATCTTGCAGAAATTCTATTATAATTCTGTTTTGGTATTTTCTTGCTGGGCAAGACTTTTAGAGCCTATTTAAACACATCCTACCATTGTAATAGAGATGTACACATTATCATAGTTTTTATTATTGTAACCTAGCTTAGATTGCAAGGGAGAAAAGGAGAGAAGGGTTCAACGCTCGTGACAAGCAACGGATCTAGATCTACTTCATTCTTTGTGTTACTTTGGATTATAGATTTTTTTCTCAAACTCTTGTTTATTAATATAATTACTTTTTTTATTCATATCTTGTTATTTATCATGTTTTCATCAAATCCCACGATGATGAACGGTTCAATTATGGGCTAATCGTTGTCGTGGGATCCTAGTGGAATTATCTATGTAGCTTAGTAGTTTGCATGCCTTAAAGATTTATGTGTGGTGAATACTGATATCCTCGTATGGTTAATCTTAATGCTTTTGGATGCGTAGCTAACATCTAAATTGAATTGTTAATCTCTTGTGAAGTGATAGTGGATCTTGAGATTTAGAACTTGCCATGCTAGCATAGGTTCATAATTGTTATCAATATGATTGTGGTGTGAGATGAAAATACTTATACTGCCCTGTGTGATCTTTATGGATAACTTGTTCTTCAACCGTTATGTTTTCAAATTCTATAGACATATAGGGTCTAAGCATAATTGGTGTCTATTCATCTTCTATCTCTTTTGTGGATGTATGTTTAGTTTGGTATGCGTATGCTGACAGGTAGCGTATACTTGTTTCGTGTTATCCGATCAGATATCAAAACCATCGCATGTTTTAATTAAAGGCTACAACTCTAAGTGAAGTAGATGATGAAACTAGGATTCCATGTTTTATTCTCATATTAGTAATTCGACTTTAATCTCTTTAATTAGTTAATCTTTAGTTTGATAATTAATTTAGTAGTTAATAAAAATACAATTTGTTATTTGTCTTAGCAGTGGATAAAAACCATACATCGGTGCATAGGTACATTAATTGAATTGAACACCATTCTAGATCTCTGTGGGAACGAACTTGATTTAATCATATATTACTTGTGACAACGTGCGCTTGCATGATTTTGCATAACACTCTTCAAAGCTCTCTATGGTCTCAAGCAAGCCCCTAGAACATGGTATGATACTCTCTCCAAGTTCTTACTTGAAAATGGTTTTACAAGAGGTATTATCGACAAAACTCTCTTTCATAAAAAGCATAAAAATGATATAATTCTGGTGCAAGTATATGTGGATGATATAATATTTGGTTCTACTAATGATTTGTTATGCAAGAGATTTGCTAAGCTAATGCAGAGTAGGTACGAGATGAGCATGATGGGTGAGTTGTCCTTCTTCCTTGGACTTCAAGTTGTTCAGAAGCCTGATGGTATTTTCATCTGCCAATCAAAATACATAAAGGATCTTCTGAAGAAGTATGGGATGGAAGAAGCAGCTACTGCCAAGACCCCGATGCCAACTGCAGTCAAGCTTGATGAAGATAAATCTGGTAAGTCAGTTGACATCATGAAGTATCGAGGTATGATCGGCTCTCTCTTGTACTTAACTGCTAGTAGACCAGATATTATGTTCGCAACTTGTCTATGTGCTAGATTCCAGGCTAACCCTAAAGAGTCACATCTTATAGCTGTTAAACGTATTTTCAGATACCTTAATGGAACCCCCAATCTTGGGATTTGGTACCCTAAAGGAACAGGTTTTGACCTAATTGGCTATACAGATTCTGACTTCGCAGGTTGTAAGATTGATCGGAAAAGTACTTCTGGAAGCTGTCAGTTTCTAGGAAGAAGATTGGTATCTTGGTACAGCAAGAAGCAACAGTCAGTATCTACCTCGATAGCCGAAGCAGAATACATTGCGGCAGGTAGTTGTTGTGCTCAGATCCTGTGGATGAGGAATCAACTTCGGGACTATGGACTCATGTTGGACAAAATTCCAATTCTATGCGACAACACGAGTGCCATTGCCATTGCCAACAATCCATTTCAACACACCAGGAATAAGCATATTGATATCAGGTATCATTTCTTACGAGAGCATGTCATGAACGGAACTGTGGTATTATATTTTGTTCCCACAGATCAACAAATTGCAGACATCTTTACTAAACCACTGGATGAATCCACTTTCTCCAGGTTAGTTGGTGAACTTGGGATGTTAAATCTGTCTAATTAATTTTGGATAATCAATAACTGCAATTTGTTATAAATTCACAGGTATTTTAAATGTCCATATTTTTAGGACTTGTGAATTTACTTTGCATCCAGTCATCATTTTTTTAAGGTATCTCTATATTAATTACCACGCTTATAAATGCTATATTTTATGGTAATTAGTTAGTAAATAATTGAGTTAATTGTAGCATAATTAAATAAATATTTTATTGACATATATCAATTAATGATATTTTGTTAATTTATGTCTATTTAATTGTGAGTTTATCTGATTATTGTGGATTAATTATTGATTTACTGTGTGATTATTTTGAATCCATAATAATTAGAAGTATTATATGTGTATGTGTATAGACTGATAGGTTTCGGCGATAAGATGTTTTTTCGGCCGACAGGTTTCGGTGATAAGATGTTTTTTCGGCTAATTAGGTAGTTAGGTGAGAAATTATTGAGCGGTGTTATTTTTCAAACATAACCTGTCACTATTACACCTAACCCACTAATACTTGAAACCTTATAAATGATGAGTTTTTGTTTGTGTTTAACATCATCAATTTTCAGATATACATAGCATATACACACAATTGCTGAATATTTCAAGCTTTGACCGGAAAGATGTCTCAATCTAGCTGGTGGTTTTTAGAGCGGATTTCATATTCTTGTTATACGCACTATTACGACCAGTTTTCTCCCAGGCTTCGTTCGGTAGGACCTGCAGAAAGAGAATGCGAGGGTGGAGCCCCCCGATTCACCTCCGGTGTGAGAATAAGTTAGTCGGTTTTTTGTAAGGTAATTTGAACGTAGAGAATTTTTTGTTGTTGATTGTAGTCATGAATTTTATGAACAATCTTACCTCCTTTTATACTTATTTTTCTTTGCAGTTGTTGAGATGTAGATCTGCTTTCCAGAGTATCAAATATTCTTTGGATCATGGGGCCATGTGACCGTTTAAAGGTAAAATATCTTTCATCATGGCCACGGTCGGCCATTGATAGCCATGTGACCCTTCATGTAGAACAGGTTGTTTTATTCCTTGGGCTTAACATTGGACCATTGGTTCGGCCCATTAAGAGATTGGACCTCTAACATGTCCCTAGGCTTCGTTCGGAGTAATCCTCAGGACGAAGGCTAAAGCCTAAGTCTTTCTTTGGAATATCCCCTTCGGGTCGCCCGAAATTTCTTTTAAAAAGAAAAGTTAATGCCTTGGCCCATCTTCGGAACATTCGTTCGGACGCCCTTCCAAAAAATAACTTTTTAGTACGATAAAAAACTGAGTTGGCCTTCGGTTGTATTATCTGGATAATGAGAACGAAGGACAAGGTCGAGTCTTTTCTTGGGAAGTCGTGTCCCTTTATGACTGACAGCTGCCTTCTCTCAAGATTCACGCCCCAATCTCAACCGTTGAATTTGAAACGCCAATCATCCAATCGTCACAATCCCTCTATTAAACCCTCATCTCTTTTCTTTTCCCCTTTACGCATACGCCCTCATATTTTCAGAGAAAAAGAATCCTTTTAGAGAAAAGCTTTAGCAACCATCAGAGCCGTCGTTTCGTCACCGATTTCTTTTGACTCTCCGGTTCCGGTTGACGTCCACATTCAAGCGTTTTATCCCCGGGAACTCGATCTTATCAGCAATCTTCAGAACAGTAAGTCTCTATACTCTTCATTCCAACTAATTGTATATCGTCTCTTTACATTCTTGAATATGTATGTAGGCATCTGTATGTAAGTATCTATATACACACATATGCGAGTATACGCATGATTTTACATGTGTTCTTGGGATAAGAAATAGGCGTGTTAGTGTCCCTTTGCCCTATTCGCATGTTTCGTTAGGATTTCTGGAATTGATAAATTGTTTAGGAGAGATACATCCTTCGGGATATTTGAATCTGTCGAGTGTTCTTCGGACTGTCGTGAGTCTGAATCACTTTATCTTTAGATGGTAGGGATTTTTTGGCCGGTCCTAGCCCTATGTACTCGATCTTTTTCTTCCTTTCGATTATTTTCATTTTTGTCCGAGTACATGGCTAATCTCTACATTTCCGAATGCAGGGATATGGACCGGTCAAACGAAGGTACAGATCCTTCGGTCTCTTCTCCTTTTAGCAATGTCGTAGAGTATCCGGCCGCCAATCGTCCTTCTCAGCTGACCGAAGACGATATAGAGCATTTCTGTTCGACCTATTGTGTGTTGAAATATATATGGTATTTCTTCGCCCTAAGGAAGGATGATAGGATTTGGCAAAATCCCCAAGTCGCAGCTATTTGTGGGGGAGGGTTCGCTACGGGTATATCCGAAGCGGCATTCAAATGTGGCTTCCGATTGCCCATATTGCGTATTTTAAAGAGTGTCTTGAAGCAGTCGGGCATCGCTATCGGTCAGCTGGACCCAAACAGTTTTATTCATGTAAATACTTTCCAAGCTCGATGCATGGCTAGTAAAGTGACTCCAAGAACGTCTCTGTTCTGGCATCATTACGAGCTTCGCCGGAATCCGAAAAGTAAGGGTTTTTATACCATCGCTCGGAGGGTGGGCAGGCCTGACTGGTCGTTTACAAACTCGAATAATAAGGAGGCTCATATTAAATGGGTTTTTGTTTCCGGCCCGAAGTTGGAGAAGTTCGGTGTTTGGAAGGTGGTCGATCCTACGAGGTATGTATATCCCGAACTCACGGAGGCGGATAAGCATGACTACCGATTACTGTGTGACCTTGTTATGGACAAGGTACCATTATCGGATAGTAGGGACGGAGACTGGTTAGTCGGTCTTTGGGGTAATGGTAACATTCCATCATTCTGTTCTTCTTTTCTGCAATTTATCTTTCCGAAAGTATGATAACTCCTGTTTATTGCCTTTAGCCTGTATATAATGTTCTTCTTTATCTTGTATAGTGACAACTCGAGAGGATATTCTGGAACGAAAGTGGAAGAAGGCGGTTGACCTAGCTGCTGCTGCTCTGGCGGCCGAAGCAAATGCTTCTAAGCAGGTCGAAAGGGTGGAAACCTTGGCTCTTGATCAAGGGGAAAAAAGCTTGGTCATTACTCCACCTACTTCTTCGCCTCCCAGAGAGTCAGTCTCGAAGGGAACAAATCAGGATACTCCGAGGAAGAGACCTCGGTCGAAGAATACGGAATTAAATGTGTATTCTCCTCAATGGAGTGTTTTGGAGACCGACCAGATCATTGTCCCAGCTCCTTCTTCAACAAAGAATGTGGGTCCTGATCTATGTCGTGGCCTCGTTCTTCCAGCCGATCGACCAACTATCACCAAGCTGAATGATGTTGAAGCTTGTACTGAAATGATGACCCTTCTTTCTATGGTAAGTTTCTTTTCCTTCGTACGTATATACTTGCCTTAGAAATTTTTAACGTTTTCCATTTTGTGTTCAGGGCGCTGCCTGGTCAGCTGTGGTGACCGAACGGGTAGAAGGGATGCAAACCAGACTGAAGCAAGTTGATCAGCTGGAAGTAAGAGCGGTCAAAGCCGAAGAGGACCTTCGGAATTCTTCTACCGAACTGGATAGGGTCACTGGCCAGGCTAATGCCCTTAAGGAAGAGTTGGAGAAGCTGAAGGCCACAAGCTTAAGGCGCATCGAATGGAGGAACATCCAGTTGAAGCAATCAAGAAAGAGTGCTCGGAAATTGCATAAGCAGCTTCTTTTGACAGAGGAACGATGCTATCAGATGGGTTATGATGATGCTGTGGTGAAGGCCCATTCACTTGGTTTTGATCATACCCAACTGCTTGATGCTGCAATGGGTATGACTGATCCAGTGGGTAGGGAAAAGTCTGATGACCCCGAAGTTATTTCTTCGGGAGAAGATGAACCGCTTCTTGATGAGCCTTCGATGGAGTAGCCTTATATTTATTTTATGGCCTTCGGGCTTTGTAATTTAACATTTACCTTTAGTCTTCGAATTGGTGCCTTCGGGCTTTTTATATTTGCCTTGGCATAATTTAATATATTTTCGCTTTTTCTGCCTTAGCATAATTTTTCTTTTCATTCTTATGCATCTTCGGTTTTTGCTTTAGCATCATTGTTATATGCATCTTCGGCTTTCAATTGCCTTAGCATAATTTTTCATTTTTTTTATGCCTCTTCGGCTTTCAATTGCCTTAGCATAATTTTTCATTTTTTTATGCGTCTTCGGTCGTAACCTAGCATGTTGTGCGTCTTCGGTCGTAACCTAGCTGCCCCCAGTTTTTAAGGGGTTTTGTAAAGGATTTAGGCCCCGTTCGGTCGGTTAAAATATTTCCTCCCGGACTTAATGAGTGACAAAGCCACTTAAATACTAGGACATTCTTGTAATGGTCCAAATTTTGTTCGGTCGGCCCCGAATTTGGATATGTCAAGTATTGGTAACTTGAATCAGAATGTATTTGAACACTAGAAACAAGTTAGAGGGGCGCATGTTTTACTTGGTCGGCCCCAAACATGGGTCCATTTTGCTTAATTATGGCACGTAGAAAAATGTAGCGAACAATCTGTTATTGATCATGTGGGACTCGCATGGTTTTGTATTACAGATTGATGCTTACTTAGGGAATTCAAAAGATAACTTGCATTAAACCACAAATTTAAAAGGGTAATAAAATGTTTCCAGTAAGCTTACTGGTAAAAACGGCGAAGGCGAGCAGCATGCCAGGTGTTCTTAATCAAGCTGCCGTCCGAATGAGCTAACTTGTAAGTGCCCGGTCGAACCACTTCGCTTACCACATAAGGGCCTTCCCAGTTGGGCATAAGTTTGCCTTGTTTTGTGGGCATTGATGTGGCCAATTCTCGAAGCACTAAGTCTCCGATTCGGAATGATCTCTTTTTTACTCCCGAATCGTAGTGTTGTGCTGCTTGAAGCTGGTACCTTAAGTTCCATTGGTGAGCTGCTTCCCTTTCTTCTTCGAGTAAGTCCACATTCGCTCGGAGACCACATTCGTTTGTCTCTATGTTGAAAACTTGTGTTCGGTAAGATTCTAGGCAAACTTCGACTGGCAAAAGAGCATCTGTTCCGAAAGCTAATTTGAAGGGTGTTTCTCCTGTTGATGACCTTGGTGTCGTTCGGTATGCCCACAGAACCCATGGTAGCTCTTCGGCCCAAAGTCCTTTGGCTTCTCCCAGCCTTTTCTTTATTCCGTCGAAGATAATTTTGTTTGCAGCTTCGATCGCCCCGTTTCCCTGGGGATGTCCGACCGAACTGAATTTTTGTCGAATCCCGAATTGAGCTAAGAATTTTCTGAATTTGCTTCCGATGAATTGGGTTCCGTTGTCCGATACATATATCATGGGGATACCAAATCTTAATATTACTTGTTCTAACATGAACTTCTTTGTTGCTTCTTCGGTAATGGATGAAAGTGGTCGGGCTTCTATCCACTTGGTCATGTAGTCGATCGCCACAATGCAGTACTTGGTTTGTTTGGTACTGGTGGGAAAAATCCCTACAATATCAACCGCCCACATAGCAAATGGAATGGGGCTAAGGACTGAAGACATCTCCTCGGGTGGTTGCTTCGGTATGGTGCTGAATAACTAGCATTGTATACATCTTTTGGCGTATTCGGTCGCGTCCTCCTTCATTTTTGGCCAGAAAAACCCTTGCCTTAGAATTTTGAGGGCCAAAGACCTTCCTGCTAGATGTTCTCCGCAAATTCCCTCATGAACTATTTCGAGGGCTAAAACCTGTTCATCTTTGTTTAAACATCGAAGAAGGGGTTGCGTCACCGATCTTCTGAACAAACGGCCTCCAACCATAGTATAATTGGCCGATCGATGTTTTACCTTCTGTGCCCCCCTTCGTTCGAGTGGCAAAGTTCCTTTCTCTAGGAATGCTCTGATTGGGGTCATCCAGTTGGTTACTTGGTGAATTTCCATGCATTGCTTTTTGTCTATCGAAGGAGTCTTTACTTCGGTCAGATAAATTGACCCGTTGAGGTTTTGGGTTTCTGCCGAGGCTAACCTTGATAGAGCGTCCGCCCGATTGTTGTTCTCTCTTGCTACCTGATTTAATTCGAATGATTCAAATAGTAGAGATTTCTCGCGTACCTTAAGGGCGTAGACCTTCGTTCGGGGATCTTTTTGTCCATACTCTCCTGTGAAATGTTTTACCACCAACATTGAGTCACTGAATGCTCTTAGGTGCTTAACCTCCAAATTTCTCGCCAACTCTAGGCCTGCCAGAAGTGCTTCATATTCGGCCTCATTGTTCATTAAAAGGAAAGTGAACCTGATAGCTTGGCATATTTTGAATCCTTCTGGGCTTGTTAAAATTAAACCGGCCCCACACTTTTCTTTGGCGACCGACCCGTCAACGAATAATTTCCATTTTCCTGGCACCGGAATTAGTTGTTCTTCGGGAGTCAAATCCTTCGGTTCCGAAAATGAGCATTCTACCATAAAATCTGCAAGTGCCTGGGCTTTGATCGCAGTTCTTGGTGTATATTCCAGGTCGTGCTCCCCAAGTTCGATCGCCCAGGCTACCACTCTGCCCGATGCTTCTGGCCTTTGTAAGATTTTCTTCAAGGGTTGGTCTGTTACTAATTTGATCGTCCTTCCTTGGAAATAGTGTCTTAATTTCCTTGCTGCCATTATCAATCCGTGGGCGAACTTCTCTGCGTTCGGATATCTAGTTTCTGCATCTTTGAGAATATGAGAAACGTAGAACACCGGATGCTGGTTCCCTTCGTGTTCTTTGACTAACACTGCTCCGAGCGTTCGGTCGTTCAAAGCTAAGTACAGCTGCAAAGTTTCTTTCGGATCGGGCCTCATTAGGAGTGGGGCTTTTACTAGATATTCTTTAACTTCTTCAAATGCTTTTTGGCAATTGGGCCCCCACTCGAAGTTCTTGGGTCCCCGAAGTACTTCAAAGAATGGCAAGGCCTTTTCGGCCGATCTGGAAATGAACCTCCTCAGGGCGTCTAACCGTCCAGTCAGCTTCTGAATATCCCTGATCGTCTTCGGTGCTTCCATATCGATGACCGCTTTGATTATTTCTGGGTTTGCCTCAATTCCTCTGGCGCTAACCATATACCCCAAGAATTTTCCGCTGTTGACTCCGAACGTACATTTGTTCGGATTTATCCTCGTGTTGTTTTCCCTGAGCGTTACAAAACATTCTCTTAAATCTTCAGCGTGGTCCTTAAAGAGAGATTTGACAATCATGTCGTCCACATAACACTCCATATTCCGACCGATTTGAGCTTTAAATACTTTATTGATCATTTTTTGGAAAGTGGCCCCTGCGTTCTTCAGTCCGAAGGGCATTTTCACGTAAGCATAAGTGCCGTTCGGTGTGATGAACGCTGTCTTTGGTATGTCTTCGGTGTTCATGGCGATTTGGTGATATCCCGAGAACGCGTCCAAGAAACTGAGTATTTGATGCCCCGAGATTGTATCTATCAGTTGATCAATGTTCGGTAGAGGGTAGTGATCCTTCGGACAGTGCTTATTTAAGTCGGTGTAGTCCACACACATTCTCCATTTGCCGTTGGACTTTTTCACCACAACCACGTTCGCCAACCAATCTGGGTAGTCTATCTCTTCGATGAATTTTGCCTCTAGCAATTTTTCGACTTCGGCCTGAATGACCTTCTGTCTTTCCATGGCAAAATTTCTCTTTTTCTGTTTCACGGGCTGGGCTTCGGTTTTTACGTTAAGACAATGTTTGGCTACCGATGGATCCAAACCCGGCATATCTTCGGGATTCCATGCAAATACATCGTAGAACTCCCTAATGACTTTGATGACTTTCTCCTTCAGCTCTGGCTCCATGTTCTTTCCTATCTGAATCATCTTCCCTGCTTGGCCTACGTACAATTCAACTTCTTCGGTTTCGACAGCCGATTCGGCTATCGGATTTGACAGGTCGGCTCCAAATTTCTCTAACTCGATATTCAGTAGTTGGTGACTGCCTCCTGTTTCGGCCTCATTTCTTCTCCTTTTCCCCGCTTCGGTCATTTCGACATCTTTTTCCTTCTCTAGGTCTTCCAACATAATGATTCATGCGGCTTTTTGGTCGCCTCTCATTTCTCCGATCCCGTGTTCGGTTGGAAATTTCAATTTCAAGTGGGGGATAGATGATACAGCTTGGAATAGGGATAAAGTCGGTCTTCCCAGGATCCCATTATACGGGCTGTCGACTCTAACAACGTAAAATTTCGCTTCTTTCACCGCTGTGAATGGTGCTTTCCCCAATAAGACGTTCAGTGTTATAGTTCCTTCGATCGGTACAGGTTGATTACCGAAGCCGTATATCGGTGCTTCATGGCATGGCTCTAGTTGTTCGCCCCCCAAGTTCATTTTGCAATAGGTCCGGTGATACAAGATGTTGACTGAACTTCCTTCATCGACCAATACTTTCCAGATCTTGTTTTCCCCTATCACCGGATTTATAACGAGTGGGTCTTCGTGTGGCCATATCACGTCTTCGAAATTGTCCTCCGTGAATGAGATCGAAAGTGGTTGTTTGGCTGCAGTTGATTGGTAAAGGTTATAGATTTGCCTGGCATACCTCTTTCGGGCTGACTTGCTGTCCCGATCCAGTATGGTTCCTCCGGAGATTGTTCGAACTTCACCTCTGTACTTTTCAGATCCTTCGGCTTCCTTGTCTTCTCTTTTTCTCTCTTTCGGTCCGAGTTTGTTTCTCAGATCTTCGACAAATTTGGTCAATTCTCCATCTTTTATCATTCTCTCAATTAATTTCTTCAAGTGGTAACACTCATCAGCGTTATGACCTTTATCCTGATGATATTCACAGTGTCTGTTTTCATCCCTTCTGCTTTCAGGGGTCTTTAGCCTGGGTGGTCGAACGAACCCGGGCTTACCCTTTATTTCATGAAGAATTTTTGAGATGGGTGTGTTGAGTGGTGTGAATACAGCATTATCTCTATCCCGCCTTCGTTCGGCCCCTTTATCAGGCCTTGTGTCATTCAATCTACTTTTAATATCGCCTCGACTCCTTCGGTCGTCTCTTCTGTCATTTCTCCTATCGTCTCGATCGGAGACATTTTTCTTACTTTCTTTGTATCCCCCGATCGATTCAATTTTCCTTCTAATTGCTTCTCCCCTAAGATAAATGTCGTTCAAATTTTTGGGAGGTACATCGTAGAGTGAGGATCGGAGTTTCTTGCCTTTAATGGGGTCTAGGCCGGCCGCAAGGAAACCTGCCGCCTTTATTCTATCTAAATTGGTGACCATTCCAGCCTCCTCTTTGAATCTCGCCAAGTAATCGCCTAGATCTTCGTTCGGCCCCTGTCTGCAATGAATCAGGGCCTCTGTATCTTTCTCTCTTCGGCACAAATGAGAGTAGTGCCTCAAAAATTTCTTCTTGATTTGTTCGTACGAGCCGATCGACCTGGGTCTGAGCGATCGATACCACATGGACGCGTTTCCTTTGAGATAGGTTTTGAACATCTTGCAAAGCATCATATCACAATGTCCCATACCAGTCATGAGTGATTCGTACTTCTCACAGTGGTCTTCTGGGTCGCCTTTTCCGTTGAATTCGTGCATTTTTGGAAACTGTCTTCCGGGTGATGGCCGAAACTGTTCTACCTCTTCGGTGATTATAGGTTCATGGCTGATCTTTTTCTCTCCGAACATAACTTTCTCTAGCCTTCGGATTCGGTCGTCAGTGTGGGGGCCTTCTTCTGAATCGGATGAGTCGAGTGCCTTCGATCGGGTACGTTTTGAATAAGATTCGGACTGTCCAGATTCATCATCGTCGTTCCTAATTCGTTTTTCTGTCCGATCTTCTTCGAGCTCTGGGTCTTCGGCCTCGAGGGCCTCACGAAGTGACTTCTCCTGCAACTCGATTTCTTCTCTTCGGAGCTTTAGTCCTTCTAGCCTCAAACGATCGGCTTCCCTTCTTTTTGCCAGACGTTCAGTTTCTTTATTCTTTTCCATCTCCTTATGCTTCCCCTTCGCCTTTTGTTGCTCTCTCCATTTCGCAAGCATTTCTTGTTGTTCCTCAGGAGTTGGCATATCTCCTTCTTCATCAAAGTTTAGCAGCCTTGGGGGAATGGGTGGGGTTGTCCTCGGAAATATAGGAGGAACGAAACGACTGTTTCCAGCCACGGTGCTGCTATCATTGATGGGTGTTTCTTCAATCGTCATAGTTTTCTGGTAGGTCTTTTAATACGAGTATATCTCTACGTTCCCACAGACGGCGCCAAATGTTACGACCAGTTTTCTCCCAGGCTTCGTTCGGTAGGACCTGTAGAAAGAGAATGCGAGGGTGGAGCCCCCCGATTCACCTCCGGTGTGAGAATAAGTTAGTCGGTTTTTTGTAAGGTAATTTGAACGTAGAGAATTTTTTGTTGTTGTTTGTAGTCATGGATTTTATGAACAATCTTACCACCTTTTATACTTATTTTTCTTTGCAGTTGTTGAGATGTAGATCTGCTTTCCAGAGTATCAAATATTCTTTGGATCATGGGGCCATGTGACCGTTTAAAGGTAAAATACCTTTCATCATGGCCACGGTCGGCCATTGATAGCCATGTGACCGTTCATGTAGAACAGGTTGTTTTATTCCTTGGGCTTAACATTGGACCATTGGTTCGGCCCATTAAGAGATTGGACCTCTAACATGCACTAACCCTTGTTTTTGAATTTCCTCAAAGTTTTTGAAAATGGCATTGCAGGGAAGCTTTTTAATTGCTAAAGTTAATCCTGTTTCTATTCAGCAAATCGAAACCATTCAGGATGAGCAATTTCGGGCTTGGATACAATTTCTGAATGAACATTCATTAATCCGCTATGCTTTAGTTACACAGGTGCAGCTTAACCATGATGCATTGTGTGAATTATATTGCAGTGCGGTTAACACTTCTGGACAGGACGGGTGTGCATTCACATATCAACTATTTGGTAGGTCGATTATGGTCACTGAACGAGATGTTAATCGAATTCTTCATTTTCCTATGGAAAATCTCGTTTCTGATCCTACACCTGAACAGATTGAAATGTTCTTTCGTTTTATAAGGTACCAAGATGGCAATTTCAATACTGGTAATCTTTCTAGAACGTTTCTAACCCAGTACTGGAATTTCTTCTTTCACACTCTTAACCATGTTTTTTCCTCAGATAGAACAAATCAAGATCGAATACCTGAATTTATTCAAATAATAGGGTATGCTGTCGCCAATAATTTGAGGATTAATCTTGGAAAAATTGTGCTTGGTCAAATCATTTTAAAAATGAAACGCTTGGGAACAAGAGACGTTCGGACTCAAAATGTCAAATGTCTATATCCAAGGTTTCTACAGTTAATATTGAATGATTTTTTGAATGATGAAGATAGGGTACGCTTGGAAAATGGTCAAAAGGTGGAATGTTCTTCCATGAAGACGAATGTAATTAATTACATAAGCAAAAAGAAATATACAGATGTGCCTACAGTCCTAACTGAATATCTAAAGACTGTCCCACTTCCGTTGTTACCACGACCAGTGAGAGCAGGTATACGACAAGGTAATATTTCAATCCCTGCTATTCCAACCTTTGTATTCCCTATTGTGTCACAGGAAATACAGTTTCTACAGCCCCCAGTGGCCATCTTACCCGACCAAGAGCAGGAAATCCCACCGACTCTAACACAGGTCGAAGAGCCCATTCTACAAATGCAAACACAAACACAACAAACTCCTACACCTCAATTGTCACTTAAACGACCAGTCATCCACATTATTGAGGGAGATAGTGCCTCAGCAGCACCACATAAGGAGTTAGTTACAACAGCTGCTCTACCTCATTCTAAACGAAGTAAACCCAATGAACCTGAGGTAACGGCAACTGTTAGTGAAACAATTCTTTCTTATCCAATGAGTGCAAATGTAAATGAGGTTGAATTGACGGGAGCAACTATCTTGAGTTCCATTTCACGGAACATACGAGTGGTTGATGATCTTTCAAAAGATCAAATGCCTTCACAGGCATCCGAGGTGGAATTACCTACTTCAATAACTGCTGGTGAATCTTCCATTTTACGGAATGATCCATTGGTGGGTGGTTCTTTTATGAACCAAGTGTCTTCACAGACATACGAGGGAAACTTGGGTTTTGTGCCATTTAATCGATTCAAGTTTAACCTCCAAGAAGGAAAATCTCTGGATCTCTTTCGAGATTTACCACTTTTTACCAGTGGTCGGTAACTCGCTTCACGCGAGGACGGAAGCTCACAAACTTTCATTGCACCATCCGTGACCTCTGAAAAAGGGGCTAGGATGATTTCATTTGTAGGTACACATATCGGTGGAAGCTCTAGAGGAAAGTTGAGGGAAACACCAACAGAACATGTAAGTGTAACCCAAACCATTAAACCGAGTGAATATATAGTGTTGAGTGAAACACCTGCAGAACGTACGAGTGAGCAACCTACTCAACCACATGCACCTATAACCAGACAGGAATACACCAGACTCCTTACACGGGTCCAAACAATGGAGAAAGAGTTGTCAAATATCTGTAAGTCCATTGCAAAAATCAAAAATTTACAACTCATTCAACATGATGCATTCCAGGTTCAATTAAGTTCCATGGCAGCCCAGTTTAGTCAAGCAATCAACTCCTTGGTAAAAGGATTTTCGTCTAAATTACCAACTTCACATCCTACTACTCTGGAGGATAACCCAGCTGAGGGGGAGAAGATGGATGAACAAGAAAAATCTACTAGGCGTAAAGGCAAGGAAAAGGTTGTTGACACGGAATTAACTTTATTTTGGGAAAGGAAAAACTAATGGGAGTATTAGTGCAATGTGGAAAGAAAGCAAAGGCAAACTTGAAGATATGTTCAGTCTACAGGAACAATTGTCTTGCACTTGGTTAATTTTTAGAAATCTGGAAAATGTATATATATGATCCAGAATGCACTTTAATATTATTTATCTTTGTATTTTATTTGTATCAGTTGAGTTATCCTCTAGCCGTATTTGCTTGTCAAACCCTAACAATCAAATAGGGGGAGATTGTAAAGTATAAAGAAATGTAATATGTAATGGAGGACATATATAACTCAACTAGGATAAAAGATAAATAATATTAACTCTATACAGGGATCGTGAAATTTGAAGAACATGCACCAACAAGGATCAAGTCGCTGAAAGAAGTTCATTAACATGATCAAGCCTCAGTGACATAATAAGATGTACAGATGATTCAGTTGAAGGGCCAAAAGATTTCATGTATTTTGAAGATATTGCTGCAGGCTAATAAATTGGAATGTAACGAATGTGTGAAGATCAAGATCAGTGATAGTCACTTGTGAACCAGACCAGTGCACCAAGTGTCAACAGATACGGGAAGGATCAACACATTAATTCATAGAAAGAATTGCCAAAGCCTATTGACGATCAAGGACAGACATAATATCTCAAGGTATTGTCAAAAGTTAATTTACTCTGAAAATTAAATAAGTAACAGATTAATTAATTATTTATAACAAAATAATTAAATTAATCTGGTACTTGAATTATTTTCTGAGGTGAATTAAAACAGCAGAATAAATAGAAGAGAGAAAATGAATAGTATCCAAAATCACTATTCATATGAATAGTAACCGAAATCACTATTCACATGAATAGTAACCGAAATCACTATTCATATGAATATTAATATTCATATGAATAGTAACCGAAATTACTATTCATGAATAGTACCCAAAAGTACTATTCATAAAGTAAGAAACATGTGGGGCCCACATGTATTAAAAAAAATCAAAGTAAAGACTTTGAAATTGAAAATGCAGTAGTTTTGAAAATTAGAATTCGGCTGGGATGAGAAAAAGAAGAGGCAGCAGCCAAACTGATAAAAAACTATCGTCATCAGTTACGTATTTTGGCTGAATAGTGATTTTCTAAAAATCTATAAATAGGCCTGTTGTATTTCATTTTGAAACACACCTCAACACACAACTTTCTCTCTCTCTTAAATATCTTCTCTGTGTAAGCTGCTAGACAGTCCATCTAGTAGGAAAGCCGGCTTAGCCCGCTTTCAGGAAGTGTCGGATAGAAGGTCCTCGTGCCTAAACTATCCTTAGGAGTGTTCGAGTTTTTGAAGCTCATCCGTTGGATTAGAAGTTGTAACACCCCTTGGGTTTTTATCAGTTCAAAGATATTTTCCCGAACCAATTGGTTTATTTCGATTCAGTTGTTGACCTCATTTTTCACATCTCGAAAATCGAAATATTTTTTAAATAACGTATTCAACCCCCTTCTACGTTATTCCGGACCTAACAACATGTTTTAATTGTATATATATATATATATATATATATATATATATAAGAGTTTAGCTCTATGGAGTACATATTATTTGAAGTACTTGGAGTACTCTCTCATCACCCTTAGATTAAAATAGATCCTATGGTCAGCATTTAACTTTTTTTAATGGCACTATCGTAATTAACTGCATAATAAAGGGCCAAGTCCTGCAAAACATATCGATAATAGACGTTTTTTTTAAAATGGATTTAAAGATAGAGACATAAAGTAAGATGTGGCAAAAAAAACATAGCACTCTGGCAGTTACACATTAAAGCCCAACCACCTACTATTAAGATTAAGCAGAACAGCGCAGAAAAAGGTGCATTACAAGTCAATTAGCAAGGAGAAAGTTGAATTTTGCATCTAGGGTTCTATCGAACTATGAGCGACGGTATGTAACTTGATTCTCAGAAACCCATTCTTCTGTTAATTAACATAATATGTCGATTAATGAATTCAAATATTCTTGTAATGGATTTCACAATTCCTATAATCAAAGACGTAGAATTAAAACTCTACTAAAGTGCAGTATTTTTTCTTCATATCATAACTTGTATTGTGTATTGCATGTGAGAGTATTTGGTCTATAATAGGAGTATAGATGAGATTTTAATTTTAATTAGTTGGGATGTATGAAAGTAAAATTCTTTCAATTGAACAAATTGATTAATTGCTTCATGAAATTGGTGTGTATTTTTTTTTTGTAAATTGGGTGGAAAAAAAAGTGATGATTGCTGTTAAACAAATAATCAAGCTTGTTGTGTCTATAAGATGAGTTAAGTTCTGCAAATACAAAAGTTTAATACGATTTTTTTTTTTTTGCAATATTGATTGTAATGGGTATAGTACTTTATATTTTGCCATCAATTTTCTAAAACTATTAATGCCTTTAGAAACTAAGAAATGATTAATGCCTTTGAATAACAAAAGTTTTCATTGATGGAATTGCTTAAACCTGTAAAATTGTGTAGTAATTTTGCATTAGTCGAATGACTTAGGTCAAACAATGAGGTGATCCATGAACAATTAAAAATAATAGGTAGAAATTATGTTCTTCCACTCTTGTTTGTATGTTGTTAGTTAAATTGCGCTGGGAATTACATGATTTTTTACTGACACAACCAAAAGTGAATGATTCCCTTTCACTTCTTATGTATAACATATGTAAAAAGACCTTAAAAAAAGCATAGAATTTGTGGATACATGTTCACTTTCTGGAAAAATGTGTTCTTAATTTGATGCACTTAATGCAAAGTGTATAATTAATGTGCATCCTGGTTATCTTACTAATGTAGCCTGCATACCAACCATTTGTATTGTCCGATTATGTGTAATTTGGATATCATGTATGAAATATCTGAAGAGATTCTTAAAAATTTCAGGAAGAAGGCGAAGCAATAGACTTATTAAAAGTCCTTGGCTTTACAATTGGCCAAAAAAAGGACCAATCTACATAAAGTTGGACTCAGGATCAACAAGAGAAACGGATGATATTAGGGAAGTCAATGCAGGTGTTAAAAGGACTGAACTATCTAAGAATGCAGAACACAGTATATCTAGATTTAGAGGACCTGGATATCATGTAAAACCGAAGCCATATTATTGTTATCTTGAGAAGTTTACAGACAAGTAGTTCTTAACAAACTGGTTTTGGAGGCCTTGGTAAATCACTAAACTAGTTTGTCAACTTAGACGATCCAAAAATTCTAAAGAAAAAAATATGAATGACATAGACCTTCTTTCTATCAACATTAAAATGGCTGCCTAGTTCCACAGATGAAGATAACTGTATACCATACTATATTTGCTCCATTCAATAAGTGCAAAACATAATATAAAAAACACAATGTCACACCACAGTACTTTTTCAGTGCAGAATTTTAAGACATTACCTGAAACTCCTTCGGCAAGAGTCATATTAATGCAGAATACAAACTACTGATTACAATTATTAAACACACCAAGACAAGAAACTGCAATGTACGATTACTATAAAACGAAGAATCAAGAATGTGCATGTGATCTGACCAGTAACACAACTGCAACCCCTCAAAAGAAGGAACCACCCGCTTAGCAAAAACTTATCCGGCGACTGCATTATCTAAATAATACATAAAAATACAAAAATACCCTTCTAATTTTATTCATAAAAAAAATAGCAAAAAAAATTGGTCAATTAGATCAATAGTAAATGAACGGTTAAGATCCAATACTCCAATACTCCAATTTAAACAGTACTCCATAGAACTTTCTTCATATATATATATATATATATATAGGAGGAGGTTCAAAAGAGAACCCTTATTAGTAATAGAACCAGAGAACCCTCATCATCACCATTGATTTAACTTTAATCTTGTGGCTTAGATTCTGTATAAATATACTAATATTTAGCTTATTTATGTTTCAGGGGTAGTATTTGGTTATACTAAAAATAAAATAAAATATACGTATCATTTATAATTTATTACCATTTTTGCAATGATTTAATGAGATACTATTACGTTTAAATATAGTCTTTCCACATATCAGTTATCAAGCTAATTCTAATTGATTTCTAAATTATATCATTACGTACAGAATAATTATTGCCATGTTTGTATGGATTTCCTAAGATTTTGTTCTATGTAAATATTTCACTTGCCTTATGCAAGTCTGTCAATTATTTATTTTAACGTAATTGCTTACCTATTTTTTCATTTAATTTGAATCAACAACATTATACAATCAATTTTAAACAGCGTTCATCCAAATATTCAACACTCTGTCTCTATACTGATTTGTTCTATTATCCAAAATTATAATGTTGACTTGTTTCTCCATTATTGTAGTATGAGGATCGAGCAATACGTTGGTTAACATTAACAAGGCTTATTATTCATCGGTCAAGAAAGTTGGATTTGGGAGAAGGCAAAAAAGGTTGTGTTTGCATGGTTTTATGATTCATGAGACCGTGCAACAAGAAGCAAACAAGTTGAAGATACGCAGTAGTGATCTTCTTAATATTGATACCATACTGAAGAAGAAGACATGAGTTAGATGTTTGATTCTGATGTGTTAGTATCCATTGTTGGTTCTTGTTTTTTTCAATATGTGTAATTAAGATCATAAACATGTGATCATGTTCACGGTATTCTTTTAAATATTCTTTTAAGTGTTCCTGTATGTTCTTTTAGATATTCATTCAAATCTACGGTTTAAAGTAATACATATACAAAATATTAAACAAGATTCTGCAAATTTGGTTTCCTCCTCCCAGGCTCTTTAAATCATGAAATCACTTATGACAAAAATCCGAAAAGAATAAAAACATGTAGATAGATTTTGATGCAACACTTAACGAATTATTAAATATTTTAATTTATTTATCAGATTTATTTAAATTTCACTTTAAAATATAATTTCGCGTTTATAATACAAATCATATTATGTTTATAATACAATTTTTTTATTTTGAAAATTCTTAAAGTATTTTTTTTGTAGTTTTGCCATATATAGCCGGATTCATTAAAATTTTAATTTATTCCAAATATTCATTGATCAAATTTTTAAAATTTTGGTAATTTTTTTATCAAACACTTAACGGAATCTTCAAAATATTCAATTGATGGACCCATCCCCATAAAAAAACATTTATTTAAACACTTGACTATATCTTTGAAGAAAAGGTACACATATCCTTTTATATATTCTTCAGGAAA
Organism: Kitagawia praeruptora; assembly: GCA_037693485.1. Classification (NCBI taxonomy): domain Eukaryota; kingdom Viridiplantae; phylum Streptophyta; class Magnoliopsida; order Apiales; family Apiaceae; genus Kitagawia; species Kitagawia praeruptora. The sequence continues at coordinate 52,638,945 of CM075351.1, forward strand.
ATATATATTTCATTTTTTTGTAGTTTTTAGATATATAGTGAAACTTTTTAAAGTATTTTCCTTAAAAGTGTTTTTTTTATAATTTTGGGATATATAGCAAGACTCCTTAAACTTTTAATTTTATCCAAACATTTGTCGATAAATGTTCCAATTTTTTTAAATATTTTAAAAAAACATTTAACAAAATCTTAAAAATATTTATTTAATGCATCCATTCCCATTAAAAAAAATTTAACAAAACGTGAACTAAGTTCCATTTAATTTTTTTTTAAAATGAACTTAATTTTATTTTTTATGTAGTTTTTCGATATATAGTGAGATTCTTTAAAGTGAAAAACTTATTAAAAAATTTAATATGATGTTTATAGAAAATTCAAAAGGATATATTAAAGGGATGTTTGGTTCATACTGCGGAAACGGAATGGAATTCAGAAAGGGTAATAAGGAGAAAGGAATGATACTGAATTGTTTTACCTATTTGGTTCTGATCCAGAAACGGAATCAAAATTTATATAAAAATTATTTTTAATTTATAATAGTTAAATTAAAAATTATTTTTTATTTTATAAAAATGATTTACATGTAAATCTATGTTTTAATGAATTAAGATAAATATTATAATTGAAAATGAAAACAAAATAAGGAAAGGAAACAAAATACTTAATGGGAGGTAGGAAATGGGATATGAGGAATATTGGGTAATTCCAAAACTAAAAAAGGTCAAAGGAATTGAATATGTTTACAAAACAAACACCAACAAAGGAACGAGCCCAATTGATTCCCTTTCAGTTTGTTTACTACCCTTAACCAAATGACCTTAATTGATTCCCTTTCAGTTTGTTTACTACCATTAACCAAATGACCTTAAGTACATGGTTTTCTTTTAGAAAGGACTTTGACCATAATGTAAAAAACACTTTAAGGAATAGTCTTTTTATAAATTGTTCAAAAGAATCTCGTTTACACGTGAAAATAGTTATTTTCTCAAGTAAATTATTTTAATATTTAATATACTTTTTTAGTAAAACACTTATGAGAATTTTTGTAAAACACCTACTAAAAAATAAATGAAAAATACTAAATTTTTTATATTTAATTTTTTTTATATATATTTTTTTAAAAATGTATCAGCCCAATATAAAATTTTGAAGACATATCAACGTGGTTAAAACAAATTATTAAATAAAACTTTACAACTAGTATTCCTAAAAATGTCTAAAAATGTACATTGTATTCCTAAAAATGTTTTGATAAATAAATATTTACCAAATTTTTAAAAAAATATAAATATTTTATCAAAGCACTTAATGGAATCTTCAAAATAATTATTTGATAGATTCGTCATAATTAAAAATACATTTATTGACAAATATTTTTTTTAAAAAAGTGCTCATATCTTTTTAATACACATTGTCAAATTGAAATTCCTTAAGTGTTTTGATAAATATTTATTGATCAAATTTTAAAAAATAGTTTTTTTATCGAAACACTAAACGGAATCTATCAAAGATAATATAAAAATACTCTTAAGTGTTTAATACACAAAAAATTTATAAAAATTTTATATAATACACAAAGATACTCTTAAGTGTTTAAGATAAAAAATAAGAGAATCTTTGTTTATTATAATATATTTCTTATTATTTATTCATGTATTCAAATTATAATTAATATTCTAATATAAACAAATATAAATATAATTAACAAAACAACTAAGATAATATGTTACAATGTACAAAATCACCAAATACACCAAAATTCTTTTACGTGTTTCAAATTTTCATATAATACCTTAAAAATCACTTATATAATATATTATTAAATATTCACCAAGATTCTATTAAGTGTTTTCGAATAAATAAGAGAATCTTGGTGTATTGTAATATAAAATATTTATAAATATAATTAACAAAACATCTCATATAATATGTTACAATGTCCAAAATCAGCAAAACACACCAAGATTCTTTTAAGTGTTTCTAAAAATTATACGAAAATTTTCCAAATAAAATATTAACTATAATAATAATAAGAGAATTACTACTTATTTTTTTCTAATTTTTTTACGAAAAAAAACTTTATATTTTTTGTAAATTAAATTATAGTTTAAAATTTTATATAATACACAAAGATTCTCTTAAGTGTTTTTTGGAAAAAATAAGAGAATCTTTGTTTATTATAATATATTTCTTATTATTTATTAATGTATTTCAAAATATATTAATATTCTAATATAAACAATTATAAATATAAGTAACAACAGAACCAAGATTCTAATATAAATAAAGATTCTTTTAAGTGTTTTTAATTATTATAAGCAAATTTACCAAAATAATATATAATAACTATTTTTTATATTTAAATTTAAAATAATAAGATAATCTTGGTGGGTTGACTTATTTTTTTAAAAATTTGGTTACGGAAAAAAAACTTTATTTTTGTTTGTAAATTAACTTATAGTTAAAAATTTTATATAATACACAAAGATTCTCTGAAGTGTTTATTATAAAAAATAAGAGAATCTTTGTGTATTATAATATATTTTTTATTACTTAATCATGTATTTCAAAATATATTAATATTATAACATAAACAAATATAAATATAATTAACAAAACAACTAAGATAATATGTTACAATGTACAAAATCACCATTCACCAAGATTCTATTAAGTGTTTTAGAATAAATAAAGAAATCTTGGTGTACTGTAATATAAAATAATTATAAATATAATTAACAAAACATCTCATATAATATGTTACAATGTCCAAAATCAGCAAAACACACCAAGATTCTTTTAAGTGTTTCTAAAAATTATACGAAAATTTTCCAAATAAATATATATTTAACTATTTTTTATATTTGAATTTTAAATAATAAGAGAATTATTACTTATTTTTTTTTCAAATTGTTTTACGAAAAAAAAATTTATATTTTTTGTAAATTAAATTATAGTTTAAAATTTTATATAATACACAAAGATTCTCTTAAGTGTTTTTTGGAAAAAATAAGAGAATCTTTGTTTATTATAATATATTTCTTATTATTTATTAATGTATTTCAAAATATATTAATATTATAATATAAACAAATATAAATATAAGTAACAACAGAACCAAGATTCTAATATAAATAAAGATTCTTTTAATTGTTTTTAATTATTATAAGAAAATTTACCAAAATAATATATAATAACTATTTTTTATATTTAAATTTAAAATAATAAGATAATCTTGGTGGGTTGACTTATTTTTTTAAAAATTTGGTTACGGAAAAAAACTTTATATTTGTTTGTAAATTAACTTATAGTTAAAAATTTTATATAATACACAAAGATTCTCTGAAGTGTTTATTATAAAAAATAAGAGAATCTTTGTGTATTATAATATATTTTTTATTACTTAATCATGTATTTCAAAATATATTAATATTATAATATAAACAAATATAAATATAATTAACAAAACAACTAAGATAATATGTTACAATGTACAAAATCACCATTCACCAAGATCCTATTAAGTGTTTTAGAATAAATAAGAGAATCTTGGTGTATTGTAATATAAAATAATTATAAATATAATTAACAAAACAACTCATATAATATGTTACAATGTCCAAAATCAACAAAACACACTAAGATTCTTTTAAGTGTTTTTAAATATTATACGAAAATTTTCCAAATAAATATATAATAACTATTTTTTATATTTAAATTTAAAATAATAAGAGAATCTTGGTTGGTTGAATTTTTTTTTAAAAAATTTTTTTATGAAAAAAAAAAATTATATTTTTTGTAAATTAACTTATAGTTAAAGATTTTATATAATACACAAAGATACTCTTAAGTGTTTAATGGAAAAAAATAAGAGAATCTTTGTTTATTATAATATATTTCTTATTATTTATTCATGTATTTCAAAATATATTAATATTCTAATATAAATAAATATAAATATAATTAACAAAACAACTAAGATAATATGTTACTGTACAAAATCACCAAATACACCAAGATTCTGTTTCAAATTTTCATATAATACCTTAAAAATCACTTATATAATATATTATTAAATATTCACCAAGATTCTATTAAGTGTTTTCGAATAAATAAAAAAATCTTGGTGTATTGTAATATAAAATAATTAACAAAACATCTCATATAATATGTTACAATGTCCAAAATCAGCAAAACACACCAAGATTCTTTTAAGTGTTTCTAAAAATTATACAAAAATTTTCCAAATAAATATATATTTAACTATTTTTTATATTTGAATTTAAAATAATAAGAGAATTATTACTTATTTTTTCCAAATTTTTTTACGAAAAAAACTATTTATTTTTTGTAAATTAAATTATATTTTAAAATTTTATATAATACACAAAGATTCTCTTAAGTGTTTTTTGGAAAAAATAAGAGAATCTATGTTTATTATAATATATTTCTTATTATTTATTAATGTATTTCAAAATATATTAATATTCTAATATAAAAAATATAAATATAAGTAACAACAGAACTAAAATAATATGTTACAATGTACAAAATTACCAAATACACCAAGATTCTTTTATGTGTTTCAAGATATCAAGATATCATATAATACACTAAAATTCACTTATATAATATATTATTAAAGATTCAGCAAGATTCTATTAAGTGTTTTAGAATAAATAAGAGAATCTTGGTGAATAAATAAACTCATTCCGAGTATTTTTCGAGTTTCTGAAAACTCATTTTCCCGAAAAAAACCGAGTCGGACCGAGTAAAAATGCTAATTTAGTCAAGGTATGTGTTGTTTTTTAAATCCGTTACTATTCATTTAAAATGTAATAAAAGAGATTTGACTTGTTTGAAATTAGTTGGGTTAAATATTAATAGATTACCATTTTTGAGAAAATGTCCTTAATTTAAGAGAAACAAATTTATTAATGGAAATAAATATATTTAGTTGACCGAGACAATTTCGAATATATCAATAAATCAATCTAATATTACTATATATATCCTTAAACAAATAAAAAGGCAAAATGTATAAAAGGTAATTGACATAATCAATTCACCAACATTTAATATAAGTAAGATTTTTGATCCCGGAATATCATATTAATTTTTAAATATATTGATTCATTCACGATTATATTTTTATTTTGTTAAACATATAAGAAATTAGTTTACATAATACAAAATTACCTAATACACCAAGATTCTCTTAAGTATTTTTAAAAATAATTAACAAAAAAACTCATATAATGTACAATAGAATTATTTTTCATTTAAAAATATACATTTTTATAAATTCATTATTAAAGAAAAAATACAAAAGAAAAATAATCAACACACAATTTCAGATAAAACATCAAGAAATGTTGACACAAAGAACCAAAAGAAATTATTAAGAAAAATACTGAATAACCCCACATCGTAATCCTTGTACTTGATCAACCAGACCAAGAACATCATTCAAGGTACATAGAAACTAATCAATTTCGACAATACTATTAGGATTACTTGAATTCTCTCCCGAATTAGTAACATCTACACGAGATTTGTCTTTCTTTTCTTCTATTATAGCTTTGGTGGCAGACTAGAGCATCCCATATGTCTACTTGCATCGCTGCCGCAATGTCATCAACATCGATAATCTGAAAAGATTCTTCATTATCTGTTTCGATATATACGTGGTATTTCTCCTTTGAGTACACATAAACCATACCCTTATGTATTACCCAAAGTTGTGCATGTATTGGAGATAAGTCCATAACCAATCCAAGAAATCCCCACACAAAACTCCCATGAACATTAATTGCAGAAGATTCTGGATCGTAACACTTAAATAACATGTAACTTATATCACTTGGATAATCATTTGTTCTAAACATCAAAACTGAACCAAATCCTGTTTTTTTGATCCACTCTTTTTGTTCTTCAGTTTGAAACAATAGAAATTCTGATAGTAGTTCTGGTCTGAAACTAAATGAAGATTCTGTTATTTTTGTTTCACCATCTTTTTGTGACAATTCTGATCTGAATGACGATTCCATGAAAAAACTGCAAAAAAACATAAACACCAAAAAAAAATTCTTTATAGTGTTCTTAAAAAATCAACTAAATTGTATAAATCACAAACTTAACCTACATACCTTAAGATTTCAAAGTTATGTCTTTGTTCTCCAAGGTTTTTCTTCAATCTTGTTTGTTTTTCTGTCTGTTAGAGGTCCATCTTTATTATGGCCATGTGGGGCATGTAATGTTATGTAATGTTCACCACTAAGGCCAAAATGATTATATCCACTAAAATCAACATGATGACAGCCACAAAAAACCAATGATGGTCTATAAAAAGAGGAGATATCACACCAGAAAGGGGAGGTCATTTTTCTAAACTAGCTCTTGTATGTTCAACTTACTCCCAAAAACCTATTAATTGATTCTCACACCGGAGGTGAATCGGGGGTTCAAACCCTCGCATTCTTCTCATTTTGCAGGTCAAATCGAATAAAGGCTTGGCAGAAATCCGATCGTAACATTTGGCGCCGTCTGTGGGAACGTACAAGCAAGCTCAGTTGGAAATCAAACACCAGGCTTCGGAGAAAGCTCTCGAATGAAGCTTCATGTAATTTCCAGATCAAAGTGTATAGTCGAACCAGTCAGTCTCTCCAACACCTCCAACGTTGAAAGAATATAATCTTTCTTCGCAAGATCGAATAAATAAATAAAAATTATGCTAAGGCCAATAAAATTGTCCGAAGAAGCATAAATAAATAAAAATTATGCTAAGGCCAATAAAATTGTCCGAAGAAGCATAAATAAATAAAAATTATGCTAAAGGCCAATTTAATTGTCCGAAGATGCATAAATGTAAAAACTATGCTAAAGGCCAATAAAATTGTCCGAAGAAGCATAAATAAATAAAAATTATGCTAAAGGCCAATTTAATTGTCCGAAGATGCATAAATGTAAAAACTATGCTAAAGGCCAATTTAATTGTCCGAAGATGCATAAATGTAAAAATTATGCTAAGGCCAATAAAATTGTCCGAAGAAGCATAAATAAATAAAAACTATGCTAAAGGCCAATTTAATTGTCTGAAGATGCATAAATGTAAAAACTATGCTAAAGGCCAATTTAATTGTCCGAAGATGCATAAATGTAAAAATTATGCTAAGGCCAATAAAATTGTCCGAAGAAGCATAAATAAATAAAAATTATGCTAAGACCAATAAAATTGTCCGAAGATGCATAAATGTAAAAATTATGCTAAGGCCAATAAAATTGTCCGAAGAAGCATAAATAAATAAAAATTATGCTAAAGGCCAATTTAATTGTCCGAAGATGCATAAATGTAAAAACTATGCTAAAGGCCAATTTAATTGTCGGAAGATGCATAAATGTAAAAATTATGCTAAGGCCAATAAAATTGTCCGAAGAAGCATAAATAAATAAAAATTATGCGAGGACGATGGCCGAAGACATGTTAGGCCGTTCACAAAGATGAACGATCGAATAAATAAATAAAAATTATGCGAGGACGATGGCCGAAGACATGTTAGGCCGTTCGTGAAGATGAACGACCGAAGACACATAGTCATTCTAGGCCGAAGGCCGAAGACATGTTAGGCCGTTCACAAAGATGAACGACCGAAGACGCATGAGTATGCTAGGTTACAGCTGAAGACACATAAACGAGCAGGGACAAACGAAGGATAATCATGCTAGGATGTTCACTAAGATGAACGGACGAAGATGCATAAAAATAAAAACAAATTATGCTAATATAAGACTTTTTACCCTAAGGTATAGGTTACCAAAGATACGTAAATGCCAAAGAAGCTTAATCCGAAAGGATTACAACAAGGCGGAATTATTATTGAAATATGCTAAGGAACGAACTACCGAAGACGCGTAAGAGTCGAAGAGGCACAATTTATAGAAATTATGCTCAGGCCGAACAAAGGAACTAGCCAAAAGAAAACATGCAAATAGAAAAAGCAGGAATAAAGCTTAAATATGGACGAAATTTGAAGAAGGTGTGCCGAAGTATTGGTCTTCGTCCGGATAAATCTCCGAACAAAGCCCAGGGACATGTTAGAGGTCCATCTTTATTATGGCCATGTGGGGCATGTAATGTTATGTAATGTTCACCACTAAGGCCAAAATGATTATATCCACTAAAATCAACATGATGACAGCCACAAAAAACCAATGATGGTCTATAAAAAGAGGAGATATCACACCAGAAAGGGGAGGTCATTTTTCTAAACTAGCTCTTGTATGTTCAACTTACTCCCAAAAACCTATTAATTGATTCTCACACCGGAGGTGAATCGGGGGTTCAAACCCTCGCATTCTTCTCATTTTGCAGGTCAAATCGAATAAAGGCTTGGCAGAAATCCGATCGTAACACTGTCTATATAGGTTTAGAGGTTTGATAATGTCGTAAAAAACAATCAGTGTATATCATAAAGTATTAGAGAAAATCACAGTCAATCAATGATTCATTTCCAAAATTAAAAAGATCCATATGTTCAATCTAATATTTTAGGATGTACAGCTTCTATAATTAAATCAGTATAAACCGTATATTGTAAAATTTATACTAAGAAACTAACATTATTATTGATTGTATTTACAACATTGCCATTATATATCTTTTTATTTTATTTTTTAAAGATCTTAATTTTGAATGGCCAGGATTGGGTTCTCTGGTTCTGTTGCTAAGGAGGTTCTCCCTAGAACCTTACCCATATATATATTTTCTTTATATGAGCTTGAGAATTTAGATTTAGTTAAGAATTATAGATTCATGGTTTCAAGTTTTTATATAGTACGAATGCAAGAAGAAAGAGAATTAATTTTATTTATGCTTGAATGTATAAGATGTTCTTTGTGTGCTTTACACCGGTTAATGTATACAAGATGAGGTATGAATGCAAATCGAAAATTTTATTGGGTTTAACTTTGAACCTTTCAAGATAGGTCCTTTCTAGTCTGTTGTCAATGGTGGGTGAGTCTGTATCTTCGAGCATAAATTTAGTATGTTACATAGTACAAAAGTTGTTCCGTATCTTCTTCAAATCTCTTAATTCTTTCCTCCTAAGTTTTATTAATTCGGGTAAGTCATATCCATAATATCTGCATTTTTATTTCATTTTATCATTCATTTTGGTTTTTAGTAAATTTCAGTTAATGTATGATAAATTTCTTGTTTTAAGACATGTCAAATCAAATCTTATTTATTAATACTTATTGTTCACTTAAATTTTCAAATTTGAATTCTTGATATAGTAATGCAAGCCATGTGTAATGATATGTTTTGTGTCTTTAAGAGATAATTTGGGCCTTAATTTAGGCTATCTTACTAATTTTTTTATTTTTGATTTTTCTCATTTTTAACTTCTTTAAATTTTATTTATTACATGTTCTTGTGATTGATTCCTTAATTATAGTTTTAAAGTCCTTATTTGAAATAATTTAAATTCCTTATTGTAGTTTGATTTGGTGATTGACTTCCTAATTGTAGTTTTATAGGCCATTTATGATGGTGTGTTGACCATATATGATGGTTTTATCGGTCGTTAATGACAATTTTGTGTCACTTTAGGTGACTAGAGAGTTTATTAATTTTTTTGGTTATTTAAATTTACATTTCCTTTTATTAGTAATAAAGGGGGTACCTTCAATTATAAGCTACTCTCTGTCCCTCCCATTTCTTTACATTTTCCTTTTTGGACCGTCCCACCAATTCTTTACATTATTAAAAATAGTAACTTTTAACAATAAAATACATTATTACATCCACTACTTCACTCTACTTTTTCAACACTTTACACTATTACACCCACTACTTCACTTATTTTAACAATAAAATCACTATTACACCCACTACTTCATTTATTTTAATAATATTACACCCACTATCCTTGGTCTCCGTACCCAAACCAAATGTAAAGAATTGGCTGGGATGGAGGGAGTACATTTTTTTTAAATATGGTATTTGACTTTTGATCAGAAATTTATTTTCAAAATTTGAAATTTTATCATATAATTATTATGTTTTTTAGCTTTTAAATGGTTATTAAAGTTATAGGTTTTAGGTTTGCTTTAAACTTATATTTGAGTATTTTAAACCCGTTTTTGAGATCGAGGTTCAAAAATTACGGATATACTTTTTTTTTAATATTTAATAGGTGTCTAACCAAAGGGATCCCCTTTGGTTAGATTTATATTTTATGTGAGCTTTTACGATTGAAGGTACTCTACCAGAATTAGCATTGTGATTTCTTCTCAATCATCAAGGGATTATTCTTTTCCGAAGGGTGTTCTCTAATCAGACATTAAGATTTTATTATCTAAATTTCCGGGGACATCATGTATGCCCTTCGGTTAGACGATAAAACTTTTTGAATGAAAGAAATCCCTGAAGTGGATACTGTATCTTGATACAATTTATCTACGTGAAGGTAAATTTATGCAGGAGAAATATGTAACACATATTGCTCTAAAAATAAAAAAAAATGCTCTGAAAATAACATTTTTCAAAAAAATCTATAATGAATTCATTAAATGGAGGCGTGCGTAGGGCAGGCGAATTTATAAACATCTTGTTGCAGCTTGCATTTTTTAGAACTAGAAATGCGAAAAAAATTCGATGTCTGATCCATAAAAATTGGTAATCGGTATAAATTGATTGAGGTACCGATTTAAGATTAATCGTGTAATCGGGGATTAATCGGAAGGATTAATCGGAGTATTAATTAGATATTATAATAATATTTAATATATTAGTCTAATTTTCAATTAAACTTGTTAACGGAGGAATTTGGGAAAACAAATTCGGGGAGGGTTGCTGGAATTATGGTGATGATTGAGTGTGATGATTGGTGGACAATTAGGGTTAGGGTTTATACTTTAGGAATGGCTGAGATTGTATGATGTGATTACTGCAATTTAGATCGAATATTGAATTCTCTCTTTTTCGCAAGGGTTTGCATCGTGCCATACAATGTGCCTACGTACCCTTATTTATAGGGATCAAGCCAAACGTAGTTCTTGGGGAACAAGTAATCGTAATGGGCTAGGTTACCTTATTTAGAAAACCTATTGGATTAAGACCACCGCCTTTGACACAGACCCAAAAAGCCCATCTATTTTCTCGGAGCGTATTGATTAAGCTATTGACCCAGTATTTTCGGGATCAACACTTTCTTTGAGCTACGGAGATAAGGCAGGTGTAAAGCAGCCTCAATTCAGGGCGAGGTTCCCTTAAAGTGGGCGAGATCTGTCTATCAAGGCGAGATCAAGGACTTAGTTATAGTCCATAATTCGTGGTTTATTAAATACTGAAAATTACGAAGTCATCTTCAAACCCCCCAAAGGGCGAGATCCCTTCCTATGGACCAAGTCAAACGGATGTATCCTTCCCTTAAGAACTGGACCCCCCCTTTCCATTGAGGGCGATATTCCCTAGAAACGGCAATGCCATCCTTCTTAGGGCCAGGCCCAATAGCTGCCATCCTTCCCTATGTCATGACCCATGTCAGAAATCGTTTTCGGTCTAACAGAAGGCGACACTCTTTAATTAAGGCGATGATATTTCTTGATATAACAATTACCCCCCAGTTTCTTGCAATAATAATTTATAAGAGAAACTAATTCTTTCTTCTCTTTTTCCTCTTTTTCTGTTCCAAAATTAATTCGTGTCACGTGCCAACTTTCCAATCACTTCTATATAAACTCCAAACCTTCACTCTCCTCAAATTCTTATTCTCAGATATACTCACGAAGTGCTGCCAATTCTTCCTTTTGGCTTGGGCGAGATTTACAAATCTGTGGGCGACATCTCCATTTTTTCAGGCGAATTCAACCAGTTTTACAGGCGACTTCTTTTCCTTACAAGGTACCGCCCTTCTCTATAACTCAATTCATGATTTCCTTTTACATAACATTTGTTAGAAATAGGAATAAGTTTTGAGAACAGATAATAACACTTTTATACGATAGCTTTACCCTTAGGACCGTTAAATTTTTAGGAAGGCGAGGACTCTCTTCTTGAATCCCTTTTTTCCAATTCTTATCCTCAAAATACCATCCTAACAACGTCCTCGCCTTCTCTTACAGATGTCAAAAGAGTCCTCGGTGTCGAATGAGAACCTGGCGTCGCCCTCCAACTCTGATCTTCCTCCTCAGAACGAAATAGATAAACATCTAGACCCAAACCAAATCATTTCTATTTCCGACGACCTTTCAATGGGCGAGAATGCTGAAGACTTGGCTAGCACTTATCATGCTCAAAACTTAGGCGAAAATGAAGAAGATTTATACGACCTTTTTGCTGAGTTATATCCTCAGGAACCTGGCCCGTCTAGATTAGGGAAAGGACGAGGCAAAGATCTCGCCAAGTATAAGAGAATATTAGATGGCCTTTCTAGCCCCTCTAGCTCTAATGAAGAAAATGAGGTCGAGGATATTGACGAGGGCGACAATTACGATGAATTTGAAGAAGATGTTGAAGTCGAAGATGGTGAGGAGGCATTGTCTATCTCGCCTGTAAGATATGCAATGGAAATTCCATCTCCCCCAAATAAACCATATAAACAACCCGTCCGAACTTGTGACGTCGACCTAGATTTTGCAGACGACGTCCCCGAGCCCCTTAGATCTAAACACAGATTAGATCAAGGTGTTATTTCCTGTGCTGGCCTCGCCTCCACAATTTCTTCCGAAGAAATAATGTTTCTAATAGAATATTACAATCTAGAAGGGAAGTGGTTGAGACCTCGTTCTTTCATGAGGATGCATGTTTTTGACGTTGCTGGACTTCCTACTCCTAGAATGGTGTTGACCAATAAACTGGTAGAACTTGGGTTCGGCTCGCCCATGCATGAATTCTTGAAACAGATCATTACTTATTACAACATCGCCCCCATCCAATTATCCCCAAATAGTTACAGGGCAGCAATTGGCTTATACATGATGTATAAAAATGCGGGGTATAATGCACCTTCTATGTCTGAACTAAGTCACTTTCTATCGTTGAGACGATGTGGAAACGACATTGGTTTCTACTATCTCGCCTATTGGTCCACGCATAACAGAAAAGGTTTTATTACCGGCAATCCAAGCAACATGAAGATATGGAAAGACGAGTTCTTCTACCAATTTGACGTCCCTAGGATTAGAACGCAATTCAACCTGTACCCCTGTAAGTATCTCGCCCTTTTTATATTATATCTCGCACTCTGTTGAATACCTTCCCCTGTTCTTACCTCTTACTTATTCATTAGACAAACCTTCCCAAACAAAGCTAACTGGCGATGCTGCATCTAGGGCTGAGGCTATCTCTAAACTACTTAGATCTGAGAAAGACCTCGACCTTCTTGTGACGCCTGAGAATCTTCGCACCAATGGTTTTTATAACAAAGGTTATGGGCAGATTCCGTATGTTAAATTTAAAAGAGGGACTAAAAGAAGTACTCGTAAAAAACAAATTGAAGGAAAACTTTCGGGTAAAGGTAACTCGTCTTTTGAAAATAACTCGCCCCCTTTTGAATATAACTGATTTTTCTTTTTATATAACTGACTCTTCTTTTTATGTGTAGGTCAAATGGCGAAACTCCCCTTCGGGAACAATCCCTATGCTGATGTAGAGCCAACTCCCTCTACCACAGTCAACATTCCTCGCCCTTCCCCTTCAACCATCTTGAACATACCTCGCCCTATTCCATCCAACATCAATGCTGGCGAAAAACAAGACAAAAATAGGAAGCGGGATGATTCAGCTAAAAACCAGCCACACAAAAAACTTAAGGGGGTTACGGTTGAAGAATCGCCCTCTGACTCGGTTGTTTCAACATTTGGTTCCGTTGCTGCAGAAAACTTCTCTGAAAATGAGGTTAAGCTTCTAAAGAATCGTTCTACTGAGGAGGCTGAATTCAGTTTTAGGGCGGGACTCGGTGACGCCTTTTACCATGGCCTAAAGGTTCTCGCCCTAAAAAACTCGATCATTAAAGATCAGGAGAGATCTTTGAAAAAATTAAGGGGCGAGGCTTCTTCTCACACAACAAAAATGGCCGAGGTTCAGAAAAAACTTGATGGCGAGATGAGAGCTAGGAAAGATGATGTTGATAGGCTCCAGCTGGCATTAGACAAGGCAAACTTCGATCTCGACTGTCTAAAGAGAACTCACGAAGACGAGGTTGCCAAGTTAAGAGGCGAGAATGAGTTGCTCTTGGCTATTACAAGGAAAGGACAAAGCGAGGCTTATAATGCCGGATTTTTGGATTATCTCCGCAACTTTCTAGCAGCCGATCCCGAATACAACTGGTCTACCCACTTCGCCCCTTCTACCCCTGGCTATATGCTCAAATTCCAGGATGACAATGCTGACCTCATTACTGCTGCTAAAGAAGAACTTCGACTGAAAATCGAAGCCGAGAAAAAGGCTATGGCTGAGGCAGAGGCGAGCAAGAAAGAAATAGCTGGGGGAGCAGCAACCTCGCCTTCTCAAACCATTGGATCATGACTGCAGGAACTTTTAATTATTGCCAAGACAATAGGAGTGCGGGCCCTCCTATAATGGCCTCGCCCTTTGTAATTTGTTCTTCAATCAAGCTAACTTATTCCCAACTAATTGGAGTGCGCGTCCTCCATTTAAAGACGTCGCCCTTGTATTAACTTATTTCAATTTATATCTCCTTGCTTGCATTCCAACTACTTTTAATATATCTTGCTAAACTCTCGCTCTTTCCAGAGAACCTCGCCCTTTTCAGAATCTTTACTCAACTTGCGAGCCTTAATTAATAATTAAAAAGGTATCTATGATGTCCTCCAAAGGATATCTCCCCCTAACGAAGTACTTTACCTTGGAATGATTAGATGTAATTATTCCACAAAGTTATCCAAAGTATTTTTAGAAACATTATCATTCAGTTGAAGGTTATATCTACCATATCTTCTTGAGGGTATCCCCCTCAAAGGGGTCATTTTCCTCAGAATCTTATAAATTTTATGATACTCTCCTCAAAGGAGATCATTTTTTTGTTCAGAAATACCCTCCTCAAAGGAGGTGGATTTTCCGAAGCTTGAACCCTGATGAGGCGCCGGAAGTACGGACATCCCCCCCGGAAGTACGGTTTTTGCAAGGATTTGGTAATTTGGGATACCCTCCTCAAAGGAGGCCGTTCCCCATTCCAGAAATATCCCTCCTCACAGGAGGTGGATTTCCCGAAGTTCGTGCCTTGATGAGGCGCCGGAAGTACGGACATCCCCCCCGGAAGTACGGTTTTTGCAAGGACTTTGATAATTTGAGATACCCTCCTCAAAGGAGGTCGCTCTCCATTCCAGAAATACCCTCCTCACAGGAGGTGGATTTTCCGAAGTTAATTTTTTAAAACTCTCCTCAAAGGAGACCATCGTTTCATACATCTATGAAAATCCTCCTTAAAGGAGGTCATCTATCACAGAATTTAAACGAAAAACAATCAAGAAAAACAAGCATGTTTTATTCATAAATATATAAATCCTGGCTAAGGAAGAGTACATGCACTACCCCCCTAGACTTTCATGAAAATAATAATTAAAGGAAAGTATATAAAAAGTAGAACATACATTACTGATAATATTTCTTCAAGTGTTCCATGTTCCAAGCTCTCGGAATATTCTTCCCCTCCATATCGGCCAGATAATAAGTTCCTTCCCATAAGACTGCTCTCACTCTATAGGGACCTTCCCAATTAGCGCCAAATACTCCATGATTCTGGATTTTTGTGTTAGGCATCACCCGTCGGAGAACATAATCGCCCACCTTTAAAGGCCTCGCCCTAACTTTCGAATTGTAAAACCTTGCCACTCTTTGCTGGTAAGACACCAACCTAGCTTGAGAAGTTGTTCTGAATTCCTCTGCCAAATCCAAGTAAAGACGATGATTAACCTCATTCACTTCCGGCTGGTAATTATCTCTTCGAAAAGACCCTGCGCCCAACTCCACCGGAACCATGGCCTCACATCCATATGTCAAAGAAAAAGGAGTTTCTCCTGTAGTAGATCTAGGTGTCGTGTTATAACTCCATAGGACATTAGGCAATTCTTCGGGCCAACTCCCCTTACTGTCATCTAACTTTGCCTTGAGCGTGTGCTTGATTATCTTATTCACTGCTTCCGTTTGGCCGTTTGTCTGAGGGTGGCTAACGGCAGAAAAACTTTTCTTAATTCCCAAATTATCACACAGCTGCCTCATTTCTTTACTGTCAAATTGCTTCCCATTGTCGGATATCAACTTGTAAGGTATCCCGAAGCGACAAATGATGGACCGATACACAAAGTCCACCAACTTTTTTGCCGTAATTGAAGCTAGAGGCTCTGATTCCGCCCACTTAGTAAAATAATCAACTGCCACGACAGCATACTTCACCCCTCCTTTCCCCTTAGGGAGCTCTCCTATCAAATCAATCCCCCACATAGCAAAGGGCCAAGGACTCGTCAAAGAAGTGAGAGGGGCTGCAGGACTGTTCACGTAATTGGCATACCTTTGACATTTATCACAGGATCTAGCAAAAACCATCGAATCCTCCCGAAAAGTAGGCCAGAAGTATCCTTGACGTAATATCTTTTGCGCAAGAGAACCACCCCCCGAGTGATTTCCACAGATTCCCTCATGAACCTCCCGTATGACATAATTGCATTCCTCCCCATCTATGCATTTTAATAGTGGCTGATTAAAACCTCGTCTGTAAAGAGAACCTCCAAAATTCACATAACGAGCTGCTTTATATCTGAGTCTTCTAGCTTCAATTCTATCATCTGGTAGAATTCCTTCCTCCAGATATTTCCAAATTGGGGTCATCCAAGTATCATTCATAGTTACATCGACCTGCATTAATTCAACCTCAGGGACACTAGGTTGCTTGTGGACTTCCAAGGGGATAACCCCTAAAAGAGTGGCCTCCTTTTGAGACCCTAACTTAGCCAGAGCGTCTGCCTCCTCATTACCGTTTCTAGGAAGTTGCTCCAATCTCGCCTCCCGAAAAAAACTCATCAACCTCTGTGTACACTTCATGTATAACTCGGTACGGGGTCCCCTAGCTTGAAACCCCCCATTAACCTGATAAACGACCAGCATTGAGTCACTCATGATGTTTATATTTTCTACCTTCATCTCGAGGGCAAGCTTCAAGCCCGAGATCAAAGCCTCATACTCGGCATCGTTATTTGTTGCATGAAAAGCAAAATGAATCGCACTCCTCAGATGATGTCCCTCTGGACTGATCAAGACAATCCCCGCACCTGCACCTTCATTATTTGATGCACCATCCATATACAAAGTCCACCACGGCGCCGAAGTAGGTCTTTCCTGAATCAACTCAGGCGGAGGGCTAGGTATCACGGCCAAGGCATCGCCCTCGTGTGCCAGAGGAAATTCCAAAATGAAATCAGCAAGAGCCTGTCCCTTTATAGCACTTCTCGGCTTATACTCTACATCAAATTGCCCCAACTCCACAGCCCATTTCAACATTCGCCCGGAAGTCTCCGGCTTATGCAATATCTGCCTCAAAGGATACGATGTTCGGACCTCTATTTTATGTGCCTGAAAATAATGTCGCAACTTCCTGGAAGCCAAAATCAGAGCATACACTAACTTCTCCATATTCGAATACCTTGTCTCTGCCTCCAACAACCTCTTGCTAACGTAATAAATAGGATACTGGACGTCATTCTCCTCTCGTACAAGAACCCCACTAACAGAGTATTCCGAAACAGCTAAGTATAAAATGAGAACCTCGCCCTCGAGAGGCTTTGATAGCAGTGGAGGAGACCCCAAATGATTTTTCAATGCCTGAAAAGCTTCCTCGCACTCAAGAGTCCATTCGAAATTCTTTCCAACACCTTTGATAGCTTTGAAAAATTCTCTGCACTTGTTAGAAGACTTGGACACAAAACGGTTCAAGGCAGCAATTCTCCCGGTCAAACTTTGAACCTCCTTCACTGTTCGTGGAGATCTCATATCAAGAAGAGCTTGTATCTTTGCAGGATTCGCTTCTATCCCCCTGTGATTCACCATAAATCCCAAAAACTTCCCAGATTCCACCCCAAATACACACTTCTGTGGATTAAGCTTCATACGAAATTTTCTAAGGATTTGAAACATTTCTTCCAAATGCCGGATATGATCCTCTGCTTCTTTTGACTTTACCAGCATGTCATCCACATAAACTTCCATCGTTTTCCCGATCTGGTCTTTGAACATCATGTTTACTAACCTCTGATAAGTCGCCCCTGCATTGAGTAACCCAAAAGGCATTCCAATATAGCAATACAACCCCCTATCTGTGATAAAGGAAGTGTTTTCCTGATCTGGTGCATACATCGGTATTTGATTGTATCCTGAATAGGCATCCATAAAACTGAGCAAAGCATGCCCCGCAGTAGCATCTACTAACTGATCGATCCTAGGTAAAGGAAAACTATCCTTCTTGCATGCTTTATTCAAGTCGGTGAAATCAACGCAGACTCTCCACTTTCCATTGGATTTCTTTACCAAAACCGGATTCGCCAACCAATCCGGGTAAAATGACTCTTTAACTAACCCGACATTTAACAACCGATCAACCTCCTCCTTCAAGGCAGTAGCCCGTTCACCACTGACCGCCCTTCGCTTTTGCCGAACACCCTTCCTAGAAGGGTCAATGTTGAGATGATGGCACATTACCTCAGGATCAATTCCTACCATGTCAGCATGACTCCAAGCGAAAACATCCAGATTTTCCTTTAAAAAGCTAACTAGCCTCACCCTTAAGCCTGACTCTAACCTCGCCCCAATGTACAATACCTTGGACGAGTCTCTCTCGTCCACCAGAATCGGCACAGTGTCTTCCGCTGGACCCATATTCTTCTTGGGCTCAGGCAACCGAGGATCCAAGTCAAACTCCACCTCCTTTGTTCCACTGGACTCACCCACTTCTCGAACAGAAACAATCTCATCCCCCGGCAATTTAAGTCCTTCTCTCCCAGTTGTTGGATCATCTAGAAATTCAACCACCGGAGTGTCTCCATACTCCATAACGAATTTTCCCTTTTTTGCCCTAAGACTTCTTTGTTCCTCTTCTTCGTCAGTGACATCCTCAACAATCCCTTCCCGAAACTGATTTTGACTGACTAAAGGAGGAGCCCCAATCATCAGCACCCTATACCTTGTTCTATCAACTGTGACTTCTTCCCCAAATGCAGTATCCGCTTCTGAATTTTCCATAGTGACTTCCACAGTTTCCCCCAGAGTAGGCGGCGCCTCTAACAGAAAGAGTGGGGTACTCTGCCTGACTAATGTCTCATAACTAGCCAAGTCATCATCGCCGGGAAACTCCACTGTATAAACCATATTAGTGACTGGCCTAGGTTCGAATGATTTCAAGGTTTCCTGAGCACTTTCCTCTTTAAAGTCCAGCATCTCCTCTCGTTGTTTACCTTTTGAGGAAGACTTCATCATCTTGTTATAACACTCCCTGGAGTCGTATTGACATCCCTTCACACATCCGATCCCCGCCGGAGTAGGAAACTTCATTGCTAAATGATATATTGATGTCACGACTCTCATTTCTTTCAATACCGGTCTTCCAAGCAATGCATTATAGCATGTAGGTTGATCAACTACCAGAAACTCGAACATTTGAGTAGCTGAATAAGGGTCTTCCCCTATGGTGAGCGACAACCTCACAGTCCCCTTGACCCGTACAGAATCTCCTGTAAAGCCGTAAATGTGGGTCGTTCCATGAGTCATTTCTTTATCAAGAAGCCCCATCTTCTTATAAGTTCCGTAGTAAAGAATATTCACTGAACTCCCATTATCGATAAACACCCGATGAACACTCCTTGCACCGATTCTTACATTTACCACCAAAGCATCGCTGTGTGGGTGATGAACCCATTTAGCATCTTCCTCTGAAAAAATTATCTGTGTATCCTCCCCCTTAAACAGCTTAGGAGGTCTTTCTGATAAGTGATTTACATTTGTTAGAGGAGGGTGCCTGGCCTCGCGGGCATATCTCTCCATAGCATTTCTTCCATTTCCACCAACATGAGGCCCGCCAAAAATAGTGTGAATGCTCGCCTCTTTCACGAACGTTGTCTTCTTCTGATTATCCGGCCTATCTTTGTCTTCGGGACCATCCCTCTTAGTTTCCTCCCGAGGAGGGACATCCGCTTTTACTTTCCTAACCCATTCGGTCAACTTCCCATTCCTAATAAGCAATTCAATCTCCTCCCTCAATTGTCGACATTGATGAGTGTCATGGCCATGAGATTCATGATAAGCACAGTATCTCTTTTTATCTCTTTGAGCATTCTTCGAAAGGGGGAGGGGTGTCTTATACAATCCCTCCTTTTTTGTTACCTAAAAAATATGTCCAATGGACGCCACCAGAGGTGTGAAGATACTGTTCTGGGGATGACCCCTTTCAGAGAATATAGGGGTGGTGGAGGATACCGTGGCATTGGGCTAGGTGACCTTGACCGGTCTGACTCCCAAGTATCAATAATATTGACATCAACTCTGCCATTCCTCCTCGCATCCCCCTTTGGGCTTGGAGACCTATCCTTGCGTTTGCCCCTACGACTAGTTTCAGGATAATCACTTCTCTTCAAGGCTTCCTCCTCCCTCTTAAAGGGTTCAGCTTGCGCATAAAGATCTACAAGGGTCAATGGCTCTTTCCGTTGAAGCTCTTTCCAAAAATCCGAGTTTACTCTGACTCCAGCTATAAGAAAGTTCTTGATTGTCTCATCTGAAGCTCCTCGAACAGTAGGGACTTCAGCATTGAATCGTCTGAAATAAGATTGAAGAGTCTCTCCTTCTCTCTGCTTTATATTGGCTAGAGTCGTGACAGGGGGAGCATAGACAATAGAAGATTGAAACTGAATTAGAAACATTCTTCGCATTTGATCCC
Organism: Kitagawia praeruptora; assembly: GCA_037693485.1. NCBI lineage: Eukaryota > Viridiplantae > Streptophyta > Magnoliopsida > Apiales > Apiaceae > Kitagawia > Kitagawia praeruptora. The sequence goes on from CM075351.1 coordinate 52,659,883, forward strand.
AAGAGGTGATAGAGCCCGGTCCCAACTTTTGAAACCACTGATGAGCATTCCCCCGCAGTGTTGAGGCTAGCAACCTACACTTTGTCAGGTCCTCCACCTGGTAAAGCTCCATCTCCGTATTAAACCTCGCAATATACTCAGCCGGGTCAGAACTTCCCGTGAACCTTAGATCTCCCACCCCCCTGAAAGATGGTGGAAGGGGTGCTTCCCGTACTGCCAAAGAGAAGGGAGACGGGGCCGGCTCAAACATAGCCCCTGCCTGTCCCTCCGATTGTGCCAACAACCTACGCAAAGCATTTAAGTCCAAATCTTCAAACCCAGGAATTCCACGGGGGGCCTCCTCGCGTCGCTGTTGATTCATTAACTCTTCGAATCGATACCGATCTCCAACAGTAGAATTCTCTGGACGGGAAAAATTATAACCGCGAGAGGCCATCAGATCTCTCTCCAAGTTAGATTCTATGGGTCCTCTCCGGTTCCCTTCTGCTTGATTGAAGAGATTGGCATAGGACCTCCTCTCCCCATACCCTAAGCTGTAATGGTTCTGGGTTCCCATTTGGGGATTATGGTTCCTGGCTCGAGCCATTGTGAATGCCGCAGGATCAGGGTCTCCCGTAGTTTCGTTCTCATGATGAGAACGGCGCCTTTCTTGTTCCAAGATCCTCTGACCGCCAGCTCGAACTCCTTCTACTTGGCTTGACTGTCTGGGGTCCTCTCTATCTGGAGGGAGTTCAACATATGGATCACCAAAAGTTAAAGCTCTGGGAGTGACAGCCCGGAACCTTTGATTTCCTCCAATCTCCCCAACAACTCGAACATCCCCTTCGAAAGGAATCTCCCTGTATAGGTTACGCTGGTAATTCATGTCAAATTCTCTCCCAATGCGTCGATCTCCGACTGGTGTTCGATAACTCGCCTCCCAACCATGGTTTAGGCGTCGCCCCTCCTGATTCAGGCGAGTTTCTTCGAGAAACTGCCTTTCCCTTTCCATTGCATCCATTCTTGCCCCCATTTGATTGATCGTATTGCCCATATAAGTGATCTGGTCAAAAAGCTCAGTATTACTCATCAGAACGGGAGGATCTCCACCTATCCGCGGACTCGGTCGTCTATTAGGAATCCTAGGCGTTACCAACCTCCGGTGCGAACCCCCTGAATGATTAGGATTCCCCATCCCAGAGCTCCTTGCGACAGAATGATTCCTTGGCGGTGGCGGAGGCAGATTTTCTCTGGTCCTAACCTCTTCCATACGTCGATTATCCACACGCTCACGGTTTGATTGGGACATCCTTCCTCCTAAGATGTCAAAAAGCCCTCCTTCTAGCGCCACTTGTTAACGGAGGAATTTGGGAAAACAAATTCGGGGAGGGTTGCTGGAATTATGGTGATGATTGAGTGTGATGATTGGTGGACAATTAGGGTTAGGGTTTATACTTTAGGAATGGCTGAGATTGTATGATGTGATTACTGCAATTTAGATCGAATATTGAATTCTCTCTTTTTCGCAAGGGTTTGCATCGTGCCATACAATGTGCCTACGTACCCTTATTTATAGGGATCAAGCCAAACGTAGTTCTTGGGGAACAAGTAATCGTAATGGGCTAGGTTACCTTATTTAGAAAACCTATTGGATTAAGACCACCGCCTTTGACACAGACCCAAAAAGCCCATCTATTTTCTCGGAGCGTATTGATTAAGCTATTGACCCAGTATTTTCGGGGTCAACACTTTCTTTGAGCTACGGAGATAAGGCAGGTGTAAAGCAGCCTCAATTCAGGGCGAGGTTCCCTTAAAGTGGGCGAGATCTGTCTATCAAGGCGAGATCAAGGACTTAGTTATAGTCCATAATTCGTGGTTTATTAAATACTGAAAATTACGAAGTCATCTTCAAACCCCCCAAAGGGCGAGATCCCTTCCTATGGACCAAGTCAAACGGATGTATCCTTCCCTTAAGAACTGGACCCCCCCTTTCCATTGAGGGCGAGATTCCCTAGAAACGGCAATGCCATCCTTCTTAGGGCCAGGCCCAATAGCTGCCATCCTTCCCTATGTCATGACCCATGTCAGAAATCGTTTTCGGTCTAACAGAAGGCGACACTCTTTAATTAAGGCGATGATATTTCTTGATATAACAAAACTTATCATTTTAAATATATTTACAGGATTAATCGGATTTCAAAAATCGAATCGACTAGCTACCTTACAGAGGATTAATCGGGGATTAATCGACTAAATCGGGACATGCTCTGATCTAACACAACTTGTAGGCTTGTAGTCATAGACGGCTGTAGGCCTGTAGCACACCCCACATGCATCTTTTATTATCCTTCCCTCTTTTTTTTAAACTTTCTCGCGAATAATATAATATAAAACTCTTTTGATGTATTCATTCATTTTTGATGTTTTTTTCTGTAAACAATACCTATAATATATTAAAAAGAACCCATGCATCATATGAATTTTAAACTAAATATATGTAGTAGTGTACAGCTTTTCGAAAAAAATAGTGTACAAGTTGAATAAATGGTATTAGCACTCAATTGAAATAAAAATGCAAATAAATATACATGTTAATTAACATTGTATTTATATGTTTTGTTTTTGTTTTAAAATTTATGTAATTTGGTCAAATTTATATTTTAAATTTCAAAATTATATAACATTTTTTAATTTTGCAAACAGTAATTAATCATTGTTAAATTTTTTTAACCTTATTTACCCTTTTAATTTTTCCAAACTAAAGAATCAATATTATATACATATGTTTTTAGATTTTCAATTTAAATACATATAAATATACACATATACTCTTTTGAAAAAAAATTTGAACTCAGAGGCCTTTTACAGTGACACATTTAGCACATGCGGAAATTTTACTCCTTTTTTTTTTTTGAGAAGAAATTTTACTCCTCTTTTTATGCCAGAAGAACTTTGCATCCAAAATGCAAGCAAGTCCAATGCAATGCTATATCTAGTTCTATTGCTATAATATAGCATCAAATGCAAAAAAAATCAACTCCAAAGTAGTTTCATATTTGGATGCATCCATGAAAAAATGCATCCTTGGTTCTATATTTGAAACCAAGGATGGATACATCCTTATTTGTCCCATTATCAAGTACTACAAATGGAGGATAATAATTAAACAATTATTGTATTATACATCACTAGTTACCAAAAGTATACTAAAATTGGAAAAAGTTAGTTAAATTTGAAACTAGTTATGAAAATAGCATTGGAGTGTAACTTTTATTTTAGCACCAAAACACACTTTTTGATGCTATATTATAACAAAAGCAATAGATATTTAGCATCTAGCATTGGACTTGCTCTTAGAAGTCAGTGATAAATTGATAAGTTTATCAATTAAGACCATCTCCAACAATCTCTTAGTTGGCTCTTAAATATAATATAAATTATATGACTCTTAGTAAGTTAGTACATAGATTTCCATGTTAACTCCAACAATACTCCTTATCTTGACTCCTAACTTATATTTTATTAATATTTCAAACCTAACTATGACATGCAACTAAATCCAACCATGTGCAAGTGAATATTTTATTGATAGAAAATAGTTAAGAACTCATGTAGTAGCTCTTAAAATTGAGGAGAGAGAATAGGCTCTTAAGTTTTTTAAGAGCCATTAAGAATCACTTGGAGTTCATTTTTTCTCCATCCTCTTTATTTTGGGACTTAAGAGCTTATTTAAGTGTCTCTTGGAGATGCTCTAAAATGACTCATGTAAGAGCATCTCCAACGGGAATAGCTAAAATTGGTTGGCTAAATTGGACCTGTAGGACATTATGTAAAATTTGTTGAATCTGTAAGACATTTTACTTCAATGGTATTAGCTATATTGGTTGGCTATATTTTAAAAATAGTATGTTATTAATAATTTAGGTTGTTATAAATAGAATATATCACTTCAATATGGTAATGAATGATGTGGAATCTTCTTACAGATTTCTTACAGCTATATAGAGGTTCGACAAATATAGACAACCTATAGAAATTATCTAAAATTATAGCTAACAGCTTTGACCCATTGGAGTTCAAGTTTTTTTTAGATAATCTCTATAATTTTTTATTTTTGGTATCTTTTATCTAATTTTAGCTAAGGATTTCTTGTGGTTGGAGATGCTCTAAAGCTCCTACACCGACAATTAAGGAGTGTCCGAGCGATAGCAAATTTGCTACTGGTGCTTGGAAATGTCAATAATTTGTTTTCTATCTTTCATTTCTCATATTTATTCCTAAACCTATATTACCATGTTCACTTCTAAAAGAAGAAATCAATATCAAGAAATAACCAGTGCTAGCAAATGAATGATCTTACTGAAATATTATTAAAAAATATTTCATTAACCTTCCGAATAGTTTTAATTTACCACTAGAACTCCAAGGATTGAATCTTAGAACCTTGTTGTAAGTAAAATTATCAAACAAAGGGGGCAACAAAAAAGGAAGAGATATAGCTAAGACAAATGAAATATTACATGCATAAATAATAAGAATAATCTGCACCTTGATTATCTATGTGGACGTGGTGTTCCTTCGGTTGGTGTACAGAGACAGATGGAGAAACATCAACTCCTCTTCATCATTTTTCTTGCCTTCTGTCTCTAAAACTCTTCGATAATGATTGAAAACATTATGTGCGCCAATTATTTTTCATCAACGTAATAGGTTGCTTTAGCACTATGTCGATTTGGAAACCAGAAGTGGAAAGAATGGGAGTGCTGGACTACTGACTTGGAACCTAGTATTTTTTTCCAGCTTACTTTTCCAACTTGTCCATGACTTCCAATGCTGCTCATTAAAATTCAATCCAACTATATAAATAGTCCTACATATGAAGCTCACAAGTCATTCTATTCCACAAATATTAACTATATACTAGCTATGGCAACGCAGAAACATATGAGCTTCCTCATTCTTTTTTATGCATTGTTAAGTGTTCTGTCAAGTTCAAATTTTGGTTGTGGGAGCACAGTTGCAGACTATCGTAATAGAAGTTGTGTCGAGAGTGAGAAACAAGCTTTGCTTCTCCTTAAACAAAGTCTTGTTGATGACTTAAATTATTTGTCGTCATGGATTGGAGATGACTGTTGTGCATGGCGTGGAATTGGTTGCAACAGCAAAACCGGGAATGTCATTCGACTTGATATTCGAAACGGTCTTTTAAGAGGTGACCACTTGTATCCTTCCTTGCTTGATTTGAAATATTTGACCTACTTAGACTTGAGTGACAACAGTTTCGGCAAGATGAAAATTCCCCAATTTCTTGGGTCATTCAAATATCTTACATATCTCAATCTTTCTTACTCCAGTTTTGAAGGTTTAGTTCCCCATCATCTTGGAAACCTTTCTAAATTACGCTACCTTGATTTAAGTTATAATTACTATTATGATAATGAAAGTATTAGTGATGATTATTATGATAGTTTCAATTCTTTGTTAAGCATTGATAACATGAGATGGTTATCTGGGCTTTCTATGTTGAAACACTTGCGCCTCTCCTTTGTTAATCTTTCCAGGGCCACTGACTGGTTTTCTTCAATTAATATGCTTTCCAACTCAATTTCAGTACTTCGATTGTTCAATTGTCACTTATCCAAAATTATTCCACACCATCTTCCCTTAATAAACCTGACATCTCTCGTTTTACTTAATCTTAGACACAACCGATTAAACTCTCCTTTTCCTTTATGGGTTCTCAACAACAGTGGCCTTTCACATCTTTATCTTGGGGATAACCATTTCGATGGCTCAATTCCTGATTCTATTGGAACTTTGGCGTCTCTCCTAGAACTCGATCTCTCCGAGAACAAATTTAATGGTTCGATTCCAGAGTCTATTGGAAGGTTGAAATCTCTTTCTTCACTTGATGTTTCATCTAATGAACTAAAGGGTGGTTTACCAGAAGAAGTTTGCCGACTGTCAAAGTTAGAAATTTTGGATGTGCGTGGAAATCAATTGAGTGGCAGCATTCCTGAATGCATCGGAGAACTATCAAATCTAAGATGGTTGTATCCTGGTTCTAATTCATGGGAGGGTTTTGTAACAGAGCGTCACTTTGTTAACCTCACCATGCTGATTGAGTTGGATATTTCTTCAAAGTCTAACTTAGCTTTGAATGTTAGTAATAATTGGGTCCCTCCATTTCAGCTCCGACTTATATACTTTGACTCCCTGAAAGTGGGGCCCAAATTTCCCAATTGGCTCTCAACACAAACACAAATCGCTTCCATCTATATGATAAATACGAGTATATCAGATACCATCCCAACAGATTTGTTTGCGAGTCTCTTATCTCAGGCCTTCACTGTTGAACTATCTAGCAATGACATTAATGTGGAACAACTATCATCAATTTCAGCAGTTCCAAATGGTTTGGATACATTAGCACTCTCAAATAACAGTTTTTCCGGTGAATTTCCATCATTTTTATGTAATGTAACATCCTTGAGTACTTTAGTTATCTCCAGCAATAACTTTTCAGGAGAGCTCCCCCATTGCTTGGGAAACTTAACCAAACTGATTTATCTTGACGTGATGAATAACAGTTTCTCTGGGGTTATTCCAGTTTCTTTGGGTTCTCTTGTAAATCTTAAATATTTAAGCTTGCACAAGAATAAGTTTCAAGGGAAACTCCCTGCGTCCTTCCAAAATTTGAAAGAGCTGGTCGCACTTGATGTGGGAAAGAATAATTTGAGTGACAGTCTTCCCCCTTGGTCTGGGGAGCAATTACCTCATCTCAAGTTTATGATATTACGGTCCAACAACTTCTTTGGTGAGATTCCCACACAGCTTTGCCACTACCCATCAATACAAGTTCTAAACTTGGCGCACAATCGTATCAACGGAAGCATTCCTCCTTGTTTCGGCAATTTTAGTGCCATAATTACAAGTAACAACAGTGATGACAATGAAGGAAACTTGGATCTACAGTTTGGTGAAATGATAATTGATGAAACGAAAGGATATGAGCTTAAATACACCTCTAATCTCAAGTTTCTATTTTCCATTGATTTGTCAAACAACGAAATTGGTGGAGAGATTCCGGAAGAGTTGATGGATCTCCGTGGTTTATTAAATCTGAATTTAGCGGGTAATCATCTAACGGGATGGATCCCCGAGAGGATCGGGAAACTGAAAAAACTGGAAGTTCTTGATCTCTCAAGAAATAAACTTTATGGGTCCATTCCACGAAGTCTATCAGATTTAAACTTTTTAAGCCACTTGAACCTCTCCTTCAACAATTTATCAGGGAGAATTCCAACCGGAAACCAACTCCAGACCCTGGAGGATCCATCCATCTATGCTGGCAACAATCAGCTCTGTGGGCAAGCTATCTTGAAGCCTTGCGCTGATGAAACAGAATCACGTAACGCTCACGACTACAATGAAGCTGGTTCTGATTCAGATGATGAGCGCATGTGGTTTTATGCTGGGATAGGACCTGGTCTCTTAGGTGGTTTTTTGGGATTCTGTGCTTCTTTGCATTTCTTCAAGTCTTGGAGGTATTCTTATTTTCAGTTTATGGAACTAGTCTTTGACAAGATAGCGCTTGCCACTGCTTTATTGCGAAGGAAGTTCCAAAACTGACAGGTGAACTCTTATTGCTTCATGTTAATATGTCATCCTTGTCTGGTTGATATTTCTTTCTCTATTCTTTCCCTATAGATTTTAGCATCCGTAACTCAGTGAGTTTCTTAACTTGTAAATTAAATTTGATATATGCTGATTTATTGGTATATCCTTCAGACTTCTGTGGATTCAGGTAAGTGTTGCAGCAGTACTAGCCCAGAAGAAAAGGATGTTAAAATACAACGTAAACTCAATACTCTCCTCCCTAGTGAACTCAGCTTCTTCCACAGGATACAATAACTTCAAAATCTCCCTCCCTGGCTCTACAAAATCCGATATCGTTTACGGACTCAACCAATGCAGAGGTGAGATATGGGAGTGCTTGCGGATCAGCTGCGTGGGGAGATATGTTCTTAGGCAAGTGCTATGCGCGATATTCGGACCACGGGGATCGCTCGAGGAGTCGTGGTAAGCCGTTGTTCCACCACCACCACGGACTATTCCGTGGATGGTGGTTTGTGACTTTTGGTTATGTGTTTGTTTCGTTACTGTTTTAAACTCATTTTATTTTAATTGAAGAGGTAGTGTGTTGAGCTTCATTATGGACGTAACTTTGAAGTTATAGTCAATTCGGTAATTCGTTCAACTCGAAAAGATTTGCAGATCTTTTGCTTAATATATACTAGCTTATAGCTCGTGCGAAGCACGGGTTACTTTTAAATACTTTTAAAATTATATAATTAAATAAAATAGAGAATAATTTATTACGAATTTATTAGTAATAATAATAGTTTAATAAATGATATGTATTGATTAGAATTAATAATATAAAATCTTAATGTAAATTTGTTGTTGATGGGATTTGAACCTTGATCTTTGGAAGAGGGATTTAAATAAAGAATATTACTTATTATTAGATCTAACGGCTATGTGAAAAGTATTTATGTCTGATATATGGTGTTGAAAAAGAAGAGAAAAGTCGAAGAAGATTGTGTATTGAATTGATGAAGATTGCGCAGATGAGGTTTAGTAATGGTGTAAATATAAAATACTACTCTGTATTGGTTTAACGGAATTCATTTGATTTGTTTTATATTATAAATAATTTAAAATTAAATAATTAGAGTGAAAACCAAAATTTAGGAGAAAACCAAAACTTTCAATGTTTCGGCTTTAATATAATAGTATAGATAAATATAATGTATGCAGTGTGTAGAATTTATTACCCCTTCTGTCTCAAAAAACTCTTTCCATTTTGAATCGACACGTTTGCCAACGCACACTTTTAATTGTTAATATCTTTAATTTCGTATTAGTATTAAATATAAAAACTTCACCGTATTAAATATAAAAACTTCACCATATTAAATACAAATACGAATCAAACAAGATCACTCATGATTATATTTTATCTTATAGATTAGATGTAAATTAGTAATTTATCTCTTGTTATGAACAGTCCCGACATATGAAAGGAGAAATGTTTTATGAGACCGAGGGAGTAGTGTTTAGTTTTGTTGTGAGCTACGCATAACGTGGATCAAACCTGCGACTTAAATTTTTCTTGCTAGTACAGAACATTTATAAATAGGGTAAAGAATTTCTACCTGATTTATAGTGTAGAACAACGAGTTGTTTAACTTGCTCTTATATTCCGAAAATAAGTACTATCCTTCCAAAAAAAGTAACATAATTTCATGACAGCAGGATCTCGAAAATAATCAAAAGGGGGTCATAGATTTGTTTATATGCAGAAGTGATCAAGTTCTCTGTGGACCTTCTTTTATGTCTTTCGTAGAGATACTGAATTTAACCATTTAAAGATCATCGAGGCATTTGGCCCCTCGTAAAAGTTGATATGTTCAATTACTAGCATAGTATACGACCCATTTTTTTTTTTAAAAGGGGTTATGAAAGCTTTCAATAGTCCATTCTAGTACCTTTTGTTACTTTTTTGTGTAGTGGTTGAGCCACTGGCCTCCTTTGAAGGAGATCGGGGGTTCGACTCCTGCGTGTGCGTGAGTTTCTTAGTTTGTATTAGGTTTCCTTTCTGTATTTGTATTTCTTTGTATTTCTGTATTTATAATTCTGTACTTGGCCGGGGTTCCCTATTGTATTGGGGCATGGTCTGCGTACATCTACCCTCCTTAGACACCACTTTGAGTGGTATTATAACCGAGTAAGTCTTGCTGTAGTTTGTCTCAGGGTACCTACTTTCAATTAGCACTTTAACACAACGTAGGATCCAATGCCAATAGGTTCAATTTTTCTGTTACACCAACATGTTTCCGAGAATTGAAAATGAAATTACGGTTTAACGCCCCCAAATCAAAGCATAGCCGAACGATAACTGCAGGTCCTCGGAGGGTGCTCGTTTCTGAAATTCGAGAAATTTGAATGTAAATTAAATTGTCCTACCATGCTGATAACATGTTAAAACTAAAAGGTGCTTCATAAAGTACTTCATATGAACCCCACGGGTGTCTCAGATGGTCGGACAGTGACGTTTAAGGCTTGCTGCCTTAAGGTCACGACCGGATTATTCTAGTTTCGCGCAAGTTGGTCCGGACACCGAATTATCAAAAAAAAAAGTACTTGATATGCATGCTTAGCTTCCTTCACTCGAAAACCTTTTTTTGTATTTTCGATTTTAAATGAATTGATAGCTTAATAAATTACATCAACAAAACATCAGAAATCAATTCAGTTTTTTATCAAAAAAAAGAAATCAATTCAGTTTTCTTTTCAATTATTACAAGGTAATCCCGTAAGATGATTATTTTTTAAGGTAATGCTATTCTATATCGAGATGGAAGCCTAATGGGAGACAGAGAATTGTAAAAAATAGTAAAAGGACTTTAGTATATGATCAGTGTCCGCTACCGGCTGAAACTGCATCATAGCTAAGATGATTGATCCACGTTTAGATTAATTTTCAATTTAAATTTTAGTGTCAAGAGCTTATACTATAGTTACTAATTATTGCTATTGCTTAAATATAAATGTTTGCAGATTCTAGTGAAAAGAAAAAGGATGATGACATGCAAAGGACATTGGCAATTCTCATCGCAATTATAGCTATTGTAGCATTGGTTATTGTTTGTTTCGCCAAATTTTGTCACCGCAAAGGTACACATGCATGGCTCTTCTATAACTCTTCTTAATTTCGATTTTAATGGTACTCTCTTTATGAAAAATAAAGAAGTCTACGCATCGGGACCTTCCATGAATCTGCTGATTCGGGATCTTACGATATTGTTATTGTGCCTGATAATTGTCACTGATGGTCTACAGATGTTCTAGCCTTAATCCGTAGAGATCATCAGAAGATTTTAGATCGACATGGTGTCTACGTGTATGTGTATGTGTCTGTGTGTCTTGTTCAGAACCAAAATTCCCTCTTCTGGTCGACCAAGTCTATGTATATATACTATGTCAAAATATCTCCCGGTGCTAATGAGTCATCCTCTGATCTTTACACATTTGTTTTGGATCTTTTCCTTACAGTTGGGCTGGGCTTATATTGCACTTTGGGCCGGGCTTATTCTTTATTGGGATGGGCATATTTATGGTCCATCATTTGCCCCTAAAATAGTGTGCAATCTTTAGGTTGCATTGCCGTAGCTATAGAGATCAGGCTGGCAAATTATTACAAAATTTGGATTTAAGTATCATGCTAACTATGACAATATTTATGCCATATTTAAACATTTTTAAGATCCATCATCTATGCGGCTACGGATTCATGTAGACTGCAAAGAAAGCTGATTTCTTGTGTGTTATCCGTAGCTGCATACAATTAAGACAAAACACAAACTGATGCCAGACACATCTAACGCATGTTATAAGAATTGACTAGAGCCGTAGCGGTACCTAGTTGATTGAAGAGAAGCCTTTGCAACCACAACCACCTATAATTAACTTCGAGAATTAACTTCAAACGCACCTGTCCGGAAGCTACATATACTAGGCTTCCGAGGACAAGTAAGTATTATGGACATAACAGAAATGTGCAAGACAGATGATTAATACTGTGCAGAATAAGATATAATGTAGGTTGCAGAAAATACCACAGAGCAGGGTATAGCAGAAAGAGCGGACAGAAAAATGGAGCAGTTTTAATGTAGAAAAACAGAGTAGAAACTAGAACCTGCAAGAGCCTGTCCCTTTATAGCACTTCTCGGCTTATACTCTACATCAAATTGCCCCAACTCCACAGCCCATTTCAACATTCGCCCGGAAGTCTCCGGCTTATGCAATATCTGCCTCAAAGGATACGATGTTCGGACCTCTATTTTATGTGCCTGAAAATAAGGTCGCAACTTCCTGGAAGCCAAAATCAGAGCATACACTAACTTCTCCATATTCGAATACCTTGTCTCTGCCTCCAACAACCTCTTGCTAACGTAATAAATAGGATACTGGACGTCATTCTCCTCTCGTACAAGAACCCCACTAACAGAGTATTCCGAAACAGCTAAGTATAAAATGAGAACCTCGCCCTCGAGAGGCTTTGATAGCAGTGGAGGAGACCCCAAATGATTTTTCAATGCCTGAAAAGCTTCCTCGCACTCAAGAGTCCATTCGAAATTCTTTCCAACACCTTTGATAGCTTTGAAAAATTCTCTGCACTTGTCAGAAGACTTGGACACAAAACGGTTCAAGGCAGCAATTCTCCCGGTCAAACTTTGAACCTCCTTCACTGTTCGTGGAGATCTCATATCAAGAAGAGCTTGTATCTTTGCAGGATTCGCTTCTATCCCCCTGTGATTCACCATAAATCCCAAAAACTTCCCAGATTCCACCCCAAATACACACTTCTGTGGATTAAGCTTCATACGAAATTTTCTAAGGATTTGAAACATTTCTTCCAAATGCCGGATATGATCCTCTGCTTCTTTTGACTTTACCAGCATGTCATCCACATAAACTTCCATCGTTTTCCCGATCTGGTCTTTGAACATCATGTTTACTAACCTCTGATAAGTCGCCCCTGCATTGAGTAACCCAAAAGGCATTCCAATATAGCAATACAACCCCCTATCTGTGATAAAGGAAGTGTTTTCCTGATCTGGTGCATACATCGGTATTTGATTGTATCCTGAATAGGCATCCATAAAACTGAGCAAAGCATGCCCCGCAGTAGCATCTACTAACTGATCGATCCTAGGTAAAGGAAAACTATCCTTCTTGCATGCTTTATTCAAGTCGGTGAAATCAACGCAGACTCTCCACTTTCCATTGGATTTCTTTACCAAAACCGGATTCGCCAACCAATCCGGGTAAAATGACTCTTTAACTAACCCGACATTTAACAACCGATCAACCTCCTCCTTCAAGGCAGTAGCCCGTTCACCACTGACCGCCCTTCGCTTTTGCCGAACACCCTTCCTAGAAGGGTCAATGTTGAGATGATGGCACATTACCTCAGGATCAATTCCTACCATGTCAGCATGACTCCAAGCGAAAACATCCAGATTTTCCTTTAAAAAGCTAACTAGCCTCACCCTTAAGCCTGACTCTAACCTCGCCCCAATGTACAATACCTTGGACGAGTCTCTCTCGTCCACCAGAATCGGCACAGTGTCTTCCGCTGGACCCATATTCTTCTTGGGCTCAGGCAACCGAGGATCCAAGTCAAACTCCACCTCCTTTGTTCCACTGGACTCACCCACTTCTCGAACAGAAACAATCTCATCCCCTGGCAATTTAAGTCCTTCTCTCCCAGTTGTTGGATCATCTGGAAATTCAACCACCGGAGTGTCTCCATACTCCATAACGAATTTTCCCTTTTTTGCCCTAAGACTTCTTTGTTCCTCTTCTTCGTCAGTGACATCCTCAACAATCCCTTCCCGAAACTGATTTTGACTGACTAAAGGAGGAGCCCCAATCATCAGCACCCTATACCTTGTTCTATCAACTGTGACTTCTTCCCCAAATGCAGTATCCGCTTCTGAATTTTCCATAGTGACTTCCACAGTTTCCCCAAGAGTAGGCGGCGCCTCTAACAGAAAGAGTGGGGTACTCTGCCTGACTAATGTCTCATAACTAGCCAAGTCATCATCGCCGGGAAACTCCACTGTATAAACCATATTAGTGACTGGCCTAGGTTCGAATGATTTCAAGGTTTCCTGAGCACTTTCCTCTTTGAAGTCCAGCATCTCCTCTCGTTGTTTACCTTTTGAGGAAGACTTCATCATCTTGTTATAACACTCCCTGGAGTCGTATTGACATCCCTTCACACATCCGATCCCCGCCGGAGTAGGAAACTTCATTGCTAAATGATATATTGATGTCACGACTCTCATTTCTTTCAATACCGGTCTTCCAAGCAATGCATTATAGCATGTAGGTTGATCAACTACCAGAAACTCGAACATTTGAGTAGCTGAATAAGGGTCTTCCCCTATGGTGAGCGACAACCTCACAGTCCCCTTGACCCGTACAGAATCTCCTGTAAAGCCGTAAATGTGGGTCGTTCCATGAGTCATTTCTTTATCAAGAAGCCCCATCTTCTTATAAGTTCCGTAGTAAAGAATATTCACTGAACTCCCATTATCGATAAACACCCGATGAACACTCCTTGCACCGATTCTTACATTTACCACCAAAGCATCGCTGTGTGGGTGATGAACCCATTTAGCATCTTCCTCTGAAAAAATTATCTGTGTATCCTCCCCCTTAAACAGCTTAGGAGGTCTTTCTGATAAGTGATTTACATTTGTTAGAGGAGGGTCCCTGGCCTCGCGGGCATATCTCTCCATAGCATTTCTTCCATTTCCACCAACATGAGGCCCGCCAAAAATAGTGTGAATGCTCGCCTCTTTCACGAATGTTGTCTTCTTCTGATTATCCGGCCTATCTTTGTCTTCGGGACCATCCCTCTTAGTTTCCTCCCGAGGAGGGACATCCGCTTTTACTTTCCTAACCCATTCGGTCAACTTCCCATTCCTAATAAGCAATTCAATCTCCTCCCTCAATTGTCGACATTGATGAGTGTCATGGCCATGAGATTCATGATAAGCACAGTATCTCTTTTTATCTCTTTGAGCATTCTTCGAAAGGGGGAGGGGTGTCTTATACAATCCCTCCTTTTTTGTTACCTAAAAAATATGTCCAATGGACGCCACCAGAGGTGTGAAGATACTGTTCTGGGGATGACCCCTTTCAGAGAATATAGGGGTGGTGGAGGATACCGTGGCATTGGGCTAGGTGACCTTGACCGGTCTGACTCCCAAGTATCAACAACATTGACATCAACTCTGCCATTCCTCCTCGCATCCCCCTTTGGGCTTGGAGACCTATCCTTGCGTTTGCCCCTACGACTAGTTTCAGGATAATCACTTCTCTTCAAGGCTTCCTCCTCCCTCTTAAAGGGTTCAGCTTGCGCATAAAGATCTACAAGGGTCAATGGCTCTTTCCGTTGAAGCTCTTTCCAAAAATCCGAGTTTACTCTGACTCCAGCTATAAGAAAGTTCTTGATTGTCTCATCTGAAGCTCCTCGAACAGTAGGGACTTCAGCATTGAATCGTCTGAAATAAGATTGAAGAGTCTCTCCTTCTCTCTGCTTTATATTGGCTAGAGTCGTGACAGGGGGAGCATAGACAATAGAAGATTGAAACTGAATTAGAAACATTCTTCGCATTTGATCCCAAGAGGTGATAGAGCCCGGTCCCAACTTTTGAAACCACTGATGAGCATTCCCCCGCAGTGTTGAGGCTAGCAACCTACACTTTGTCAGGTCCTCCACCTGGTAAAGCTCCATCTCCGTATTAAACCTCGCAATATACTCAACCGGGTCAGAACTTCCCGTGAACCTTAGATCTCCCACCCCCCTGAAAGATGGTGGAAGGGGTGCTTCCCGTACTGCCAAAGAGAAGGGAGACGGGGCCGGCTCAAACATAGCCCCTGCCTGTCCCTCCGATTGTGCCAACAACCTACGCAAAGCATTTAAGTCCAAATCTTCAAACCCAGGAATTCCACGGGGGGCCTCCTCGCGTCGCTGTTGATTCATTAACTCTTCGAATCGATACCGATCTCCAACAGTAGAATTCTCTGGACGGGAAAAATTATAACCGCGAGAGGCCATCAGATCTCTCTCCAAGTTAGATTCTATGGGTCCTCTCCGGTTCCCTTCTGCTTGATTGAAGAGATTGGCATAGGACCTCCTCTCCCCATACCCTAAGCTGTAATGGTTCTGGGTTCCCATTTGGGGATTATGGTTCCTGGCTCGAGCCATTGTGAATGCCGCAGGATCAGGGTCTCCCGTAGTTTCGTTCTCATGATGAGAACGGCGCCTTTCTTGTTCCAAGATCCTCTGACCGCCAGCTCGAACTCCTTCTACTTGGCTTGACTGTCTGGGGTCCTCTCTATCTGGAGGGAGTTCAACATATGGATCACCAAAAGTTAAAGCTCTGGGAGTGACAGCCCGGAACCTTTGATTTCCTCCAATCTCCCCAACAACTCGAACATCCCCTTCGAAAGGAATCTCCCTGTATAGGTTACGCTGGTAATTCATGTCAAATTCTCTCCCAATACGTCGATCTCCGACTGGTGTTCGATAACTTGCCTCCCAACCATGGTTTAGGCGTCGCCCCTCCTGATTCAGGCGAGTTTCTTCGAGAAACTGCCTTTCCCTTTCCATTGCATCCATTCTTGCCCCCATTCGATTGATCGTATTGCCCATATAAGTGATCTGGTCAAAAAACTCAGTATTACTCATCAGAACGGGAGGATCTCCACCTATCCGCGGACTCGGTCGTCTATTAGGAATCCTAGGCGTTACCGACCTCCGGTGCGAACCCCCTGAATGATTAGGATTCCCCATCCCAGAGCTCCTTGCGACAGAATGATTCCTTGGCGGTGGCGGAGGCAGATTTTCTCTGGTCCTAACCTCTTCCATACGTCGATTATCCACACGCTCACGGTTTGATTGGGACATCCTTCCTCCTAAGATGTCAAAAAGCCCTCCTTCTAGCGCCACTTGTTAACGGAGGAATTTGGGAAAACAAATTCGGGGAGGGTTGCTGGAATTATGGTGATGATTGAGTGTGATGATTGGTGGACAATTAGGGTTAGGGTTTATACTTTAGGAATGGCTGAGATTGTATGATGTGATTACTGCAATTTAGATCGAATATTGAATTCTCTCTTTTTCGCAAGGGTTTGCATCGTGCCATACAATGTGCCTACGTACCCTTATTTATAGGGATCAAGCCAAACGTAGTTCTTGGGGAACAAGTAATCGTAATGGGCTAGGTTACCTTATTTAGAAAACCTATTGGATTAAGACCACCGCCTTTGACACAGACCCAAAAAGCCCATCTATTTTCTCGGAGCGTATTGATTAAGCTATTGACCCAGTATTTTCGGGGTCAACACTTTCTTTGAGCTACGGAGATAAGGCAGGTGTAAAGCAGCCTCAATTCAGGGCGAGGTTCCCTTAAAGTGGGCGAGATCTGTCTATCAAGGCGAGATCAAGGACTTAGTTATAGTCCATAATTCGTGGTTTATTAAATACTGAAAATTACGAAGTCATCTTCAAACCCCCCAAAGGGCGAGATCCCTTCCTATGGACCAAGTCAAACGGATGTATCCTTCCCTTAAGAACTGGACCCCCCCTTTCCATTGAGGGCGAGATTCCCTAGAAACGGCAATGCCATCCTTCTTAGGGCCAGGCCCAATAGCTGCCATCCTTCCCTATGTCATGACCCATGTCAAAAATCGTTTTCGGTCTAACAGAAGGCGACACTCTTTAATTAAGGCGATGATATTTCTTGATATAACAAAACTTATCATTTTAAATATATTTACAGGATTAATCGGATTTCAAAAATCGAATCGACTAGCTACCTTACAGAGGATTAATCGGGGATTAATCGACTAAATCGGGACATGCTCTGATCTAACACAACTTGTAGGCTTGTAGTCATAGACGGCTGTAGGCCTGTAGCACACCCCACATGCATCTTTTATTATCCTTCCCTCTTTTTTTTAAACTTTCTCGCGAATAATATAATATAAAACTCTTTTGATGTATTCATTCATTTTTGATGTTTTTTTCTGTAAACAATACCTATAATATATTAAAAAGAACCCATGCATCATATGAATTTTAAACTAAATATATGTAGTAGTGTACAGCTTTTCGAAAAAAATAGTGTACAAGTTGAATAAATGGTATTAGCACTCAATTGAAATAAAAATGCAAATAAATATACATGTTAATTAACATTGTATTTATATGTTTTGTTTTTGTTTTAAAATTTATGTAATTTGGTCAAATTTATATTTTAAATTTCAAAATTATATAACATTTTTTAATTTTGCAAACAGTAATTAATCATTGTTAAATTTTTTTAACCTTATTTACCCTTTTAATTTTTCCAAACTAAAGAATCAATATTATATACATATGTTTTTAGATTTTCAATTTAAATACATATAAATATACACATATACTCTTTTGAAAAAAAATTTGAACTCAGAGGCCTTTTACAGTGACACATTTAGCACATGCGGAAATTTTACTCCTCCTTTTTTTTTTTGAGAAGAAATTTTACTCCTCTTTTTATACCAGAAGAACTTTGCATCCAAAATGCAAGCAAGTCCAATGCAATGCTATATCTAGTTCTATTGCTATAATATAGCATCAAATGCAAAAAAAATCAACTCCAAAGTAGTTTCATATTTGGATGCATCCATGAAAAAATGCATCCTTGGTTCTATATTTGAAACCAAGGATGGATACATCCTTATTTGTCCAATTATCAAGTACTACAAATGGAGGATAATAATTAAACAATTATTGTATTATACATCACTAGTTACCAAAAGTATACTAAAATTGGAAAAAGTTAGTTAAATTTGAAACTAGTTATGAAAATAGCATTGGAGTGTAACTTTTATTTTAGCACCAAAACACACTTTTTGATGCTATATTATAACAAAAGCAATAGATATTTAGCATCTACCATTGGACTTGCTCTTAGAAGTCAGTGATAAATTGATAAGTTTATCAATTAAGACCATCTCCAACAATCTCTTAGTTGGCTCTTAAATATAATATAAATTATATGACTCTTAGTAAGTTAGTACATAGATTTCCATGTTAACTCCAACAATGCTCCTTATCTTGACTCCTAACTTATATTTTATTAATATTTCAAACCTAACTATGACATGCAATTAAATCCAACCATGTGCAAGTGAATATTTTATTGATAGAAAATAGTTAAGAACTCATGTAGTAGCTCTTAAAATTGAGGAGAGAGAATAGGCTCTTAAGTTTTTTAAGAGCCATTAAGAATCACTTGGAGTTCATTTTTTCTCCATCCTCTTTATTTTGGGACTTAAGAGCTTATTTAAGTGTCTCTTGGAGATGCTCTAAAATGACTCATGTAAGAGCATCTCCAACGGGAATAGCTAAAATTGGTTGGCTAAATTGGACCTGTAGGACATTATGTAAAATTTGTTGAATCTGTAAGACATTTTACTTCAATGGTATTAGCTATATTGGTTGGCTATATTTTAAAAATAGTATGTTATTAATAATTTAGGTTGTTATAAATAGAATATATCACTTCAATATGGTAATGAATGATGTGGAATCTTCTTACAGATTTCTTACAGCTATATAGAGGTTCGACAAATATAGACAACCTATAGAAATTATCTAAAATTATAGCTAACAGCTTTGACCCATTGGAGTTCAAGTTTTTTTTAGATAATCTCTATAATTTTTATTTTTGGTATCTTTTATCTAATTTTAGCTAAGGATTTCTTGTGGTTGGAGATGCTCTAAAGCTCCTACACCGACAATTAAGGAGTGTCCGAGCGATAGCAAATTTGCTACTGGTGCTTGGAAATGTCAATAATTTGTTTTCTATCTTTCATTTCTCATATTTATTCCTAAACCTATATTACCATGTTCACTTCTAAAAGAAGAAATCAATATCAAGAAATAACCAGTGCTAGCAAATGAATGATCTTACTGAAATATTATTAAAAAAATATTTCATTAACCTTCCGAATAGTTTTAATTTACCACTAGAACTCCAAGGATTGAATCTTAGAACCTTGTTGTAAGTAAAATTATCAAACAAAGGGGGCAACAAAAAAGGAAGAGATATAGCTAAGACAAATGAAATATTACATGCATAAATAATAAGAATAATCTGCACCTTGATTATCTATGTGGACGTGGTGTTCCTTCGGTTTGTGTACAGAGACAGATGGAGAAACATCAACTCCTCTTCATCATTTTTCTTGCCTTCTGTCTCTAAAACTCTTCGATAATGATTGAAAACATTATGTGCGCCAATTATTTTTCATCAACGTAATAGGTTGCTTTAGCACTATGTCGATTTGGAAACCAGAAGTGGAAAGAATGGGAGTGCTGGACTACTGACTTGGAACCTAGTATTTTTTTCCAGCTTACTTTTCCAACTTGTCCATGACTTCCAATGCTGCTCATTAAAATTCAATCCAACTATATAAATAGTCCTACATATGAAGCTCACAAGTCATTCTATTCCACAAATATTAACTATATACTAGCTATGGCAACGCAGAAACATATGAGCTTCCTCATTCTTTTTTATGCATTGTTAAGTGTTCTGTCAAGTTCAAATTTTGGTTGTGGGAGCACAGTTGCAGACTATCGTAATAGAAGTTGTGTCGAGAGTGAGAAACAAGCTTTGCTTCTCCTTAAACAAAGTCTTGTTGATGACTTAAATTATTTGTCGTCATGGATTGGAGATGACTGTTGTGCATGGCGTGGAATTGGTTGCAACAGCAAAACCGGGAATGTCATTCGACTTGATATTCGAAACGGTCTTTTAAGAGGTGACCACTTGTATCCTTCCTTGCTTGATTTGAAATATTTGACCTACTTAGACTTGAGTGACAACAGTTTCGGCAAGATGAAAATTCCCCAATTTCTTGGGTCATTCAAATATCTTACATATCTCAATCTTTCTTACTCCAGTTTTGAAGGTTTAGTTCCCCATCATCTTGGAAACCTTTCTAAATTACGCTACCTTGATTTAAGTTATAATTACTATTATGATAATGAAAGTATTAGTGATGATTATTATGATAGTTTCAATTCTTTGTTAAGCATTGATAACATGAGATGGTTATCTGGGCTTTCTATGTTGAAACACTTGCGCCTCTCCTTTGTTAATCTTTCCAGGGCCACTGACTGGTTTTCTTCAATTAATATGCTTTCCAACTCAATTTCAGTACTTCGATTGTTCAATTGTCACTTATCCAAAATTATTCCACACCATCTTCCCTTAATAAACCTGACATCTCTCGTTTTACTTAATCTTAGACACAACCGATTAAACTCTCCTTTTCCTTTATGGGTTCTCAACAACAGTGGCCTTTCACATCTTTATCTTGGGGATAACCATTTCGATGGCTCAATTCCTGATTCTATTGGAACTTTGGCGTCTCTCCTAGAACTCGATCTCTCCGAGAACAAATTTAATGGTTCGATTCCAGAGTCTATTGGAAGGTTGAAATCTCTTTCTTCACTTGATGTTTCATCTAATGAACAAAAGGGTGGTTTACCAGAAGAAGTTTGCCGACTGTCAAAGTTAGAAATTTTGGATGTGCGTGGAAATCAATTGAGTGGCAGCATTCCTGAATGCATCGGAGAACTATCAAATCTAAGATGGTTGTATCCTGGTTCTAATTCATGGGAGGGTTTTGTAACAGAGCGTCACTTTGTTAACCTCACCATGCTGATTGAGTTGGATATTTCTTCAAAGTCTAACTTAGCTTTGAATGTTAGTAATAATTGGGTCCCTCCATTTCAGCTCCGACTTATATACTTTGACTCCCTGAAAGTGGGGCCCAAATTTCCCAATTGGCTCTCAACACAAACACAAATCGCTTCCATCTATATGATAAATACGAGTATATCAGATACCATCCCAACAGATTTGTTTGTGAGTCTCTTATCTCAGGCCTTCACTGTTGAACTATCTAGCAATGACATTAATGTGGAACAACTATCATCAATTTCAGCAGTTCCAAATGGTTTGGATACATTAGCACTCTCAAATAACAGTTTTTCCGGTGAATTTCCATCATTTTTATGTAATGTAACATCCTTGAGTACTTTAGTTATCTCCAGCAATAACTTTTCAGGAGAGCTCCCCCATTGCTTGGGAAACTTAACCAAACTGATTTATCTTGACGTGATGAATAACAGTTTCTCTGGTGTTATTCCAGTTTCTTTGGGTTCTCTTGTAAATCTTAAATATTTAAGCTTGCACAAGAATAAGTTTCAAGGGAAACTCCCTGCGTCCTTCCAAAATTTGAAAGAGCTGGTCGCACTTGATGTGGGAAAGAATAATTTGAGTGACAGTCTTCCCCCTTGGTCTGGGGAGCAATTACCTCATCTCAAGTTTATGATATTACGGTCCAACAACTTCTTTGGTGAGATTCCCACACAGATTTGCCACTACCCATCAATACAAGTTCTAAACTTGGCGCACAATCGTATCAACGGAAGCATTCCTCCTTGTTTCGGCAATTTTAGTGCCATAATTACAAGTAACAACAGTGATGACAATGAAGGAAACTTGGATCTACAGTTTGGTGAAATGATAATTGATGAAACGAAAGGATATGAGCTTAAATACACCTCTAATCTCAAGTTTCTATTTTCCATTGATTTGTCAAACAACGAAATTGGTGGAGAGATTCCGGAAGAGTTGATGGATCTCCGTGGTTTATTAAATCTGAATTTAGCGGGTAATCATCTAACGGGATGGATCCCCGAGAGGATCGGGAAACTGAAAAAACTGGAAGTTCTTGATCTCTCAAGAAATAAACTTTATGGGTCCATTCCACGAAGTCTATCAGATTTAAACTTTTTAAGCCACTTGAACCTCTCCTTCAACAATTTATCAGGGAGAATTCCAACCGGAAACCAACTCCAGACCCTGGAGGATCCATCCATCTATGCAGGCAACAATCAGCTCTGTGGGCAAGCTATCTTGAAGCCTTGCGCTGATGAAACAGAATCACGTAACGCTCACGACTACAATGAAGCTGGTTCTGATTCAGATGATGAGCGCATGTGGTTTTATGCTGGGATAGGACCTGGTCTCTTAGGTGGTTTTTTGGGATTCTGTGCTTCTTTGCATTTCTTCAAGTCTTGGAGGTATTCTTATTTTCAGTTTATGGAACTAGTCTTTGACAAGATAGCGCTTGCCACTGCTTTATTGCGAAGGAAGTTCCAAAACTGACAGGTGAACTCTTATTGCTTCATGTTAATATGTCATCCTTGTCTGGTTGATATTTCTTTCTCTATTCTTTCCCTATAGATTTTAGCATCCGTAACTCAGTGTGTTTCTTAACTTGTAAATTAAATTTGATATATGCTGATTTATTGGTATATCCTTCAGACTTCTGTGGATTCAGGTAAGTGTTGCAGCAGTACTAGCCCAGAAGAAAAGGATGTTAAAATACAACGTAAACTCAATACTTGTTAACTCGAATAACTTGTAGAAGGGGGGGGGGGGTTGAATACAAGTTATATAATCCTGTCTGATTTTTGCTTGATTATGAAAACAAGAATAAACGAATGAATCAAACTCTTGTTTGTATTAATAAGATCAAATACAAACTCTACCAAAGGTGTACAATACCTTTAGCAGCTGCTGACAATACAAATATCTCTCTGTTTGTTTCGAACTTCTCGAATACAAACCTAATACAGAGCTACGCACTCGAACTTTATCCTCACGAGCTACACTCTTTACAATGATATTGAGAGAGTATTTATAATGCTACCTATCAACTAATAACAGAAAGATATAATCTATACATGACAATGTTCTGCCTTCTAGTCGATAGTTTCCTTCAATAGAAAAACTCTTTCCTTCATAATATCTTCTTGCTTGTTCTTCAAACAACGATCTTGTTTTATAGCACTTGCCAGTTTCTGTAGCATCCATAATGACATCATCAGTAACAAGACTGATATCAGGATCTGCACACTGCATCAGTATCTGATCAACCATCAGTATTGGACACGTCATCAGGATTTGCTCTCTGTTCCTGACATGTAGTCTCCGATACACTGTTCATTCCTGATTAAACTATACAGATAACTGTTTTACACATAAATCCTATATACAGTGCTAAATCCTTTATAAGATCAGGATTACAAGAAGTATAATGTGTAAATTCTATTCTTAACATCACAACTTATGAATTATTCCTAACAATCTCCCCCTATTTATGCTTTACAATCTGAAGCATAAATCTAAGTTGTGGATGTCAAAACATATAACAATACAACCAGAATAGAATTTATGAATGTAGAATTATGAAGTTAAGTACCTCCTTCACAGATGTAGACGTTTATCTAGTACTTAGAAGAAAGAATTTTAACTATTAATGCTTCTCTTCCTTTACCTCTTCCTAGCTGAGATTCACCACTGTCACTCCTGCTAGTTCTTCTTTTTACTACCCTTTGTCTGATCTTTATCTCCCCCAGCTTTATCTTCAGTCTGGTGGTGTTGTTGTTGTCTTTGAATTGTCTTTATCTCCCCCTTTTTGACATCAGCAACATTAATTCCAAGAGATTCAGAAACAGAACAAATGAGATTCATAAGAACTGCTTGATTTTCCATAATTGTGACTTGGTTATCTTCAAGTGATTGAAGTCTTGTTTGAATAGCAATATGAGAATTCTGAATATCTTTCAAAACATCAGAATGAACTTCAATATTGGAAGTGCTTCTAGTATCTTCAGTATCAGAATCATAAAGAACTTTATCTTCAAGTCTTGTAGAAGAAGTTGCTTGAGTTGTATGATATTCAAGTAATAAAACCTGATTAGAAGTATCAACGTCTTCATCTTTCTGTTCTGGAACTGAAACATGATCATCATCTCCTTCACCAGTATTCTGTGTACTAACATCTTCAAATCCTGACTCCTCCTTAGAGTGATCAGAGACTGTTGATGTCTCAATTCTAGCTGATATTGGAAGTACATACAAAGGAACACTAGGATCATTAGGATCTTCATCTGGTACATATGTATCAAGAGATTGCTTTATCCTGGCACCTCTTCTGTTAATGATTTCTGCAAGCCTCTCCTTTTGCTTCTTAGCTTTAACTTCTGGCTTTGCATTGTGATGTGCTAGGTCATTCTTCTGATACATTTTGATGAATGAATAAGTACCAGCATCCATACCCAAATTTTCAGACCAAGATTCAGGAAAAACCTGATCCCAGAAATCAAATGATGGTTTCCTAATTTTCTCTCCCTCACTATGGAGTTGATCATCCATACCCTCATTCTCACTTTGACTTTCTAAAGTCAACACTCTTTCTACCTCACCTTTTGCCTGGTCAGGAGCCAGCCGCTCAAATTGTGGATCTAAGTCCATCTTTTCAACTGTATCACTCAAATTTAGATAAGTGCTCTCATGACCTACAGAAAAATAGAGTTTAGAAGGAGTTTTTATACCTGAACTCACATGGAGAGAGGGTTCCTCATATGGCATGTGGCTTGAGGTTTTCTCCAAGGAGTGAGCTGCTATAGTCTCTGAACCCATACAATCATCTTCTTTCCTTTCAGAAACTACAGGCTCCAGTATACCACTTTCAGGTTGTTTACTAGACTCTGATGTCTTCAGTAATACTTCATTAGACACCATAGTTAGTATATCACCGTCTTTAAGTGTTGTTTGCTGAGACACACCCTCAAGGTGGATAGACTCTGACTGAACAAAATTTGTTTGATCTTCAGAAAAATCAACCAAAGTCATTCCTCCCATATCATAGGGTATCTCACTTGCATTCTCAGTCATCACAGAAGACCTTTCAACATCATCTATCACAGCTCCTGAGTCATCCTTCCTCTGACTAGATGGTTCTTGTGTTACAGTGACTGTGATCTGATCTTTCCTACTATTCACCACTGGTGCAATAGTATCTTCTGTTGACTGCTTCACTCTATCTACTTCCTCCAGTTGTTCACCTTGAGCTGAAGCATCTTCAATAATTACATCCTTGTCAAATAAATATGCATGAAGTGATTGAAGTGCAACATGCTTCGAGAGTCCAAATTTCTTGACTAATTGTCTTCTGACAGATACATAGAAATACATCCTCATTAAGTCAAGTCTTTGATGTAGAAGTCCATATTCATCTGGAAATAAAAGTTTTGGTACTTTTTCAACCAAAAAGTCTAGAACAGGCCTTGACAATTTCACTTTGAGAGAAATTAGTCCCATAGCCAGTCTGTATGATAATGTAGTTTCCCATGAAGAATCAATATCCAGATCTCTCTTGTCAAATACTGACATAGATGTAGCTTGATTTGTAGAAACCTGCATGATATTAGTTGGACTAGACTCTGTGTGTGTAGGTGACAATTGAATCTTTCTCCTTGTTCTCCTGATATAGTGAGCAAAAGATTTATCCTGAGAAGACTCAAGAGGTGTAGACACAGAAGTGATCTTGGGATGAGATCTTTGTTCAATAGACACAGTCTTTTGAGAGACAGTATCCAGTAACTGTTTTCCCTTTTTAAGAACTACAGCCTTTTGAGAGACTGCAGCCTGGCTGTGACTAGGTTTTTCATCTCTTTGTGCTAACAAAGAAAGTTGAATTGCAGCCTTCAATTCTGCTCTCTCTGCAAGAGTTAAATCATCATCATCTTCACTAGAATTACTACTACTACTTGACACAACAAATCTTCTCTTCCTTACAACTGATGTCTTTTGAGAAACACCAGAGGTTGGTTTCTTTGAAACAATAGGCTGTGGATCAAAATTTGGTTCTTGAATTGTTTCAGAGACAATGATGTTTTGGGCTACTTGGGTAGACACAGGTGGGTTCTCCTCCAATTGAGATTCCTGAGCCATTTCACCACAAAAGAAAGAAGAATTGTAGATAGTAGGAAGATGAGTGTTAAGAATTACCTGAAAATGATGTGGATAATGAATTGCAGGTATTTCATCTAGATTCTTTTCATTGTCCTTCTTTGTAATATCAGAGAAAATTCTCTTTTGCTGTTCATAAGAAGAAACACAATGTTCCCTACCAAATCTAGCTTCAACATCAGGAATAAAATGGTTAATAAACAATTGCATAAATCTATGATAATAAACCATTTTCCTGTTTTGATCTCTTGACCCAAGTTTAATACTCATCTGACTTAAGATAATATGACCAATGTTAATTACTCTGTCATAAAGCAAACTATAAGCAATATGTGATGTAACAGAAGTAATTTGTTGAAAAGAACTACATTTGCCAGTAAAACATTTAGCAATTTGATCAAAGTAAAAAGACCATTCCTTTCTAAGAAAAGTTCTATTCAACTGGCTCATGTTATCTAGAGGTCCACTATAACCTAATTCAGACAACATAGTTCTTATATTATCATCAGATGGTACATTCTCATAACTATCAGTAACAGGTAAGCAAAGTACTGAACTAACAACAGATTCAGTAATGTCAAATAAATCTTGTCCTAAATGTAGAACAATCTTACCTGATTGACTCTGAGTAGAATCAATTACCTCAGCATTCTCCCAAGCTTGTGAAACAGCTACTTGATTAATCTGTGGAGATGCTGTCAATGCATAACTTAATGGTCCATACACCAGAAAGTCCATGATTGGATGAAAATCAGATGATACTCCTTCCTTGTTGGTGATAGCTGCAACATGGTTGTTTGTCATAAAATCAAAATCACCAAATTTGAAGGCTACTGATTTAGGTAATCTTCTCTGAGCTGCCATTTTTGATCTGAAAAGAAACTTGAAAAATTCTTGAAATGGATTAGTGATTTTGAAAACTCAAGAGTGATTTTTGCTTTAGAGAATGTATAATTAGAAAAAGCAATTACACGATTAGAGTTTCAAAACAAATATATTTCACAAATCTTTCAGACCACTATCCCACGTTGACACGTATTTGACAGGTGTCAGTCCCTGAAAAATGCGGTTACCCACGATTTTTGGAAAATAAAATCCAAAATTGATTTTCACGAAATAAATCAGGGTATAAGCAATACTGATCAGCTTCCTTTTCCTGTTGACCTCCCATCAAAATAATCACAAAATGCAATGTGATTGATCAATATCATCCTGATTCCAGAGACTTAATATGGAGTTTCCACGTGGCATTTTTCTTTTATCTGAAAAAGAAAATAAACAATTAATCTGAACAGAAAATCAATTGGTTAGATATTTTCAATATTTCTTGAAACAAGAAATACAGTCTAATGCAATAATTAGCATTTGACTTCATTAAGACTTCCAAGTGACTGCTCAGCTTCTCACGTCTTCCTTTAAAAGAACCAAACGCCTTGTGCCATTCTCCATAACCTTTCAATTTCTTTTCTTCTCAACAATGCTTCTCAAACCAAAAATCCCTTCAAACCCATTTTTCAGATTTTTCTTGGTCGATGAACATCCTGTTCTTGATCATCTCTTTGAACAAACGACTCTTCTCATCGAACTAATCATGAATGGATTGGTTTTCGATAATATCCAGAAGTTTCTTCTAGAACATCCATCTGTTGGATACAATCTTCCCCTAACCTCCTCAAAACTTGAGGATGAAGAATTTGGCCGAGAGTCTGAGGTTGATCTTGATGGAGATGCTATTCATTTAAGTTAGCTGCTCTCATTCAAGTCGCCCAGACAAGGAATCCAAGAGCAAACAAGACTTTCATCCCCTAATGGATTTCTTGAGATGCTCCTTGTCCTGTTCCTCAGAGTTCATATCAAAGACAAGTATAGAATAGAGATTTAGACAAAAAGATGTTGTATTTCATTTCCATGTAATGATTTTTATTAATGAAAATACAATTTCTTGTTATCTGCTTGTCTTTTGATTTCTGAATGATGTATAAATTATCAGTATGCAAATATCAAAACTTGCTAGCATAGACTTAACACATCACAGAATCAGATTACTACACAAAGTAAACGTCAGGATCTGAAACAATTTTCATAATCCTGATACTGACACAATACTGATGACGTCAGCATCCTGATGACAAATCTAATCCTGATGATTATTAACAAGTCTATCATACTGAAATTTATCAAGGCAATGTGTTATAGCTAAAACATTTAACAATCAAATATAGATCCTGACAAGAATATCAAGTCTATAAGCTAAGAACAACATACCTTGCTACTTTTGCAGATGTTAAAGATCTAAAAATTTAACATTCCTAACTCACTTACTAGTCTACTGAATGTAGTCTCATCAAGTGGTTTAGTTAGAATATCTGCAAGCTGTTTGTCAGTAGGAACAAAATGAAGTTCCACAGTACCGTTCTCAATATGTTCTCTAATAAAATGATACCTGACATCAATGTGCTTAGTCCTTGAATGTTGAACTGGATTTTCTGCAATTTTAATAGCACTAGTATTATCACAAAACATAGGAATATTACTAAGTGTCATACCATAATCCATCAACTGATTTCTTATCCAAAGGAGCTGTGCACAACAACTGCCTGCTGCTATGTACTCAGCTTCTGCAGTTGAGGTTGAAACAGATTGTTGCTTCTTGCTTGCCCAAGAAATCAATCTATTTCCCAAGAATTGACATGTACCTGTAGTGCTTTTCCTGTCTATTTTACACCCTGCATAATCAGAGTCTGAATAGCCAATTAGAAAGAAATCAGATTCTCTAGGATACCACAAACCAAGATTTGGAGTTCCTTTGAGATATCTAAAAATTCTCTTCACAGCAATTAAATGAGATTCCTTAGGATCACCTTGGAATCTAGCACATAAACAGGTAGAAAACATTATATCTGGCCTACTTGCAGTTAGATATAACAAAGAGCCTATCATGCCTCTATAACTAGTATTATCCACACTCTTCCCCTTAGGATCAGAGTCTAGTTTAGTGGCTGTTGCCATGGGTGTTTTTGCAACTGCACAGTCTTGAAAGTCAAACCTTCTTAAAAGATCTTTGATATACTTTGACTGATTAATGAAAATACCAGTCTCAGTCTGTTTGACCTGCAAGCCTAAGAAATAATTTAGTTCACCCATCATGCTCATCTGATACTTAGACTGCATAAGCTTGCTAAACTTAGCACATAACTTCTCATTAGTAGAACCAAAAATAATATCATCAACATAAACTTGAACTAAAAGCAATTCACCTTTTATCTTTCTAAAGAATAGAGTTTTGTCAATTGTACCTCTTGTGAAGCCATTTTCAAGAAGAAATTTAGACAAAGTCTCATACCATGCTCTTGGTGCCTGCTTTAGTCCATAGAGTGCCTTGTCAAGTTTGTAGACATGATTTGGAAACTTTGGATCAACAAATCCAGGTGGCTGTTCTACATATACTTCTTCATCAAGTTTGCCATTTAGAAAAGCACTCTTAACATCCATCTGGTATACCTTGAATTTTGAATGAGCTGCAAATGCAAGAAACATTCTGATTGCTTCCAATCTTGCTACAGGTGCAAAGGTCTCATCATAATCAATGCCTTCTTCCTGAGAATATCCCTTGGCCACCAGTCTTGCTTTGTTTCTTACAATCATACCAGATTCATCTAGCTTGTTTCTGAAAACCCATCTTGCACCAACAATAGATCTACCTTTAGGTCTTGGTACCAGTTTCCAAACTTTGTTTCTCTCAAACTCATTTAACTCCTCCTGCATTGCAATTACCCAATCAGGATCCTGTAAGGCTTCTTCAACCTTCTTAGGTTCATTCTTTGAGAGAAAGCAACTATACAAGCATTCATTTTGAATTGATCTTCTAGTTCGAACACCACTATTTGGATCACCAATTATCAAATCTTCAGTATGATCCTTTGTCCATTTTCTAACAGGTGGTAGATTAACTCTGCTAGTCTCTCCCCCTAAGTTAGTGGTATCTCTTGTAGAAGAATTCTCTCTACCTTCAAAAACTCTCCTTTGATCAATAGAATCAGTAGATTCCATATTGCTGCTAGTTACTGATCTTTCCTCAGTAGACTCTGAAAGGTCAGTTCCTGATGGAGTAGACTCTGAAACGTCAATTCCTGATGGAATAGACTCTGAAAGACTAGTCTGCTCCTGATGATTACTGTGTTCTCTCTGATTGATTTGCTCCCCCTCAACAGTAGCATTCCTTTGAGAAGCAATAGAAATTCCTTCTGGAGAACCTTCATCATCACTTGAGAGTATCTCAGAAATCTTCAGATTTTCAAATTCCAATTTGTCATGGCTTTCATCAGTTTGCAAAATTCCAAATTTCTTATCATCAAATGCAACATGAATTGATTCCATAACAATGTGAGTTCTGAGATTATAAACTTTGAAGGCTTTAGATGCTGAATATCCTAGAAAAATTGCTTCATCCGATTTGGCTTCAAATTTTCCAAGTTGTTCTGGATGAACTTTTAGGACATAGCATTTACATCCAAAGATGTGAAAATATTTCACACTTGGTTTCTTTCCTTTGATCATCTCATAGGGAGTCTTTCCATGACTATTTACCAAGGTACAATTCTGAGTGAAACATGCAGTGTTAATAGCTTCTGCCCAAAAGTAGGTTGGAAGTTTTGCATCTGCAAGCATGGTTCTTGCTGCCTCTATGAGAGTCCTGTTCTTTCTTTCCACTACACCATTTTGTTGAGGTGTACCAGGTGCAGAAAACTGTTGAGTAATTCCATTGTCTGCACAAAACCCCTCCATTGTAGAATTCTTGAATTCTGTACCATTGTCACTCCTAAGTACTTTGACTTTGTACTCAGAGTTATTATGAATATTCTTGATGAGTTCAATGATTTGCTGAGGAGCTTCATCCTTCTTGTGTAGAAAGAACACCCATGTAAACCTTGTGAAATCATCCACCATAACTAGAGCATATCTTTTCTTGCTGATAGACATAATGTTTACTGGACCAAACAGATCAAGATGTAGCATGTGAAATGGTTCAGTAATTGAATTTTCAGTCTTGCTCTTGAAAGTGGTTCTTCTTTGCTTTCCAAACTGACATGCATCACAAAGTCCATCTTGCACAAAATTCGCCTGAGGTAGGCCTCTCACCAAATTGTATTTAACAAGTTGATTAAGCTTCTTGAAATTAAGATGTGAGAGCTTCTTGTGCCAATTCCAGCTTTCATCATTTGTTGCTTTGCTGTAGAGACATCTAACAATTCCTTTAGATGTATCACTTAAGCTGGCTTCATATATGTTACCATGCCTTTGACCAGTTAGAACAATGTCTCCATTCTGCATATTCAAGACTTTGCATCCTTCTCTGTCAAAGATTGATTTGTAACCTTTATCACCCAGTTGACTTATGCTTAAAAGAGTATGTTTCAAGCCTTCAACCAGTGCTACATTTTCTATGATGACATTCCCCAAAATAATTGAGCCATATCCCAGAGTTTCTCCTTTGTTGCCATCTCCAAAAGATATTACTGGGCCAGCTTTCCTCTCAAACTTTGTAAGCAGGGACTTCTTTCCAGTCATGTGTCCAGAGCATCCACTGTCCAAGATAATTGAATGCTTCTTTCCTGTGCCCTGCAAACAAAAAGTAACTAGTTAGAATTTTTTAGGACCCAACTTTGATTGGATCCTTTCTTACTAGATTTAGAGACAACAGATTTTGAAGATTTTGCCTTTATTTTACCTGTTGCAGAGTCAACTTTAGACTCTGATCTCACAAACTGTTTGTGACTAGGAGTTTCAGATTTCAAAGAATAATAGTCATAATACAGTTCATGATATTCTCTACACATGTAAATGGAATGAAGTAAACTACCACAATGATAACAAGCTTTTTGTGGTTGGTATTGAATTTTCTGAGTCTTGGGGAATCTGGACTCAGTTTTCCAAGAAGGTTTTTGATTGCAGTCTAGGGCCAAATGATTATGATTTCCACACTTATAGCATTTTTTCCTAGGTGCATCAGGTACATTCTTGTAATTATTCTCTTTGTTAATACCTTCTTTTCCATTCCTATTTCTCTTGATCTTGCTAGACTCTGAAAGACCATCTAATCTCTGTTTCAACTGAGACTTAGACAGAAACCCTATGTTTACATTCTTAGGTTTCTCTAACACTTTCTCATCTGAATAACTATTGTTAATTCTCTTGTGTACAACAGGGGTACCTTTTGAATCAACAAATTTAACATGATTAGGTTCAGAAACAATTTTCTTACCTTCAGATTTAGATGTGTTAGCTTCTACCTTACTATCATTATTGACAATAGCTACTTTTTCTTCTTGTCTAGCCTTATCAAAACCTAAACCATTAACCTTACCACGAATTCCACTCTCAAAGATTTCTATTGTCTTCTTACTGGAATTGTTAATGGTCTTAATCACATCTCTCTCTTCTTCTAGTTCTTTTCTGACATAGTCATAAGCCTCAAGAATTACACTATAATCATGCTTAGCTTTATCAGAACTCAACTTGTATTCTTCCATTTGAATTAATTCAGATTCAAGAAAATTATTTCTATCAACTAATTTATCATTCTTAACCTTAAGTTCATCTCTTTCACAAGTAAGAATTCTAAAATTAGTCATAAGATTCTTAAACTCAGCATGGATAGATCTAATTTCATCAGAATTTAAGCTATCAAATGAATCAAGAGAGTGAAGTGATACCTTATCAGAGGATGGAGAAGTTTTCTTTGGAGATCCAGGTTTGTCTGAACTATTGGCCATCAATGCAATGTTTTCATAATCCAATTCATCTTCAGAGTCACTGGAATCAGCCCAATCCTTCTGTGTGACCATAAGTGCATTACCCTTTCCTGAATTCCTAGGCTTCTTACACTCACTAGCAAAGTGTCCAAGCTCGCTGCAGTTAAAGCACTTGATCTTGGCCTTATCAAGCTTGACAATTGTACTTTTGCTCTTGTCACTCTTCTTCTCCTCCTTCTTTTGAAAAGGTCCTTTGCTAAATCTTCTCCTGTTGAATCTGCCTTTCTTGAAAGCTTTAGCAAACATAGCAAAGAGTTCTTGCATCTCAGATTCAGAATCATTGTTGTCAGAGTCCATATCAGTAGTCTCTGACTCAGAACTTTCTTTGCTTTTCTTCTTCCTCGAATTCTTTACAGCAATCTCTTCAAGCTGTTCTTCAGGAAGCTTCTTTACTTCAGATTGAGCAGTAAGTGCAATAGTCTTCATCTTTCCTTCACTCCTGCTCTTCTTCTGCTGCTTGTCAAGTTCATAAGCTCTCAATTTTCCATAGACTGCCTCTAATGAAATCTCATCCAGATCATTAGCTTCCTCGATCGCAGATATCTTCTCATTGTAGAAATCAGGCAAAGCTTTCATGAACTTTGTATTCATGTCCTCCAAGTCGTAATATTTACCATGCATGGCCATCTCATTGATGAGTTTTGTAAACCTATCAAAGGTATTAGTAAGTGACTCACCAGACTTGGATTCAAAGTACTCATACTGTTGTATAAGTAATGTCCTCATATTCTTCCTGACAGGCTTAGTTCCTTCACAGTGAACCTTAAGATTGTCCCATATATCCTTAGCAGTTTTACAAGAGAGAACATAATTAGTGAGAACAGAATCAAGACTATTGAATAATATGTTTCTCACTTTAGCATCTTTAAGAACACTCTCCTTGTCCTTATCTGACCATTCAGATTTTGGCTTCTCTGCTGTATGTTCTGGAACAACCTTACCATCAACAGTTGCTTGTCCAACGACCTTTGTTGGAACAAAAGGTCCATCTCTGATTCTGTCAAGATAATCAGGATCTGTTGCTTCCAGATGATGCAACATCTTTACTTCCCATAGAGTATATTCGTTTCTCTTGAGCATAGGAATCTTAGTATTCCCATCCTTGTAACCAGACATGATTGCAGATCTTTATGATTATTCGAAATCAACCTGCTCTGATACCAATTGTTAACTCGAATAACTTGTAGAAGGGGGGGGGGGTTGAATACAAGTTATATAATCCTGTCTGATTTTTGCTTGATTATGAAAACAAGAATAAACGAATGAATCAAACTCTTGTTTGTATTAATAAGATCAAATACAAACTCTACCAAAGGTGTACAATACCTTTAGCAGCTGCTGACAATACAAATATCTCTCTGTTTGTTTCGAACTTCTCGAATACAAACCTAATACAGAGCTACGCACTCGAACTTTATCCTCACGAGCTACACTCTTTACAATGATATTGAGAGAGTATTTATAATGCTACCTATCAACTAATAACAGAAAGATATAATCTATACATGACAATGTTCTGCCTTCTAGTCGATAGTTTCCTTCAATAGAAAAACTCTTTCCTTCATAATATCTTCTTGCTTGTTCTTCAAACAACGATCCTGTTTTATAGCACTTGCCAGTTTCTGTAGCATCCATAATGACATCATCAGTAACAAGACTGATATCAGGATCTGCACACTGCATCAGTATCTGATCAACCATCAGTATTGGACACGTCATCAGGATTTGCTCTCTGTTCCTGACATGTAGTCTCCGATACACTGTTCATTCCTGATTAAACTATACAGATAACTGTTTTACACATAAATCCTATATACAGTGCTAAATCCTTTATAAGATCAGGATTACAAGAAGTATAATGTGTAAATTCTATTCTTAACATCACAACTTATGAATTATTCCTAACAATACTCTCCTCCCTAGTGAACTCAGCTTCTTCCACAGGATACAATAACTTCAAAATCTCCCTCCCTGGCTCTACAAAATCCGATATCGTTTACGGACTCAACCAATGCAGAGGTGAGATATGGGAGTGCTTGCGGATCAGCTGCGTGGGGAGATATGTTCTTAGGCAAGTGCTATGCGCGATATTCGGACCACGGGGATCGCTCGAGGAGTCGTGGTAAGCCGTTGTTCCACCACCACCACGGACTATTCCGTGGATGGTGGTTTGTGACTTTTGGTTGTGTGTTTGTTTCGTTACTGTTTTAAACTCATTTTATTTTAATTGAAGAGGTAGTGTGTTGAGCTTCATTATGGACGTAACTTTGAAGTTATAGTCAATTCGGTAATTCGTTCAACTCGAAAAGATTTGCAGATCTTTTGCTTAATATATACTAGCTTATAGCCCGTGCGAAGCACGGGTTACTTTTAAATACTTTTAAAATTATATAATTAAATAAAATAGAGAATAATTTATTACGAATTTATTAGTAATAATAATAGTTTAATAAATGATATGTATTGATTAGAATTAATAATATAAAATCTTAATGTAAATTTGTTGTTGATGGGATTTGAACCTTGATCTTTGGAAGAGGGATTTAAATAAAGAATATTACTTATTATTAGATCTAACGGCTATGTGAAAAGTATTTATGTCTGATATATGGTGTTGAAAAAGAAGAGAAAAGTCGAAGAAGATTGTGTATTGAATTGATGAAGATTGCGCAGATGAGGTTTAGTAATGGTGTAAATATAAAATACTACTCTGTATTGGTTTAACGGAATTCATTTGATTTGTTTTATATTATAAATAATTTAAAATTAAATAATTAGAGTGAAAACCAAAATTTAGGAGAAAACCAAAACTTTCAATGTTTCGGCTTTAATATAATAGTATAGATAAATATAATGTATGCAGTGTGTAGAATTTATTACCCCTTCTGTCTCAAAAAACTCTTTCCATTTTGAATCGACACGTTTGCCAACGCACACTTTTAATTGTTAATATCTTTAATTTCGTATTAGTATTAAATATAAAAACTTCACCGTATTAAATATAAAAACTTCACCATATTAAATACAAATACGAATCAAACAAGATCACTCATGATTATATTTTATCTTATAGATTAGATGTAAATTAGTAATTTATCTCTTGTTATGAACAGTCCCGACATATGAAAGGAGAAATGTTTTATGAGACCGAGGGAGTAGTGTTTAGTTTTGTTGTGAGCTACGCATAACGTGGATCAAACCTGCGACTTAAATTTTTCTTGCTAGTACAGAACATTTATAAATAGGGTAAAGAATTTCTACCTGATTTATAGTGTAGAACAACGAGTTGTTTAACTTGCTCTTATATTCCGAAAATAAGTACTATCCTTCCAAAAAAAGTAACATAATTTCATGACAGCAGGATCTCGAAAATAATCAAAAGGGGGTCATAGATTTGTTTATATGCAGAAGTGATCAAGTTCTCTGTGGACCTTCTTTTATGTCTTTCGTAGAGATACTGAATTTAACCATTTAAAGATCATCGAGGCATTTGGCCCCTCGTAAAAGTTGATATGTTCAATTACTAGCATAGTATACGACCCATTTTTTTTTTTTTAAAAGGGGTTATGAAAGCTTTCAATAGTCCATTCTAGTACCTTTTGTTACTTTTTTGTGTAGTGGTTGAGCCACTGGCCTCCTTTGAAGGAGATCGGGGGTTCGACTCCTGCGTGTGCGTGAGTTTCTTAGTTTGTATTAGGTTTCCTTTCTGTATTTGTATTTCTTTGTATTTCTGTATTTATAATTCTGTACTTGGCCGGGGTTCCCTATTGTATTGGGGCATGGTCTGCGTACATCTACCCTCCTTAGACACCACTTTGAGTGGTATTATAACCGAGTAAGTCTTGCTGTAGTTTGTCTCAGGGTACCTACTTTCAATTAGCACTTTAACACAACGTAGGATCCAATGCCAATAGGTTCAATTTTTCTGTTACACCAACAAGTTTCCGAGAATTGAAAATGAAATTACGGTTTAACGCCCCCAAATCAAAGCATAGCCGAACGATAACTGCAGGTCCTCGGAGGGTGCTCGTTTCTGAAATTCGAGAAATTTGAATGTAAATTAAATTGTCCTACCATGCTGATAACATGTTAAAACTAAAAGGTGCTTCATAAAGTACTTCATATGAACCCCACGGGTGTCTCAGATGGTCGGACAGTGACGTTTAAGGCTTGCTGCCTTAAGGTCACGACCGGATTATTCTAGTTTCGCGCAAGTTGGTCCGGACACCGAATTATCAAAAAAAAAAGTACTTGATATGCATGCTTAGCTTCCTTCACTCGAAAACCTTTTTTTGTATTTTCGATTTTAAATGAATTGATAGCTTAATAAATTACATCAACAAAACATCAGAAATCAATTCAGTTTTTTATCAAAAAAAAGAAATCAATTCAGTTTTCTTTTCAATTATTACAAGGTAATCCCGTAAGATGATTATTTTTTAAGGTAATGCTATTCTATATCGAGATGGAAGCCTAATGGGAGACAGAGAATTGTAAAAAATAGTAAAAGGACTTTAGTATATGATCAGTGTCCGCTACCGGCTGAAACTGCATCATAGCTAAGATGATTGATCCACGTTTAGATTAATTTTCAATTTAAATTTTAGTGTCAAGAGCTTATACTATAGTTACTAATTATTGCTATTGCTTAAATATAAATGTTTGCAGATTCTAGTGAAAAGAAAAAGGATGATGACATGCAAAGGACATTGGCAATTCTCATCGCAATTATAGCTATTGTAGCATTGGTTATTGTTTGTTTCGCCAAATTTTGTCACCGCAAAGGTACACATGCATGGCTCTTCTATAACTCTTCTTAATTTCGATTTTAATGGTACTCTCTTTATGAAAAATAAAGAAGTCTACGCATCGGGACCTTCCATGAATCTGCTGATTCGGGATCTTACGATATTGTTATTGTGCCTGATAATTGTCACTGATGGTCTACAGATGTTCTAGCCTTAATCCGTAGAGATCATCAGAAGATTTTAGATCGACATGGTGTCTACGTGTATGTGTATGTGTCTGTGTGTCTTGTTGAGAACCAAAATTCCCTCTTCTGGTCGACCAAGTCTATGTATATATACTATGTCAAAATATCTCCCGGTGCTAATGAGTCATCCTCTGATCTTTACACATTTGTTTTGGATCTTTTCCTTACAGTTGGGCTGGGCTTATATTGCACTTTGGGCCGGGCTTATTCTTTATTGGGATGGGCATATTTATGGTCCATCATTTGCCCCTAAAATAGTGTGCAATCTTTAGGTTGCATTGCCGTAGCTATAGAGATCAGGCTGGCAAATTATTACAAAATTTGGATTTAAGTATCATGCTAACTATGACAATATTTATGCCATATTTAAACATTTTTAAGATCCATCATCTATGCGGCTACGGATTCATGTAGACTGCAAAGAAAGCTGATTTCTTGTGTGTTATCCGTAGCTGCATACAATTAAGACAAAACACAAACTGATGCCAGACACATCTAACGCATGTTATAAGAATTGACTAGAGCCGTAGCGGTACCTAGTTGATTGAAGAGAAGCCTTTGCAACCACAACCACCTATAATTAACTTCGAGAATTAACTTCAAACGCACCTGTCCGGAAGCTACATATACTAGGCTTCCGAGGACAAGTAAGTATTATGGACATAACAGAAATGTGCAAGACAGATGATTAATACTGTGCAGAATAAGATATAATGTAGGTTGCAGAAAATACCACAGAGCAGGGTATAGCAGAAAGAGCGGACAGAAAAACGGAGCAGTTTTAATGTAGAAAAACAGAGTAGAAACTAGAACCTGCAAGAGCCTGTCCCTTTATAGCACTTCTCGGCTTATACTCTACATCAAATTGCCCCAACTCCACAGCCCATTTCAACATTCGCCCGGAAGTCTCCGGCTTATGCAATATCTGCCTCAAAGGATACGATGTTCGGACCTCTATTTTATGTGCCTGAAAATAAGGTCGCAACTTCCTGGAAGCCAAAATCAGAGCATACACTAACTTCTCTATATTCGAATACCTTGTCTCTGCCTCCAACAACCTCTTGCTAACGTAATAAATAGGATACTGGACGTCATTCTCCTCTCGTACAAGAACCCCACTAACAGAGTATTCCGAAACAGCTAAGTATAAAATGAGAACCTCGCCCTCGAGAGGCTTTGATAGCAGTGGAGGAGACCCCAAATGATTTTTCAATGCCTGAAAAGCTTCCTCGCACTCAAGAGTCCATTCGAAATTCTTTCCAACACCTTTGATAGCTTTGAAAAATTCTCTGCACTTGTCAGAAGACTTGGACACAAAACGGTTCAAGGCAGCAATTCTCCCGGTCAAACTTTGAACCTCCTTCACTGTTCGTGGAGATCTCATATCAAGAAGAGCTTGTATCTTTGCAGGATTCGCTTCTATCCCCCTGTGATTCACCATAAATCCCAAAAACTTCCCAGATTCCACCCCAAATACACACTTCTGTGGATTAAGCTTCATACGAAATTTTCTAAGGATTTGAAACATTTCTTCCAAATGCCGGATATGATCCTCTACTTCTTTTGACTTTACCAGCATGTCATCCACATAAACTTCCATCGTTTTCCCGATCTGGTCTTTGAACATCATGTTTACTAACCTCTGATAAGTCGCCCCTGCATTGAGTAACCCAAAAGGCATTCCAATATAGCAATACAACCCCCTATCTGTGATAAAGGAAGTGTTTTCCTGATCTGGTGCATACATCGGTATTTGATTGTATCCTGAATAGGCATCCATAAAACTGAGCAAAGCATGCCCCGCAGTAGCATCTACTAACTGATCGATCCTAGGTAAAGGAAAACTATCCTTCTTGCATGCTTTATTCAAGTCGGTGAAATCAACGCAGACTCTCCAATTTCCATTGGATTTCTTTACCAAAACCGGATTCGCCAACCAATCCGGGTAAAATGACTCTTTAACTAACCCGACATTTAACAACCGATCAACCTCCTCCTTCAAGGCAGTAGCCCGTTCACCACTGACCGCCCTTCGCTTTTGCCGAACACCCTTCCTAGAAGGGTCAATGTTGAGATGATGGCACATTACCTCAGGATCAATTCCTACCATGTCAGCATGACTCCAAGCGAAAACATCCAGATTTTCCTTTAAAAAGCTAACTAGCCTCACCCTTAAGCCTGACTCTAACCTCGCCCCAATGTACAATACCTTGGACGAGTCTCTCTCGTCCACCAGAATCGGCACAGTGTCTTCCGCTGGACCCATATTCTTCTTGGGCTCAGGCAACCGAGGATCCAAGTCAAACTCCACCTCCTTTGTTCCACTGGACTCACCCACTTCTCGAACAGAAACAATCTCATCCCCTGGCAATTTAAGTCCTTCTCTCCCAGTTGTTGGATCATCTGGAAATTCAACCACCGGAGTGTCTCCATACTCCATAACGAATTTTCCCTTTTTTGCCCTAAGACTTCTTTGTTCCTCTTCTTCGTCAGTGACATCCTCAACAATCCCTTCCCGAAACTGATTTTGACTGACTAAAGGAGGAGCCCCAATCATCAGCACCCTATACCTTGTTCTATCAACTGTGACTTCTTCCCCAAATGCAGTATCCGCTTCTGAATTTTCCATAGTGACTTCCACAGTTTCCCCCAGAGTAGGCGGCGCCTCTAACAGAAAGAGTGGGGTACTCTGCCTGACTAATGTCTCATAACTAGCCAAGTCATCATCGCCGGGAAACTCCACTGTATAAACCATATTAGTGACTGGCCTAGGTTCGAATGATTTCAAGGTTTCCTGAGCACTTTCCTCTTTGAAGTCCAGCATCTCCTCTCGTTGTTTACCTTTTGAGGAAGACTTCATCATCTTGTTATAACACTCCCTGGAGTCGTATTGACATCCCTTCACACATCCGATCCCCGCCGGAGTAGGAAACTTCATTGCTAAATGATATATTGATGTCACGACTCTCATTTCTTTCAATACCGGTCTTCCAAGCAATGCATTATAGCATGTAGGTTGATCAACTACCAGAAACTCGAACATTTGAGTAGCTGAATAAGGGTCTTCCCCTATGGTGAGCGACAACCTCACAGTCCCCTTGACCCGTACAGAATCTCCTGTAAAGCCGTAAATGTGGGTCGTTCCATGAGTCATTTCTTTATCAAGAAGCCCCATCTTCTTATAAGTTCCGTAGTAAAGAATATTCACTGAACTCCCATTATCGATAAACACCCGATGAACACTCCTTGCACCGATTCTTACATTTACCACCAAAGCATCGCTGTGTGGGTGATGAACCCATTTAGCATCTTCCTCTGAAAAAATTATCTGTGTATCCTCCCCCTTAAACAGCTTAGGAGGTCTTTCTGATAAGTGATTTACATTTGTTAGAGGAGGGTCCCTGGCCTCGCGGGCATATCTCTCCATAGCATTTCTTCCATTTCCACCAACATGAGGCCCGCCAAAAATAGTGTGAATGCTCGCCTCTTTCACGAATGTTGTCTTCTTCTGATTATCCGGCCTATCTTTGTCTTCGGGACCATCCCTCTTAGTTTCCTCCCGAGGAGGGACATCCGCTTTTACTTTCCTAACCCATTCGGTCAACTTCCCATTCCTAATAAGCAATTCAATCTCCTCCCTCAATTGTCGACATTGATGAGTGTCATGGCCATGAGATTCATGATAAGCACAGTATCTCTTTTTATCTCTTTGAGCATTCTTCGAAAGGGGGAGGGGTGTCTTATACAATCCCTCCTTTTTTGTTACCTAAAAAATATGTCCAATGGACGCCACCAGAGGTGTGAAGATACTGTTCTGGGGATGACCCCTTTCAGAGAATATAGGGGTGGTGGAGGATACCGTGGCATTGGGCTAGGTGACCTTGACCGGTCTGACTCCCAAGTATCAACAACATTGACATCAACTCTGCCATTCCTCCTCGCATCCCCCTTTGGGCTTGGAGACCTATCCTTGCGTTTGCCCCTACGACTAGTTTCAGGATAATCACTTCTCTTCAAGGCTTCCTCCTCCCTCTTAAAGGGTTCAGCTTGCGCATAAAGATCTACAAGGGTCAATGGCTCTTTCCGTTGAAGCTCTTTCCAAAAATCCGAGTTTACTCTGACTCCAGCTATAAGAAAGTTCTTGATTGTCTCATCTGAAGCTCCTCGAACAGTAGGGACTTCAGCATTGAATCGTCTGAAATAAGATTGAAGAGTCTCTCCTTCTCTCTGCTTTATATTGGCTAGAGTCGTGACAGGGGGAGCATAGACAATAGAAGATTGAAACTGAATTAGAAACATTCTTCGCATTTGATCCCAAGAGGTGATAGAGCCCGGTCCCAACTTTTGAAACCACTGATGAGCATTCCCCCGCAGTGTTGAGGCTAGCAACCTACACTTTGTCAGGTCCTCCACCTGGTA
Organism: Kitagawia praeruptora; assembly: GCA_037693485.1. NCBI lineage: Eukaryota > Viridiplantae > Streptophyta > Magnoliopsida > Apiales > Apiaceae > Kitagawia > Kitagawia praeruptora. Next base: position 52,702,620 of record CM075351.1, read on the forward strand.
AAGCTCCATCTCCGTATTAAACCTCGCAATATACTCAACCGGGTCAGAACTTCCCGTGAACCTTAGATCTCCCACCCCCCTGAAAGATGGTGGAAGGGGTGCTTCCCGTACTGCCAAAGAGAAGGGAGACGGGGCCGGCTCAAACATAGCCCCTGCCTGTCCCTCCGATTGTGCCAACAACCTACGCAAAGCATTTAAGTCCAAATCTTCAAACCCAGGAATTCCACGGGGGGCCTCCTCGCGTCGCTGTTGATTCATTAACTCTTCGAATCGATACCGATCTCCAACAGTAGAATTCTCTGGACGGGAAAAATTATAACCGCGAGAGGCCATCAGATCTCTCTCCAAGTTAGATTCTATGGGTCCTCTCCGGTTCCCTTCTGCTTGATTGAAGAGATTGGCATAGGACCTCCTCTCCCCATACCCTAAGCTGTAATGGTTCTGGGTTCCCATTTGGGGATTATGGTTCCTGGCTCGAGCCATTGTGAATGCCGCAGGATCAGGGTCTCCCGTAGTTTCGTTCTCATGATGAGAACGGCGCCTTTCTTGTTCCAAGATCCTCTGACCGCCAGCTCGAACTCCTTCTACATGGCTTGACTGTCTGGGGTCCTCTCTATCTGGAGGGAGTTCAACATATGGATCACCAAAAGTTAAAGCTCTGGGAGTGACAGCCCGGAACCTTTGATTTCCTCCAATCTCCCCAACAACTCGAACATCCCCTTCGAAAGGAATCTCCCTGTATAGGTTACGCTGGTAATTCATGTCAAATTCTCTCCCAATGCGTCGATCTCCGACTGGTGTTCGATAACTTGCCTCCCAACCATGGTTTAGGCGTCGCCCCTCCTGATTCAGGCGAGTTTCTTCGAGAAACTGCCTTTCCCTTTCCATTGCATCCATTCTTGCCCCCATTCGATTGATCGTATTGCCCATATAAGTGATCTGGTCAAAAAGCTCAGTATTACTCATCAGAACGGGAGGATCTCCACCTATCCGCGGACTCGGTCGTCTATTAGGAATCCTAGGCGTTACCGACCTCCGGTGCGAACCCCCTGAATGATTAGGATTCCCCATCCCAGAGCTCCTTGCGACAGAATGATTCCTTGGCGGTGGCGGAGGCAGATTTTCTCTGGTCCTAACCTCTTCCATACGTCGATTATCCACACGCTCACGGTTTGATTGGGACATCCTTCCTCCTAAGATGTCAAAAAGCCCTCCTTCTAGCGCCACTTGTTAACGGAGGAATTTGGGAAAACAAATTCGGGGAGGGTTGCTGGAATTATGGTGATGATTGAGTGTGATGATTGGTGGACAATTAGGGTTAGGGTTTATACTTTAGGAATGGCTGAGATTGTATGATGTGATTACTGCAATTTAGATCGAATATTGAATTCTCTCTTTTTCGCAAGGGTTTGCATCGTGCCATACAATGTGCCTACGTACCCTTATTTATAGGGATCAAGCCAAACGTAGTTCTTGGGGAACAAGTAATCGTAATGGGCTAGGTTACCTTATTTAGAAAACCTATTGGATTAAGACCACCGCCTTTGACACAGACCCAAAAAGCCCATCTATTTTCTCGGAGCGTATTGATTAAGCTATTGACCCAGTATTTTCGGGGTCAACACTTTCTTTGAGCTACGGAGATAAGGCAGGTGTAAAGCAGCCTCAATTCAGGGCGAGGTTCCCTTAAAGTGGGCGAGATCTGTCTATCAAGGCGAGATCAAGGACTTAGTTATAGTCCATAATTCGTGGTTTATTAAATACTGAAAATTACGAAGTCATCTTCAAACCCCCCAAAGGGCGAGATCCCTTCCTATGGACCAAGTCAAACGGATGTATCCTTCCCTTAAGAACTGGACCCCCCCTTTCCATTGAGGGCGAGATTCCCTAGAAACGGCAATGCCATCCTTCTTAGGGCCAGGCCCAATAGCTGCCATCCTTCCCTATGTCATGACCCATGTCAGAAATCGTTTTCGGTCTAACAGAAGGCGACACTCTTTAATTAAGGCGATGATATTTCTTGATATAACAAAACTTATCATTTTAAATATATTTACAGGATTAATCGGATTTCAAAAATCGAATCGACTAGCTACCTTACAGAGGATTAATCGGGGATTAATCGACTAAATCGGGACATGCTCTGATCTAACACAACTTGTAGGCTTGTAGTCATAGACGGCTGTAGGCCTGTAGCACACCCCACATGCATCTTTTATTATCCTTCCCTCTTTTTTTTAAACTTTCTCGCGAATAATATAATATAAAACTCTTTTGATGTATTCATTCATTTTTGATGTTTTTTTCTGTAAACAATACCTATAATATATTAAAAAGAACCCATGCATCATATGAATTTTAAACTAAATATATGTAGTAGTGTACAGCTTTTCGAAAAAAATAGTGTACAAGTTGAATAAATGGTATTAGCACTCAATTGAAATAAAAATGCAAATAAATATACATGTTAATTAACATTGTATTTATATGTTTTGTTTTTGTTTTAAAATTTATGTAATTTGGTCAAATTTATATTTTAAATTTCAAAATTATATAACATTTTTTAATTTTGCAAACAGTAATTAATCATTGTTAATTTTTTTTAACCTTATTTACCCTTTTAATTTTTCCAAACTAAAGAATCAATATTATATACATATGTTTTTAGATTTTCAATTTAAATACATATAAATATACACATATACTCTTTTGAAAAAAAATTTGAACTCAGAGGCCTTTTACAGTGACACATTTAGCACATGCGGAAATTTTACTCCTCCTTTTTTTTTTTTTGAGAAGAAATTTTACTCCTCTTTTTATGCCAGAAGAACTTTGCATCCAAAATGCAAGCAAGTCCAATGCAATGCTATATCTAGTTCTATTGCTATAATATAGCATCAAATGCAAAAAAAATCAACTCCAAAGTAGTTTCATATTTGGATGCATCCATGAAAAAATGCATCCTTGGTTCTATATTTGAAACCAAGGATGGATACATCCTTATTTGTCCAATTATCAAGTACTACAAATGGAGGATAATAATTAAACAATTATTGTATTATACATCACTAGTTACCAAAAGTATACTAAAATTGGAAAAAGTTAGTTAAATTTGAAACTAGTTATGAAAATAGCATTGGAGTGTAACTTTTATTTTAGCACCAAAACACACTTTTTGATGCTATATTATAACAAAAGCAATAGATATTTAGCATCTAGCATTGGACTTGCTCTTAGAAGTCAGTGATAAATTGATAAGTTTATCAATTAAGACCATCTCCAACAATCTCTTAGTTGGCTCTTAAATATAATATAAATTATATGACTCTTAGTAAGTTAGTACATAGATTTCCATGTTAACTCCAACAATGCTCCTTATCTTGACTCCTAACTTATATTTTATTAATATTTCAAACCTAACTATGACATGCAATTAAATCCAACCATGTGCAAGTGAATATTTTATTGATAGAAAATAGTTAAGAACTCATGTAGTAGCTCTTAAAATTGAGGAGAGAGAATAGGCTCTTAAGTTTTTTAAGAGCCATTAAGAATCACTTGGAGTTCATTTTTTCTCCATCCTCTTTATTTTGGGACTTAAGAGCTTATTTAAGTGTCTCTTGGAGATGCTCTAAAATGACTCATGTAAGAGCATCTCCAACGGGAATAGCTAAAATTGGTTGGCTAAATTGGACCTGTAGGACATTATGTAAAATTTGTTGAATCTGTAAGACATTTTACTTCAATGGTATTAGCTATATTGGTTGGCTATATTTTAAAAATAGTATGTTATTAATAATTTAGGTTGTTATAAATAGAATATATCACTTCAATATGGTAATGAATGATGTGGAATCTTCTTACAGATTTCTTACAGCTATATAGAGGTTCGACAAATATAGACAACCTATAGAAATTATCTAAAATTATAGCTAACAGCTTTGACCCATTGGAGTTCAAGTTTTTTTTAGATAATCTCTATAATTTTTATTTTTGGTATCTTTTATCTAATTTTAGCTAAGGATTTCTTGTGGTTGGAGATGCTCTAAAGCTCCTACACCGACAATTAAGGAGTGTCCGAGCGATAGCAAATTTGCTACTGGTGCTTGGAAATGTCAATAATTTGTTTTCTATCTTTCATTTCTCATATTTATTCCTAAACCTATATTACCATGTTCACTTCTAAAAGAAGAAATCAATATCAAGAAATAACCAGTGCTAGCAAATGAATGATCTTACTGAAATATTATTAAAAAATATTTCATTAACCTTCCGAATAGTTTTAATTTACCACTAGAACTCCAAGGATTGAATCTTAGAACCTTGTTGTAAGTAAAATTATCAAACAAAGGGGGCAACAAAAAAGGAAGAGATATAGCTAAGACAAATGAAATATTACATGCATAAATAATAAGAATAATCTGCACCTTGATTATCTATGTGGACGTGGTGTTCCTTCGGTTGGTGTACAGAGACAGATGGAGAAACATCAACTCCTCTTCATCATTTTTCTTGCCTTCTGTCTCTAAAACTCTTCGATAATGATTGAAAACATTATGTGCGCCAATTATTTTTCATCAACGTAATAGGTTGCTTTAGCACTATGTCGATTTGGAAACCAGAAGTGGAAAGAATGGGAGTGCTGGACTACTGACTTGGAACCTAGTATTTTTTTCCAGCTTACTTTTCCAACTTGTCCATGACTTCCAATGCTGCTCATTAAAATTCAATCCAACTATATAAATAGTCCTACATATGAAGCTCACAAGTCATTCTATTCCACAAATATTAACTATATACTAGCTATGGCAACGCAGAAACATATGAGCTTCCTCATTCTTTTTTATGCATTGTTAAGTGTTCTGTCAAGTTCAAATTTTGGTTGTGGGAGCACAGTTGCAGACTATCGTAATAGAAGTTGTGTCGAGAGTGAGAAACAAGCTTTGCTTCTCCTTAAACAAAGTCTTGTTGATGACTTAAATTATTTGTCGTCATGGATTGGAGATGACTGTTGTGCATGGCGTGGAATTGGTTGCAACAGCAAAACCGGGAATGTCATTCGACTTGATATTCGAAACGGTCTTTTAAGAGGTGACCACTTGTATCCTTCCTTGCTTGATTTGAAATATTTGACCTACTTAGACTTGAGTGACAACAGTTTCGGCAAGATGAAAATTCCCCAATTTCTTGGGTCATTCAAATATCTTACATATCTCAATCTTTCTTACTCCAGTTTTGAAGGTTTAGTTCCCCATCATCTTGGAAACCTTTCTAAATTACGCTACCTTGATTTAAGTTATAATTACTATTATGATAATGAAAGTATTAGTGATGATTATTATGATAGTTTCAATTCTTTGTTAAGCATTGATAACATGAGATGGTTATCTGGGCTTTCTATGTTGAAACACTTGCGCCTCTCCTTTGTTAATCTTTCCAGGGCCACTGACTGGTTTTCTTCAATTAATATGCTTTCCAACTCAATTTCAGTACTTCGATTGTTCAATTGTCACTTATCCAAAATTATTCCACACCATCTTCCCTTAATAAACCTGACATCTCTCGTTTTACTTAATCTTAGACACAACCGATTAAACTCTCCTTTTCCTTTATGGGTTCTCAACAACAGTGGCCTTTCACATCTTTATCTTGGGGATAACCATTTCGATGGCTCAATTCCTGATTCTATTGGAACTTTGGCGTCTCTCCTAGAACTCGATCTCTCCGAGAACAAATTTAATGGTTCGATTCCAGAGTCTATTGGAAGGTTGAAATCTCTTTCTTCACTTGATGTTTCATCTAATGAACTAAAGGGTGGTTTACCAGAAGAAGTTTGCCGACTGTCAAAGTTAGAAATTTTGGATGTGCGTGGAAATCAATTGAGTGGCAGCATTCCTGAATGCATCGGAGAACTATCAAATCTAAGATGGTTGTATCCTGGTTCTAATTCATGGGAGGGTTTTGTAACAGAGCGTCACTTTGTTAACCTCACCATGCTGATTGAGTTGGATATTTCTTCAAAGTCTAACTTAGCTTTGAATGTTAGTAATAATTGGGTCCCTCCATTTCAGCTCCGACTTATATACTTTGACTCCCTGAAAGTGGGGCCCAAATTTCCCAATTGGCTCTCAACACAAACACAAATCGCTTCCATCAATATGATAAATACGAGTATATCAGATACCATCCCAACAGATTTGTTTGTGAGTCTCTTATCTCAGGCCTTCACTGTTGAACTATCTAGCAATGACATTAATGTGGAACAACTATCATCAATTTCAGCAGTTCCAAATGGTTTGGATACATTAGCACTCTCAAATAACAGTTTTTCCGGTGAATTTCCATCATTTTTATGTAATGTAACATCCTTGAGTACTTTAGTTATCTCCAGCAATAACTTTTCAGGAGAGCTCCCCCATTGCTTGGGAAACTTAACCAAACTGATTTATCTTGACGTGATGAATAACAGTTTCTCTGGTGTTATTCCAGTTTCTTTGGGTTCTCTTGTAAATCTTAAATATTTAAGCTTGCACAAGAATAAGTTTCAAGGGAAACTCCCTGCGTCCTTCCAAAATTTGAAAGAGCTGGTCGCACTTGATGTGGGAAAGAATAATTTGAGTGACAGTCTTCCCCCTTGGTCTGGGGAGCAATTACCTCATCTCAAGTTTATGATATTACGGTCCAACAACTTCTTTGGTGAGATTCCCACACAGCTTTGCCACTACCCATCAATACAAGTTCTAAACTTGGCGCACAATCGTATCAACGGAAGCATTCCTCCTTGTTTCGGCAATTTTAGTGCCATAATTACAAGTAACAACAGTGATGACAGTGAAGGAAACTTGGATCTACAGTTTGGTGAAATGATAATTGATGAAACGAAAGGATATGAGCTTAAATACACCTCTAATCTCAAGTTTCTATTTTCCATTGATTTGTCAAACAACGAAATTGGTGGAGAGATTCCGGAAGAGTTGATGGATCTCCGTGGTTTATTAAATCTGAATTTAGCGGGTAATCATCTAACGGGATGGATCCCCGAGAGGATCGGGAAACTGAAAAAACTGGAAGTTCTTGATCTCTCAAGAAATAAACTTTATGGGTCCATTCCACGAAGTCTATCAGATTTAAACTTTTTAAGCCACTTGAACCTCTCCTTCAACAATTTATCAGGGAGAATTCCAACCGGAAACCAACTCCAGACCCTGGAGGATCCATCCATCTATGCTGGCAACAATCAGCTCTGTGGGCAAGCTATCTTGAAGCCTTGCGCTGATGAAACAGAATCACGTAACGCTCACGACTACAATGAAGCTGGTTCTGATTCAGATGATGAGCGCATGTGGTTTTATGCTGGGATAGGACCTGGTCTCTTAGGTGGTTTTTTGGGATTCTGTGCTTCTTTGCATTTCTTCAAGTCTTGGAGGTATTCTTATTTTCAGTTTATGGAACTAGTCTTTGACAAGATAGCGCTTGCCACTGCTTTATTGCGAAGGAAGTTCCAAAACTGACAGGTGAACTCTTATTGCTTCATGTTAATATGTCATCCTTGTCTGGTTGATATTTCTTTCTCTATTCTTTCCCTATAGATTTTAGCATCCGTAACTCAGTGAGTTTCTTAACTTGTAAATTAAATTTGATATATGCTGATTTATTGGTATATCCTTCAGACTTCTGTGGATTCAGGTAAGTGTTGCAGCAGTACTAGCCCAGAAGAAAAGGATGTTAAAATACAACGTAAACTCAATACTCTCCTCCCTAGTGAACTCAGCTTCTTCCACAGGATACAATAACTTCAAAATCTCCCTCCCTGGCTCTACAAAATCCGATATCGTTTACGGACTCAACCAATGCAGAGGTGAGATATGGGAGTGCTTGCGGATCAGCTGCGTGGGGAGATATGTTCTTAGGCAAGTGCTATGCGCGATATTCGGACCACGGGGATCGCTCGAGGAGTCGTGGTAAGCCGTTGTTCCACCACCACCACGGACTATTCCGTGGATGGTGGTTTGTGACTTTTGGTTGTGTGTTTGTTTCGTTACTGTTTTAAACTCATTTTATTTTAATTGAAGAGGTAGTGTGTTGAGCTTCATTATGGACGTAACTTTGAAGTTATAGTCAATTCGGTAATTCGTTCAACTCGAAAAGATTTGCAGATCTTTTGCTTAATATATACTAGCTTATAGCCCGTGCGAAGCACGGGTTACTTTTAAATACTTTTAAAATTATATAATTAAATAAAATAGAGAATAATTTATTACGAATTTATTAGTAATAATAATAGTTTAATAAATGATATGTATTGATTAGAATTAATAATATAAAATCTTAATGTAAATTTGTTGTTGATGGGATTTGAACCTTGATCTTTGGAAGAGGGATTTAAATAAAGAATATTACTTATTATTAGATCTAACGGCTATGTGAAAAGTATTTATGTCTGATATATGGTGTTGAAAAAGAAGAGAAAAGTCGAAGAAGATTTTGTATTGAATTGATGAAGATTGCGCAGATGAGGTTTAGTAATGGTGTAAATATAAAATACTACTCTGTATTGGTTTAACGGAATTCATTTGATTTGTTTTATATTATAAATAATTTAAAATTAAATAATTAGAGTGAAAACCAAAATTTAGGAGAAAACCAAAACTTTCAATGTTTCGGCTTTAATATAATAGTATAGATAAATATAATGTATGCAGTGTGTAGAATTTATTACCCCTTCTGTCTCAAAAAACTCTTTCCATTTTGAATCGACACGTTTGCCAACGCACACTTTTAATTGTTAATATCTTTAATTTCGTATTAGTATTAAATATAAAAACTTCACCGTATTAAATATAAAAACTTCACCATATTAAATACAAATACGAATCAAACAAGATCATTCATGACTATATTTTATCTTATAGATTAGATGTAAATTAGTAATTTATCTCTTGTTATGAACAGTCCCGACATATGAAAGGAGAAATGTTTTATGAGACCGAGGGAGTAGTGTTTAGTTTTGTTGTGAGCTACGCATAACGTGGATCAAACCTGCGACTTAAATTTTTCTTGCTAGTACAGAACATTTATAAATAGGGTAAAGAATTTCTACCTGATTTATAGTGTAGAACAACGAGTTGTTTAACTTGCTCTTATATTCCGAAAATAAGTACTATCCTTCCAAAAAAAGTAACATAATTTCATGACATCAGGATCTCGAAAATAATCAAAAGGGGGTCATAGATTTGTTTATATGCAGAAGTGATCAAGTTCTCTGTGGACCTTCTTTTATGTCTTTCGTAGAGATACTGAATTTAACCATTTAAAGATCATCGAGGCATTTGGCCCCTCGTAAAAGTTGATATGTTCAATTACTAGCATAGTATACGACCCATTTTTTTTTTTTTTAAAAGGGGTTATGAAAGCTTTCAATAGTCCATTCTAGTACCTTTTGTTACTTTTTTGTGTAGTGGTTGAGCCACTGGCCTCCTTTGAAGGAGATCGGGGGTTCGACTCCTGCGTGTGCGTGAGTTTCTTAGTTTGTATTAGGTTTCCTTTCTGTATTTGTATTTCTTTGTATTTCTGTATTTATAATTCTGTACTTGGCCGGGGTTCCCTATTGTATTGGGGCATGGTCTGCGTACATCTACCCTCCTTAGACACCACTTTGAGTGGTATTATAACCGAGTAAGTCTTGCTGTAGTTTGTCTCAGGGTACCTACTTTCAATTAGCACTTTAACACAACGTAGGATCCAATGCCAATAGGTTCAATTTTTCTGTTACACCAACAAGTTTCCGAGAATTGAAAATGAAATTACGGTTTAACGCCCCCAAATCAAAGCATAGCCGAACGATAACTGCAGGTCCTCGGAGGGTGCTCGTTTCTGAAATTCGAGAAATTTGAATGTAAATTAAATTGTCCAACCATGCTGATAACATGTTAAAACTAAAAGGTGCTTCATAAAGTACTTCATATGAACCCCACGGGTGTCTCAGATGGTCGGACAGTGACGTTTAAGGCTTGCTGCCTTAAGGTCACGACCGGATTATTCTAGTTTCGCGCAAGTTGGTCCGGACACCGAATTATCAAAAAAAAAAGTACTTGATATGCATGCTTAGCTTCCTTCACTCGAAAACCTTTTTTTGTATTTTCGATTTTAAATGAATTGATAGCTTAATAAATTACATCAACAAAACATCAGAAATCAATTCAGTTTTTTATCAAAAAAAAAGAAATCAATTCAGTTTTCTTTTCAATTATTACAAGGTAATCCCGTAAGATGATTATTTTTTAAGGTAATGCTATTCTATATCGAGATGGAAGCCTAATGGGAGACAGAGAATTGTAAAAAATAGTAAAAGGACTTTAGTATATGATCAGTGTCCGCTACCGGCTGAAACTGCATCATAGCTAAGATGATTGATCCACGTTTAGATTAATTTTCAATTTAAATTTTAGTGTCAAGAGCTTATACTATAGTTACTAATTATTGCTATTGCTTAAATATAAATGTTTGCAGATTCTAGTGAAAAGAAAAAGGATGATGACATGCAAAGGACATTGGCAATTCTCATCGCAATTATAGCTATTGTAGCATTGGTTATTGTTTGTTTCGCCAAATTTTGTCACCGCAAAGGTACACATGCATGGCTCTTCTATAACTCTTCTTAATTTCGATTTTAATGGTACTCTCTTTATGAAAAATAAAGAAGTCTACGCATCGGGACCTTCCATGAATCTGCTGATTCGGGATCTTACGATATTGTTATTGTGCCTGATAATTGTCACTGATGGTCTACAGATGTTCTAGCCTTAATCCGTAGAGATCATCAGAAGATTTTAGATCGACATGGTGTCTACGTGTATGTGTATGTGTCTGTGTGTCTTGTTGAGAACCAAAATTCCCTCTTCTGGTCGACCAAGTCTATGTATATATACTATGTCAAAATATCTCCCGGTGCTAATGAGTCATCCTCTGATCTTTACACATTTGTTTTGGATCTTTTCCTTACAGTTGGGCTGGGCTTATATTGCACTTTGGGCCGGGCTTATTCTTTATTGGGATGGGCATATTTATGGTCCATCATTTGCCCCTAAAATAGTGTGCAATCTTTAGGTTGCATTGCCGTAGCTATAGAGATCAGGCTGGCAAATTATTACAAAATTTGGATTTAAGTATCATGCTAACTATGACAATATTTATGCCATATTTAAACATTTTTAAGATCCATCATCTATGCGGCTACGGATTCATGTAGACTGCAAAGAAAGTTGATTTCTTGTGTGTTATCCGTAGCTGCATACAATTAAGACAAAACACAAACTGATGCCAGACACATCTAACGCATGTTATAAGAATTGACTAGAGCCGTAGCGGTACCTAGTTGATTGAAGAGAAGCCTTTGCAACCACAACCACCTATAATTAACTTCGAGAATTAACTTCAAACGCACCTGTCCGGAAGCTACATATACTAGGCTTCCGAGGACAAGTAAGTATTATGGACATAACAGAAATGTGCAAGACAGATGATTAATACTGTGCAGAATAAGATATAATGTAGGTTGCAGAAAATACCACAGAGCAGGGTATAGCAGAAAGAGCGGACAGAAAAACGGAGCAGTTTTAATGTAGAAAAACAGAATAGAAACTAGAACCTGCAAGTTGTAATGCTTCTTGGTAAGAATGATGGCATAATTAGCCATAAATTACTTTTATACTTTACAAGTAGGTAATGTTCTATAGAGATTTCGTGATGGAGATTATGCAAGTTGTAACAGTTGTAGGAAATGACCTACATTAATTTAATGGATGGCAATAATTCAATTTCAATCGTAGCTGTTAGAGGCCACATAGATATATTAAAATTGTAGTTGTAGAAGGCGGCGTGCACTAGTTAAAATATGATTTTAAGTTTTTGTGGTGATCCAACTTAAGCAGCGGTTGTGTAAAAAGACTGTATACAATGACTTTCGCATACTAGCTTTGTTATGAGTTGGTCTCAAAATCGACCCAAACCGTAGCCGTAGGAAGCTACGTATATTGGTTTTAATATGGGTGGATGTTTTATGATGATCCAACAGTATTTAACTGATCCAAGAAGATTAATCATAACCACACGAGAGACAGTCGATGGATTATATAACAATTAAAGCAGACGTTGATAATCGGGCCATTAGATTAAACCGTAGTCGTAGGCATAAGCGGCCGTAACGAACTACATATATTGGTTCAATTCAAACCGTAGCCGCATATAGTCGTAATATGACAAGAAATAATCGATTAAAGTTATAGCTGGACATGATAATGATTTGCGAATAGATAGTAAAATGAGTAGTTAATATGCTGGATGTTACGAGATATCACGATAATAATTGTATTATGCATGTGATGTGGATATGGAATATGTATAGCATAAATAAATTTTATGCGAAGGCTACTTACATTAATTTCCATTTTTTGATAATCCAATTTAGGCTTTAATTGCTAAGGAAAGATTGTATATACTGACTTTCGCATACTAGCTTTGTTATGAGTTGGTTTCAGAATCCACCCAAACCGTAGCTGTAGGAAGCTACATATATTGGTTTTAATATGGGTGGGTGATCCAACTCCAGTTGTAGCTGATAATGAGAGGCCATATATATGTCAGTCTTTATGTAAACTGTTTTTCATGAATCAATCCAAAACCATAGCCCTGGGAAGCTATAAACATTGCTTTAAAGATAAACTGATCCAGCAAGAAATTATGACACATATGCAGTATGCACCTAAGTTAGTGAATAGAAATCTCAGGCGGTACGGTGATGCTAATATTACAACATGTCATACGTTTGTAACTCTATATGATGTCAAATGATTACAATTATACTTTATAAAAATAGTATCCGTACATGCCCCTAAAATTAAGTGCAATCTTTAGGTTGCAATGAGATGGGTAAATTTATGACAGCAGATTAGTACTGCCTCACATGACTTGTGGGATTGAAAGCTCAAACAATTTAAATTATTTTGGTGTAAACTACAGTACTTACCGTACCATAGGTGTTGATAGTAGTGACAGAGCCGGAGGGATCATCAATAACAGAATTAGCTCTGGATTGTTTGAAGAATTGTTGCTGAACCTAGGCAATTTACAGAACCAGCAAAATCCGAGCCGAAGGCAATAATAGTGAATCAAGTTAAACGTCATGTTATACAAGACTATATATGTGTATCAATCTTAATATAAATTGGTGTTTTGGCTGTTGTAGCCGTAGCTGTAGAGAGTAACCGTAGCCGTGGAGAGGCTATATGTTGCCCCTAAAATATGAATGCCTAAGTTCATGGGTTGAAGACCTAGGACTATTGTAGCCTTTGTGATACCACATTTGATAATATTGTCAAAGTATTCGTGAATGAAGGGATATTGTCAGGTAATCTTAAATATAAAGAACCAAGATATGTGAGCAATAAGCCTCCTCCTGCGTGAACAGGTAACCGATTCATGCCGTAGTCACGTGAGAACTACATATGCTGGCTCTTGAATAAAATGGTGTTGTACCAGAATCTATCCATGCCGTAGCCTAAATAGGGCTTCACATATTGGCTTGTGAATAAAAAGATTACCCAACCATGCCTGTTGTATAAATAGAGCTAGATTTGCAGGCTTTTGAATGAAAGGGTTAAAAACATCCTTATACAAAGAAGGCATGGCCAGAGCCGTAGCCGAAGGCATTAAAATCCAGTAAGTGGGCATGGTAAGCCACCCGCTGACTCTTGGTTTAGATTTCCGAAAGCAACATAGAGTTCGGGCAATTATAATCGAACAAAGCAAAATCCGGACGATATAAGCAATGTAGAATCCGGACAATATAATCAAAGTTCTGCTTTCGAGTTATTTAACTGATATGAGTAAGGTTTTTTCTGTAACCCATTCATGCCGTAGCCGTGTAGGGACCAAATATATTGGTCGTTAGTGAGCAATCAGTTATGTATGAGTATAATCATTCAAGAAAATGTAGGTATCGTAAGTCATACACGGACTTTTGGGCTACTTTTTCCTGAGGCAAAAATGGAATTCAGATAGTATAATCAAGTAAAGCAAGATTCGGACAATATAAACAAAGCAGAATCTGGACAATATAATCAAATCGCTGCCGGCCGTAGCCGTGCAGGTAATAGTTGAGCAATAAGCTTTTTCCTGCTTGAACAGGGAACCGATTCATGCCGTAGTCTCTTGGGAACTACATATGTTGGCTTATGAATGAAAAGGTGTTGTACCAGAATCTATCCATGCCGTAGCCTAAATAGGGCTACATACGTTGGCCCATTGATGAATAGATTGCCCCATCTATGCCTTTAGTTTATTTTGAACTAAAAATGTTGGCTATTTGAATAGGGGGCTATAGATATCCTCAAGTACATAGGCATGGCCTCATAGGTATAAGGCATAGGCTGACCTCATAGATATAAGGCTTTAATTCGCAAAATGTAAAAGAAACACAACAATTTGCTTATATAAAGAAGGCATGGCCAGAGCTGTAGCCGAAGGCATTAGAATCCCATAAGTGGGTGGTGTAAACATCATACATTACGGATACACAAAAAGATAACACTATATGAAACATTTGAACTTTTGCACGTATGGTCGTAAGGCCGTAGGCCTAGTTTGTGCTGTTATAATTACTGGGTTCTTAGCGGACAGATTACAACTTTCTTATAGACCGAAGGCAATTAGACGTAGTGTTTTGCTTGGCGAACAATCAGATATCGGAGTTCTTTATAAGAAATATTTGATGTGCATATTACTGTAAGTAAGCAGTCTAAATCGTGGCCGCAGGGAAGCTACATATATTGATTTTTAGTTGAATTAATTCGCTCCTTTTGACATAAGAAAATCTCTCGTGAGGGAATTGTTAGGTCCAGCATTGCAGTTATCTAGCTGATTTTATTTGTTTGTTTTTTAAACTTTCATAAACAGAATAAATGTAGAGTAAGGCAGGTGGAAGAAAGTAGTACCTGGAGAAAGGTGGGAGTGTTAGATGTCAGAGTGATGGTCGCCAATGATTGTAATCATTTAGAACTGCTGTTGTAACTACCAAGATTGAAGGTAGATAGCCTACGGCTTCGAACACGAAGCCCCCGCATCAGTCTGATTTCTCCATGGAAGCCTTTTCATGGAAATTCGCTTTTGCATAATTTCTTAATCTTGATCACTGCCACCCCAAAACCGACCCAAAAATCCGACTTGTTGGACTACCTTGTTGATAGCTGACTCACTCTTAGAGTCAATCAGGTACCCCATTGCTGATGACTTGAGAAGGTGATTAGCAATTGGCAGTTTTAGGCTCCTGATCTGTTTTTCCAACCGTAATGCTATCAGCCCGTTATTGCTTTCTCGCATACGATATAAAATTGAGTAGTATTCTGGAACTCGTGCTTCACAATCCTGAACCCTCTCTTTTAGGATGTAGAAATCTTCCAATCCAACACTAAAACCTTTTATGTATAGGTTTTCCATCAACATAGGCTGCAAGGAATCAATAAGTCTCAAAGCCTCAACTGGACCCTTTCCAAAAAACATAGAAGTGACTACATCATTGATGATGGACGGCATTAGATCTTTATTGCAACCAACTTCCAATATTTGGCTTCGTCGAACGTTATATCTCTCTCCACAACTATCAAAAGAAGTGGAATCTGTCGCCTGCTGCAAGTTAAGGTTTTCAGTATGAGAGCTAAACAACTGTTTTTCGACTGAAAACAGCTCCAAAACCTCTGCTTTTGCTGGAAGCGATTATGGGGCTTCAAACACAAAGCCCCCGTATCAGTCTTATAGGTCGATATGAGCTGCTTTTGGAAACAGATCATTGCACTGCTGCTAATTAAATTGCATTGCTGAATATTCGACCCCACAAGTGCCTTTCTTAGCTCTCCACAAGAAATCATACTCTTGTTTGACACATCAAACCAACCAGGCAAGGAAAAGACCTGCAGATTATGTTGCACACCACTGAATAAAGCGGCAACTCCAGCATCATTAATTGAACACTTCGATACGTCAAGATCATTGAGCAACAAGCAGTTATCTTCACAAGTTCGTTCTCACAGCTCTCCAGCAATGGTAGAAGGCCATCATTCTGTCTGAGTACTCTTGAGTAGACTTGCCTGCTTCTTTCTCGACTCGAGGAACCAACTTGATAACCAATTGACAAATTACTTGTGATTAAATTGATCTCAATCCCAATTGTAGATGATGGAAGCTGCTGGATGAATCTTCCTGGTTAGTCTTGAATAGCTGCAGTTGCCAAACTGTAAGATGTGAACCTTGCAACTACACTTCGGCTCCCCGTAAATATGGTGTACCTTAGTCTCTCGCCAACCAACATATCATACTCAAAAGCATTCGGTATTATGACGTTTTTTCTATAAATGCCTCTTTATATAATGTACCTTCCAACCGATCTTTAAACTGCTCAGAAAGAATACCCCCCCTTTCAGAAAAGATAGACACAAGGAATAGAAGAAAGAGAATCATTAAGTCTGTCCGGAGCATCGTCCAACACAACTCGACAAACCTCAAGTGCCTTCTTGGCAGTGGTTGTGTTCCTTTTGGCAGCTAAGCATCTAACAGGACTTCCTCCGCAAGTCATGCAAGTACTACCATACTTACATACTGTATTTTAGTACCTTTAAGCAAGGACAACCTCCATAGAACTCGTAGAGCACAATACCCCTCTGGATACACTTCTAAAAGTTCCGAAAATTCATGGCACACTTGCCATTTCATTATCATATACTCAGCTTTAAGTTGTTGTAAAATCTTCTCGCATTCAATTTTTTTTTTTTATGTTGGGGTTCCATCTGTAAAATCATCTTCGAATTCTTACGTTTACATTTCTAGTCTAAAAACACGTTACCAATCACGGTAACTCTGACTAGATTTAAAAATGAGATGGCCCATACAAATTATTCTTAGGCAAGACTCTTATCCTAATGAATGCGGATATGTGCCTCATATCCATAACAATAAAATACTAGAAGGGCTTCTCTTCTTGCCAAGATTAACAATATCGCCTTCTTGCTTTTCTCTTTAAGAACACCTCCGGGTAACCAGTTCTCCTTCCAATCCGCAACTTGTAAGCTTGGAAACCTCCCCGATAAATTCTGCTTACTTAAGTGCGATTCATATCAATCACTATAACTCCCACACCTATAGGGTTAATGGCCTGATGTCGTCAAGCTTTCAAGGAGAAAACCCCTGTGAAATTATTTCGACCAAACAACAGACACTGTAGTGAAGTGAGATTCGAAGACGCAAGTGGAAATATCCTAACCTGAGAGACGAACCATGTAGGAGCACTAAGGCAACTTCGATGAGTACGATATCAACCATAGCAAAGTCTGAATTGGGGCTAGTATGTATGGCTTCCACAAACATCAAGGCTCGATGATAGGGGTTCATCTGTTAATAGCTCTGAATATCTTTTCAAGCTTTGGTCCAGACCTCAAACACGAGGACTGCTTCTGTGAAGATCACAACTTGCTCTCCATAGTTGTCTCACTAATCAGTGGTAAACGATCCCTTCCTTGTGTTCGTTTCCTTTCAGAAAACTTTCCTCAAACAGGTTGTACTTCGCGTATGTTCGAACAGGTTGAACTTTTTCTGGTGGATGAATAGATGTCGTTGTAGCCGGGAAGTATTCGGTCCCCGACAGCGGTGCCAAATGATGGTCTACAGATGTTCTAGCCTTAATCCGTAGAGATCATCAGAAGATTTTAGATCGACATGGTGTCTACGTGTATGTGTATGTGTCTGTGTGTCTTGTTCAGAACCAAAATTCCCTCTTCTGGTCGACCAAGTCTATGTATATATACTATGTCAAAATATCTCCCGGTGCTAATGAGTCATCCTCTGATCTTTACACATTTGTTTTGGATCTTTTCCTTACAGTTGGGCTGGGCTTATATTGCACTTTGGGCCGGGCTTATTCTTTATTGGGATGGGCATATTTATGGTCCATCAGTCACTAATCCTGACTTTATTTCAACATGATTACATTGCAGATAATTGTGAAAAATAAAGTTGCAATCTTTTGAAGGAAATATTCTCTGAAAACTTCATCTTCCACTTGGTGCAAGCTCTTTTATTTCTAATTCTTTCTGGCTTTAGAGAAGTTTGCTTTTGTATTTAGATGAGTACCCTCCCTCCATCTTTTAAATTTGAGATAGAGGGAGACAGATACATTGAAGCAAGAGAAAGGAAATAGTAGGAAAAATTAGATGAAAGCTTGAAAGATAGCACCCCACATACTCTCTTTTTTCTTTCCTTTTCATCATACAAGATGTTTGTAAATAAATAATCAAGGCCGATAATGTTCTTCTTTTGTGTAAGTGCATTCTATATCAGACAGTACTGATAATGAGTGCCATTGTTTATTGTTTGTACATTTAGCTTGTTAATAAGTTGTCAACTTTTTATACTTCATGTTATTAGAATTTTGGTTAAATATCATGTTGGTCATTAAAGTGGGCCTAAAGTATCAAGTTGGTCACCAAACTGAAAATGGTATCAAACAGGTCATTAAAGTCAGTTATATGTACACTATGTTAAATAACTTACTTTTCCCCGACGAAAAATACTAATATTAATGTTGATTTCCTTGATTTTATTGTCTAAAATGAATATGCTACCCTATCATATAGATTGTTGATCATAAAATTCAAAAAATAAACATTAATATTAGTATTTTTCGTCCGGGAAAAGTAAGTTATTTAACAGAATGTACATATAACTGACTTTAATGACCTGTTTGAGACCGTTTTCAGTTTGGTGACCAACTTGATACTTTAGGCCCACTTTAGTGACCAACTTGATAATTAACTCTTAGAATTTTTATAATCTTAAATTCACTAATGTTAGGTCCCAAACAAGGGATAACCCTTGACGCAACGACATAACACCCCAAAAAGAAGACTACGACCACAAGTTATAAGCTATAACAAGACAATAATCAAAGTAAGCACACAAAGAAGAAGTAATTTGTTGGCCAAGTGAAAGAGCCCCTTTTTCTTGTATATATTGATCCGTTTATGTTTTCTGTATACAATATCACAATCATTAAAACCTAGCTAATTTACTACTGTTTACATATCATATTAACTATGTGCCTAGTTTAAAAATTAATCCAAAAATACCCGCTCCAAGTCGCCTCACTATGGGGAGCTTAATCCACGCCGTGGCGCAATACACTTCTGCCCGTACCTCAATAAACATGCCTTCTGCACCTCTAAATCAGATCTCCACCGTTCAGAATTTAGATACATGAGTAAGGAAGACGCTGTCCATAATTCAGGGCGATCCGACCGTTGGAACTCCGGGAAACGCAAAAACAAAACAGCTAACGCAAACAGGAAAAAATTACTACGATTTTTTTTCACATTAGCACCAAAAAACTAGCCCAACCTTTCAATCTCACAACTACTTAGCAATTCAATCTAATTAGGCTTGTTCGGCTGTAATTTTTCACTTGCAGTAGTTGTTAACATTCCAGTTTAACTTCAAATTGAGAAGATATGTAATTTGTACTTTGAAAGAATGCAAAGGGAAATATTGTATGAGAAATGCTAGAATCTCCGAAAAGGTTTCCAAAACCATTCCCAAATGATGAATTGTCAAAATATTATTGATTATTTCTACTGATAACTCTCACGGCTGATTAAAGGCTTCCGATCACTGTTCCGGGGTACTTCACCTGAGTTTGGGTATCTACAAAACAATGCTTGCCCGGGGGTGGTGGCCGTCAAGCACCTCCGGTGTAAGAATCAGTAATCGGAAATAATAATAATCAAACTAGTAAGAGTATATCTGATGTGAAGAGGGAGAATATGTAGTAAGCTTTTTTCTCTCTGAAATTGTGTCGGTCTACCTTATGTACAGAATATGTGTATTTATAGGCTGGGTCTTCCAGTCACTGTGGGCCACGTGGCATCGGCAAAAGCTACAGTGAGCCGCAAAAGCTACAGTGACCGGTGTGACCCTACCTGACACGCCGCCATTCTGCTACTGCGCGCCGTATTGCTCAGAATTTGTCTGCTACAGTTGGATATCCTTGTGATCCCTTGAATACTTTATTGTCCCCTATTTTATGAAGCAAGATATTTCGCACAAGAGTATTTTTCTAATGATATTTATTGTCAAGTTGGGTAATTTAGGAAAGTTAATATCTTATGACACGTGTATGGAATGATAAGTGTTGTGTTGTGGGCGGGCATCTACTCGCGGGCGCGTGCCCGGCGAGTGGACCGTCTTTACAGCGGGTACCTATCATCTACATTAATAAAATGGATCCATCCATAAATCAACAAATAAAAATAAAACATGTCATTCGGGTACAAATTTGGGATATGTTTCGGGATACATAGAAAAAATTTGTTAAGTTCTCAATTATTATCGGGTAATATGGTTAATATTTCAATTGCTGTCGAGGATCAGTTGTTTGATATTGTTGCTTTTTTTTATAAAAGCTAAATTGGTAGCGACAATCTGTTGCTGATAATTTTTCTTGCACCGATTTTTGCATTTATTATTCCAAAAATAAAATACATACAAAATGAGCTGAAATAAAAATGTAAACCTTGGAAATAGTTGTCTGATACTTGAGGATCCATTGTTAAGTGAACCACATAACCTTTGGATTAGCCTTGTGGAAAGAGGACTGGACCGGTATCTGGGCCAAGTCTATTTATAACACCAACTACCCAAGGAAAATGAGCTGAAATAATTTGGCAGAGAAAAAGAGCTGAAATTAGAAATGTGAACTTTGGAAACTGTTTTATGATATTTGAGGATCTATAGTTCAGTAGACCACACAATCTTTAAAGGATCCTGGTCATTGCTATTTGTTAGGGGTCATTTACATAAAATCCAGCTTTTAACTTAAGAACTCAACGAGTAGGATTAGAAAAAAATAGATCATCTGTTATAACTTTTTATTTCCATTTTTCTTTTGTGGTATCTGCTTGCGAGAGGGTTTTATGTTTACTGTTTCGGGTTGTATGTGGGTCTTTGTTGGTTTGGATTGATTTTGTAGTTGTAAAGGGATTCTGATCTGTTCTTGGTGAGTTCTTCCTGTGAGTTTTGTTCGTTTATTGTTTGTGGTGTTTTTGATTTATGACCTTGAATCTTGTGAAACTGTGATGTATGGTGTGTATATGTACATGAGTTTTTATATATGTATGTATGCATTGGGTAAAGTGTGTGGATTGGTTTATGATGCTAGGGTTTTCTTGTTTGTGGGGGGAAATGGAATATGAATCGTTTTCTTGAAATATTAATAAAAAGAAAAATTGAAATTGCTTTGTATATCCACGTGTACCTTGTGTGGGCGGTAGCGGCTTTCTTTGTGGGTGGTAGTAAATTTTGACTTCCAACTTTTGCAGATGGGTGATGAATTTATAGATGCCTCTACCGGGGAGAGAAAGGCGTTGATCAATGGGTACGGTCGTTGGGCGGATCCAAATCAATTGACATTTCCAGCCGTTCTGCCGAGAAACCGGTACAAGTACTTCGGGAGCAGTGAGAGTTTGTTCCGAGCAACCAAAGTACCGCCGACAGTTTTTTCGAATGCGGAAATGGATATTACATTTGCTGAGTTTTCTCATCTTCAGCACGATAGTACTTTCAAAGCCGATGATTGGGCTGAGCATGTCAGAAGGATGTTTCGAATTGAAGATGGTTATTTTTGGAGGCAAGCAGAAGCCGGCGAGAGGCTATATCATCGCTTTGATGACGGGTCTGTTTGTATGCCGGTTAGTCATTTAAAGTCAGGTTTCCGTGTCCCGTCGCATAAGTTTGTTATGGACTTGTTTCGGCTTCATTTTCGGTGCCCGTTAGCTCAATTTACTCCCAATTCGATAAAGGCTATACATTGGTTTGTAGCCAATTGTTAAAGAAAGGGTAAGCAGCCTACTTTTAAGGCATTTTTCTGTTTAATGTCAAAACCAGTCGTGCGAAACCCTTTTATGAGCTTCAGTTTGTCAAACCTCAGAGTCGTATAGGGCAGGTTTTGGAGGGACATCGTCCATTTGTGTTTCCCAAGGGGATGGCGGTGGTGGCAGGAGGAGTTTTTGGTTTTTGGTGGTGGGGAGTTTGCGTGGCATAGGAATTTCGCGAAGAAGGTTGAATGTGGTTATAAGGTGGACCGCAATCGTCTTAGCCGTAATGAGATTGATGTCCTTGTTAGTCTTGTCAAGGCATTGGGTGAAGTATGGACGGAAAAGAATCTAGTTGACCCGGCTGACTTGAGGAGGCATTGTTCTAAGTTTCTGTATTATGTTTAGTTGCCCTTTACTATATCTGTGTCCGTTCTTGACTGTGTTGCATTTTTGTTATTTTGTAGTGTTGGATCCTCGTAAGCTGGATTTAGATCTGCACCCGACCTTGGGTGTGAGCGAGGCGAATCTACATGCTGATTTCATACTTACTCTTCCTCCGAGGCCTAAACGAACCCGTGTTGGTTTGTTTGCTGCTGAAAATATAATGGATGCTTTTGATCTTTCTGGTGACGGCGAGGGTCCTGAGACTTCTACCCAAGTTGAGCCTCCTGAAACCGTGTTTGAAGAGGCTGTGTCTGAAGAGGAGGTTTCTGGGGATGATATAGATTCCGAAGCGGATTCTTTGTCCGAGGAGTTGTTAGGCGGTGGTACCGCTGGAGTTGTGAGCGATGAACCTGAGCAAAATGAGGAGAATGCTAGTTTTGAACAGGGCGCACAGGAGAGCCAGTCAGAAGAGGATATTGCTGAAGGTAATGCTGTCGCTGAGGTTGATGTTGCAGCTGAGGTTGATTGTTAGGTCCAATAAGATTGTAGAAGGGGGGGTTGAATACAATCTATATCATTTACTCTAAATTTGTCTTATGAATAAAATTTAATTCAAACAAATTTGTGCGGAATATAAATAACACAAATTTCAAGTTGAATATAACAATATATTAACTTGATGGGTTTTACAATTTCAGTACAAATGATTATCAAGTAATTAATAACTAATTAGAAAATTCGACATGAACTTTTCTAATTTAGTTAAAAAAAATCAAGATATCAAGTTATGAACTAGGAAACTTAATTCGCTAGTAGTACAAGAATCACAAATAATTAAGTTCCAATGGATACAATTTTTGATACAAAGAACTCAAGAATTTATGGCAATTAAATTGCTTGGTTTGAGCTTGAAAGATGAGAGAGTTTGATGTTTTTGTTCTTCTTCTTTCTGTCCGTGTATGTCTGTGTCTGTCTTCACTGGCTTCTGTCTTTTTATATAGCCTCCTGACCAAATATTTAATCATAGTCATATTGCTGTTAAATATGACTATCCATTGAGCTTGATATAACTATCAGTTGGCCCAATATAACAATCGGTATGACTATCCCTTTGCAAGTAATATGACTGTCCGTTTGAACTAGATATGACAATCCATCCAATGTAACTTGCGGTATAACTATCCAGTTTGAACTAAATATGACTGTCTAGTTTGAACTGAATATGACTATCCAGTTTGAACTAAATATGACTATCCAGTTTGAACTAAATATGACTATCCTTTGTTCTAATATGACTTTCGGTCTTTGTTTTAAACAAATCAGTCCATCAACTAAACAATTCAAGTCTCCTGGCCATGTTTTGTTTTAGACTCCGTAGAATTGCTTTTTAACCCGCACAGCTTATAATCTTTAATTAATAAATAGTTATTTTAATTCAGAAATTATAAAATAAATATCTAATATTATTAGATATTTATAAATATAATTTTCTAAATAAATAAAATATTTATTAATATAAAATTATACTTAAACTCTAAACTGCGGTTACCTGAGCGTCTGGAACCGGACTCCTTTTGCTTAACAAAAAATATATCAATTCCAACCGGAGTTCCAGCTTTAAGAATATATCACTTTGCATTTCTCTGTGATAATTCTATTTTCTCACAACCCGTCCAGGTGTAAGCTACGATCTCTTGAGGATGTGAAACCGGACTCCTTTTGCTTAGCAAAAAATACAACAATTCTAACCGGGGATTCAGCATTAAGAATATATCACTTAGAATTTCTTTATGATAATTCTTTTTCCTCGTAGCCAGTCCACTTGATAGTAAAATCCTTGTGATTAATTAATTTAGCACTTCTGTTGATTGCACAATGATTTTCTCACATACCAGTCTTGATAGCTTGAACCACTGAAGTTAATGATGAACAACCACTGTTAAATGTTGACACTCGATGTATTGTCTGGTTCATGAGTGACTAACCGCAATGAATGTTCTTCATATATTGACTTTAAAATATGGTTCCTTTTCTTTTCTCCTCTCTCTCTTTAATCTTCTGTATTGTCTCTGTCACCTTGAAATCTCTGTCACTTTAAATGAATCCACTTCTTAACGAATACTCCACTGAGGCTTGATCAGATGACTGAGCTTCTTTCAATGTAGTAATTCCCCAAGTCTGTAGATTGACCTTGATCTTTTTCTTCTGACAGATAATATAATCTGAGATTCCTTGTGACAGTCTATATACTATTTACTATTACAATCTTGTTTAAGTTGAGTTGTATCCTCGAAATACAAATAGGCTACATCATATGCCTTTCTATCTCCCCCTATTTGTTTGTTAGACAATAACAAGCAAATACCTAGAGGATAACTCAACTAACTCACTTAAACAAGAAAAAGATTAAGCATTTAAGAGCTTAGTAAATAATACAAAAAAAAAAAATTCTCTGGTTTAGATTTAACAATTCCAGAATCCTCAGTTGATGAAATGATAGATGATTGTTCCTCTAGCACTGAACTGATCTTTAATAGATAACTCATCTTCATTTCTGATTTTTCATATCTCTGCCTGATAATCCTTCATATCTTACATTGGTGATTATCAGCAGTTCTTGATTTACAATCACTTCCCTTCTCTGACACAGCTTTTCTCATTAAAGAAAAACAACTGTTCCTACTATGTAGTCAATGGTGAATTAATACCATTTCTATAACTTCTAGGAAATCTACTACTCATCCACTTAGCCTTTATACATAGTACATTGAAAGACTAATAGAATAGTATTGTGATGTAATCTTCTCCTTATATCTCCCCTTTCTTCTCAACTGAATATCCCCTTACTTTTCCATCTAAGGCTCCCCCTTAGTAACATGACTTGCTTCTCTTCCAAAGCACAGTCTGTAAATGCTCCCACTTTCTAACTTACTCTCCTTTTTCTTGTACCCCTTTACTTCTCCCCCTTAGTTGAGGAATCATCCAATCAACTAGTTGACAAAGTAGTTGTACCAATTATTTGAGCTTTGTTAGAAAGGAAGTTTCATTTTCTTCCTCACTATGAGTGTGTGATAGTGTTTAGTGTACCTCACAAGTGTTTCACTCTTCTCTCCACTCATTTGTGTTGAGTGTCTCACTTCTCTCTGTGTTTACACTCTTGCTCACTGGTGTATCACTCATATCACTCATAGCTCCAACATCCATTAGTGTACCTGCAAGGAAAAATCACCCTAGCCCCTTCAAGAGAGGTCAGTGGTGGTGCAATGGGAGTTCGCAAATCCCAAATCCTCGTTAGACTCGTCAGACGAATCTGAGTCATAATCTACAAGTTGCTAATTTTCCCTTTTTAGGGTTTTAAGATTTGAATTCTGAAAAGGTATACAATGATCTATAAATTAGCATTGAGATCAAAGTTTCCTTCTTATGTCTGTGAAGACAATTAGTTCATTAAAGAACCTTTAACTTATAATCCTAACCGTAAAATGGTTGGATTATAGGTTTCCGTCAATTCATCCATAGTGTGTGCAATCTCACTTTGTGCATATGAAATATTTTGGTTAGTGTATAAGATAGTGACTCTCCAATTGAATATCCCACACATCCTTATTTGCTACATCATGTGCAGTTACCCCCTGGTGATCTTTAGTCAGATAAGTTACTTCCTTTTAGGGTGTAAGATAGAATGTGTTTGAGTTTGACTGTAGTTGATAAGTGCATAATTTTGCATATTTTTATTGCCTATTTAATGCTTGAATTCGTATTTTAATAATTTATTTTGTTGCATTTCAGGAAATTTGTAGAAAAATAAAGAAATGGCAAAATAAAAGAATAAAGAGCAAGGAAGGGCCAAAAAGAGAAGAAAATGACCAAAATGCAAAAAGGCAAAAGAATTAGGAGTTTGGTGAAAAAGGTAAAGCTTAAGGAGTCCGGTTCCAGACCCTCAGTAGACCGCAGCTCGGAACATAAGAATTTAATTTTTGGTTATAAATAATTTATTTAAATTAGAAAATTATATTTATAAATATCTAATAAAATTAGGTATTTATTTTTATAATTTCTGAATTAAATTAATTAATTATTAATTAAAGATTATAAGTTGTGCGGGTTAAAAAGCATTTCTGCGAAGGCCATCGTCCAAGTCAAAGGAGCAGCATTAAAATTTCAAAAGACTGCAGGGAATCTTGGAAATAATAGTGCAGCCATGTTGACAAAATATAGCATGATTTTTGAGACTTTAATTATATTTTCATATGAAAACTAGTTCATCAGCTAGGTGTATAAATAGAATCATTCAGAGAGATACAAACACACACCCCGGGGAATAGCCCCATTAGCTTATAGATTAGATTAGATAGACAATTCACACTGTATTTACAACATCCTTTTTATTTCCGTTCCTTTGTAGTTCTAAGAAATAAAGTTCCCCTGTTTTTCTCAGCTTGCTTCAATTTCGTTTCTTTCTATTATATCACAACTGTCGTTGTTTTCTTTTCATCAAAGTCCAGCACTTTTATCTCCTTAGATTAAAACCCAGGAAGCTCATCTCCATTTTTCTTCGTGATTCTTACATTATCACAAACAACACCTCTACCCTGTCTCTTTCTTAGCCGTTCAAACCCATCTTCTCCCTTCTCCGTCCATACCTCAATTCGTCCTTCTCGTTCGCTGCAAAACCAAACCCACCATGAATTAAGGGATAAACAATGAATTTAAAATCTAGGGCAATTAGGTCCACCATGTTTACATAATATCTGGCTTCTAAGCTAAAGTGATCAAAATGGTCATGCAATTTAGAGTTTGTTAATCTCTCTCAAGTATCAACATTCCCGAAACATGCTTACACATACAATCATTTTTAGTAATTTAATTAATCGGGTAATTAGAACATGTGTTAATCTCTCTCAAGCATTAACGCTCTCGGAAATCCAATTATGCTCTCGCACTAAAATTCAATTCCGCTAATCGTATGTGTGCCTCTAGTGAGTAAAATCTCTCGATCTATTACCCCTATTCGCATATAATTAATCTGTGATTTTGGCCGATAACACAAATTAGATATCAAAACATAATCGATTAGAATTTACCATAATCAATCAAACCACTATGAAAATCATGCCAGAACTATCATGCAAACATGGCTTCCCTTTATACCCTAGAACAAACTACTCACTAATATAAAAATTAAGAATAACTAAAATTATATAACAATCCATCTAAAATATATATTTAATAAACAAGAGAAAATAGAAAATACCTTATATTAAGCCAAAGAAAGTGTACATAAAAGAGAAGAAAACCAAGCCCCTAGCACCTCTCAAACTACACTCGCCGAATGGAATGAATACATAAATGTGATGTTGAAAGTTATGCAGTAGCCTTGGTGTCCTAATATAATTCTAATGTCTAAGCTCATCTCTCCTAAAACTTATGCAGAACACATCTATTTATACTACAATTCAGCACACTATCCTTGAATAATTAATGGAGCCGAAAAGTAGCACCAACGACACACCAACTTTGACAATCATTCATGCTTTTATTTACTAAATTCTGACGTCCACCATATCAAATAAAATCTTCCACCTTTTATAATTCAACACCAACAACCGAATGGACCTATTTTGTTATAGTTGGATGGGCTCCGTAGAAAAGCTTTTTAATCCGCACAGCTTATAATCTTTAATTAATAAATAATTAATTAAATCCAGAAATTATAAAAATAAATATCTAATATTATTAGATATTTATAAATATAATTTTCTAAATAAATTATATATTTATTAATATAAATAAATCCTTAAGTCCTAAGCTGCGGTCAATTGAGGGCCTGGAACCGGACTCCTTTCGCTTAACAAAAATTATATTAAATCCAACCGGGATTCCTGCTTTGAGAATATATCACTTTCCATATTTTTGTGACAATTCTTATTTCCTCATTGCTCGCCCAGGTTTAATCTACGGTCTCTTGATGATGTGAAACCGGGCTCCTTTTTCTCCTTTTTTTTAGCTCCAAAATAGCTTTTCAATTCCAAATTCTTCCAAACTTAGAAAATCTTGCCTTCTGCAATAAAACATTAATATTTATTAAATAAATATCCAAATAAATGCAAAATGCAATTAAATACGGGAATAAAATCATCTAAAATATATATAAAAATATATCCTATCAAACATCCCCACACTAAGCATTTGCACGTCCTCGGGCAAATGAGCGAAATAAAAACTAAATCCTAACTAATATCACTTTCGTAGATGACACGATTGCATTGAGCACATGCAACAAGCCGTTAAACCCCTAGGTAGCCCTAGTAGGACGAGTGTTGTCTCGTGAGGGTTTATAGTGAATTTACCCACAAAATCCATTTTTTACCTGCCAAGTCTCAAGTATGCAACCTATCATAGTACTCCACACATGCAAAACTTAATTACACAATATAGAAAAGACAAGTCTTTCAATTTACGCATCATTTGTACAAGACTATCCAAGTAAGCACACAGTCTAGATAGACAGAAAGATCATGAAATATATATCAATGCCGCATTCAGTGAGTAACATGCTATGGATATAAATGAAGCTCACAAAACTCTCAAATCACACATGTGTATAGGTGAAGTGTATTCGCTCAAGTTCAATCAATTAAGTCATGTGCTACCATATGCTTGGTTGTCCACCAAATCTCCACTACTTTGAATACATGCATGCACAAATCAAAAGGTCTTTGTTAAAGGTTGTAACGTGGCTAAGGTGAAGGGTAGAGAATCAAGAAAAAGGCTGACAAGTGGCTAACTTGACAAACTAACAGAGCACAATGTTCATTTTTAATTAAAGCACTCAACATGAAATTTCGATTATGTAAAAGGTGATCAGGCTTTCACAAGCATTAAACCCAAGCACATATTACCATGTACTTTTCTACTTTCATATTGCACAAACCAATGAACACAACTCCACTTGATCTTTTTATTTTTTTCTTTCTTTTTGTTCTTTTTTTTCTTTATTTTTCTATTTTTTTTTCTTTTTTACGATTCCCGCCAAATTTTCACACTTTAACAAAGATATCCCCACACTATGCACTCACCAACCCCCAAATGAATCAAAGTGCTCTACTAGTAAATCAAGAGAAGAATAAACAAGTAGGCTCAAGAATTTAGATTGGTGATATACGAAAAGAACGGATAAAAAGCTCAAAGGGGTTCACTAAGGATATATAATTCAAGGGTACTGTTTGGATAAACACGGTTAATCCTAGTGCCTTTATCATTTTCATGCATACAGATATCATGTAATCTCAAAATGGTTTAAAGCAAGTTCTAGAGCGACATACTCAATGATGAACAACACACAACAATAAGAATCCGATTGATATAAAATGTATCAATCACAATTTAGGCTCAAGATCTCACAAGGTGAAAGCATGCTTCAGTACTCACTAAAATTGACAATGATGTATCTCAAGTTTTAAAATTTTCGCAAGTACGTACAAGGAATCATCAAGTAAAAAAATAACTTTCAGAGATATGACATGTCAAATAATCATGCAAAATAAGCTCACAAGATGTGTACCTATCCTTGTTAACACACTATGAGACGAGGCAAATAATCTTCTAATTTTCTAATTTTTTTGGAATTTTTAATTTATTTTTTAATTTTTTTGAATTTTTTAATATATAATAATTTTTTTTTGAATTTTTAATCATCGAGAACTCATCCCCACACTTAAGTGGTTCATTGTCCTCAATGAACAATTATATAAAAGAGAAATAAGAAATACAAAGAAAAGTAAGAAATACTCCCCTAATACATGAAGTGTCGAGGCACTGAATGTCGAAGCATGGAGTGCCGCTCCGAAAAAAACCAAAAACCTGTTGCGCGGAACCACCATGAATAAAATCAAGAGCATCAACAGTTGTTTTAATCCTGCACAAAATCTCCAAACAAGCATTAGCAAATTTTTCTACTACATCAATGAATAATAACTGAACAAGAAAATATGTAGTTTTGGAAAATTTTGTGATAAAGCAACGATAGAATTCATAGCCTTGAAAATGTCGAACTCCCTTAATATAAGGTGGAGGTTCTGGTGGTGGTTTTTCTTCACTCACGACTTCCACATGAGCCATTCGATCATCTGGGCTTTTCGCATCATTGATTAAGTAGACACTTCCATTTTCTCCCTCTCCCCGAGCTTGACACGTAAGAGTCACTTTGTATGGATCCTCAACCAGAATTTGAGAAATATCATCTTGGACAATACTTGTTATCACATCAACCTTGAAATAAGTGTTCTTGAGCAAAGAAGCCTTGTAAGTAGAGGCTAGATCAAGAGCAAATTTATCAATACATGGTAGCTTAGGCACAGGTTGCGGAAGAGAAATAACAACCATCTCTGTATTGCTTTCCTTTGTAGCCTCATCATCAGTCATATTGTTCTCGGTAGCAGCAACATCACTGATCTTGTCATCGGTGGCATGCTCCTTCTCTTTATCAATGGCCTCATTATCAACATACATGGAGAAACTATCATATTCCTGATCGCTTGTGAGATTGATAGCAGTCAGGTCCTCTTCGGATCGGATAGATGATGATGGTAAATAGTCTGTCTGCCTTGTAGTAGAAGAGTTAGCCAACTGTGCAATTTGAGATTCAATCGCCAAACTTTGAGTTTCTAATTCTTTGATCGTCTCGGCTTGTTCTTCAGAACTCTTTAGCAGTTTATTCAAGATATCCCACATCTCCTTTGTCTGATCAGCTTGCACATCTACGCTGGGTTGAGAAACATGTAGATCTTCTTGTAGAGGAGGATATTGATATTCTTGCTGTGGCAGCTGCTCATATGACTAATAAAATTGTTGCTCAAACTGTTGCTGATTATGATATAAAAAATTTTGAGCACCATTGTCCTGGTAGTAGAAATCTGGTTGATTCACGCATTCTTGATCAAAAGTGTTTGAATACTGGTTGTACCCATATCCTTCTTCAAAAGAATTCATTTGTCCGAACTGAGCACTCTGAGAATTATAGACATTGTAAGAGCATTTGAAACCAAAGTGACCATAAATTCCACAAACTTCACAACCAGTGTAAGTTTCAGGGGCCACTTGTGACATCTCATTTGTACTCATCGGACATGTAGTGGGCTCTGCAGTCTTCCACGAGGCAATTTCTCGAGTTAACGCCTCTACTCGGAAAGAAAGATGTGCAAAAGTATCAACTTCATCCATTGCAGACCTGTAAACACACTACAAAGCCAAGAAACGCAGTAAAACCGGTCTCAATTGGAACTAAAGTTCCAATGAGACAAAGAAAACATAGACGATCTAAAAATTTAACACAAAATTTTAACAAATCAAACAAAATATAAGAAAAATTTATTTTTATTTTTTTATTGAATTAAATTTTATTTACAAAAAAAATTCAAAAAATTGAGCATGGCTTGTTCGTAATTACGACTAACCAAAATCAACAAAAATTAAAAACTAACAAACTAATTGAACTTATTTGTCTGGGTAATATACTAGCAACACAATAACTCATATATACGAACGAAACTCGGAGAATACAAACACAAACTGGACTCAGCAAACAGCTCGATAACAATACTCGGCAAAGACAACAAACTTAGTAACATAAAATTCTAAAAGTCTAAAAGACTCGAACTGGACTCTTGAAAAAAACTCGGACTCTGTAACCAGTTAAACAAAGGACAACGGAACCAGCACTCGACCAACAGCAGCAAGGACTACAGATTCGGAAAAACTACGAACTCATCAAATCCACAACTCGCGGGTCGACTTGGCATAATAAGAACGAACTAAGACATGGCGGCTCTCCCAAACTCAGCAGCACAAAAACTCAACATACAGACAAATAACAACTTCGGACAGCAAAACAAACAATAGACAGTAACAACTCGGTCGACGACAACTCGCGAGTTGCGATTACAGCGAAACAAGAATCAACAATAACTCGGAAACACGACTTAGCAAAGCCAAAACTTGGCAAGTCTCAACTATAAACCGAATACAAAACTCGAACTCGGACTCCAAACAACACAAAGCAATCAGCAAAGATTCTCAGAACTCAGTCATAATGCGCGAACTCCTACTGACTCAAAACTGGGAAACCACTGGACTCACAACCAAAAATCACAACCACCAAAACTCGAACAATAACTCAGCAGCGACACAAACTCGGATTCAGAATGAACAATAACCACTGGACTCACGACTTCAAGAAACAAACCCAGACAGCAACCAAAATGAATTCAGCATCAATGATCGACAACAAGCAAAACTCCGAGTCAACAATTCAACAACCAATCGAATATAAATCCAACCAGTCGACTCAGCGAACTCGCACACTTAACAGCAATTCGATAGCGTTAATTCAGAGAACCAACGTGTCGTGGGGTGTGGTGGTTTCTGTGTAAGATGTTGACTGGTGGCGAACGGAGAAGGGGAGGAAAGTAAGGGGAGAAGCTGCAGGCGTGGGGGAGGAGGTCGGAATGATGGAGGTGCGATGGTGTTGAAACTGGCGGCAAGTTGGTTATTGTGGGTGTGAACGGAGAGGAGAAGAAGACGAAGGGGAGAGGGAGGTGACAGTGTTTATGCGGAGAAGGAGAAGGGGCGAAAGGGAAAGAGATTGTAGTGACTATTGAGGTAGGTGTGATGTTGGGGAGGAGTATGAAGAGGGGATTAATGTTGTAGATTTTGCAGGAGGTGGGTTTTTTCAGTGGTGTTCGAGATAAGTCGTGGTGAAGGAGAGAGAGAAGAGAGGGCGGTGGCGCGGTGGAGTAGCGGAGTGATGGAAAAGAGGGAAGAGCAGGTGGAGAAGAGGTGGGTGCTGGGTTTGTGTTTGAGAAAACAGAGGAGGCTAAACTGCTAAAGACCTACTGCTACGAATTTACAAAAATAAAGACAGAAATCAGCCGACAACTTAAATCACAGCGAACCCAGCGAATTAAAAACGAAAAGGGGAATACAGGGGAGTGGGTGTTGCGGGTATGGAAGTGAGAGACGTCGTGAGTAAAGAGGAGAGGCTGGGGATCGAAGGGAAATGGGAGAACAAACAAGGAAGAGGGACAGGTTTGTGTGTGCTTGAAGTGAAGAAGAGAAGAAAGGAGAGGCTGGGATTGAACTGGGTTTGTGGTTTTACTCGAGTAAAAAGGAAACAGGGGAGGAAGAAATCTGGGAAATCTAAGAACAACGAAGGATAGGAAGATGTAATTAAAACGAAACAACAGGAGAAGTAATATTATGCTAATTAAATACGTGTAAATACATAAAAAATTGAAAAATCCAAAAAAATGGAAAATTTTTAAAATTAATTGCCTCGTCTCATAGTGTGTTAACAGGGATAGGTACACATCTTGTGAGCTTATTTTGCATGATTATTTGACAAGTCATATCTCTGAAAGTTATTTGTTACTTGATGATTCCTTGTACGTGCTTGCGAAAATTATAAAACTTGAGATGTGTCTTTGTCAAATTTAGTGAGTACTAAGCATGCTTTCACCTTGTGAGATCTTGAGCCTAATTTATGATTGGTACATCTTATATCAGTCGAATTTTATTGTTGTGTGTTGTTCATCATTTGACATGTTGCTCTAGAACTTGCTTTAAACCATTTTGAGATTACATGATATCTGCATGCATAAAAATGATAAAGGCACTAGGATTAACCGTATTTATCCAAACAGTACCCTTGAATCATATATCCTTAGTGAACCCCTTTGAGCTTTATATCTGTTATTTTTGAATCACCAATCTAAATTCTTGAGCCTACTTGTTTATTCTTCTCTTGATTTACTAGTAGAGCATTGTGATTCATTTGGGGGTTGGTGAGTGCATAGTGCGGGGATTTCTTTGTTAAAGTGTGAAAATTGGGTGGGAATATAAAACAAAAAAGAAAAAAAAAGAAGAAAAAAAAAGAAAGAAAAGAAAATAAAGAGTCAAGTAAAGTTGTGTTCATTGATTTTGTGCAATATGAAAATGGAAAAGTACATGGCAATATGTGCTTGGGGTTTAATGCTTGTGAGAGTCTGATTACCTTTTACATGATCGAAATTTCATGTTGAGTGCTTTAATTAGAAATGAACACTGTGCTCTATTAGTTTGTCAAGTTAGCCACTTGTTAGCCTTTTTCTTGATTCCCTACCCTTCACCTAAGCCACGTTACAACCTTTAACAAAGACCTTTTGATTTGTGCATGCATGTATACAAAGTAGTGGAGATTTGGTGGACAACCAAGCATATGGTAGCACATGACTTAATTGATTGAACTTGAGCGAATACACTTCACCTATACACTTGTGTGATTCGAGAGTTATGTGAGATTTTCTATCCATAGCATGTTACTCACTGAATGCGGCATTGATATATATTTCATGATCTTTTTGTCTATCTAGACTGTGTGCTTACTTGGATAGTCTTGTACATATGATGTATAAGTGAACAGACTTTCAGTATTGTGCAATTGAGTTTGACTTGTGTGGAGTACTATGATATGTTGCATACTTGAGACTTGGCAGAAAATAAAATAAGATTTTATGGGTATATCTTCTGTAAACCCTTAGGAGACAGCACTCCTCCCGTAGAGATCGTCTATGGGTTTAACGGGTTGGTAAACCTAAAATTACCCGTGATTCCTACGACAGTGAGTATAGGTTTTTATTCTGCATTTTTCTTTTTGTTTTACTCGAGGACGAGCAAAAGATAGGTATGGGGGCATTTGATAAGTGCATAATTTTGCATATTTTTATTGCCTATTTAATGCTTGAATTCGTATTTTAATAATTTATTTTGTTGCATTTCAGGAAATTTGTAGAAAAATAAAGAAATGGCAAAATAAAAGAATAAAGAGCAAGGAAGGGCCAAAAAGAGAAGAAAATGACCAAAATGCAAAAAGGCAAAAGAATTAGGAGTTTGGTGAAAAAGGGAAAGTTTAAGGAGTCCGGTTCCAGACCCTCAGTAGACCGCAGCTCGGAACATAAGAATTTAATTTTTGGTTATAAATAATTTATTTAAATTAGAAAATTATATTTATAAATATCTAATAAAATTAGGTATTTATTTTTATAATTTCTGAATTAAATTAATTATTTATTAATTAAAGATTATAAGTTGTGCGGGTTAAAAAGCATTTCTGCGAAGGCCATCGTCCAAGTCAAAGGAGCAGCATTAAAATTTCAAAAGACTGCAGGGAATCTTGGAAATAATAGTGCAGCCATGTTGACAAAATATAGCATGATTTTTGAGACTTTAATTATATTTTCATATGAAAACTAGTTCATCAGCTAGGTGTATAAATAGAATCATTCAGAGAGATACAAACACGCACCCCGGGGAATAGCCCCATAGCATTAAATTAGTATTAGGCCACCCCTTAATTAGATAGTTAGTAGTAGTTGTAATTCTTTTGTTCCTGTAAGCAATTTTTTTCCAGCACGTATTTAATTAGCATAATATTACTTCTCCTGTTGTTTCGTTTTAATTACATCTTCCTATCCTTCGTTGTTCTTAGATTTCCCAGATTTCTTCCTCCCCTGTTTCCTTTTTACTCGAGTAAAACCACAAACCCAGTTCAATCCCAGCCTCTCCTTTCTTCTCTTCTTCACTTCAAGCACACACAAACCTGTCCCTCTTCCTTGTTCGTTCTCCCATTTCCCTTCGATCCCCAGCCTCTCCTCTTTACTCACGACGTCTCTCACTTCCATACCCGCAACACCCACTCCCCTGTATTCCCCGTTTCCCCTTTTCGTTTTTAATTCGCTGGGTTCGCTGTGATTTAAGTTGTCGGCTGATTTTTGAGTTTTCGAGTCATTAGTGTGTTAGTTTTTGCTGAAGTGTTAGTTTATTGTTCCAAGTTTTGCAAATGTCGTGTAATTTAGTTCTGTTTGCTGCGTTGCCGATTGTTTTGAGTCACC
Source organism: Kitagawia praeruptora (assembly GCA_037693485.1). Taxonomy (NCBI): domain Eukaryota; kingdom Viridiplantae; phylum Streptophyta; class Magnoliopsida; order Apiales; family Apiaceae; genus Kitagawia; species Kitagawia praeruptora. The sequence goes on from CM075351.1 coordinate 52,738,837, forward strand.
ACTTGCTGTCTTCGATTTGTTTATTTAGCTGTTAACCATCGATTAGGAGAATGGGAGTTGTTAAGTTGTAATCTTTATGTTGGAGTTTTAGTGATAAATTAGTGAATAATCTGTTGTGTTCATGTGTTGGTTTTGACCCCTTAGTTTCTGAGTTACGTTGCTTTTGTGTTACGTTCCTGGTTGAGTTGTAGGCATAGTTTTGTGTTCGAGTTTTGCTGCGAGTCGTCATTGAATGATAACGCGAGTGTTGAATGTTTAGCAGTGATATTGGCGTCGAATTTTCGTGCTGCAGTTTTGTTTTTAGTCAATTTAGTACTGATTCTGTTTTGCAGCTGAGTACTGTAATTGCCGAGTTTGTGAAGTTTGTTCGTCTCTTCTGTGAATCGTGTCTGAGTTTTCCGATTGCAGTGTTAAAATTCGAGTTGAATCAGAAAGCTTGAGTTTGTATTTTCGGCTAGTCGTATCTACCATCGTGTCATGTCGAATTTTTATTAAAAATTTCTGTAAATAAATTTCTATACTAAAATTTAGTTTTAATTCGAATTTAGAATTTTAGAATAATTTAGTTTTTGTTCTTTTCATTTTTAATTAATTAGTTTAAATAGATTAATGTTTAGTTTTCTTTTAGGATTTAATTAGTAAGCTCCAAATTTTCCAAAACCCACTTGTTCTAGTTTGATTAAATTAAAAGTTAAGGATCGCGAAAATATTAGTCCCTGTGGATCGAATCTAAAATTACTAAAACGAGATCGTGCGCTTGCGATTTTAATTGTCACATTTTTCGGCACATCAAGTTTTTGGCGCCGCTGCCGGGGACTAATTATTTTTCGCGCCTTAATTTTTAATTTTTCGGATTATTTTTCTTTTGCTTGCCTTATTTTTTTTTTTCGTTTTTTTAGGAAAGTTTGGAATTTCGGGAATCTTCTCGAGGAGCTTGGAACGAAAATTGGAATTTTTGGAAGCATGCTTCGGTAACCCGTATCTCACTCTTTTCGCCATTTTTTTTTTAAAAAAAAAATCAAAAAAATTCAAAAAAAAATCCAAAAAAAAATTGAAAATTGAAAAAATAAAAAAAAATTAGTTGTAAATACATAATTGTTGCATCATGCATTTAATCACCTAGGAGCACATCATCTAGATTTTTATTTCTTTATTTTTAATTTTTCGTACCTTATAATTGTGGTGATTGCTGGAGGACCCAAAGGTACGTTAAATTCTTCTTTCTTTTAGATTAGTACACGTAGTGTAATGCATCCATATTTGTTTACCGCTTTTGTATATATCTCGTTGTTTGTTGCATCCTTTGTTAGCTTTAATAAAATTAAATAGACGTTTGCCCTTAGAAATTTCGCGCTCAATTAGAAATGTACCTAAGAAACGAAGTAATCATTAATTATTCTGACTCTTTGGTGTCTAGGCAAGCGAAAGCTTACCTGGCCAATTAGGATTTGGTGTCTAGGCTGGTGTTTAGCCTCTTGGCAATGCTTGCACCTACCTGGCCAGATTGGTTCGAATAAATTCTGATTTACCGAGTTTTTGGTGGTCCCTAAAGTTAGGAGCAAGGTCTAGTTGGTTTTATTTTTAGGGAACCTAGGTTAGATTTTTCTTTTGATTTTTCACCATTTATTTTGTGTGTTTCATTTTCGCCCTTACTTGCTACGTGGTTTTATCCTTGATCAATCTTTACCATGTCCGTAGCATTTAGGGAGCGTTATTACCAAGGTTGGGATTTTGACGAGGAGTTAGTGGATAATACGATGTGGTGTGAGTCAACTAGGGAACCTAGTGTATATAACGAGTGTTCTAGTACTTTTAGTGATTTGCATTATAGTGAAAACGATATTGCAATCGACTCTGGATTAGATGCTCTTACTAAACGACTCGAAGCTTTAGAAACCCTTGGTGGCCCTTCACACATGTCTTGGCACCCAAATTTCAACTCTCCGAGTCTCAATTTTCAACATGGCCCCGACTCTCAACAAGTCAACGCCATGTTTCAACCAACCTCTCGAAATGACCATTTTACATCGTCTTCTAATTCTGGTTGGAGAGATTATCCCGATCTGTCATGGAACCAAGGTCATAGCTATCAAACTCCGCCTCCACATTTTCAAGAACCGAACTCTTATCCAATTCCGAGTCAAGTTCCTTATTCGAGTTCAATTCAAACAAACATCCACCCACCCGGATTTCATGATTCGAGTAGGAAACTTGACACCTTAGAAAAGAGTATCGAGGCTTTATTGATTTCTCATGCAAACCAAAGCTCAAGATAGGCAAATTTTGAACTCTAATGCTCAAGCCTTATCTAAGTTAGAATTTCAAGTGAATCAATTAGCCACCATGTGTGAGCGTGAGACGATAACCACCCCGAATCCACCCGAGGTCAACCCTGAATTTCTTATCACTCAAAGACCTATCGATGCTTTCGATGATATCATTTCTCCTAGGTCTAATGTTCAAGTTGACACTCCCTTCGGTGGTGATTCACTCGAAGAAGATTCCAATGCTGACATCATTCTTTCTCTAGGTCAAACGAAGAATCCCGATGATTCCGAGTTTGTGGCTTCACCTAGACAACCATCATCTTCTTCTAGTGAACTTTTCCTTTCATCTTCCAAACCTCTTCCCGAAAAATCCAAACACCTTCATACTCAACCAATATGAGCTAATCTAGTTAAGAAGGTTGTTTCATGGTCAAATTTGGACGATCATGAGATTGAGTCTTTTCTTAAACAAGATTTTGAATTGCATTACGAGACCAATCGAGAGCTTCACGAATCTTTTAAGGATTTGACCTCGGAAGAGATGTTTAGAGAGATGAATAATATATGTTCCAAATGGGAAACCCAACATGAGGATAGTTCTTGTAATCCTAATTCTGTTGGTAAAACATTTTTCGAAGAGCCACCCCCACCCGTTTATATTTCTTCATTTTCCACTCGTGCTCCGTCTTTCATCGAAACTCATGATATTCATAAGCAAAAATTTCAAGTAATCAATTTGCTTAAACAACATAAAGAAGCGTCAAATTGGTCTATGAATGATGTTAGTTATCTGAGTTTTGTTCTTGCGCATAATCTGATCAATCGAGTGGTTTATGCTATTTGTGTGGGTGAGTTTCTGAATTATGTTGGTTGTATAACAAAACTAGTTTTCCCTCGAGCAGGTATTGGTTAGTAAACATTTGTTTTGTACCCCCCATAGTAGAATGTAGGTATGGGGGAGTTACAATGTGTGCGTGTGTGAGTTATTTTATTTCGTAGTTTTTAGAAATTTCCAGTCTTCGTCATCCCTTATCAGGTATTTCCTCAACTTTCTCCTTTCTCCTTTCTCATTTCTCTTGCATCTGCATACATTGAGGACAATGCATGATTTAGGTATGGGGGAGAGTTCTTAGTGTAAATACATAAAAAATTGAAAAATCCAAAAAAATGGAAAAATTTTAAAATTAATTGCCTCGTCTCATAGTGTGTTAACAGGGATAGGTACACATCTTGTGAGCTTATTTTGCATGATTATTTGACAAGTCATATCTCTGAAAGTTATTTGTTACTTGATGATTCCTTGTACGTGCTTGCGAAAATTATAAAACTTGAGATGTGTCTTTGTCAAATTTAGTGAGTACTAAGCATGCTTTCACCTTGTGAGATCTTGAGCCTAATTTATGATTAGTACATCTTATATCAGTCGAATTTTATTGTTGTGTGTTGTTCATCATTTGACATGTTGCTCTAGAACTTGCTTTAAACCATTTTGAGATTACATGATATCTGCATGCATAAAAATGATAAAGGCACTAGGATTAACCGTATTTATCCAAACAGTACCCTTGAATCATATATCCTTAGTGAACCCCTTTGAGCTTTATATCTGTTATTTTTGAATCACCAATCTAAATTCTTGAGCCTACTTGTTTATTCTTCTCTTGATTTACTAGTAGAGCATTGTGATTAATTTGGGGGTTGGTGAGTGCATAGTGCGGGGATTTCTTTGTTAAAGTGTGAAAATTGGGTGGGAATATATAAAAAAAAAAAAGAAAAGAAACGAAAAAAAAGAAGAAAAAAAAAGAAAAGAAAATAAAGAGTCAAGTAAAGTTGTGTTCATTGATTTTGTGCAATATGAAAATGGAAAAGTACATGGCAATATGTGCTTGGGGTTTAATGCTTGTGAGAGTCTGATTACCTTTTACATGATCGAAATTTCATGTTGAGTGCTTTAATTAGAAATGAACACTGTGCTCTATTAGTTTGTCAAGTTAGCCACTTGTTAGCCTTCTTCTTGATTCCCTACCCTTCACCTAAGCCACGTTACAACCTTTAACAAAGACCTTTTGATTTGTGCATGCATGTATACAAAGTAGTGGAGATTTGGTGGACAACCAAGCATATGGTAGCACATTACTTAATTGATTGAACTTGAGCGAATACACTTCACCTATACACTTGTGTGATTCGAGAGTTATATGAGATTTTCTATCCATAGCATGTTACTCACTGAATGCGGCATTGATATATATTTCATGATCTTTTTGTCTATCTAGACTGTGTGCTTACTTGGATAGTCTTGTACATATGATGTATAAGTGAACAGACTTTCAGTATTGTGCAATTGAGTTTGACTTGTGTGGAGTACTATGATATGTTGCATACTTGAGACTTGGCAGAAAATAAAATAAGATTTTATGGGTATATCTTCTGTAAACCCTTAGGAGACAGCACTCCTCCTGTAGAGATCGTCTATGGGTTTAACGAGTTGGTAAACCTAAAATTACCCGTGATTCCTACGACAGTGAGTATAGGTTTTTATTCTGCATTTTTCTTTTTGTTTTACTCGAGGACGAGCAAAAGATAGGTATGGGGGCATTTGATAAGTGCATAATTTTGCATATTTTTATTGCCTATTTAATGCTTGAATTCGTATTTTAATAATTTATTTTGTTGCATTTCAGGAAATTTGTAGAAAAATAAAGAAATGGCAAAATAAAAGAATAAAGAGCAAGGAAGGGCCAAAAAGAGAAGAAAATGACCAAAATGCAAAAAGGCAAAAGAATTAGGAGTTTGGTGAAAAAGGGAAAGCTTAAGGAGTCCGGTTCCAGACCCTCAGTAGACCGCAGCTCGGAACATAAGAATTTAATTTTTGGTTATAAATAATTTATTTAAATTAGAAAATTATATTTATAAATATCTAATAAAATTAGGTATTTATTTTTATAATTTCTGAATTAAATTAATTATTTATTAATTAAAGATTATAAGTTGTGCGGGTTAAAAAGCATTTCTGCGAAGGCCATCGTCCAAGTCAAAGGAGCAGCATTAAAATTTCAAAAGACTGCAGGGAATCTTGGAAATAATAGTGCAGCCATGTTGACAAAATATAGCATGATTTTTGAGACTTTAATTATATTTTCATATGAAAACTAGTTCATCAGCTAGGTGTATAAATAGAATCATTCAGAGAGATACAAACACACACCCCGGGGAATAGCCCCTTAGCATTAAATTAGTATTAGGCCACCCCTTAATTAGATAGTTAGTAGTAGTTGTAATTCTTTTGTTCCTGTAAGCAATTTTTTTTCCAGCACGTATTTAATTAGCATAATATTACTTCTCCTGTTGTTTCGTTTTAATTACATCTTCCTATCCTTCGTTGTTCTTAGATTTCCCAGATTTCTTCCTCCCCTGTTTCCTTTTTACTCGAGTAAAACCACAAACCCAGTTCAATCCCAGCCTCTCCTTTCTTCTCTTCTTCACTTCAAGCACACACAAACCTGTCCCTCTTCCTTGTTCGTTCTCCCATTTCCCTTCGATCCCCAGCCTCTCCTCTTTACTCACGACGTCTCTCACTTCCAAACCCGCAACACCCACTCCCCTGTATTCCCCTTTTCCCCTTTTCGTTTTTAATTCGCTGGGTTTGCTGTGATTTAAGTTGTCGGCTGATTTCTGAGTTTCCGAGTCGTTAGTGTGTTAGTTTTTGCTGAAGTGTTGGTTTATTGTTCCGAGTTTTGCAAATGTCGTGTAATTTAGTTCTGTTTGCTGCGTTGCCGATTGTTTTGAGTCACCACTTGCTGTCTTCGAATTGTTTATTTAGCTGTTAACCATCGATTGGGAGAATGGGAGTTGTTAAGTTGTAATCTTTATGTTGGAGTTTTAGTGATAAATTAGTGAATAATCTGTTGTGTTCATGTGTTGGTTTTGACCCCATAGTTTCTGAGTTACGTTGCTTTTGTGTTACGTTCCTGGTCGAGTTGTAGGCATAGTTTTGTGTTCGAGTTTTGCTGCGAGTCGTCATTGAATGATAACGCGAGTGTTGAATGTTTAGCAGTGATATTGGCGTCGAATTTTCGTGCTACAGTTTTGTTTTTAGTCAATTTAGTACTGATTCTGTTTTGCAGCTGAGTACTGTAATTGCCGAGTTTGTGAAGTTTGTTCGTCTCTTCTATGAATCGTGTCTGAGTTTTCCGATTGCAGTGTTAAAATTCGAGTTGAATCAGAAAGCTTGAGTTTGTATTTTCGGCTAGTCGTATCTGCCATCGTGTCATGTCGAATTTTTATTAAAAATTTCTGTAAATAAATTTCTAGACTAAAATTTAGTTTTAATTCGAATTTAGAATTTTAGAATAATTTAGTTTTTGTTCTTTTCATTTTTAATTAATTAGTTTAAATAGATTAATGTTTAGTTTTCTTTTAGGATTTAATTAGTAAGCTCCAAATTTTCCAAAACCCACTTGTTCTAGTTTGATTAAATTAAAAGTTAAGGATCGCGAAAATATTAGTCCCTGTGGATCGAATCTAAAATTACTAAAACGAGATCGTGCGCTTGCGATTTTAATTGTCACGTTTTTCGGCACATCAGTAGTCTGGGATAAAAGTTGTTGGGTTTACAACCTTATGACTAAACATGTGAGAAAACAAAACTCCATTTAGATGAACCTGCATCACAGAATATGAGCAATAGAGATAGAATGATATACAGTTATGATTTCAAAAGATTTACAATGTAAGCAATCACAACTATAGAAAGAGATTTTGAGTTAGGAAGTTAAAGAGATCTTGAGCCGGTTTTACTAAACAAAAACAAAGACAACAATCCAATTAATAAATATTAATCGAATTAATGTATGTTAATGTTTAAATCAATACAAACAAAACTATTTTATCATGTTTTAGATCCTGTATGTTAGATACCAACTGTTACCACTTGTTAACACTTGTTAGGTCTTGTCTTCCAATTGTTAGAACATGAAAATCAAACGTTAGTTCCTAAACAATTGAATTGACATATACCATTTTGAAACCAACAATGTTCCTATATAAGAAATTCTGTTAATAACAACAACACAACAAAGAATTAGAATTAAAACTACAGGTTATGTGTGTGTTAAACAGAAGAAGTACAAAAGAACCAAGTACAGGGACCTATTTGTAAATTTTGAAAGTATAGTGACTAAACTGTGAAAACTATACAAACTATTTTTATACACATGAAAAATAATATACAAAAAAGAAATAATATACATAAAAATAATATTAAATAAAAACTAAAAAGAAAAGAAAAATACTATATATTTTTTTTATTTTATTATTATTATTTTATTATTCAAAAATAACTGTATTAATAATATTTACAGAATATTAGAAATAAAAGAAAATAATTTATAAAAATATTTACAAGAATATAACTACTTAAAATAGCTAAATAGAAAATAAGAAAATACTAAAAATACCATAGGTTATCCTTTTTACGAAATCAAACATTAATAACAAATGGACAAACACTACAAACCATTTAATAAACTATTAACTATTTACATAAATATTTGTAGTAAATTAATAAATCTATATATTTTCTTAATAAAATAACTTTCTTATAGAAAATTATTTAAAGAGAAAAAATGACTTATTAAATCAACACAAATATTCAAAAGTAATTTTCAACAAAAAATAGATTTCTCACTAATTTCAACTTGTAAAATTTGAGAAAAAATATTTTTAGGGAAAATAAAAAAATTCTAAAATTAAAAGAAGTAAGTAGGAATATATTAAGAAGATAATGACAATGATTTGAGAATTAACAAGCAAGATTTTAAGTTGATAAAATAATTACACAAGTGATTTTAATAACAAATATTTACAAAGTAATCACTTATAAATTATTAAAGAGCAAACCTCAGATATTAACTAGTTTAATTACTAGGACTATTTAACATACCCAATTCACCAACAATTCTGGTGAATGTGGATTCGTCAAGAGACTTAGTAAAAATATCTGCTGTTTGTTCTTCCGTGGGTACAAAATGTAACTCTACGGTACCATTCATGACATGCTCTCTAATGAAATGATACCTGATATCAATGTACTTTGTCCTCGTATGCTGCACAGGATTGTTGGAGATTGCTATAGCACTTGTATTGTCACACAGAATAGGAATCTTGTCAAGTACAAAGCCATAGTCCCGTACTACAAGAAATTTGGTTTTTACCTACCAATTGTAAGTGTAGGTAAAACTTCGATATTGGTAAGTAAAGAGAATTTCCTACCAATACAGCATTGGTCAAGATTGGTAGGTAAAAGATGGTGGAGAAAGACTCATTACCTACACATCTATATATTGGTAGGTAATTAAATTTGTGGACCCCACAATAATACAAGTCATCAGATGACATGTCATTGGCTTACGTGGCATGTCGACGTGTCATCTGATTGCATGGATATGTGGCACCCCAAAGATGTGACACGTGGCAATTTTTCAATGGTTGAAATTTATTTTACAAGAGAATATATATAATTTCCCGTAAATAAATTTATTTTTATTTAAGAAACAATGCATAAATTACATAATTGCTATTGAATAAAATATAAACTAGAAACGAAAGTGCACTTTTTTAATTGATAAATAATTTGCATAAAATTCATAATTTAACAACATAAGTTCTCCATCCAATTCAAAATTATGAACTTTACAAAATAACTATCGTACGATTACAAATTATAAAATTAAACTAAAAAAATATAATAATTTGGTCTAACAAATTGGAATTCTTCACACTCCAAAGTTGAAGAATTGTAGCTAAAAGTATGATATCGGTAGATAATGATCTTCACAAATCGTACTAGCCATCTCAGCATGATTCTCGATTTCTTATGGAACATGAACAACACCACCGCCACTTCCCTGTCCAACACCATCCTGAACACTCTTGTCCACAACTCCATCAGGAAACATGTCCTTAAACGCATTGGCAGCCATTTCATTCACAATCTCCATCGTTTCTTTCAGAATCTCCAACCGTCGTCTATACAAATTAACAAATCCAACATCCGGGGTACACAGCTCCTGAATCAAAGAAATATCGCCACGCACCTTCCAAATTTTCCTGTAAAATAATACTGTATATATTAGAGCAAATTAAAAGGCTTGATAGAAATCCAAGTTCAAATAAACAATTGAAATTTATCATGACGGGCTAATGATAACAGATACAAACCAAATTGTTACCTTTAAGTGGCCTTTAAATATTGCAATTCAGTGAGTTATATTTGTTTGTCCTCCTATTGTGACATCATCCCCTGTGAGAAGAAGAATCAAGAATAATTGTACATAGGAAGAATCAATAAGCATGAGCCAAATTGTGTATACCTCTAGATGAGCCCATGTTCTAATTGAGAAAGAAAGGCTCACACGGCTTTAGCAACAAAAAAGTGATAATATATGGGCAAGTGGGTTAGGTAATGTTTTATAGATAAACTATAAACCCACGTCTTGTGCCGGATAATTTTGCTCTCAAAAAGTTGAGCGGGCTTTTTTTAACCTTGTAGCGGGAATGTTTTTGATTAGCAAAATATTAATCCTTTTTTGACATTATATCCTAGAAACATATAATCTTTCTACATATTAATTGTAATAATCTATGATTCGTCGACGTCGACTATGTTAATTTTTTTATTCTATCTCCAGTTCTTAAATCAAATTTTAACGGTTTTACAATTTATACTCTAACACATAATTCGCAAACTAATTTTTTGTTTAGAAATTTAACAATTATTATTCAATTGAAATTATAAATTAAAAAATTAATAATTTTTACATTAAAAATTATGTTCAATTTAGTATGAAGGGATTTTTAACTTTTCGTCTAATAATGGAGCGGGAACTTTTAATTTTTTTGTGTCAAAAGAGAAAAAAGAAGTTGGCATCATTTTTTTTGGAGGCAACTCAACAAATGATTATTTTAAAAATACTTTTGCCGAAAGCAGGTGTCCACTTATGTAACTTTTTTTTTTGGTTGTTGTATCTGACTATCTGCCCGGCACGGCCCGAATCTAGCGGAGCAATAGTAGTTTGATTGTGAAAATATATGGAAAAAACAACGCACATACAGCGATGTTTGGTTTGTTTTTGAATATGGACCGCCCAGGTGGCCGACTCTAAATAATCAATAATTTGGATGGTCATCTTAAGTTCTTAACACCTGATGTAATTTGAGAATTTTAGTGCGCCACTTGTTTCCCTCCATGTAAGTAAAACTCTGTTACACATTGTATTTATAACTAATTAATACTTGGTCACAAAAGTTAAAAGTTGCCCTTTATCTACCAATTTTTTTAACAATTAATTATTAGTAGGTAAAATTAACTTTGAGCTACCAATATATATTTGTAGGTAAATTATTAGTAGGTAAAGATCACATTTCTTGTAGTGGTAGCTGATTCCTAATCCACAAGATCTGAGCACAACAGCTTCCAGCAGCTATATATTCAGCTTCAGCTGTTGAGTTGGAAACTGTTTGTTGCTTCTTGCTGTACCAGGAAACCAACCTGCCACCTAGGAATTGACAACTCCCAGATGTACTTTTTCTATCTACAACACTTCCTGCATAATCTGAATCTGTATATCCAACAAGATTAAAACCAGAATCTTTTGGGTACCAGATGCCTAAGTTAGGCGTACCCTTAAGATATCTCAAGATTCGTTTTACAGCAATGAGATGAACATCTCTAGGATCCGATTGGAACCTTGCACACAAGCACGTAGCATACATAATATCTGGTCTACTTGCAGTGAGATAAAGTAATGAGCCTATCATACCTCTGTAGCTTGTGATATCTACCTTAGCAGAATTTTCACATGCTCCAAATTTAACAACTATAGATGATGGTGTTCTTGCTGAAGATGAGTCCTCCATTTGATATTTCTTGAGAAGCTCTTTGACATACTTGGATTGACAGATAAATATCCCATCTATCCTTTGACTTACTTGCAATCCAAGAAAGAACTTCAGCTCACCCATCATGCTCATTTCAAACTTATCCTGCATTAACTTAGCAAATTTCTTGCAAAGAAGATCATTAGTAGACCCGAATATTATATCGTCCACATAGATTTGAACTAATATTGTATCATTTTTATGTTTCTTTGTAAAGAGAGTTTTGTCTATGACACCTCTAACAAAACCATTTTCAAGAAAAATTCAGAAAGAGTGTCATACCATTTCCTTGGTGCCTGCTTGAGACCATAAATTGCCTTGAAGAGAAAGTAGACATAGTCCATGAATTCTGGATCTTCAAATCCAGGGGGCTGTTCTACATACACCTCTTCATCTAGCTTACCATTCAGAAAAGCACTCTTGACATCCATTTGATAAACCTTAAAGTTTGAGAATGCTGCTAATGCCAAGAATATTCTGATAGCCTCAAGTCTTGCCACTGGAGCGTAGGTTTCATCATAATCAATGTAAGAACCCTGATTTTTGTAATCTTTTAAGAATATAATATCATATGACATTGTGAAATTGGGACCTTTTGAGTCACCTATGTTGTTTAATGGAATTGATTATCTGAGAAATTTATGTTGTTACATTCACTGTGTAAGAATAAGGGAAGATTGTTCAGGCAAGAGGCCTACTGCCCTTAAGATTTATAAAAACTTCGGATTTGAGAGTTATTAGAGTATTAGGAGATTTTAAGAGACTATGACAAGGAGTTGTGGATATTTAAGGAATTTACGCAATTAAGTACTTAAGGAATTACAAGGAAAATCCCTACGTGACAAAATATTATTACGAGGAGTTTTATTATAGATACGTCAAGAATTAAGGATTACGTAACGAAAATTGGTTGGGTAATAAGAAGAGATAATATTCCATGCAAGATACCATGCAACCATTAAGTTAGAAATGCTAACTAGAAGTACAAAAAGCAAACTAAGTAGAATGGGTTAGTAGTACATCTAGCCATGCTTTAAGTACAAGGGAGACATGGCCTAACCTAAGGCTAGCTAGTAGGGTGGAGACATGTGATTACTTATCATCTAATACACCACCAATATATCCATACACCACACAATTATTTGACCAAACAAAAACAAAAGAAAAGCTCTTTTCCCCCCTTACCAAACTGCTCTAATCTGAGCAGAAAAATAAGAGAGGAAGAAAAATCATTTTCTCCACTTCTACTCCTCTATAGTTCACAAGATTAAAACCCAAGCTTCCCCTAGGTGTTGTGAAGGTATGTACTAAGTTTCATAATTTTATTCAAAGTGTAGAATGGTGAGAAAAATGGTGGAAGTTGGAGATGTATAATGGCTAACCATAACTTTTGTTTTAGATCTTGAAGTTTAAGGTTCATCTAAGCTAGCTAAGGTGTTCTTAAGGCTACCCAAGCTCGTACAAGGCTTCCCTAGGCTCAAGAAAGGTATAACATCCTCTCACTTTTAGTTTGTGTCAAGATTTGATGGATCTTTTAAGGTTTGAAAGTATTAGTGTAAATCTTGGAGGTTTTGGACTTTTGATGGTTAGATCTTGAGATATTATGCTTGTATCCATGTTGTAAGCCATGTTCTTGAGTTATGTAGTCATATATGTGTTAATGGTAAGGATCTTGATGGTTTTGATGGTAGATATGATGTATAAGTTGAGTTCTTGAAGGATTAAGTAAAGATGTGTGCTGAGTAAAAAGTCTAGGAGTATGTACTGTCTTGCAGTAGGCTTTTGAACCCCTTAAACTTGTCTCCTGAGAGTCTAATACCCATGGTTAGAAAGTTATTTGAATGTAGTTTCCATAAATATAAAGTTCATGACTAGGTGATGTGTATATTTTGAGTTATTACCAGAAGAGTGAGGAGTGGTTCTGAAATCCGGACTGCACTGTATGGTCTGTTTGTAAACTGTCTTTGGACCCTCAAACTTTCTGCAAACATTGTGAAAAATTGAGAATAGCTAGGTCTTACAGTAAGGAAGGCTACCCAAAAAGAATCTGATTAAAAGTTGAATTTTTCAATTTTATAAAAATGTTAGAGCGAGGTGTGCGCAAGTGAAAAACCACTTAGGGGATTTGTTTAAAGTAGTTTTAAGAATATTTACTTGAGTTTCGAGTTTGAGGAATAGATTTGAGTCGAATGGGTAACGGAAGTGATAATGTGACGACATGGTCATATGAGAGGGTTAGTGGTCACAAGTGGAGTCGTTAAGTTGGTCTTACGATTTTTAAATTCTTATGATTAAGTAGCGTTGTTAAGGTACTAACGTACAAATATTGATAATGTATAGATTTCCATTCCACTTCGCGAGCCGACCACCCCAACCTCACCAAGGCAAGTTTTCCAATCCTAAGTATTTATTTTTAAAAGGTTATATTCTTGATTTTACCTATGCAAGTTTACTTTTCAAAACTTATATATAAGGATTTTCATTGTTGTGTTTATAGCTTCCAAACGTATTATATGCTTATGCTTTACGAGATTATGTTGAAGTTTGAGATATATGCATATGTGTTTGTACACCCTTGAACTTAGAATGAAAGTGTTTTCTTCGGACAATAACTCTAGCAATAGAGGTCGTAGCGGTCCAAATATACTATTGACCGGGGAGCGGTATATTGTTGTATCGTGATTAAATTGCGAAAACCCGAAGAGTCATTCGGGAAGTATCGTATACCTAAGTAATTATTATTTTTACGTTGTTAAAAATGCTCAAAAATATATATCTTGGATTAAAAGCTTATTTTAATTAAATAATTATTTTATTAATTGTTTATATTAAATCTCAAAATATTATTTATTAATTATCGTTCATTATTTTAAAGACAAAACTAATCCAAGATACCTTTAGCGTTTTCAAACTCGAACTCTTTCCCACCCAAAACATTTTCGAAAACCCCCGGTCAGGTTTTGCTTCTTGTACGTTTTTCAAGAATTATCGGTCGACTGAGGTCGAACTTCAACTACTCAAGTTTTCTATCAAAATGATTTTGAAAAGAAAAGAAAAAGGGGACTCTGGTAGGTGTGGGAATCGTTGACGAACGATTCCCGGGATGTGTAAGCGGCCGTGAGCCAGGCGGTCCATCAATTATTATTCCGGCCCAGGTGTTGCCGAAGGATGATTACGGATGTAGTTTTCATCGAGGGTGATTACGGATGTAGTTTTCACCCAAGGGTAGTTACGGATGTAGTTTCTATCCTTCTACTAGTAGAGAAGACCCGCGGATTGTTGGACTTGGTTGTGGCGACTGATCATCGTCAATCCTTGTCAGGTTTTTATGTTTTCTTCCAGTCCCATCCTCCACTTTGGAAAAATACTCAAACACTGCTTCTTGGGCCTAAGTGCCAAGTTGCCGATAGTGTGGTTTTTGATAAGAAAAATATTGACATCGTGCAGTATCTAGAACTGCAAGATTTTCTATAAAGATTGGCACATGTTAGTGCACTCTTGCAATTATTCCAAAGAGTGAAATGTTTTTGAATGAGAAACCTTCTAAGCTAATGGAAGGAAAGAGGTTTTGCAATAATGTATTCCATGTACAATATGTTAACCTTAGTGTGTTTTGCCGAAAATGATATACTCATATGTATATATATTTTCAAACTTGAGATATATTGAAATGGGAACCTTATAAAGGATTCATATGTTATTCTTAAAGCTCCTTAGCGAGTATAAATGTTTTATTCAAACTCGGACATATATAATATTGAATTATGTTTTGAAATCTGAGATATATACCCATACAGTTGGGAACGTTTTCGAAATAAACCACATTATTATTTTTCAAAATGGCGAACTTGCTGAGCATTATGTAGCTCATTCTTGCTTTATAAAAACTTTTCAGAAAGAGAAGAATTTGGTCAGTTAACTCCGCACCAGCAGAAGAGGAATAGAAGATTTACCCCGAGATGATTTAGTTCCGGATAAATACTACAGAGTAAGTCTGATAGGTTTTCAACTGTAATAGTAAGACTCGTCTTCAAGTGTAGTTGTATAAGTGGAAGTGCGTAAGATTCCGGATTGTACAGATGAATTGTAATATTTAGTGTTACTTTTGATTATCGTTTCTGAGGCTCTAACTTGTATGTGCGTAAGATTGAGGTCTGGATTGATGTATTGTTGAGTTGTAAAGTTAATACAGGTAGGATATGGTTGGATGGTAATGTGACGACCTGAATCTCTGACCTCGGATTTGGGGGCGTCACAGTAATGGTATCAGAGAGATAAGTTACAGTACTCAGAAACGAGAGTGTGGAGAGTTAAGTCTAAGTAGGAGAATGACATAAGAGATCGTAGTAAACTTATTGTTGGACTACCGGAAGAGGTACCAGTGAGTAGAATGGACTGGAGTGTTTACTGGAAGTATTATACTAGGGTCGATAGAATCCTTAGAGACCTTCAGAATGATGAATAGAGGTTTGAGAGTCGTACATGACCTATCATAAGTAATGATATAGGAAGCAGAGCGAAATCTCAAGAGCAGCTGAGATAGAGGCGATATTGCTAATATGATCGGATGACTAGGCTGGCATAAATTTTGTGGCCCATAGTCCTCCATAGTTTAGGAGGCAGCATTTTAAGAATCAAGAAGTTTAGACTTCCCTACATAATTAAGGGTACTTAGTACTTGGAATAATGACAATCTTTTACTTTGGCTATAAGATCCGATTTTTGATAAGTAACGGGTTTACCTGAAAGGTGGTTACTATGCCGTTGTGGATTTCATTACCCTTGATGGCAAATTTTACATGTGTTATACGTGAATGTTATCATAAGACGAGCGTGCTAGATAATTCCGCGCATGGTTCGGGCGCTAGAGCATGGTAGTTCAACTTAGAGAACAAACAAGTAGAATTAACAAAGGGACTCAAGTGAAGTTGAATATGGTTGCAACGAGCGATACAGTGATCTCAGAGTCTACCAAAAGAAAAGACCAGTGGGTCTAGAGTGGGATCCTTTGATAGAGATGTTATCAGGGACTACGTATATATGTGTTGTAGACCTCAATATTTTGGTATATGTTCACATGCACATACCCGCCACTGAACCTATGGACTGCACTGAGATCCCTGAGAGATCTCTTTGATCTGTTCCCAGGGGGAACTGGCCACTTATGATTCATGTCGAAAGGCATGAAGTAGGACCCTATGGACTTAGCAGGTGTCCCCGAAATGATGTGAAGCTTGGTCTTCAAGAAAAGCACGGAAATGACAGATATATTTGTGAAACCCTAACTCGATAAATGACTTTAAGATGATGATTGAGAGACGCACTAGTTGGTGTCTTGTATTACGAAGACGAAGAGATGGAGTTACCCTCATAATGGTGATAATGAGATGCACGAATGATTATTAACTTATTTTGGCAACTACCAGCTGGTGCACTACTTCATTTTAAACTGTTCACTAACCATGTTACCTCGATTACTTTAAATCAGGTAACCCTTCTAGCCTTCTACTTCAAACTTGTGGAACAACCACGAGTGATATACTTTCTCTAAACCAGGACTCATCCAAAGTATCTTATTTGATCCCCGAGTATTCTATTTGAAGTTTATAATTATTTCGTTCTGCTCAGGACTATTTACACTTCCTTTCAAATATCCAAGGAATGTTCAACAATTGTTTCCTTAATTAATCAATGAATATTCCTAAACGAATATTGATATTTGACTACTTCTTTCATACTTGCACTATTCAGTCGAGCCCATAAATATTTATCAACTTGTTGAGAACAGGGATGATCTAACATCCAGATATTCCTCATGAATCCTTTCTTCTATTCAAAATGAGATTGTGCGTCGTACATTGAAATCATAGTAAGGATATCATTTTGATACTAGTATTCTGAATTTCATTCTACTGTAAGATCTGATAAAGCATGTGTACGGAGGCACCCTTGGGTGGACCGTTTCACTGATAAGTAATATTTGATGAGAGGTTATCGATTGTTTTGATACCTAGAACATTCTCTTCATATTTTATAGTTTTCTTTTTTCAAACTTAATAACTTCTTATTTCCATTCGTTGTCCGAGTAGCCTAAAGTTTCTTCAGTGGCTACGATGTTGAAATTTTGTTCTAGCCAATTGAAACTGGCTAGTCAATATGTCAATATGAATGACTAGTTGATTGTTCTAACTAGTCAAAATTGTAATGTTGTGAAGAACACCTAGCTAATTGTCCTAGCTAGTGGTGATGTCTCAAACAAGCGAACTAGCAAATTTTGTCTAGCTAGTTGCTAGTGTTTCTTGAAAAGGACTAGTTATTGTTTCACTGGTCCAACTCCGAATTTAATTCATTCAGCAATTCCGCAATGCATTTTGCATGTGGTAAAGTATGATGATGAAAGTTTTGACGAATGACTTGATTGAGACCTAGTGAGGTCGTCCACTCAACTTGAATTCTACACATCTTTGTATCAGACTTTATGTCACTTGAATATTCTGTTCTTTCATTCATATAATGAAGATTCATTTGAAACCATAGATTACTTGAATGATAAACTGCTTCATTTTTTTATCGTCACATAGTAGAATTTCTTTCGATCGGTTGACCTTTATCAATGGGACTTTCTAGATCCTCTGTTTTTCAAGAGGAAAAGTATTCCCCAGATGTAAGAATTGTATAAAGACCATCTTTATGACTTTTGTATCCAACAATCATTGCCCTCGTGCAACATTCTCTATGATATCACATTACCAAATTTTCAGGACATGAAGGAATAAACCTTGTTGTATTCTTTTTGTCCATCCTTACATCTCCGAAAATCGAGACTCCTAGTATTTGGAACCATCAACATCCTTGGAACATTCAATGTGGAATTCTTATTGAAATTATCTATTGGACCTTGTTATTTTAAAACCATTCCTTTCAAAAGTGATTACTCAAAGGTGAATGAGAGGTACAATTGTGAACCGTTGCACCAATATGAGATCAAAAACCAAATGTTGTAATTGTGCAGCCAGAGCGTTATGCCGAGTGATTATTTAAATTAGGAATAACATGTCGGGGCATACCACAAGGACCTTTAATATTAGTGTGAGGAAGGTTATAAGAAATTATGAGGTGGTTGGGAGCACGCCCCTACCAACCGTCATCAGGATGTTATATTAATGAATTCTGGAGTTACCAAGCCTTTTCCTGATCCAAGAAATGCAAATCGACTGCGATGTAAGACATATCCTTAGAGGAAACTAACATGGAAGTGAGATGGACAAGAAAGGAAGAAATATTGTGGCAAGAATGTGAAGCTTTACTTAGCTTAAAGGGATTGATGCACATAGAGAGACATAAAGTTTAAAAGGCCCTAATAGCAAATGGAAGCATGGATATATCCCAATGATCCTTCGAGATTACCACCTAATCAAGATTATTGGGAATCGAAGCAGCATGCAGGCCTCAGGCTGATTGGCACCAGTTGTGAAAGAGGACGAGCGTATGACATCTTACATATACCATCGAGAACTGATACCCTTATCGGAAATGGAGGAATTGTTGACTAGTTAAAATGTGTAGTTGTTTTTCAAAGATAAGGTTGAAGAGAAGGTTTCACCAACTCAAGATCGATCTCTGTATTGCACCAAAGTCGGCATTTCACACTAATATAAACATTATAAATTTTGGTAGTATCATGTGGATTGACTAGTGAGTCAGAAGCCCTTGTGGGTTAATAAATAAAGTTTTAAGAATGATATGAGCGATTAATGACAACCTCGTTGTTAGCTATACTTTATGATGAGAAGAGGACTTTGAGGGTCACGATGATGCATCTTTTAAGAGTTAAGAGGTGTGCTGATGCAGTAGAAAGGGGATGATAGCCTATACTTCTAAACAACATAAAGGTTACGGGATAGGATATACTAACCGTGAGTCGGGGATTAGTCATGATAGCGTTCACGCATAAAACTGAGACGTTAACCTTATGAGAAAAGTGTGAAATTTTTCCACAAGTGCCATAAGTATATCTTCATATTAGAATTAAACATAAGAGAGAAGGTGACGAAATGGAACAGGGAGTATAATGGAGAAATTTGTTATTACCCAGGGGAGGCCAGTGTGGTGGCCGATACCTATAGAAGAGATTATTCAAAATTGGAATTCAGTCAGTATTGACCAAGAAAATAGAGTATATACAATAAATAATAATGTTAGAGGAAAAATGACTAAATTATGGGGAAGGACAAAGAGGTATAGAGAATTAAGAGAATGTTGGCAAGCGGATACGAAGAATGGTATTGGCAAACTATTAAGTACAAACGCGACATGTCAAAAGCAAAATGATAAAGATCTAGTGGATTAATTCCGCCTGTAGAAAATCTTAAACGTGGACAGAATTATAATGAATTTCATAAGTAGGTCGCCGAAGATCGAGCCAAGAGATGGCCCTAGTTGATTTATAATTGTTGGACCAAGTGATTTACCTACGAGAGACTTTCCATTTAGAAGATTATCGATTTATATACGGAAGAGATGGTGGTGCAATATAAAACTTCTGCAACAATTACGTCAGATAAAGACTTAAGGTTAAACTTTGAATATTGAAGGTGCTTTCAAGTATATATAACAAAGAGATTGAGCGTATGCACTAATTTGATCTGTGGCTGACGGACAGGGAAGAAGAATTATCCAGACGATCGAATTTATATTTAGTGTCGTGCCTTAGATTTCACGGGGTAGTCGAGAATAAAAACTTATCCATGAAATGAATGTTGTTATCACGATCGTCACCATGCGAACGTAAGGACGTCTCTTGTAAAGCGTACTGCGAAAGAAGAAGTTTCATTTTTCTTGCGTTACGAAGAAGTCAATGAACGAGGGATATAGTAGCTGAACCGGTTCGACGTATACCGAAGACTATACATTATCCATAGCAAGTGGTAACGACTGACGGGACGCAACACATGCGTGTTAATTAAGCCAAGGAACATGAGGAATACCGTGCATATTGACATTGTCTTAGATTATAAAACACGACCACAAAGTATTCACGGGCCAACGATACCAGGACTCAACATGGATACAATGAACAAGGTAGAAGAGGAACGTATAAGTCGTGGGATAGAAATTTTCATTAATAGAATAACCGATAAGAAATGCAGGTCGAGGAGAGCATGCGTTGAGAAACAACATTAAAGCGTTGGTGAGACCAAGGTGAAAGAACTAAAGGGTTGAAGTTTCAACCTGAGAGTTGGAAAGGGTAAAGTTGGAATCGTATCCACAACTATTTCCCTTATGTTCTTAAGATAGAATCCTTTTAAGGAGAGAAGACTACAATAACCCTAATTTTCGTGAATATTCGAAACCTGGATGAATAGTAATTTTATGGGTGGATGAGAAATTTTTGCAATCACGATATGTACGAATTATTAAATGAAGATTTTGAATTAATATTACGTCTTTACGGTGCAGACGAGTGTTTGTAAAAGTCATTATTTTTTTTACGAAACCCATTATTTCGAATGGTCAAATTTTATGAGATATCAAAGGAGTATGAGGTGGGAGACTTCGTGATGCTAAAGGTATCCCCATCGAAAGGATTGATATGGTTTGGTAAGAAAGGAAAGCTAAGTCCGAGGTTTATTGGACCTTTTGAGATTTTGAGGCGTATTGGGAAGTTATCCTACGAGTTAGCCTTGCCCCCAAGCTTGCAGCAAATTCATAATGTGTTTCATGTGTCTATGTTACGACCCTACCACACCGATTATCGGCATGTGATAGAGTACGACCAAGTGGACCTACAACCAGACTTGACTTATGTGGAAAAACCCGTGGAAATCATGGATAGCAAGGAACAAGTGTTGAGGAACAAAGTTGTCAAGCTAGTGAGAGTTTTGTGGAGGAACCAGAATGTCGAAGAATCAACATGGGAACTAGAAGACGCGATGCGTGAAAAGTACCCTCAACTATTTTCAACCTGATTCCGGGACGGAATCCTTTTAAGGAGGGGAGGCTGTAAGAACCCTGATTTTTGTAATCTTTTAAGAATATAATATCATATGACATTGTGAAATTGGGACCTTTTGAGTCACCTATGTTGTTTAATGGAATTGATTATCTGAGAAATTTATGTTGTTACATTCACTGTGTAAGAATAAGGGAAGATTGTTAAGGCAAGAGGCCTACTGCCCTTAAGATTTATAAAAACTTGGGATTTGAGAGTTATTAGAGTATTAGGAGATTTTAAGAGACTATGACAAGGAGTTGTGGATATTTAAGGAATTTACGCAATTAAGTACTTAAGGAATTACAAGGAAAATCCTTACGTGACAAAATATTATTACGAGGAGTTTTATTATAGATACGTCAAGAATTAAGGATTACGTAACGAAAATTGGTTGGGTAATAAGACGAGATAATATTCCATGCAAGATACCATGCAACCATTAAGTTAGAAATGCTAACTAGAAGTACAAAAAGCAAACTAAGTAGAATGGGTTAGTAGTACATCTAGCCATGCTTTAAGTACAAGGGAGACATGGCCTAACCTAGGGCTAGCTAGTAGGGTGGAGACATGTGATTACTTATCATCTAATACACCACCAATATATCCATACACCACACAATTATTTGACCAAACAAAAACAAAAGAAAAGCTCTTTCCCTTCTTACCAAACTGCTCTAATCTGAGCAGAAAAATAAGAGAGGAAGAAAAATCATTTTCTCCACTTCTACTCCTCTATAGTTCACAAGATTAAAACCCAAGCTTCCCCTAGGTGTTGTGAAGATATGTACTAAGTTTCATAATTTTATTCAAAGTGTAGCATGGTGAGAAAAATGGTGGAAGTTGGAGATGTATAATGGCTAACCATAACTTTTGTTTTAGATCTTGAAGTTTAAGGTTCATCTAAGCTAGCTAAGGTGTTCTTAAGGCTACCCAAGCTCGTACAAGGCTTCCCTAGGCTCAAGAAAGGTATAACATCCTCTCACTTTTAGTTTGTGTCAAGATTTGATGGATCTTTTAAGGTTTGAAAGTATTAGTGTAAATCTTGGAGGTTTTGGACTTTTGATGGTTAGATCTTGAGATATTATGCTTGTATCCATGTTGTAAGCCATGTTCTTGAGTTATGTAGTCATATATGTGTTAATGGTAAGGAGCTTGATGGTTTTGATGGTAGATATGATGTATAAGTTGAGTTCTTGAAGGATTAAGTAAAGATGTGTGCTGAGTAAAAAGTCTAGGAGTATGTACTGTCTTGCAGTAGGCTTTTGAACCCCTTAAACTTGTCTCCCGAGGGTCTAATACCCATGGTTAGAAAGGTATTTGAATGTAGTTTCCAGAAATATAAAGTTCATGACTAGGTGATGTGTATATTTTGAGTTATTACCAGAAGAGTGAGGAGTGGTTCTGAAATCCGGACTGCACTGTATGGTCTGTTTGTAAACTGTCTTTGGACCCTCAAACTTTCTGCAAACATTGTGAAAAATTGAGAATAGCTAGGTCTTACAGTAAGGAAGGCTACCCAAAAAGAATCTGATTAAAAGTTGAATTTTTCAATTTTATAAAAATGTTAGAGCGAGGTGTGCGCAAGTGAAAAACCACTTAGCGCGAGCCGACCACCCCAACCTCACCAAGGCAAGTTTTCCAACCCTAAGTATTTATTTTCAAAAGGTTATATTCTTGATTTTACCTATGCAAGTTTACTTTTCAAAACTTATATATAAGGATTTTCACTGTTGTGTTTATAGCTTACAAACGTATTATATGCTTATGCTTTACGAGATTATGTTGAAGTTTGAGATATATGCATATGTGTTTGTACACCCTTGAACTTAGAATGAAAGTGTTTTCTTCGGACAATGACTCTAGCAATAGAGGTCGTAGCGGTCCAAATATACTATTGACCGGGGAGCGGTATATTGTTGTATCGTGATTAAATTGCGAAAACCCGAAGAGTCATTCGGGAAGTATCGTATACCTAAGTAATTATTATTTTTACGTTGTTAAAAATGCTCAAAAATATATATCTTGGATTAAAAGCTTATTTTAATTAAATAATTATTTTATTAATTGTTTATATTAAATCTCAAAATATTATTTATTAATTATCGTTCATTATTTTAAAGACAAAACTAATCCAAGATACCTTTAGCGTTTTCAAACTCGAACTCTTTCCCACCCAAAACATTTTCGAAAACCCCCGGTTAGGTTTTGCTTCTTGTACGTTTTTCAAGAATTATCGGTCGACTGAGGTCGAACTTCAACTACTCAAGTTTTCTATCAAAATGATTTTGAAAAGAAAAGAAAAAAGGGACTCTGGCAGGTGTGGGAATCGTTGACGAACGATTCCCGGGATGTGTAAGCGGCCGTGAGCCAGGCGGTCCATCAATTATTATTCCGGCCCAGGTGTTGCCGAAGGATGATTACGGATGTAGTTTTCATCGAGGGTGATTACGGATGTAGTTTTCACCCATGGGTAGTTACGGATGTAGTTTCTATCCTTCTACTAGTAGAGAAGACCCGCGGATTGTTGGACTTGGTTGTGGCGACTGATCATCGTCAATCCTTGTCAGGTTTTTATGTTTTCTTCCAGTCCCATCCTCCACTTTGGAAAAATACTCAAACACTGCTTCTTGGGCCTAAGTGCCAAGTTGCCGATAGTATGGTTTTTGATAAGAAAAATATTGACATCGTGCAGTATCTAGAACTGCAAGATTTTCTATAAAGATTGGCACGTGTTAGTGCACTCTTGCAATTATTCCAAAGAGTGAAATGTTTTTGAATGAGAAACCTTCTAAGCTAATGGAAGGAAAGAGGTTTTGCAATAATGTATTCCATGTACAATATGTTAACCTTAGAGTGTTTTGCTGAAAATGATATACTCATATGTATATATATTTTCAAACTTGAGATATATTGAAATGGGAACCTTGTAAAGGATTCATATGTTATTCTTAAAGCTCCTTAGCGAGTATAAATGTTTTATTCAAACTCAGACATATATAATGTTGAATTATGTTTTGAAATCTGAGATATATACCCATACAGTTGGGAACGTTTTCGAAATAAACCACATTATTATTTTTCAAAATGGCGAACTTGCTGAGCATTATGTAGCTCATTCTTGCTTTATAAAAACTTTTCAGAAAGAAAAGAATTTGGTCAGTTAACTCCGCACCAGCAGAAGAGGAATAGAAGATTTACCCCGAGATGATTTAGTTCCGGATAAATACTACAGAGTAAGTCTGATAGGTTTTCAACTGTAATAGTAAGACTCGTCTTCAAGTGTAGTTGTATAAGTGGAAGTGCGTAAGATTCCGGATTGTACAGATGAATTGTAATATTTAGTGTTACTTTTGATTATCGTTTCTGAGGCTCTAACTTGTATGTGCGTAAGATTGAGGTCTGGATTGATGTATTGTTGAGTTGTAAAGTTAATACAGGTAGGATATGGTTGGATGGTGATGTGACGACCTGAATCTCTGACCTCGGATTTGGGGGCGTCACAATCAATGCCTTCAGCTTGTGAATAACCCTTTACTACCAGTCTTGCCTTATTTCTCGTCATTGTGCCATCTTCATCTAGCTTATTTCTGAATACCCACCTTGTGTCAACCACTTTCCTGTCTTTGGGTCCGGGTACCAGCTTCCATACTTCTTGTTGTTTGAATTGATTGAGTTCATCTTGCATAGCAATCACCCAATTAGGATCAGAAAGAGCTTCTTCAATTTTCTTAGGTTCCATTTCAGACAGAAACCCTGAATAGTTACATTGATTCTGATAAGCTCTTCTAGTTTTCACACCAACATCTGGATCACCAATGATTAACTAAAAAGGATGAGCTCTATTCCAAACAGTCTGTCTGGGAAGATTAGATCTTGATGATTCATCTTGTTCTTCATTGTGATGTTGTGTGTGACCAGTTGACCCTTCATTGTCTCCCCTTGAGTTGTTGCCAGGTTGACTAGATGAATGTTCAGGAGTGTCAGGTGTATCTTTATTATTATCATTGTTTTCACCACCATTACCCTGATCATCATCATCATCACCATTATCATTGTTGTTAGTAGCATCAGCAAAAACATCAGGTAGATTATCACCATCTGAATCTGTATCTATCATGTCATCGAAAGATAGCTTTTCAGATGAATCTTCAGTTTGGATACTTGGGAGCTTAGTGTCATCAAATGTTACATTGACACTTTCAATCATCTTCTGCTGATCAATTACATACACCCTGTAAGCTCTTCTTGTATAACCAATGAAAATTGCTTCATGTGCTTTGGCCTCAAATTTTCCACCTTGATCATCTCCTTATTTAAGCACAAAACATTTTGCTCCAAATACATGAAAGTATTTGAGTGTTGGTTTCTTTTCTTCCATAACTTTATAGGGTGTCTTCATTAGGTCTTTGTTGATAAGAGTTCGATTCTGGGTATAGCACGCTGTGTTTACAGCTTCAGTCCAAAAGTACAATGGAAGCCTTGATTCACTTAGCATAGTACGTGCAGCTTCAATCAAGGTTCTATTCTTTCTTTCCACTACCCCATTTTGCTGAGGAGTTCTTGGAGCTGAGTATTGTCTAGTTATACCCTTCTCAGTGCAGAAGTCATTTAGAACTGCATTCTTGAATTCAGTTCCATTGTCTGATCTTATAGCTCTCACTGGATACGTAGAATCTCGCTTAATTAATTTGATGTGATCAATCACCAGTTGTGGAGTCTCATCTTTAGAATTCAAAAATAGAACCCATGTGTATTTTGAAAAATCATCAATAATCACAAGAGCATATATTTTCTTTGACATTGACATCACATTAACTGGACCAAACAAATCCATATGAAGTAATTGTAATGGTTTAGTTATTGATGATGTGTCAGTGCTCCTGTGAGTTGCCCTTTTTAGCTTGCCTTTTTGACATGCATCACAAAGTACTTCTTGAGTGAATTCCATTGAAGGCAAACCTCTCACCAACTCTCTTTTAACTATAGAATTCATTGTCTTGAAATTTAGATGAGAAAGTTTCTTGTGCCATAGCCAACTCTCGTCATTAGATGCTTTAGTGTAGAAGCAAGTAATTTCTACAGAGCTTCCTGAGTTCATATTGGCTACATACAGATTGCCTTTTCTAACTCCTGTCAGTTGTGGCTTTTCATGTCTCTTGTGTGAAATTAGACAATTCTTCTTGTTGAAATAAACTTCATATCATTTGTCACAGAATTGACTAACACCGAGCAAATTGTGCTCAAGTCCTTTCACAAAAGAGACTTCATTAATGATAACATTTCCAGCTTCAAGTCTGCCATATCCATCAGTTCTACCTTTGTTGTTATCTCCAAAGGTAATTATTGGGCCGGCCTTCTCCACCACATTTGTTAGCAGGGTTCTGTCACCAGTCATATGCCTTAAACATCCACTGTCCAAGATCCAGGTCACTCGTTCAACCTGCAATAACAAACAGATTAAACATTCTTTGGAACCCAAATTTGATTGGGTCCAGAATACTTAAAGAATTGGCCTTTGTCAGGCAAAACAACATTTTTCACCTTAACACCAATTTTACCATTAGTCAACAAACATTTTACCCTATAAACAGATTTGACAATCTTTTGTTTCATTTTGGGTATCCATGTTTGTTTAGCAGCAATAACATTTTTTTCATTGACTGGACATTTGACCTTGTAGACAGCCTTAGTAAAACTTTGTTTAGGCTTAGGTACAAATTTCTCTCTCCTAACATTAGGAGGACTAGCAGTCTTTGATCTAACATTTGTGTTTCTGTTCATATGTTGTCGAGGGGCAGTCCTATCAGCACATGCATGATTACAATTAAAGTAAGCAGACATGACATTAAAAGCACAAGACATACAATTGACAACACCACATGCTTTATGATTAGAATCAATGATAGGCATGGTATTCATGTTAGACATGTTATTATTCTGCTCCAACTTGTTATCACCTAACTCAATTTTAGATGAACTGGGAACAAACTTCACTGGTTTCATAGAAACAACCTTATTAGATTTAACATTTTTGGTTGTAGGTGCCTTAACAGATTTTTCATTATCAATGACTATGCCATTAGCACTGTCCTCATTTCTCATTTCTTCTTGAATCACAATAGAATACATATTTGGTGGTTCAGCAATAGAGGTTTTAAACATAGGTTTTTCAACATCTTTGAATACATATGGTATACCTCTTTCTTTAGCAGGAATGGGATTAGCAGAATGATTGCTCAAAGAACCAACAGCTTCTTTGTAACCAAACCCTATTCCTACAGTTCGTTCTACAACGCTTGTTTGTTGAAGTGCTCTTTAGAAACTTTAACAGAATTATAACAAGCTCTAATCTGTGTTTCAAGTTCTCTAATCCTGGTTTCTTGTTCAGCAATCCTATCAACTTGTTTTACCATGTATTCTCCTAGCAACTTTTCTTTATAGTTAAGTCGAGTTATTTCCTCTATATGCCTATCTTGATTAACATGCACCTTTTTAATTCTGACACTTCATTTTCAAGTTTAGTGTTTAATAGAGTTATTCTTTCAATTTGTTTCTGTGCATTACCCATGGAATTATATAAGCTATCAATCAACTCAGCGTCAGTAAGAATTACCGGTGTAGTATAATGAGTTGATGTTTCAGCATTTGCCACCAGCGCAAAATTACCATATTCTTCGTCTTCGCTATTTGTGTCATCCCAGCTTTTACCGGCAGCTACATAAGCTCTTCCAGTTTTCTTCTTTTCAGAAGCATAGTCCTTTTTTTGTGCTTGCTTGGGTTTCTGACATTCAGTAGCAAAGTGTCCCAACTCATTACAGTTGAAGCAACGAATCTTGCTTCTGTCAACTGTTCCAGTTTTGTAACCTCCACTGTTACTAGAGGATGAAGAACCTCCTCTCTGGAATCTGTTATTTGACTTAAACCTGAACTTGGGATTTCTTCTGAATATGAAGTTACTGAATTGTCTCACCATCATTGCCATAGATTCATCTTCTAATTGATCCAGCTCTTCTAGTGAAAAAAATTCTCCGCCATCCTGAGTAGCTGGTGTCTGGCCATGTTCCACTTCAGTTTTTCCTTGTTGAAGCTGTTAGGTTGTACAACTTTAGCTTCCACTTCCTTAGGAACCTCAACTACCAGAGCTGTAGAAGAAATTGCCACCCTGCCTTTACTAGAGAACTCCTTCTACTGTACTTGTTCTAATTCATACGTTTTCAGAACACCAAACAGCCTTTCAAGAGCAATCTTATTTAAATCTCTAGATTCTCTGATGGCAGTTATTCTATGCTCTAAGTGAGTAGGCATAGTCAGTAAAAACTTCATGTTGATCTCCTTCTGGGTATATTGCTTGCCATGAACTCGCAAGTTGTTGATTATTTTGTTATACCTTTCGAACACTTCCTGAATGCCTTCATTGGGGCCAGCTCTAAAGTGTTCATATTTAGAGGTCAAAATTTGAAGTCTGTTTTCCCTGACTTCATCAGTTCCTTCATTAATAGTCTCAATAGTTTCCCAGATGTGCTTAGCAGTTTTACAATTCATCACATGGCTATACATTACAGCATCCAGGGAATCTATTAGAATGAGTCTCAGATTTTTGTCCAGTCCAGCTTCCTCTTTTTCTTCAGCAGTAAAGTTCTTAGGGTCCTTTGGATATGATTTAGCAGGTATGGTAACAACTCCATTTGTAACCACTTCAGAATCATGTTGTGTAGGAATTATTGGTCCATTTTTCAAGACTGACAAAAATCTTGGATTTGTAACATCAAGAAACAACTCCATTTTATTTTTCCACATATCATAATTATCCTTATTAAATATGGGAATCTTAACAATGGCTTTTGAAGACATGATGAATTTTAAGTGAGTTAAAAATTCAAGATAAATTTTTGATTGAATAAAAATAGGATCTTGATTTGTGTATCAGTCAATAGGCTCGGATACCAATTGTTAGGTCCAATAAGATTGTAGAAGGGGGGGGTTGAATACAATCTATATCATTTTCTCCAAATTTGTCTTATGAATAAAATTTAATTCAAACAAATTTGTGCGGAATATAAAAAACACAAATTTCAAGTTGAATATAACAATATATTAACTTGATGGGTGTTACAATTTCAGTACAAATGATTATCAAGTAATTAATAACTAATTAGAAAATTCGACATGAACTTTTCTAATTTAGTTAATAAAAATCAAGATATCAAGTTATGAACTAGGAAACTTAATTCGCTAGTAGTACAAGAATCACAAATAATTAAGTTCCAATGGATACAATTTTTGATACAAAGAACTCAAGAATTTATGGCAATTAAATTGCTTGGTTTGAGCTTGAAAGATGAGAGAGTTTGATATTTTTGTTCTTCTTCTTTCTGTCCGTGTATGTCTGTGTCTGTCTTCACTGGCTTCTGTCTATTTATATAGCCTCCTGACCAAATATTTAATCATAGTCATATTGCTGTTAAATATGACTATCCATTGAGCTTGATATAACTATCAGTTGGCCTAATATAACAATCGGTATGACTATCCCTTTGCAAGTAATATGACTGTCCGTTTGAACTAGATATGACAATCCATCCAATGTAACTTGCGGTATAACTATCCCGTTTGAACTAAATATGACTGTCTAGTTTGAACTGAATATGACTGTCCAGTTTGAACTAAATATGACTATCCTGTTTGAACTAAATATGACTATCCTTTGTTCTAATATGACTTTCGGTCTTTGTTTTAAACAAATCAGTCCATCAACTAAACAATTCAAGTCTCCTGGCCATGTTTTGTTTTAGACTCCGT
Source organism: Kitagawia praeruptora (assembly GCA_037693485.1). Taxonomy (NCBI): domain Eukaryota; kingdom Viridiplantae; phylum Streptophyta; class Magnoliopsida; order Apiales; family Apiaceae; genus Kitagawia; species Kitagawia praeruptora. The sequence goes on from CM075351.1 coordinate 52,768,837, forward strand.
AGAATTGCTTTTTAACCCGCACAGCTTATAATCTTTAATTAATAAATAATTATTTTAGTTCAGAAATTATTAAAATAAATATCTAATATTATTAGATATTTATAAATATAATTTTCTAAATAAATAAAATATTTATTAATATAAAATTTTACTTAAACTCTAAACTGCGGTTACCTGAGCGTCTAGAACCAGACTCCTTTTGCTTAACAAAAAATATATCAATTCCAACCGGAGTTCCAGCTTTAAGAATATATCACTTTGCATTTCTCTGTGATAATTCTATTTTCTCATAACCCGTCCAGGTGTAAGCTACGATCTCTTGAGGATGTGAAACCGGACTCCTTTTGCTTAACAAAAAATACAACAATTCTAACCGGGGTTTCAACATTAAGAATATATCACTTAGAATTTCTTTATGATAATCCTTTTTCCTCGTAGCAGTCCACTTGATAGTAAAATCCTTGTGATTAATTAATTTAGCACTTCTGTTGATTGCACAATGATTTTCTCACATACCAGTCTTGATAGCTCGATGTACTGTCTGGTTCATGAGTGACTAACCGCAATGACTGTTCTTCATATATTGACTTTAAAATATGGTTCCTTTTCTTTTCTCCTCTCTCTCTTTAATCTTCTGTACTGTCTCTGTCACCTTGAAATCTCTGTCACTTTAAATGAATCCACTTCTTAAAGAATACTCCACTGAGGCTTGATCAGATGACTGAGCTTCTTTCAATGTAGTAATTCCCCAAGTCTGTAGATTGACCTTGATCTTTTTCTTCTGACAGATAATATAATCTGAGATTCCTTGTGACAGTCTATATACTATTTACTATTACAATCTTGTTTAAGTTGAGTTGTATCCTCGAAATACAAATAGGCTACATCATATGCCTTTCATTGATGTTGCCGCTGTTCCTGAAACCAACAATCCCGGTGCTGTGGCGAGGAGATACGCTGCCAGTCTGTTGGTGGATGATGACGAGCTCGATATTCTTTCGAGGGAGTTTAGATCTTCGATTCGAAGGGTCGAGCGAGGGTCGGTTGTCGTTTCCGAGGTGGGTACTGTTATCGGGAGCAAAGTAGTTGTGGATCTTGATGCAGGGGAAGCGATTCCAACTGTTAACACTGCTGAGGGAGCAACGGATACCGTTGTTAGGGATGTGGCAGGTGTTGTCCCACCTCAAGGGTCCAAGCGTAAGGTTGTGGATGAAGCTGGCCCTTCGAAGCGGAGACAGATTGAGGCTGCCAGAGTAAATGACTATGTCCCTGCAAACCGGGTGGTAGATGAACCCGTTGAGAGTGATTCTGATGTTGCTGGCTCTGAGGGTGGTAATGACGATGTTGGGGAGTCTTCCGAGGAAATCGTCTATTATACGAGTAGTGGGGATGATGTGAATGATGTAGAGGTCGGGGCAAGGCCCGGTTATGGTTTTTTGTTCAAGTCGGGTCCTAACACTTTTACCGTTGATTCCATGACTGATGATGACTTGCTGAAGATGAATAGTCTGAGTTGGGAGTGGATTTACTGTCTTTCCCAGAAGTACGCTGCGCGGGTATGATTCTTTCTCTTTTATTTTTGATACGTTGTCTCTTTTGCTGAAACTGTCACTGACTTGTTTGCTATTTTTATCTTTTGTGTTGTGTAGAACCAATGTATGTACACGGGTTTGATGGCCCGAGATAACCTTTGTCGTAGCAGTAATATTGGTTTGAGAAAATGGGTTAAGCAGCTTGAGGCCGAGGTAACCGCTGAGAGGATTATGAAGGAAAATGCTGCTAAAGCTTTGCTTGAGATTGAGACAGAGAAAACTGATGCTAATGCGAGTTTACGGTATAGCTCCGAGCTTCGGGCTAACCTGACAGCGGATAAAATTGCTCTTGTAGCTGAAATGGATGCTCTGACTGCAGAAGTTGACAGCCTGAAGGCGATGCTGAAGTATGAAAAGGAACGCGCTGAGGATGCCGAGGCCATCTTAGATCGCGTCCTACTGAGGAGGATGCCATAAGGAAGTTTAAAGGCAGTGTTGAGTTTGCTGAGATTTTTAGAGTTGAAGCCACAAAGGGTCATGTGGAGGTAGTTGGCAGTGATTCAGTCGAGGCTGTTCAGCTAAGGGAGACGGCTGTTGAGTCCACAGCAGAAGTCAACCGTTTGAGAGCCAAAATGACTAAACTTAAGTCGAAAGCAAAGAGGTCCAAACGTACTGTCAAATCTTTGAAAGCCCGTCTTGGGGAAGTGGTGAAAGTGAGTGTTGGCAGTCATTTTGATGCTGCTATTCGTGATGTTGGTGCGCAGACCGCTGAAAGTGACATAGTTGCTAGCGAGAATACTCCGGCCATAGAAGGTGTCACTCCGCTTCCAGTGATAGCGGCTACCTATGGCGAAGGGGATGTTGATGAAGAAGAGGGTGCTCTTGTAGGTGCCGTTACGGACGTTGTTGGTAGCCAGTCCCTTGGTGCCATTGTTGCGGGGTATAAAAGTGGGGATAAAGATGAGGAGCCGTTGAGAGGCATAGAGGGCCTGTTGAGCGCTTCCCGTTGGGGATGATTTCTTTATGTACTTGATATGTGTAGATTGTTCTTTTGACTTGTTTTGAAATCACTCAGCGGGTCTATCCGCTGTGTGACTTGGAAACACTTTGATGTAATTTGCACTCGGAAAATTTAAATGCTGAAGTATTTTTGTGATTGGTGGGATATATCTTGGTAATTTGTGGTAGAATATAATCGAGTCTGTGTTACTTTTTTGTCAAAAGTTGGAGTAAATAAGTTTGGGGAAATGTTACCTGAGAAGTGTGCGTTTAACTGTGTAACTTTGTTGAGCATTTAATACTGCATGGAAATCAAAGTCTTTTGACTGCGTATTTACTGTTCTTTGCATGGGAATTGAGAGTTTTGACTGGAGGTCCATTTAACCTTCTTTTACCCTCCTATAAAAATGGGTGCTACTCTTTGATTCTGGTCACCCTTCTCTTCATTTTCTTTAGAAAACCCTTCTCCTTCGTATCCTGTGACATGGACAATCCTGAGATGAATGAATTTTTCACACCTTTTGCTTGAGGACATGATCTCTGATACTCCTATGGTTTTGATGATCACATTCAGCAAGCTATTTGCTTGTAGTTTGATATAAAACATTGTGTTATGGTTGTACTAACTTGGTTTTGCAGGGTATATTAAGTCTACTAATTGTTTACAGAGAATATATAAACAGCAAGCCATTTGGTGTTACAACAGAGACAGTTTGGTAAGCCATTTGCACTGACAGACACAAACAGCAAGCCATTTGCAAACTGCCAGAAATCCTGAAGATAAATATCAAGACAAATTCTCATGGATTTATTTCAGGAAATATATTGTGAGGATTCTTTATTATATAATACGTACACAATATATTCTAGAGCTCAAATCTTCTCAAATATCTTTCTTTAAATCATTTTATAAAACTTATGGGAGTTTCCTTATTTAAAAGATTTCTTTCTTTCAAATCTCCTATACACATTTTTATATCTATACAAATCAGAAGGGTTAAGTTTTCATCGATCTCTTTCTTCTAAACCCTCTGTCAAACGGTCACAAGAACGTTGCAAAATCTCTCTAACCAGTTGAACGTTAGAAATTGATTTCTAATCGTGAATAAATTGATTGATTGATTTTTGAACGTTGGTTGTGAAGCTTTATAAGGTTGCTCTGGTGTTCATTCGTTTTTAATCAATCAGAGAAGCACAAAAAGAATACTCAACTCAGTTTTTCATTGCTATATTCTTTCGATTCTCTCGAGCTCTTAATATATCATATACGTGCTATATCTTAGAGAGTTCATTAGGTTGAGTTGTATTGATTCAAACATTGTATTGTTCAATTTGTACTGATTAGTTGCTGTACAAGTTTGGCTTAAAGGTTTTGGGTGGGTCGAACTAGACTAGAGAAGGATACTTTAGAAGTATTGCTTAGAGAGTTAGTTCAGCACAGCAAACAGCAAGCCATTTGTCAGCAGGATTTGTAAGGTTTAGTTGTTGGACAGATTGGCTAGGGAACTAGGGTTTGGTGAACGTTGCTAGAGAAGTATACTTGGGAAGTATAGCTTAGAGAGCAAGTTCAGAAACAGGAGTTCAGCACGCCATTTGTCAACAGCTGGGTATCAAGGGAGATATATTATTGTATCTTGTAATTGGTTTATTTCGTTGATCAATAATATATTCTCTTACCAAGTTGGTAAGGGACCAGGACGTAGACCATAGGGGATTAGGGGTCGAACCTGGCTAAAAGTTTCTTGTGTTCTTTATTTTCCTACACCTTACTGTTTCTGCACTTTTCTTTACTTATAGCCTTTACATTCAGCATACTGTTTGCAATCAGCTTACCATTTGTCTCTGCATAAAACAAAATCAGTAAGCTATTTCTGGTAATTTTTAAAATCGGACTTAGTTGAATATAGTTAGCCATTGACACCTATTCACCCCCTTCTAGGGTGCATTTTCATTTGGTATCAGAGCTTTGGTGTACTAACATTTCTGTAACGGGAAAGTACAGATCCTATGGCACCCGCTTATGTAGAAGGAGATTATTTAGACATGCCACCACTTCTCAATGGGATTGAAAATTATGATGCTTGGAAACAGAGAATGAAGGTGCTTCTCAACAGAGATGATGCAATTGAATGGAGAGTCATTAAAAAGGGTCCTTTCACTTTTCTTGACAAAGACGGCAAGCCAAAAGACATTAACGATTTCTCAGAATCAGAATTGATAAAATCAGGCTATAATGGAAGAGCAAAGTATACATTAATATGTGGTCTTTCAGAGTCAGATTATGACATGGTCTCCTCATGTAGCACTGCAAAAGACATATGGGATACCTTAAAAATGCATTATAAAGCTACAACAACAAAACATCGTGCTGATTTGAAAGATAAAAGGAAGTCAAAGGCTTCACTGACTTGGAATGATGGAAAATCTATTTATGATGAAGTGCCAAGTGAAGAGATAATAAACTCTGCATTTGTTGGCATTGATGATATAGGAAATACGAAAGAAGTTCTTGTAAATAGTGATGTGTCTTATTCAGAATCAGATTCTAGTGAGGTAAACTCTTTTCACTCCTGGAAATCTTCTGAAAATATTATTATGGGATCACTAACAATGCAGGAATCAAAAAGTGTAACCATTGAGGAACATTTGGCACTAAAGGCTGAAATCAGCAAGCTGATTGATAAGAACGGCTATCTATCCAAAATGGTGAAAGATTTGTTGCCAAAAATGGAAGAATGGGATTCAACTTCATTCAGTAAAACTACAGAGATCAAGGAACTAAATACTAAGAACATCCATTTAGAGGCTAATATCAAGTTGCTTGAAAGAAGAAACAAAACCTTGACCGAAGAAATCAAAGAGCTAAGGTCTGATGTTAATACTCAAGCTAAAGCATTAGAATCATACAAGATAAAGGAATCTAGTCAAGCCGAATCCTCGAAATCTGCAAAAAAGAGAGTTCAGCAAGCTGAACTCATCAAACAGCAAGCTGAAGTGATCACCCTCCTAGAAACAGAAGTTAAAGATCTCAAGAAGGGCATGGAAACTTTTGTTCAAGGTGAAGAAACTTTAAAAACAATGATGAAGAAGGGAAATGTTCCCTTGGTCAGAGACGGTGTTGGTCTAAACTTCAACAAGAAAGATAAGGTGCTCAAATATGATGGAAGGAATGGCATACCCTATGACTATGCTATGCCTTGGAAGACATGCAACAAATGTGGTGGAAAAGGTCATCTGGAAAGACATTGTGTGGTTCAAGTAAATCATAAATTGAAAACAGCTTACCAGAATGGACCAGTCAGGCGACAAACAGCTTACCAGAATGGACCAGTCAGGCGACAAATAGCATACCAGAAAGCAAATGACAGAAGACAAATAGCTTACCATTATCAGTCTGACAGAACATAAAGGATCAGAAATCAAGCACCTAAAGTGATACAACAGTGGATCAAGAAATCTGATCTACATGCGCTTTATGTCCTATCAACAAACCATGGTGGATCCAATAAAATTTTGGTGCTCAAGTAGTAAGTATGTTATTTGTCCTTGTATATTTCTTTGAATATGATTATATTATTTTTGTGGTATTAACGAGATTCCTCTAGTACATAGATGGGACAAATATATGTATATGTATTGTATTATGCAGGAAACAAGAAAAAAGAATACTATTATGATCAGTTGGAATGTATATTGTCTAATCAGCAAGCTATTTTCCAGTCCAGAAGAACAATTGTTATCGATGAATATCCTGGAAATGTGTTTTCAGCATGTTGGTTTGATTTATTCAACTTTATAATTATAACTAGCCTCATGCTTATTAAATGCTTTACCACGTGTTTTATTCTTATATGCTTATCTTCTTGACCTTTTTCTGATGATGTCATAGGGGGAGAAGAACATGAATACATGAGGATAAAAAGGGCTATAATGTTATATGTTGGATTTATCAACTAATGTTTCATGCAAGGATAAGCCGTGTTTATATCTTATTGCATATGATGAATTATACTAACCTGATTATATGATGAGATATTATGTTAATCAGGGGGAGCATTATTTTAAGGGGAGCAACATAGTCTCTCCGATGTATTCAAGTATGCCATCATCAAAAAGGGGGAGAATGTTAGCGTGATGTTTTGATGATGAATACAAAGGTAACTTGGTTGATGTTATGGAAAGTCAAAGATTTAAAGCTATCTATCTGTTCAGCTCGCCAGAACCAAAACAGCAAGCTGACATGAACTCGCCAGAACCAAAACAACAAGCTGACAAGCACAAAATGGGTAACGTTGGCTTACCGTTTGTATCTGAACTGTTCATATGCTACTATCATGATTTGTTTGTTCTCTATGCTTATTCCAGACCTGAACTAATGTTTCTTTTTGATGGATTAAGGGGGAGAAATTTAGGAGAACTTATTTGCTTGTTTGGTCAAGATATTCGATTTGGATATGTTTGATTATGCTTGTTTATCTTGAATCTATTTTATATCAAAATGTACTAATATGCAGGGATTTAGGGGGAGCTTTCTTATTCTCCTAAATAGTGTGTAATCATCAAAAAGGGGGAGATTGATACTCCTATGGTTTTGATGATCACATTCGGTAAGCTATTTGCTTGTAGTTTGATATAAAACATCGTGTTATGTTTGTACTAACTTGGTTTTGCAGGGTATATTAAGCCTACTGATTGTTTACAGAGAATATACAAACAGCAAGCCATTTGGTGCTACAACAGAGACAGTCTGGCAAGCCAGTTGCATACTGACAGTACAAACAGCAAGCCATTTGCAACTGCCAGAAATCCTGAAGATAAAGATCAAGATTTACTCTCATGGATTTATTTCAGGAAATATATTGTGAGGATTCTTTATTATATAATACGTACACAATATATTCTAGAGCTCAAATCTTCTCAAATATCTTTCTTTAAATCATTTTATAAAACTTATGGGAGTTTCCTTATTTAAAAGATTTCTTTCTTTCAAATCTCCTATACACGTTTTTATATATATACAAATCAGAAGGGTTAAGTTTTCATCGATCTCTTTCTTCTAAACCCTTTGTCAAACGGTCACAAGAACGTTGTAAAATCTCTCTAACCAATTGAACGTTAGAAATTGATTTCTAATCGTGAATAAATTGATTGATTGATTTTTGAACGTTGGTTGTGAAGCTTTATAAGGTTGCTCTGGTGTTCATTCATTTTTAATCAATCAGAGAAGCACAAAAAGAATACTCAACTCAGTTTTTCATTGCTATATTCTTTCGATTCTCTCGAGCTCTTAATATATCATATACGTGCTATATCTTAGAGAGTTCATTAGGTTGAGTTGTATTGATTCAAACATTGTATTGTTCAATTTGTACTGAATAGTTGCTGTACAAGTTTGGCTTAAAGGTTTTGGGTGGGTCGAACTAGACTAGAGAAGGATACTTTGGAAGTATTGCTTAGAGAGTTAGTTCAACACAGCAAACAGCAAGCCATTTGTCAGCAGGATTTGTAAGGTTTAGTTGTTGGACAGATTGGCTAGGGAACTAGGGTTTGGTGAACGTTGCTAGAGAAGTATACTTGGGAAGTATAGCTTAGAGAGCAAGTTCAGAAACAGGAGTTCAGCACGCCATTTGTCAACAGCTGGGTATCAAGGGAGATATATTATTGTATCTTGTAATTGGTTTATTTCGTTGATCAATAATATATTCTCTTACCAAGTTGGTAAGGGACCAGGACGTAGACCATAGGGGATTAGGGGTCGAACCTGGCTAAAAGTTTCTTGTGTTCTTTATTTTCCTGCACCTTACTGTTTCTGCACTTTTCTTTACTTATAGCCTTTACATTCAGCATACTGTTTGAAATCAGCTTACCATTTGTCTCTGCATAAAACTAAATCAGTAAGCTGTTTCTGGTAATTTTTAAAATCGGACTTAGTTGAATATGGTTAGCCATTGATTATTTGTCTCAACAAAGACTTCATTGATTATTGTGAAAAAAGAGGAATTACACATGAATTTTCTGTACCAAGGACTCCACAGCAAAACGGAGTGGTAGAAAGGAAGAACAGGTCACTACAAGAAACAGCAAGGACTCTATTGCAAGAAAGCAAGCTGCCTAGACGTTTTTGGGCAGAAGCAGTGAATACAGCGTGCTATGTGTTGAACAGAGTCATAATCAGGCCTATTTTGAACAAAACTCCGTATGAATTGTTGAGGAAAAAGAAGCCAAACATTAGTTACTTCAAAATCTTTGGCTCAAAGTGTTTTGTGCTCAAGACAATTGATAATGATGGTAAATTCGATGCTAAATCTTATGAAGCTATTTTTCTTGGCTATTCTTTAACTAGTAGAGCTTATAGAGTTTATAACTTAAATAAACATATAGTTGAAGAATCTATTGATGTTACTTTTCAAGAACCTAACAATGATCTGCCAAGAGATGAGGAAGAATTTGCAGGTGAAAGTATGGGTAACGTTGGCTTACCATTTGTATCTGAATTGTTTATATTCCATTATCTTGATTTAACTGTTAAAATGTTAATTCTCTATGCTTATTCCAGACCTGGACTAATAGTCTTTTTGTTGGTTTTTTGATGGATTAAGGGGGAGAAATTTAGGAGAACTTAATTGCTTGTTTGGTCAAGATATTCGATGTGGATATAATTGATTATGCTTGTTTATCTTGAATATGTTTTATATCAAAATATACTAATATGCAGGGATTTAGGGGGAGTTCTTATTTCTCCTAAATATTGTGTAATCATCAAAAAGAGGGAGATTGATACTCCTACAGTTTTGATGATCACATTCAGCAAGCTATTTGCTTGTAGTTTGATATAAAACATTGTGTTATGGTTGTACTAACTTGGTTTTGCAGGGTATATTAAGTATACTAATTGTTTACAGAGAATATATAAACAGAAAGCCATTTGGTGTTACAACAGAGACAGTTTGGCAAGCCATTTGCACTGACAGACACAAACAGCAAGCCATTTGCAAACTGCTAGAAATCCTGAAGATAAATATCAAGACAAATTCTCATGGATTTATTTCAGGAAATATATTGTGAGGATTCTTTATTATATAATACGTACACAATATATTCTAGAGCTCAAATCTTCTCAAATATCTTTCTTTAAATCATTTTATAAAACTTATGGGAGTTTCCTTATTTAAAAGATTTCTTTCTTTCAAATCTCCTATACACGTTTTTATATATATACAAATCAGAAGGGTTAAGTTTTCATCGATCTCTTTCTTCTAAACCCTTTGTCAAACGGTCACAAGAACGTTGTAAAATCTCTCTAACCAATTGAACGTTAGAAATTGATTTCTAATCGTGAATAAATTGATTGATTGATTTTTGAACGTTGGTTGTGAAGCTTTATAAGGTTGCTCTGGTGTTCATTCGTTTTTAATCAATCAGAGAAGCACAAAAAGAATACTCAACTCAGTTTTTCATTGCTATATTCTTTCGATTCTCTCGAGCTCTTAATATATCATATACGTGCTATATCTTAGAGAGTTCATTAGGTTGAGTTGTATTGATTCAAACATTGTATTGTTCAATTTGTACTGAATAGTTGTTGTACAAGTTTGGCTTAAAGGTTTTGGGTGGGTCGAACTAGACTAGAGAAGGATACTTTGGAAGTATTGCTTAGAGAGTTAGTTCAACACAGCAAACAGCAAGCCATTTGTCAGCAGGATTTGTAAGGTTTAGTTGTTGGACAGATTGGCTAGGGAACTAGGGTTTGGTGAACGTTGCTAGAGAAGTATACTTGGGAAGTATAGCTTAGAGAGCAAGTTCAGAAACAGGAGTTCAGCACGCCATTTGTCAACAGCTGGGTATCAAGGGAGATATATTATTGTATCTTGTAATTGGTTTATTTCGTTGATCAATAATATATTCTCTTACCAAGTTGGTAAGGGACCAGGACGTAGACCATAGGGGATTAGGGGTTGAACCTGGCTAAAAGTTTCTTGTGTTCTTTATTTTCCTGCACCTTACTGTTTCTGCACTTTTCTTTACTTATAGCCTTTACATTCAGCATACTGTTTGAAATCAGCTTACCATTTGTCTCTGCATAAAACTAAATCAGTAAGCTGTTTCTGGTAATTTTTAAAATCGGACTTAGTTGAATATGGTTAGCCATTGATTATTTGTCTCAACAAAGACTTCATTGATTATTGTGAAAAAAGAGGAATTACACATGAATTTTCTGTACCAAGGACTCCACAGCAAAACGGAGTGGTAGAAAGGAAGAACAGGTCACTACAAGAAACAATAAGGACTCTATTGCAAGAAAGCAAGCTGCCTAGACGTTTTTGGGCAGAAGCAGTGAATACAGCGTGCTATGTGTTGAACAGAGTCATAATCAGGCCTATTTTGAACAAAACTCCGTATGAATTGTTGAGGAAAAAGAAGCCAAACATTAGTTACTTCAAAATCTTTGGCTCAAAGTGTTTTGTGCTCAAGACAATTGATAATGATGGTAAATTCGATGCTAAATCTTATGAAGCTATTTTTCTTGGCTATTCTTTAACTAGTAGAGCTTATAGAGTTTATAACTTAAATAAACATATAGTTGAAGAATCTATTGATGTTACTTTTCAAGAACCTAACAATGATCTGCCAAGAGATGAGGAAGAATTTGCAGGTGAAAGTATGGGTAACGTTGGCTTACCATTTGTATCTGAATTGTTTATATTCCATTATCTTGATTTAACTGTTAAAATGTTAATTCTCTATGCTTATTCCAGACCTGGACTAATAGTCTTTTTGTTGGTTTTTTGATGGATTAAGGGGGAGAAATTTAGGAGAACTTAATTGCTTGTTTGGTCAAGATATTCGATGTGGATATAATTGATTATGCTTGTTTATCTTGAATATGTTTTATATCAAAATATACTAATATGCAGGGATTTAGGGGGAGTTCTTATTTCTCCTAAATATTGTGTAATCATCAAAAAGAGGGAGATTGATACTCCTACGGTTTTGATGATCACATTCAGCAAGCTATTTGCTTGTAGTTTGATATAAAACATTGTGTTATGGTTGTACTAACTTGGTTTTGCAGGGTATATTAAGTATACTAATTGTTTACAGAGAATATATAAACAGAAAGCCATTTGGTGTTACAACAGAGACAGTTTGGCAAGCCATTTGCACTGACAGACACAAACAGCAAGCCATTTGCAAACTGCTAGAAATCCTGAAGATAAATATCAAGACAAATTCTCATGGATTTATTTCAGGAAATATATTGTGAGGATTCTTTATTATATAATACGTACATAATATATTCTAGAGCTCAAATCTTCTCAAATATCTTTCTTTAAATCATTTTATAAAACTTATGGGAGTTTCCTTATTTAAAAGATTTCTTTCTTTCAAATCTCCTATACACGTTTTTATATCTATACAAATCAGAAGGGTTAAGTTTTCATCGATCTCTTTCTTTTAAACCCTCTGTCAAACGGTCACAAGAACGTTGCAAAATCTCTTTAACCAATTGAACGTTAGAAATTGATTTCTAATCGTGAATAAATTGATTGATTGATTTTTGAACGTTGGTTGTGAAGCTTTATAAGGTTGCTCTGGTGTTCATTCATTTTTAATCAATCAGAGAAGCACAAAAAGAATACTCAACTCAGTTTTTCATTGCTATATTCTTTCGATTCTCTCGAGCTCTTAATATATCATATACGTGCTATATCTTAGAGAGTTCATTAGGTTGAGTTGTATTGATTCAAACATTGTATTGTTCAATTTGTACTGAATAGTTGCTGTACAAGTTTGGCTTAAAGGTTTTGGGTGGGTCGAACTAGACTAGAGAAGGATACTTTGGAAGTATTGCTTAGAGAGTTAGTTTAGCACAGCAAACAGCAAGCCATTTGTCAGCAGGATTTGTAAGGTTTAGTTGTTGGACAGATTGGCTAGGGAACTAGGGTTTGGTGAACGTTGCTAGAGAAGTATACTTGGGAAGTATAGCTTAGAGAGCAAGTTCAGAAACAGGAGTTCAGCACGCCATTTGTCAACAGCTGGGTATCAAGGGAGATATATTATTGTATCTTGTAATTGGTTTATTTCGTTGATCAATAATATATTCTCTTACCAAGTTGGTAAGGGACCAGGACGTAGACCATAGGGGATTAGGGGTCGAACCTGGCTAAAAGTTTCTTGTGTTCTTTATTTTCCTGCACCTTACTGTTTCTGCACTTTTCTTTACTTATAGCCTTTACATTCAGCATACTGTTTGCAATCAGCTTACCATTTTTCTCTGCATAAAACTAAATCAGTAAGCTGTTTCTGGTAATTTTTAAAATCGGACTTAGTTGAATATAGTTAGCCATTGACACCTATTCACCCCCTTCTAGGGTGCATTTTCAATCTCAGTGTTTCGAAGGAGAACGAGGAAGCATGGAAAGCGCTTGCTGTGCATTACGAGGAAGATGGCAACCTGTACGAAGCTGAAGAATGCCGAAAGTTTGCCAGGAAGGTTTTCACTGCTCGTGCGGCAAAGGAGGTTGCGGAGGCTGATTCGGTTCACTTCCGCTTCCGTGCGCCGAAGAATAGTGAGGGCTCCGAGAAAGAAAATGCGGAGGCTGAGAAGAAGGTTTCCCAAGCATGAAGGAGGCTTAGATGTAGGGATCTAATCCTTGTAAACCCATGCTTGTAATAATAATATATCAATAAAACTTCCCCTTTCTCATCGCAAGTGTTTGTATCTTCTTTTTGCTTCATGTCGTATCGTATGTTTAGCCCATGTTTTTGTGTAGGCTGTTTGTTGTAGGATGTCTGTAGTAGTTCGCTTTGGTGTAGTTGTGCCTTGTAGTTTTTTCCCGTTCGTGTTGTTTTGGTCGCCTACACGCTGGGGGGACTTTGCCTTTGCTGGTTGCTATTGTATATAACTTTGCTTTTGTTGTGGGTCGTGTGCCCGCCTAGGGGACTTTGCTTTTGTTGATTACTTTGCTTTTGTAGTTGGTTGTGTGCCCGCTTAGGGGACTTTGCTTTTGTAGATAGCTTTGCTTTTGTAGTTGGTTGTATGCCCACTTAGGGGACTTGCTTTTGTAGATAGCTTTGCTTTTGTAGTTGGTTGTGTGCCCGCTTAGGGGACTTTGCTTTTGTAGATAGCTTTGCTTTTGTAGTTGGTTGTGTGCCCGCTTAGGGGACTTTGCTTTTATAGATAACTTTGCTTTTGTAGTTGGTTGTGTGCCCGCTTAGGGGACTTTGCTGTTGTAGATTGCTTTGCTTTTGTAGTTGGTTGTGTGCCCGCTTAGGGGACTTTGCTTTTGTAGATAGCTTTGCTTTTGTAGTTGGTTGTGTGCCCGCTTAGGGGACTTGCTTTTGTAGATAGCTTTGTTTTTGTTGGTTGCTATTGTAGATAGTTTTTGTGCAAAAAGTGTTTCATTAAAACATAATACCCTTGATTACATAAGCGGAGGTGCGAATGCTTAGTCGTCTACTGGTAATATTTCCTCAGTTTGTCTCCGTACCAAGTATTGTTGACTTCAGTACCGTCTAGGTGTGCTAGTTTGTAGGAACCCGGTCTTAGTACTTGGATGATCTTGTTGGGACCTTCCCACTTGGGCATAAGTTTTCCAGTGTGTCTGGGGTCAGATGCTTCCGTTACCCGATTAACCAAATCGCCTTCTACATAAGCTTTGACTCTGGCTCTTTTTCCGAAAAATTCTTTTGTCTTTTCTATGTAGGCGGCCATTTTTTCGATAGCGGTCTCTCTTGTTTCGACTAGAAGGTCTAGGTTTGTTTTGAGTCCTTGAGCGTTTGTTTCTTCTTCAAAACTGATGGCGCGGTATGATGGGGACCCAATCTCGACTGGGGCAAGAGCTTCTGTACCAAAGGCTAATTTGAAAGGGGATTCTCCGGTGCTTGTTCTGGCTGACGTCCGGTAAGCCCAAAGGACGTTAGGTAACTCATGCGGTCATTTTTTCTTCGAGGTAGTTAGCCTTTTTTCCAGGCCTCTGACATTGATGCGGTTGGTTACTTGAACTTGACCGTTACTTTGAAGATGGCATACAGAAGCCATCTTGTGTTTGATTCCATGGTCAGATAAGAACTTGGCGAATTTTGATCCAACGAACTGTGTGCCGTTGTCGGATATGAGCACTACCGGAATTCCGAATCTTGTAATGACTTGCTCTTTAACAAAACGGATTGTATCAACTTGTGTAATGTTTTTTAATGCCTTTGCTTCAGCCCACTTGGTCATATAATCAATGACGACCATCACATATTGCAAATCACCCTTGGCCCTGGGGAAGGGTCCCATGATATCGATGCCCCAGACCGCAAACGGTATTGGCGATAGAATGGAAGCAGGGAGGGCTGGGACTTTTCTAGACATGTTGCTAAACAGCTGGCACTGGTGGCACTTTTTGTTGAAAGCTTTGCATTCTTTGTGCATTTTGGGCCAATAGTAGCCCTGCATGAGTATTTTATGTGCCAGTGCCTTGCCTGCCATGTGATCGCCGCAGATGCCTTCGTGGACTTCTATCATGCAATATAAGGCTTTTTCTTCATCGACACATTTTAGTATAGGAGAATCAAAACTTCTTTTGTATAAGGTGCCCTCTTGTATGAAGTACTTCGTTGCCTGTGACTTTAGTAATTTTTCCTTGACACCGTCGTCGGGTAAGGTGCCGCTTTCCAGATAATGGATATAAGGAGTCATCCAGTTCTCTATTGGCGGGCCTATTTCCATGATGATTAGGTTGTCTATGTTGGGGCGCTCAATTCTTCGAAGTATACAGTATCTGAAGCCATCTTTTCCCCTTGGGTTAATTTGGACAACATGTACGCTATCGCATTATCCGCCCTGTCTATCTGTTCCAGGGTGCATTTTTCAAATTTGGAGAGCGTTGCTTGTACCATCTCTTGGTATTTGCTGAGATTTGTGTCTTTTGTAGAATAATCTCCCGTTGTTTGGCGAACAACCAACTGTGAATCGCTGTAGATGGTGATCTTTCGAACTTGTAAGTTTTTTGCCAATGCCAAACCGGCCAGGAGTGCCTCATATTCTGCTTGATTGTTTGTGGCTTTGAAGTTTAGCTGTAAGGCTTGTTTGACTTGGAAACCATCGGGGATAGTAAGGACAAGACCTGCTCCGCAACATGTATTTGTGGAGGAGCCATCAACATACAGTTGCCAATGGTTGTCCGTCATAATAATGTGTTTACCGGGTGTTTCTTCTTCTCTTTCTGAGAAAGAACATTCGACTACGAAATCTGCAAGTATTTATGCTTTAATTGTGGTCCGCGGTATGTATTTTAAGTCGAATTTGCCGAGTTCTACGGCCCAGTTGATCACCTTGCCCGACAAGTCAGGTTTATGCAATATTTTTCTCAGTGGTTGGTCTGTGATGACCCTGATTTGTCTGCCATGGAAGTAATGTCTCAATTTCCTGCTTGCTACTACCAAAGCTAGAGAGAACTTTTGGACATTTGGATAGCGGGTTTCGACATCTTTGAGTACTTGACTGACATAGTAGACTTGCCTTTGTTCGCTTTTTTCTTCCTTAATGAGTACCACTCCTACGACTTTATCAGTAACGGACAGGTATAGTGATAGTGGTTCTGAAGGATTTGCCACCACAAGTAAGGGAGCGGAAGAGAGATAAGCTCTGAGGTCTTCGAAGGCCCTTTGGCACTCGTCCGTCCAAGATATTGCCTTAGTTTTTGTTGCTCCTTTCAAGGTATCAAAGAATGGCAGGCACCTGTCTACCAATTTTGCAATGAATCTTCTCAAAGCGGCTAACCTTCCCGTTAACTTTTGTACTTCTTTCAAGGTCTTGGGCGGTTGCATGTCGATTATGGCCTTTATCTTTTCTGGGTTTGCCTCAATGCCTCTGTAAGCTAAATCGGTAGCGACAATCTGTTGCTGATAATTTTTCTTGCACTGATTTTTGCATTTATTATTTCAAAAATAAAATACATACAAAATGAAATGAAATAAAAATGTAAACCTTGGAAATAGTTGTCTGATACTTGAGGATCCATTGTTAAGTGGACCACATAACCTTTGGATTAGCCTTGTGGAAAGAGGACTGGACCGGTATCTGGGCTAAGTCTATTTATAACACCAAGCATGGTTATAAAAATTGGTAATTGGTATAAATCGGGTGAGCTATTAATTTAAGATTAATCTAGTAATCAGGGATTAATCGGAAAGATTAATCGAATATTATAATAATATTTAATATATTAGTCTAATTTATAATTAAACATATCATCTTAAATAAATTTATAGGATTAATCGGATTTCAAAAATCGAATCGATTGGCTACCTTACAAAGGATTAATCGGTTAAATCGGGGATTTTTATAACCATGCACCCAAGGAAAATGAGCTGAAATAATTTGGCAGAGAAAAAGAGTTGAAATTAGAAATGTGAACTTTGGAAACTGTTTTATGATATTTGAGGATTCATAGTTCAGTGGACCACACAATCTTTAAAGGATCCTGGTCTTTGCTATTTGTTAGGGGTCATTTACATAACATCCCGCTTTTAACTTAAGAACTAAACGATTAGGATTAGAAGAAAAAATAGATTATCTGTTATAACTTTTTATTTCCATTTTTCTTTTGTGGTATCTGCTTGCGAGAGGGTTTTGTGTTTACTGTTTCGGGTTGTATGTGGCTCTTTGTTGGTTTGGATTGATTTTGTAGTTGTAAAGGGATTCTGATATGTTCTTGGTGAGTTCTTCCTGTGAGTTTTGTTCGTTTATTGTTTGTGGTGTTTGAATTGTGATTTATGAACTTGAATCTTGTGAAACTGTGATGTATGGTGTGTATATGTACATGAGTTTTAATATATGTATGTATGCATTGGGTAAAGTGTGTGGATTGGTTTATGATGCTAGGGTTTTCTTGTTTGTGGGGGGAAAATGGAATATGAATCGTTTTCTTGAAATATTGATAAAAAGAAAAAATGAAATTGCTTTGTATATCCACGTGTACCTTGTGTGGGCGGTAGCGGTTTTCTTTGTGGGTGGTAGTAAATTTTGACTTCCAACTTTTGCAGGTGGGTGATGAATTTATAGATGCTGCTACCGGGGAGAGAAAGGCGTTGATCAATGGGTACGGTCGTTGGGCGGATCCAAATCAATTGACCTTTCCAACCGTTCTGCCGAGAAACCGGTATAAGTACTTCGAGAGCAGTGAGAGTTTGTTCCGAGCAACCAAAGTACCGCCGACAGTTTTTTCGAATGCGGAAATGGATATTACATTTGCTAGGTTTTCTCATCTTCAACACGATAGTACTTTCAAAGCCGATGATTGGGCTGAGCATGTCGGAAGGATGTTTCGAATTGAAGATGGTTATTTTTGGAGGCAAGCAGAAGCCGGCGAGAGGCTATATCATCGCTTTGATGACGGGTCTATTTGTATGCCGGTTAGTCATTTAAAGTCGGGTTTCCGTGTCCCGCCACATAAGTTTGTTATGGACTTGTTCCGACTTAATTTTCGGTGCCCGTTAGCTCAATTTACTCCCAATACGATAAGGTCTATAAATTGGTTTGTAGCCAGTTGTGAAAGAAGGGGTAAACAGCTTACTTTTGAGGCATTTTTCTGTCTGTTTGATGTCAAAGCCAGTCGTGCGAAACCCTTTTATGAGCTTCAGTTTATCAAACCTCATAGTCGTATAGGGCAGGCTTTGGAGGGACATCTTCCATTTGTGTTTCCCAAGGGGATGGCGAGGTGGCAGGAGGAGTTTTTGGTTCTTGGTGGTGGGGAGTTTCCGTGGCATAGGAATTTCGCGAAGAAGGTTGAATGTGGTTATAAGGTGGTCCGCTAGCCGTAATGAGATTGATGTCCTTGTTAGTCTTGTCAAGGCATTGGGTGAAGTGATGAGCTAAAATAAATGACAAATAAAATCGCAAGCGCACGATCTCGTTTTAGTATTTTAAGATTCGATCCACAGAGACTATATATTTTTCGCGATCCTTAATTATTAATTTAGGCGAACTAGACACGAATTTTTTTAGAAAAGATTTAATTTATCTAACTAATAAATAATGTAAAAAAAATTACAAGATTATTTTTAAAACTAAGGATATGAGTCGAGAGACAAGCTAAACAAACTTAACAAAACAAATGCGAAATAAACGCTAAATAAGGACACTAAAATTCACGAAGCAAATGAACAGAAACAGGGACCAGGAAATCAAATTAAGAACTGAAAAAAAAAAAAAAGAGAAAGGCTTAGAATTAATTCAAGTTACTGGGCCAAACTTTAGAATGCAACACAAAGTGAATAATGGGCCATAACATGAGAGTGGGCAAGAAAACACAAATGGGCCAAGTAATTATCATGGTTAAAACTAAAATCATGCAGTTCAGGTTATTCAAAATCCAAAGACAGGTAGTTAAATTAATTAATAATTACATTAATGATTAAACCACTAAATGACAATGATTACATAATGATTAAACTAATAAATGAAAACATGAGAATTAAGAAACATCACGAGCATAGAGTGAAAAAACATGTAAATGGGCCAGAGAGTGAACATGAGCTAGAAATTAAAAACCAAGCAAATTAATTCTAACACAATTACGTAACTAGTAGCACTACTAATCAAATAGAGTAATTAATTAACACTAATCAAATAAAGATGAACTAGACAATTAAATAAAGATGGACTACTAAACAAATAGAGTAAATAATTAACACTAATTAGACTAATTAATTACTAGAAAAGATTGACTAATTATGCAAATCGAAAAGCACATACAAGTGAGTTGGGCCAAGAATTAGTGGTGGCTTAAATAGAATATATGGAGCAGTAAACATAGTAAAACAATGGTAAAAGAAAAATATAGGTCAACGAAATGACAAAAATAAAGTGGAGTAATTAAAGATTGGCGCGTGAATCAGAAAAACAAAATGGTGTGTGCAAGCAGACTAGTAAGAAATTAGAGTTGTCGACTAGAATAACAAACGCCCCCGGACAGAAAATTAGTTTAAGCCGAGTTGTTCATTTGCCGAAAATTGTTAAGTGAAGCTGGCGAAAACAAGAAAATGGAGATGCTAAAAATTAAACAAAAGTAGATCTAACATTGAAATAAAGCTAGGCTCCTTTCATACAAGTAGTATAAACTTCTTTGTAATAAAGAAAGATTTCATAGCCAAAATGAAAAAAGAAGAACAAGAAATTATGATAAAATGAAAGCTTGCATTAATCTAAAAGTGTTTACAACTTGAAATGAAATGCTAGATCTAGAAAACAATAAAGGGAGGCTACTACTACAACTAAATTAAAAACTAGGTTAAAACTAAGTTGGGGGCTAAGGGTGAGAATGAGATGCTTAAATAGGCACAAGGTAGGGTTTTAGGGGTAGAAGGGTAATCTTCATTTTCTTTTCTTTTTGCCTTTTCTTCTTCCTTCTTTTTCCTTCTTTCTCTTTTGCTTCCTCTTTTACCCATTTTTGCTCCTTTTAATCATCTTTTCTCCGCTTTTCTTTATTTTTTTATTTCTCTACAATTTCTTGAAATAAGACAATTAACTAATTAAAAATGCGAAGACAAGCAATAAAATTTGGATAAAAATATGCAAAATTATGCAGCTATCAAATGCCCTCATACCTATCTTTTGCTCGTCCTCGAGTAACACAAAAACAAAAATAAAATCTAGATGCAAAGTCCTATACTCCTTTTCGTAGGTGTGACGATTGCATTTGGCATATGCAACAAGCCCTTTAAACCCCTAGGCAGCCCTAGTGGACGAGTGAGGTCTCGTGAAGGCCTATAGTGAATGTACCCACAAAATCCATCTAGTTTGTATAAAAGATCACATGGCAATGTACACCACACATACATGTCCTCTCATGACACATCAACTTAAGAATCAAAATGAATTTGCAAAGTCTTGGTGTGGAAAGTGCAAGGATTCGCATAGTCTACTTAAAGAACATGCAAGAGTGACTAAAAGTTCATGTCAAGTGCAAAAATTATTGGTAATCATGCTAAGACTACAAGAGCACACCTCAGAGTCAAAACTTGAGATCTCTTATGCAAGCAATACCTCACCTTTCACTCACAAAAGAATATTCACTCAAGAACAAGGGTAAGTGTATCACTCAATTCCAACAAAATCAAATGCATGCTTGACACTTGGCATCATCCCAACTTAAATCACAACATACATTAATAATGACAATCAAAAGGTCTTTATTAGGGTTGTAATGGGGCTAGGGACAAGGTATGTCAAGAAAGGTCAAAATAAGGTGAAGTGTCAAAAGCTAGTAGTCACCATGAATATCATGCACAACACCTCCCCACACAATTCTATTTTTTATATTTCAACAAAAAGCCTTGACTAGTCGTAATGAAAGAGGATTACAAAAAACACAAGTTTGCTCTCATGTGTATTTTTTTCTTTTTTCTATTTTTTTTTTCTTTCTTTTTTTTTTCTTTTTTTTTCTTTTTATTTAGAGCTAAAATAAATGTAACAATAATCCTCCTTTATATTTAAGTTGAAAATCGACTAGCAAGGTAACCAACATATATTTCCTCAAAAGTTATGAACAAAAGTAAACCCTATTTCACACACCTTATTGCTCCCTTAAGTTCCTACTAGCCTTTGACAAATTGGGATCAAGAATACGTAAGGCTATACAAGAAAAAGGTCTTAGGCGAGTAATGTGGTGTGTCACCGAAAGAATATGATTAAGCTCAAAGGGTTAACTACTTGATCACATAAGCATGGTGTGGATATTTTTGGAAATATAGGTTATTCCTAAGTGCCTTTATCATTTTATCATCAATCAATGTCATGCATTTCAAGATAGAACTCAAACAAGGGCTAGCAATGTAAATGACAAGTGGACACTCAAGCAAAAGAATATAAATGCAAAAGATGTGCATATAGGCTCAAAACTCACTTGGTGTAGTAAAACATAATCAATCTCAAGTAATGGTATCCTCAATGCACCTACTTGTACTCAAAGCATGAAGACCAAATCATCTTACACCTAATCATGACCTTCTAATTTCATGCACAATTCAAATAAGTTTACTAGCTTCACCTTGCTAGTGTAAGTGTGTGAACAAGAACTTTAGCAAATCACTTCTCAAACAAAAGCTAATGGATCATAAGATTATCATAGCATGCAAGGGTGCATCAAGCAACTAGCAATCAATTAACAAGACTAGAATAAAATTAGAACTCTTTTTAATTTTTCTCATTTTTTAATTTTTTTGGATTTTTCAAATTTATATATTTACACTAAAAACCCCCCATACCTAGATCATGCATTGTCCTCAATGTATGTGAATGCAAGAGAAATGATAAATGAGAAATGATAAAGTTGAGGAAATACCTGATAAGGGATGACGCAGACTGAAAATTTCGAAAAACTACTAAATAAAACAACTCACACACGCACACAAATCCTCCCCCACACCTATCTTACACGAGGGGAGGCAAAATAATAAAAGCAAATTAGCCGATGCTGGTGGGAAAATTAGGGTTAAGCTTTGAGAAAATATCAAGATATTTTTGAAAATTTTCATTAGAAAATATTTTCTCAAGCAATATAGAATCTGTCAACCCTATAGAACAAGTGTCACTAATGTTCTCCATAAACCAATTTAATGCTTCTTTATTTTGTTTAAGCAAATTAGAGACAATGAAAGTTTGGTTAACGGTCGAAGCACTAGGAATGACAAAAGATGAGGGCCCGATTCCTCCTAAAGGCTGTTGATCAAACTCGGGATGATAAACAATCAAGTCAAATGCAGGTGGTGGTGGTCCAATGGGACTCTTAACAATGGGCTCACTACTAACAATCTCAGGTGGGGTCTCCCACGGAGAACAAATCGCATCTAACTCTCTCAACATCTCTTCCGAAGTCATATCTTTCAACGAATCAGAATATGCTCGATTAGACTCATGGTTGACTTTGAAATCCTCTTTTAGAAGAGACTCAATCTCACTATCCTCAAAACTAGACCATGTGACAAACTTGTTGACCACGTTAACCCCTATTGATGGTTCATAAAGCTCATTGGGTTCTTTCCCTACATTGAAAATGTTAAGGTCTATGGTCATGTTGCCAAATGTGAGTTTCATCGAACCATTCCTACAATTAATTAAGGCATTAGATGTAGCAAGAAAAGGTCTTCATAAGATAACAGGAATTTGGTTCTTAGAATTTGTGACGGGTTGAGTCTCGAGGACAACAAAATCAACCGGAAAGATGAATTCACCGACCTTAATTAAGACATCTTCAATTATTCCCTTAGGCATTTTAACAGAACGATCGGCTAATTGAATTATCATGTTCGTTTGCTTAAGGTCGCCTAAATCTAGGGCTTGATAGACCGAAAATGGAAGAAGATTCACACTAGCACCTAAGTCAAGTAACGCTTTGTCCACAAAAGTATTGCCTATGACACATGAAATTGTAGGACAACCGGGGTCCTTATATTTCACGGGAATCTGATTCGAAAGAATTGAACTAACATGAGATGTCAAAAAGGCTTTCTTGGGAACGTGTGTGGAACGTTTGTGAGAACATAAATCTTTTAGACACTTAGCATAAGAAGGGACTTGTTGAATGGCATCTAAAAGAGGAATGTTGATTTTGACTTGACTAAAAACTTCCAAAATCTTCTCCATTTGAGCCGTTTGTTTAGGAGGAACGAGTCGTTGAGGATAAGGAGCTTTTGGCTTAAAGACTCGTTCGCTAGGTTCTTCGGGAATAAATATTGAAGGTTGTTTGCTCAAAGGCGAAGATTCATTCGGTGAAAGAGATTTATGAGAGGAGTCTGAAGACTTGGGAATGGATTTGGAAGATGAAGGTTCAAGAGTTAAAGGTGCGGGACTAGACGACTTGAAAGGTTCGTGATCTGAAATAGGAGTCAGTTCATCGTTCGATTCTTCTTTTTCCTCTTCGGGAGACTCGCTTCTAACTTGAGTATCAACTTGTTTGCCCGACCTTAAAGAGATGATGGCATTCACATTCGCATGAGGGTGTTGGTTGAGAGGAAACTTATGATTGACCTCAGTTTGACTCGGAAATTTATTTTTCTCCCGCTCATGGATGGCATTGGCTAATTGGCTCACTTGAACCTCTAACTTAGATAGGGCTTGAGTGCTAGCATTTAAGATTTGCCTATCTTGAGTCATGGTTTGCATGAAAGTGTTTTGAGATTGAGCCAAATTAGTTGTGGATTTGAGAAGCGCATCAAGACTCTTTTCTAAGGATGAAATTCTCTTATCCGACTCTTGAAAGCCGGGTGGGCGGGTGGGAGCTTGAGTCGGATAAGGAACATGATGTTGAAGCGAGAAAGAGTTAGAGTTGGCCTTATGAAAAGTCGGGGGTTGAGTTTGATGATTTGGGAAAGATGGTGGTGGAGATTGAAAGTTTTGGAACGAAGGAGGTTGAGATTGGAATTGGGAAGGTGGAGATTGTTCACCTTGATTCCATGAAAAATTTGGGTGATTTTTCCACCCGGGATTGTAGGTAGGAGAGAAAGGGTCATTTCTTTGAAACATTGCATTGACTTGTTGGAAATCATGGGGATTTTGCATCCCTTGATTTGAGTACATGGGCATGTGCGGGGGACTACTACAAGTTTCTAAGGCTTCGAGACGCCTAGCAAGGGTGGCGAGCTTAGCATCGGTTGCTACATTGTTTCCCATAGAATGCACACTCCTAGAAGATGACTCGATAGATTTACTCGGCTCTCGAGTAGACTCCCACAACATGGTTTTCTCCGCTAGATCCTCAAAAAATTCCCAACCCTCGTCCTCATTTTTGTCCATGAATTTCCCTTGGCACATAGATTCCAACAATGCGGTTGTTGAACCATCTAAGGCCTCGTACACAATCTTACAGAGCCTCCATTTTTCGATTCCGTGGTGGGGACATTGAGATAAAATATTTTTAAAACGGTCTAAACATGTCCAAAATGGTTCGTTGTGTTTTTGACGAAATTGATTAATCTCATTCGTGAGTTTCGTAGTCTTGTGGTTTGGAAAGAATTTTTTTAGAAAGATGACTACGAAACCCTCCCAAGTGGAAATCGAATTGACGGGTAGACTATACAACCATTTTTTAGCATTTTCTTTTAAAGCGAAGTTGATAAGTCTTAGCCTAATGGAGTCCTCGGAAAGATGTCGGAGTTTTTGCAAAGCGCAAACCTCCTCGAATTCATGTAGAAAAAGATAAGGATCCTCACCTTCACTCCCGCGAAAATTAGGTAACATGCTAATTTGATGGGCTTTAATTTCGAAGTTATTACCATTAACGGGAGGAAGAGTGATACACGAGGGTTGAGCAGAACGGGTGGGATAGCAACGGTCTTTAAGAGACATGGCCATGGTTCGCAAAAACCAAAAAAAAGTAAACACGTAGCAAGTAAGTGCGAAGAATTAAATCACACAAAAAAAAAAGAAAGGGTGTAAAATTAAAAGAGAAATTCTAAACCTAGGTTCCCTAATAAAATAACTAGACCTTGCTCCTAACCGTAAGGACCACCAAAAACTCGGTAAATCAGAATTTATTCGGACCGATTCGGCCAGATTAGAGCAGGCATTGCCAAGAGGCCAAACCGTCACTTAGACACCAAATCTTAATTGGCCAGGTAAGCTCGCGCTTGCCTAGACACCAAAGAGTCGGAATAATTAATGATTACTTCGTTTCTTAGGTACCTTCCTAATTGAGCGCGAATTTCTAGGGGCAAATGTCTAATTAATTTTATTAATGGCTAGGGAATGCAAAATGAGGAATTTACTGTTTTTGGGCTAAGGAAAGAGTGATGAAATCCCTTCCCTTATCTTGTAGTGGGGTTTTGCCCTTAAGATTTATTTACAAATGAATACAACAAACAACGAGATAAAAAAATTGATAAACAATTATTGATGCTTTAAACTACGTGTTCTAAACTAAAGAAAGAAGAATTTAACGTACCTTTGGGTCCTCCAGCGATCACCACAATTATAAGGTACGAAAAATTAAAAACAAAAAATAAAATCTAGCATGATGTGCACCTACGTGATTTAATGCATGATGCAACAATTATGTATTTACAACTAATTTTTTTGCATTTTTTCAATATTCAATTTTTTTGTGATTTTTGATTTTTTTTATTTTTTTGTGATTTTCTAAAAATAGAAAGGTGAAAAGAGTGAGATACGGGTTACCGAAGCACGCTTCCAAAAATTCCAATTTATTCCAAGCTCCGTGGGATATTCCCGAATTTCAAACTTTCCTAAAAAAACGAGACAAAAATAAGGCAAGAAATAAAACTAATCCGAAAAATTAAAAATTAAGGCGCGAAAAATAATTAGTCCCCGGCAGCGGCGCCAAAAACTTGATGAGCTAAAATAAATGACAAATAAAATCGCAAGCGTACGATCTCGTTTTAGTATTTTAAGATTCGATCCACAGAGACTATATATTTTTCGCGATCCTTAATTATTAATATAGGCGAACTAGACATGAATTTTTTTAGAAAAGATTTAATTTATCTAACTAATAAATAATGTAAAAAAAATTACAAGATTATTTTTAAAACTAAGGATATAAGTCGAGAGACAAGCTAAACAAACTTAACAAAACAAATGCGAAATAAACGCTAAATAAGGACACTAAAATTCACGAAGCAAATGAACAGAAACAGGGACCAGGAAATCAAATTAAGAACTGAAAAAAA
Organism: Kitagawia praeruptora; assembly: GCA_037693485.1. NCBI lineage: Eukaryota > Viridiplantae > Streptophyta > Magnoliopsida > Apiales > Apiaceae > Kitagawia > Kitagawia praeruptora. The sequence continues at coordinate 52,795,044 of CM075351.1, forward strand.
AAAGAGAAAGGCTTAGAATTAATTCAAGTTACTGGGCCAAACTTTAGAATGCAACACAAAGTGAATAATGGGCCATAACATGAGAGTGGGCTAGAAAACACAAATGGGCCAAGTAATTATCATGGTTAAAACTAAAATCATGCAGTTCAGGTTATTCAAAATCCAAAGACAGGTAGTTAAATTAATTAATAATTACATTAATGATTAAACCACTAAATGACAATGATTACATAATGATTAAACTAATAAATGAAAACATGAGAATTAAGAAACATCACGAGCATAGAGTGAAAAAACATGTAAATGGGCCAGAGAGTGAACATGAGCTAGAAATTAAAAACCAAGCAAATTAATTCTAACACAATTACGTAACTAGTAGCACTACTAAGCAAATAGAGTAATTAATTAACACTAATCAAATAAAGATGAACTAGACAATTAAATAAAGATGGACTACTAAACAAATAGAGTAAATAATTAACACTAATTAGACTAATTAATTACTAGAAAAGATGGACTAATTATGCAAATCGAAAAGCACATACAAGTGAGTTGGGCCAAGAATTAGTGATGGCTTAAATAGAATATATGGAGTAGTAAACATAGTAAAACAATGGTAAAAGAAAAATATAGGTCAACGAAATGACAAAAATAAAGTGGAGTAATTAAAGATTGGCGCGTGAATCAGAAAAACAAAATGGTGTGTGCAAGCAGACTAGTAAGAAATTAGAGTTGTGGACTAGAATAACAAACGCCCCCGGACAGAAAACTAGTTTAAGCGGAGTTGTTCATTTGCCGAAAATTGTTAAGTGAAGCTGGCGAAAACAAGAAACTGGAGATGCTAAAAATTAAACAAAAGTAGATCTAACATTGAAGTAAAGCTAGGCTCCTTTCATACAAGTAGTATAAACTTCTTTGTAATAAAGAAAGATTTCATAGCCAAAATGAAAAGAGAAGAACAAGAAATTATGATAAAATGAAAGCTTGCATTAATCTAAAAGTGTTTACAACTTGAAATGAAATGCTAGATCTAGAAAACAATAAAGGGAGGCTACTACTACAACTAAATTAAAAACTAGGTTAAAACTAAGTTGGGGGCTAAGGGTGAGAATGAGATGCTTAAATAGGCACAAGGTAGGGTTTTAGGGGTAGAAGGGTAATCTTCATTTTCTTTTCTTTTTGCCTTTTCTTCTTCCTTCTTTTTCCTTCTTTCTCTTTTGCTTCCTCTTTTACCCATTTTTGCTCCTTTTAATCACCTTTTCTCCTCTTTTCTTTATTTTTTTTATTTCTCTACAATTTCCTGAAATAAGACAATTAACTAATTAAAAATGCGAAGACAAGCAATAAAATTTGGATAAAAATATGCAAAATTATGCAGCTATCATGAAGTGTGGACGGAAAAGAATCTAGTTGACCCGGATGACTTGAGGAGGCATTGTTGTAAGTTTCTGTATTATGTTTAGTTGCCCTTTACTATATCTGTGTCCATTCTTGACTGTGTTGTATTTTTGTTATCTTTGTAGTGTTGGATCCTCGTAAGCCGGATTTAGATCTGCACCCGACCTTGGGTGTGAGCGAGGCGAAGCTACATGGTGATTTCATACTTACTCTTCCTCCGAGGCCTAAACGAACCCATGTTGGTTTGTTTGCTTCTGAAAATATAATGGATGCTTTTGATCTTTCTGGTGACGGCGAGGGTCCTGAGACTTCTGCCCCAGTTGAGCCTCCTGAAACCGTGTTTGAAGAGGTTGTGTCTGGAGAGGAGGTTTTTGGGGATGATATAGATTCCGAAGCGGATTCTTTGTCCGAGGAGTTGTTAGGCGGTGGTACCGCTGGAGTTATGAGCGATGAACCTGAGCAAAATGAGGAGAATGCTAGTTTTGAACAGGGCGCACAGGAGAGCCAGTCAGAAGAGGATATTGCTGAAGGTAATGCTGCCGCTGAGGTTGATGTTGCAGCTAAGGCTAATGTTGTCGCTGTTCCTGAAACCAACAATCCCGGTGCTGTGGCGAGGAGATATGTTGCCAGTCTGTTGGTGGATGATGACGAGCCCGATATTCTTTCGAGGGAGTTTATAGCTTCGATTTGAAGGGTCGAGCGAGGGTCGGCTGTCGTTTCTGAGGTGGGTACCGTTATCGGGAGCAAAGTATTTGTGGATCTTGATGTAGGGGAAGCGATTCCAACTGTTAACACCGCTGAGGGAGCAATGGATACCGTTGTTAGGGATGTGGCGGGTGTTGTCCCACCTCAAGGGTCCAAGCGTAAGGTTGTGGATGAAGCTGGCCCTTCGAAGCGGAGACGGATTGAGGCTGCCAGAGTAAATGACTATGTCCCTGCAAACCGGGTGGTAGATGAACCTGTTAACAACCAACTTTGTGTTTCTCATGTTTCGACTTAAAATTTACAGCCAATTCCTACTAATTTGCTGTTCAACAGCTTGATTGCATGTTTTTTGTGGTACTTGCCAGTAGAGGTGGCCAAACAAGCAGGTTGGCTCGGACCGCACGAGACCGGCTCGTTAGAAACTCGCCAGAAATTCGGCACAACACGGGCCGGTTCAAAATCGGCACAAACTGTTATTTGATCCGGGCCGTTCACGAATTGTCATATAGTGTACCGCAACTAGCTTGGCATGGCACGTTAAAAACCCGCCTAACCCGTCTAGCCCAACCAGCCCCGTGCATTCGCCTAGTCCGTGTAGAATAATATGTAAATATTTTGAGAAAATATTTATTTTTAATAATTTGTCATGTAATTAATAAAAAGAAATGCACGAGCCATCCCATTCGGACCGCTCATCCTGGCACATACACATTTGATTATTTGAATTCATACATGCACAGTAGTAGACTATTAGAGTAGTAGAGTAGTAGCCTAGTAGGTAGGTGACTTAGAATGAAAAAAAAAACAAAAACAAACACTAACCCGCCAAACTCGTTAAATTATTTGGCCCATCAGCTCGTTCAACCCGTCTAAACCGTATGAATCGCCCAGCTCGTTCAACCCGTATGAACCGTGTGCCGTCGATGAATCAGTTTAATATATATCATAACCAGCCCGGCACGGCCCATTAGCTTAAGTGTGCCGTTCACGAGTTCACCAGAAATCGAACCGCCGTTCACGAGTTCACCAGAAATCGAACCGGCCCGGCACGCCCGGCCCCGACCATTTGGCCGGCTCTACTTTCCAGTTGCCTCATACGAGTTAAAAACTAAAACCTAATAAAAGAGAGCTCTATCTATTACTTTGAAAATGTCACTCCCTAATCTTCCATATTGCCAAATGATACTTCCTCCATCTCTAAATACTCTTCCTGTTTTGATTGGATCCGTTTGCCAACGCACACTTTTGATCGTTAATATCTTTGATTTCGTATTAGTATTAAATATAAAACTTCACTATATTAAAGTACTCATAAATACGAATCCAACAAGATCACTTATGACTATATTTAGTCTTATAGAGTAGACGTAAATTAGTAATTTGTCTCATATTATGAAGAGTCCTGACATATAAAATGAGAATGATAATACGAGACAGAGGGAGTACTACTTTATATATGCAAGCTTAGCATATCACATGCTTTACAAAGAAACTTCTTTTTCTCCTTTCGAAACAAACTTTCACATGTTACGCATATTATGCAAAGTATGAACCATGTGTCGAGCACCAAAGGGATGCATGTTTGTGGTTTGAATTAAACTCATATTAATTGAATATGTATATGATCTAATTTATAATATTTGTAATATAACTATTATCTAAATATCTATCAGTTAATTTATATGAAGTTCATATCTCATGTGTAATAGCTTTTATTTTTTCCTAAAATTATTTTTTTTATTAAGTTAAAATATTTTACACGAAAAAAATGAGAATTGAGGTGTGATCAAGTTGAGTCGAGTCAAACAGTGTAACACTCGAGTTTGATCTCGACTAAAATGTTCAGTCGAGTTCGATCGAGCTTTATATTTTAAGCTTGAAGATTGATTAATAAAAAGTTCGATACGTCCGAACTCGGTTCTAAAACTTGAACTAATTTTACCCTTTTTTGGCAAGAAAATGAATATGAATGATTTGATTCTAGTACGACTCAAATAAAAAGATGTGCAGGATACTAAGCTGAGAAATCGGGGCAATCCCCTATGTGCCAATCGCTAGCGCATCCAGGGCCCGGCGCCCAGCTCAGCTGGAGAGGCCTAGCCTGATCTGAGAAGTAATTGCTAATTGGGTTCGGATAGACTTCATTCAAGAACGCCGCGGCCCCTGGAATCAATAAGAAAACAAGTGCTAAGTTTCAGATCAAGATCTCAATTTTATGACAAATCTGGTCCGATGGCTGTTCTCAACTAACCACAAAGATATAAGGACTCTCTATTTCATCTTTGGTGCCACTGCTGGAGTAATGGGCACATGCTTCTCAGTACTGATTCGTATGGAATTAGCACGACCGGGCGATCAAATTCTTAGTGGGAATCATCAACTTTATAATGTTTTAATAACGGCTCATGCTTTTTTAATGATCTTTTTTATGGTTATGCCGGCGATGATAGGTGGATCTGGTAATTGGTCTGTTTCGATTCTGATAGGTGCGCCTGACATGGCATTTCCATGATTAAATAATGTTTCATTCTGGTTGTTGCCACCAAGTCTCTTGCTCCTATTAAGCCCAGCCTTAGTAGAAGTGGGTAGCGGCACTGGGTGGACGGTATATCCGCCCTTAAGTGTTAATACCAGCTGATATGTCCCAGTTGCACACCACGAGATTGTAGAAGGGGGGTTGAATACAATCTCAACAAAATTCTTTTGAATTGATGAGGTCTTGATAGATTGTTATAAGAACATAAACAAAACAAGATAAATAGAATATCTAAAGCATATACAACACACGATATAAAAATCCTCAGGTGGGTTGGCTTATCAGCTTGATCCACCTGATGGTTGTATTTGAAGATAATTCTCTGCGTAATAATACACAGCTGCGGTTACAAAGTTTTAATGTTTACAAGAAAATCTAAAGCTATCAGCTTTGTGATCAGTGTTTTCTTCTCTCCTAAAACTATGCTGCTCATACAGCTTATTTAAAACTATATGAAGACAAGTAAGTTACATAAAATGTAATGATACATTTTTGATATAACTTGTCACACACACATACTCAAAGTGATTTCCATTTCTGGAATTATCTTGAAAGTCTTCTCTTCTTGATTTGGACAATCCCAGTAGGCTTTGAGACAGTGTATGTTTCTTTCTTCAAAAATGACTAAGTTCTTGAGGTGCTTCCAAGCCCACGTGATGCTTTTTGCACAAGATCGTTTTGCTTTTGGATCTTTGTCTCTGAAAGAGTGAAAGTAGCTTTAACAAAAGGGTTAATCCTTTTTTTAGAGTCAATAAGCCTTTCTGCTTATTGAGCTGTGCTAGAACTTCCCAGACAGAATGGCTGATCTTTATGCATTTGTCGAAATATTCTTTGTGATATGGGCTAAAAGTAAGCCCTAAAGACACATTTAATGTGGCATTAATTAGACCCGGAATGGTCCAAACGTGGGACACACCAGGTGGGCCCAAACCCTATTTACAATATTAATTTCGTAACTAATATTAGGGATAATAAACAGCTCAGCAATAAGTGTCAGATAAGAACATTATCTCTACAAGGAGTAGCCTCCAAGGCATACACTCATACAAGGAAACAGACTCCTACAAGGAAGGAGTCTAGAACTTTCCTCGAGGTTGACTTACCCACCAAGTCACCTAACCCTACTACGATTCTGAGGCTTCTCAGCCTATATAAAGGGTGAGACCCCTCAACCTAGAACTACGTTGGCTTGATTCTCTAACAATACAGAGATACGTAGGCATCTTGTGAGGACCGTTCAGTCTCGAAACGCAAGAACAGTCATTAAAGCTCGAAGCTCACCAACCCTATCATTAAATACAACCGAAACCTAGCCGCAATATCAAACCCTCGTTTTTATTCCACAACATTTGGCGCCGTATGTGGGAAGACAACATCAACCATGGTTAACACACGAAGGACACCAGCAATAACAGAGCCAATCGCAACAGAGGCTCTACCTCTTAGCTCTGCCCCGCCTCTCACTGAACAAGTACCTCCAATATCCGGGACTATCGTTCCGTATCAAGTTTCTCAACCCCTAGGGACGATTTCCCATGTTGAGAGTACGCTACCTCCGATCGTCCACACGAATCCAGGGACTAACCCCCTCCAGGTGGGGATTTCTTCCCTGATTGTAGACCCCAACAACCCTACACGAGGGGTTCAGATCCACACTACGGATCTCCCCATAAGCACCAATCCAATGTATGGGATGCCTAACTACGGAGCTGGACCAAGTGGTCATGCCCTGTATATTCGAGATCGAGATTATAACAATTTTTCTGGTCCTTATACGGATGAGACATCTTCTGACGATGATTACGAACGTGATGAAGCTCCAAGGAGGCGACGTGCAAGTAAAGAACCTCTTGGCGCTAGGACTCAAACTACTCACGATGGACTCCCTTCAACAACTACTGAGAGGATTAAGGCTTATGAAGCCGAGATCTTGAGATTAAAGGAAGATATGGCCAGGGAGCAAGCCAGATCAAATCAGACTTTGCCACCTCCCACGTCAGGACCGATTCCCTTTATAGATCTGGAGAGGCCTTCAAGAAGGCAAAGAAGGGCTACCGCCCCAACTAGAAGAACTACAAGGGTGGAAACCCCTAAGAGCAACCCCAAGGATCTGATGCCACTTGGGGATCCTGATGATCCCACGCCCCCATTCACCGAGGAGGTGATGAATGCCCACATATCAAGGAAGTTCAAGATGCCGACAATTAAGGCTTACGATGGAACGGGTGATCCCGCAAATCATGTTAGGACGTTCTCGAACGCACTATTACTACAGCCTGCAAGTGACGCCTTGAAGTGTAGGGCGTTCCCTCAAACCTTGTCGGGCATGGCTCAAAGATGGTATAGCCGACTTCCTGCAAACTCAATTGGCTCCTTTAAGGAGTTAAGTGCTGCTTTTGTTAGTCAATTTATCAGCGGGAGAGTTCATGAGAAAAGTTCTGCATCTCTCATGTATGTGGTACAAGGGAAGAATGAGAATCTGAGAGATTATCTTAAGAGGTTCACCAAGGAGACATTAAATATTACTGATTTAGAGAACAAGGTGGCCATGGTAGCCCTGGAGCACGGCACCACTGATCTTTACTTTAAAAGGTCATTGGCAAAGCACCCACCCGAGAATATGGCTGAGCTCCAACGAAGGGCTGATAAGTATATCAAGGCCGAGGACAGCACCATGAAGGATGTCGTGATAAACAATGGAGGCAACGGGAACTCCAAGAAGCGAAGGCAAGACCAGGAGTATGATGACCAGGAATATGATGCTAGGAACAAGTATCCCCGAACTAGTGAGGACTCCGACTCTGCCCCTAAGAAGAGCCAAGGACCAAGGTTCACTGAGTATGCAAGGTTGAACACTCCCAGGAGTCGAATCCTATTGGACATTGAGAAGGATAAGGATTTCCGATGGCCGAAGCCACTCAGGGGTGATCCCACAAAGAGGAACAAAAATCAGTATTGCAGATTCACAAGGATGTATGGCATGACACTGATGATTGTAAGCAACTCAAAGATGAGATCGAGTTCTTGATTCGTAAAGGGAAGTTGGGCCACTTCACTAAGGGTGAAGATCGTGGTAATCAGAGAAGAGAGTATGATAGGAACGACGACGATCGGGATCGCACCCCACAGCCCCGAGGGCCAGTGATCAACATGATCTCAGGAGGCCCGACTGCGGCCGGGACGACTAGGAACTCTCGGAAGGCTTATGCCCGAGAAGTGATGCATATTGTCGGAGAGACACCAAAGCGTGCAAAAATCGAAGTAACAATCGAATTTGATGATTCAGACCTTGAAGGGGTGAAGTTCCCCCATGATGACCCGCTGGTCATAACACCCATGATTGGGAATTCAGAGGTAAAGCGAGTCTTGATAGACAATGGAGCTTCAGTGGACATTTTGTTCTATGATGCATTCGTGAAAATGGGATACAACGACTCTCAGTTGACCCTATCTAACATGCCTATATATGGATTCAGCGGAGTAGAGACTAAAGTTGAGGGAACTATTTTGTTGCCCGTCACCATCGGACAGAAGCCAACAGAGGCCACTCAGATGCTGAACTTTTTGGTTATCAAAGCGTCTTCCACCTACAATGCCATCCTCGGGAGGACTGGACTCCATGCTTTTAAGGCTGTGGCCTCAACCTATCACATGAAGATCAAGTTTCCAACCAGGAATGGTGTAGGAGAACAAAAAGGTGACCAGAAAATGGCTAGGAGCTGTTATGTAGCCGCGTTAAGGCCTGATGGAGTCGGGGGGCAGGTCCTTCCGATTGAAGACATGGATGTTTGTAGTGATAAGGAACATCAAGAAATCGAGGGGCAGGAGATTGTACCCCAAGCTGTAAGTGAACTTCAGAATAAGAATGAGGTGACCAGAAGGAGTAGTGAGTGCTCTATTTTATTGGAGCATCAAAAATAAAATCAAGTGGTGCAAGCCTAGTCTTGCAAAGCCCCGATGGGTTCAAATTATCCTAGTAGTTTTTAGCTTCATATTTTATCTAGTAGAAGTAGAAATAAGGTTCGATGAAACCATCGCAGAACATGTTGCTCTGAGTAAGACAGTAGTATTCTATGTAAGGGTTGAACCCATCTCAAGTTATTAATGCAAGTTTGTTTTCCATTCATTGATTATGTGATTTTATTTATGTACCTAACACCTGATGTGTGTAAGTCAAAGATGGCCAAGTACCGAAAATAAAAAAATACACGAATGGAAACAAACAAACGCATAAATAAAAACCCTGAAAGGTCGAGAGTTACTAAGAGTTTAAGTCCTTGAAGGACCCCGGATAAAAAACAAGAAGCAAAGATAGGTTTGAAAACCCTGAAATCAGAACTAAGATTCGAGACAAGCCGTGAAAGACATGAAGTCAAGTAAGGGGTCCTAAAGACCTTTAGTTTGACATCAATCCAAAAGAAAGGTCGTGAATACTTAATAGTCGACATATGAACACCAACGTTGAACATGTAAACGTCAACCTCGAATCCTAGGTTAAGGAACACGAGTTATTAGCCATGAAGGCCATGTGATAGCTATGAAGGCCAAACTTGAAGGGGTCATGAACCTCCAGATAAGATCCAAAGGTTGAAACTTCAAGTCAAAGCTTGAAAACCAATCTGAAATTTTGGACCCTCAATCCAGAATGCCAACATTGAAATATCTGAACAAGCATTGAGTGCCATCCTCATTCGAAAAGATAACAAGGTTCAGAAGCCTATCTACTATGTGAGCAAGATGTTGCATGGAGCTGAGAAGTTTACTCTCCCATTGAGAAGTTTGCTTTGGCATTGGTAACAGCCTCGAGGAAGCTACGATCGTACTTCCAGGCACATAAGATTGAAATCCTGACGGACCAGCAACTGAGAAACATATTGCATAACCCGAAGGCTAGCTAAGTGGGCGATAGAACTCAGATAATTTGATATCGCGTACAATCCTCGAATTGCAGTTAAAGCACAGGTACTCGTTGACTTCGTGGTTGAATATACCATTGACAACCAAGAAGTCGGGGGGCAGGAAGGCACAACACCCCAGTAAGGGCAAGATGAGACACCCCAAGAGGGAGAGAACTTATAAAGTTTAGAAGAAACATTGGGTGCTTTATTTTGATAGGGAATCAAAAACAAAATCAAGTGGTGCTGGTATAGTCCTACAGAGCCCTGATGGCTTCGTGATTGAATGTGCCTTGAAGTTGAATATTTTTCGACAACCAATAACGAGGCAGAGTATAAAGCCTTAAAAGCCGGACTAGGCTCATCTTTAGCCTTGAGGGCCAAAAATCTTAAAGTCTATGGAGACTCAAGGCTGGTGATAGCCCAAGTGAATAGAGCTCTAAAAGCCAAAGATGAAACGATGTTGAAATATCTGAAAATTGTAAAATCACAGTTGGTATGGTATGATTCGAGGAATACCAACTTGTATAACGGCCGATGCCTTGTCCAAATTCGCCTCGTCTGAAATCGAGAATTACACTGGAAGTGTTTACTATCAGGTCTTGGAGACCCCACTATAGAGCGAAATTGTTGGCGCCCATCGACATTGGAAGTTGCTAGACAGACCCCCATCAAACTTGAGACTGGTTGGCTCCATAATAATGCCTTGGAGGCACGAAACTGTCAGTGAGAGCATTGAGATACGCATTCGCCTTGATGGCCAACAAGGCCGTTTGCCTCAAATTAATCTGGTTGTTTGAATTCAAGGCCTAAAAATCAGGAACTAGTGGCTAAATTCAAACCAAGGCAAGGTCCTACAAACAAGGTAGGAAATTTAAGGCCCAAGTCAAAATCAATTGGGACTCCCAAATATGCGGATTGGGTTCACGAGGAAAGGCCCCAAACTCTGATGAGTCTAAGGCCCGAAACAGAGGAAAGGCCCAAAGGTCCCAAACGAAGTTGTCTGAGGTCGAGACCAACGACCTCGTTTTGCAACATGTTTTCGAACTCGTTCAAACGACTAAGAAGTTGATTAAAGCCCTGGGTTAAGGTCGTAAACGGCCTAAGATATGAGGTCGTGAGATTCGATCTCATTTTCCTGAATAAATACGAGCTCGGTTAGAAGACCTGGAAAATTTAATTCTGAGGTCGTAACCAACCTTGAAATTGAGGTCGGAACAAAACAGATATGAGGTCGCACACTTGAGGTCGATTTTGACTTATAAAAAAGTAGAATGAGGCCACGACCTGCCACTTCAATTGAGATCGTCATATTATGGATTGAGATCGCACATCTTAGATCGAATTTGAACTAGGAAATGAAAAAAATCCCCACGACCTGGGATTCATTTTGAGGTCGTTCTTATTCTATACTGAGGTCGAGGTTGAACGATTTTGAGGTCGTTTTAACACTATTTGAGCTCCTATTTGAGCTCGTTTTTTGAGCTCGAAAATTTCAGGTCGAAAATGTATTAATTGAGCTCGAAAATTTCAGGTCAAAAATGTATTAATTGAGCTCGAAAATGGCTACGACCTGGGACAGTTTGAGGTCGAAAATTGAGCTCGAAATTGAGCTATATAAAAAAAGAAAGAAAGAGAAAGAAAGAAAAACACTGAAAATCCTGAAAAGAAGCCACGACTTGGCCTCCGTTTGAGTTCGTTTTTGAGCTCGAAAATGAACTAATTTCTGCTTGAAATTTCCAGGTCGAAAATGACTTAGAAAGTAAGAAAAATGGCTACGACCTTGAGGCAGTTTGAGCTCGAATTTGAGCTCGGATTTGCAAAATTTCGAGCCGAAACGATAATTTCTGAATAGTACTAGTCTTCAGAAATAAAAAATTTCCAAGCTGACCTGGCAGCTCGACCCCGCCAGGGGCTGCCGCCCCTTGGACCCCGCCCGGGGGCTGCCGCCCCCGGACCCCCGCTAGCACCGTTTAGTGCCGATTAGTGCCGATTAGCACCGTTTAGCGCCGGTTAGTGCCGTTTTATGCCATTTGACATTGTTTAACACTGTTTAAACATTGTTTAAGGCTGATTATCGCTGTCTAGTGCCATTTAACACCGCTTAGTGTCATTCAACATCGTCGTAAATGCGTCGGTCGCTCCACGCTTTACATTAAGATGATAAGTTGAAAATACTCATGTAAGAGCAATAAACCCTGACCCAAGTCTCATGTAAGGCCGTTATAACTTCAAGGAAAACCTGATCAGTTTTCCTAGAAGTTGGGGGGCAAATGATATGGGCTAAAAGTAAGCCCTAAAGACACATTTAATGTGGCATTAATTAGACCCGGAATGGTCCAAACGTGGGGCACACCAGGTGGGCCCAAACCCTATTTACAATATTAATTTCGTAATTAATATTAGGGATAATAAACAGCTCAGCAATAAGTGTCAGATAAGAACATTATCTCTACAAGGAGTAGCCTCCAAGGCATACACTCATACAAGGAAACAGACTCCTACAAGGAAGGAGTCTAGAACTTTCCTCGAGGTTGACTTACCCACCAAGTCACCTAACCCTACTACGATTCTGAGGCTTCTCAGCCTATATAAAGGGTGAGACCCCTCAACCTAGAACTACGTTGGCTTGATTCTCTAACAATACAGAGATACGTAGGCATCTTGTGAGGACCGTTCAGTCTCGAAACGCAAGAACAGTCATTAAAGCTCGAAGCTCACCAACCATATCATTAAATACAACCGAAACCTAGCCGCAATATCAAACCCTCGTTTTTATTCCACAACACTTTGAGTCTTTCAGTAGGTGTGTAATCATGTTGGAGGTTGCTTTCACTCTTATTGTTGCCCTTGAAGTCGAATAAACAGTGACTGATTTCACCTTTCACTTGGAAGAGTTTTAGCCTTCGAATATTTACAATTTGACTCCCTACTCGTAACATCCTCTGTGTAATTGATCGCTGTCTGATAAGTGGATTTTATATCCACTTATTATGCGCTAAATAAACCTAAATTGGTGGTTTATCCTTAAGTATTTTGTGTCTTTTAATTAGTTTTATGTTGTTTCAAGTCTTTGTAGTGCAGAACTCATAGCTTCAGGTATCCTGGCGATAAAAGGTTAAAAGAGGGTGGAAATCTGGCTCAGATGGACTGGCTACGAGTGTAATAACCCTAACTTTAACAAAGCTACAGTGGTCACATGAATAGTAAATTTCGAGGATTTAGAGAAATGGTACATAGGTACTTTATAATGGAAACATAAAATGAATAAACAGAAACCATATTAGTGTTGTGCAATGGAAATAAGTGACTCGAAATGACGTTAGATTTCAGAAATTCCTGAAACATGGATTTTGAGGATTTTGATTTCGAATAAGCTTCTATTAGATATTAAGGAGCATGGAAACATTATAAGAAGTATATATTGAGGGATTAGTGAATTTAGATTTGAGCCAGGGGATTTTTAAGTTAAGAGAATACCAAAGGAAATTGGATTGTTAAATGGTTTCAAAACCACTGAGATAATGAGGTACACTCGAAACGAACCACAATTAGACGAGTATGGAAACCAAGCAACCAAGATTAGTAATATAACAAGGATACATACCATATTATTTACCAATGTGATGGGCATTGTACTTAGGAAATTTAGAAAATAAGAGATTAGAAAATCCAAGTGGTGTCATTAGCCATTATTTTGTTTTTAAGGGTAAATTAGTAACTTTGCAAGCTTTTAATCACTAAATATCTTCCAAGGCTTCTAGGACAAGCTAAAGCTAACAAATATTAACAAGATTAAAGAGGGATAAGATCAAAACAAAGAACAAAACTCTCTCCCCCATCCATATTACAATTTTCGGCCAAAACAAGAATAGCCCAGTAAAATGAGCATAACTTCTTCGTTTCTCAGCCAAATTTTGCGTTCTATAGCTTTTTAGAAAGCCCATGAGATAACCTACAAGTAGTATTTCACAAGAGTTTTCCAGAAAAGCAAGGTAAAGGGGTCGTTTTTCATGTTCTTTCAGCTGATGAATAGTAATTCCGAATTGTTAACTTTGTTTTCATGGTTTCTTTAGTTGATTCAAGTTAATCTAAGGTTGTTTAAGGAGTGCCCAAGGTTTATCAAGGATTTTTAAGGGTTATCAAAGCTTCAAGAAGGTATAATCATGCTTGCTCTTTTATGTTTATGATGGATATAGTTGTGTTTAGTGATTAAGTGGTATAAATGTTATGATTATGATGTTATAAGTGTTTGTAAGTGATTAAAGTTGATTTTGGAAGGAGTATGTGCTTGTAACCATGGTTGGTAAGATGACCACATGGTGTAGGTGATGGTGTATAAGGTGGATGATTGATTTGGAGGAGTTTGATTTTGGAAAGTATGAAATTACAGCAGTTATAATGTCCGATTTTCGTTAGAACGAAAACTGCCCTGTTTTGTGACCCCTGTATTCATACGGTACCTCACTGCCTAGGTTACCAATTGACCATGAAATGATAGAGCTTAGTTCATAGATCGTTTTGATATAAGGTGCGTTAAAATCTGATGAACGGTTTAGGAGAAAAGTCAGTTTTAGTGAAAGGCGTTCGATAACCGAGAAAACGTAATTGTATCAACTTTGAGGCTAAAGTTACCATACTTAGACATTTTTATAAGTCACGAAATTTTGGGATAGTGTAGTAGGGTGGTCAGAGGACCCTTGACAGTTGACCTTGCATTAAAATTCGAAATATATATTTTCTGAGAATTTTTACAGTTAAGTGTGGTTATTAGGGGAAATGGTGAAAACCCCTGAAACTTCGATTGAGCTTATAAATAGTTAAGTCCTTGAACCTTTGGGGTAATAATAATACGTTAAACATATGTTGAAGTGTAAAGGGTTTTGTTATACAAGAGGGTAGTGAGTAAGAGATGTGGTATTCTAATGACGGTCCTTTTGTGTTTATAGAAATTCCGGAGGAGGGACCAGTCATACTACCAGGATACAGAAACCAAGGCAAGATCTTTTCTATCCCTACTTGGAAATTATTTATCTTCAAAGAAACTTGATTTCATGAAATATATATATGTGATGCTATTGTTACTATATTGTTAAGAAATGGTTTTCCTCGATTATTGATGTAAAAAGGGAAGGTATATGAGTATGGTATGAATATGGATATGAGTATGAGATGGATATGAATATACATAGAGATGATTATGCATGAAGTGAACATGCCTTATGATTAAGGGAATATGAAAGAATGGTATCAGTTGTTATCCAGGGTTATATGGTTTATAATACTATATTAAAAATATTCTTTTTGGTGTTAGTGGTATTATAAATATTATTTGATTATTAATTACTACTTTTTAAGTAGATGGAATATGTTATGGATATAAAAGCATATTTAAATTCTTGAATATAAAAGAGATGTCTGAATCATAATCAAAGTATTATGTTATGAATATATTTTATAGAAATAATGTGCGAGAATGAAAATGATATGAGTGAATGATAATTGATAATGGAAGTGATATACGGAAATGGAAATGTGAAATGGTGTTGATAAATTGAATAATGATCTTATAAAAAGGGGAATTTACAACAGTAAGCGTAAGAGGCCGTGTGGAAGTTGCACAGTCCAGCACTTAATGTAAGCGTAAGAGGCCGTGTGGAAGTTGCACAGTCCAGCACTTAATGTAAGCGTAAGAGGCTATGTCAGGGCTGTGTGCGACATAGTCTAGTATTCATGATTCGGCACGAAGATGCCAAGGGAGGATGTTAGCAGGTGGCCTTCCTCCAGGAGGATGTTAGCAGGTGGCCTTCCTCCAGGGATGATGTTAGCAGGTGGCCTTCATTCCTTCTACCGGTAGTAAAAATAGACGGTTACGGAGGACGACTGATCATCGTACCTCACATATTTGGTGACAGTGGAAACCCCCACAATTATTGAATAAAGAATAAACAATAAAGTCAGAATGGTATATTGAAAAGGTAAATTGATATGGAACGATGAAATTATTGTTATAGATGAAGAGAAACTGATTTTATATTAATTGTTATAATTGTTGCATAAGAAGGAAATGAAAAGATGATAGAGAGAGATTTATTCAAGTTTTCATTTTATTTTGAAATATTACACTGAAAGATTATATTGATTGTTATATTATTTAAGAAGAGAAATTGATACTGTATTATTCTAGATTTCTTTCTTATAATAGTAAGTGGATGATGTATTATTAAATAAGAGTTTTATTCTTCTTAAAGGTTATAATTGATTTCCGTTTACATATGTATATACATGTATACTTGGTTACATTTTTAAATTTTAGTTTATAATAATATCTTGCTGAGCTATTATAGCTCACTCTTGCTACTTATGTATATACAGCTAGGACCAATGCCAATACTCCGTACGACACCCCGCAAGAGGGTAGGGGGAAGGCGACCTATTGAGCGAGTACTGGCGACCGTTCCCGAGGTAGATGACAAGCGCAAGGGGTTTAGTGGTCTTGTGTATATTAAGTGTGTAAGTGTGTAAGGTTGTAATAAATTTGGTTGTTGAAATGCTTCTTGTAGAAGCATCACTCAACAATGTACTTAAGTATGATTCTGGGTTTGTAATAACTGTTTAACTCTAAACTTTTATTATGGTGAATGTTGTTCTCTGAGCATATGACTGGTATGTGTGTGTGTATTACTGTGGGGTCAATTGCATAAGTATAAAAAAAAAAAAAACCAAGAGATATTGATTTTGAATGGAAGTTGGTCCGTGATGGCCCAAAATTCATGACCCCAGATTTGGGGCTGTCACAGTTTGGTATCAGAGCTTAGAGTCATAATGCTCAGGAACAATAGGGATAATAATAAATATATCAGTAATAATATAAATTGTGAACTCACATCGAGTTCAAGGGTGGTTTATCGAACGAAGCATTTATTCTAAGTCGTGATTATAATTTTATAGATTATTGCTAATAAAGGTTATTATGCCAAAAGTGTTAAGTTTATGTAGCACACGAGATCGATATGAGAAAGGGAATACTTGATGTATCGGGAAGCGTACGTTAGATAACCTCGTGAGTAATCCCAGGGTGATCTATCATCTCTTATTCAAAAAGGGGCCGATATCTTTTCAAAACTTTTTGGTATCCTTGAAATGTGTTTCAAAATTGTATTAGTCAAAATATTCCTCTAAGATTATTTTTGGAAGATGGTATTTATCATTGTGATTTAAATTTTCCTCTATATTTCTTACTCCAACTAAGAGGAACAACCATATATGTATACACAAGGACAATCTGTCTGTGTGATAGAAAGTCGGAGGGGACGCCCTCACTTGTGTTACGTACAGGTTCTTCCATCATATTGATTTCCCAAAATATTCTTTTGTTTCAAATAAGAGTTATTTAAAACTCTTAATGTTATAAATTGTTGTGGGACCCTTGCTTATATCTGGGTTCGTTTAAATTTAAGGTCTCTTGAATTCTATCAATTATTTCGAATATCGAAGGTTTCAGTAATGGATGGGATAAGGGAAGCAATGTTTAGAGTATATATACGTGATTATACAAGGGAACTGGAGATTCAAAGGGAAGTTTCAATAAGAGATAATTAGAGCTAGAAGCGTTTCGCTATAAAAGAGGAAGGAATTTCGTGAGAAGAAAGAGGTATAATTGAGGATTAGTGAGATAAAAGAATAGGAGGAATTTTAAGGTATAATTGAGATTTACTATTGAAAGTAAGGTGTATTTTGAGGAAAAAGTCAGAATAAGGATAAACAAGGGAAGTGGGATAATTAATGAAGTTTATGTATTTTGCCTAATTTTATCGTATTTTGATATTAAATGTTGAGATTCAAGAATATTGATGTATATAAGGTGATTGACTTAAATGAAAAGGTTATTGTACTAAAGGTGATACGCTTATTTGCTAAAGTTGAGTTGAGAATATTATGGTATATAGATGAGTTAACTAGGGATATAATTGTGTATATGAGAATGATGTATATGGGAATGATGTATGTTGTACCCTAAATTTGGGTGATTAATGAAGAATATTGTTATATACAGAACCATGCCGCATAAGCGTAAAAATAGAACGAATGCAAGAGAAAATGAGAGAGATGAAGGAAGTCGAAATAGACAGAATGAAAATGCTCATAACGAATAAAATCAGATGGGGCGAGAAAGTAAGAAAAGGAGATGTGAGGGTCAGAAAGGAGGTTCAAGCGAAGGAAGTTACTTTAACAAGGTTGGTAAGGGACAAAAATCTCAGTTTGTGGGAAAGACAGGGAATAACAAGACTGTTAGTGAGACGGTGAATCAGGGTGATAGATCCACAGGAACCTTTCAGTCTAATCAATCTCGAACACCATTTCCAGACTGTAACACGTGTGGTAGGAAGCATACGGGAGTGTGTAGGAGGTCGAAAGTAACTTGCTTTAAGTGCGGACAGAAAGGACACTATTATAATCAGTGCACATCAACTGACAAGATTGATATCAAGTGTTATCAATGTGGGAAACTAGGACACTTTGCTAGAGATTGCCGTTCCGGCGGGTCATCTGCGCCGGGACAAAGTATGACTGCTTCAAATAGACCTATTGCCAGGGTGTACAACATGACTTTAGGAGAGGCATTGAGAAAGCCGGATACAGATGCAGGTGAACATTTTTCTAGTAATTAAATTTTTAGTGTAAATGTTTGGTTAGGAATCAATGTCGTCAATGAATGGTATAGGTAGGTTGATAATCTAGATAAGGAAAATCAGTATCTGTTAGGGGTTAGAAATTCTATGAAAAGGAGAATAATAGTATTTTGGGGGTAAACCATAGACTTGTTCAGATACGAACAGGAAATATATATTATGGGGAGTATTTTCTTACAATTGTTTCAAGGAATTCTATTCCAGTCAGATTTCTGGAAGATTTTACAGAGACGAGATATAATAAGATCGAAGTGTATATTTTATGTCATGATAGAGATCAAAATAGGGATAAACCATAAGTGAGATACACTACCATTCAGGGGAGGCCAATGTGGTGGCCGATACCCTTAGCTAAAGGAGGAATGAGAGATTAACTAACGTAGAATGACTAAAACAAGAGGAAATTGCAAGATAAAGATAGTGAAAGCACTGCTATTGATAAGCTAAATGGCATGTTGATGAATGACAAGAAAGTTTATGTTAGGGTATTCTGTGCAAACAAGATAGAGATATTATGAAGGAAAAAGGATAGAGAAAGTGGTGTAGAAGTTATAAGGTGTAGATGAAAAGGTATCTATGAACATTTCTGACGTGATTCCTGGACGGAATCCTTTTAAGGGGGGAAGGATGTAATAACCCTAACTTTAACAAAGCTACAGTGGTCACATGAATAGTAAATTTCGAGGATTTAGAGAAATGGTACATAGGTACTTTATAATGGAAACATAAAATGAATAAACAGAAACCATATTAGTGTTGTGCAATGGAAATAAGTGACTCGAAATGACGTTAGATTTCAGAAATTCCTGAAACATGGATTTTGAGGATTTTGATTTCGAATAAGCTTCTATTAGATATTAAGGAGCATGGAAACATTATAAGAAGTATATATTGAGGGATTAGTGAATTTAGATTTGAGCCAGGGGATTTTTAAGTTAAGAGAATACCAAAGGAAATTGGATTGTTAAATGGTTTCAAAACCACTGAGATAATGAGGTACACTCGAAACGAACCACAATTAGACGAGTATGGAAACCAAGCAACCAAGATTAGTAATATAACAAGGATACATACCATATTATTTACCAATGTGATGGGCATTGTACTTAGGAAATTTAGAAAATAAGAGATTAGAAAATCCAAGTGGTGTCATTAGCCATTATTTTGTTTTTAAGGGTAAATTAGTAACTTTGCAAGCTTTTAATCACTAAATATCTTCCAAGGCTTCTAGGACAAGCTAAAGCTAACAAATATTAACAAGATTAAAGAGGGATAAGATCAAAACAAAGAACAAAACTCTCTCCCCCATCCATATTACAATTTTCGGCCAAAACAAGAATAGCCCAGTAAAATGAGCATAACTTCTTCGTTTCTCAGCCAAATTTTGCGTTCTATAGCTTTTTAGAAAGCCCATGAGATAACCTACAAGTAGTATTTCACAAGAGTTTTCCAGAAAAGCAAGGTAAAGGGGTCGTTTTTCATGTTCTTTCAGCTGATGAATAGTAATTCCGAATTGTTAACTTTGTTTTCATGGTTTCTTTAGTTGATTCAAGTTAATCTAAGGTTGTTTAAGGAGTGCCCAAGGTTTATCAAGGATTTTTAAGGGTTATCAAAGCTTCAAGAAGGTATAATCATGCTTGCTCTTTTATGTTTATGATGGATATAGTTGTGTTTAGTGATTAAGTGGTATAAATGTTATGATTATGATGTTATAAGTGTTTGTAAGTGATTAAAGTTGATTTTGGAAGGAGTATGTGCTTGTAACCATGGTTGGTAAGATGACCACATGGTGTAGGTGATGGTGTATAAGGTGGATGATTGATTTGGAGGAGTTTGATTTTGGAAAGTATGAAATTACAGCAGTTATAATGTCCGATTTTCGTTAGAACGAAAACTGCCCTGTTTTGTGACCCCTGTATTCATACGGTACCTCACTGCCTAGGTTACCAATTGACCATGAAATGATAGAGCTTAGTTCATAGATCGTTTTGATATAAGGTGCGTTAAAATCTGATGAACGGTTTAGGAGAAAAGTCAGTTTTAGTGAAAGGCGTTCGATAACCGAGAAAACGTAATTGTATCAACTTTGAGGCTAAAGTTACCATACTTAGACATTTTTATAAGTCACGAAATTTTGGGATAGTGTAGTAGGGTGGTCAGAGGACCCTTGACAGTTGACCTTGCATTAAAATTCGAAATATATATTTTCTGAGAATTTTTACAGTTAAGTGTGGTTATTAGGGGAAATGGTGAAAACCCCTGAAACTTCGATTGAGCTTATAAATAGTTAAGTCCTTGAACCTTTGGGGTAATAATAATACGTTAAACATATGTTGAAGTGTAAAGGGTTTTGTTATACAAGAGGGTAGTGAGTAAGAGATGTGGTATTCTAATGACGGTCCTTTTGTGTTTATAGAAATTCCGGAGGAGGGACCAGTCATACTACCAGGATACAGAAACCAAGGCAAGATCTTTTCTATCCCTACTTGGAAATTATTTATCTTCAAAGAAACTTGATTTCATGAAATATATATATGTGATGCTATTGTTACTATATTGTTAAGAAATGGTTTTCCTCGATTATTGATGTAAAAAGGGAAGGTATATGAGTATGGTATGAATATGGATATGAGTATGAGATGGATATGAATATACATAGAGATGATTATGCATGAAGTGAACATGCCTTATGATTAAGGGAATATGAAAGAATGGTATCAGTTGTTATCCAGGGTTATATGGTTTATAATACTATATTAAAAATATTCTTTTTGGTGTTAGTGGTATTATAAATATTATTTGATTATTAATTACTACTTTTTAAGTAGATGGAATATGTTATGGATATAAAAGCATATTTAAATTCTTGAATATAAAAGAGATGTCTGAATCATAATCAAAGTATTATGTTATGAATATATTTTATAGAAATAATGTGCGAGAATGAAAATGATATGAGTGAATGATAATTGATAATGGAAGTGATATACGGAAATGGAAATGTGAAATGGTGTTGATAAATTGAATAATGATCTTATAAAAAGGGGAATTTACAACAGTAAGCGTAAGAGGCCGTGTGGAAGTTGCACAGTCCAGCACTTAATGTAAGCGTAAGAGGCCGTGTGGAAGTTGCACAGTCCAGCACTTAATGTAAGCGTAAGAGGCTATGTCAGGGCTGTGTGCGACATAGTCTAGTATTCATGATTCGGCACGAAGATGCCAAGGGAGGATGTTAGCAGGTGGCCTTCCTCCAGGAGGATGTTAGCAGGTGGCCTTCCTCCAGGGATGATGTTAGCAGGTGGCCTTCATTCCTTCTACCGGTAGTAAAAATAGACGGTTACGGAGGACGACTGATCATCGTACCTCACATATTTGGTGACAGTGGAAACCCCCACAATTATTGAATAAAGAATAAACAATAAAGTCAGAATGGTATATTGAAAAGGTAAATTGATATGGAACGATGAAATTATTGTTATAGATGAAGAGAAACTGATTTTATATTAATTGTTATAATTGTTGCATAAGAAGGAAATGAAAAGATGATAGAGAGAGATTTATTCAAGTTTTCATTTTATTTTGAAATATTACACTGAAAGATTATATTGATTGTTATATTATTTAAGAAGAGAAACTGATACTGTATTATTCTAGATTTCTTTCTTATAATAGTAAGTGGATGATGTATTATTAAATAAGAGTTTTATTCTTCTTAAAGGTTATAATTGATTTCCGTTTACATATGTATATACATGTATACTTGGTTACATTTTTAAATTTTAGTTTATAATAATATCTTGCTGAGCTATTATAGCTCACTCTTGCTACTTATGTATATACAGCTAGGACCAATGCCAATACTCCGTACGACACCCCGCAAGAGGGTAGGGGGAAGGCGACCTATTGAGCGAGTACTGGCGACCGTTCCCGAGGTAGATGACAAGCGCAAGGGGTTTAGTGGTCTTGTGTATATTAAGTGTGTAAGTGTGTAAGGTTGTAATAAATTTGGTTGTTGAAATGCTTCTTGTAGAAGCATCACTCAACAATGTACTTAAGTATGATTCTGGGTTTGTAATAACTGTTTAACTCTAAACTTTTATTATGGTGAATGTTGTTCTCTGAGCATATGACTGGTATGTGTGTGTGTATTACTGTGGGGTCAATTGCATAAGTATAAAAAAAAAAAAAAAAAACCAAGAGATATTGATTTTGAATGGAAGTTGGTCCGTGATGGCCCAAAATTCATGACCCCAGATTTGGGGCTGTCACAACGAGGAAAAAGAATTTGCGCTATCAATAGATTTATATTAATTCTTATTTAATTAACATATTTATGTAATTTATTTAATTTATTTAATTGATAAATTAATTCATTCTGAATTAATTTATTTATTAAATTAATTATCATGATTAATTAACGTTGAATTAATGTATTAATCTAAATTAATTTAATTAATTAATTAATTAATTAATTAATCATTATTTGTTTAAATGATTAATTGATTAAGTAATTAATTAAATTAAAACAAAAGAGATTTGGGTTATGAATTGCATGGGCTGAATCCATTAGAATTGAATTGGGCTGATTAAAAAGCCATTGGGCTCAAGGCCCAATAGATGTGCAAGTTGTGTCAAAGATGGGGTACTTAATTGCATTTTTGTGTGTGAACACAAATTTGTTACAAATGTACAGAAGATGCTCCAGTCAACACATGCAAGAGCGTCGGCAGCAATCTCCACTCGCCTGTGCGCAGGTGAACGACACAGCTCGGAACATAATGATTTATTTTTATTATTAAATAATTTTATTAATTTAGAAAATTATATTTATAAATATCTAATAATATTAGATATTTATTTTTATAATTTCTGGATTAAAATAATTATTTATTAATTAAAGATTATAAGCTGTGCGGGTTAAAAGCATTTCTACGGAGCTGATATTAAAATTCAACTACCGCCAGTTGCGGAGAAGAATTGCAAATTGGCTTTACAATTGTCTCTGCAGAGTGGTTAGAATTAGGCTAGACTTTTTAAACATCTGACTTCTTTGTATTAGGTGTGTGATGAATGTTTTATAAATAGAGGGGTAAGAAATCAAAGGAGAACACAGATTACCCAGGGAAGAAAAATTCAATCATTCTCTCTCTGAACAAAACCTCCTGTATTCTAAATTCAGCAACTTCTTTTTATAAACAGATCATTTTATACATTTTAATTCTCTGTAATTTTATTATATTTTATATACTTAAAAATTTCTGTAATGTTATTTTATTTTAAACACTTTGAATTTCTGTAATTTTATTTTATTTTATACACTTAAAAATTTCTGAAAAATTATTATAAGATTTAATTTAAGAATTTAAGGGGATTATCAGGAGGGCTTCTCTATTTTATTTCGTGATTATTTTATTCGGAAAGCACATTAGAATTGCTTTTGAAATAAGCAATTTTCTGTGATAAACTCTGTCTGTTCAATTCAACAACACCACAACTGCCAGTGAACCACACGCAATTTACCAGAACCAGTCTCAGGACGCGCGCGTGCTCGCCACGCGCGGCAATTTGCTCTTTAAGGCCGGCGCGTGCACTCCACGCGCGGTGGGGGAGAGTGATACAGCAGCCGATAGAGTCACAGAAAGCAGCAGATGATTTATTTTGATTGCTTTTGATTTTTTTGTCCGTGTCCTTTTTTATGTAGCTGGCCACTTGAGTGCTCCTCTGTTTCAACAATTTATTCGGTTCTATTTCTAACCTCTGGTAATTTCATATTTAATTTCTCGTAATTTTTAATTTAGTTATTATTATTATTATTATTATTATTATTATTATTATTATTATTATTATTATTAGGATCTAATTCTTTTATTTTTATTTTTAATTTTTCATTTCTTAATTAAATTATAAAAATTTCTACCATGATTTTATTTAATTCCATAAAGGTGCCTAGTTTAATTATGAACTAAACACTTTCATGGGGTTCTAATATAATGAATTGTTAATGCTCATGTTAATTTGATAGATAATTTGTGTTTACAATTTCTATATAAGATTGCCTTGCATGGTTGTTTTAATTGAATTTAGGTGAATAGCTAACATCTATTGTGCCAAATCTCTAATGATTGCGAAAGTGGATTTAGAGATTTAGGGCTTGCCATGCTAGCATAGGTATGTCGGTTTCTCCGCATTTCGGATTATAGTTTCGAAAGAACATTATTCCCCTATGTAGTTAATTGCGGAACTTGTGATTAAATCGATTGTATCACCCATTCACATAGACATATAGTGCATTGGATATAATTGATGCTCTTATAACTTCTATCTCTTTTGTGGATGTTTATTTGGAATGGTGTGAGTTAATTGAAAGATGGCTCATATTAGTGTCGTGTTCCCGCTAGCATTCTTAACAATTGTAACACATTAATTCTTGATAATTAATAAGAGTTAAAACATTCATGAAATTAGGACCCCATGCCTCTATCATATTATTTTAAACAAATTAGCCGTTACTTCATTAGTTAATTGTTATCTGCAAATAAACCATTTTAGTTCGTTCATGCTTCTATAATTAACCAAACATTGTTGAATAGACATATTTACTAAAATAACCGAGTCTTCGTTGGAACGATCCTTTTTTCCCTATATTGCTTTTGGACTGCGTACACTTGCGTAGAGAAAATAGCGAACAAGTTTTTGGCGCCGCTGCCGGGGACTCGGTGTTATTTTTGTTTATGTGTTTTACTACAATAGAAGTTAATTTGTTTGACTTGAACATTTTATCTTATATTTTTGTTAAGTGATTATTTGTGTACAGATACTTGGATTTTTATGCTAACACATTCTAAAGCATTAAAAGCCAAACAAGTACTTGAACAAGCAAATATTCACAAGATGGACGGAGAAGGCGAAGTAGTTGCACCTGCAGCAGCAAGGGCTTTAATGGACTACTCGCAACCGAAGATTGATGACATCCAATCAAGCATCATTCGGCCAGAAATTACGGCTCCTACATTTGAAATTAGATCCAGTACTATTCATATGGTGCAGAATCAAGAACAGTACGGAGGAACTGCAACGGAAGATCCTAACTTACACATCAGGAACTTCATAGAAATATGCGACACATTCAGATTCAACAATGTGTCAGATGATGCTGTGAAGTTGAGACTCTTCCCGTTTTCATTAAGAGACAAAGCCAAGGGTTGGCTACACTCTCTACCACCAGGATCTATCACCACTTGGGCTGATCTAGCTCAAAAGTTTCTTAGAAAATTCTTCCCAATGGCTAAGACTGCAGCTATAAGGAATGCTATCACTCAATTTTCTCAGCAGTCTGGTGAAACTTTATGTGAAGCTTGGGAGAGATACAAAGAAATGCTTCGGCAATGTCCACATCATGGCATGCCAAACTGGATGATCATAAATTGTTTCTATAATGGGCTAGGAATGCAATCAAGGCCAATGGTAGATGCAGCTTCAGGGGGAGCATTATGGGCTAAAAGTTATGAGGAGGCCTACGATCTTATCGAGATGATGGCAGCTAATGAATATCAAAACCCAACTCAGAGAATGCCACAACAGAAGGTAGCAGGAATTCTTAATATCGACAAAGCCACTTCCTTAGCAGCTCAGCTAGAGGCTTTGAAATTGAAAGTAGACTCTTTGACAGCACAAGGATTTCATCAAATTGCTAGTGTTTGTGAGTTGTGTGCGGGCGCACATGAATCAAACCAATGTGCCATCTCAAACGAGTCGGTTCAGTTCGTAAGTAATTTCCAGAGACAGCAACAGCCAGCTCCAAATTCCTACCATCCGAACAACCAAAATCATCCAAATTTCAGTTGGAGCAATAATCAAGGAGGAGCACAACAATCACATCAGCCCTACCAACAATCTAATCATCAGCCATTTGGAGCTAAGCAGTATAATCCATCTGGATTCCAGCAACAACAGGGGCAACATTTTCAACAACCATATGCTCCTAGACAATTTCAGCCCCCAGGATTTCAACAACAACAATCTTATGGAAATTCTGGATAATCGTCGAATGAAAAGACTGAATTAGAGGAGTTGAGGTTGGGCCAAAAAAGCCAAGCGGCTTCCATTAAAAATCTGGAAACTCAATTGAGTCAACTCGCTAGTTTCATGATGAGCCGACCACAAGGAACACTCCCCAGTGACACTGAACTTAATCCTGGGAAAAAGGATAATCACGAGCACATCAAAGCAATTACCCTCAGATCAGGGAGAATCACGGAGGATGCTGAGCTAAAAGATACAGAAAAAATTCTGCCAGACAAAGGTATAGAAAAAGCAGATTTGGGAGACACAAAGGACATGGGCAATATGTCAGAATCAAAGGAGGAGATTAAAGAAAATATACCAACTCCTAAACAAGCTGTCCTCGAGCAAAAAGAAGTAAAAGAGCAAGTCTACCCACCTCCACCATTTCCTCGACGAGTGCAAAAACAGAAATTAGACAAGCAGTTTGGCAAATTTCTTGAAGTCTTTAAAAAATTACATATCAACATTCCATTTGCTGAAGCTCTCGAACAAATGCCAAGCTATGCCAAATTCATGAAAGGCATTCTCTCGAGGAAATTAAAACTTGAAGACTTAGAGACCGTTGCTTTGACGGAAGAATGTAGTGCGGTATTGCAGCAAAAGTTGCCGCCTAAGCTGAAAGATCCAGGGAGTTTTACAATACCATGCACCATTGGGAGATTATCTTTCGACAAATGTTTATGTGATCTGGGAGTAAGTATCAATCTTATGCCATACTCGGTTTTCTTGCAGCTTGGTCTTCCTGAACCAAAGCCGACAAGTATGTCCCTTTAGTTGGCTGATCGATCTATCACCTATCCTA
The DNA here is from genome assembly GCA_037693485.1 of Kitagawia praeruptora. Classification (NCBI taxonomy): domain Eukaryota; kingdom Viridiplantae; phylum Streptophyta; class Magnoliopsida; order Apiales; family Apiaceae; genus Kitagawia; species Kitagawia praeruptora. The sequence continues at coordinate 52,822,137 of CM075351.1, forward strand.
GGGGAGTTGTTGAAGATGTGTTGGTGAAAGTAGACAAACTCATCTTTCCTGCTGATTTTGTCATTCTTGATTTCGAAGAGGACAAGAAGATTCCTATCATTCTGGGTAGGCCATTTTTAGCAACAGGACAAACATTGATTGATGTCCAAAAGGGGGAACTGACAATGAAGGTGCACGACCAAATTGTCACCTTCAATGTTTTCACAGCTATGAAATTCCCGACAGAAGAAGAACAGTGTCTGAAGATAGACTTGATTGAGTCTACGGTGCAAGAAAAGTTAGGGCACATGCTCATGAATGATACTTTGGAAAAGACCCTCAGTGGGGAGTATTCATTAGATGAAGATGACATTGATGAACAATTGCAATATCTGGATGCTTTACCGTGGAAAGGAAAATTTGAAAGACCAGTTGAATCGCTGGGACTGCCAGAATTAAAAGGACCACATCAGCAATTAAAGCCTTCTATCGAAGAAGCTCCAACTCTAGAGCTCAAGCCACTACCGGATCACTTACGGTATGCTTCCCTTGGTGAAAAATCCACTTTACCTGTGATTATTGCCGCTAACCTTTCAGACTCCGAGGAAGACAAGCTCTTGAGAGTTCTTCGAGAATTCAAATCAGCCATTGGTTGGTCTGTTGCGGATCTAAAAGGAATCAGTCCCGCATATTGTCAACATAAAATTCCATTGGAAGAAGGGAGTAAACCAACAGTAGAACACCAAAGGCGGTTAAATCCTATCATGAAAGAAGTGGTAAAGAAAGAAATTCTCAAGTGGCTAGATGCTGGTATCATCTATCCCATTTCAGACAGTTCATGGGTAAGTCCAGTGCAATGTGTGCCTAAGAAAGGAGGCATGACAGTAGTTGCCAATGAAAAGAACGAGCTCATTCCGACTCGTACAGTTACAGGGTGGAGAATTTGCATGGACTACAGAAAGCTGAACAAAGCTACAAGGAAGGATCACTTTCCCCTTCCATTCATTGATCAAATGCTAGACAGGTTGGCTGGGCATGAATTCTATTGCTTGTTGGATGGTTATTCAGGATATAATCAGATTGGTATTACTCCAGAAGATCAGGAGAAGACCACTTTCACATGTCCTTTTGGCACTTTTGCGTTCCGACGCGTTCCTTTCGGACTTTGTGGTGCACCTGCTACTTTTCAGAGGTGTATGATGGCAATTTTTTCGGATATGATTGGTATCAATGTGGAAGTGTTCATGGATGATTTCTCAGTCTTTGGGAAATCATTTGATGAATGCCTCAGAAATCTAGGCATGGTGCTAAAACGATGTGTTGAGACTAATCTAGTACTCAACTGGGAAAAATGTCACTTCATGGTAAAGGAAGGCATCATTCTTGGGCACAAGGTATCTGGTAAGGGGCTGTAAGTGGATAAGGCTAAGTTGGAGACGATTGGAAATCTCCCTCCACCAATTTCAGTCAAAGGAATTCGTAGTTTTCTTGGTCATGAGGGTTTTTATCGGCGATTCATCCAAGATTTTTCGAAAATATCTAAACCTTTGTGCAATCTGTTAGAAAAGGATATTCCTTTTAAATTTGGTGAAGATTGTTTGGAGGCATTCAAGCTCTTAAAGAAGAAATTGACAACTGCACCCATTATCACTGCACCTGATTGGAGTGAACCTTTTGAATTAATGAGTGATGCAAGTGACTATGCAGTAGGAGCTGTTCTTGGTCAACGGAAGAATAAGGTGTTTCACGTGATTTACTATGCTAGCAGAACTCTCAATGATGCACAGCTGAATTACACTACTACAGAAAAGGAACTCTTAGCTATTGTATATAGCTTCGAGAAATTCAGATCGTATTTGCTCGGAACTAAGGTAGTGGTGTTTACAGATCATGCAGCCATTCGATACCTAATGTCGAAGAAAGATGCTAAGCCACGGTTGATTCGTTGGGTTTTGTTGCTTCAAGAATTCGACTTGGAAATCAAGGATAGAAAGGGTACTGAGAACCAGGTGGCTGATCACTTGTCTCGGTTAGAGGAACACGGTAACTCAGCGGATAAAACTCTCATCAACGAATTATTTCCTGACGAGCAACTTTTTGGGGTGCAAAATGAAGAACCATGGTTTGCAGACATTGTGAACTATCTTGTAAGCAATGTCATCCCGTCGGAATTTTCTTATGCTCAAAGAAATAAGTTTCTTCATGATGTAAAATGGTACCGATGGGATGAACCCTTCTTATTCAGACAGGGACCTGATCAGGTGATTCGGAGGTGCATTCCGTTTAGTGAGGTTGAAGGTATTTTGCATGACTACCATTCTACCACTTACGGAGGTCATTATGCTGGAGAGAAGATAGCCACTCGAGTACTTCAGGCTGGGTTTTATTGGCCAACACTGTTTAAAGATGCGCATCAGTTTGTGTTGAGATGCGATAGATGTCAAAGAATTGGTAATATCTCTAGGAGGAATGAGATGCCTCTGAATATGCTGTTGGAAGTGGAGATTTTCGATGTGTGGGGGATCGATTTTATGGGTCCTTTTGTTTCTTCATGCAATAATCAGTACATCTTACTAGCGGTGGACTATGTTTCTAAATGGGTCGAGGTGAAGGCTTTACCGACCAATGACGCTAAAGTGGTGCTGAATTTTCTGAATAAGCAAGTTTTCACACGTTTCGGAACTCCAAGGGTAATTATCAGTGACGAAGGATCACACTTCTGCAACCGCAAGTTCACGGCATTGATGGCAAGGTACAACATAAATCATCGAATTGCTACGGCCTATCACCCTCAAACGAATGGCCAAGCAGAGGTTTCCAACAGAGAGATAAAACGTATCCTAGAGAAGGTCGTGAATCCTTCAAGGAAGGACTGGTCACTAAAACTTGATGAAGCTCTTTGGGCTTATAGAACAGCTTACAAAACACCTTTGGGCACGTCACCTTTTCAGCTAGTATATGGCAAGGCTTGTCATCTGCCTGCCGAACTAGAACACAAAGCTTATTGGGCGCTGAAGAAGTTGAACTTTGACTTAGCAGCAGCAGGTGAGAAAAGAATGCTTCATATTAATGAACTGGATGAGTTTCGGCTACAAGCTTATGAAAATCACAAGTTATACAAGGAAAAGGTCAAGAGATGGCATGACAGACGTTTGGTGCAAAAGTCTTTTGTACCAGGGCAGTTAGTTTTACTTTTCAACTCTCGTCTCAGACTGTTCCCAGGGAAACTTAAGTCAAGGTGGTCAGGGCCATTCACGGTTAAAACAGTGTTTCCACATGGTGCAGTGGAAATTTTTGATAAAACACCGGAATCGGCTTTCAAAGTAAATGGACAGAGGTTGAAGCCATATTTTGGTGAACATGTGAATCGCGAAGCGGAAACCGCGGTTCTTAGCACTACCAATTGAAGTGCGAAGGTGGCCAAGTCTAGCTAAAGACGTTAAAGAAAGGCGCTTCGTGGGAGGCAACCCATAGGTTTGATGTTTTTATTTTTTTTTAGTTGATTTTATTTAGTATTATGTCAAGTGTGCAGATCATTGTCGAAATACAGGAGCTTGCTTCGCAAAAGAAATTTTCTTCTTTCGAGGTAGACTGGCCTCAGTTTGGAGCTCATGCAGCTTTTCCACCACTTGATTCACCATCCGAGGAGGGTGACGATGCCGACAGTCAGGGAAGTTCTCTTTTATCCTTTATTTATACCTTCAATGAGGACATTGAATATTTCAAGTTTGGGGGTGATTTGAGGATTGGTGGTAGTAGAGTTGTTATTCATGTAGAAATCATATTGCATGTTTAGTAGTAGTTTGCATATGCATCTATATAAAAAAAATCAAAAATTTTAAAAATCACAAAAATAATTCTAGCCTTGTGAAGATTATTCTATTGATGCACCCATGCATGACAGGAATTTTGTGTTGTTGACGCTTTTGATTGAGAAGTGGTATGCTTTGCTCTTGTGCACACACATACACTAGTAAGTTGAAACTAGTAGACTTATTGAATGTGTAAGTAATTAAAAGGACATGAATATGTGCAAGATGATTTGGTTTTCATGCTTTGAGTACAAGTAAGTGTGTTAGAGAGATCTTTTGCTTTGGATTGATTATGCTTTTTCCACCAAGTAAGCTTTTGAGACTATATGCATAGCTATTGCATTTTATTCGTTTGCTTGAGTGTCCACATGTTGTTAGCATTGCTAGCAGTTGTTTGAGATCTTTCTTGAAACGCATGACATTATTTGATGATAACATGATAAAGGCATTTAGGATAACCACATATTTCCCATATTACCACACCATGTATACATGATCAATTAGATAACCCGTTGAGCTTAATCCTATTTTTTTTTCGGTGACACCACATTATTTGCCTAAACCTTTTTCTTGTATTGGCCTTACATTAATTTGAACCTAAGTTGTCAAAGGCTAGTAGAGTGCTTGATAGAGTAATAAGGTGCAAAGGGGGGTTTATTGATGGTCATTGTTTTGGGGGAATATTAGGTTGGGTTGTTTACTTGTTAGTCGAAATTTTGTACTAATAAAATGGATCATTGTATTTGTTTCTATTAAGCTCTCGAAAAAAAATATATATAAAAAAAAAAAAATATTATTATTATGAGAGCATACATATGTTTGTGTGATCCTTTCTTATTCGACTAATCAAGTTATTTATTGTAAAAGAATAAAGGAAATTTCAAGTTTGGGGGTGATAAATAGGGAGTTGAATGAATATTGTGTTAGGTACTAGCTTTTGACAATTATCTTTAACCTTCTTTGGCTTTACTTGACATACCTTGTCCCTAGCCCCGTTACAACCCAAATAAAGACCTTTTGATTATCGTCATTGATGTATGTTGTGTTAAAAGTTAGAGTGATACCAAATGTCAAGCATGCTTATGATGTTGTTGGAATTGAGTGATACACTTACCCTGGTTCTTGAGTGAATATTCTTTTGTTAGTGAAAGGTGAGTTATTACTTGTTTTTGCATATGAGATCCCAAGTTTTGACTCAAACATGTACTCTTGTGGGCTTAGCATGATTACCAACTTACTCTTACACTTGACATGGACTTTTGAGAACTTATGCATGTTCATTGAGTAGACTAAGTGAATACTTGCACCTTCGACACCAAGACATTGCACTATTTACTTTGATTCTAAGTTGATATGGCATGAGAGGATTTGAATGTATGGTGTTGTATTGGTTTTAAATCTTTTACATGAGCTAGATGGATTTTGTGGGTACATTCGCTATAGGCCCTCACGAGACCTAACTCGTCCACTAGGGCTACCTAGGGGTTTAAAGGGCTTATTGCATATGCCAAATGCAATCGTGATCACCTACGGAAGTGGTACTAGTTAGTTGTATATAATTATATTGTTATGCTTGAGGACAAGCATCAGTTTAAGTTTGGGGGTGTGATAAGTGGGTTTTATATCCACTTATTATGCGCTAAATAAACCTAAATTGGTGGTTTATCCTTAAGTATTTTGTGTCTTTTAATTAGTTTTATGTTGTTTCAAGTCTTTGTAGTGCAGAACTCACAGCTTCAGGTATCCTGGCGATAAAAGGTTAAAAGACGGTGGAGTTCTGGCTCAGATGGACTGGCTACGAGGAAAAAGAATTTGCGCTATCAATAGATTTATATTAATTCTTATTTAATTAACATATTTATGTAATTTATTTAATTGATAAATTAATTCCGTCTGAATTAATTTATTTATTAAATTAATTATCATGATTAATTAACGTTGAATTAATGTATTAATCTAAATTAATTTAAATAATTAATTAATTAATTAATTAATCATTATTTGTTTAAATGATTAATTGATTAAGTAATTAATTAAATTAAAACAAAAGAGATTTGGGTTATGAATTGCATGGGCTGAATCCATTAGAATTGAATTGGGCTGATTAAAAAGCCATTGGGCTCAAGGCCCAATAGATGTGCAAGTTGTGTCAAAGATGGGGTACTTAATTGCATTTTTGTGTGTGAACACAAATTTGTTACAAATGTACAGAAGATGCTCCAGTCAACACATGCAAGAGCGTCGGCAGCAATCTCCACTCGCCTGTGCACAGGTGAACGACACAGCTCGGAACATAATGATTTATTTTTATTATTAAATAATTTTATTAATTTAGAAAATTATATTTATAAATATCTAATAATATTAGATATTGATTTTTATAATTTCTGGATTAAAATAATTATTTATTAATTAAAGATTATAAGCTGTGCGGGTTAAAAGCATTTCTACGGAGCTGATATTAAAATTCAACTACCGCCAGTTGCGGAGAAGAATTGCAAATTGGCTTTACAATTGTCTCTGCAGAGTGGTTAGAATTAGGCTAGACTTTTTAAACATCTGACTTCTTTGTATTAGGTGTGTGATGAATGTTTTATAAATAGAGGGGTAAGAAATCAAAGGAGAACAAAGATTACCCAGGGAAGAAAAATTCAATCATTCTCTCTCTGAACAAAACCTCCTGTATTCTAAATTCAGCAACTTCTTTTTATAAACAGATCATTTTATACATTTTAATTCTCTGTAATTTTATTATATTTTATATACTTAAAAATTTCTGTAATGTTATTTTATTTTAAACACTTTGAATTTCTGTAATTTTATTTTATTTTATACACTTAAAAATTTCTGAAAAATTATTATAAGATTTAATTTAAGAATTTAAGGGGATTATCAGGAGGGCTTCTCTATTTTATTTCGTGATTATTTTATTCGGAAAGCACATTAGAATTGCTTTTGAAATAAGCAATTTTCTGTGATAAACTCTGTCTGTTCAATTCAACAACACCACAACTGCCAGTGAACCACACGCAATTTACCAGAACCAGTCTCAGGACGCGCGCGTGCTCGCCACGCGCGGCAATTTGCTCTTTAAGGCCGGCGCGTGCACTCCACGCGCGGTGGGGGAGAGTGATACAGCAGCCGACAGAGTCACAGAAAGCAGCAGATGATTTATTTGGATTGCTTTTGATTTTTTTGTCCGTGTCCTTTTTTATGTAGCTGGCCACTTGAGTGCTCCTCTGTTTCAACAATTTATTCGGTTCTATTTCTAAACTCTGGTAATTTCATATTCAATTTCTCGTAATTTTTAATTTAGTTATTATTATTATTATTATTGTTATTATTATTATTATTATTATTATTATTATTATTATTATTATTATTATTAGGTTCTAATTCTTTTATTTTTATTTTTAATTTTTCATTTCTTAATTAAATTATAAAAATTTCTACCATGATTTTATTTAATTCCATAAAGGTGCCTAGTTTAATTATGAACTAAACACTTTCATGGGGTTCTAATATAATGAATTGTTAATGCTCATGTTAATTTGATAGATAATTTGTGTTTACAATTTCTATATAAGATTGCCTTGCATGGTTGTTTTAATTGAATTTAGGTGAATAGCTAACATCTATTGTGCCAAATCTCTAATGATTGCGAAAGTGGATTTAGAGATTTAGGGCTTGCCATGCTAGCATAGGTATGTCGGCTTCTCCGCATTTCGGATTATAGTTTCGAAAGAACATTATTCCCCTATGTAGTTAATTGCGGAACTTGTGATTAAATCGATTGTATCACCCATTCACATAGACATATAGTGTATTGGATATAATTGATGCTCTTATAACTTCTATCTCTTTTGTGGATGTTTATTTGGAATGGTGTGAGTTAATTGAAAGATGGCTCATATTAGTGTCGTGTTCCCGCTAGCATTCTTAACAATTGTAACACATTAATTCTTGATAATTAATAAGAGTTAAAACATTCATGAAATTAGGACCCCATGCCTCTATCATATTATTTTAAACAAATTAGCCGTTACTTCATTAGTTAATTGTTATCTGCAAATAAACCATTTTAGTTCGTTCATGCTTCTATAATTAACCAAACATTGTTGAATAGACATATTTACTAAAATAACCGAGTCTTCGTGGGAACGATCCTTATTTCCCTATATTGCTTTTGGACTGCGTACACTTGCGTAGAGAAAATAGCGAACACTGTCTATAAGTCACGGGTTGCAAAGTAATTCTGGGTTTGATCTTCATTCGATATGTTTCCTTTAGAGAACTCTGTTTTATAAACATATGGTTGAGTTCTCGAACAGATGTATCTTGAGTTCTCGAATGATGACTTCTCGAATAGTTCCTCAGAGTTCTCGAATAGTTCCTTGAATAGACTTCTCGATTAGAGTTGATGCAGACTTCTCGAATAGAGTTGTTGCAGACTTCTCGAATAGAACAGTCTGAACTTCTCAAACTAGGACTTCTCGAATAAACCCTTTTTGGTAGAGTTCTCGAATGACTTCTCGAACTCATCTTTTCTTGACTTCTCGAATATACTTGCATGGTTATGGCAAAACCCCTCTTTTGGTTACGGATATTTGATTGTAGCATGTTGTGGCTTGTTACATAGATTAAACCCTAACTGTTTGCAGTGTTTCATTCACAAGATGTAGCCTTTGTTTATCTACAATACAGCTGGCTTCCTGATTGGATTATCAGCTTCGGTTCCTTGATTCATTTTCTGCCCTGTGGTATTTGTTATCATCATCTTGAAACATGTATGACTCAACACCAGCCATTCTGGAGGAGCAGTTGATTCAGCAATTTCTAGTCCTCATCTTTCTTTCCCTCACATTTACCTCACATCAAGGAGAGCATTCTTCAAGACATTTGAGAAGCATCAAGGGGTAAAGAGAAGGCCTTGGCCCGAGCTGAACAAATCCTTATTAAGTAATGGCTTTTTTAGGGGGTCAGCTTACGGGCCAGGCCTCTCTCCGACCTGATAACTAGTATTGCCTCCCTGCCTGGCTCTATCAACAGGCTCTTTCTTTTGCAATACTTAAAAAAGTCTCTCATGGCCAAATTATTACTACAGCGTTCTCTACCATAGAATTCGGCCATCGGGGTCAACCCAGCGACTTCTATGAGGAAGGCATATTAAATATTTGTGTTGAAATATATATAAAAAATATATAAAAAGTAAAAACGATAAAAGCTAGATTAGGCTCGTGAACCTTACGAGTCGAGTAATTTAAAGTTCGAACTCGACTCGATAAAGTATTTAAGCTCGAGTTCGACTTGAAAATTATTGAACAAACTTCAAATATTTTATGAGCCGAGTTCGAGCAACTCACGAACATTTTGATTCATTTACACTCCTAAATGTAAATAACGATTATAAATCAAAGGTATATGTTAGTCTTTTTAGAATTGGTCAAAATATCATATTGGCCTACATTATATAAAATAGATAGATAACTTAATTCATCTATAATACTAAATTTTTGAAGAAATTTGTGAAAATATTTTTCATTATTAACATGCGACGGATATGTTGATAATTTTATCTTGATTATATTTTAAAATGAAGGTTAAATAAAATATAATAAATGAAATCTTAGAAATGTAGTTGATGAATTTTAAAAAGATACAAAATATATCTTTGGTATAGTGGTTAATGATGTAAACTTAATTCATCACTAACATGGAGGTAAATATGTCTATAATAAATATAATGGATATGGTTAAATTTTGTTCAACTTACTACATATTTAATAAATAAATGAAAATCGTTATATCAATAATATTTTATATTTAAACTATTGACCAAGATTCGAATCCTTTGATAACAAATTTAAATTAACGTTATAAACAGTTTTTAACGAATATAATTTATTCATATTAAGTTTATTATAAAAACTAATTAACATCATTATATATATTAAATTAATTATTAAAAATAAAAATAATTATGTAAACAATAACTATAATATATTAAAAAGAACCCATGCATCATACAAATTTTAAACTAAATATATATAGTAGTGTACAGCTTTTCGAAAAAATTGTGTACAAGTTTTACCAAAAAGAATAAATGGTATTAGCACTCAATTGAAATAAAAATGCAAATAAATATATATGTTAATAAACATGGGAAATTACCCATATACTATCTTTTTGAAACTATTTTCAAAAATACTACCACTTTAAAAGTTATTTACAAAAATACTATCTTTTAAGTTTTATTTTCAAAAATACTACCTTTTTAAGTTTTATTTTCAAAAATACTATCTGCAACCTATGCAACCTTTTGTATATATGGGCGGCGCTAGCCGCAACTTTTAATTTTTGGTTGCAAAGGTTGCATATGAATTTCTGATTGCAAGTTCCAGTTTTTAGTTATCATTTTCGACCTCTTTTTTGAAATCTAGTGTATATATATATATAGGGTCTTGCTCAGGTGAGAACCACCACTTACGGTGAGATATGAGATATAATCATATCCATTCATTTAAATACATTAAATTCATCTTTTACCATTCATTTAATATTTTAATATTTTTAATTTGGGATTTCAGTATATTCTTTCTAATTCAACCACCCACCACCACCGGCGACCACCACCACCTCCGGCGACCACCACCACCTCCGGCGACTACCAGAAAATCACCACCGAAAACATAAAATCACCATCGCCAAATCAGAAATCACCACCAGAAACACAGAAATCAGCACCTCCAAACCAGAAATCACCACCAGAAACACAAAAATCACCACTCCGACCAACTGTAAAGGGAAAATCACCACCGGAAAACGAAAAATCACCAATAAAAAATGAAAAACGACCTTCAACAAGATCACTACACCACCAACAAATCATCAACTGCAGTCCGAAAATCACTAGAAAACCACCATTAGTCACCAAAAATGTTTAATAGACTTGTGTCTACATATCTTAAATATTCCATGCCCCACTACTCTATACATCATCAAATACAGGCGTCGAAAACAAGAAAATGAAATTAAGCCAAACGTTGTAATTAAAATCACAATTAATAAAATATCAATCGACATACATTTCTTTTTGATTAAGAAAGCTTTTAAAATCGGCGCAACAAAGGAATAGTATCGGAAAATATGTCGACGTTGTTGATGAAGAGTGAACGGACGGTGGCGGTCGGCGGCAGGGTCGAGATCGGGATCTATCGTATGTGTGTGGGCAATGGGCAATGGGGGTGGGTGGGGAGCGTGGTGGTGGGTGGGTGGAAATGATTTGGGGAAGGTGTGAGCGTGTGTCCTGTGTGTGTTGTGCGTGTGTAGGTGGGTGTTGTGTGTGTGATGTGATGTGGTGTGTGTTGTGTGGTTAGGATTTAATTAGATATAATGAATGTGGGGCTAAGATTAGATCTCAGTTCTCATTTTAATTGGGGGTTCTCATTTGAGCAAAACCCTATATATATATATATATACTAGATTTCAAAAACGAGGTCGAAAATGACAACTGAAAATTGGAACTTTCAGTTTTCGGTTGCATATAAGGTTGCATATGCAACCTTATATGCTATATAGGGAAGCAGACGAATTTCTGATTGCAAGTTCCTGTTTTCAGTTGTCATTTTCGACCTCTTTTTTGAAATCATATATATATAATAGATTTCAAAAAAGAGATCGAAAATGACAACTGAAAACAGGAACATGAACTTCCAGTTTTCGGTTGCATATAAGGTTGCATAGAGCACACGAATTTCCGATGGGGCACCAAATAGAAAAAGTTCTTAGACCATCAGCAATGGAAGAGCCCATTTCCAATTTTTTTGGGTCCCATTCGTAAGCCATGTACGCAAAAGTTGGACTTGTCTAAGTTGCTCCAACGGGGAGTTCACACGGCAACTACTATGAGGCCCACTTTATAATATTAGATGACGGCAAAGTAATAATTAAATAATAAAATAACGAAGTGGTCTCGTCCCACCATCCCGGGACTTCCCGGTTTTCTCTCTATCTGTCCAATGCAAAAAAATACATATTCTCCTGTCCAGGTCCTTTTCACGTGGATCAAGGTATGAAATGGGTCTCCATTGTAGTTGCTCTTAGTTCCAATCTTTGCAACTTTTGTAACCTCCAATTTTCAGTTGCAACTTTTACAACCTTTGCAACCTTTGCAACCATTGCAACATTTGCAACTCACCCGGCTGCACCCGGCTGCGCCGCCAGAATTTATAAATGAGGTTGCAATTGTTACACAGGTTGGAAACCGTATTTTTGAAGAAAGAATCTTAAAAAAATGTATTTTTATAAATAATTTTAAAAGTGGTAGTATTTTTTAAAAAATAATTTGAAGGATGGGTATTTTTGAAAAAAACCCCAATAAACATTGTATTTATATGTTTTGTTTTGTTTTAAAATTTATGTAATTTGGTCAAACTTATATTTTAAATTTCAAAATTATATAACATTTTTTAATTTTTCAAACAGTAATTAGTCATTATTAAATTTTTTTAAACCTCATTCACCCTTTTAATTTTTCCAAACTAAAGAATCAAAACTATATACATATGTTTTTAGATTTTCAATTTAAATACATATAAATATACACATATACTGTTTTGAAAAAATGTGAACTCAGAGGCCTTTTACAGTAACACAACACATTTAGCACATGCGGAAATTTTACTCCTCTTTTTATGCCAGAAGAACTTTGCCAACTAGTGGTGCTCGGAAATGTCAATAATTTGTTTTCTATCTTTCATTTCTCATATTCCTAAACCTATATTACCATGTTCACTTCTTAAAAAAGAAATCAATATCAAAAAATAACCGGTGCTAGCAAATGAATGATCTTACTGAAATATTATTTAAAAATATTCAATTCATTAACCTTCCGAATAGTTTTAATTTACCACTAGAACTCCAAGGATTGAATCTTAGAACCTAGTTTGTAAGTAAAATCATCAAACAAAGGGAGCAACAACAAAGGAAGAGATATAGCTAAGACAAATGAAATATTACATGCATAAATAAAAAGAATAATCTGCACCTTGATTATCTATGTGGACGTGGTGTTCCTTCGATTGGTGTACAGAGATAGATGGAGAAATATCAACTCCTCTTCATCATTTTTCTTGCTTTCTGTCTCTAAAACAGTAAAACATTATGTGCGCCAGGTAGTTTTTCCACCATACTTTTCCAATTTGGAACCTTGTATCTTTTTCCGACATACTTTTTCAACTTGTACATGACTTCCAATTCATGTAGCTGCTCATTCATATTCAATCCAACTATATAAACATTCCTACATATGAAGCTCACAAGTCATTCTATTCCAAAAATATTAACTACATACTCCGTACTAGCTATGGCAACGCAGAAACATATGAGCTTCCTCATTCTTTTTATTGCATTGTTAAGTATTCTGTCAAGTATAAATTTTGGTTGTGGGAGCACAGTTGGAGACTATCATAATAGAAGTTGTGTCGAAAGTGAGAAACAAGCTTTGCTTCTCTTTAAACAAAGTCTTGTTGATGACTTAAATTATTTGTCATCATGGATTGGAGATGAATGTTGTGCATGGCGTGGAATTGGTTGCAACAGCAAAACCGGGAATGTCATTCGACTTGATATTCGAAACGGTTTTTTAAAAGGTGATCACTTGTATCCTTCCTTGCTTAATTTGAAGTATTTGACCTACTTAGACTTCAGTAACAACAGTTTCAGCGAGATGAAAATTCCCCAATTTTTTGGGTCATACAAGGATCTTACATATCTCAATCTTTCTTACTCCAGTATTAAAGGTTTGGTTCCCCATCATCTTGGAAACCTTTCTAAATTACAGTACCTTGACTTAAGTAATAATTATAATAATTATAATTATTCATTAAGCATTGATAACATGAGATGGTTATCTGGGCTTTCTATGTTGAAACACTTGGACCTCTCCTCTGTTAATCTTACCAGGGCAACTGACTGGTTTTCTTCTATTGATATGCTTTCGAACTCAATATCAGTACTTAAACTGCAAACTTGTCATCTACCGAACAATATTCCACACCATCTTCCCTTAACAAACCTGACATCTCTCGTTTCACTTGATCTTAGTGACAACCAATTAAACTCTTCTTTTCCTTTATGGGTTGTCAACAACAGTGGCCTTGCACATCTTCTTTTCCTTTATTTCGATGGCTCAATTCCTGATTCTATTGGAACTTTGACGTCTCTTCTAGAACTCCATCTCTCCGAGAACAAATTTAATGGTCCTCTTCCGAAGTTCCAAAACTGACAGGTGAACTCTTATTGCTTCATGTTAATATGTCATCCTTGTCTGCTTGATATTTCTTTCTCTATTCTTTCCCTATAGATTTTAGCATCCGTAGCTCAGTGAGTTTCTTAACTTGTAAATTATATTTGATATACACTGATTTATTGGTATATCCTTCAGACTTCTGTGGATTCAGGTCGGTCATCAAGTGTTGCAGCAGTACTAGCCCAGAAGAAGAGGATGTTATCAAGTTCTGATACTTCTGTGTTGTGAAAGGAATAGTATTTCAAGTTTCATCGTGTACATCATTGTGTGTCAAGAAGGTATCTTTATTTTAAGGATAATGCTAAACATAGTCCTTAGACTATGGTTAAGAATTAATGTAAGTGGATAAATTCATTTAAAATGTCAATTTTGCACTAAATACATCAAGGTTGCACGAATTTCAATATAATTATTTAGCAATTTGGAATGTTTTTATTAGTGAAAATTAATGTGAATGCAGGGGGTCCATTATAATTACTTGAGAAATTAAGTTGATATTTTAAAAAAACATTGAAAAACCAAAAATCAATTAAATAATTAAAATCAATATTAACAATATGAGAATATTTAATGCTTAATCATAGCGCTTAGTTAGCATTTTCCTTATTTTGATTTTTATCGCCTAAAAGAAAGGGTTACATGAGGATTATATATCCTGTAACTTTGTCACATACAACTTTACAATTGTAATTTTGTACTTTTTTTACCTGTTGATGTTATGAAAGGTTCTAAAAAGCAAATGTTACATATTTAAATTGCACATCTGTCAGCAAATTGTGGTATGTGGGAAATTACATGTCTGAGTTGATGTGTAGTTTTCATAAGTGGAAGATGGTACTGAATTGACGATCCTACTAATCAAAGTAGCTTGTTAAGTGTTAAAATTAAGTGTTAAAATTAGATCGTGTAGTCTCGTACCGGTGTCTCGGCTGGTTAAGGTCAGGACCTTTGGGGCTTACCATCCCGAGATCCCAAGTTCAATTCTAGCTGAGTCGGGACACCCAGGTTTAATCGTGGTGCGCTCAAGTTGGCCCGAATACCTGGTAAAAAATATATTTAACAAAAATAGCAAAAAAAAAAAAGATTGTGTATCATGTGATTTGATATTTGGTAAATTAATTTTTCGACACAATGGGTGATTTGCATGGGTGAATGAAAAAATCTTATAGCATCTCCAAGGGCCCGTAATTCTTACCTAGACAGGTGGACACTTTTAGGGTTTTCCCCCAAAAAAAACACGTTCCAACAATACTCTCTGTTACCAATACATTTTGAGGGAGAAAAAATAGGACCCTACATGTGAGGAACCAAATTACATCCCCTATCATCTTTCGCTATAATTTTTTGGTGAATAAATGAAGAATGAGTTTATTCATGGAGGCCCATTAGGTTAATTGATAAAGGATGCATTTAAATTTCAAATTTTAAATTTCAAAAAACTAACTAAATATTATTTTTGAAAAATAAGGTACCAATATAGGGTTTATTATTGGAGTAAATCTTATTTTTGCTTCCTTATATTTTTAAAAATCTTTATTTTAGGGGTTAAGTAAGGAGAAAGTCATTGGAGTTGCTCTTAGCATTGTTTAAGTTGACATATCCCCTATATCATAAATCTTGTTACTAAATTCCATGTTTTTTTACACCCCCTACCCTTAAAGTTGTATTAAAATTACTTACAAATGCAATCAAGTCATTCTCAAATCCTATTATTGACAAATAATGACAAATCATTATTTAATTATTTAAAGAAAAAAATGCTAAAGATGGAAAGAGACACAACCTTGTGTCTGTTACTTAATTTTTGTCACTCATCTCATTTCAAATTTTTAATCAGAGCATTCATTTTCAAATTTCAAACCTATCACAATTTTCTCCGGCTCTTTCTCTCTTTCTCTCTAATATTTCCAAATCTTATCTGATATTCACTATCATGTAAGCTAATAATTTTTCTTTCTTCTTTGCAGATATGCTATGCATACGAACATATAATGGCGCTTATAACAACTATTCAAGTTTTAAAATTGGTACATCTTTGCAAATCTTATCAAAATTGGTACATCTTCCTTGCATATATTTGTATGTATCTATCGATTTTATGTTATATAATGGCGCTGATACAACTATTCAAGTTTTAATGATTATCTGTAATGAATATAGATAATGTGTTTGATAAAAGTCCAAAGAGAGTGACATACTATTTCGAAATTTATTTTGAGTTGTTTGTTGTAATACTGTAATCACTCTTATGTAGTTTTATGTTAATCTTACTCAAAATAGATCTATTGATTTCTATTTAATTTA
Organism: Kitagawia praeruptora; assembly: GCA_037693485.1. NCBI lineage: Eukaryota > Viridiplantae > Streptophyta > Magnoliopsida > Apiales > Apiaceae > Kitagawia > Kitagawia praeruptora. The sequence goes on from CM075351.1 coordinate 52,838,541, forward strand.
TTTTTTTGTTTGATTCAATTTTCAGGCACAATTAAGCTAGTATTCAAGAATGGAAGCTGGTATAATAAATGTAAGAAACAGTCGATTTCATTCAAAATGTTGATATTTTGTTCTTTGTATAGTTTTGAGAAATAATTAGCCAATGTCAATCGATTGGAAATATTATTATTAAGGTGATCAGTGCCACAGTTGCAACAATGATGGATATTATTTACAGGGGATTATGGATAATGGAAGTAGCAGATACTGTCCTTTTTATAGTATCCTTGGCTTATATAAACTATGTAAATTTTCTGTTGTCCTTCAAAACATTTTCACCCCACCCACATATTCAAACATTCAATTGTTTGCTCTATCAGAAGATGTTTCCATTTATGATTTGTACGCAGTTGTCTTAATGTTTGTAAGCATGTATAATTGTGGTTGCATAGTAGTTTAATTGTATATTACTGTCTAGATCTTTGGTAGACCATCATGACAGTGATTTTCCAGGTGAGAATCGTTTTAGCACATCAAACCCCTGAATTGATGTTTTCGTATGCTACTTCTGCAATGGAGCGAGGTGTCCAGGTAATTATTGCCGGTGCTGGTGGTGCTGCTCACTTTCCAGGTTATGGTGGTGCTGCTCACTTTCTAGTTTAGAATATATCACCATGCCTTGAAATTTCTTTCTAATCTTTTATTGTATTACAGGCTCCCAACTAAGTTCCGTTGATTGAAGGCATGGTAGCTACATTGACCCCCTTGCCCGTAATTGGTGTACCTGTGCGGGCTTCAGCACTGACTTGACTCACTTCTCTCAATTGTGCAGGTAATTCTTTAGAGTATATTGATTTTGTGTATTTTGTTATTTACAGTGTGGAGAGTTCATGATTGGATTTCTTGACTTGGGCCAATTAAGAAATGCTTTGGTCATTTCGTAAAGTAAAAGGGAAAAAAGAGTAGTGGTAGTCAATGAAATCTGAAATGCTTATGTATTAATGACAAGACAATACCATCAGTTTTTTTTTTTGGGTGTGTGTGTTGCGGTGGGGGAACTCTTTGAGCTTTCAATTTTGACAGAGAATGTTGTTATATGAGCGTGACAGTGTCTCATGTTGTGATCTTATTCTATGAATACCATCCCCCTAATCTTTATAAGCTCTGCAGTTTCTGCTTTCAATGTATCACTGCCTTGGAAAGTTGGTCTTAAATTACTGGTTCCTATCTGTTCAATCTGCAGATGCCAAGAGGTGTCCCAATTGCTATAAACAATGCCATCAATGCAGGTCTTCTTGCAGTTAGAATGTTGGGTGTTGGCGATGCTAACCTACAAGCAAGGTACTTACAAAATTTTAGTTTTTGTTACCTCAACTGATAACTGATATATACTAATCCCCTTTCTCTTTTTTTCTCATGGACCAGAGAGTCAGGTGCAAGAGATGTCTACGGCAGCTCTCGGATACTATAAGGTTGTAAAAGAGAATGAGAACTTACATAACAAGGTTCAGGTTCTAAAAGGTTAGAGAAATTAAACTCACCATAATTTTCATTTATTGAGTATGCATGTATATCAAAGTGTGGATTGTAAATGAGCGACATGGCATTTGTAAAAATTTGAAGTATTGTTTTTCCTGAGAAAACATATATATGCTAATGTAATTAAATTATTCAATAGGAGGTCTTGAAAAAACCTTCAAGATTGTTGATGTTAGTGCAGAAGAGGAGGTACTTCAAAAAGAGGTACACCTATTTTAAGTTGTCTGATATGTGTGTGTGGGGTTTAACAATAAATGCTTGCTTTCTTATCTTATTATGGAATCTTAACTGCATAAAATTGTCTCTATTACTATCATTCTTTAATGGGAATAATACTTCTTCTTGGCATTAGCAATTTAAACAGAATTTATGTTTGATTACTTCTTTCCATTTATTTATAGTACTGGCGCCAATTATTTAAAAAGTTGAAAATTCACTGGACGTCTGTTGATTATGCTAGACGCAAACATGAGGACGAGGAAAATGAGGTTTCTTGGATGCTGTATTGCCAAACTTCAGCACCTAAACCTTGTGAGGCTTCTTGGATGTTGTATTGAGGACATGGAAATGCTGTTGATCTATGAATACATGCCTAACAACAGTTTAGGTTCTAACCAATCAGAATTGCAAAAATTTATGATTTCAATTATCTTTAGTCAGTGTACACATCACCGTGATGAGAAGTCTTAGATGTTGGATAGAGCTTGATTAGTTACAATTGTCCTTAATTTTGGTCCACAGTGAAAAGAAGAATTTGTAGTTGCTACTAAATGGTTTATCTGCACCTAGATTCGGTTTCTTCCGGGTTGAATTGGGGTCATTTTGCCGTATTAGGTGGATATGTGGAATTTTATATAGTTGGAACTGCAGTTGTGCCATGTTTTATGGACTTGAGTTGCATTAGAAGTAGAATTTTCTTCTTTGAAATACATGTTTTGGTACATTTGCACTCGGCAGTGCTACTAAATAGTCTATGATGTATGTTGGTGAACAATCTGTAATGTCGTTGATGTTGGAAAGGTCAATTTTAGTGTACCCTTCTGCTGAAACTTAAGCTGAGAGTTCAAATTTACTTGGGAAAAATTAAGCTGAGGAAAAATTCAGTAATACTCTTAAAGCTCACGAGAGTTGTTGTTGTCTTTAATTATACTAGCTTTTGATCCATGCTATGCACGATTATTTTTAATATTTTAATTTTATATTTATTGTTTTTTTAATAAAATTTTATTTTATTTTAATATTATATTGATTAATTTTCTTTTTTAAGATAATCCAAATGATTGATTATATTTTGATTGAACATTTTCAGTTAATTATATTTTATGTTACTGACTCATATTAAATTGATATAATAAATTGCCAAATTATTATTCTTTTATTCAACGTTTTTACATTAATATAATTTATCCTTACTCTAAAATTTTTCCTCCAAAGAATCAAATTTACTGGTTTCTCTAACTCATTTTTTAATCTCATTAATTTTTTTTGCATTTCTTGGTTACCTTAATCTTGTAGTCAAGTGCAACAATATGTTGGAGAATTGGGTGATAACTTGGATTTTTCTGAAGTCGTGTGAACACTTTCAGATTGAAGTTATTTGTGGTTCACCCAAATAATTCAATCGGATAAAGTCAGAAATTCTGCAAGAAGAGAGAATGTATTTTGCTATGTATTTCAAAATGAACCAGTGTGTAAAATGATCAATGCAACACCTATGTCAACAGGTGTGTCTTTTGCCAATAGACACATCTCAAGATGTGTCTTTTCCCAATAGACACATCTCATTCCAACAGTCATGTCCAATACCAACAGACACATCTCAAGATGTGTCTTTTCCCAATAGACACATCTCATTCTAACAGATGTGTTTGATGCCAATAGACATGTCTCATAAGCAATAATTCTGAAATCATAACGAACTCGAACAGAGCATGCACTCCACATTCTCCCGACTTGTTCGATGTAACATTACGATTACATTGATCAACTAGCCAATCCAATTACACTAAAATATCCAACAATCCTCCCCCATTTTAGCGTAATCCATGATTAACTAAACAAAATCACAACAAACGACAAACTTATGCATAAATGAAATATCATGACGATTGAATTTCACATTAGTATATTACACATTCCAAATATTCGAATATCAAGGTATCACTATGGATTGAACCTTTACTATTCATATTGAATACATGAAGATAATATACACATAAATTTACATTCTCAAATGTTCTTACTTGACACTATCTTTTACTAGCCTTGTGTCCTAATCCTTCATAAGCATATCAAAGCCAAGTCCTAGCTTCTTGAAGCGGCTAAACTTCATGCTCAAATAGGTAGTTCTTTTATTCTCGCACCTGCATATGCAATTTCTCAAAAGAACTATTAAGAAGATAAACTTCAACCTCCTTAACTTGCAGGTCTGAACACATACCTTGGGATGATGCTTTAATGTGTTCCAATCTCTAAATGTTAAGCTTTCCACATTGAATTTAGTACCTAATGTCATATTAGATGGGAATTGGGTATCTCAACATGAGAGGTTATTCGATGGACTTTATTCCCATCCCTACCGCCGACTTGTGCACAAGATCTCTACTCAACCCTTTCGTTAGATGATCGGCTAAATTATGTTGAGTTCTTATAAACTCCACTGATATAACACCATGCGTGATAAGCTCACGAATCATGCTGTGTCTAACACCTAAGTGTCTAGACTTGCCTTTGAACACTTGTCTATAAGCATTAGCCAAGGCAGACTCACTATCACATCTGATAGATATGGGTGATATCGGTTTAGGCCACAATGGAATCTCATAAATCAGATTTCTTAGCCATTCAGCTTCTTTACCAGCCGCTGATAATGCCACAAATTCAGATTCCATCTTTGAATCAGTAATTCAACTTTGTTTCTTTGATGTCCAAGAGATAACACCTCCCCCAAGAAAGAATACCCATCCACTTGTGGAAGAATGATCTTCATTATTGGAAATCCAACTTGCATCTGAATGACCTTCAATAACCGAAGGAAATCCAGTATATGTCAAACCATAATCCATGGTTCCTTTCAAGTATTTGAACACTCGGCTTAAGGCTTGCAAATGATGTTAACTTGGCTTGCTAGTATACTTACTAAGCTTTCCAACAGCATAGGCAATATCTGCCCTAGTGCTTATCATGGTATACATGAGACTACCAATAGCCCTTGAGTATTCAAGTTGAGATACTGCAACACCTGTATTAGGTAGGAGTTTAATACTAGGATCAAGAGGAGTGCTAACAGGAGAACAATCCTTAAAGTTAAATCTTTTAAGAATCTTCTCAATATAATGAGATTGAGAAATTGAAATGCCATTGTTCTCACGCTTGATCCTTATACCAAGAATCACCTCAGCCTCCCCCATGTCTTTCATATCAAAATTAGATGACAAGAACTTCTTGGTTTTATCCACTTGATTTTGGTCAGTACCAAAAATCAACATGTCATCCACATATAAACAAATTATAACTCCTTTACCAGAAGCATCAAATTTGCTATATACACACTTGTCTGCTTGGTTAAGAAAATAACCGTTAGACAAGACCACAATATCAAATTTATCATGCCAATCCTTCGGTGCTTGTTTCAGACCATAAATTGATTTCTTCAATTTACACACCTTGTTCTCACAACCAGGCATAACAAACCCTTCGGGTTGTTTCATATAAATCTCTTCATCTAATTCACCATTCAAGAATGCAGTTTTCACATCCATTTGGTGAATGACAAGGTTATGTATAGCAGCAAGTGCTATTAACAACCTAATAGTGGAGGTTCTAGCAACAGGAGCATAAGTGTCAAAATAATCAATCCCTTTTTTTTGTCTAAAACCTTGGATTACCAATCTGGCTTTAAACTTATCTATGGTACCGTCCACCTTCATTTTCCTTTTGAAGATCCATCTGTTTTCCAATGCTTTACAGCCATGGGGCAGATCACCCAATTCCCAAGTATTATTATTCATGATAGAATCCATTTCATCTTGGATAGCTTCTTTCCAGAATGTAACATCCCTAGATTTCATAGCTTCGCTAAAAGTATTTGGATCCTCCTCAATAACAAAACAATATTGGTATTGATATTCAATTTCATCTCTAGAGCCTTCTACTAGATAAAGATGAAAGTCATTTCCAAAAGACTTTGCTTTTCTAGCTCTAGTGCTTCTCCTTGGTTCAGAGTGTCCATTCACATCTTCAGTAGAAACTGAGTTCCTACTAGAAGAATTCTGAAGCATGTCCCTTGGTCTAGGTATAGATGTAAATCTATTTTCATCAAAAATAGCATCTCTTGACTCGATAATCGAGTTCACAGATACATAGTCATTAGATTCTAACACATAGAATCTATATGCTATAGAATGCTCAGCATAGCCAACAAATATGCAATCTATACCTCGTTCACCCAAATTTCTTCTTTTGGGTTCAGTGAGTCTTACAACTGCTCTACATCCCCAAACTCTCAGAAAACTCAATTTTGGTGACTCTTTATACCAAAGTTCATAAGGGGTAATCTTATTCCTCTTACTAGGAATTCGATTCAATAAATGACAGGCTGTCAACATAGCCTCACCCCAAAATCCCTCACTCAAACCCGAGTAGGATAACAAGGAATTAACCATTTCTTTCAAAGTCCTATTCTTTCGCTCTGCCACACCATTTTGCTGTGGTGTATAAGGAGCCGTGATTTGATGTTTTATACCAGTAGATTGAAAATAAACCGGATCATAATACTCACCTCCTCTATCAGTACGTAGATTTTTAATCATGGTACTCTGATGTAGCTCTACTTCTTCTTTATAAATTTTAAAGAAGTCAAGAGCTTCATCCTTAGCATGCAATAAATATACATAGCAATATCTAGTAGCATCATCAATAAAAGTAACTACATACTTTTTATTTCCTAATGATGGTGTAGAGTGGAAATCACACAAATCACTATGTATTAGTTCTAAAACATCAGACACCCTATTGACCTCCTTAAAGGGCTTTCTTGTTATCTTTGTTAATATGCATGTTTTGCATTTTTCATTGTCTAAATCAATAGCAGGTATGAGACTCATTTTTGACATATCCTTTATTCTTTTGTAATGTACATGTCCTAGTCTAGCATGCCATAATTCTGGTTTGTTCAAATTATTGCTAGTACTAGTAGAAGCCATGCAAGCAGATTCATCAATAAATGGAGTATTTACATTCAACATAAACATACCATTGCACAAATAGCCAAAGCCAACAAAAGAGCCATGTTTTGACAATATATATTTGTCACTTTCATAAACTTGTTTATATCCACAATTGTTAAATACAACACCAGACAAGAGATTCTTCCGAATCCCAGGAACATACAACACTTTATTTAACAATATACATTTGCCAGAAGTAAAAACTATCTTGATATTTCCTAGTCCTTTGATCGGTTCAGTTGCAACATTTCCCATCTTTAAGATAGATCCATCTTCGATTGGTTGAAAGTCTATGAACCAACGAAGATCTTTGCATACATGACTCGTTGCTCCTGAATCAATCCACCAAGCAACATTGTCATCCTGCACATAAAATGCCTCAGATATTAGTGATACATAATTCTGACCAGAATTATAATTTTGTATTAAAATCTGACCTTGTTGCATTTCTGGATCCTTGGATCCACTTGGACCAGCATTTTGCTTTTCTTACTTGCCTTTACCAACCCGACAATCCTTCTTGAAATGTCCAGGTTTGCCACACTTCCAACTTGCCATTTTAGGCCTTTTATTGGAAGAATTGTTGTTGTTTCCTTTAAACTTTCGTTTATCACCCTTGCCATACTTAGAATTCTTTGAAGATCCACCATCTTCAACCATATTCACAGAAGAGTTACCGACTTGGTTCTTGCCTTTAGGATTATTCTTAATTTCTTGAGTCCTCAAAGCCTCTTCAATTCTGAAGTGACTTCCAAGTTGAACCAGAGTCATATCCTCTTTGTTATGTTTCAAGGAGTGTTTAAAATCCTTCCATGATGGTGGTAGTTTGTTTATAACACCAGAAATTGAGATAGATTCATCCATCTTCAGATTGTGTTGGGCAAACTGTCCCAGAATTCTTAACAATTCATTGTATTGTTCCATCACAGGTCTAGAATCGACCATTTTGTAATTCATAAAATTACTGACCAGAAACTTCTTACTAGAAGCATCTTCTGCCATGTACTTGGATTCAAGAGAATCCCACAATTCTTTCGCTGACTCAACATTTTGATATACATCGAAAAGGGAATCAGACATACCGTTTAAGATGTGATCGCGGCAGATGTAATCAGCATTTTCCCATTTGCAACGCCTCCTTGTTTGTTCAGTGGTTTCATCCTCAACCACTTCTGGAATGGGGGTACTCAAAACATATACAACCTTCAGCGTTGTCAATAGAAAATGCATCTTCTTTTGCCATCTTCTAAAATCCTGACCCTCAAACTTGTCCAACTTTGCAAACTTGCTTGTCATGTCTTTTGCAGATTCTGAGTTCGCCATCTTCAGAAAATAGATAACTTCAATCTTTGTTGGGGAATTGGGTGATAAATTTGATTTTTCTGAAGTCGTGTGAACACTTTCAGATTGAAGTTATTTGTGGTTCACCCAAATAATTCAATCGGATAAAGTCAGAAATTCTGCAAGAAGAGAGAATGTATTTTGCTATGTATTTCAAAATGAACCAGTGTGTAAAATGATCAATACAACACCTATAATGTATATAACATTATACTAAAATATTACGATGTAACATTTACGATTACGATGTAACATTACGATTACATTGATCAACTAGCCAATCCAATTACACTAAAATATCCAACACAATAATGTATATAATAAATTTTACCTAAATCCCATAAAAAATAGTGATAATCGCATATATAATCTATACAAACCCCATATACATAATCATGTCCATATATAATTAGTCAAATTCTTAAATGATAACCTTCACTACTAATACTAATATGAGATATGAAATCAAATATTTTCCATACAATTTTTAAATTACATTTAATCTTAATTGTTTATTTTAATGAGTACTTTACCCACTTTCCCACATATCTCCTTCATCCCTCACCTGTCTCTTCTTCCTTTCTAGTCCACGTCTTTCTTCCCCCATATCGGACAAAACTTCGACCACCACCGTCAAATTCCGGCTGCTATCACCATAAATTTCAGTCACCCATTTCATTTTCCTATAATTACACTCTCTAATCTTCTTTATAAAATTTTAATCTCTTTCTTTCTTGATACATACACATATAGGACATATGGGTTAATGTACATATAATTGTAAATATCTATTGGAAATCTAAATTTGGGATGGTGAAGCTATTAACTTTAAAGAAGAGTAAATTCAGATCGGGTCAACTCTAACATGAATTTAGCAGTGTTTTTGATTCAATATTTTGATAATTATTATTTAAAGCAAGTATTTTTTGTATGATAACCGATCCGGTCAACTCTAACATGAATTTAGCGGTAATTTTGATTTAATTTTTATATAATTATTATTTAAAGCAAGTGATTTTGGTATGATATTGGTGATGTCAGAGATGATGGTCGGATGTTGTGACAGGGAGGTCGTGACCGAATGTGGTTGTTGTGTGGTGATTGTGTTGATTTGCATAATTATTGCTTAATCTGATTTGATTATAGTGATTATTATGTCGAATGTGGTGATTGTATGTTGAGGATGTGGATATGGATTGATTAATGAGTGTTATAAAAAAAATTGGTTTAATTAAATGGATGGTACATTGATAAAAAAACAGACTGTTAGGATTATATCACATAAGAGCATGATTCTAATTAATTAATCCCACCTATATACATATTCACAATATACTTAATTCCCGATTCATATTCATATAATAATTTATTAAAATAAATATATAAAATACTTTGGTTTATGTGGTCCAAATTTTTAAAAATAATAATGATATTATGTATAATTTAGTTTATTCATCAAATTCCTTTAATAAAATTCATGTATTAACACAGAATTTAAGATAGTATCGTAATAATAAGGTAAGTTATTCTTTTAAATTTGGATTAAATAGAAAAAATTATGAAATTTTATATCAAGATCTTAATACAATATTTTCACTACAAGAAAATCGCAATCAGACAACACTCATCAGACAACGCTCGGACGAAAAAGCATTGTTTGGAATTAAGAGACAACGGTTTTTTTGTAACTTCAGAAAAGTATTGTGTCATCCAGGTACCCTACAATGGGTTAAACACGTTGTCTAGTAAAGGGATTCAGACAATGGTTTTTGTAATGTGGTGTTGTAAAGACGAGTGAGGTTACACAACTGTTTTTACGAACATTGTCTGATCTCTTTTTAGACAACGTTTATAAACCGCTGCATGAATCACACAATGGTTTAAGTAATCGTTGTCTATAAATCTATCAGACAATGGTCTTATAACCGTTGTTAAAATAAGACAACGGTCTGTGCATTGTGTTGTATGTGTTTGTTTTATACATTTGTTTGTTTGTTGGAAACCGTTGTCTGATTTAGTGCAAAAAAAAAATTAACAGGAAGTGAGCAAACCGCCCAACTATGGCCAAATCAAACCATCAAGTATAGCAAACCAAGCAGCCATGAAGATCAGCAAACAAACCAACCATAAATTATAGCAAACCAAAGTTATCATCTGTTACAACATTTTGAAATTCAAAATACACAAATTAATTAACATCATCATGAAAGTTGAATTAATTCATCAACATCTCGCATGTAACTAGGCATGTCCTCATCGAGTGAATCAACATCCGGTAAGTTGGGCAGAAAACAGTCATTCTCAAGTTCTACTTCGACGGATCCCTCATTTTCATCATCGTTGTCTTCATGGTACCTTCTCTCGGGTAATTTCAACACCACGGACCATAATTTATCAAGAGGGTCGTCGATGTAACAAACTTGTTTAACGTGCTTTGCTAACACAAAAGGATCATTCAAAAAACCTAACCTATTCAAATTAACCAATGTATATCCCAAGTCATCCACCTTTATCCCCTTGTTCATATCTACCCACTTGCAACGAAAAATAGGGACCCTAAAATTGTTATAGTCCAACTCCCATATACTGGTTATAACTCCATAAAATGTATGTGAAGTGTGCTCAATGTTTTGATCCTTACCCTGCACAACCATTGTATCGGCTTCTACACACACACCGCTGCATTGAACTTGACGTGTATCATCACGATCCTTGGTACTAAATGTAACCCCATCCATTTTATAGCCGCTGAATGTAGGAACATCCTTGTTGGGCTCATCTACAATCCATCAAAATCTTGTTTCTGCCGGCGATATGGATGTTGACGGGGCAACCACCTCCGATGCCTCATGACCACACACTTACGGTAATTAACTAGCCTTGTAGCTTTTGTTTCATCAACACAGATAGGGCAACCGTTATACCCTTTGATAATGTTGCCCGACAAGTTGCCAAGTGCTGGATAATCACTTATTGTCCATAACAAAATGCCTCTTAGCAAAAAGTACTCCTTTTTGTATGCGTCATACACTTGTTTCCCATGCCACAACTTTTGTAAATCTTCCATAAGCGGTTGAAGAAACACGTCAATATCATTACCGGGTTGAGTTGGTCCGGATATCAATAAACATAGCATAATATATTTTCTCTTCATACAAAGCCACGGTGGAAGATTGTAAACTGTCATCAAAACTGGCCAACAAGAGTAATCGATATTTGTACCGTGGAAAGGATTGAATCCATCGGATGATAAAGCAAAACGTAAGTTTCTTGAATCCGCAGCAAACTCCGACCACTTCGTGTCAACTTCCTTCCATGTTTTTGAATCTGCCGGATGCCTCATTTTGTCATCTTTGATACGCTCTGTGTCATGCCAAGTCAGGTCTTTGGCAGTTTGAGGTGAACTAAATAGATTCCTCAAACGTGGTATTAGCGGAAAATACCATAAAACTTTGGCAGGAACCCCTTCCATTTCATCTCCTTTTTTATTCAACTTCCATCTAGATGCTTGACAAATGCGGCACCTCGTTTCATCTTCATCTCTTTCTCCACGGTATAGTAGACAGTCATTCGGACAAACATGTATTTTTTCATAATTCATTCCTAAAGCACACAAGGTTTTCTTAGCTTCACTGAACGAAGAAGGAAAAGTGTTGCCCTCCGGAAGCATTGACCCAACCAGAAGTAGAATTTCAGAGAAACAAGCATCAGACATTTGATGTTTTGCTTTCATGTTATAGAACTGTACTAATGCCTCCATCTTAGTAAATCCTTCACATCCCGGATAAAGGGCTTCATGTTCAGATTGGGCATGGTTCAAGAAATCTGAGGATTCCAGTGAAACATCATCGTCTCCATCACTATTCTCTGTTTCAAATGGCATTTGATCCACAGATTCTGACGTGTTGGGCTCTTCAGCACTGGCATGCTGACTCTCTTCTTCTCTATTTAACTCCCCGTGCCAAATCCAAGTCGTGTAGGTCTGATCGATACCATTTAGAAAGAGATGGTCCCTTACTGTTCGAGCATTCCATGATTTACTATGTGCACATCTTAAACATGGGCAACTAATTTTATCTTGATCCGGTTCATTTTCAAAGGCAAACAGCAACAATTCTTCAACTCCTATTTGGAACTCTTTACTTCTTCTATCAGCCCTCATCCAAGACCTGTCCATCTTTTGATACTCCTATGGTTTTGATGATCACATTCAGCAAGCTATTTGCTTGTAGTTTGATATAAAACATTGTGTTATGGTTGTACTAACTTGGTTTTGCAGGGTATATTAAGTTTACAGAGAATATATATACAGCAAGCCATTTGGTGTTACAACAGAGACAGTTTGGCAAGCCATCTGCACTGACAGTCACAAACAGCAAGCTGACTTGGACTTTCCAGTGCACTGAAAGACACAAACAGCAAGCTGTCTTGGACTTTCCAGAAGCTGTTCTTAGTCAAGTTTGATTTCGAAGATTTCTTGAAGATTGCTTAAAGATCAGAGATTGGCTAGGATTAAATATGTAAGGACTCTATTATATAATATATAGTATATATAATTAATAGAGCTCAAATCTTTTTCGAAAATCTGTTCTTTATTTAGTGGGATTGTGATTTATCTTTCCTTATTCTTTCAAAACAGATTTTACTCAATCTTTTACTTATCTAAATATTCCATAACAGCCCAGATTCGTTCATATCTTTTTATAGCTGTTGGAAATTGATTTTATCATATATACACTATCGTATATATATCAAAATGAGTTTGTTGGAGATTAAAATCATTTCAAACGTTTTATATTCAAAACCTCTAACTAATATAGCTGTTGGAGAGTGTTTTATGTAATCAAATCTTTTTGATATATCAAATCTTCAACTAGCCGTTTGTTTGTTTTTCATATATATTCACTTACAATCTTTCTTGTAAGTACCCAAGAAAAACACAACTACAAGTTTGAGACTTGCTTATACACGTTCCTATCATCTCTCTCAAACACCATTCTTATAAACTCTGAGCTTTATTGTTATATACACTTATATTATATAAGAGAGTTTATAGCTTGAGTTGTAATACTCGAACATCTTATTTTGGATTGTATTGTTCAATTTGTATTGAATACTTGCTGTACAAGTTTGGCTTAAAGTTTTGGGTGGGTCGAACTAGACTAGAGAAGGATACTTTGGAAGTATTGCTTAGAGAGTTGGTTCAGCACAACAAACAGCAAGCCATTTGTCAGCAGGATTGGTAAGGTTTAGTTGCTAGGCATATTGGCTAAGGAACAAGGGTTTGGTGAACGTTGCTAGAGAAGTATACTTGGGAAGTATAGCTTAGAGAGCAAGTTCAGAAACAGGTGTTCAGCAAGCCATTTGTCAGCAGCTGGGATAAAAGGGAGATATATTATTGTATCTTGTAATTGGTTTATTTCGTTGATCAATAATATATTCTCTTACCAAGTTGGTAAGGGACCAGGACGTAGACCATAGGGGTTAGGGGTCGAACCTGGCTAAAAGTCTCTGTGTTATTTATTTTCTGCTCTTTATTTTCTGCATGTATTTTGCTTACTGTTTGCATTCAGCTTACCATCTGTCTCTGCATAAAACGAAATCAGTAAGCTGTTTCTGGTAATTTTTAAAATCGGACTTAGTTGCATATAGTTAGCCATTTACACCTACTCAACCCCCTTCTAGGGTGCATTTTCATTTGGTATCAGAGCTTTGGTGTACTAACATTTCTGTAACGGGAAAGTACAGATCCTATGGCACCCGATTATGTAGAAGGAGATTATTTAGAGATGCCACCACTTCTCAATGGGATTGAAAATTATGATGCTTGGAAACGGAGAATGAAGGTGCTTCTCAACAGAGATGATGCAATTGAATGGAGAGTCGTTAAAAAGGGTCCATTCAATTTTCTTGACAAAGACGGCAAGCCAAAAGACATTGACGATTTCTCAAAATCAAAATTGATAAAATCAGGCTATAATGGAAGAGCAAAGTATACATTAATATGTGGTCTTTCAGAGTCAGATTATGACATGGTCTCCTCGTGTAGCACTGCAAAAGACATATGGGATACCTTAAAAATGCATTATAAAGCTACAACAACAAAACAGCGTGCTGATTTGAAAGATAAAAGGAAGTCAAAGGCTCCATTGACTTGGAATGATGGAAAATCTATTTTTGGTGAAGTACCAAGTGAAGAGATAATAAACTCTGCATTTGTTGGCATTGATGATACAGGAAACACGAAAGAAGTTCTTGTAGATAGTGATGTGTCTGATTCAGAATCAGATTCTAGTGAGGTAAACTCTTTTCACTCCTGGAAATCTTCTGAAAATATTATTATGGGATCACTAACAATGCAGGAATCAAAAAGTGTAACCATTGAAGAACATTTGGCACTAAAGGCTGAAATCAGCAAGCTGATTGATAAGAATGCCTATTTATCCAAAATGGTAAAAGATTTGTTGCCAAAAATGGAAGAATGGGATTCAACTTCATTCAGTAAAACTACAGAGATCAAGGAACTAACTACTAAGAACAGACATTTAGAGGCTAATGTCAAGCTACTCGAAAAGAGAAACAAGACATTGACTGAAGAAATCAAAGAGCTAAGGTCTGATGTTAATACTCAAGCTAAATCATTGGAATCATACAAAATGAAGGAATCTAGTCAAGCCGAATCCTCAAAAACTGCTGAAAAGAGAGTTCAGCAAGCTGAACTCATCAAACAGCAAGCTGAAGTGATCACCCTCCTAGAAACAGAAGTTATAGATCTCAAGAAGGGCATGGAAACTTTTGTTCAAGGTGAAGACACTTTAAAAACAATGATGAAGAAGGCAAATGTACCTTTGGTTAGAGAAGGTGTTGGTCTAAACTTCAACAAGAAAGATAAGGTGCTAAAATATGATGGAAGGAATGGCATTCCCTACAATTATGCTATGCCTTGGAAGACATGCAACAAATGTGGTGGAAAAGGACATCTGGAAAAGAATTGTGTGGTTCAAGTATATCATAAGACGAAAACAGCTTACCAGAATGGACAAGACAGGAGACAAACAGCATACCAGAATGCTTCTGGTAGAAGACAAACAGCTTACCATTATCAGTCTGGCAGAACACAAAGGACTACAAATCAAGCACCAAAAGTGATACAACAGTGGATCAAGAAATCTGATCTAAATGTTCTTTATGTCCTATCAACAAACCATGGTGGATCCAATAAAATTTGGGTACTCAAGTAGTAAGTATGTTATTTGTCCTCGTACATTTATTTGAATATTATTATACTATTTTTATGGTACTAACGAGATTCCTCTAGTACATAGATGGGACAAATATATGTATATGTATTGTATTATGCAGGAAACAAGAAAGAAGAATACTTTTATGATCAGTTGGAATGTGTATTGTCTAAACAGCAAACCATTTTCCAATCCAGAAGAACAAATGCTATCTATGAATATTCTGAAAATGTGTTTTCAGCATGCTGGTTTGATTTATTCAAACTTTATAATTAACTAGCCTCATGCTTGTTAAATGTTTTACCACATGTTTTATTCGTATATGATTATCTTCTTGACCCTTTTCTGATGATGTCATAGGGGGAGAAGAACATGAATACATGAGGATAAAAAGGGCTATAATGTTATATGTTGGATTTATCACTAATGTTTCATGCAGGGATGAGTCGTATTTATATCTTATTGCATATGATGAATTGTGCTAACCTGATTATATGATGAGATATTATGTTAATCAGGGGGAGCATTGTTTTAGGGGGAGCAACATAATCTCTCCGATGTATTCAAGTTTGTCATCATCAAAAAGGGGGAGAATGTAACGTGATGTTTTGATGATGAATACAAAGGTAACTTGGTTGATGTTATGGAAAGTCAAAGATTTAAAGCTATCTATCTGTTCAGCTCGCTAGAACCGAAACAGCAAGCTGACAAGCACAAAATGGGATTATGCTTGTTTATCTTGAATTTGTTTTATATCAAAATGTACTAATATGCAGGGATTTAGGGGGAGCTTTCTTATTCTCCTAAATATTGTGTAATCATCAAAAAGGGGGAGATTGATACTCCTATGGTTTTGATGATCACATTCAGCAAGCTATTTGCTTGTAGTTTGATATAAAACATTGTGTTATGGTTGTACTAACTTGGTTTTGCAGGGTATATTAAGTTTACAGAGAATATATATACAGCAAGCCATTTGGTGTTACAACAGAGACAGTTTGGCAAGCCATCTGCACTGACAGTCACAAACAGCAAGCTGACTTGGACTTTCCAGTGCACTGAAAGACACAAACAGCAAGCTGTCTTGGACTTTCCAGAAGCTGTTCTTAGTCAAGTTTGATTTCGAAGATTTCTTGAAGATTGCTTAAAGATCAGAGATTGGCTAGGATTAAATATGTAAGGACTCTATTATATAATATATAGTATATATAATTAATAGAGCTCAAATCTTTTTCGAAAATCTGTTCTTTATTTAGTGGGATTGTGATTTATCTTTCCTTATTCTTTCAAAACAGATTTTACTCAATCTTTTACTTATCTAAATATTCCATAACAGCCCAGATTCGTTCATATCTTTTTATAGCTGTTGGAAATTGATTTTATCATATATACACTATCGTATATATATCAAAATGAGTTTGTTGGAGATTAAAATCATTTCAAACGTTTTATATTCAAAACCTCTAACTAATATAGCTGTTGGAGAGTGTTTTATGTAATCAAATCTTTTTGATATATCAAATCTTCAACTAGCCGTTTGTTTGTTTTTCATATATATTCACTTACAATCTTTCTTGTAAGTACCCAAGAAAAACACAACTACAAGTTTGAGACTTGCTTATACACGTTCCTATCATCTCTCTCAAACACCATTCTTATAAACTCTGAGCTTTATTGTTATATACACTTATATTATATAAGAGAGTTTATAGCTTGAGTTGTAATACTCGAACATCTTATTTTGGATTGTATTGTTCAATTTGTATTGAATACTTGCTGTACAAGTTTGGCTTAAAGTTTTGGGTGGGTCGAACTAGACTAGAGAAGGATACTTTGGAAGTATTGCTTAGAGAGTTGGTTCAGCACAACAAACAGCAAGCCATTTGTCAGCAGGATTGGTAAGGTTTAGTTGCTAGGCATATTGGCTAAGGAACAAGGGTTTGGTGAACGTTGCTAGAGAAGTATACTTGGGAAGTATAGCTTAGAGAGCAAGTTCAGAAACAGGTGTTCAGCAAGCCATTTGTCAGCAGCTGGGATAAAAGGGAGATATATTATTGTATCTTGTAATTGGTTTATTTCGTTGATCAATAATATATTCTCTTACCAAGTTGGTAAGGGACCAGGACGTAGACCATAGGGGTTAGGGGTCGAACCTGGCTAAAAGTCTCTGTGTTATTTATTTTCTGCTCTTTATTTTCTGCATGTATTTTGCTTACTGTTTGCATTCAGCTTACCATCTGTCTCTGCATAAAACGAAATCAGTAAGCTGTTTCTGGTAATTTTTAAAATCGGACTTAGTTGCATATAGTTAGCCATTTACACCTACTCAACCCCCTTCTAGGGTGCATTTTCATTTGGTATCAGAGCTTTGGTGTACTAACATTTCTGTAACGGGAAAGTACAGATCCTATGGCACCCGATTATGTAGAAGGAGATTATTTAGAGATGCCACCACTTCTCAATGGGATTGAAAATTATGATGCTTGGAAACGGAGAATGAAGGTGCTTCTCAACAGAGATGATGCAATTGAATGGAGAGTCGTTAAAAAGGGTCCATTCAATTTTCTTGACAAAGACGGCAAGCCAAAAGACATTGACGATTTCTCAAAATCAAAATTGATAAAATCAGGCTATAATGGAAGAGCAAAGTATACATTAATATGTGGTCTTTCAGAGTCAGATTATGACATGGTCTCCTCGTGTAGCACTGCAAAAGACATATGGGATACCTTAAAAATGCATTATAAAGCTACAACAACAAAACAGCGTGCTGATTTGAAAGATAAAAGGAAGTCAAAGGCTCCATTGACTTGGAATGATGGAAAATCTATTTTTGGTGAAGTACCAAGTGAAGAGATAATAAACTCTGCATTTGTTGGCATTGATGATACAGGAAACACGAAAGAAGTTCTTGTAGATAGTGATGTGTCTGATTCAGAATCAGATTCTAGTGAGGTAAACTCTTTTCACTCCTGGAAATCTTCTGAAAATATTATTATGGGATCACTAACAATGCAGGAATCAAAAAGTGTAACCATTGAAGAACATTTGGCACTAAAGGCTGAAATCAGCAAGCTGATTGATAAGAATGCCTATTTATCCAAAATGGTAAAAGATTTGTTGCCAAAAATGGAAGAATGGGATTCAACTTCATTCAGTAAAACTACAGAGATCAAGGAACTAACTACTAAGAACAGACATTTAGAGGCTAATGTCAAGCTACTCGAAAAGAGAAACAAGACATTGACTGAAGAAATCAAAGAGCTAAGGTCTGATGTTAATACTCAAGCTAAATCATTGGAATCATACAAAATGAAGGAATCTAGTCAAGCCGAATCCTCAAAAACTGCTGAAAAGAGAGTTCAGCAAGCTGAACTCATCAAACAGCAAGCTGAAGTGATCACCCTCCTAGAAACAGAAGTTATAGATCTCAAGAAGGGCATGGAAACTTTTGTTCAAGGTGAAGACACTTTAAAAACAATGATGAAGAAGGCAAATGTACCTTTGGTTAGAGAAGGTGTTGGTCTAAACTTCAACAAGAAAGATAAGGTGCTAAAATATGATGGAAGGAATGGCATTCCCTACAATTATGCTATGCCTTGGAAGACATGCAACAAATGTGGTGGAAAAGGACATCTGGAAAAGAATTGTGTGGTTCAAGTATATCATAAGACGAAAACAGCTTACCAGAATGGACAAGACAGGAGACAAACAGCATACCAGAATGCTTCTGGTAGAAGACAAACAGCTTACCATTATCAGTCTGGCAGAACACAAAGGACTACAAATCAAGCACCAAAAGTGATACAACAGTGGATCAAGAAATCTGATCTAAATGTTCTTTATGTCCTATCAACAAACCATGGTGGATCCAATAAAATTTGGGTACTCAAGTAGTAAGTATGTTATTTGTCCTCGTACATTTATTTGAATATTATTATACTATTTTTATGGTACTAACGAGATTCCTCTAGTACATAGATGGGACAAATATATGTATATGTATTGTATTATGCAGGAAACAAGAAAGAAGAATACTTTTATGATCAGTTGGAATGTGTATTGTCTAAACAGCAAACCATTTTCCAATCCAGAAGAACAAATGCTATCTATGAATATTCTGAAAATGTGTTTTCAGCATGCTGGTTTGATTTATTCAAACTTTATAATTAACTAGCCTCATGCTTGTTAAATGTTTTACCACATGTTTTATTCGTATATGATTATCTTCTTGACCCTTTTCTGATGATGTCATAGGGGGAGAAGAACATGAATACATGAGGATAAAAAGGGCTATAATGTTATATGTTGGATTTATCACTAATGTTTCATGCAGGGATGAGTCGTATTTATATCTTATTGCATATGATGAATTGTGCTAACCTGATTATATGATGAGATATTATGTTAATCAGGGGGAGCATTGTTTTAGGGGGAGCAACATAATCTCTCCGATGTATTCAAGTTTGTCATCATCAAAAAGGGGGAGAATGTAACGTGATGTTTTGATGATGAATACAAAGGTAACTTGGTTGATGTTATGGAAAGTCAAAGATTTAAAGCTATCTATCTGTTCAGCTCGCTAGAACCGAAACAGCAAGCTGACAAGCACAAAATGGGATTATGCTTGTTTATCTTGAATTTGTTTTATATCAAAATGTACTAATATGCAGGGATTTAGGGGGAGCTTTCTTATTCTCCTAAATATTGTGTAATCATCAAAAAGGGGGAGATTGATACTCCTATGGTTTTGATGATCACATTCAGCAAGCTATTTGCTTGTAGTTTGATATAAAACATTGTGTTATGGTTGTACTAACTTGGTTTTGCAGGGTATATTAAGTTTACAGAGAATATATATACAGCAAGCCATTTGGTGTTACAACAGAGACAGTTTGGCAAGCCATCTGCACTGACAGTCACAAACAGCAAGCTGACTTGGACTTTCCAGTGCACTGAAAGACACAAACAGCAAGCTGTCTTGGACTTTCCAGAAGCTATTCTTAGTCAAGTTTGATTTCGAAGATTTCTTGAAGATTGCTTAAAGATCAGAGATTGGCTAGGATTAAATATGTAAGGACTCTATTATATAATATATAGTATATATAATTAATAGAGCTCAAATCTTTTTCGAAAATCTGTTCTTTATTTAGTGGGATTGTGATTTATCTTTCCTTATTCTTTCAAAACAGATTTTACTCAATCTTTTACTTATCTAAACATTCCATAACAGCCCAGATTCGTTCATATCTTTTTATAGCTGTTGGAAATTGATTTTATCATATATACACTATCGTATATATATCAAAATGAGTTTGTTGGAGATTAAAATCATTTCAAACGTTTTATATTCAAAACCTCTAACTAATATAGCTGTTGGAGAGTGTTTTATGTAATCAAATCTTTTTGATATATCAAATCTTCAACTAGCCGTTTGTTTGTTTTTCATATATATTCACTTACAATCTTTCTTGTAAGTACCCAAGAAAAACACAACTACAAGTTTGAGACTTGCTTATACACGTTCCTATCATCTCTCTCAAACACCATTCTTATAAACTCTGAGCTTTATTGTTATATACACTTATATTATATAAGAGAGTTTATAGCTTGAGTTGTAATACTCGAACATCTTATTTTGGATTGTATTGTTCAATTTGTATTGAATACTTGTTGTACAAGTTTGGCTTAAAGTTTTGGGTGGGTCGAACTAGACTAGAGAAGGATACTTTGGAAGTATTGCTTAGAGAGTTGGTTCAGCACAACAAACAGCAAGCCATTTGTCAGCAGGATTGGTAAGGTTTAGTTGCTGGGCATATTGGCTAAGGAACAAGGGTTTGGTGAACGTTGCTAGAGAAGTATACTTGGGAAGTATAGCTTAGAGAGCAAGTTCAGAAACAGGTGTTCAGCAAGCCATTTGTCAGCAGTTGGGATAAAAGGGAGATATATTATTGTATCTTGTAATTGGTTTATTTCGTTGATCAATAATATATTCTCTTACCAAGTTGGTAAGGGACCAGGACGTAGACCATAGGGGTTAGGGGTCGAACCTGGCTAAAAGTCTCTGTGTTATTTATTTTCTGCTCTTTATTTTCTGCATGTATTTTGCTTACTGTTTGCATTCAGCTTACCATCTGTCTCTGCATAAAACGAAATCAGTAAGCTGTTTCTGGTAATTTTTAAAATCGGACTTAGTTGCATATAGTTAGCCATTTACACCTACTCAACCCCCTTCTAGGGTGCATTTTCATCTTTTTTGAGTTTTGACACCTTCATTTGCAGAAGCATAAAATCTTAATATAAAGAAGCATAAACTATAATAGTAATCTTAACTTGGGAGTTTAATAAATCAAATAAGATCCAAAAGGTAGACTACAATATGGATTTTAACATCATATGAAATGTATATACAATCACAAATGTAACATAAACTGCAAATGGTAACATCATACTTGTACATAAACTGCAAATGGTAACATAATACTTGTAACATAAACTGCAAATGGTAACATCACAAATGTAACATAAACTGCAAATGGTAACATCATACTTGTAACATAAACTGCAAATGGTAACATCAGAAATGGTAACATCATACTTGTACATCCGTCGAATGATTATTATCATATTATCATATTATCACAAATGGTAACATAAACTGCAAAAGGTCAGGATGGTAACATATTACCATATTCTGTACTAATTTGATCCTTTGAATTATCGAGCCATAGTATAGTATTGTAATCTGGAGCAGTTACTAATCTGGAGCCATAGTATATTGTGAAATTGGACAAAAAAAAGAGATTGCCTTTTTATTTGATGATGCTATCTTCAACTCTCCCCTTTTAATTAAATTCACACCCCCTTTCTCTTGTTTTTTTATTAATATTACAGATAGAAGAAACAAAGACAAGCAAAGACATATAGAAGCAGAGCACTAATCTTATCAAGAAACACACAAACAAAGACAGAGCACAGTGAAGACAGCAAAGGTGAACAACGATATCAAACAAACAAAGACAATTTAAGTAGAACACCAACAATCTATTCATACCTTTGTAAATAAACCTAAGAGATGGCTTATGCAGGCTTGTAGTCTTCACAAAATTGAAGATTGAAAATGAGGGGAATTGAAATTGAAACTGGGGGAATTGAAATTGAAACTGGGGGGGATTGAAATTGAAATTGAAAATGAGGGATAAAAAGGGGGGATTGAAATTGAAAATTAGCCGGGAGGGATGGAATGAAATGGGAGGGATTGGAAATTTTGAGAAAGGCGGCTAAAACAATAGGTTTAGCTTTGTCTTCGTTCAGACAAAGATATGCAAGTGCATTTAATTTACATCAATAAATTGGTTTTACATTATAATAATTTGACCAAGTTGACCATTAAAATTGCATATAAGAATGATTCGTTTTTTTCTAAATTTTCGTACACATCACTAAAATGGTATATAACATCATCCGTACGATTGGATCGTTGGGAAAAAAATTTTAAAAAATGGATCGTGTTCAATCGGTACGACACTAGTTCGAAGTAGTACGACATTTGGCGGGTTTAGATGATAAGCACTCACGAGAATGATATATTTTTCTAACTTTTTGTACACTTCACTAAAATTGGTATATAACATCATCCGTACGGTTGGATCGTTGGGAAAAAAATTTTAAAAAATGGATCATGTTCAATCGGTACGACACTAGTTCGAAGTAGTACGACATTTGGCGGGTTTAGATGATAAGCACTCACGAGAATGATATATTTTTCTAACTTTTTGCACACTTCACTAAAATTGGTATATAACATCATCCGTATGGTTGGATCGTTGGGAAAAAAATTTTAAAAAATGGATCATGTTCAATCGGTACGACACTAGTTCGAAGTAGTACGACATTTGGCGGGTTTAGATGATAAGCACTCACGAGAATGATATATTTTTCTAACTTTTTGTACACTTCACTAAAATTGGTATATAACATCATCCGTACGGTTGGATCGTTGGGAAAAAAAATTTAAAAAATGGATCATGTTCAATCGGTACGACACTAGTTCGAAGTAGTACGACATTTGGCGGGTTTAGATGATAAGCACTCACGAGAATGATATATTTTTCTAACTTTTTGTACACTTCACTAAAATTGGTATATAACATCATCCGTATGGTTGGATCGTTGGGAAAAAAATTTTAAAAAATGGATCATGTTCAATCGGTACGACACTAGTTCGAAGTAGTACGACATTTGGCGGGTTTAGATGATAAGCACTCACGAGAATGATATATTTTTCTAACTTTTTGTACACTTCACTAAAATTGGTATATAACATCATCCGTACGGTTGGATCGTTGGGAAAAAAATTTTAAAAAATGGATCATGTTCAATCGGTACGACACTAGTTCGAAGTAGTACGACATTTGGCGGGTTTAGATGATAAGCACTCACGAGAATGATATATTTTTCTAACTTTTTGTACACTTCACTAAAATTGGTATATAACATCATCCGTACGGTTGGATCGTTGGGAAAAAAAATTTAAAAAATGGATCATGTTCAATCGGTACGACACTAGTTCGAAGTAGTACGACATTTGGCGGGTTTAGATGATAAGCACTCACGAGAATGATATATTTTTCTAACTTTTTGTACACTTCACTAAAATTGGTATATAACATCATCCGTATGGTTGGATCGTTGGGAAAAAAATTTTAAAAAATGGATCATGTTCAATCGGTACGACACTAGTTCGAAGTAGTACGACATTTGGCGGGTTTAAATGATAAGCACTCACGAAAATGATATATTTTTCTAACTTTTTGTACACTTCACTAAAATTGGTATATAACATCATCCGTACGGTTGGATCGTTGGGAAAAAAATTTTAAAAAATGGATCATGTTCAATCGGTACGACACTAGTTCGAAGTAGTACGACATTTGGCGGGTTTAGATGATAAGCACTCACGAGAATGATATATTTTTCTAACTTTTTGTACACTTCATTAAAATTGGTATATAACATCATCCATACGGTTGGATCGTTGGGAAAAAAATTTTAAAAAATGGATCATGTTCAATCGGTACGACACTAGTTCGAAGTAGTACGACATTTGGCGGGTTTAGATGATAAGCACTCACGAGAATGATATATTTTTCTAACTTTTTGTACACTTCACTAAAATTGGTATATAACATCATCCGTATGGTTGGATCGTTGGGAAAAAAATTTTAAAAAATGGATCATGTTCAATCGGTACGACACTAGTTCGAAGTAGTACGACATTTGGCGGGTTTAGATAGTTGACCATTAAAATTGCATACAAGAATGATTCGTTTTTTTTCTAATTTTTCGTACACATCACTAAAATCACTATATAACATAGATCATGTTTTCCCGTACGGTTGGATCGTCCAAATTTTTTTCTAAAAAAAATCATGTTTAACCGTTGATAAATTTTCTTTACATTAATTTTTAATAACATAACCCAATTTCATTTCCCCCCTTAAACTTAAACTCCAATTTTCCCTTCCCCCGTCCTATTTCCCCCCTTTTATTTCATTACAATCCCTAATTTCTCATTTAAGTCAAAGCACTCATCTCTCTCACTCCACCATACTCTCTCCACGCATCTCACTCCACCATACTCTCTCTCAACTCCCTCTCTCTGTCTCCACCATACTCTCTCTCAACTCCCTCTCTCTATCAATTCCCTCTCTATCTCTCGGTACTCTCTTGGTAAGATCTATCTCCCTCTCTCTCTCTCTCTCTCTCTCTCTCTCTCTAAGTCTCTATATATACGTCTCTCTCTCTATCAGTCTCTCTCCCTTCACTATCTCTCTCTCAATCTTTCCCCCTTCCATCTCTCTCTTTTAGTTTGGTGAATATTTGTGTTATGTACACTGACTATATACATGCATATAGTTATGTAGTAGTTAATTGATTTTTTTTATATGATATGCCCTTATTTGATATGATATGCCCTGATTTTGGTCTCAACAATTGGTTTTTTTTAAATGTTTTTTAAGATCTGCTATGGGGTTGCATGTTTTTTAAATGCCCTTATTTTATATATATGCATATAGTTATGTAGTAGTTAATTCAATCTGATTTTGAACACATTGAATTTATACATGGTCTGATTTGTGTTGTGTACAGCTGCTATATGCATGCATATAGTTATGTATAAGTTAATTGAATTTTTTTGTATGACATGCCCTGGTTTGATATGATATGCCCTGTTTTTGGTCTTAACAAATGGTTTAATTCTTTTTTTAAATGTTTTTTAAGATCTGCTATGGGGGTTTTTAATATGTTTATGATTTGGGGGGTTTTTAATATGTTTATGATTTGGGGGGTTTTATACATGGTCTAATTTGATTTGTGTTATTTATGGTATGCAGAAATAGCCATGTCACCTTCAAAGAAAACAAAATTAGCTTCGGAGAAGAAATCTTCTCAAAAGACAAAATCTGCTCCGAATCCAGTTGCCACAAAGCTTTTGAACGCTTTAAAAAAAAACAAGGCAGTGGAGACCGTATCGATGAAGAAAAAGACAGTGTCATGCCCTCAGAACTCTTCCCCTCAATCTGTAAAGAAGAAGGCTATTTCTTCGAACTTGAAGAACAAAATATCAAAGAAGAGGAAACGAGCAGATGGACCGGTGATTACTAAACAAGAAGGGCTTAAGCTTTTAAAACGCGGACCTCTAACAATGCATAGGATTGTTAGGCGCAAGATGCTAGGCATGAAGTACACAGTGTCTTTCAATTCAAAAGGGGAGCCTTATGGTACAGCAGCCGGGGAGATGCAAAGTTATATTGGGGTTCTCGCTAGAACTAAAGCCCCAATATGGTATGATTCGTGGAAGAAAGTTCCAAAGGAAAGGAAAAACAAGATTTTTGATTGTGTGCAGGTAATATTTTGAATTCATATTAAATTATGACCAAGTATAAAGTTAATACACATGTGCTCCCTCTAACTTAACTACTTCGATATACATGTTTATATATGTAGATGGCATTTGATATACCGCCAACAGCAAAGAAGATTGTGTTTAAATCGGCTTGTAAGAAGTGGAGGGAGTTCAAAAGCCGTTTATCAACCGATTATGTCTTTGCACATTGTGACCAGCCTGAGTTGCTAGAGTTTCCACCAGCTGATTACTCTTTTATCGAAAAGGCGCACTGGGACATGTTTGTTGCTAGTCGTCTAACTAATGAATATTTGGAGATCCATGGCAAGCAGACAAAGAGAGGGGAGTTGAATATATATCCCCATTGCATTTCTCGCAAGGGTTATGCTAACCTCGAACAAGAAATGGTTAGTGAACTTCAGCAAAAAAAAGAAATGGTTAGTGATCATGACAAATATTGCCAATATATTTTTCTTTGGAATTTGTATGATTATGGATTAATGTTAATTCCTCAAACATGTTAATACATGCAGTCTCAAGGTGATCCTGATATAGAGATTAATCAATCAGAGATTGATCGATCAGACTGTTGGATCCGTGCACGACAAGACAAAGATGGAAATTATATTTCAGACGAAATTAAGAACATTGCAAACGAAATTGTAAGTTTTTCATTTCTGTTGCAATAAAGATTGTTCACTTGCACCGATATCAGTCATTTATACATGCTAACTTCTACAATTTTATGTTCATTTTTTAGGGGATCCTGAAAAAAAAAGTAAGGGATGGGGAATTGACCGAGGAAGGCACTGACGATGTCTTAACCAAGGCGCTCGGTAAACCTGAGCATCGCGGACGAGTGCGGGGCCAAGGGGCTTATGTCAAGCAATCTGTCTATTTCAATCTTCCCAGGCCGAAGAGGAAAGGCAAGTCCATTGATGAAAAGATACAAGAAGGTATCCAAAAGTTTATGGCCGAAGAGACTGATAGAATAATTCAAGAGCGGGATGCTCTTTGGTCTACAAAATTCGAAACAGAGATGGCAAAGCTGAAAGCTGGTTTGTGTGGAAACAAAATTGATACTACTGATGGTAGTCCAAATATTGGATCACAACAAGGAAGTTGTTCCAAGGAAGGGCATGGTATGGATTTGGGTGTGGAAGGGGTGAAAAAGAAGCTAGATCTGGCCGATAATAAATTACCTTTTGTTGAAGAGGAGAAGCATGCTGAAGAGAAGATCCAACCTGGTGAGAAGAATGATGTTGAAGATAAGAATCAAGAGGTTGTGGAGGTTGAAGATAAGAATCAAGAGGTTGTGGAGGTTGATGATGGGCAGGTGGCTGTTCCGAATGTGTCTAAGAGAGCTAATAATACTGTCAAGGGTTGTTCGGAGTGGGAATTGACAATTGGCTCCCCGACAAATGTTGTTGCTTACGCAATAGTTGATACAGTAAGTAAGGTTCTTCATGGAAAACCATTGGCAAAAGAAAATGCACGAGTGTCTATTACTCGTGTCATCCAAGGAACTGTTCAGATTCCCTTCCCAATTGAAGGTGAAATCACGACTGTGGAGCAAGCTTTCAGAACATATATTACTTGGCTGAGAAATCTTATACTCGGAGTGGAGACAAGCAAAGCTCTCGTGCAAGGATCTCCAAAGGTTATAACCTTATATGTAAAGGATTAAAGCATAGTTTTTATTTTCGTTTACCTAATGGATCTACTTATTTTACTACTTCGGTTTACATTCTAAGTTGACTTGTACTAATCTTTCCTTTTCAGGAAGCCCAGAAGATGGTTGCAAAAAAGTTTAAGAAACTGAATGACTGTGTCCTGGAACCAGAGTTTGTGGTTGATATGGGCCCTGATTACCCCCCGAGTTTGAAGCGCTTGTGGATTTGGGCAAAAGGGGCACTAGCTGGTGGTCGCACATTGACTTTCCAGTTAAGCCAAGAAGCGTTTGCGTTAACTACTAAGCAGACTATTTTTTTATCGGATGTGCATGCTTTATGCTCTGAAGGCGAAGTATCGGGCTCAGTAATTTGCTTGTTTGTTAAGTAAGTATCACTTTCAAAAGTTTTATTGACGTTGTCAAGAGTTCTTGAACGAAATGATGATTTAGGTTTGTTAATTTTTTTTTATACAGTATGCTGGAGGAATCTTTGAAAAAACATAAGATGTCCGATATGGTATCGTTTGTTGATCCCGGCTTGATAGGTGCTCTTGGTTGCGGTAGTCCAGCAGAGAGGTCACGTGCGCTTTCTCTAAGATTCAATAATGCGAAAACCGGGCAAATTTTTCTATTGCCATATAACCATGTGTGAGTTCTTGTTTCATTTGATTTGTTGAGCTTTAGTATTGTTTGTGAAAATGAATGCTGATATTGCATCTCCTGAAATTAAGCTCTAATATATCAATGTGCCTCATTTATTTTTATATGAATGCTAATAGTTTATTTATAATATTATAACGGTCAAAACTAATTTAGTCTATATATTATTTACTAGGAACCATTGGACACTGACTGCCGTGAATCCAGAAGCACAAATTGTATACCACATGGACCCGTTGAAACGAAGAATTGCCGGTGAAGAATGGATAGAAGTGGTTGACAAGTGAGTACCAGATCTATAATTTGTTTAATTTAGAATCACTTTAATTTTGATTCATATTATTTTGTCACAGTGGCATCAAACTGTACAAGCAAAATGGAAAGAGGTATCTAAAGAAGAAAGTAACCTGGGAGAATTTGGCGGTAATTTTTTATTTTTGGCAGAGTTATAAGTTCTGGTCAGTTTTCTGTGCTCTCTAAAGCAGTGTAAATGTAATATTTTTACATATATTTTTAGGGTGTTCCACTCCAGCATGGGAGCAAGGATTGTGGGTTGTTTGTGATGTGCTATATGAAGGAAATATCTTTCGACAAGGAGCTGAAGTTTACTTCAAAGGTAAAATTTTCAATTTTTTTTTTATCTAAGATATGTGACATGCACTAACAGTGCTCTATTTTTCAATGGCTTCGAAGGGGTAACATGCAGGGTTATGGCGTAAAGGAACTCAATGAAATCAAGATTGAGTGGGCAAAGTACTTCATAAAGAACCATGCTCATTAGGTTGCTGCTCGTTAGGTGACTCCGTATTTAAGGTTGAACAACTGTTAACTTTTGGGATTTTAGCGTACATATATATGGGTATGGCGCTTATATTTAAACTTAAGTTATTTTCAAGTCCATCTGTTTTTGATGGAGATGTTCATCTCAAAATACATTGATGTTAGTCTAATTTCTGGATGTACTTATTTCGGTTGGTTAGATGGCTTGGTGAATGGTTGTAATGATGAATATTTGGTATGGAGTAGTTTGTGTTGATGGTTGTGGCCATTTTATGTAATGGTCAAATTTTAGTTGGTATGAATGTTGTGGCCATCTCGCTTATTTTCCTTGTAGTTAAACTATTGTCTAACATGTTCTAAGCCAAACATTTCAGCTACATGGACAACAGGTTTTAACATAGAAACTATTGTCTAACAACGAGAGGCACATTAAAAGACAACATGCTTTCAATATGAACCCGATGTACAAAACTAACTCAGACAACATGAATGAACAAAAAAACATTGACTGAACTTAGTACATGCACATCCTCACTGGCATAAAAACCATTGTGTAAATTAAACTATAACAAGCATCTGGTTGCCTAAAAACACTTGCATTTTGTTTATAACAACACTTTTGAAGCTACAAAATATTGTACAAAAACAATTCAGACAACGATTGTATCACATGTATATGTTGTGCACATTCGAATCTAACAACACTTTCGAAGCTACAAAAGAGTTGTGCACATTCGAATCTAACAACACTTTTGAAGCTACAAAATATTGTACAAAAACAATTCAGACAACGATTGTATCACATGTATATGTTGTGCACATTCGAATCTAACAACACTTTCGAAGCTGCAAAAGAGTTGTGCACATTCGAATCTAACAACACTTTTGAAACTACAAAACATTGTACAAAAAACATGAAGACAACGAATTCTATCACATGTGAATGTTGTGTAAATGTTGGTTTTGCGTGCCTCTAATTTACCAAAACAGTTGTGCACAATAAAATCTAACAACATTCTTAATAAAAAAAAATGTTGTAATATCACAATTTCTACAACGCTTTATACCATAATCGTTGTGGTTTCTGGGTGTGCTACAACGCTTTTGGAGCCTGGTGTGTTGTTGCTCTGGATATCAGACAACGATTTGTGTACCGTTGTTTGATGTTGGTAAGAGACACCTGCTCGATAGACAACGCTATTCCAGGGCATCAGACAACGGGCAAAAACCGTTGTATATTTCAATTTTCCTTGTAGTGTTTTTACATGTCACATTATCATAATATAATATTATGCATTTGTTCAATAAATTCAAAATTTGTATTTTAATTTCGTCTCTATTGAATGGTTTTTTAAAATTATTATGTTAAATCAGTTTTAGTTTTATTTCTATATTTTGTCGACCAACTTATATATTTGAATTATATCCCTCTAATATTTATTAAATTCATTCTTTTATATGATATTAATAAAAATCCAATTTAGATTATTTGAGAATCATTATTCACATAAATATTAAGATTTATGAAGATTATATTAATAATCCTTACATGTCTCTTCTTCCTTTCTAGTCCACGTCTTTCTTCCTCCATATCGGACCAAACTTCGACCACCACCGTCAAATTCCGGTTGCTATCACCATCAATTTCCAATCACCCGTTTCATTTTCCTATAATTTCACTCTAATCTTTTTCTTTCTTGATACATACACATATGGGTTGATGTACATATAACTATAAATATCTATAAAAAAATCTAAATTCGATTGTGACGGTGATGCTATTAACTTTAACGAATTTAGCAATGATTTTGATTCAATATTTTGATAATTATTATTTAAAGCAAGTGATTTTTGTATGATAACAGATCCGGTCAACTCTTACATGAATTTAGCGGTAATTTTGATTCAATTTTTTTATAATTATTATTTAAAGCAAGTAATTTTGGTATGATACTGGTGATGTCAGATGTGATGGCCGGATGTGGTGACAGAGAGGTCGTGACCGAATGTGGTTATTGTGTGGTGATTGTGTTGATTTGCATGATTATTACTTAATTGTAATGATTTGATTTGATTATGGTGATTACTGTGTTGTTGTGGTGATTGTACGTTGAGGATGTGTATATGTATGGATTGATTAGTGAGTGTTATAAAATAAAAATTGGTTTAATTAAATGGATGGTACATTGAATAAAAAATAATCTGTTAGGGTTATATCACATAAGAGCATGATTCTAATTAATTAATCCCACCTATAAACATATTCACAATATACTTAATCCCCTATTCATATTCATATAAATCATTTATTAAAATAAATATATCAAATACTTTGGTTGATGTGGGCCAAATTTTTTAAAAATAATAATGATAATATGTAAAATTTAGTCTTTTCGTCAAATTCTTTTAATAAAATTTATGTATTAACACAGAATTTAAGATAGTATCGTAATAATATAGGTAATTATTATTTTAGAATTGGATTAAATAGAAAAAAATTATGAAATTTTATATTAAGATCTTAATACAATATTTTTACATGTCACATGATCATAATATAATATTATGCATTTGTTGAATAAATTTAAAATTTGGATTTTAATTTCATCCCTGTTGAATGATTTTTTGAAATTATTATGTTAAATCAGTTTTAGTTTTAGTTCTATATATTGTCACCAACTAATGTATTTGAATAATATTCCTCTAAATCCTGACAAAAAAAGAGAATAATATTCCTCTAATATTTATTAAATTTATTCTTTTATATGATTTTAATAAGAATCCAATTTAGCTTATTTGAGAATCATTATTCACATAAATATTAAGATTTATGAAGATTATATTATTTAAAAAATAATCCTCTCATGTGAGTATCAAGATTTTTGAAAATTATTTTATTTGTATAATATGTCTCTATTATTTATAAAATTTGCGAATAAATTTATATTTCAATTAGTTCAAGTATATGAATTATTTTACAAAATTTAGATTATTGATATATGTGGAATTATATTTCACCTAGATCAATTAGGACATGATTTTTCTCTTCTATATCGATTAGAATAGGCATCTGCGCCTGTGACAGAGTCTGTTTAGAATATTACTATATTAGTATTTAAATATTAAAATAAATAGGATGTAATCTAAGTCGTTAATTGAAGTTTAGATCTAACGATCAATATTTGTTTGGTGGTAGTACTGACAACCAAATATCCACCTTATGCTTATTATATATAGGATATAAATTTATAGATTTACTTCTTCTACTTTATTAAAATTTAAATTACTTGTTGTGGAATAAAAACTAGGTTATCAAATTGCGGCTAGGGTTTGTGTGTATTTAATGCTGAGGGGTTGGTGAGCTTTGAGCTTTAATGGTTGTTCTTGTGTTCGAGACTAAACGGTCCTCATAAGATGCCTACGTATCTCTGTATTGTTAGAGAATCAAGCCAACGTAGTTCTTGGTGTTCGCCCTCGGGGCTATGGCGGCGGGGGCACACCAAGGACGTAGTGGCTTGTATGTTATTATTCGAGGATTAAGCCAACGTGGAGGGACGTATTGAGCTGTGCCCATCAACCGTTGTGTCATGAGAACGAGGGGTCATGCCCTTATATAGGCTGAGAAGCCTTAGATCGCAGTAGGGTTAGGTGACTTGGTGGGCAAGTCAGCCTTGAGGAAGGTTCTAGACTCCTACCTTGTAGGAGTCTGTTCCCTTGTATGACTATATGCCTTGGGGGCTACTCCTTGTAGAGATAATATCCTTATTTGACTCTTATTTGCAAGCTGTTAATTAGCCCCTAATATTAATTACAAAATTAATATTTAATTAGGGTTTCGGGCCTCATAAATGGGCTTCATCTTTGGACTAGGCTAGGTCTAATTAATGCAACATTAATTGTGTCTTTAGGGCTTATTTTTAGCCCATATCATTTGCCCCCCAACTTCTAGGAAAATTGATCAGTTTTCGTAGAAGCTATATTTGCCTTAATTGAGACTCGGGGTCGTTGTTATCCCTTACCTGGGACTTCTTATTTTTCCTATCCTTATATGGGAATTTTGGCTTACACTAGTGTTTTACATATATCGCCTTATTTTAAAGTGTGGAGCGACCTACACATTTACGACGATTAGCCTTATTCGAGGCTTTAACTTGTGCTTGCCTTTAGCAATTTCGGCACTTTCATAGAGCTTTTATGCATTATTAGCATAAATTATCTCTCAATTTTTCAAGAAAATATTTCTATAATTTTCCTCATATTTTTCTGTACTTTTCCTAATATTTGAGGAATTTCCGTGTACCCACAGGTATTTATTCCTAATATTTTAGGAATTTTTTTTTTGTACTCACAGGTATTTTTCCTTAATTTTTCCTAATAATTTAGGAATTTTTATGTACCCAAAGGTATTTTCCTTAATTTTTCCTAATAATTTAGGAATTTTTATGTACCCACAGGTATTTATTTCGTCAAAACATGAAGTGCAAGGACTTTTCTGTAAAATTATAAAGTACATGGGCCATTTTGTCAATTTATAAATTGTAATACTCTTTATGTTGAATGTGCAGAACTTGGATGGCCAAACAGCACTTTTGTCATGTCAATTGTCACCTGGTCGACTTCGACCAGGCCCGATCGAAATAAGCGTCTGTTTTCTTTCTGGTCGAAGCCCTTTTCGAGGAGGAATCCTGCTCGTTTCGAGCAGAAATGAGATCGAATAATTTTTTGTTTTTTTTGCTCTCCAACTCTTTTTTATTTCAACACCCTTCGATCAAGACTGGTCGAAATAAGGCCTCTTTTGGCTGCTGATCGAAGATTTTTTCGACCAGGTTCCTGGTCTTTTTCGACCAGGATTTTGGTCGAATGAATAATATTTTTTTTGAATATTATTATTCAATAATAATATTTCTTTTGTCCAAATCCCGGATAATTTCGATCCCCAAATCGGAGGTGTCCCGCTCGGATAAAATTTCATTCGAATAAATTCTGACCTGGATTTTATCATTATTATTTTTAAAAATAATAATTTTTATATATTATTGTAAATAATAATATATTTGTAATTTTAGAGGGGTCCTCAGCCCTAATATTTTCGTAATTTTGGATCGTATTTTTGGACTACAGCTCCTAGTCGAACGTGATTTAGACCAGGATCCTGGTCTTTTTCAACCAGGATTTCGATCAGGATTTAGACTAGGATTCTGGTCGAAAAAAGGTGCAAGGCAGCACTCTAGTCGAAAGGATTTTCGATCAGGATTTCTGACCCCTTAGACCAAGATTTTCGATCAGGACCCTAACCCCTTAGTCAGGATTCTAATCGAAATAAGGGCCTTCCCAGCTTCTTGGTCGAAAGGATTTTCGATCAGGAGTCCTGACCCGTAGATCAGGATTTTCGATCAAGAATCCTGACCCCTTACTCAGGATTCTGATCGAAATAAGGCCTTCCAATCTTCTTGGTCGAAAGGATTTTTGATCAGGAATCCTGACCCCTTAGATCTGGATTCTGATCGAAATAAGGGCCTTCTCGGCTTCTTCGAGCCTTCCAATGGATGGAACGTTGCATATTCGAGGCTTCAGTTGAATGGAACGTGGCCTCTTCGAGCTTTAAGTTCCTTACAGCTAGCTTCCGTGCCTACATGGCATCGTTTGGCAAAGAGCCATTCTAAAGGTGAGCTTTGATAGGATCAATTGTAGGGGTTCTCAGAACTTTGAAGTAGACGCTTCCAGAATGGGTCTCGACCTTTGAAGAAGCATACTGAGAGAAGGAATCGACCTTTGTACTTTCCACCCTTGGGATATACTCAACGTGGCACTCTTTAAACTGGGCTATCGCAGCTTTCACAATCCTCAAGTACTTGGCCAAATTATTTTCTCTAGCCTCAAACTCTCCATTGACTTGTGATACTACCAGCTTTGAGTCTCCAAAGACTTTCAGATTCTTGGCCCTCAGGGCTCTTGTCAATCCAAGGTCGGCTATCAGAGCTTCATACTCTGCCTCGTTGTAGGTTGTTTGAAACTCCAACTTCAAGGCAAACTCAAGTGCAAACCCATCGGGGTTTTACAGAACTAAACATGCGCCACTAGATTTTGTTTTTGATGCTCCATGAAAATAGATCACCCAATATTTCTTTTGATCACGTATGAGTTCTTCATCCTTATTCTCTACTCCAGGGGTGGTTACTATCTCCTGCCCCCGAGTTCTTGGTTGACAATGGTATATTCAACCACGAAGTCAGCCAATGCGTGAGCCTTGACGGCTGTCCGAGGCTTGTATGTGATGTCAAACTCTCCAAGTTCAATCGCCCACTTGATTAGTCTTCCAATAGCCTCCGGGCTGTGCAATATGTTTCTCAACTGCTGGTCCATCAGGACTTCAATCTTATGTGCCTGGAAGTACGGCCATAGCTTCCTCGAGGCTATTATTAATGCCAATTGGGCCATCTTATGGGCAAGGGTCCTGCCCCCTGAGTGCTGCCCACATATTTTCGCACGAGATTCTTTCAAGGCTAAATTCGCGTTTTGATGCTTTAGTGTTCTTATTGACAACTTCCATGCCTCTAAGGCATTGTCGGGTAACCAACCGGTTTCCTGGTGAGCCTTTGTAGGAACTACCCAACGACTTTTCATACCTACAGGTGTTATCATCTTTTATATCAACGCTTCGGGTCTCCAAGACTTCGGGTCTCCAAGACTTGGAAGTAAGAACTTTCCACATAATTCTCTATATCTGAGGAGGCAATCATAGATAGGACATCAGCCTTTACGTTTTCCTCCCTCGTAACACTCGGCCTTGGCCTCGAACTCACCATTCACTTTTGGTACTACAAATCTTGAGTCCCCACAGATTTTAAGGTTTTGACCCTCGGGGCTCAAACCAAGTATGGCTATCACGGCTTTGCATTCAGCCTCGTTGTTTATTATTGGGAGATCATGAACCCATCGGGGTATGTTTTGTTTTTGATTCTCCATCAAAATTGATCCAATGCTCCTTAAGTACCGCTTCTGGATTCTCCTTCTCTAATCCTTTGCCCTCCCGGGGTACTACCTCTTGCCCCCCCCCCCCCCCGACTTCTTGGTTGTCAATGGTATATTCAACCACGAAGTCAGCGAGTGCATGGGGATTCATATCAACGAAGTCTATACACATCCTTTATTCTCCATTGGCTTTCCTGCCTCTGGGAAGCAAAGTTTCTTTTCTTCTGTTTCTTCATCTCCCTATTCGGGTGGACGTCTAGTTTACGTAATCAATTGGGGATCGACCCTTGGCATATCAGCTACTATCTAGGCAAACACAACATCGTTCTCATGTAGGAACACACACAATTTGCCCTTCAAGGGTTCGTTCAGCAATGCCCTACATGGGTAACTTTTCAGGTTCTTCAAAAACTAGGGGAGTGGGGACCAAGTCCTAGCGGGCTTTCCTCTTCGTTTATCATCTTCTTGGACATCCATGTCTACAATCGGGAGGTCCTGCCCCCAACTCCATCTGGCCTCAAAGTGGCTGGGTAACAACTCTTGGTTATTGTTTGATCTCCCTTCTCTTCCTAGGGGTATCGCTTGAATTAATAACATGGGGATCCTAGTGGGGGTCCTTGGGGGTTGCGGGTTGCCTAGCCTGTTGTATCTCCAAGTTTTTCTTCAATTTTCGGATATGCGCTTCATGAGCGAGTATCCTCCCTCCTGGAGTTTTGGGAGCCAATCCTTTGGATCCACGGGGCTGAGAAGGCCCTGATCCTCCTTCGAGCTCCTTGCCTGGTTCTCCATCTGAGATTGTTATCTTCATTAGTGGATGATGAATCATCAACAATATAGGTTCTGAAAAAATCATGGCTCCTTCATTGGTGTTCTAGGCCTTGCGTACTCAGTGAACCTGGGTCCTTGGTTGTTCGTAGGGGGAGAGTCAGAGTCTCCGCTAGTTCGGGGATACTTGTCCCTAGCATCATACTCTTGCTCTGCCCTTCTCTTCTTAGAGTTGTCGTTCCAATTACTAGTAATAGAAGTATCTTTCCTCATGTTGTCTTCAGCCTTAATATACTTGCTTGCTCTCAGCTGGAGCTCAGTCATGTCCTCTGGGGATGCTTGGCTAACGATATCTTAAAATAGACGTTGGTCGTTCTATGCTGTAAGGCCACCATGACTATCTTGTTCTCTAGATCAGAGGTACCCAATGTCTCCATGGTGAATCTCTTGATGTAATCCCTCAAGTTTTTATTCTTCACTTGCACTTCGTTCATAAGAGAAGCAGAACTTTTCTCGTGGATTCCCCCACTAATGATCTGGCTGATGAAAGCAACGCTTAGCTCCTCAAAAGAGCAGATAGAGTTTAGGGGAAGATGGCTGTACCAATGCTGAGCCATCCCGGCTAAGGTTTGGGGAAACGCCCTACGCTTAAGAGCGTCACTTACTGGTTGCAGAAGAAGTGCATTTGAAGAAGTTCTCACGTGATTAGAGGGACCACCCGTTCCATCATAAGCCTTAATGGTAGGCATCTTAAACTTTCTTGAGATGTAAGTTCTCATCACCTCCTCAGTAAACGGGGATATAGGATTGTTAGATGTAACACCAAGTCTGCAGCCCTTGGCCTAGGGGTAGCCATCCTTGGTGCCTCAGTTAGAGGGACCTCTGTCCTTCTATCCCTCCTTGGGGTTTCATCCAAATTCACCACAGGGATACTCTCCCTTGTTTGTGGGCACCCTTGCCTATGCTGCTCTCTTGCGATGTCTTCTTCAGCCTTTGAATCTCAGCCTCAAAGGTTTGGATTCTTTCCAGGGCAGTGGTTGAGGGTCCATCGTGGATTCTTTGAGAACGCCTATGGGGTTCTCGGCTTTCTCGGCGCCTCCTCGGGCTTCATCTCGATTTCTTTCTTCAGAGGAAGAATCAGAGTAAGGTTCAGAGTAATCTCTAAACCTTTGGTTGTGCCGAGAGCCTCCCACATTAGGGGGGTCATATGGCTCGTGAGCATGAAGTGGGGGTAGTTAGGTTGTCCAAACATAGGATTAGTATTCAAGGGGAGCGCAGTAGTTGAGATCTGGGTTCCATGGGATAGCGGGCGACCGCCTAGAGGGGCAATCACCATATGAAGGGAGTTCGCTCATTGCTCCTGAGGGTTCACCACTGAAGGCAGTGACCCTCGAGTTTGAGTTCATGTCCCCTAAAGATTCATCTCTTGGGGCTAAATAGGAGGGATTTGCGAACCTTCTCCTTGGGGTATCAACCCTTGTCCAGTGGTTGGTGGCACATCAGTGCTAACTTTAACCTACTGACCTCATGGTTGAATCAAATCATTGGACTTAGCCATAAGGATCTCTGTCCTTGGGACCCCAGTCCTTCTATGCATCTTTGAAGGCCTCTCTAAATTGGCAAAGGAAATCTCTCATATTCTTAATGTAAGAGGGCAATTGTAATTATGTTGTTCCTTCTCCAAGTCTTGTTTCAACTTTTGGATCTCGGCTTTATGAGCCTTGACCTTATCTTAAGTCGTTCATGGCACTCTGCCCGAAGTTTCTCGAATACGCCCAACAATGGGTTCCTTGTCTACAGGCCTCTTCCTCGGGGCTCGATCTCGATCATCCTTAGATGATGAATCCTTGGTATAGGGTTCAGAATAATCTTCGTACCCTCCTTCATAAACAGGGCCTAAGCCTGTGATGCATGTGTGTTTATATGGCTTGTGCCCTAGATATGCATGACCACTTCCTCTAATGCCTTCTGCGTTTGAGGGGTAGATGGGTAGCCCGCAGGCTATATTCGTTCTTGCGAGAGTCACAGTGGTGAAGGTTTGTGCTTCATGGGGGTAGGCCGTATCCCAGAAGGGAAACAACCATTGAAAGGGATTCATCTCCTGGCCTTGTGGATTCATCCATATGGGCTGCGATCCCTTGACATGTGTTTCAGTATTTTTGGAGATTCGTCCTTGGGGTTAAGAACCCGAAATCTGGGCCGTAGTCACGGGTATAGAACTAACAGAAGTGCTAGTGGTGGCGCATATAGTCACCGGTGTTCTCCGTGTATTCATCATGGTTGATGTTGTCGTTCCCACAGACGGCGCCAAATGTTGTGGAATAAAAACTAGGTTATCAAATTCCGGCTAGGATTTGTGTGTATTTAATGCTGAGGGGTTGGTGAGCTTCGAGCTTTAATGGCTGTTCTTGTGTTCGAGACTAAACGGTCCTCACAAGATGCCTACGTATCTCTGTATTGTTAGAGAATCAAGCCAA
This sequence comes from Kitagawia praeruptora, assembly GCA_037693485.1. Lineage (NCBI taxonomy): Eukaryota > Viridiplantae > Streptophyta > Magnoliopsida > Apiales > Apiaceae > Kitagawia > Kitagawia praeruptora. The sequence goes on from CM075351.1 coordinate 52,878,104, forward strand.
CGTAGTTCTTGGTGTTCGCCCTCGGGGCTATGGCGGCGGGGGCACACCAAGGACGTAGTGGCTTGTATGTCCTTATTGGAGGATTAAGCCAACGTGGAGGGACGTATTGAGCTGTGCCCATCAACCGTTGTGTCATTAGAACGAGGGGTCATGCCTTTATATAGGCTGAGAAGCCTTAGATTGTAGTAGGGTTAGGTGACTTGGTGGGCAAGTCAGCCTTGAGGAAGGTTCTAGACTCCTACCTTGTAGGAGTCTGTTTCCTTGTATGACTATATGCCTTGGGGGCTATTCCTTGTAAAGATAATATCCTTATTTGACTCTTGTTTGCAAGCTGTTAATTAGTCCCTAATATTAATTACAAAATTAATATTTAATTGGGGTTTTGGGCCTCATAAATGGGCTTCATCTTTGGACCAGGCTAGGTCTAATTAATGCAACATTAATTGTGTCTTTAGGGCTTATTTTTAGCCCATATCATTATTATTTTTTCAAAATTAATTATATATACAAAATAGTTAAAATACAGATAAATTTTGCTTCTTCTCCTTTATTAAAATACAGATAAATTCATAATATATATACAAAAATACATATATATATTCACAATTAATAGATCGAAATAGTGATTTAGACATTAAAATTTTGTAGTGTTGCGTCATTTAAAAAATTTGTTCCATGATTTTAGCAAAATTGACACATAAAAATGTGATAATATATTTTTAATAGTTAATTCTTTTATATAAAAAGCGAGGTATCGTCGGAGGCGATGCCGAGAAATCTTTGTAATAAAAAAATTTATTTTTTATCTTTTCTTTTAAGATTTTGGAGTGGTCTGCAATGTCGAGAGGAGATGATAGTGGAAATGTTATGACCTGTACGAATTTGAAGCAGCTACTACTTTGTTTAGACAAATTACAACTACCACTTTAATTGGATATTTAAGAAATGTGAGTTTTAAATCAATGTGATTAATCACGTTTAACACAATGACTCAAAAATAACAAAATATTATTTTTATTATTTTTAGTTACTACTTTGTTTAGACAAAATTGATTTTCAATTTTTTATTGAATATAGCACAATGACTCAAAAATAATAATATATTAAAAAATAGTGAAGCTAGCGGTCTAACATACTAGTTTATATAAATCATAGAACAGACACTTATAAACTCGGAGGCATAGCTGTCTCAAACATTGAGGAGTCTCATCTGATTTATATTTTGCTTATTTTATTTACACTTTGTTTTGTTATTCTCTTGCTACTACTTGACTACATTCCACCAAATTCTCTACACGCAGGTGCTTCATCTTCTGATTCTTTGTTTGTGAAAGCTGAAGATTTACATCATAATGGATGGGAACGTGCCATGATTACCACTCTTGTAAGCAACATTTCTGCAGTTCAGGACAGGCAACTGGTACACAAAATACGATATGAGTATTAATTTTAATAAATTTTTTTATTATGGATTTGCAGAACCTAGGATGTTTTTGTAAATTAGTTCCTGTCAGACGACGGAGGGCTTTGGATGCGATTGATTTATAATTATCTGATTTTTTTTGTGTTATTCAAAATCTAAGCAACTAAATTTTAAGTCTGTTTTCGATATTATTTTTCTTTTCAGTGACTTGCAGAGCATGCTGCATGCGTATTAGTTCTGATAGGAATCTGTTTGAACTTCCTACTCTTGCAAAAAAGATTCTGATATTTGAAAGCAAGGCATGCGCATGGGTGACCTTACCTACATACATATATACCACCCTTCAAACAATTGTACTATAGCCTCATGTTAAAGCCACCCAAAGAAAAAATTGATGTTTTCAGAAACCAGAAGAAAAGAAAATGTAAAGCAAATTGTTGTAATGTGAAATTGGATGCCGGACTATGACTAAAACTGTAAAGCGGTGTGTTTAATTAGGAGCTACAAAGTTTATAATACAGGTCAAATTCTGGCTAATCTAAGAGGGCCTATAAATTTATGGTTTCATAAGATTGACAATCCTTGCGATAATATTGTCCACATTCTTGGAACGAGGCTGATGTGCAAACTATAAACTTACATAGTTACATATATGTCCCATGTGATCAAGTCATTCAGCAGTTTTATTGTTATAACCAGCAAGAGTTAAAACAATAAGAGACAGATTCATGCACATGTTTAAATCACCAGTTCCTTATTTCTTATCCATTTCTTTTAAGGCTGGAGGTCAACAATAAACGTTTGTTATCGTTTGCTGTTACTTACACGTACGGCAGAAAGTTTGCCAGTGACCGGACCCCTTCTTTTAATCAATCAGTAGGGTAACCTGAAGTTTTTAAAATTAAATAAATTTTAATGATCATGTTTTATAAATTTTGGCTCGTGCAAGTAGGGGTGACAATATAGTCCCAAATCTAATTAACCAACCCAAGCCAATCCAAATTTTGGGTTTTTGGATCAACAAAAAATCACATATTATAACAACAAATTACATTAATAACCCTTATTAGCCGATATGGTGTGATAAAAGACTCATGGCATTGTATATTTGTATGTTACACTTGCACAACAAATTACAATGATTAAAATTAAAAGAAAGAATGATAAAACTACCACAAAATTGGTAAGTTTATACCAAAATAATGAATTTCGGGTTGACTGGCCAAAAATACCACTCAGTTACGCATTTCAAACATGTTTGATATAAAAAAAATCATATTACGCATTTCACATATGCTTAACATATATAAAATTTTTACCTATTATCCATTTGGAGAATGCGTAATAGCATTTACTCATTCTCCAAATGTGTAATAGGGAGCCTATTACTCCCTCCGTCCCAAAATACATGTCCCTTTTCTAAAACAAATTTGTCCCAAATTACATGTTCCTTTTCTCCTTTCAATGCAAATTTAAGTGTAGTTTTACAAAACTATCTCTACATTTATTGTATCAAAAATTTGACTTTTTTAAACTTAACTCTATTCTCATTTTCCAATGTATTAAATAAGGATATTAGTTGGAAAAATTTATTCAACTAACTTTATCTTAATATGTGTGCTTTTTAGAAAAGGGACATGTAAATTGGGACGGAGAGAGTACCTTTTTTTCAAATGCGTAACTAGTATAAAACCTATTACCCCTATCTCAAATGCGTAATACATCGATATTTTTTACCATCATCACCGTTTTGTGATATTCTTGTAATGGAATGTTACTGTGTGTGATATTATTGGCCATTACCCAAATTAAAATAATATTATTGAGATCAATGTACATATCACTTCATTTAAAGACTACCATTATTATGATTATTATATTTTTTTAGAGTGGCATACAAATAAATTCTCGTGTTTTTTTATTTTTGATTCAACGTCAAATAACAATGAAAATCAAATACATATATAATATGTAATTATTCAACTAAATTTTCAATAAAAAAATAGAATAAATAAAAAAGTGAAATAATATATATAATTTTTTTGCTAAGCGAAATAATATATATTTAAAATTTGAATAACCACACACGAGATCCATAATATTTATGGAAATTAAAATATGACAACTCAGTAAAGAAATTTTTTGATTCTTTTAAATGCATATAATATGGGAATTGATAAATAAACTCCTGTTTTTACTATTTAAGCTCCAACTTTAATTTTTTGATATTTAAACTACCTTACTACCCATGATTTTAAAATATGAATTTAAATAATTTTATTTTTTATCAAGGATAGTTGTGTCATTTATATATCAATTGGAGCTTAAATATCAATTTATGAAACTTATTTATCAATTCCCTATAATATTTGAAAAACCCATATTTTGACCCCTAACCAATATGTTTCAAACCAACTTTTATCCATATTTTAATTAGATATCAATGTAATATGGTTTTGAATCATGACCCAATCCAAACTCATATTCAATTACCCAAAATCAACCCATATCCATTTTTCGCCATCCTACGTATAAGATTGTGATTCCATCCTCGAGTGCATTTAATTTAAAATGGAGGAATCTGATTTTAGTAATTTGGTAGCGACTATATGTTGTTTAATTCAATGCACTGATTTTTGCATTTATTATTGTGAACTTTGGAAATAGTTGTCTGATACTTGAGGATCCATTGTTAAGTGGACCACATAACCTTTGGATTAGCCTTGTGGAAAGTGAATTTGACCGGCATCTGGGCCTAGTCTATTTGTAACACCCAAGGAAAATGAGCTGAAATGATTTGGCAGAGAGAAAGAGCTGAATTAGAAATGTAAATTTTGGAAACTGTTTTCTGATATTTGAGGATCATAGTTGAGTGGACCACACAAGCTTTGAAGGGTCCTGGTTTGACAATGCATTGTCAAGAATCATTTACAAAATAATCAGTTTTTAAATTACTGGATTAAAAATTTAACAGTTAGGATTAAAAGAAAAATTAGATTGTTCGCTATAATTTTTCACGGATCAACTTACTATCTTCTAAAATTTTCCACAAAAAAATTATCAATTCTCTATAATTTTCCGTGAAGGAGAAATTTCTTACACGAAATAACACAAACACTAAAGGGATACATTTTTGCCAACAACATGTTGGCAGGGGTTCGACTCGTGCGTATGCGTGAGTTTCTTAGTTTATATTAGGTTTCCTTTCTATATTTGTATTTTTTGTATTTGTAATGGCCTGTATTTGTAATGACCGGGGGTCCTTCAGAAACAGTCTCCCTAGAAACATGATCTGTGTGCATCTACCCTTCTCAGATACCACTTTGAATGATATTATAACTGAGTAAATTTCGTTTTACTAAAGGAATACATTTTGTAGTTGAATTTGAAGACGTACCTAAATTTAACCGAATTATTGAACATACTGTTTAGTCATGCATGGTGTGTTCGTTCCTAAGAATTGAATAGTTTTACTCGTAGACGATGTTTCAAGAAAAAGGTAAAGATGCATAGTCCAAAAAAGACAGGTGATAACGAAAAATCGAAAAGACGGTACATTTCACATGTTTGTACAGTTCCAAATTTGATAAGTGGACATAGCTGTGTGCGTACATCTCTTTTGAAAATGTATTACTCCATGTACATCATCAATCGACAAAAAAATTGATACAGTAACTAAAAATGATCAGAATTATGGCAGGAAAACATTAATATTGCCCGAAAATATATTCAAGCCGATTTTTGTTTTTTCCGATCTAAATCTTCTCTCCGTTCTTTATTTGTTTTTTACTGATTGTTGCGGTGCAACTTTTTATCTGCCTAAATCATATACTCCGTATTTATATAGATTTTGTAAGTTATTAAACGTACCAATGATTGTATATGATAATAATGTACTCCCTCCGTCCCACAATAGTAGTCTCTTTTGAGAGATTTTTTTTTTCCATAATACATGTCCATTTCCAATTTTCAATGTAAATTTGTGATCACTTTTACTAAACTACCCTTTTTGAAAATTGTATTGTAATTAATGAGGAATGACCAAAAGTATAATATAGCTCATATTCTTAAAAGTCAATGTATTTATTATGGGCATAAAAGGAAATGTATCATCTAATTAATGTTTTCTTAAGATGCGTAATTTTTTCAAAAGAGACTTGTATTGTGGGACGGAGGGAGTAAAATGTTATAGATGCACACTTTATGCATTTCCAAGCCTTTTTTTCATTTTCGAATTTGATATTGAGTCTGTTTGGCTTAGCTCTTTATAAGTTGGACTTATTTTCGAGTAAAAATTTTATATTTTGATAAATTTTTTATATAAATATTTAATGTATGTTTGAAATTCTATAAATTACAAAAAAAATTACATTTTTTAAGAAAAAATTAGAAATCTTTAACTTTATCTTAAAATGAATTTTCTAGTGTGTGCTCAAGGGCACATGCTAAGAATTCGTGCTAGCTTAGTTGTTAAATTTTGATTGGTGGAAATTTCATTAATAATGATGGACCCCCTGCATTCACATAAATATCCCTCAATCAAAATTTGACAACTAATCAAGCACGAATTCTTAACATGTACCTTGGACACACACTAACAAACCCATCTTAAAATAATAAGGTGACTTATTTGAAAAAAAAATTCCCCAATGACCCCATTTATTACCGACAGAAGATTAGATCGCTGGGGTCTTAAAAGGAGAATGATTTTGACGTAGACTAGTATCGTACATGAGATGTCTGTCGTTTGTGGATAAAAAGATCTTATATAAGTACAAAGCGGAGTACTCCCTTCGTCCCAATAGATTGTTAATATTTTCTATTTTGAGATATTTCAATAGTTTGTTATTGTAATATTTCCTAAAATAATAAATTTTAATATTATTATATTCATTACTTCATTTACTTTAATAATACTTTATACTATTACATCCACTACTTATCTTATTTTAATAATAAAATCACTATTACATTCACTACTTCATTTATTTTAATAATATTACATTCACTATCTTGATTTTTGTGAAAAAAGCAAATGTTAATATCACATTAGGACGGAGGAAGTATTTTTTAATGAATTATTTATATATTTATCCCAGGTTAACTTGTCATGAAGTTTAGCACGCCAAGCCAGAATTTTGAACCATTCTAGACTTTGTAGTACTACTCATTATTACTCCCTCCGTCTCAAGTTTATGTTTTTTGTTTTGATTTTTTACACTGTTTATTTTAGGCGATTGACTACTAATTTACGCATAATTTATAAGATAAAATATAGTCATGAGTGATCTTGTTGGATTCGTATTTATGAGTATTTTAATACAGTTAAGTTTTTATATTTAGTACTAATACAAAATTCAAGATATTAACGAATGAAAGTGTGCGTTGGTAAACGTATTTTTACAAACAGTAAACATATTATGAGATTGAGGGAATATAAATTTAATATAGGTACAAAGAAAAAAGAAGAACCGAAATCATTACGGAGTACTTGAATATCATGTAAATCGGACGTGGACAAAAGATAAAAAACAACATAGTAGTATGAATTTTTAAAAGGAAGCAAGTACAAAAATATAATTCTCAAAAGAATATACTCCCTCTCCCTTTCTCTCTAAAATTTTTTTCCCATTTCCCTTGTGCACGTTTGTCAACGCACACTTTTAATTGTTAATATCTTTAATTTTGTATTAGTTTTAAATATAAAAATTTCACTATATTAAAGTACTCATAAATACGAATCCAACAAAATCACTCATGACTATATTTGGTCTTATAGATTAGACGTAAATTAGTAATTTGTCTCCTGTTATAAACAGTCTCGACATATCGAGAGAAGCATTATGAGACGGAGGGAGTAAATAATTTGGCAAATTATTTTTTAGAATATTCACAAAAATATTCAAATTCTTAAAAATATTTTCAAATAAAATTACCTAAAGTTGCAGATGAGATTGCAAATGTTGTATTCGGAATTACAAGTTACAAAGATTGCAACTGTATTTAAAAAAAAATTCTGCAAAATGAGTATTTTTGAAAAAAAATCCTTACTCTTTCTGCATCCATCGAAATATGAATAAAATTTAAATTAGATAAATAATATGAAACGGAGAATTTAAAATTCGAATTTTCTAGTGTGTGCCCACGGGCATATGCTAAGAATCCGTGCTAGCTTAGATGTCAAATTTTGATTGGTGAGGATTTTATTAATAATGATGGACTGCATTCACATAAATATCCATCAATCAAAATTTAATAACTTATCAAATACGAATTCTTAGCATAAGACATTGGACATACGATAGACAAACCCTTTAAAATTACAGTTGCTTCGGTAATCCAGATAAACGTCGCATTTCTCGAAATGTGTATTAATTTGTGAATCCTAGTAGGACTGTAGGAGTACCAGCTTTCAGTGCGCTGTCCGTCTCATATTTCTTTTAAGATACATGTGCTTGTCAACTGTACATACGGAGTATTTTACTGTACTGTATACTGCATAACTGCATGTCTGCATTCATCATCATACTCGGTAGTATTTTATTGAAATTCTAAGCACCCCCTATTGCGAAATTAATCTAAACTTGTAGATTAATGTAGAGGAAATTCAGGAAACAAGTTCGGTTATGAAAATAAAGTGTTGATATGTCAACATGATTTGGTCAATGGTAATTAAGAGTTAAGAGATAAGATGATAAGACGTAAGATAAGAATAAAATAAGAGATAAGATGATATCAAATCATCGTTCTTATCCTTAGTTTGTAATGGTAGTTTTTTTCCTATTTAAACAATGTAATCGTATTATTTTCATAGCAAGAAAAAAGAATATAATATAATCTTTAGAGTATTTGGATCTTTGTACATATCAGTTTTCCTCTTACTTATTTTTATTATTGTTCTTGTTATTATGATTCAGTTATTTGTATAATTTCAACACCCCATTATAAAAATGTACACACATATGCATGCATCACAGTAAAGCTCTCTGTCTTCTTAACAAAAATTTGGATTCCTCTACTTTCTAATGCATTTCAATATTTTGAAAAAGATATATGCAACTAATTGGTTTTCAACTTTTTTATTTTAACAAGAATAGGTTTTTTAATTATAAAATTGTAAATAAGTAGTTTAAACAAAATTGAAGGGAAGAATGCATACCTCATCGAATATTTCTCATTTTTTGGTTTTACTCATGTTCACATAATTTATATTTTAACTTTTGACACATGTGCTTGTCAACTGTACATATTTTACTGTACTATTCATCATCATAGTACCTATATATTATAAATTGCTGGATAACCCTTTCCTCAGGTTCGGTATCCATATTCAGGTTTGATAGATATCCATGACCCATTATAGTAGTAAATTATATGCTTAGGATTAGGTTCGGGATTGATTTAAATTACCCATCCAGTTATATGATATGATCCATATTTTAAAATATATTGACCCGATATTAAATAAAATACACATCATGACAAACCACTCTTACCAAAAATTATTTCCTTGATAATACCAAAAATTTGGCAGTTGTTATTATTAATGCCAAATAATTGGTTATAATTATAATGGGCCCGCCAGGACCATCCAATTAAAACAACCTTGCCAAAAAAAAATTCCTTGACAAAACACGAATTATTTTGTGTCCAAAAATTATTTCCTTTATAACAATTGTCAATTATAATTATAATGGGGTGCCAAATCCGTTTATATTACCCAATAGTTATATGATATGATCCATATTTTAAAATATATTGACTCATATTATATAAAATACACATCTTGACAAACCACTCTTGCCAAAAATTATTTCCTTGATAATACCAAAAATTATTAACAAATGATTTTGATTGGTTATAATTATAATGGGCCCGCCAGGACCATCCAATTAAAATATTTCAAAATGTCAAAATATTATTTCCTTCACAAACCACAAATTATTTTCTTGCCAAACATTATTTCCTTTCTAACAATTGTCAATTTTTCTTGGCAGTTGTTATTATTAATGCCAAATAATTGGTTATAATTATATTAGGCCCGCCAGGACCATCCAATTAAAACATTTTTGCCAAAAAAAATATCCTTGACAAAACACGAATTATTTTGTTTCCAAAAATTATTTCCTTTCTAACAGCTGTCAATTATAATTATAATGGACCCGCTAGGGCTATCCAATTAAAACATTCTTGCCAAAAATTATTTCCTTCCACAAATTTTAAATTATTTTAAATTTTTTTTAATCCATATTCAGGTTTGATAGATATCCATGACCCATTATAGTAGTAAATTATATGCTTAGGATTAGGTTATAGTGCAGTATAACTTTAATTTTTTTGATATTATGATTTAATTATTTTAATTTATTATCTATATCTACTACTATTACATTCATGATATAGTTGACATCACTAAAATAATGTTATAGTGTTCAATTTTTTGATCTTTTTAAAATAAATTAATATATTAATAATTTCTTATATTAATTGTAATTTAAATTATCCAAACAAACTCATGTTCTTAAAGAATTTAACATTTTAATTTATTAAAGTAGGCAACTTTTTAATACTATTACCAATTTTTATTTCTATATGGTAAAATTATATACTATAATTTATTAAAATTTAAAATAAATTTTATTTAAAATATGAACGCCGTGTGCGAAGCACGGGCATTAAAGTAGTTTTATTGAAAAGCCCCGCATTATAATGTACACAGTACACACATATGCAAGCATCAGAGTAAAGCTCTCTGTCTTCTTAACAAAAATTTGGATTCCTCAACTTTGCATTTCAATATTTTGAAAAGGATAAATGTAATTAATTGATTTTCAATTTTATTTTTGAACAAGAATAGGTTTTTCAATTACAAATTTGTAGAAAAGTAGTTTAAACAAAATTGAAGGGAGGAATGCATTCATACCTAATCGAATATTTCTCATTTTTTGGTTTTTACTCATGTTAATTTACATTTTAACTTTTGATCAGAATTTCATCATACTCAAATTATATAACAGTTCTATTGTTGAAAAATATTTTGCAGGAAGTTAGAAAAAATGAAATATTAACCCCTTTGTTCAAACCATCTTTTAAATTATTTTTGATTCTTTCTCATTTTTTACGAAAAAATATAAATTAAAAAATGAATAAATTAATGGAATTAATAAATATTTAATATATAAAATGAATACAGTAAAATAATAAACGTAAATATTATATTATTATAAAAAATTTTAAATAGAAAAATTTGAAAAAAACATCAAAAAAGAAAACATAAAAAATGAATGAATACATCAAAAGAGTTTTATATTATATTATTCGCGAGAAAGTTTAAAAAAGAAAAGAGGGAAGGATAATAAAAGATGCATGTGGGGTGTGCTACAGGCCTACAGCCGTCTACGACTACAAGCCTACAAGTTGTGTTAGATCAGAGCATGGTTCTAAAATTTCTCGATTTAGCCGATTAATCCTCTGTAAGGTAGCTAGTCGATTCGATTTTTGAAATCCGATTAATCCTGTAAATATATTTAAAATAATAAGTTTAATTGAAAATTAGACTAATATATTAAATATTATTAAAATATCCGATTAATACTCCGATTAATCCTTCCGATTAATTCCCGATTACCCGATTAATCTTAAATCAATACCTCAACCGATTTATACCGATTATCGATTTTTATGGATCAGACATCGAATTTTTTTCGCATTTCTATTTCTAAAAAATGCAAGCTGCAACAAGATGTTTATAAATTCGCCTGCCCTACGCACGCCTCCATTTAATGAATTCATTACTCCCTCCGTCCCACTCATTTCTATACATTTACTATTTTGGGGTGTCCCGTCATTTCTATACATTCCAAAAATAGTAAAGTTTTAATAATAAAAAACACTATTACACCCACTAACTTTCCTCCACTATCTCAAATCTATAATATAAAACACTATTACATCCACTACTTTCCTCCACTATCTCAAATCTATTATTAAATATTAATAGGTCCCACCACTTTACCCATTTTTCATCTAACTTTACTAATTTTTTATACATTTTCTTGGTCTCCGTGTCCAAACCAAACGTATATATATCACTGGGACGGAGGGAGTATAAATTTTTTTTGAAAAATGTTATTTCCAGAGCATTTTATTATTTTTAGAGCAATATGTGTTACATATTTCTCCTGCATTCACAATATGTAGCATATTCTAACAAAATATGTAGCATTTTTTTTTGACAAAATTTACCTTCACGTAGATAAATTGTATCAAGATACAATATCCACTTCAGGGATTTCTTTCATTCAAAAAGTTTTATCGTCTAACCGAAGGGCATGCATGATGTCCCCGAAATTTAGATAATAAAATCTTAATGTCTGATTAGTGAACACCCTTCGGAAAAGAATAATCCCTTGATGATTGAGAAGAAATCACAATGCTAATTCTGGTAGAGTACCTGCAATCGTAAAAGCTCATATAAAATATAAATCTAACCAAAGAGGATCCCTTTGGTTAGACACCTATTAAATATTAAAAAAAAGTATATCCGTAATTTTTCGATCTCAAAAACGGGTTTAAAATACTCAAATATAAGTTTAAAGCAAACCTAAAACCTATAACTTTAATAACCATTTAAAAGCTAAAAAACATAATAATTATATGATAAAATTTCAAATTTTGAAAATAAATTTTTGATCAAAAGTCAAATACCATATTTAAAAAAAAATTTACTCACTCCGTCCTGGCCAATTCTTTACATTTGATTTGGGTACGGAGACCAAGGATAGTGGGTGTAATATTATTAAAATAAATGAAGTAGTGGGTGTAATAGTGATTTTATTGTTAAAATAAGTTAAGTAGTAGGTGTAATAGTGTAAAGTGTTGAAAAAGTAGAGTGAAGTAGTGGATGTAATAATGTATTTTATTGTTAAAAGTTACTATTTTTAGTAATGTAAAGAATTGGTGGGACGGCCCAAAAAGGAAAATGTAAAGAAATGGGAGGGACAGAGGGAGTAGCTTATAATTGAAGGTACCCCCTTTATTACTAATAAAAGGAAATGTAAATTTAAATAACCAAAAAAATTAATAAACTCTCTAGTCACCTAAAGTGACACAAAATTGTCATTAATGACTGATAAGTGGAGTTTATATCCACTTGGAGCATTCTAAATCGGCTTAAATTGATTGTCTTGGACTCAAGTTTGTGGTAGTTTTGATGTGTTTTGTTTAGTTGTGCAGATTTACAAGAATGTTGATGCTTCTATCGTTTTTGGAGAATAAATTAATTAAAATTCGGATTTCTGAGACGGTTGCGCAGTCTACACTGTTTTGGACATATCTGGAGTTCTAGAAGTCCGTTTTCAGCGATCTTACTGCCCACGCGAAGCCTGGGAGATTTTCTATAACTTGAGATAGGATTCCCAGGAGCAAATTGCGCCGGGTAGGAGCAATTTGCGCGAAGAACAGACTGTTGGGCGCAAGTTGCCCCTGAAAAATTACAGTTTTTACTATTTTGGCCATATCTTGAGTTCTACAACTCCGTTTGAGGCCCGTAAGCAGTCCACGCGAAGATAACGGAATTCTCTATCATTCTAAAGTGGTCCAGATGTCCAATTACGTTTGGAACGTTCCAGAATATCTGAAGAAAAGTCAGCTACGAATTTCCCTTTAAATCATAATCAGTTTAGGAAACGTATTTTGCAGAAATTCTATTATAATTCTGATCTGGTATTTTCTTGCTGGGCAAGATGTCTAGAGCCTATATAAACACATCCAACTCTTGTAAATTGTATTAAGATCATTAGGATCATCATTAGGAGTAGAACCATTACATATCAATTACTTAGATTTATTTGTATATTTTCATACTTTGTTTTTATCATGGTTTCATCAGATCCCATGATGACGAGAGGTTCAATTATGAGCTAATCGTTGTCATGGGATTCTAACGGATTTATTTATGGAGTTTAGTATCTTGATGCTTTAAAGATCTGTGTGTGATGTATATCTTGATATCCTCGTATGGTTGTGATTCATGTGTTTAGATGCGTCATGAACATCTAATTTGTTAATCTCTTGTGAAGCGAGAGTGGATCTTGAGATTTAGAACTTGCCATGCTAGCATAGGATAGGTTGATGTTTTAACATCATGATTTGTGGCGTAAATAGAGATATTATGCTGCCCTATGTGATCTATGTGGATAACTTGTTCTTCAACCGTTATGTTTTCAAATTCTATAGAGATATAGGGTCTAAGCATAATTGGTGTCTATTCATCTTCTATCTCTTTTGTGGATGTATGTTTAGTTTGGTATACGTATACTGAGAAGTAGCGTGTACTTGTTTCGTGTTATCCGATCAGATATCATAACCATTGCATATAGTGATTAAAGGCGTCAGATCTAAGCAAAGTATTTAATGAAGTTAGGATTCCATGTTTACTATTGTAGACGTAATTAGATTTTAATTCTTGTTAGTTAGTTAATTCTTAGTTTTGTTAATTTCTGTCTTAGTTAATTTAGTTTAATAAACCCAAAATTGTTATTGTCTTAGCAGTGCATAATAACCATACATTGTTGCATAGGCATATTTACTGAATAGAACCATAACTTGATTCCTGTGGGAACGAATTTGGACTTAACCTTATATATTACTTGTGACCACGTACGCTTGCGTGATTTAGTGCAAACAAGTTTTTGGCGCCGCTGCCGGGGATCATTGGTGTTTTATTTTTGGTTTATGTGCTTGTCAATAGTGGTCGTTAGAATTCACTGACTCGGATTTCTTTTTCTCACCTATCTTGTTTAGTTCGTTGGTGTTTCAGGTACTTGTTAGAGAGCGTTGACGTTGAAGATGGATTTTCTATCTTACTATGGAGTTCAGCAGGTGGTTAGTGTTTGTGAGCTATGTGCGGGCGCACATGAGACGTATCAGTGCTGGAGCAACCAAGGTGGTATTCAACAACCTCAGCAGCCTTATCAGCAGTATCAAGGTCAACAATATGGAGCACAGCCTTACTATCCTCAGAATATTCTGCAACAGCAGAACCAGAATTTTCTGCAGCAACATGACCCGTGGCAATCTCAACCTCTGAGTTATGAGGAACAACCATATTTTCAGTACCATCCTCAACAGTACCAGCAAGATGTTCCAGATATGTCATATTTCTATGGAAGTGAAGAGTTTCAACATCAGCAACCTACTCCTACTTTTCAGTTAGATGAGGTTGATGCTATGGAGGAGATTAGGATGCTTCTAAAGAGTACTGAGGAGTCTATCAATTCTATGAGGACACTAGCTGCTCAAGTTTTGAGTGCCTTGGAACAAGAGAATCAACAATTCATACTAGAGGCAACACCAGAAAATAATGGTGACTTGGAGCAAGGTACTACATGCGTAATTGAGGAAGACAAATTCCAAGAGGAGGTTAGTGTTCACAAGCCATGTGAGGAATTTGATCATGTTAGGATGGTGGATGATTTGGAAAGGGCACTATTTGGGACAGACACTGATGAGCTGCAAAAATTTCAAGAATTGGTATGTGCGTACCAAGAGGTTGATGATCATGAGAAAGATGCAGGTCTTCTACTTGTCTTAAAGTGTGAAGATGGAGGTAGCGCATTAGAGCCAATGGAGGAAGTTTTCTTTGAAGAACCAAAGGCTTCAGAAACTTACATTTACCCTCCTCCATTATATTCAAGCGAAGCCCGTGAATGTGTGTTGTTCTATAAATTGAAAGATTTTGGGTCAACAGATGAAGGAATTGGAATAAGACATATTTGTTATACGAATAGGCCAAGCGAGGAGAAGTGGCAGAAAGTGTGTCGCCGTGATGACGATGAAGTCTCACGAAGAGAGGATCAGGCCAACTATTATCATCCTTAATGGAGGCTTGGAAGTAACGTCAAGCTATTGACGTTAAAGAAGCGCTTCTTGGGAGGCAACCCAAGGTATGTTTTCTACTTTCCCTTGTATTTACTTCCATTCAATGAGGACATTGAATATTCTAAGTTTGGGGGTGGTTTGAGGGATAAGTAGTGTATATATATGTGATTGTTAGTCATTGTGTTCATGTAGGATTTCATGCTTTGCATATTAGTAGTAGTAAATTATGCACTTATGTTCGTGTTATCTACGTTTGTTTCATATAGGACATTCTGTTTTTATGTTCGTATATCATGTGAGTTCATAATAGTTGCATTTGCACCCATGCTTGATAGGAATTTTGTGTTGTTGACGCTTTTGATTGAGAAGTGATATGCTTTGTTCTTGTGCACACACATACACTAGTAAGTTGAAGCTAGTAGACTTATTGAATGTTGTGAGTAATTAGAAGGACATGAATATGTGCAAGATGATTTAGTTTGCATGCTTTGAATACAAGTAGGTGCGTTAGAGAGATTTTTGCTTGGGATTGAGTATGTTTTTCCACCAAGTGAGTTTTTGAGCCTTATTGCATATATTTGCAATTTATTCGTTTGCTTGAGTGTCCACGGATTGTTTGCATTGCTAGCAGTTGTTTGAGGTCTTTCTTAAAACGCATGACATTATTTGACGATTAAAATGATAAAGGCAATAGGAATAACCGCATATTTTCCCATATTACCACACCATGTTTACATGATCAATTAGTTAACCCGTTGAGCTTAATCCTATTTTTTCGGTGACATACCACATTACTTGCCTAGACCTTTTTCTTGTATTGGCCTTACATTAATTTGAACCCACATTGTCAAAGGCTAGTAGAGTGCTTAAGGGAGTAATAAGGTGTGTAAGGGGGGTTTATTGTTGGTCTTACTTTTGGGGGAAATATTGAAAATTGGGTTTGTTTATTTGATAGTCGGCATATGTAATAAATTCATGGGATCATTGTTATTGTGTATATTATTGTTTGTGATATATTTAGCTCTCGAAAAAAAAAAGAAAAAAAAAAGAGAAAAAAAAGAGAAAAAAAAAGAAAAAAAAAGAAAAAAATTATATATTATGAGAGCATGTTTGTGTTTGTTGTAATCCTACTTTAGTCGACTAGTCGATTGTTTTTGTTGGAAGAAAAATAGAAAAATTATGTGGGGGAAATAGTGTGTTGTGTATGATTCATTATGATACTTACTAGCTTTTGACACTTCACCTGATTTGGCTTATTTGACATACCTTGTCCCTAGCCCCGATACAACCCAAATAAAGACCTTTTGATTATCGTCATTGATGTATGTTGTGTTAAGAGTTAGATTGATACCAAATGTCAAGCATGTTTATGATTTTGTTGGAATTGAGTGATACACTTACCCTTGTTCTTGAGTGAATATTCTTTTGTGAGTGGATTGTGAGTGTTTGCTTGTTTTTGCGTATGAGATCCCGAGTTTTGACTCAAAGATGTACTCTTGTAGGCTTAGCATGTTTACTAACTTATTCTTACACTTGACATGGGTTTGTGAGAACTTATGCATGTTCATTGAGTAGACTATGTGAATACTTGCACTTTCGACACCAAGACATTGCGTATTTACTTTGATTCTTAAGTTGATGTGGCATGAGAGGATTTGAAGGTATGGTAGATTAGATTAATTGCATTTTCATATTAGTTGCATTCATGCAGTGCATTGCATTAGGTTAAATGGATTTTGTGGGTACATTCGCTATAGGCCCTCACGAGACCTTACTCGTCCACTAGGGCTGCCTAGGGGTTTAAAGGGCTTGTTGCATATGCCAAATGCAACCGTGATCACCTACGGAAGTGGTACTAGTTAGTTAGTTGTAATTGTTTATGCTTGAGGACAAGCATCGGTTTAAGTTTAGGGGTGTGATAAGTGGAGTTTATATCCACTTGGAGCATTCTAAATCGGCTTAAATTGATTGTCTTGGACTCAAGTTTGTGGTAGTTTTGATGTGTTTTGTTTAGTTGTGCAGATTTACAAGAATGTTGATGCTTCTATCGTTTTTGGAGAATAAATTAATTAAAATTCGGATTTCTGAGACGGTTGCGCAGTCTACACTGTTTTGGACATATCTGGAGTTCTAGAAGTCCGTTTTCAGCGATCTTACTGCCCACGCGAAGCCTGGGAGATTTTCTACAACTTGAGATAGGATTCCCAGGAGCAAATTGCGCCGGGTAGGAGCAATTTGCGCGAAGAACAGACTGTTGGGCGCAAGTTGCCCCTGAAAAATTACAGTTTTTACTATTTTGGCCATATCTTGAGTTCTACAACTCCGTTTGAGGCCCGTAAGCAGTCCACGCGAAGATAACGGAATTCTCTATCATTCTAAAGTGGTCCAGATGTCCAATTACGTTTGGAACGTTCCAGAATATCTAAAGAAAAGTCAGCTACGAATTTCCCTTTAAATCATAATCAGTTTAGGAAACGTATTTTGCAGAAATTCTATTATAATTCTGATCTGGTATTTTCTTGCTGGGCAAGATGTCTAGAGCCTATATAAACACATCCAACCCTTGTAAATTGTATTAAGATCATTAGGATCATCATTAGGAGTAGAACCATTACATATCAATTACTTAGATTTATTTGTATATTTTCATACTTTGTTTTTATCATGGTTTCATCAGATCCCATGATGACGAGAGGTTCAATTATGAGCTAATCGTTGTCATGGGATTCTAACGGATTTATTTATGGAGTTTAGTATCTTGATGTTTTAAAGATCTGTGTGTGATGTATATCTTGATATCCTCGTATGGTTGTGATTCATGTGTTTAGATGCGTCATGAACATCTAATTTGTTAATCTCTTGTGAAGCGAGAGTGGATCTTGAGATTTAGAACTTGCCATGCTAGCATAGGATAGGTTGATGTTTTAACATCATGATTTGTGGCGTAAATAGAGATATTATGCTGCCCTATGTGATCTATGTGGATAACTTGTTCTTCAACCATTATGTTTTCAAATTCTATAGAGATATAGGGTCTAAGCATAATTGGTGTCTATTCATCTTCTATCTCTTTTGTGGATGTATGTTTAGTTTGGTATACGTATACTGAGAAGTAGCGTGTACTTGTTTCGTGTTATCCGATCAGATATCATAACCATTGCATATAGTGATTAAAGGCGTCAGATCTAAGCAAAGTATTTAATGAAGTTAGGATTCCATGTTTACTCTTGCAGACGTAATTAGATTTTAATTCTTGTTAGTTAGTTAATTCTTAGTTTTGTTAATTTGTGTCTTAGTTAATTTAGTTTAATAAACCCAAAATTATTATTGTCTTAGCAGTGCATAATAACCATACATTGTTGCATAGGCATATTTACTGAATAGAACCATAACTTGATCCCTGTGGGAACGAATTTGGACTTAACCTTATATATTACTTGTGACCACGTACGCTTGCGTGATTTAGTGCAAACAATGACCGATAAAACCATCATATATGGTCAACACACCATCATAAATGGGTCCGGATCCTCTGTCCCCTTCCTCCGTGTCCCCCTTGTGTCCCCTGCTCTTTTTAATATAAAAAGAGTGCCCCTGCGGGGCCCATTTTAATAAATAATAAAAATGGACTCCACAAGAGCTTTTTTTTGTATTAAAAACAACAGGGGACAAAAGGGGGACACGGAGGAAGGGGACAGAGGATCCCGGCTCATCATAAATGGCCTATAAAACTACAATTAGGAAGTCAATCACCAAATCAAACTACAATAAGGAATTTAAATTATTTCAAATAAGGACTTTAAAACTATAATTAAGGAGTCAATCACAAGAACATGTAATAAATAAAATTTAAAGAAGTTAAAAATGAGAAAAATCAAAAATAAAAAAATTAGTAAGATAGCCTAAATTAAGGCCCAAATTATCTCTTAAAGACACAAAACATATCATTACACATGGCCTGCATTACTATATCAAGAATTCAAATTTGAAAATTTAAGTGATCAATAAGTATTACTCCCTCCGTCCCACTTATTTTGTCCTCATTTGACTTTCTTGGTCAAAATGATAAAAGTTTGACCTTAAATAATAATTTAATTATTTATGCTTTCATAAATTTAAAAGTTGGATATTGTAATATGAAATAGGTTAATGTCTAAAATACTCATTCATTCATTCATTCCATTCTTAATTATTTAAACTAGAACTCAAACTCACCTATTTAATAAGGAATGCTCCATTCTCCCCAATATTCAATTTCTTCACATTTCTCATCATAGAAATTTGGTACCTATTCATTTTTTTTCTAAATCTTCCCTTTACCTTCATTTCAAACACAACATAAGAGATTTGAAGAAGATACGGAACAACTTTTGTACTATGTAACATACTAAATTTATTCTCGAAGATACAGACTCACCCACCATTGACAACAGACTAGAAAGGACCTATCTTGAAAGGTTCAAAGTTAAACCCAATAAAATTTTCGATGTGCATTCATACCTCATCTTGTATACATTAACCGGTGTAAAGCACACAAAGAACATCTTATAAATTCAAGCATAAATAAAATTAATTCTCTTTCTTCTTGCATTCGTACTATATAAAAACTTGAAACCATGAATCTATAATTCTTAACTAAATCTAAATTCTCAAGCTCATATAAAGAAAATATATATATATATATATATATATATATATATATATATATATATATATATAGGCCTTTGCTCCATAAAGAACACTCTTATATAAAGAACAATAAAGAACACTATAAAATCATTTATTCCAATAGATCCATTGACCCCGCCAGGGGCACCCAATACAAAAAGTTCTTATTTTTTTAGGCTCTATCCATCCAGCAAAAAAAAAAAAAAAAATTTGAAAATTTTACTGTTCATCGATGACGTCAGGGGCAATGGATCTATTAGATATGAGGTGTTCTTTGTTGTTCTTTATTTAAAGTGTTCTTTATGGAGTCCAACCATATATATATATATATATATATATATATATATATATATATATATATATATATATTTATTTATATGAAGAAAGTTCTATGGAGTACTGTTTAAATTGGAGTACTGGATCTTAACCGTTCATTTACTATTGATCTAATGGACCAATTTTTTTGCTATTTTTTTTTATGAATAAAATCAGAAGGGTATTTTTGTACTTTTATGTATTATTTAGATAATGCAGTCGATGGATAAGTTTTTGTTAAGCGGGTGGTTCCTTCTTTTGAGGGGTTGCAGTTGTGTTACTAGTCAGATCATATGCACATTCTTGATTCTTCGTTTTATAGTAATCGTACATTGCAGTTTCTTGTCTTGGAGTGTTTAATAATTGTAATCAGTAGTTTGTATTCTGCATTAATATGACTCTTGCCGAAGGAGGTTCAGGTAATGTCTTTAAATTCTGCAGTTTTTGTCCTGAAAAAGTACTGTGGTGTGACATTGTGTTTTTTATATTATGTTTTGCACTTATTGAATGGAGCAAATATAGTATGGTATACAGTTATCTTCATCTGTGGAACTAGGCAGCCTTTTTAATGTTGATAGAAAGAAGGTCTATGTCATTCATATTTTTTTCTTTAGAATTTTTGGATCGTCTAAGTTGACAAACTAGTTTAGTGATTTACCAAGGCCTCCAAAACCAGTTTGTTAAGAACTACTGGTCTGTAAACTTCTCAAGATAACAATAATATGGCTTCGGTTTTACATGATATCCAGGTCCTCTAAATCTAGCTACACTGTGTTCTGCATTCTTAGATAGTTCAGTCCTTTTAACACCTGCATTGACTTCCCTAATATCATTCGTTTCACTTGTTGATCCTGAGTCCAACTTTATGTAGATTGGTCCTTTTTTTGGCCAATTGTAAAGCCAAGGACTTTTAATAAGTCTATTGCTTCGCCTTCTTCCTGAAATTTTTAAGAATCTCTTCAGATATTTCATACATGATATCCAGGTTACACACAATCGGACAATACAAATGGTTGGTATGCAGGCTACATTAGTAAGATAACCAGGATGCACATTATTATGCACTTTGCATTAAGTGCATCAAATTAAGAACACGTCTATTATATATCTAATATACCAACAGGGGGTTTCCCTGAGCAAATTTATTCATAGGCTCGGACCCTCCGAATCTCACTCCAAACCTAACTCTAAATATTTGTAAAAATAATGTTATTCAAAGGATTCGAACCCATGACCTTGCATGGATTCGAACCCATGACCTTGCATAACTAATGCAACACCATAACCAGTTGAGCTATGTGAACATTTGAGCTTCTATTAAAAATCATTATCTACATACATAAACACATATATACATACATACATAATTATTAATTATACTACACATACATACATAAATATACATGTATACGTACATACACACACACATACATATATACATACATACATACATACACTACATACATAATTATTAATTATACATACATAAACATAAATAATTATACATGCATATGTACATACACACATACATACATACATACATCCATACATACATACATAATTATTAATTATACATGCATAAGTACTATATACATACATACATACATACATACATACATTTATGTTGTATAATCTATTAATATTTCATTATTTGTAATATATTAATTGTTGTATAATTAATATGCATATTTAAATATACAAATACATGTACAAACATAAATACATACATATATAAATTTATGTGGATATATATATAATAATATACTATAATATTATATACATACATACATGCATACATACTATATAACATACATACATACATTTATATTGTATAATCTATTAATATTTAATTATTTGTAATCTATTAATTGTTGTATAATTAATATGCATATTTATACATACATACACATGTACAAACATAAATACATACATATATAATTTTTTGTGGATATATAACAATGTACTATAATATTATATACATAAACATACTACATATTTTTGTTTTTATGTATTAATTTGTAGATAAATCTCAGTTGGCTTAACTCAGATAATGTATAATTATTCATTAGAATGTATATTTGTAGATAATTATTAATTATACATGCATACGTACGTACATACATACATAACTATTAATTATACATGCATACGTACATGCATACATACATATATACATATATACATACATTCATACATACATAGTTACATACATACATGCATACATACATATATACATACATACATACATACATATATGCATGCATAGTTATGTTGTATGTATATATGTATGTATGCATATTAATTATACATGCATACGTACATGCATAAATACATACATATAATATATACATACATTTATGTTGTATAATCTATTAATATTTCATTATTTGTAATCTATTAATTGTTGTATAATTAATATGCATATTTATACATACATACACATGTACAAACATAAATACATACATATATAAATTTAGGTGCATATATAATAATCTACTATAATATTATATACATATATACATACATACTATATAGCATACATACATACATACATACATACATACATTTATGTTGTATAATCTATTAATATTTCATTATTTATAATATATTAATTACTGCATAATTATACATACATAAACTTGTACAAACATAAATACATATATAAATTTATGTGGATATGTTATAATGTACATATACCATATCTTATTAATCATTTTAGATCTAATTTAATTATTTACGAATTAAATATTACAAAAAATATCCCAATACAAAAAAACCTTCATGCCTATGTAAGTATAATACAAACTTGTATTAACATTAACTATCGTAAAACTCATCAATCACATCTTTAATACGTAAACGCATAAAACAATATAACACACACACACACACATATATATATATATATATATATATATATATATATATATATATAAATATAAAATAGAGCAAATGGGGGGGGGGTTCCATGAACAAATTTATTCATATAAAAAGTCATATTTACCTCTACTAATTATATCTATGTTATATTTCCGGGGGCTATTTAGGTATTGCAACACTAACATATTTATTACATATATAACAATAACTGATATGAACTAATATGTATTTATTATTATGTAATTAATACTTGAATGTATCTCTGTATCCATCCATGTTAACTCTATATATTTATATTTCGAAGTACGATTTTGATCTTAACATTGACCAATTTACTACATATCGTTCAAGTTTATTTTAACAAAACAAAATATAGCGTAAAATATAAAATAGATTTAATTTTACCAAAATTATAATTTGCATGTCACGATCGGGTATTGCATAAATTCTATTTACTCAGAACAATTGCTACAAAGATATGAACAATCGAAGATATCAACAAATCAATCCTACGTGATTACGAATAATTCATAAATTTGTAATCTAGAGCATGCCCGTGCCTTGCACGGGCTACAAAGCTAGTTTTTCCAGAAAGTGAACATGTATCCACAAATTCTATGCTTTTTTTAAGGTCTTTTTACATATGTTATACATAAGAAGTGAAAGGGAATCATTCACTTTTGGTTGGATCAGTCAAAAATCATGTAATTCCAAGCGCAATTTAACTAACAACATACAAACAAGAGTGGAAGAACATAATTTCTACCTATTATTTTTAATTGTGTTGGGAATTATGACTAAAACAGCAACATAGAGGCAGTTATATATCGTATTTAACAAGTCCAGGCCAAGCATACAATTAGCGAAACAAAACATGAAGGTAAAACACATGCATGTCAGTAACTGATAGAACAAAGAAAAGTCAGAAAACATACCAGTAGCCATAGCTATATCAGTATGTAAAACAAGTAAAACAAACAGCTGAGTCGTCAGGATTTGCTAGAAAGCCTGACTGCTCTTGAAGAGATAATTGCCCCCACTTACAACTGTGTTTGGATGCTTGCAACACCTCTCCCAGGATAAAACAGCTCCGAGTATAGTGATCACAGCAATCAGAATACTCAACTTCGACTAGCACCTCAGTCGCCAGAAAACCCTAAGTAAAATATACTATAACAGGAGGAGAACAGAGAGTGTAGAGAAGACAAGAGAATGTAGGGTGTGGTCTGTATATTCAGTATATTTACAATCAGTAGCTTAGCTCTCTATTTATAGGAGAGGCCAAACGTAACTGATGCCACCCAATTAATATTGTAACTGCCGATTTACATTTAATAAAATGAAACGGCTGATTTAATAAAATCAAAACGGTTGATTTAATAAATCGTAACTGTTACGTTATATTTATCCACACATATCAGTTTTTATTTTAATTATACGAATATATACAATATATATATTATCAAATTCTGACCCAACATCAGGATCTGATCCATCAGGATTTTCGTCCGTCTGATGTCCATCAGCATTTGATCATTCATCAGGATCTGATACCGTCAGGACTTGTGGTCCATCAGTATTTGATCCAGCATCAGGATCTGGTAGTACCTTCAGGACTTCATCAGGACTTGAGCCCATCAGTATTAGATGTCTGCCAGTTCCTGATTTATTCCAAGTACTGATCCCGAACGATATATATATTTATTCTAATTAAAATATTATTTAAACACAGAAATAAAATCCCTCGCCCAGGTCGCCTCGCGTACGCGAGACGCCAAGACATTCGCCCAAATCGCCCTTCGACCGAGCCGACCCAACCCGAGTCGAGTCGTGGCGTGGCGAGGCGGGTGGCGGCGGCGCGCGCGCGTGTGTGTGTGTGCGCGTGGAGCACACAGTAACACCATGCACCATCATACACCTTAGTAGTTGTACACTACCCATGTGTGTGATTCTATATAAAGCCAACAACCCCCTTTATTCATTTCAATGTGGGACAAATACACATTCTCATTCCAAGCTTATTCAAGCTACTAACTTCAACTCCATTTCTCTATGGGTTTCACTAAGAAAATTACTTAGACCCATATATGAAAATTTAAGTCCTCATAACAAGGAACAATTTCCAATCGTTAAAATCCGGAATTAACATCAAGAACATAAAATACTTATGCTCTAAAAACTCCATTTTTTAACAATCCCCCACAAATCCATATAGAAATGTTTCAGGTTTCTCATCATGACTTGTTTTTCAGAGTCGGTACCCTTCCGGGTTTGAACCCTCCTAAGTCCCCTACTTCAATGATTACCGGATTCAGATGGAATGTTTCACCTTGAATCTTAATCCGTTTGATGTAATCATGTTCCATAGACGATGACAAGTCAAAGGCTATGGTGCCAATCTACGGCTTTGAGACATTAATGGTCTTGTCTCGATCCTGTTCATCGAATGCTTCAAGGAATAACCCTTTCCTCTAATTGCGACCACACAATTACATTCGCTTAGCTGGGCATCTCCAGAGATGTACTGCAACCATCTCGTCAAAGGACTTGACCCCATTCAGAGTTACAATAACTCTTGCTTACTAGCAGTGTCAGTACCTTCTAGGTTCACAGGGGATAGACTCAGATACAACAATTTCATCTATGTAGCAAAGGTACTACCAATTCATCCTTACAGCTTGTTATTACCACATTGAATACACTTCAAGGGATCTCCTCTCATGTGTATTGGGTTCCCACTGATGATGAACTATGATGGGTTGACAGCCCCATCCCCAACCTCGACTTAAGGACCACTGCAGGTTCCAGTCCTTTAGTTAAAGGATCAGCTATATTATTCTGAGTTCCTATGAACTTTACAGCAATAATCCTATCAGACACTAAACCCCTAATAGACTTTAGTCTAACTTGGATGTGTCTCTTGGTTTTAGCATTATACTTTTTACTGCTAATCTTGTCGATAGTTGTTTTACTATCACAATGAATAGCAAGCGCAGGAAGCGGTCTGCTTACTACAGGTATCGTGGACATAAGTCCATGTAACCATTCAGCCTCCGTCCCCGTGGCATCAAGCGCACACAACTCAGCCTCAAAAGTAGACCGAGTTACTATAGTCTGTTTGGTCGACTTCCAGGATATTGCTCTCCCTGCTAAGGTGAACACGTATCCAATCACTCCATTGGAACCAGACTTCTTAGCTTTCCAACTTGCATCACTGTACCCCTCAAGTACACCAGGAAATCTCCTATAGTGTAAACTTAGGTACATTGTGCCTTTCAGATATCTAAGTACTCTATCAAGAGCATCCTAATGAGTTCTGCTTGGACAGCTTGTATATCTAGCCAACTTAGACACAGAGTATGAAATATCTGGTCTAGTACAGTTAGCAAGATACTGCAAGCTCCCTATAATCTGAGAATACCTTAACTGAGACACAGGTACTCCTGAAGTATTCTTAACAAGGGCAACTTTAGGATCATAGGGTGTACTAGCGATTCTACACTGTGAATAACCATATTTCTCAAGTATAGATTTCTCTATATAATGAGACTGCGATAAAGTTATTCCCTCAGCTGACTGTGTCAGTTTGAGACCAAGAATCACACTAGCCTCACCCATATCCTTCATTTCAAAATGCCTTTTCAAGAAAGCTTTTGTCTCATTAATAATCTCTATATTGGTTCCAAACAGTAATATGTCATCAACATATAGGCACATGATGACACACTCACTACCTTTAACTTTAGTGTAGACACACTTATCACTTTCATTAATATCATAACTGAAAGGCAATATAGTTTCATCAAACTTTTTATGCCAATCCCTAGGAGCTTGTTTTAAGCCATAGATGGATTTGATTAACTTACATACTTTCCTTTCGTTACCAGATGCAACAAATCCCTCAGGCTGATCCATATAAATCTCTTCTTCAAGTTCACCATGAAGAAAAGCTGTCTTTACATCCATTTGATGGATGATAAGACCATGTACGGAAGCCAATGCTACAAGCATTCGGATTGTTGTCATCCTAGCTACAGGAGAGTATGTATCAAAGTAATCAATACCCTCCATTTGCTTAAAACCCTTAGCTACCAGTCTAGCTTTGTACTTATCTATTGAGCCGTCAGGGTTCAACTTCCTTTTAAAGATCCATCTGTACCCGATAGTAGAACACCCAGGAGGGAGATCAACTAACTCCCATGTCCCGTTAGAAACAATAGAGTCAATTTCACTCTTTACAGCGCCCTTCCAGTGCCTAGACTCTGAAGAATCCATAGCTTGTCGGAAAGTTAAAGGTTCGTCCTCGATATTGTAAGTGATAAAATCACTTCCAAAATCCTTGACTACCTTTGCACGCTTACTCCTTCGTGGTTCCTCTACCTCATTAGGAGTAGAGCTACTACTAGGTTCCGCCCCCACATTTGTCATCTTTTCCACATGATCAGGAATAGAACTTGATGTGTGAGTAGGATCTTCATTAGAAGCAACTAGAGGCATACCAGTCTTCATAGGGTAAACATCCTCAAAGAATGTAGCATCACGAAACTCAACTATCGTGTTTGCCACTATACCATCTATGTCAGATTTTTATACTAAAAATCTCATAGCTGTAGTGGTCTCAAGATAGCCCAGAAAGATACAATCAACAGTCTTCGGACCTAGTTTCTTTCTCTTGTGTTCAGGGACAAGTACCTTAGCAAGGCACCCCCACACACGAAGATACTTAAGACCAGTCTTCTTGCTCTTCCATAACTCATAGGGTGTCTTATCCATGTGTTTCAGAGGAACTCTATTCAGAATATGGCAAGCCGTATTCAGAGCTTCTCCCCACATGTATTTAGGCAACCCAGAATTAATAAGCATACTATTAATCATATCTTTAAATGTTCTGTTCTTTCACTCAGCAACCCCATTAGACTCAGGTGTGTATGGTGGGGTAACTTCATGAACTATTCCATTGCTTGCACAAAATTCATTAAAAGCGTTACTCGTATACTCACCACCTCTATCAGATCTCAACCGTTTAAGTACCTTACTAGTTTGTTTTTCTACTTCAGTTTTATATATAATGAATTTACTAAGTGCTTCATCCTTATGTCTAAGTAAATAAACATAACAGTATCTACTACTATCATCTATAAAGGTAATGAAGTATCTAAACTGGTCCTTAGTCAACACACCACCAAATTCACAAATATCAGTGTGTACTAAATCTAACAAGTCTGAATCCCTAACAATATTATGAAAAGGTTTCCTTATTTGTTTAGCAGACACACATACTTGACATTTAGAATTCTTTTCTATAATGTGTTTTGGAATCAACTCTAAGTTCATCATATTTTTAAGAGCACCAAAATTTAAGTGACCAAGTCTAGCATGCCATAAATCTGAAGATTCAACATAGTTTACAGAAGGAGTAATCTTATTAAAAGCACCCAAAACGGGCTCAGCATTTATTACAAACAAACCATTTGACAAGTAACCCTTGCCAAAAAATGTACCAGTATGAATAAGAACCACTTTATTACATTTGAGAGAGACTTCAAAGCCATTAGCTACTAAACAGCTACCACTTATTACATTTCTACGCATGTCAGGAACATGATGCACTCTCATCAGGGATAGAACACGACCCGAAGGAAACTTCAAGTCCACGTTTCCTATTCCATGTACTTGAGCAGCACTTGCGTTCCCCATCGTCACTGTCAAGCTATGACTCTGTTGATAAGATACAAATAAACTAATGTCAGCACAAATATGCACATTAGCTCCAGTATCAATCAACCATTCATTTGACAGATAAGTGGAAAATAGTACAGGGTTGTAGGTAACATACCGGTCTTCGTTGGTTTCAGAAGCCAAAGCTTCACCAACAACCATGTTCGCTACAGGCCCACTTGAGGTTCCAAGCACAGCATTCGCTTGAGCTACCCCCTCGGCTTTCTTTTCTTTCTTTGTAGGGCAGTCCTTACTCCAGTGCCCAACCTGTCCACAAGACCAACATGGTTTGTTTGCCTTTGGTTTCTTGGCCTTATCCTTGTCATTCTTAGGTTTATTACTATTACCCTTCTTAGAGACAGCCTTCCTTTTCTGTCCTACAGTTGCTACGTTTACCTTCGAACTTCCATGCTCAGATGGCATCACATGTCCCTGTTTGGACTTGTGTTGTTCTTGCACCGAGATGTCCAGCATAAGGTTGGTCCAGGTGATCTCTCCTTTCTGTCTTTTCAGGGAGAGAGAGAACTCTTCCCAAGACTTTGGGAGCTTTTCAATCACACTCATCACCTTAAACTTTTCGGGGAGGTCCATTCCAGACTCCTTCAAAGCATGCACTATCATCTCGAACTCATGCACTTGTTCAGTCATGGACTTATTGTCCACCAGCTTGAAATCAAGGAACCTAGCCACAGAATACTTTTCCAGACCTTGTGAGTCAGTATTATGTGTCTGGTCCAGCTTCTCCCATAAGAGTTTTGCGGTGTAGGCATCAGAGGAGTACACATCAAACAATGTGTTGGTTGGAGCAGCCAGAATTGCTGCCCTAGCAACCCCATCCTTCTCAGCCCACTTAGCATAACTCTTAACTGATTCAGCCTTCTCTTGATCCACAACCGGTTTCTCATATTCCACAACAGGCCATAGACCCTTTACAGTCAACCACAACTTCATCCTTTTCTGCCAACGAGAAAAGCCAACGCCCCCATTGAATTTCTCTGGCAAGCCAGTTAATTCAACGGGTTGTGGAAAACTGTAAGTGGTCCAATCAATGACCCCAGCAGATGCAACCGAACTACCACTAGCAGGAATTTCACTCTCGTTAACCATTATGCTAAATACTATATAACTAATTATCTCTTCAAGAATGTTGGGAATTATGACTAAAACAGCAACATAGAGGCAGTTATATATCGTATTTAACAAGTCCACGCCAAGCATACAATTAGCGAAATAAAACATGAAGGTAAAACACATGCATGTCAGTAACTGATAGAACAAAGAAAAGTCAGAAAACATACCAGTAGCCATAGCTATATCAGTATGTAAAACAAGTAAAACAAACAGCTGAGTCGTCAGGATTTGCTAGAAAGCCTGACTGCTCTTGAAGAGATAATTGCCCCCACTTACAATTGTGTTGGGATGCTTGCAACACCTCTCCCAGGATAAAACAGCTCTGAGTATAGTGATCACAGCAATCAGAATACTCAACTTCGACTAGCACCTCAGTCGCCAGAAAACCCTAAGTAAAATATACTATAACAGGAGGAGAACAGAGAGTGTAGAGAAGACAAGAGAATGTAGGGTGTGGTCTGTATATTCAGTATATTTACAATCAGTAGCTTAGCTCTCTATTTATAGGAGAGGCCAAACGTAACTGATGCCACCCAATTAATATTGTAACTGCCGATTTACATTTAATAAAATGAAACGGCTGATTTAATAAAATCAAAAAGGTTGATTTAATAAATCGTAACTGTTACGTTATATTTATCCACACATATCAGTTTTTATTTTAATTATACGAATATATACAATATATATATTATCAAATTCTGACCCAACATCAGGATCTGATCCATCAGGATTTTTGTCCGTCTGATGTCCATCAGCATTTGATCATTCATCAGGATCTGATACCGTCAGGACTTGAGGTCCATCAGTATTTGATCCAGCATCAGGATCTGGTAGTACCTTCAGGACTTCATCAGGACTTGAGCCCATCAGTATTAGATGTCTGCCAGTTCCTGATTTATTCCAAGTGCTGATCCCGAACGATATATATATTTATTCTAATTAAAATATTATTTAAACACAGAAATAAAATCCCTCGCCCAGGTCGCCTCGCGTACGCGAGACGCCGAGACATTTGCCCAAATCGCCCTTCGACCGAGCCGACCCGACCCGACCCGAGTCGATTCGAGTCGTGGCGTGGCGTGGCGAGGCGGGCGGCGGCGGCGCGCGCGTGTGTGTGTGTGTGCGCGTGGAGCACACAGTAACACCATGCACCATCATACACCTTAGTAGTTGTACACTACCCATGTGTGTGATTCTATATAAAGCCAACAACCCCCTTTATTCATTTCAATGTGGGACAAATACACATTCTCATTCCAAGCTTATTCAAGCTACTAACTTCAACTCCATTTCTCTATAGGTTTCACTAAGAAAATTACTTAGACCCATATATGAAAATTTAAGTCCTCATAACAAGGAACAATTTCCAATCGTTAAAATCCGGAATTAACATCAAGAACATAAAATACTTATGCTCTAAAAACTTCATTTTCTAACAAATTGTTCATGGATCACCTCATTGTTTGACCTAAGTCATTCGACTAATGCAAAAGTACTACACAATTTTACAGGTTTAAGCAATTCCATCAATGAAAACTTTTGTTATTCAAAGGCATTAATCATTTCTTAGTTTCTAAAGGCATTAATAGTTTTAGAAAATTGATGGCAAAATATAAAGTACTATACCCATTACAATCAATATTGGGAAAAAAAATAAAAAAATCATATTAAACTTTCGTATTTGCAGAACTTAACTCATCTTATAGACACAACAAGCTTGATTATTTGTTTAACAGCAATCATCACTTTTTTTTCCACCCAATTTACAAAAAAAAAATACACACCAGTTTCATGAAGCAATTAATCAATTTGTTCAATTGAAAGAATTTTACTTTCATACATCCCAACTAATTAAAATTAAAATCTCATCTATACTCCTATTATAGACCAAATACTCTCACATGCAATACACAATACAAGTTATGATATGAAGAAAAAATACTGCACTTTAGTAGAGTTTTAATTCTACGTCTTTGATTATAGGAATTGTGAAATCCATTACAAGAATATTTGAATTCATTAATCGACATATTATGTTAATTAACAGAAGAATGGGTTTCTGAGAATCAAGTTACATACCGTCGCTCATAGTTCGATAGAACCCTAGATGCAAAATTCAACTTTCTCCTTGCTAATTGACTTGTAATGCACCTTTTTCTGCGCTGTTCTGCTTAATCTTAATAGTAGGTGGTTGGGCTTTAATGTGTAACTGCCAGAGTGCTACGTTTTTTTGCCACATCTTACTTTACGTCTCTATCTTTAAATCCATTTTTAAAAAAAACGTCTATTATCGATATGTTTTGCAGGACTTGGCCCTTTATTATGCAGTTAATTACGATAGTGCCATTAAAAAAAGTTAAATGCTGACCATAGGATCTATTTTAATCTAAGGGTGATGAGAGAGTACTCCAAGTACTTCAAATAATATGTACTCCATAGAGCTAAACTCTTATATATATATATATATATATATATATATATATATATATATACAATTAAAACATGTTTATATAACATGGAGGCACAGTAAATCTAAAGCATATGAATCAATTTGATAGAATGCATAAACATATTCATATATTAACACATAGTCACATATGCAGCCTTTTCATTTATATGTTGCAGACGCACGAATATACAATGACATAGAAAACATGATCGTTAAAAATATTAAGAGAAAAGAAAACATACCATTTTTATGATTTCCGTGACCCATTTTGGAAAACTTTAACATACTCGTAAGACAATCTCATTTTAACACAACAGGATAAAGAAACAAGAACCAGAAGAAGAGAGGAAAATGATACAATAGCACCTGAAGTAGAATCTTCATTTTCATCATCTACAATCGGGATATCATCTGAAAGAGAGTGATTTTGGTTACTAATACTTGAAGTACATTATAGATTTTTTTAATATGTGCTAAAAAACACATAATTAAAATTTAATTAATTTATTTATATTAATAATAATAGACCTTATATATACAAAAAATTTAATCAATCAAAATTAGCAAATTCAGTAAAAATACATGCCCCATTAAATAAATTTACTATCAATTTTTTTAACGAGTATTTAAAAGCATACAATAAGAATTTAGTTGACATTTTTTAATTAATTTGTTTGCATTAATAACAATAAGCTCTAGCAATTAAAATTAGCAACTCATTGTGCTCTTCGACACCCCATTTATTAAATTAGCTATAACAATGAAAAAACGACCAAAGTCCAAAATACTTATCGGCGCTAAACACCTCCCTTTTTACCCACGGATTACGTATTAACAACATGCGTGATGTGGGATACGCAATTCTGGAATTCGTATTGCTAGTCACGCTGATGGGGAATCTTGAGGTTGCAGCAGAAAAATGCAAGGCCCTGAACCAAATTACAAGGCCTTGAATTGCAGTTACAAGGCCCTGAGACAGTTTACAAGGCCTTGAATTGGGTCTGTCGAAAATTATATTATTTATAGTTGTTTTGGACCTTATAATTTAGTTTTAATTACTTGTTAAATACCTTGTAAGGCTTTTAAAAGCCCAACTAAAATACTAGGGATTGTAAGGCACATATATAAGCCGTATTATGTTATTATTGGAGGATACGAAAACTTTTGGAGATATATTATATTGATTTGAAAACTAGGGTTTATCTATATTAAACTCTTATTGAACGCTTCACGCTGTGTCAGGTGGTATCAGAGCCCAGGATGGCAAACAGTAAGAGCGGTGGTTCTCATGACGATGATCGGAGAACTGGAGCCCCAAATCTCGGGGACGAGGTGTTGCAACGTTTGGAGCAACGCATGCAAGGATACTTTGAGCAATCTTATCATAAGTTAATGGGTCATATCGAGGAACGACTTGATGAGATGAACGATCGGCTGGAGGCTCTTAGTATCAATAGGAACCGGAACCATGACGATGGCAGAAGGCCAAGAGTCAATATGGCTCATGGTGACCCTGTTAATTGGTGTGTTCCTGTCAGTAGGCCGGAGGTTCAATTTGATGATTCTTCAAGTGACGAGGAAGAAGAGTTTGAGGCTGAATCGATTAATAACAGAGATGGTTGGAGACGTCGGGGTCGTGGTTACCATGGTGGGTATGGTAGAAGGTTTGATAATCGAGAGGGATATGACTTTAAGTTAAAAGTTGATATTCCTAGTTTTAATGGAGGCCTGGGAATTGAAGAGTTTCTTGATTGGATTGCTGAAATTGATAGGTTTTTTGAATATATGGAGATGCCCATGGATAAGCAGGTTCGTTTAGTTGCTTGTAGATTAAAGGGTGGAGCTTCAGCTTGGTGGGATAGAAAGCAAAGGACCCGGGAAAGAGAGGGAAAGAATCGTATTCGTACATGGGGTCGGATGAAGCAGATGTTAATGAGAGAATTCTTGCCCCCGGATTATGAACAAATTCTTTTCCAACAATATCAAAGGTGTCAACAAGGTGCTAGAACTGTCCAAGAGTATATAGCAGAATTTATGCGGTTGGCAGAGCAAAATAATTTATATGAAACGCAAGGGCAGCAAGTGGCTCGTTATTTGGAGGGTCTAAAGCCGTTTATCCGGGAGAGGATTGGTGTGCAAGCGGTGCGGACCTTAACAGAGGCAAAGAATATGGCATTAAAGGCTGAATTTTTGTAACAAGAAAAAGGAAGAAAAGGATTTGAGAATTCGAGAAACAATGGCCTTTGGGATAAACCAAAATATTTCGGAGAAAATTCTGGGAAATTTGATCGTGGTAGCAGTAATAGCAACGTTGTGGGGGAGAGACCAGCCGGTAAGAAGCCCGTGGTTGAAGCTAAAGAGAGGGACACCCAAGCTCAGAAAATCGTAAATCCTTATGCTAAACCCATGACTGGCAAGTGCTATAGATGTAATCTTCCAGGTCATCGATCCAATGAATGTCCTCAACAAAAAGCGGTAAATATGATTGCACGGGAAACAGAAGACGATGAAGAAGAATATCAGTGTGGGCCAGATGGTGAAGACGGTGAATTTGAGGATCATGTGGACGAGGAAGCAACTTTGGTTGTAAGAAGGATGATGCTAGCCCCGAAACATGAAGGACAATCTCAGCGACACCAGTTATTTCGTACCAGGTGCACTATTAATGGGCATATTTTTGCAGTTGTGATTGATAGTGGTAGCATGGAGAATATCATAGGCAAAGACACGGTGAACAGGTTGGGAATTTCAACAGAGAAGCACCCAAATCCATACACACTAGGCTGGATAAAGTCTGGAGCTGACACTATTGAGGTAACTGAGAGATGTAAAGTTCCTTTCTCTATTGGCAAATATAGTGATGAAATATTTTGTGATGTGGTGGATATGGACGTATGTCATTTGTTATTTGGGAGACCATGGCAGTATGATGTGGATGCTCAACATTCCGGGAAAAGTAATCAATACAGTTTGGAGAAAGAAGGAGTGAAGTACACCTTGTTACCGTTACAACAAAAGGGGAGCTCGTCAAAGCAAAAGAATTTCCTTACTTTAACTCGTGAATTTGAAACAGAAGCAAAGGAAACAAGGCAGATTTTTGCTTTAGTGTCAAAGCAAGTAATTTCTGGTGGAGACAAAGTGGGGGAAATTCCAGTTTTGTTACGGCCATTGATGTCTGAATTCAAAGAGGTGATGCCCGAAGAAGTTCCTGATGGGTTACCACCTATGAGAGATATCCAGCATTGTATCGACTTGATTCCTGGTGCTAGTTTACCTAATCTCCCACATTATCGAATGAGTCCCAAAGAGAGTGAGATTTTGAAAGAAAAGGTGGAAGAGTTGTTGCGTAAGGGACATATCCAAGAGAGTTGAGTCCGTGTGCTGTACCTGCCCTATTAACACCAAAGAAAGATGGGACTTGGAGGATGTGTGTGGATAGTCGGGCCATCAATAAAATTACGGTGGGGTACAAATTTCCAATTCCGAGGCTTGATGATATGTTGGACAGATTATATGGGTCTCAATGGTTTACCAAGCTGGATTTGAAGAATGGATACCATCAGATTAGAATAAGACCCGGAGATGAATGGAAGACTGCATTCAAGACAAAAGAAGGGTTATTTGAGTGGCTGGTGATGCCTTTTGGACTTTCGAATGCCCCAAGCACTTTTATGCGGCTAATGCATCAGGTACTAAAACCATTTATTGGTAAATTTGTGGTAGTTTACTTTGATGATATTTTGATCTATAGTCGAACAAAAGAAGAGCATGTGTTGCATTTGTGAGAGGTTTTAACAGCATTGCGTGAGTATAAGCTGTATGTTAATCTTAAAAAGTGCAGTTTCATGACCAATAAACTGTTATTTTTGGGGTATATTGTGGGTGCTCAAGGAATTCAGGTAGATGACAGTAAAGTAAAAGCAATTCGGGATTGGCCTACTCCTAAAACAGTTTCTGAGGTTCGTAGTTTTCATGGACTTGCAACTTTTTATAGGCGTTTCATAAAGGATTTTAGTACCATAGCAGCTCCTATTACTGAGTGCATGAAGAAGGGAAAGTTTAACTGGGGTGACGAGGCAAATAATAGCTTTGCTATTTTAAAGCAGAAATTATGTACTGCACCTGTTTTAGCTTTACCTAACTTTGAAAAGTTATTTGAGGTCGATTGTGATGCTAGCGGTGTAGGGATCGGTGCTGTTTTGTCCCAAGAACGCAAGCCTGTATGTTATTTTAGTGAGAAACTCAGTGACGCGAGGCAAAAATGGAGTACCTATGACAAAGAATTCTATTCCGTTGTGCGGGCTTTGAAAATATGGGAGCATTATCTTGTTGGTAAAGAATTTATTCTTTATTCTGATCACGAGGCTTTGAAATATTTGAATAGTCAGAAACGAATTAGTAAAGACATGCATACGAGGTGGTGTCAGTTTTTGAAGAAATTTCCTTTTCGGCTATAACATAAGTCTGGGGTTCAGAATATTGTGGCTGATGCCCTAAGTCGTCGAGCAAATTTGTTGGTTACATTGCAACATGAAATTGTTGGGTTTGATGTTTTAAAAGATTGTTACATGAATGATGAGGACTTCGGGAATATTTGGGAGAGTTGTCTTAACGGGCAACCTTCACTTGATTTTTATGTTCATGATGGGTTTTTAATGCATGGCAATCAGCTTTGTCTTCCTCGGACTTCATTACGAGAGAAGGTCATTCGTGATTTGCATGGTGGGGGGCTTGCTGGCCATCTTGGAAGAGATAAAACTGTTGCAGCAGTTCGTGAACATTTCTTTTGGCCACATCTACTCCGGGATGTTACAAGGTATGTGCAAAATTGTTATGTTTGTCAAACTTCCAAAGGGAAGTCTCAAAATACAGGACTTTATATGCCTTTACCTGTTTCTGAAAATATATGGGAGGATTTGTCTATGGATTTTGTGTTGGGTTTGCCTCGTACACAAAGGGGGATGGATTCTGTGTTCGTTGTAGTTGACAGGTTTTCGAAGATGGCTCATTTTATACCTTGTAGAAAGACTTCTGATGCAATGGCAGTTGCTAAATTATTTTTCAAAGAAGTAGTTCGTCTTCATGGAGTACCTAAAACTATCACTTCTGATAGGGATAGTAAGTTTCTTGGGCATTTTTGGCGAACATTGTGGAAGTTGTTTGATTCATCGTTACAATATAGTAGCACTGCACATCCACAAACAAATGGTCAGACAGAGGTGGTAAACCGAACTTTGGGAAATTTAATTCGTTGTATTTGTGGGGACAAGCCAAAGCAGTGGGATGTGGCATTGTCTCAAGCAGAGTTTGCCTATAATAATGCTGTTCATAGTGCCACGGGGAGGTCACCGTTCTCCATTGTTTACACAAAGTCTCCTCAACACACTTTGGATTTGATCCAGCTACCAAAAGGGGTGTCTAACAATGTAGCAGCATCTAATATGGCAAAGCAAGTTGTGGAAGTTCACCAGGAGGTCAGAAAGAAGTTGGAGGAAACTAATCAGAAATACAAGAAAGCGGCAGACAAGCATAGGCGTCATCAGGTTTTCTCAGAAGGTGACTTGGTTATGGTGTTTTTGAGGCGAGAGAGATTTCCGGTAGGGACATATAGTAAGTTGCAGCCCCGGAAGTACGGTCCTTTTACGGTAGCGAGAAGGATCAATGACAATGCCTATGTTGTTAATCTTCCCAAAAGTATGAATATATCTAATACTTTCAATGTGGCAGACTTATCACTCTTTCATTCTTCTGATGAGCCAATGTATCCGGAGTTTAAGCAAAACTCGAGGTCGAGTTTTTCGCAAGTGGAGGAGAATGATGGGGAATCTTGAGGTTGCAGCAGAAAAATGCAAGGCCCTGAACCAAATTACAAGGCCTTGAATTGCAGTTACAAGGCCCTGAGGCAGTTTACAAGGCCTTGAATTGGGTCTGTCAAAAATTATATTATTTATAGTTGTTTTGGACCTTATAATTTAGTTTTAATTACTTGTTAAATACCTTGTAAGGCTTTTAAAAGCCCAACTAAAATACTAGGGATTGTAAGGCACATATATAAGCCGTATTATGTTATTATTGGAGGATACGAAAACTTTTGGAGATATATTATATTGATTTGAAAACTAGGGTTTATCTATATTAAACTCTTATTGAACGCTTCACGCTGTGTCACACGCATCTACCATATGCGTGATGACGTCATCTAACGTCATATTTGCACAAACGAATCGACGTCTCCCCCCCTCAAAATCTACCTTCCCGTTTCTTCACCCTACAGCAACCTCCACTAATTATGAGGATATAAAAACGAAGCCCACACCTTCCTTTCCATTTTCCCCCTTGATTTGTTGATTTTCGACCCGTAGAGGTGTATATAGGCTGACTGGAAACCAAATCGAAAAAAAAGGCTTGATTTTGGGACTTTCAAATTCAGCAAAAGAAATGAAAATCGAATGGTATAGGGTTATAGAGGGTGAAAAGACGAGTATTTTGGTATATGGTACGTTAGTGAACGAAGCTTAGAAGGGAGTGAAAGAAGTCATCGAAGTTTGGACGGAAAATCGCCTCCGCCGCCTTCTTGAGGGAGACGATGAACAGTGCCAAAAATGCATGTTCAACATGCTATTTATGTAATTTTTGTGAAGTTCGTTCGCAGGAAAGTACTATTGATTCAAGTTTAAGTTTTAATTCCTTACAATCTAGAAGTGTAGAAAAATTATTTGATGTTTTGTTTGCTAACTAAATTTAACTATAAAGCAATTACAACTAATTTTATCGATGAAGAAATCAACCCGAGAACTAGGGTTCTTCAATTGGTTCAATGATGTTGATGTAATGCGATATATATTTCTCGACGTACTTTGCTAAAAAACAATTCTTCTAAACTTTATAATGTTCTCTCCCAAGATAGAAGATAGTATCTATACAAACATATCTCAAAAGTCACTCCCATGATTAATCGAACTACAATTATAGACTATTAAGAACCAAGAATTATAAGTTTCATAGTTCTTTTATTAATCTCCTGATTCAATAATTGAACTATGTCTATCAAATCATGAACAAGAATTATGACTCTTCCCCCAATTAATAACAATCCCTATGAATACAATTAAAGGTTAGCTACTCCCCTAATTAGATTAAACCCTCAATAATAGATTAGTAAAAGTAGAGAATACACAATAATATCAAACAAACATGCATGAATTACCAATCAATACTACCTAATCCTCAGATTAGAGAATTAGTTATCCATGATAGATAAAGAAAACAAACATATATTGATATCTAAAATCATGGTTACAAGAGTTTAGAATAAAAAAGATACAACTTGATAATTAAAGTCTCTTAAAACTTGTAGTGAATCCCTTCAATCCTTGCTCTACAATTCTCTCTCACACTATCTCTCGTTGTCCGATCCGAATAAAAAACCAAGTAACTTGTATATATACTTGGATGAGATTTTTAAAAGCTTCACAATACGTAAAAAGGATAATTTCAACTAACACTACAAGAAAAGGGTCAATAGACATCAATTTATGGCCGATGTCTATGTTATTTTGCATGTGATGTCTTTGTCGGAGATGTCTATTCTAGACATCGGTCAGAAACTGATGTCTGTGCTAACATATACATCGATATTTCCTTCAATACACATCAGTTGTTCTACAAAATAGGTTAGATATAATTAATTTTATAAACAAATTGCATGCCTTATATTCTAGAAAACATATAACAAACTAAGTTATTTTTCACATACACATCACTTTCTTTCTTTGGAAAAGAAGTCTATTTGGATATTAGACATCATAATTTTATCAGATAAAGTGATGTCTATAGATATCTTAGACATCATCCTAGTCTGATGTCTATTGTTATCTTAGACATCCGATTTTATAAATAAAAAGTGATTTCTATTTGTTTCTTAGACATTAGATATTGTAGAAAAAAAGTGATGTATATCTTTGTGTTATATATCACCTTTCTTCATATTAATCATTTTCTTTTATTGTTATAGTCATCTCTTTATTTTATTAAATTGTTGTCTTTTTCTTGTTTAAACACAACCTGCTGCATTGAATAAATATAACCATCCAAAATAAACTCATCCAAAAAATAGACAAGAATTCCTCAATTGTCATTGACAAAATAAAAATTAATGTCATCAACATCCAAATTACATAAACTGCATATCCGATGTACCAAATCCAAAGCACGTAAACATTACTACATATCCGCAAAATCAACTAAACTGAGAAAAGTACCCATCCACAAAACAAACTACATAACCTGCTTAAATAAAAACAACATTGATCATCAAAACTTTCACACTGATTTTCATCAATAATAGAGTAATTTGAACATCTTGGGCAGTTTAAATTCTGGGGGCAGACAAAGCAGAAGATGAATTGATCACACTGGCTCACCATTATGCATATGATGAGGAAACATGTAAAGCATATGGTAGTAAGATAGCCAACCTGAGAGCGGCATAATTACACAGCAAGTAAGAAATACTAGTCAGCAACTGGCATAAAATCAGGATGATATATACATTATGTGTGCACACTCGTGTGGTTTAGGTACCTCTAGTAGCTTCTTACGACGCCCTCTTGATTCCACGGGGAATCTCTGCAACATCAAATAGTGCCTGCATTCAAATGAAAATCAAATATTGGATAAGCTGTAGTAATTTATGAAAGATTTACATTAATATAAATATGTCAAAGCAAGCTACTGCCTTCAGGTGACAGTCACTGATTGTTGCATCTGCTTGTAGGGCATATGGGTGTGTAGGTGGGGAGGGAGGGTAGCTACATTCTACGTTAAGGTTTCACAAATGATTAAGGAAAGAGAATGGCACTACCTTCCACCATATAGGAGAAATCCCAAGGCCGTAAACAAAGATATACCTGGCCAGGAAGATATGTTAAGAGCAACTTATCGGAGATCAATTTGTAATAAATTAATGCTATAAAAGTATGACAAGACACTAAAAAAAAGAGCACTAACCAACGAAGAAAACCTTCGATACGATGACTAGATCTGGGATTGGATTCTACCATATAATCAACCACATGACAATCTGGAAGATATTCGAAAAAAATTACTCAAAAAGTTAATGTTTGAGATCAATGTATGCACGTTGTTTCATAAATAGCATCAACCATGATAACACAAGTCAACCATAGTAATCCTGATGCAAGAGATGAGTTATTAGTCTACGGGAGATAAAGATGTCGCATGAGAGGCATTCCAAAATGATGCAGCGCTTTAATCATAATAATGCGCAGCCCTGTATCACTACATATTTGATTTGCACCATGTCCCCAGATTACGGAGCTTTTATTTTAAGAATACGTTTTATCAAGAGAAAATGTATTGCGTGTTTGTTCAAAAAGTATTATTATCGCTCACAAAAAAAATGTACTTTGTCTAATCACATACTCAACTAGACAAATAGTTTCATTAGTTTCTCTCAAGTTTACAAAACATAAATAAAGTAATAAATACATTATGCATACATATCTAATTTTCGCATAGGAACCAGATTCAATCTATTGTAAGCTAGAGCAACTATTGGGATATAAACATGAATGGAATAAACAACACTATTGATTATCAAGAAATTTGGCCTGAGTCCATCAATGGATTCATCATGTGCCTGTGTAATGATGAAAGTAACATTAGGATGATTATGATTAACACTACTTACCAGTAGGAGAAGTTAATCTTGATAGAAGTTTAGGTACCTGATAGTATATATCTGCTCAGAATAAAACTAAAAGGGTATAAGTTGTGAACAATGCGAGACTTGGCACATCAAGCAACAGATGTTGTACAATCTGAAAATCAGCTGATTAATGTCCAAGCTTAAAGGCATTTTAAAGGAATAAATAGTTTTCAGATGTTAATTGAAGAGAGCTCTTACCTCTGGTTGCAAATTTTGAACATCTTGACATTAAACAAAAACAACGTATCGAACTGCAAAACAAAAACCAACATACTTCAGGAAAAGTTAAAATATAAGAACAAAAGAAAGAGAAAGAGAGGTGCAACTATCAGAATTTGAA
Organism: Kitagawia praeruptora; assembly: GCA_037693485.1. Taxonomy (NCBI): domain Eukaryota; kingdom Viridiplantae; phylum Streptophyta; class Magnoliopsida; order Apiales; family Apiaceae; genus Kitagawia; species Kitagawia praeruptora. Next base: position 52,920,642 of record CM075351.1, read on the forward strand.
AACAAAATAAAAGAAAAAATATCAGAAAGCCCTAGTATGAGAAGACTAATTGCTATATGTACACCTATAAAAGGGGAAAACATAGCTAAAGCATAAAAAAAATACCTTTACAGAGATCATCAAAACCATAATTGCTGCTTGCAAGAGGCAATTATTTCTGTGTTTGCATACCTGCCGATTAAACAAGAGCCATTTATCATTTCCACTTGTCTATATGGAGGAGTCATATTATTACTTTCATTGAGAATATCTGATTAATATCTATAACTTGCCAAAACATCAACACTTATAAAAATAGAAAAGAGATTTCTACCGACACTAACTATTCAACGTATGTCTTAACAGAGTTTACATGCTATAAAAGAATTGGGAAAGAGAATGGTGGGATCAATGAGAGAAACAGTTGCAAAGAGCATGAATAATATTAATTCTGTATGTTCTATTTTATAAATTTTTAAGAAACTCACTCTTTCTGCGTGTATATACATAATAGCAAGTCTATAAAATTAGTTAAACTTTAGCTCACAAGATATACACACGTTGTTTTATATCAAGATGAGGAACAGAGGGAATTACATGTTATATGCAAGTATTCCAGTTCTGGTTTATGTGTTAATGATGCCACCAAAAGGCCATGAACAAGGAACAATATTTGAAGAATACTTCTGCCTACGAACCCTTGAAGAGGTGCCTGGGTGCTTTCGGGATGTTACACTGTCGTAAATCTTGAATTATGAATACTAGGGCCTGCCAGTTGCAAGGCAGTGCTTGATATTGATCGTGATTGCTGACAACACATACTTTTTCCATTCAGGACTTACTACAATGTAACATCAAACTAAAATACAAGAAAGATGATCAGTAAATACTCAATACATGTGGCACTCTCCTCCATAAAAGATTTGTCTATTTTCCGAAACCCTGATGAATGAAATCACAGTGTGTTATTACGTCACCAAACTTTTAGTAAACGACATATAAAATTTCATTTAATCAAAGAAGTATATAAAAGTAGCATACCATCAAAGATGACACGTAGCTTTTACATCCAACTGCAATCAATATAGGGTACTAAATGAGACGCAAATCAATATAGGAAACTTCAAACTTATCTACTTCTCGGCACATAATTGCAAAGATAATAGAGTGCGACAAAGAACATAAACATTTTAGTTCATCCAATTTCTTAAATTGTACTTTTCCCAATATGAGAGTAAACTTGGCGTCAAGCATTGCAAAACAGGGGTTATATTCAATTTTCCATTGAAAGAAAAATATGAGAGCAAACTTACCATGTTATATTATATTCATATATACATATTAAAGTATATAAGTACACGAGGAAGAGGAACTAAAACTACCGGCAGCGTCCTGCTTATTCTTGACCCTAACATGACCTTTGATCCCTTACTTGTCTTTCCCAAGCCCTTCGCCTTCTTCCCACCCCTGCATAGACATACAGTACCTCCATTGTCAACCCACAAGAACATAAGACTTATATTCAAAACATAAATACAGTTAATGCGCATTACTAACTCCAAGTAACAAAACAATTTAAGTAAATGACAAATACATCCAAGTAAATGACAACACCCAATTTAAGAAATTAGGGTTTTGATTTTAAAAAACCCCAATTTAAGAAATTAGGGTTTTGATTTTTAAAAACCCCCAAATTAAAGCTTATCAATTTCAATAGAGAAAACCCTAGAAATAGCAGAGGAGACCCTATTCGTGCAGAGAAGACCCAAATTAAAGCTTACCAATTTGCACAAGAGCAAAGGAGAGATGAGAGCAGTGGTGTGAGTAGAGAAGGCCAGACGGAAGCGAGTAGAGCATAGGTGAGTGGTGGTGGTGACGAGTAGAGCAGAGGTGAATGGTGGTGGAGATGAGTTGTGGTGGTGAGAGATGAGAGAGAGTGTTTCAGCGAGAAGAGAGTTTAGACGAGATAGAGAGTTTAGTCGAAAGAGAGATTGAGAGTTCAGTGTGTTAGTTTTTTAGTTTTTTGTTTTAGTTTAATTAGTTTTGTCTCAAAAGGGGGGAAATAATTGTGTATAGGCGGGGAAATATTTGGTGGGGGGGAATATTTGGTGAGAGGCGAAAATTTTAGCTAAGGGGGGAAACAAAAAGAAGGGCACGTATTTTATTTTTTAAAGGCTGACTTTAGACATCGGTTTTAAAAAAAATGATGTTTACGAAAAGCAAAGGCATCAGTTTAATTTGGGGTGATGTTATTACATCTTTTAACATCAGTGACATTTACAACCGATGTCTAAAGTGTGCTGTCTATTAAACTTTTTCTTGTAGAGTAAATATAAAAGGCATATTATTAAAATTCTCGTACAGATACAAGGCCTTAAAAATCAATTTCAAGCTCTTCAACACCAAAATACAGGACCTTGAATGTCAGCTTAAAGCCCTTGAAAAATTCTGCTCATGTCTTTCACTTTTGCTCTTGTTTTACTCCTTTTTCTTCCAATATTATCATATAAACATAAAAAATCATCTTAGCATCCAATCCAAGTTAAAATGCTACTAATAATGCTAATCAAGGACAAAATAATTACAAATTAAGGGTAAATGAGAGATAACATACTACAAAATATATGCGAACTTAGTATATATCACATGCGTATCTACCACCACGCATGTTCAACATACGTATTCCATGCACTGTTTATGTGTGTGGATTTCTAATTTACAAACTCCATGCATGTACGAAATGCGTATAGCCAGACCACACAAATTTCAAATGCGTACACCCTATACGCATGACCAAAATGCGTGGTTTGTGGGTAAAAGACGGAACTTCTCGTACATAGATATTTCGGGCAAGTGGAATTAAATGGTGGATATTTTAGTTTTTCATGTCCTACGTTGCATTAATTATAAATTTTGATTGTACCCGTAAATTATAACAAAAATAGTAAATATCACGTGCAATTTGGAGATGCGTATCCTATGATGTGCAATGTTGAAATGCGTGTCTCAACCTACGCATGCTGGACATGCGTAGTCCGTGGTCAAAAAGGACAGGCACAATTGGATATCGAAATTTCGGACAATTTTCACAAAAATGTGTAATTTGGGCAATTTCTCACAAAAATGTGTAATCTGGGCAATTTCTCAAATTAAAGCGGCTAACAGAAAATTATCAATAGAATGAACAAAACAGCATGAGATTGATTCAGCGGCCTAAATTGAAAGTTGAAACTCTACACTCCATACATTTTGTTTATCTTATCTTTTCTCTTTCCCTAATATTATACACACGTGTCGGTTACATTGATCACTGGTATGTTTTCTCTTTTCATCCACAATTGAATAATAATTTGGAATTCTTTGTAACAATATTAGTATATTTCCGAAAATAAATGCATAAATCTAAAATAATACATAAACTAGTTAATAAGTATACACCCCATTTTTACATTTTGAAAATAATTACATAATTCATTATAATAATAGTTAATAATGGATAAATTTGTTACATAAAGGTCATCAATTTTAAATTTGTTTATAGAAATCATATGAGGAGCATTCCAAGGCAACCTTCAATGGTAAGTTGGTAACTCTACTTTCACAATAAAATTATTGTCTTCAAATTTTACCAATTACTTTCCGTCACTAATTCCATTTTTCGACAATCATTCAAATATTTCTTCAAATTTGTTGTAAACATAAATATATTTATTATTCCTTCTGATCATTAACAAGAAAATAAATTAGCCAAAAAAACAAGAAAATAAGTAAAATTAGTTTCTTATTAAAATTTAAAGCTTGCCTAGTAATACAAATCAATTTGCTTTTAGCATGACTTCGGGGCTGTAAAAATTTCATATTTTAATAAAAAAAAAATTATACATGTATTTAATTTAATGTATATTTGAGATTCCATAAGTTGCAAAAAAAAGTTAATTTTTTTCAGAAAAAAGTTAGGAATCTCTAACTTTATCTTAAAATAAGTTGACTTATTCCGGAAAAAAATTTCCCGAAACACCCTTATATTTGGAGTTATATACTTACATTAACTTAACTAAGTGACGTTACTGAAGCTGTTCACATTAAGTTTGCACAAAGTCAGAAAATGAACTCTTTCGTAGAGTCTTTTTCCATTTGTTATCACTCGGCAGCATTAATTTTGAAAATAGGAATAAATCGATTTAGGTATCTAATAATAATTAATTGGTAAATTGAAATTTATTGAAATAAAAAATCAGAACAAAAATAGATTTTTTTTAATATTTTAATAATATTTAATAAATTAGTCTAATTCATAATATAATACACCATTTAAAAGTATTTCATAAGGATAAATCGAAAATTAAAAATCAAATCTATCAAATATTTTTTAACTATTTATCAAAAATTTATTAACGATTTTTTAGAAACAGAACCATTTTTAGTATACTGCTCATTAGTCACACATGTTAACTGAAATGCATGCTTTTACTCACACGTGTTAAAGTGAACAAAGAACAACAGCATGATGTAATTTTTGGATGTGTTACTTGACTACCCCGTAATCCAACATGCCCCACGAGCCACGAGGCCTATAGCTATACTCATACAATATTATATTATATTTGTATTTGTTCTCTCTTTTCTCATTTGAAGTTCGAAAACCATTTTGGCTGAGAAGAGTTTAACCAATTTCTCTACATCTTTAAGCATATCTTTAAGCTTAACAAGATAAGACCTATAACTATAAGTTTTAGCAAGATTATATATATTCTAGTTGAGGGTCCTTCTTGAAATTTTAAGATGGAGAGAGATTTTATGGGATTGAACTCCAAAGATTGTGTGATCGAGGTCAAGGATGAGGTTGTTGCTGGAATCAAAGACTCTCCAGGTATGTGCATAATAATTTGTCGGAAAACTATTTATATGTTCGAGTTCAAGTCCGAGTCTTGCAAAGATTCTGCTGTATATATAATTTGTATGCAGTTGTGCATTCTGGTGTTGTGATTCTCTCATTGAACAAAGTTCAAGTTTTTGTTTATGTAATTCTTAGTTTTGTTGTTAATGTCAAGATGTAATTGTCTCTTACTTGAGACTCTTATTATTTTATTATCATCATTTCTACTTAAAAAAGTGTTTATATGTTCATGAGTTCATAAATTTATGTTGTTTTTATCTAGGATGCAATGAGTGTTTTTCCATTTTTAAGCTAATTTGGGACTAGTTTTATGTAAATTTTCTTTGGATGTTGTATTAAATTTGTATGTTCTGTTTTGAAGTTTATTAGATATATCTGTTAATATCAGATTAGAAGTAACTAAGGAATCTTGTTGTGGCACATTTGATAATCTGAGGAGGATTTCTTTAAGAGACTGTGAGGATTTCTGTTTTAGTTTGGTGCTATATAGCAAAGAGAACTCTGGATTACCATGATAGTCCAAGTATTAGCTAATTCGTTACATACTATATGCAACAAGTACTACTTGTACTCTGTAGTGGCTAGATATTGATCTCAAGGTTGTTCTCAGAGTCCAACTACTGTTTTATTCCATAAATTGAAATTGTGTAGGTTGTATGGAAATTTTGAAAATTTCCATAAGAAAAAGTGAGTTGTTTTCTTATATATCTTAATAGTTTTGTATAATGCATACATGGTCAGCTCTATTCTGTTCTTTTATAGTGGTTTCATTGTGTGCCTGACTTAATTATGCATTTACTAAGAAGTATGGATGAGAGAATCAAGGAGTTACAGAGGTGACAAAGGTGCTCCCAGTGCTAGGATAGTTCTAGAGCTCAACTCACATCTAAGAAGGAACAGATGAAGAAGATGTGCAGTAGTGCATACAACTAGAAAGACAAAAAAATATTAAAGAAACAGAAATATTAAAAAAGGAGATTCTGCTCTTAATTATTGTAGCATTTTTAGAGATATGCAAATGCTTTCTAAATACGTATTAGAAGTGTGCTGCTGACGGAGGTTGCTACTTGTAGTTGATATTTTAGAAGAAACGTCGCTGCCACATATGTGACAGAGGCCCCTGTCTTATAATCCCTTTGTTGTTGTTCACTACTTACCGGTAACAGCTCTTCAGTGCTTAAGTGGCAGATGTAACTGTAACAACTGTTGCATTCAGACCTATATGAAGCATCAGATTCAGCCCTAGTGGATTTGTTTGGTCTGATTTTTTTTTTAAGTAAAAAGAATTCCAAATTTCCCGAACTTCTCCCTTATTTTGTGAGTTCTGTGTGACCCAATTGTTTTTTCACTTGCCTGGATCATTACAAATTTATTTTAAAGTAGTATCATGTCGCATTCATGCTATATTTATCATGATATATTACATATCACCAACATCTAATGCAAATTGAATATATGATGTTGTGTTACCGAAGAATCTTTTATCGAGGAACTTTTTTTTTTTGTCGAGGAACTTAAGGTTATTAAACTACTAAATCTTTAGAAAAAAAAAATCAGATTCCTTGAATGCCTTTGTTCTTTCCTTTTCATTTTTTTTTCAAATTTTCTATACTATATCACTGACATTGTGTTCTTCATTTCGAATTTTGTAGTGCTCCTTAGATGTCCGCAACTTCAGTGGCCGTTGACAAGTAAGACATGCTTCTTTCCTTCTTTCAAATATCTTGACACTGCACAGGTATAAGATTTCAACATGGTGCTAATGTCTACTTTATCATGGCTTACAGATGCATTCAACTCTAACAAGTGCCAATCGGGTGAAAACCAGGTTTAATACTATTATCTATTGTGGGGGTTTATTCAACTGTAATTTTTCTGATCATGGAAGATGTATATGTATTAGCTCATGTACTTTCTAAGCATAAATATGATGCTTTGATTGATGCACATATGTGGTGTAATTTCACTAATCTAGGCCATTTTGTCTGTTCTCACGTGAAAAATTATGTGAGATGATTGATATTCATTTTCACATGATCTCTGATGTCTTTTTACCTTTTAGAGAGCCTCCAATCAGAGTAGGGAAGGTGGAACTTCTTTCTCAATGACAAATTATCCCATTCAACAGAAAGCACAGCCATTGCATCTTCCTCCCCATGATGCAAAGGCATTCATGGGCATGAACCATGAACTCCTTTAAGACACAATTTGCTGGTGCTGGTCAGAATCTTGTAGCTGCTTCCTCAAAGCCACATTGTCTTGGAGGGGTCCCGGTCACATCTCCTCACTCAAATCCTTCCTCTACGTTTTCTGTATGAACAAAATCAAAAAATTGTGTACTCAATTATTTAACTAAAACTGTAATTTTCACATTGGAAAAATCTCTCTTTTAGGTTGAATCAAATAGCCTCTGGGGCTCCTGCTCAGATGACCATCTTTTACGGGGGTACTGTGAATGTTATCGATGATATCTCACCTGAAAAGGTTTTCTCTCTCTCCCACTCTCTTTTTGTGTGTGTGCTTCAGATGTTGATGGTGTTAATTTTTTTTCTTCGAAAAATGATCATTTAGTTTTATCTGTTACTCCGGGCATCTCATTCAGGCGCAGGCTATTATGCTTTTGGCTGGCAATGGTCCTTCTGCTGCTTATCATAATGAACCACCAAGACATCAACTTTTGGCACCTAGCACTAAACATGCGGCACAAGAAGTTTTTCGGAGCCAGCCTTTGATTACACCACCATGCTCTGGGCTTTCCAGCCCCATGTCTGTTTCTTCACATCCAATGAGGCAGTCTTGTGGTGGCTCTACTAAGAATGACGGACTAGCTAAAATCAATAGAGGTTCGACCAGACCTGTTGACCAAGCTCCAAAGATAGCGACCTCAGTTCATGTTGCTGGCACCCCAATGACACAATCAGGTACTGGGATTTTGTGATGCAAGTACATATAAAATGCTTTTGTTCGTTAGTCTACCTGTATTGTCTTCAAAACTTCAAGCAGATTAAAAGAAATTTTTTAGACTTGATTGTATATGCATCATCTGAAAGTATATTGAGTTCCAAAAGAACACAAATACTCATGTTGAGGTGCATGAGCAAGTGATTCTGATTTGTTTTTAATCACGTTAGCTGGTTCCTATCATTTTATCAAGCTTTTGAATTCACAAGCATAATTAGTGATTCCGATGAACAGATGTTTCTAATATCTATGAAATATAATAGATAGATTGCAATTCAAGACTTGGGTTGCAGTGTGAAACTCACATCCCGAATATTTTATACAGCTGTGCCACAAGCGCGCAAGGCATCCTTGGCTCGTTTTCTGGAGAAGCGCAAAGAAAGGTAAACCCCTAGTCTTACTCTGATATATTCATTCTAATACTCTAAGCTTCCGCACCATATACACATTTGATGACATGTGACTAGTTTTGATTGTGTCGATTAATGACTTTTATTCTTGTAATTGTTTCGCATTTAGGACAATGAGTTCAGCACCTTACAACAACGTTAGCAAGAAATCTGAGGTGAGTTCCACTCCACGGTCCAGTGGTGTGTATTCTGAAAATTTTGGGTTTGGCGCTGCTCTGGTTTGCACTGACAAGGACAGTAACAACTAGCCCTGCTAATGTCAAAGGTGTTAAAACAGAAAAGATGAACACTTCTATATGTATTTTAGCAGGCTAATGCCACGTCCTTAGATTTATTATAAATATTAGCAACTTTACTTTAAGGAACGCTTCGTTTCGACTAAGATTCTTATAGGCCATGTTGTGCATTAACCTTGGTTGTGTAATATTTTGACCTATGACTAAGAGTATTTACTACATTTGGAAACTTCATCTAAATGCATATCTGGACGCAGGTTAAATCTTTTCAATGACATTATTTTGGGTGAAGTGCCAAAATGACACAATTTGAGAGAAAAATGCCTAAAATAGCACTTTCTGGGAAGAGTACCCTGCACTAGCACTTTGTTCACGCAAGTAGAGCTGCACAAAGGTCCAAAACCGGACCGGACCGGACCGACCTGGACCGGACCGAATACCGGATTTTATTGAATTCATGGACCGGGGACCGGACCAGAAAAACCCGGACCGTAAAAACCCGGACCGGACCGGACCGGAAAAACCCGGACCGGACCGGAACCGGACCGGTTTGGACCGGTTAGTTAATATTTTATAAAAAAAAATAATTTTTATAATTTAATTTTCATTCTTTGTTGATATATGAATTACTTGGTAAGTTAATTTAAATTTAAAAATAAGTAAATGTCATATTATTTGTAAAGTAACATTAATTGTTAAACGTAATTATATATTATATATAGTATGAAATATGAAATTTAATCATTTATATTATAGTGTTTATATATACTATTTCATAAATTTATTATTTACCAATTTGGATCACTAAAATATGTTATGTGTGAATATTTAATCATTAAACTATATAATTTAAAAGACAAAATAGTCTAAAATTAACTATATACATAAAATCCGGTCCGATCCGGTCCGGACCGGGTGTTTTCAGGGTTTGGACCGGACCGGACCGAAGACCGGATTTTTTTGATTTTATGGACCGGGGATCGGACCGGTTATATTCGGTTCGGTCCGGTCCGGTCCTTGGACCGGTAGACCCGGTCCGGTCTAATTTACCGGTCCATACCGGAAAGTTGTGCAGCCCTACACGCAAGTAGCGCCTGCGTTAGGGGGTAACGCATGTCATACATGCGTTAGGGGGTAACGCATGTCATACATGCGTTACTCGTTCATTTTACACACCTCCGAGCTGAAAAACAAGAAAACGCATCCCACACTTGCGTTAAGGGTGTAACACATGTGCGTCATGCGTTACAGGTGTAACGCATCACGCACTTGCGTTACACCCTTAACGCATGTACAGAATGCGTTACAGGCGTTTGAACAGACTTCTGTTGGCACATTTACACGAGTAACGCATGGTTGACATGCGTTACAGCCTAACGCAACTTTTATCTGCGTGATGTATGTGCCCCTGCGGGGACTGCTTCTCAAAAAGTGCTATTTTGGACATCACATCCCCATTTTTGTGCCATTTTGAGCATTTTCTCCATTATTTTATAGGCTAAACTTTACATTTTACACGGGTCACTTGGGAAAAAGAACAGCACTCGTTGAATTTTTTTTTTTTTTGCAATCTTTTATTCGTATTTACCCTCCTTTGTATATAGTATATTGAGGTAGTGACTGAGAGGTGAAATTTTTGCTCTTCACACTGGTTGTGCATCAATTTCGAGTACTATAATTTACTATAATTTGATAAAATCCAGTACTGTATTCGTTCACAAAAAAAATAGTAAATGGACCATACTCGAAGTGATCGATTTGCACTTCTTTGTCCGTGATGGTTTTCATTATCAGGGTCTATGATGAGAAATGGTAAGCTGTCAGATGTTTAGATATGAGACATCAACGCGGTTGGGAATCTTGAAATTCATAATTTTCGAGTGGTGGTTTAAACTTCTAGTCTTGGTGTCGAATCTTGAAGGCAATGTGAAACAAAAAATTATTATTTTGCACGAACGACCTAAAAATGGTTTTAACAATTCCGAATTTTGTTGTTTAGGATTGTTGTAGTCAGATCCGGATTCTCTTTTTGGCAAATTGTATGAACACCCTAGTCATCACAATCATGCCTATTATTTATTGTAGAAAAAGATTTACTGCTACTAATCCTAGGGGTGAGCAAAAAACCGAATTGAAACCGAAACCGAACCGAAACCGGCGAAAACCGAACCGAAAAAACCGAAATCAAAATCGAACCGACGGTTGCGGTTTTTGATTTTTAAAAACCGAGACTTTCGGTTCCGGTCCCGGTTAAAGATTAAAACCGAACCGGTTAAAACCGAACCGAACCGATTATTAAAATAAATAAATAAATAAATACTTATATATATATATATATATATATATATATATATATAATTTATATAAATTTTTAATAACATATAAAGATGAATATTCTCTGGCCCATAATTTGAACAATCTTACATAGTAAACATATACCAATCAATGTACATAGTGTGAGAGGCAACTTGTGTTGCATCCTGCGGAGATGTTTATTACTAATAAGTAATAAGCAAGGGCTTCATATCTTAACCTTATATATATTATATTGGAATAGTATCAAGTATGAACTAAAAATTGTATCCACATTTGGCTGAGTGGACACCCCCTTTCCCTGGTTCAGCCAAGGTCAGGGGTTCAAACCTACCTCGGAGCGAAAGCTTCGGACTTACGTGGGAGTACTGGGTGGTAGGGCTCAGCGATATATCTCCCCGGGTTTGAAATCCCACATACAAGTGTGTGGGGTAGCTCCCGATTAAAAAAAAAAAAATTGTATCCATCCTTTTATTAGCTACTGTCATGCCATTTTTCTCAAGCTTCGCCTTTTTATTTCCCCTGTTATAACTCCAAGTAGACATTGTCAAGTAAATAAATAAATATACTCATAGGTATGACTAGAGTTTCAGACCTTCAGTTCATATGCAATATCCAAAACAATGCATTTTTGAAGTTGTATTGTATAAACTAATATATTGTTTTCATTTTTATTTTCATCCGGTTTTAAAACCGAAACCGAACCGTTAGAAACCGAACCGGGGTTTTGAAACCGCAACCGAAACCGAACCCGAACCGGTGGTTGCGGTTTTCGATTTTAGAAATCGGGAATTTATGGTTCCGGTTCCGGTTTTACCCTAAAACCGGACCGAACCGGCCCATGCTCTACCCTAACTAATCCTAGTAGTGGCTTTCTAATGCCAAACTATCATTCTGTTTTTCCTGATTATTGGTCATACACAGTACACAAGTTGGCAATCTTTTTATAAAGAACACAATCTTTCAAAATGTATCGCAGTTCGACCAGACAAGGGAAAAATTCATTTCATTCATCCCGTTCTTTGGCCTGGAAAAAGAAGTAAACTCTAGAAGCTAGGGCCTCGAAAAGGAGGTCCTCCTTGTGATGCTACAGACGGATAGTACAAAAAAGAAGATGATACTTTTGTGAATTTGACAGCAAAATGAAGCACACAACACATAGAACAAAATGATTGTAACTGTCTCACTCAAAATGTTCAAAAGCTTAAGACTACAATCTTGTCATTGTGCTATTATAGGCTAGGGGATCGTACTCCCACTTCTAACAGAAAGATGCTAAACATTAAAGCCTAGAGTACTCTTAGTTGTCTTATTTAGCACTACATGACATGACAATGTAACACATTAAAATGTGCAACTGAAATATAAAAGGTGCAGGAAATAAGTTGATAGAGGTCTCCATGTCTCATGTCTCGTTACTCCCCCTCAAGCTTGGAGGGAAGTGTATCGGCAGCTCCAAGCTTGCCTAAGAGATAGTAATGCTGCTTAGTAGAGAGAGCCTTGGTGAAAATGTCAGCAACTTGTGAGTGAGTTGGAACATGCTTCGTAACCATAGTGCCCGAGTTGATCTTGTCCCTAACAAATTGACAATCCACCTCCACGTGTTTAGTTCGTTCATGGAGAACAGGATTGGCAGCTAATGCCAAAGCAGACTGATTGTCACAAAACAACGAGGCAGGAGGGAGTTCATTGAGACCCATGTCCTTGAGCAGAGCTGATAGCCAAGTAATTTCACATGCAGCAAACGCCATTGACCTATACTCGGCCTCAACAGTGGAACGAGCAACAACTGACTGCTTCTTTGTTTTCCACGAGATTGGAGAGTCTCCTAACAGCACACAATACCCAGTTGTAGAACGTCTGGTCATTGGGCATGTGGCCCAGTCAATATCACAGTAGCCCTTGAGTTCAGCAGCTGAAGAGGATGCAAGCAGGATTCCTTGACCAGGATTGGATTTGAGATATCTTAACAATTTAAGGGCTGCTTCCATGTGTGTAGTTGTTGGATGCTGCAAGAACTGAGTGAGGATATGAACTGAAAACGTGATGTCTGGACGAGATATGGTGAGATAAATTAGTTTACCAAGTACACGTTGATAAGGGTGAGGGTCCGTAAGGTAGTCTCCAATATCAGTATTGAGCCTCAAATGAGTGTCCATGGGCAGCTTGAGAGAGGACACATTGCTAAGACCAAACTCCTCGATGAGATTAAGAGTGTATTTTTGCTGTGAGACAAAGAAACCAGCAGGGGATCTGCTTATTTCAAGGCCCAAAAAATATCGTACATCTCCCAAGTCTTTCATTTTGAAAGTACTGGACAACATTAGCTTTAGATGATCAATCTGCTTGCGATCATTACCAGCTAAGAGCAAGTCATCCACGTACACCAGCACTAACGTTATTGTTGTTGGGGTCGTAAGGGTGAACAAACTGTAATCAGACAAAGATTGTCGAAATTGAAGGTCCTTCAAGGTGTTCGACAATTTACTAAACCAATTCCTTGGTGCTTGACGAAGCCAATACAGTGATTTCTTCAACCTGCACACCCATTTTGATAGAGGGTCTTGACACTCCCCCTGGTTTAGTACAATTCGACTTCCAATACCACTGTACCCTGGTGGCATTCTCATAAAGTTCACCGTGCAAGAACGCGTTTGTTACGTCCATCTGCATCACATCCCACTTTTGAAGAGCAGCCACAGCCAACAACGCTCTTACGGTTGTCATTTTGGCAACCGGAGCAAATGTATGCTCATAATCCACACCATAAGTTTGCCTGTTACCCATTACAACAAGCCTTGCTTTGTAGCATTCGATAGTACCATCTGGCTTGTATTTGGTCTTATATACCCACCTACTGCCTATGGCTTTCTTTGTTGGAGGCAGCTGAGTGATTTCCCAAGTGTCATTGTTTTCAAGAGCCTCCAACTCGATATTCATAGCATGCACCCAGTTTTCATCAGTAACTGCTTGACTAAACTTTACTGGATCAACACGTGTCGTGAGAGAAGATAGAAAACACCCAAATTCTGCTTCAACAACCTGTGTACTTACAGTAACCAGATTTGCTGAGGGTTGTGGGAATGGTTTGGTCACATATGACTCCATCCAGACTGGTTGTTTGTGTGGTCTGCTTGATCGATGAGGTGGCTCCATTTGAGTTTGACTAGTGGTTTCATCAATGGGTTCAACAGTGGTGTGTGAAGGTGAGTGGAGTTGTTCTGTGGTTTCAATAGTGGTGTCAACATGTTCTTCAGTTTCGTTTCCAGTTAGAGGGACTAAAAACTCATCATCTACATATAATGTTGACCCAGTTTGAGGCATTTCAATAGGCAAGGGAAGCATATAGGGTTTAGGTGTTGTAATGTTTAAGGGAAAAACAGTTTCATTGAAAGAGACGTCTCTAGATATAAACACTTTTTTGGTTTTCAAATCAAGTAACCTATAGCCCTTTTGAGTAGGGGGATAACCTATAAAGACACATGGTATGCCTCTAGGTGCAAGTTTATCAGAGGTATGGACACTATTGACAGTAAAGGCTAAGCAACCAAAGGATTTCATGACATTATAATCAACAGAAGTTTTGCACTGTAGTTCGTAGGGACACTTATTATTCAAGATAGAAGAAGGCAACCTGTTTATGATGTAGGCAGCAGTAAGCACAGCTTCTCCCCAGTATGTCACATTCAATCCAGATTGGAACATAAGTGCACGAGCAATTTCCAGTAGGTGTCTGTGTTTTCGCTCTACTCGAGCGTTCTGCTGTGGCCTATAAGCACATGAAGTTTGGTGCACTATACCATGAGACTGAAAGAAAGCCCTGCAACCTTCATCATTGAATTCCAAAGCATTGTCTGACCTCACCACTTGAATCACTCCTTTAAACTGCGTTTGTACATAGTTGTAAAAAGTTTCCAGTGTCTTTAAGTACTCAGATTTGTGTTGAATAAGGTAAATCCACGTCATTCTTGTGTGATCATCTACAATTGTGAGGAACAATTTAAACTTTTGCCTTGTATTCACCTTATATGACCCCATATGTCTGTGTGTATCAGCTCAAATGGTTTTGCAGCTCTTGACTCACTAGTTGGAAATGGCAATTTTGTGAATTTAGCCATGGAGCACGTTAGACAGACTTTATCAACTACATGAGTGCAGTGCTTTACACAGTCTATGAATTTTAACTTTGAGACTGGAGCATGGCCCAATCTATTGTGCCAAAGGGTGTACTGCATTGCAAGTGATTGAGTTGTCACAGTCATGCACTGTGCATGAGTCTCATCAGCCTTTGAAACAGAGTTAGACATGTGATACAATCCATTAGACACTGTCCCTTTCCCTTTTTCTTCATATGTCTTTGAATCAATAAAATTGCACATAGTTGGTGAGAAGACATCAAAACATCCGTTGTCTCGAGACAACTTGTGAATTGAGAGTAGATTATGTGTGAATGTGGGTACGTACAAAACATTCAACAGTCTCAGTCCATTTTGTAAGTTCACATCTCCAATATGTGATACAACTGCACGAGCCCCTGTAGGGAGATTAACACTCATGTGTGAAGTTGTTGGTTTCACATTGGTGAGGATACCAAGGTTTGAGGTCATATGATCTGTGGCCCCTGTGTCCACTATCCAGGTGTGGCCATTTGTGTTAACAGTATGACATGATATCATTCCAGAAAATGGACTATCCATTTGCTCCTCATCACCTTCATTTGACATTGGCATAGCAGACTGTGTGGGTATAAGTTGCAGAAGTTGTTGGAACTGTTGTGGGGAAAATAGAATAGGTTGGCTGTTAGAGTCTGAACTCACATTTGAAGCTGAGGGACCTCTGGGACTAAAAGGTGGTCTACTATTCGACCAACGAGTATTCGAAGGTCGTGAGTTTCGAGGTGAGGATGTATTAGAAGAAGGTTTGGGTTTATAGGGCCACTTAGGATATCCAATAGTGTTCCAGCACTTGTCACTGGTATGTCCTTTTCTTCCACAGGTTCCACACACAGGTGGATTTCCAGAATTCACAGCGGCCTTGCTAAACAACACAGACATTTCTGAGTCCAATGTTAGTGGACTTTTGAGAATAGCTCGTTGAGATTCCTCTTGTTGAATAGATGCACATGCCATCTCCACACTAGGCAAGGGGGTCACCATCAACAGTTGGCTACGTTGAGGCCCATAACAGTCATCGAGACCATTCAGAAACTGGAAAAGTCTTGATTCTTCTTTTTGTGTTTGAATGGCCTTTAACAAATTAGTCACATCATCACCTACAGTTGTGATAGTGGGCAACAAATTCATAGAATCCAATTCAGCCCATATACTACTCAAGGCTGTGTAATATTCAACGATCTTGGCTCCATTTTGTTTCATCCCAAACAACTCTTTACTCAGTTTATATTTTCTAGATCCATGTGTTAACTGAAAGCGATTCTCAAGTTGCTTCCACACTTCAGATGCAAACGTAATTAAAAGTACAGACTGTTTAATAGAATCACAAATATTATTATGGATCCAAGATGTTACCATACTATTACAAGTATCCCACTGGAGTGCCTCCACTTTGTCTGTAGCATTCCGAACCTCGGTGCCATCTACGAAACCCAGCTTCCATTTGGAGGAGAGTTGTATCTCCATAGACCTTTTCCAAGACCGATAATCACCATCTCCCTGCAGCTTGGGAACACTGATGGAGAGTGGATTGTCTGATGGGTGCAAGAACAACGGGTTCTGCATGTCTGAGAACGAGAACTTACTTCCAGTTGTCATGATTAGACTTAACACACCAAGTACTACTCACACAATACTTTACACACTGTGTAAAAGAAGAAGCTTTGAACTTTGAGACTACTGAACACTCCTTGAGACTACTTGACACTCAATCACTACTTTCTCTCTTCAATTCACTTTACAACCATTTCTTCATTAGCTGCTCTGATACCATGATACTTTTGTGAATTTGACAGCAAAATGAAGCACACAACATATAGAACAAAATGATTGTAACTGTCTCACTCAAAATGTTCAAAAGCTTAAGACTACAATCTTGTCATTGTGCTATTATAGGCTAGGGGATCGTACTCCCACTTCTAACAGAAAGATGCTAAACATTAAAGCCTAGAGCACTCTTAGTTGTCTTATTTAGCACTACATGACATGACAATGTAACACATTAAAATGTGCAACTGAAATATAAAAGGTGCAGGAAATAAGTTGATAGAGGTCTCCATGTCTCATGTCTCGTTAGAAGAAGAAGAAATCCTTTTTCTTACATTAAATGACAAAATCAATCTCATGGAAGGGTAGACCATAAGCAGGGACGGCAGAAATCTTCTTAACGGGGGCCAAAATTATAAATTTTTTAATTCATAATACATAAAAATAAAAATTGTTCTAATATACTAAATTGAGATCGTCGCTCTTTTAAGTAGGGGTGAGTATTCGGTTTTAACCGAACCGAACCGAATTTTAATTCGGTTAACCGAAACTGAAATTTCAGAAAAATCAAAACCGAAAACCGAACCGAATAAAATTCGATTTATAACCGAACCGAAATATTTATTTCGGTTATTACCGAAAACCGAAATATAAAACCGAAATTTGAATTCAGTGAAAAATAATTGAACAAGTGCCTGCCTTATAAATTACAATTACATATCCATGAACCATGATCCAGCAACCCAAGTCACTTGGACAAACATGTGATCTCTGTTACAAATTACAAGCAGTCAAGCACTAAAAGGCCTACTGTAAGATCCCCAAAAACCATGATTTAGCCAGACTTGTCAACAATACTCCATGTTCCAGATTATAGCTACATTGCAGATTAACATTAACTCAATGGATATACATAGACAATAATATTAATATAGATATAGGTATACCTTGAACTCTTGAAGGCTTGAATCTTGAATTCTTGATATTTAATTGACGATTTGATTATTCGATTGAAGATTCTCCCAGGAGCGGCCGGGCGGCGTATTAGGTTTGATTTCAGCAGCGTGTTTTGTTTTTTAAGAGTCTAAGAGACAAGTAACTGAGTAACAAATCAAGTATCAACTATCAAGTATCAATAATGCATATGTTATTAACTAAAATTTAAGTATTAATAATATTTTATTATTATATAAAAAAATTCGGTTAATAATTTCGGTTATTCGGTTAACCGCGGTTAAAAACCGAACCGAACCGAAAACCGAAATTTCTGAAAAATGAAAATCGAAAACCGAACCGAAATATTAATTTCGGTTAACCGAACCGAAATTATTTCGATTATTCGGTTCAGTTTTCAGTTAACCAGACCGAATACTCACCCCTACTTTTAAGCCACGAAAATCGTGAATAATAGCATTTTACACTAATACTACAAACGATTTCTTTTTCAATATACAACATTAAACAATCTGTTATTTATCAAAAAAAACATTAAACAATCTGTGAGATATTTGATAAAACCAGTAAAAAGAATAGTAATTCAAGAAGAAAACTTCTATATTTTCATGTGTCCCTTACTACTGAGATTAGAACCTTAAATACAAACTATTGTGGTGTTACCAGGCCTAAATAAGGTAACTAAATATTCTAAAGTAATTACAAAGATATTTCAGTTAACCTACTTAATTGCAGAGATATCATATCATCTGTACAACAGCTTGACATGAGCTTGATATGATATCATAAAGATATTACAGCTTGTTACAACTTAATACTCCCCCTCAAGTTGGTGCATGAAGATCTCGAATACCCAACTTGTGAAGTAATAACTTGAATTGTGATGTACCAAGAGCTTTGGTAAAAATATCCGCCAACTGGTTTCCTGTTCGTATGTAAGACATAACAATATTACCAGTCTATACAGTCCATCTCAATATGCTTTGTCCGTTCATGAAAAACTGGGTTCTTCGCTATATGCAAAGCTGCTTGACTATCACAATATAATCTCATCGGACGATCATGATTAATGCCTAAGCAAAACAAAATTGATTTCAACCATTTCAACTCACACGTAGCAGCAGCCATGGAAGGATACTCTGCCTCAGCGGAAGAACGAGATACAGTTGGTTGCTTTTTAGTCTTCCAGGAGATCGGGGAAGAACCAACTAGGACAAAATAACCCGTTAAGGAACACCTATACATGGGACAACTTGCCCAATCACTATCACAAAATCCATATATCTGCAAGTTACAATCCCTATGTAAGAGAATCCCTTGACCAGGACATCCTTTCAGATAACGTAATACACGAAGCGCTGCCTCCCAGTGAAATACCAAAGGCGCACTCATAAACTGAGCTAGAATATGCACCGAATAACATAGTTAAGGACGAGTGATTGTCAAATAAATTAAACGACCAATGAGTCATCTATATTTCTCAGGCTCAGAAAACAACTCCCCCTCACATCTAGCCAAGTGATGATTTTGTTCCATAGGAGTTGTAGCGGGTTTTGCTCCTAATAAACCTGCCTCTGCAATAATATCAAGAGTATATTTTCTTTGATTAACAAATAAGCCTTTATTTCTGTAACGCCCCCAAATCCCCTACAGGAATCCAGGTCGTCACATCTCTTGCGGAATATTCGATCACCTGCTCACAATATAATCTACAATAACATTCATAGTACACACCATCTTTTACTCCACGGGTTATAGTCTTAGAACAAGTACTCAAAAATCCAGAAGATATTACATCTCAAATTCACTTCCCAGAATCTCTAAAATACTATTACAACTCCAAAGTACTAGATAATAAAACATTATACAAACACCTTCCCAGTCTGAACCCTTCTCGGTCTATAAGGTTAACACACCGCATCAGTTGTCATCCCTTTCACGGTTCACTGTACTAGAATCATCTATGATTGCCCCTGTTTTATAATATATAAATAGCAAGTATGAGCCAAAGAATGCCCAGCAAGTATATATAGATATCATATAATACGACAAAAACTCGACCAAAATATGGTTTTTACCACTCTATAATATATATACTTTTGAAAAGAGATCCACTCGGAAAGTTTTATAAATCGCGAAATACCACTCATATGAAAGAATAAATATATCTCAATAATCTCTCAAATACTACTCGTATGAAAGAATAAATATATCTTAATAATTTCTCAAAATACTACTCATAAAAAATTACTCCTCAGAACTGCTCAATTGATTTGAATAAATAAAATTTACCAACTACTCAGATCAACCCTCTAGTTAACAGAACCACAAAGGCATCGGTTAACCGTTAGGATATCAATAATTGGATTTCTCCTCAAACGCCTCCTCAAGTAATGGATGATCAATCCATTGTCCCGCCTCGTTTTCTATCGATAGAAGGATGAGCCGACGTCTCGAACCCACCCTAAACTCCTCATGGGCCGGTGCGTTACTCCGATCACTTTTGCTTTCAAAAGCAATAATTCACAACTTACTTCATATATATATAACCCACTCTTAAATATTAATATTTTGTAGTATGAAAATATTATTAAATACATCTTTATCATCTCTTCTACAAATACGAATGAAGTATCTCAACAAATGTACCAACTCATGAAATAGATTTCAACACCTCGTATAATAATTTCAACATCTCAAATAATAATATAAACACCTCGAACAATATCAACACCTCGAATCATAATATCGACACCTCAAATAATATCAACACCTTAACTAATAATAACACCTCGAATAATATTATCAATACCTCGAATAATAATATATATGTATTTAGATTGCATGAATAAAATCTGATATAAACCACTAAGAAAGAATATTTGATTTTGTATATCGAAAACTTAATC
Organism: Kitagawia praeruptora; assembly: GCA_037693485.1. NCBI lineage: Eukaryota > Viridiplantae > Streptophyta > Magnoliopsida > Apiales > Apiaceae > Kitagawia > Kitagawia praeruptora. Next base: position 52,941,240 of record CM075351.1, read on the forward strand.
AATCATATCAAAAAAATATAAATACTCCGAACGATGGAGTACGAATTAGTAAACTTGCAATTATGGATTTAAATCTATTCAACACATTTCATATATTTGAAACTACAGATACTCTGAACGATAGAGTATACATAAATAAACTTGCCTGGTTCTGCGGTATGATATTCCAACTTGCTCCTCGTCTCTTGTTCTCCGGCATTTCACCTCCTCCGGCCTAGTTCAGCTATTATTTAACTCCACTTCTGATCACCTTTCAATCAACTTCTATTCACCGCTATATAGTACCTTTGCATATCTACAACTTTCGTTCTTTAAGCTTTTCCAAACGAGCCTCCTAACTTATCCGAAATCCTACCCCAAAATGGTTCCTCAAATCATTTCTTTAGAAAATCCTAATTAACTTCCTATGTTCCGCCATTTTTAATAATTCCGGTTTTAGTCTCTAAAATAATCTGATTCGATTCGGTTAATTAAAATAATCCGAAAATGCTAAATATCAATCCTCTAAAATAATACCCTTGACATCATTTATAAAACTCAATCAATATATAATCCTCAAACAATTATCTTATTCCACGATAAAGAAACATGATCAACCAATTAATCCTCGAGACAACAATTAATATTTAATTTAAATAAATAAATCCTCAAGACAAAAATTAATCCTCGAATTAAATAAATAAATCCTTAAATTAAATAAATAAATCCTCAAATATTAAATATCAACTTTCTAAAATAAAACCATAATTAATTCTATTTATTCACAATTATTCCCTCAATAAATCATTAAATCACTAAATTACGATCAATTATTCACAAAATAATTCTAAATGATTACTAACAATTAATTACTCAAATTGCACTTATAAATCTAAATCAGCTCTCATAAATTCTCTAAATTCCTAAATTTAATTAATATTAATCTCACAACAAAAATTATTTGATTATACCATTTTTTTATTCAAATTAAATCCATAATTACTACTAAATAACTAAATAAACCAATTATACCATTTTTGATAAATTATTAATACCAACTGTTTTAAATAACAATTCAGATAATTAAATCCCGATTTTAACATTCAATCGATATTATTTTATTATTATTATTCACCACTGCACACCCTGTGGGTCCCACCTCACCACCACCGGAAATCTCTCTCCCGGTCGACTCTCTCTCCACGTCTCTCCTCTCTCTCGACAGTCTCTCTCTCTCGCATCTCTCGCTCTCTCTAATCTCTCTTCCTCCTCTGGTCTCGCCCCTCTTCCTCTAATCTCTTAATCTCTCTCGCCATCTCCTTCTCTTATCTCTCTACCTCTCATCTCTCCCTCTCCTGCCTCCCTCTACTCCCTCTCCCTCGACTCCCATCGCTCTCTCTCCATCTCTTCTCCGTCCCCTACCACCGTCTCCCTCTCTGCCCCTAATCTCTCTGCACCTCCGACTCTCTCTACCTCCCCATCTTACAACGACAATAACAATAACCATCCACCGCCACCAATCGGTTTCAACCGCTGCACCCTCCATCCCTCTCGACCTCCCCACCTCGACATCTCCGCCTCCTCTCTGTATCTCCGACTCTCTCTCCGCCAACAAACACCACCACCGCAACGGTGGTGGTTGAATACAACCAACATCAATCGGAAAACATCACACACGAACTGACCAAAAACAAAATTGTAGATAAAGAAATTAAGAAGATAAACTACCTGATGATTTTGTATGTATATGAATTGTTCGGTTTTTTTTTTTTATGATTACAAATAAAAGAGAGTAAGGCCTGTGTTGATATGTTTTGTATGAAATTATGAAAAGGGTGAGTTTTGGTTCTCTATATTGTAAATCAATGCCCCGGCTTTTCTTTCTCTTTTGCAACTTAATATTTACTTATATAAATAACAACAAAAACTGATTTTATTATTTTTGAATACAAAACTGAAAATACTACTTTGTGTTATAAAATATAGAAAAGTAATTCAAAATGGGGAACATAATAAAGTGGGATTTTAGTGCCCATACTTATTTTATTTTTATAAAATTAAAAAGTAAATAAATGGGGAACAAAAATGAAGTGGGCTATTTAATAATTAAAAAGAATTAATTGTGGGAGACAATGGAATTTTAGTGCTCCAATAATATTTTTAATGGACAATTTAAATAATTAAAATGGGAGACAAAAATTAATGCAGAAAATAAAAAATAAAATAATGATTATGTTTATATTAAATGAAATATTTGGTGAAAAGATATCGTTTTTCCCCTTCTAATTAATTAAAACGAAATTCTAATTTTCGTTCTTAAAATAAATACGACTCAAAATTTAAAAATACTATTTTTCTCAAATTTTTAATAAACACTAATATTTAAATATAATACGAATATATAATTTTAAAAATTTATAAAACGTAAAAAAAAATATACATACTATTGCATCTTTTCTAAAATATTTTTAAATAAAAATATCGAGTAGGTTCGAAAAATTCATTCGAAAAATTTACGGATATTACAGTCTTCCCTCCTTAAAAGGATTCCGTCCTCGGAATCAACGTAGGCATAAACTAAGGCTACTTATTCGCTCTCTACTTTCCAACACATCCTCATCCCTTTGTACCAATTATATACTCTCCTATTTCGATTATAAATTCTCATGCTAAACTGTCTATCCCATTTCAGATTAACATACCTCTATTTTCATACTGACTCATCATTTATACTCACTTCCTTCGTTTATTCTGATCCTGACTTTATACTCTAAATACACCTTATCCTCAATAGTAAATCTTAACTAGTCCTTAAAATTCCTCATACTCTTTTCTCTTACTAATCATTAAATATACCTCTTTCTTTCTCATCTTTATCCTTCTGAATTAATTCACTCTAAACCTTGCATCATTATTTCCAATCTATCGTTTCAATCCCTGTCGAAATCTTCCAGCTCCATCCTCCTCCAAATCTATACCTAATACTAATATACTCTTCTTATTTTCTTTCCATCTATAAAATCCACTCTATTTATTTCTTCTACACTTCTTCAATAGTCACAGCTTTACTCGTTTCCACTTATCCCAATATGGTTTAGTCTAATAAAACTGCATATCCATGAAATATTTATTAATGAAAACAAAACAGTACATATTTGTACATATTCATATATATACACATATATATCTGCAGTTATATATATATGCATATTTATGGATACATAACTGTATATACTCAAATTTTCACTAAATAAATAAATCAAGGATACACATTTATCTCGTCCTAATTGATCCTACTACTACTAATAGTCATCATGCTTTCACCTCACAACTCCTTGAAATCCTACTATATTTATACCTATCGGTTCCTTGGCTTCTAAACTCTTTCTTATATAGTCATAACTCTTCCTACACTCGTTCTAAGATTTATAACCTACTGCTCTGATACCATTACTGTAACGCCCCCAAATCCCCTACAGGAATCCAGGTCGTCACATCTCTTGCGGAATATTCGATCACCTGCTCACAATATAATCTACAATAACATTCATAGTACACACCATCTTTTACTCCACGGGTTATAGTCTTAGAACAAGTACTCAAAAATCCAGAAGATATTACATCTCAAATTCACTTCCCAGAATCTCTAAAATACTATTACAACTCCAAAGTACTAGATAATAAAACATTATACAAACACCTTCCCAGTCTGAACCTTTCTCGGTCTATAAGGTTAACACACCGCATCAGTTGTCATCCCTTTCACGGTTCACTGTACTAGAATCATCTATGATTGCCCCTGTTTTATAATATATAAATAGCAAGTATGAGCCAAAGAATGCCCAGCAAGTATATATAGATATCATATAATACGACAAAAACTCGACCAAAATATGGTTTTTACCACTCTATAATATATATACTTTTGAAAAGAGATCCACTCGGAAAGTTTTATAAATCGCGAAATACCACTCATATGAAAGAATAAATATATCTCAATAATCTCTCAAATACTACTCGTATGAAAGAATAAATATATCTTAATAATTTCTCAAAATACTACTCATAAAAAATTACTCCTCAGAACTGCTCAATTGATTTGAATAAATAAAATTTACCAACTACTCAGATCAACCCTCTAGTTAACAGAACCACAAAGGCATCGGTTAACCGTTAGGATATCAATAATTGGATTTCTCCTCAAACGCCTCCTCAAGTAATGGATGATCAATCCATTGTCCCGCCTCGTTTTCTATCGATAGAAGGATGAGCCGACGTCTCGAACCCACCCTAAACTCCTCATGGGCCGGTGCGTTACTCCGGTCACTTTTGCTTTCAAAAGCAATAATTCACAACTTACTTCATATATATATAACCCACTCTTAAATATAAATATTTTGTAGTATGAAAATATTATTAAATACATCTTTATCATCTCTTCTACAAATACGAATGAAGTATCTCAACAAATGTACCAACTCATGAAATAGATTTCAACACCTCGTATAATAATTTCAACACCTCAAATAATAATATAAACACCTCGAACAATATCAACACCTCGAATCATAATATCGACACCTCAAATAATATCAACACCTTAACTAATAATAACACCTCGAATAATATTATCAATACCTCGAATAATAATATATATGTATTTAGATTGCATGAATAAAATCTGATATAAACCACTAAGAAAAAATATTTGATTTTGTATATCGAAAACTTAATCAATCATATCAAAAAAATATAAATACTCCGAACGATGGAGTACGAATTAGTAAACTTGCAATTATGGATTTAAATCTATTCAACACATTTCATATATTTGAAACTACAGATACTCTGAACGATAGAGTATACATAAATAAACTTGCCTGGTTCTGCGGTATGATATTCCAACTTGCTCCTCGTCTCTTGTTCTCCGGCATTTCACCTCCTCCGGCCTAGTTCAGCTATTATTTAACTCCACTTCTGATCACCTTTCAATCAACTTCTATTCACCGCTATATAGTACCTTTGCATATCTACAACTTTCGTTCTTTAAGCTTTTCCAAACGAGCCTCCTAACTTATCCGAAATCCTACCCCAAAATGGTTCCTCAAATCATTTCTTTAGAAAATCCTAATTAACTTCCTATGTTCCGCCATTTTTAATAATTCCGGTTTTAGTCTATAAAATAATCTGATTCGATTCGGTTAATTAAAATAATCCGAAAATGCTAAATATCAATCCTCTAAAATAATACCCTTGACATCATTTATAAAACTCAATCAATATATAATCCTCAAACAATTATCTTATTCCACGATAAAGAAACATGATCGACCAATTAATCCTCGAGACAACAATTAATATTTAATTTAAATAAATAAATCCTCAAGACAAAAATTAATCCTCGAATTAAATAAATAAATCCTTAAATTAAATAAATAAATCCTCAAATATTAAATATCAACTTTCTAAAATAAAACCATAATTAATTCTATTTATTCACAATTATTCCCTCAATAAATCATTAAATCACTAAATTACGATCAATTATTCACAAAATAATTCTAAATGATTACTAACAATTAATTACTCAAATTGCACTTATAAATCTAAATCAGCTCTCATAAATTCTCTAAATTCCTAAATTTAATTAATATTAATCTCACAACAAAAATTATTTGATTATACCATTTTTTTATTCACATTAAATCCATAATTACTACTAAATAACTAAATAAATCAATTATACCATTTTTGATAAATTATTAATACCAACTGTTTTAAATAACAATTCAGATAATTAAATCCCGATTTTAACATTCAATCGATATTATTTTATTATTATTATTCACCACTGCACACCCTGTGGGTCCCACCTCACCACCACCGGAAATCTCTCTCCCGGTCGACTCTCTCTCCACGTCTCTCCTCTCTCTCGACAGTCTCTCTCTCTCGCATCTCTCGCTCTCTCTAATCTCTCTTCCTCCTCTGGTCTCGCCCCTCTTCCTCTAATCTCTTAATCTCTCTCGCCATCTCCTTCTCTTATCTCTCTACCTCTCATCTCTCCCTCTCCTGCCTCCCTCTACTCCCTCTCCCTCGACTCCCATCGCTCGCTCTCCATCTCTTCTCCGTCCCCTACCACCGTCTCCCTCTCTGCCCCTAATCTCTCTGCACCTCCGACTCTCTCTACCTCCCCATCTTACAATGACAATAACAATAACCATCCACCGCCACCAATCGGTTTCAACCGCTGCACCCTCCATCCCTCTCGACCTCCCCACCTCGACATCTCCGCCTCCTCTCTGTATCTCCGACTCTCTCTCCGCCAACAAACACCACCACCGCAACGGTGGTGGTTGAATACAACCAACATCAATCGGAAAACATCACACACGAACTGACCAAAAACAAAATTGTAGATAAAGAAATTAAGAAGATAAACTACCTGATGATTTTGTATGTATATGAATTGTTCGGTTTTTTTTTTATGATTACAAATAAAAGAGAGTAAGGCCTGTGTTGATATGTTTTGTATGAAATTATGAAAAGGGTGAGTTTTGGTTCTCTGTATTGTAAATCAATGTCCCGGCTTTTCTTTCTCTTTTGCAACTTAATATTTACTTATATAAATAACAACAAAAACTGATTTTATTATTTTTGAATACAAAACTGAAAATACTACTTTGTGTTATAAAATATAGAAAAGTAATTCAAAATGGGGAACATAATAAAGTGGGATTTTAGTGCCCATACTTATTTTATTTTTATAAAATTAAAAAGTAAATAAATGGGGAACAAAAATGAAGTGGGCTATTTAATAATTAAAAAGAATTAATTGTGGGAGACAATGGAATTTTAGTGCTCCAATAATATTTTTAGTGGACAATTTAAATAATTAAAATGGGAGACAAAAATTAATGCAGAAAATAAAAAATAAAATAATGATTATGTTTATATTAAATGAAATATTTGGTGAAAATATATCGTTTTTCCCCTTCTAATTAATTAAAACGAAATTCTAATTTTCGTTCTTAAAATAAATACGACTCAAAATTTAAAAATACTATTTTTCTCAAATTTTTAATAAACACTAATATTTAAATATAATACGAATATATAATTTTAAAAATTTATAAAACGTAAAAAAAAATATACATACTATTGCATCTTTTCTAAAATATTTTTAAATAAAAATATCGAGTAGGTTCGAAAAATTTATTCTAAAAATTTACGGATATTACAATTTCCATGTGCCACCTCAAGACCAAGAAAATATTTTAGAGCCCCGAGATCTTTCATGTGGAAACATTCACCCAGATATTTCTTTAATCGTATCACCTCACCATGAGATGACCCTGCAATAATCAAGTCATCCACATACACTAAAACATGAATTGACACATCCCCTTTGGTATAATAAAACAGAGAATAATCTGCATATGACTGCTTAAAACCAAATTTTTTCAGTGATGCTGAAAGTTTTGCAAACCATTGTCTAGGAGCCTGACGTAGACCATATATTGATTTTCTTAGTCGACATACCTTACCAGGAACAAGTGAATTAAAACCTGGAGGAAGTTTCATGTAAACCTCCTCATCCAGATCACCATGAAGAAAGGCATTGTGCACATCCATTTGATGAAGCTCCCAATTCTTAGCCGCTGCAGCTGCCAAAAACATTCTCACTGTCACCATCTTTGCTACAGGAGCAAATGTCTCACTAAAATCAATGCCTTCTTTCTGACGGTTTCCAAATACAACAAGTCGTCCCTTGTAACGTTCAATTGAGCCATCTTCTTTGTACTTGATTTTGTAAACCCATTTACAACCTAGGGCAGTTTTTCCTGGAGGCAAATCCTCTAAAGTCCAAGTACCATTTTTTTCCAGTGCATCAATCTCTTCTTTCATGGTTGTACGCCACTTTGAACTCTTATTTGCCTCCGAAAAAGAAACTGGTTCTTCACCTGCAGTAATTGCTGCCAAAAACTGTTTGTGCCTCAAAGAAAATGCATCACAATTCACATAATGAGCTAAAAGAAATGGTGTACCTGAGGCCTGTTTTGGAGAGGGTGTCGCAATGGTAGTGACGGGGTTCTTGACATGGATAGTATGAGTAATGAAATCTGTGAGACGTGATGACGGTCTACGAAGACGATGTCCCTTACCAAGTAGCTCCACATGAACACTATTTTCTGTTGATGTAGAACCACTACCTTCTGAATTGGTTGTATTTATATTACCACCACTAGACTGCTGGTCCTTAGTTGACGGCTGTTGATCAGAGGGGAGCTTTTGTTGTTCCATCAAATTAGTGGACTGATTTGACACTGCCTCATGAGGGGGCTGATTTGTAGTTACTTCCAACTCCAAGTCATCATCCATAAACATATTTGATGAATTCACTGAGCTAGGCACATCCATCGTATTATCAAAAATGTTGTCGATAAATGGGAATTTATTTTCAACAAATTCAACATCTCTAGATATAAAATACTCCTTTTTGTCTAAGTCATATAATCTCCATCCTGTTTTACCAAATGGATAACCCACAAAAGTACACCTTCGTGATCTTGAATCAAATTTGTCCTTGACTCTAGGACGATTATGTGCATAACATAAACATCCAAAAATACGCATGGTGGAATAATTTGGTGATTTTCCAAACAAAATGTCATAAGGAGATTTATTTTGTAAAATTGGTGTAGGGGTTCGGTTAATGACATAGGCTGCTGTTACTACACACTCACCCCAAAAAATTAATAGGTAGGTTGGCTTGAAATCGTAAGGCTCGAGCAACATTTAGAATATGCTGGTGTTTTCTTTCTACCCGACCATTCTGTTGGGGTGTATCTACACATGAAGTTTGATGCAAAATTCCATTTTCAGCATAAAAATGACTCAAACAAGTAAATTCCCGGCCATTATCACTCCTTAGTATTTGTACCTGTTTACTAAATTGTGTTTGTACCATGGAACAAAAATCTTTAATTAACTGTCCAACTTCACTTTTTGCACTAATCAAATACACCCATACAGTCCTTGAATAATCATCAACAATGGTGAGAAAATAATATGCACCACAACTAGAAGCCACTTTATAATCCCCCCAAATATCACAGTGAATCAAGGCAAACATTTCAGTAGCTTTATTATCACTTAAAGGAAAAACACTTCTCTTTTGGTGAGCTCGTAAACAAACTTCGCACTTACATAAATCTTTGCTCAAAATATGAACTTTATTTTCATTACTTGCAAAAAAAGGTAAATGAGAAATAACTTTCTGAGATGGGTGTCCAAGTCGTTGATGCCACAGCTTATATTGGTCTATCACTCCCACTTGGTTTGCCTGAATGCGATGGCTCTGCTTGTACCAATAAACCCCGTCACTTTGTTCACCCGCTCCAATCAGGATCCACGAATTGCGGTCCTGTATTACACAAAGCTTATCAGTAAATGTGATTCTGTAAAATGAAGTTGCAAGCAGTTGAGAAACTGAAATCAAATTGCAGTTCAACTCCGGAACATAAAGTACATCAGTTAATAATAATTTATCACCCAATGCAACACTTCCTTCTTTTGTCACCATAACCTGTTTACCATTCGGTAGACCTACCGGAGAAGGTGAAGTATCAGTCAAATACATGAACAAACTCTTGTTGCCACTCATGTGATTAGAACAACCTGTGTCAATAATCCATCTAGTGGAAAGAGTCTTACCGTCAAGCTTGGCACTGGAAGAATTGATATTTGCAGAATTAAACATGGTCATTAATTGTTGCCATTGCTCACTTGAAATAGAAGGAATTCCAAGGCGATCCCCTTCACCAATAGTTTGTTGTGATGCATTGCTACCAGAGGCATGGCCAGCAGCATTGGCTGTAAGGTTTCCTCGACCTCGGGAGCTACCTATTCTACCGGCACGACCCCCGCGTCCTCTCCCCCTTGCTGCAGCCATGTTCTATGCGTACCACCAATCTGGATAGCCTAACAATTCAAAGCAATTATCCTGCTCATGTCCAGACTTGCCGCAATGTGTGCAATCACATTAATTTTCTACCTTTCAGATCCTCTTACAGTGCCACGGCCCCTTACTGCTCCTTGCATCGCAAATCCAACTGCCTCATTTTTCTTGTCTGATGTACGAGTAAACATATGATTACGTTCCTGTGTTTGTGCCTTATTGAGCACAACATTCAGAGAGGGTAGCGGATCTTGCATCAATATATTAGTCTGAACATTCTCATGTATTGTTGAATCAAGACCAGATAGAAATTGATGAACCAATTCATCCTCCCGTTCCTTTGCCAAGGCAGCCTTTGAGCCACATGTACAAGGACAAGAGCATGGAGGAGTCAAGTAGGAAGCCAACTCCTGCCATAATAGATTACCACTGAGTCTCCTCCTTGTTTACAAGCTGCAATTTGATGCTTGAGTTCATTAATGCGAGGATCGTTTCCAGCCGAGAAACGAATTTGAATGTCATCCCACATGTCCTTTACATTGTCCGTAATAGGAACAGATGAACGAATAGATGCATCAAGTGTGTTGTGAATCCAAGCACCGAGCATAGAATTCACCTGTACCCATTGAGTTTTCTGGTTAGCTTCCGTTGGTGGCTTGGTTGTGCCATCAACAAATCCAATCTTATTATTTGCTTTAAACGCGTTTCGCATCGAGCAAGACCATTCCTCATAATTTTCTCCACGCAAAATTACCGGTGAGATGACGATGCTGGTATTGGACAAGGGATGTAGATAATAAGGTGAGGATGCATCGACACCCTTGGTTGTTTTGTCATCAACCTTGGTTTCTTTATTTTCAACCATTGTTGTGAGATGAAAAAATAAAGATAAAATTAATATGCTGATTTTCAGACCTGCTCTGATGCCATGATAAAACCAGTAAAAAGAATAGTAATTGAAGAAGAAAACTTCTATATTTTCATGTGTCCCTTACTACTGAGATTAGAACCTTAAATACAAACTATTGTGGTGTTACCAGACCTAAATAAGGTAACTAAATATTCTAAAGTAATTACAAAGATATTTCAGTTAACCTACTTAATTGCAGAAATATCATATCATCTGTACAACAGCTTGACATGAGCTTGATATGATATCATAAAGATATTACAGCTTGTTACAACTTAATAATATTCGTTCTCCATTTTGTTTCGAAGTCTAGTTTCTGTCTTTACATACATAAAAAAAAATAATAACTGGACTAATGAATGATGACCGTATTCTTTATATAAGTTATGGGCTTATATTATTGCCCATTGGGCCAACCGGTCAATTAAATTAAATTCAGATAATTGCAGAGACCAAGTGATTCAAAATAAGCGGGGGCCACGACTAGTCATACCGTGCGTTGGCCCATGACCATAAGTCAAATTTATAGCCCTAAACAAATTTAGGTAGATACAGCTGATAACGGCACAGAGAAAAGAAGGAACAAATTTAATCAACCAGAACATTAAAAAATCCAAGGGTTGTAGTTCTACATGTACTATCTTACAACTTCATTACTGTCCATTTTTGTTTGAAAGGCCAGTGAAAATACACAGCTCTGCAAGCTTTATTGATGCCACACTAGTTCATGAGAGCGCCCAATCTGTAATTTCTACTTTAAAAGTTGTTTAATAAAATTATCTTGCTTAAACTCAAAAAAACTTGAGGTTCTGGTCTAATAATATTGAGGGGAGTGCTATAGTATTGAGGAGTGCTATCAACGGATGATGTTAACAAACCTTGCCTTGCTGTCAAATTCTGCCTAGCTGTCATTTGGTTGTCATGTTGCTGTTATTCTATAAATATAGTGTCTTACTCAATCTGTTAGCAACGAGTTAATTCACAATGTAGTCCATTATAGACACACTGTTCTTCAATCTTTGTATATACTTTACATAAATTCTTTACATTGTTCTTCAATCTCTGTATATACTTTATAAATTCTTTATGGTATCAGAGCCGTGATCCGAAGCATGCTTGAAGAGAGATCGTTCTCTTAGGTAGAACATGAAGTGATACAGCTGAAAGCTTACTGAAATTGAAGCTTTGTCAATGGCGATGTTAGTTTGTTGACGAGTTGAAGCTTGATTTCTGTAAATTGAAGTGTGTATGCTGTGTTCTAGAGAATGTTATAAACATCTTCTTCTTCAAGCTTGTGATCACTTTGTTGAAGTTTGTTTATGCAGTGTATACAGATTTGATCTTGTTTACGTCGATTCTGAGCGACAATTAATCAAACAGTTTATGTGCGATCGCGTTTTCATTGTATCTTGTTTTTAAGAGTTTTCTCACCAATTCTGAGTCTTCTAAGTGTCAACAATGGCGGCAAATATGTGTTGTATCGATAGTACCAGAAAATTAGTTCAAAGAATGGAGAGGCTGAGCTAGTGTGGTGATCTACTGTGTATTAATAGTATGCACTGAAGGTGTTCGATAGTTTGCCTGTGTGAATTGTTAGAAGTTTGGTGATGCGATTGTGGATTGGAGTAGTAGATTAATAGTGCCTTGAAAGTGTTTGATAAACTGACTATGAGAGAATCTGTTAGCAATTGTTGATATCTGATCAGGTTTTTGGTGTATAAGCATATGCCTAATGGAAGTTTGTATTCGCTATTGTATTTTGGTGTTGCAAGTGAATGATCAGGATAAACTTAAGCATTCTCCGTATACTCCGCAGTCTGTTCATAGAAATGATGAGGTCGATATTGAGAATGATGATGATGGAGAATTGGATCCGTATGGCGGTTTATTTGATAATAAGGAAGCACAGATTCTTCGAATTAAGGAGCAGATTGAGGATCCTGATCAGACTGAGGATTCTCTGATTGATTTGCTTATTGACCTGCTAGGTGTAGGATTGGTGTTGGTGCAGCTAGGGGTCTAGAGTGGCTTCACCATGGATGTCAACCTCCTACCTACATCAAAATATAAGATCAAATGTGATCCTTCTTGATGTTAATATCCGTTGATCGCTTATGCTTGTCTTGCTTTGTCAAGTCGCAATCACTCTTTAAATTCTGAGCCTGAAGCCCGAGACAGAGCCAAGAAGCCCGAGCCAGAAGCCAGTGCCAGAAATAGTCCTCGAATGGCAGGGAATTGGAGTCCCTTGTCAGGACATTGACGTGCTCCAACAAGTCCTTGAATGGCAGGGAATTGGAGTCCCCTGTCAGGACATTGATGTGCTCCTACTGTCCTTTAATGGCAAGCGAAGCCAGGGTCCTTGAATGGCTTGTAAAGCCAGGGTCCTTGAATGGCAATCAACGCCAGGATTCCTAGAATGGCATGCAAAACCAGGATACCTTGAATGGCTCGCAAAGCCAGGACTGGAATGGTTTCTGATAAGCTAGAAGAAAGAGTAAGGGTCGACTACAAATTGTTCTTTGCGTGATGAGTGGAAAGCATCCTGGTTATAAGTACCTTAAATGGGTCTCAGAGACTCAAATAGGGGTAATCACCCAATGTTGTTTGTCGAGTCATGCAAACAAAGGGAACGGTCAGTATCTACTCGCTATGCAGCAAGGGTCCATGTGTCTGGATCTTCTTAATACATTTGCTAAATTTAACAATGTCAAGCCAAAGCAAATTGTGGTGTTCCGTGATGGAGTAAGTGAGGGTCAGTTTGATATGGTTCTGAATGAGGAGCTACAGGATTTGAAGATGACAATTTACGAGGATTTTTTCTGCATTTAGTAAATTCTGATTCAGTGGTTCTTTGCTAGCATTTGTGGTAAAGTTCAAGCTAAGAGCTTCACCTTGTTCCCACTCTTAGCTTGAGGGGGAGTATTGAGGGGAGTGCTATAGTATTGAGGAGTGCTATCAACGGATGATGTTAACAAACCTTGCCTTGCTGTCAAATTCTGCCTAGCTGTCATTTGGTTGTCATGTTGCTGTTAGTCTATAAATATAGTGTCTTACTCAATCTGTTAGCAACGAGTTAATTCACAATGTAGTCCATTATAGACACACTGTTCTTCAATCTTTGTATATACTTTACATAAATTCTTTACATTGTTCTTCAATCTCTGTATATACTTATAAATTCTTTAAATAAAGAATAAACATATAAAGAAGATGATACAAGAAAATTTTACATGGCATTCTGGACTAGCTTTGAATGGGTAGCAGCATAGATGGAAGAATTCACATAAGCTTTTAAGTGAGAAAGAAGATGCTGAACATCTGGACGCAAACTTTCCACCACCTTTCCGAACAAATCCAAAACTTCTGCTCTAGGTTTGCTGGTGGATTCAACAGGACCTCCTTGCCCTTCATAGTGGACGACATGATGTCTAATGGAAACAGGTGCGTCAAAACCACAGATTGAGATTACATTTTGAACAAAATTATAATATCAAAGACAAATGAATCATGAACACTGAATTATTCAAGGACAGGACACTTGGATCTTACAGGAAGTCAATGATGTCTACTATATCTGCAGCTTTCACTGGAGTAGATGGCTGTGAGTTCTTCCCAAACACATCCACCAACACACTTAGAAGCGTCAAGAGCGTCTGGCAGGCAGATGAAAACATAACATCAGAGGAAACAGTAAGCAATTAAGACAAGACCAATATGAGTACAGTCAACGGAGGATCATGTAAACTGTGAATTCCCTTATTTGTTTCATCTTACTTTTTGAGTGTGCCTGTTGTAGGGATTTGAAAATTAATATTATGTGAAACCTGTAATTTACGCTTTTCAACTATAAAAACCACTGGGGAAATTATAATTGGACATGGACTGAAGTTTTCAACCGCGAGTGAACTTGGAATTCGTGAACTAGAAAGAATACACAATGAATGCCTTTTAGTACCTTTTTGAACAGACTGCGGGAATTGGCCACTCTAGGAAGCAGCGGGCCCATGATACGGAACACTATTCTTAGCACCACAACAAATTTGACAGGCCTGAGATGTTTTATGATAAGATTTGTTCCCTCAAGCCATTCTTGTGGAAGGTTACTATAGAAAGAGTGGAGCAAGGCTACAATATTGCCTGGCAATAAAGAAAATTATAGATCAGAGTTCGAAAAGAGAAACAAAGTATGATTTTAGAAGAAGATATCATAATAAATTCTGACATTTTATGATTGCTTCATAGCTATTGTCTAATCTGCGCTAAAACATCTCTTCCACTTGCCAATGAAACAATGTGAAAGAGATGTAGGACAGGTCAAATTCGTGGATTGAAAAGGTAGGTCTTAAATATTTGGATGATAAAAAAAAAAAGACAAGTACGTTAGGCCTGGAAAAAGTCTGTAAGAACACGACTTTAAAACCAGATTAATTTAGAATTTTTTTAAAAAGGATTCGAAACTGGTATATTGCAACCTATCAATGTATCATCAGTGTAGTAGTACATACCAACAGCTGTACAAGTATTGTCTTGAGAAGCCCAGGTTGGATCTAGCAAAGCATGGCCAACAGCTGAATCTAGTTCTCCCAGGGTCCTTTTGCCATCAGCAAGCCACCAATTATCTTTTATTACATGTGTTGCCTCAAAATAAAGCTGTGCATGAAACTCTTGAGGAAGCTGAGCCAATAGAAGACCACAAGCTTGAATTAGCAAGCAAGATAACTGCTGGCATGTATAACCACTCTGAGATGCAAGATTGCAGGGGCTTATTCCTGAAACAGAAGATGTAGATCTACTCGCGCTCATGGAATCGGCTCTCCCTCCTGTGGGTGAAGTTTGTGACATAGAAGATACTCCACTAGATGCTCCATGAAGGCAGTGATTGGATTGAATTAGGGTTGGTGTGTGAACAGCAATTTGAATAAGTGATGACACAATCTGGGATGTAGATACAGGAAGTGATAGCATCTCTATTACTGCCGTTTCAAGAATAATCTGGAATTCGATAAAATGCTTTCTGACCTTCAAATGCATATGTTGGCCCACTCTGAGATGATGTTGGTATTTGATTGAGAGGAGGAATAACATTATTCACGATACCCAATAGAAGGGTAGCAAAGTATTCCAATGGGGGAGACGTTGCAGCATTTGAGGCATTGGCATTGGGTTCCTGTATCTTGTTTTATCATAAGTTCCTACAAAAGATGAGTTCATATAAAATTATTGTGCTACCATGCTTGTAAAACAGGGGTGGAGATTACTAAATAATGAGAATCAGTTGGTTACTAGTTTGATGAAGGCAAAGTATTTTCCTACAACTAATTTCTTGGAGGCAAAGTTGGGTGCAAATCCGAGTTATATGTGGCGAAGCATAATGGCAGCGCAAGATGTTATCAAAATAGGTTGTAGGAAACCCATTGGTAATGGGGAGAGTACAGATGTCTGGAGAATACCCTGGTTACCATGTAAAGACAATGGGTATATGACGACAGATGTGCCACAGGAGTTGGAAGGGATTAAAGTTGTTAGTTTTATGGATAATAGTAAAACTAGATGGGATGATGAGGTGATTTCTGATGTGTGTAACGATAGAGATCGTGAGCTGATTAAGAGTATCCCAATATCTGTAAATGGGAGGGAAGACTCGTGGTTTTGGTTATTGGAAGACAAGGGCTGTTTTACAGTTAGAAGCTGTTACAGACAGCTTCAAGGAGAACAGGAGTGGACAGATGCTTGGTTCTGGAGGAAATTATGGTCATTAAACTTACCAGGGAAAGTCACGAATCTGGTATGGAGAATTTGCAGGGATTGTTTACCAACTACTGTAAATTTAGCAATTAAACGAGTTCAAGTTGATAAGAAATGTGTATGGTGTCTTGGTCGTGATGAGAATGCTACACATGTGCTGTTTGATTGTTCATTTGCTAGAAATGTATGGGCGACAGTAGGGGTTCAGGAAGTTTGCCAGGTTGACTATACAAAAACTGCTGCAGAGATTTTGTACCACATGTTTACCATATGTACGAAGGAGAAACTGATGGTAATTGCAATGATGTGCTGGAGCTTGTGGAACAGACGGAATAAGTGGACTTGGGATAGAGTGAGCATATCGGAATTCGGTGTAAGGGCAAATGCTGTGAACATGTTAGCAGATTGGCGGAAATGTCAAGAAGAGAAAATGAAGAAGATACCATTGGCTAATGCAATCACCAGAAAATGGTCACCTCCATCGCAAGGCTGGGTGAAAGTGAATATAGACGCAGCTATGTTCGGTGATATTGGATGCATTGGTATTGGGTGTGTCATTAGAGATGAGAATGGGTGTTTTTATTCGAGCAAGGAACCAGAAAATTGCAGCAAATCTGCAACCCCGAGAGGCAGAAGCAGTGGGGTTGAGGGAAGCTCTATCATGGGTGAAAGAACTAGGACACAAACGGTGTATCTTTGAGACTGATTCAAAGCTACTGGCAGAGGCTTGCAAGGGGGTGAAGGGGCGAGCATATTTTCACACGATTGTCTTTGATTGTGTCAAGTTATTTAAGCACTTTGATGATGTGCTAATCGAGTTTGTCTATAGGTCTGCGAATGAAGTAGCTCATAGGCTAGCCAGGGGTGCTCATTCTATGTCAGGCGTCCAAGAGTGGTCCTATACTGCTCCGGACTTTATTTATGATGTATTGATCAATGATTCTTGTTAATGAAAGCACGAGTTTATCAAAAAAAAAAAACTATAGTTCAAAAAGATGAATTCTCAATATTTTAAAATTTGATGAATTTTGAGTATCAAAGTTCTTTTCGAATTCAAATTAAATTCAATGTATCAATCCAAATATATTATTTTATTATATTTTATGTATTTTAAAATTAATACTCTCTCCATCCCAAAAAGTATGAGCCACTTCTTTTTGCTTCCATTTCAATGTGCTCGGTTGAGTTACTTATAAATACTATTTTTTATTTTTTTTGTTTTGTATAAAAATATAGGATATATGTTTTAATAAAAAAAATTAAGAAATTGAAAAAAAAAATATAATCATCTTCATTTAATATATAACCCAAACTAATTTAATAGCATATTTTTTTGATAAATTGACTTTCACTAAAACTAAAAATTTAGGAATAAATGTAATTATGAAAATAAATTATTAAAATACATAAAAAATAAAATTTTGATAAAGGCATAACGAAGCGTGCAAAAATACTAGTATATATAAAAACTGGACGATTGTCATTTCATATCAAAATTCTTAAGCATATGAGTAGCTACATACACTAAAAGTTTCACTTGATTCCTAAAAAATATTATAGATACTTAATTACCGGATTTTGACCCGATCGATGACTTACCGTTGACTGACTAGTAAACCGTTTAGCTGACTAGTCGGTATGTCTTCCATTAAGCAAACTAAATTTCACCCTGACCTAGAGTCAACCTCAACTACCAGATAATTTAGTTACTCCTATCAATTTCCAAATTGTTGAAACATGATAGAAAACAAAAAAATCCTAAATGTACAAAAGATCTTATGTAAAGTATTCATTTTAGTTATTATTAAAAAAGAATTAAATTCAAAACTACAATCAAAAAGGCTATTAAACTAAAACAATTATAACATAGAAACAAATCAATAATATCCTTTAGGCGGAATGTATACATATTATTTTCCAATCAGATCAATTTTAAAAACAAAATTAAACCCGCAAACGAAGAAACTAAGAGTGGTAGTTCATGTACCATACCACAATACGCAAAGCATAGGGATCATCATCTCGGTCGATTAATGCCAGAAGCAATATATCTAGAGGCAGCAGCTCATGAGTGAAGATAAAATCTTTCAGGTTTGCACAAGCTTTTATCATAAGTTCCTACAAAAGATGAGAATCTGTTTGAAACATCAAGTGATGAAGTACCGAAAGAGATCCCAACGAACTTTAAGATTGAGGGAATTAAATAAAGCAGCTGCTGATGCTGGATCTCCTTTTGAAGGTGATGCAAAATCACATCAACCATTGTGTATATATTGGCGGTTACTTCTTCAGGGGAGAAGTCTCTCAAGACATGTGCCTGTGTGCCATCTATCAAGTTAAAAAAAGATAGAAAGACAAGAAACATACTGGTGAAAGAGAACCATATATAAAGTTGTTACTCCCTCCGTTTTTTTGATTTCTTTACATTTTCTTTTTGCACGGAGACCAAGATAGTGGATGTAATATTGTTAAAATAAATGTAGTAGTGGGTGTAATAGTAATTTTATTGTTAAAATAAGTGAAGTAGTGGGTATAATAGTGTAAAGGGTTGAAAAGGTGGAGTGAGGTAGTGGATGTAATAATATATTTTATTGTTAAAAGTTACTTTTTTTAGTAATGTAAAGAAATGGAATGGACGACCCAAAATAGAAAGTGTAAAGAAATGAAATGGACGGAGGGAGTAGATTTTACAAGTTTTCAATTAGCACTTTAACACTACGTAGGATCCAATGCCAATAGGTTCAATTTTTCTTTTACACCAACAAGTTTCCGAGAATTGGGAATGAAATTACGGTTTCACGCTAATGTACAAACCCCAAATCAAAGCATAGCCGAACGATTACTGCAGGTCCTCGGAGGGTGCTCGTTTCTGAAATTCGAGAAATTTGAATGTAAATAAAATTGTCCTACCATGCTGATAACACGTTTTAATTCTCCAAAAAATAATTAGCTTCCTTCACTCAAAACCTTTTTTGAATTTACGGTTTTAAATGAATTGATAGCTTAATAATTTATACCAACAAAACATCAGAAATCAATTTAGTTTTCTTTTCAATTATTACAAGGTAATCCCGTAAGATGATTATTTTTTAAGGTAATGCTATTCTATATTGAGGTGGAAGCCTAATGGGAGACAGAGAATTGTACAGGAAAATCGTAAAAGGACTTTAGTATATGATCAGTGTCCGCTACCGGCTGAAACTGCATCATATTCATAGCTAAGATGATTGATCCACATTTAGATTAAATTTCAATTTAAATTTTAGTGTCAAGAGCTTATACTATAGTTACTAATTATGTTGAAATTAATCTCAACATGATTATAGTAATTATTTTATGATTGATTTGCATATTTTAAACTTGATAATTTGTTTCTCTACCAAGATCTGTGATCGTATAAATAAGCCAGAGATGGCATAGCTGTTTGATTTTGTTTGATTTGGTTGTTGCAATCAATCCCTGACTTGTGGGGATTTTGTCTTGCAGTTTCTCTATTTATTTGCAATGCTTTCAGTAATAATATTAAGTCAGTTTTGACGAGCAATTTGTTTGCTTTTCTTTCTCTGTTAATATCGAAACAGTTGATGGTTTGACAACATTTTGGTATCAGAGCTTGAAGTTCTTGGTGAATGTCAAAGGCGCAGACGATGGATGTAGGCAAGGGTAAAGGTTCCATAGGCTTGACCTATCCAATGCTAGCAAGAAGCAACTACACGGCTTGGGCTCTTAAGATGAAAGTTTTCATGCAAGCTCAAGGGGTCTGGAACACCGTGGAGCCTAGTGACCCAAAGGCTGCAGTTGATGAGAAATCGGATAAAATAGCGATGGCTATGATTTATCAGGGAATACCAGAAGAGGTGTTGCTGTCACTCGCAGAAAAGAAGACAGCAAAGGATGTTTGGGAAGCAATAAAGACTCTGTGTCAAGGTGCTGATAAAGTGAAGAAAGCTAGGATTCAAACGCTTAAATCTGAGTTTGAAGCATTGTGTATGAAAGAAAATGAACAGATAGATGACTTTCACATGAGAATGAACGGACTCGTTACAAATATAAGAGCTCTAGGAGAAACAATGGTTGAGTCATATGTCGTGAAGAAATTGCTGCGAGCAGTGCCTTCGAGATTTTTACAGATCACCTCTACCATGGAACAATTTGGAGATCTGGATGCCATGTCGGTGGAAGAAGCAGTTGGCTCTCTCAAAGCTCGTGAGGAACGAATAAAGGGAAAAACAGATACCAATGAAACCCAGTTGATGCTCACAAAGGAAGAATGGGCGAAGCGTGAAGGAGAAGAAGGTAATTTGTTATTGACACGTGAAGACTGGCTCAAACGAACTGCTGGCAACAGATCTTCAGATTCTAGATATCGAGGAGGACGTGATAAAGGCAAAGCTAGGTGTTACAATTGTGGCATCTACGGTCATTTTGCTGCGGAGTGTCGTAGGCCCAGAAGGAACAATGATTACAAGCAAGAAGTAAATATTGCTTCAGTAGAGGATGATGAACAGGCGTTGTTAATGGCTAAAGTCGAGAAAGAGAAACCAGGTTTGATGATTGATGAGAACAAGGTTACTCTATCACTGCTGTCTAAAAATATTGCAAAAAATAATGAATCAAATTTGTGGTACCTGGACAACGGTGCTAGTAATCATATGACAGGGTACAAGACGAAGTTCATTGAGTTGGACGAGAACATAACAGGCCAGGTGCGTTTTGGAGATGGATCTACTGTGAAGATTGAAGGAAAAGGTACTTTCATGATGATGTGCAAGAATGGAGAAGAACGAGCACTACACGAGGTGTACTACATACCTAACCTACGGAACAACATTATAAGTCTGGGACAAATGTCTGAAGATGGGAACAAGGTGATACTTCGAGGTGAATTTCTATGGATATATGACGAACAAGAAAGATTGCTTATGAAAGTCAAGCGATCTCCAAACCGACTGTATAAGATAATCATCGAGACCAGTAAGCAAGCTTGTTTGATGTCAAAAATGGAAGAGATTTCTAAACTATGGCACACTCGACTCGGTCATGTAAACTACCAGGCTTTGTCATTGATGTCGAAGAATGAGATGGTGAGGGGAATGCCAAAGATCAACCAATCAAAGGATGTGTGCGAAGGTTGTCTTATGTCAAAGCAAACCAGAAAAATGATTCCAAACAAAGCAGTTTTCAATGCCAAGAAGGTGCTTGAATTAATTCATGGTGATCTATGTGGGCCAATATCTCCAGAGACTGCCTCAGGTTACAGGTATTTCTTTTTATTGGTAGATGATTTTAGCCATTTCATGTGGGTTTATTTCCTGAGAAGCAAAGATGAGGCATTCAAGGCATTTAAAAATTTTCGAGCATTAGTCGAGAAAAAATCTGAGAGAAATATTGAAGTTTTCAGGACTGATAGAGGGGGCGAATTCACCTCAAATGAGTTTAAAGAATATTGTGAAGGTGCAGGGATAAAGAGACACTATACAACTCCATACACGCCTCAACAAAATGGCGTGGTGGAACGTCGTAATAGGACTGTTGTGGAGATGACCAGAAGTTACTTAAAAGAGATGCAATTACCAGCAAAATTGTGGGGGGAGACTGTCAGACACTCCGTATACATTCTGAACAGACTTCCCACACGGGCATTGACAGGGCAAACACCGTATGAGGCTTGGTATGGCAAGAAACCAGATATGAGTTATATTCGTGTGTTCGGTTGTTTAGCACATATGAGAACGCCTGGAAATCAAGTTCAAAAACTCGATAATCGCAGCAAGCGTGTTATCAATCTCGGAAAGGAAACTGGGACAAAGGGATACAGATTGTATGCTCCGGATGAAAATCGTATCTATGTGAGCCGTGATGTTATTTTTGAAGAAATGAAATCATGGCAGTGGAACGAAATTGGAGGCAGTGAAGATAATTTGGAGTTTTTCTCGTCCACGAACGTGTCTGAGTCTAATAATGAGGGTCTAGTATATGATGAAGATGAACACACAAACAACACAGATGTCTCTAATGCTTCTCTTAGTACTCCACAGTCTCAGACTTCAGTGCCAAGGATTAACCCTGATGACTACGATGGTAGTACTGAACCAAAGAAATTCAGAGCTCTCAGCGAGATTTACAATGAAACAAAAGAAGTGCAATTGGACGAGGAACTATATTTGATGGGGGTTGACGAGCCAGCAAATTACAAACAAGCGGTAAAGGATCGAGAATGGAAGCTAGCAATGAATCAAGAACTGGAGTCTATCGAAGCAAATAAGACGTGGAGGTTGATAGATTTACCACCTGGACAGAAGGTCATAGGTCTGAAATGGATTTACAAGCTTAAAAGGAATGCAGACGGAGAGATTATAAAGTACAAAGCTCGACTTGTCGCGAAGGGGTATGTGCAAGAACATGGTATTGATTTTGACGAAGTGTATGCACCAATCACTCGTATTGAAACTGTGAGGCTGTTGCTTGCTTTAGCGGCCAAAAACAGTTGGGAAGTACATCACCTTGATGTGAAAACGGCATTCCTTAATGGTGACATAAAAGAAGATGTGTATGTGTCTCAGCCTGAAGGTTTTGAGAAGACAGGGCAGGAACATAAGGTCTACAAGCTGCTGAAAGCGTTATATGGGCTACGTCAAGCACCTCGTGCTTGGTACGCTAAACTTAATTCCTGCCTTGAAAAACTTGGTTTTGTTCGGTGTCCGTCTGAGCATGCAGTATACACAAGAAAGAAAGGAGATGACGGTATGGTCATAGCTGTATATGTGGATGACCTTCTTGTTACAAGTTCGAGTGTCACTATGATTGAGGACTTCAAGAAACAGATGAGTCTTCAGTTTAAAATGAGTGATATGGGTAAGTTGAGCTATTATCTGGGCATAGAAGTGGAGCAAGGCAGAGATTACATTGAGTTGAAACAAGCTGGGTATGCACGAAAAATTCTTGAAAAAGTTGGCATGGAGAATTGTAATCCAGTGAATTACCCGATGGATCCAAAAGAAATAATTACTCGTGATGAGGGAGGAGAACCTGTTGATGCAACTCAGTATAGGAGTTTGATAGGTGGGCTTCGCTATTTGGTGCATACTCGTCCTGACATTGCATATTCCGTGGGGATTGTTAGTAGATATATGGAGAGGCCAACGAGGATTCATCAAAATGCAGCAAAAAGGATTTTGAGGTATGTTAAAGGGACGATTCAATTTGGTCTAGTGTACTCAAGAAACAGTGGCAATAATGTTCTGAATGGCTTCACAGACAGTGACTTAGCAGGTCAATTGGATGATAGGAAAAGCACCGGTGGAATGGTGTTTTATCTGAATGAAAGTATTATTACTTGGGTTTCACAAAAGCAAAGGTGTGTTGCTTTATCCTCGTGTGAAGCCGAGTTTATGGCTGCTACTGCAGCGGCTTGCCAGGGAATTTGGCTTCGAAATGTTCTGAGTCAAATAACGTCTGAGCAGATTGGTCCAGTTACACTTTGTATTGATAACAGGTCAGCTATAGACCTTGCTAAAAATCCTATGTTTCATGGGAGAAGCAAGCACATTGATGTGCGTTATCATTTTATCAGAGATTGTGTTGAAAGAGGAGAAGTGGTTCTGAAACATGTCAGCAGTGATGTTCAACGAGCAGACATTATGACCAAGGCTTTGGCAACAGTTAAATTTGAGAGGATGAGGAGCTTGTTGGGAGTCAAGAGTTTGTCCACATATGTTTGAGATTAAAGGGGGGAAATGTTGAAATTAATCTCAACATGATTATAGTAATTATTTTATGATTGATTTGCATATTTTAAACTTGTTAATTTGTTTCTCTACCAAGATCTGTGATCGTATAAATAAGCCAGAGATGGCATAGCTGTTTGATTTTGTTTTATTTGGTTGTTGCAATCAATCCCTGGCTTGTGGGGATTTTGTCTTGCAGTTTCTCTATTTATTTGTAATGCTTTCAGTAATAATGAGCCCGTTTGGGAAATCTTAAGATAAGTTACTTTTAACTTAAATGTGATAAGTGATATATAAGTGATAAGTAAATAATATCTTATAAGTTAATAGAGTTTTTGGTAAATTAGAAATTATAAGTCAGTAGAGTGTTTGGTAAATCAGAACTTATAAGTTAACTTTTTTAAATATTTTCAAAATTTTTGTTTTTTAATATATATAAGTGGATATCAATGGATAGATCTCGATGAGTAGAGAAATTTGATATATACATATCAATTTTTTAATGAACGGATCAAAAGATATATTATTTTGAAGATTTGAAAGATATTATGTGGGTGTTTGAGGTATCTTAAAAAATGTAGCTTATGACTTATAAGCACTTATGTCATATAAGTGATAAGTAGAGCATAACTTATAAGTCAGTAAAGTGTTTGGTAAATCAGAACTTATAATCAGTAAACTGTTTGGGTAAATCAGAACTTATAAGTTAACTTTTTTTTATAATTTTCAAAATATTTGTTTTTTATATATAACAATGGATATCAATGGATAGATCTCGATGAATAGAGAAATTTGATATATACATATCAATTTTCTAATGAATGTATCGAGAGATAAATGATTTTGAAGATTCGAAGGATATTATATATTACGTATATCGAGAAATAAGTTATAAGCATAAGTTGAATGTTAGGATTTCCTAACATTCAGCTTATGGACTTATAAGTTATAAGTTGAGCTAAAACTTATTTTGACAAACACCCCCCATAAGTGCTTATGGCCTTATAAGCCATACGCTCCTTGAAATAAGCTAAAACAAACAGGCCCTATATATTGCGTATATCGAGAAATAAGAATAAGTTGAAAGTTGAAAGTTAGGATTTCTTAACATTCAACTTATCCCATATAAGTACAGAAAATGGACATATACTTATTTTGCCAAACGGTCTTCAAAAACAGAAAATGAGCTTTCCTCATATAAGTGCACTTATATGAAATGCCAAACACGCACAATATTAAGTCAGTTTTGACGAGCAATTTGTTTGCTTTTCTTTCTCTGTTAATATCGAAACAGTTGATGGTTTGACAACAAATTATTGCTATTGCTTAAAAATAAATGTTTGCAGATTCTAGTGAAAAGAAAAAGGATGATGACATGCAAAGGACATTGGCAATTCTCATTGCAATTATAGCTATTGTAGCATTGGTTATTGTTTGTTTCGCCAAATTTTGTCACCGCAAAGGTACACAAATTAATTTCGATTTTTATGGTACTCTCTTTATGAAAAATAAAGAAGTCTACGTACATCGGGACCTTCCATGAATCTGCTGATTCGGGATCTTACGATATTGTTATTGTGCCTGATAATTGTCACTAATCCTGACTTTATTTCAACATGACTACATTGCAGATAATTGTGAAAAATAAAGTTGCATTCTTTTGAAGGAAATATTCTCCGAAAACTTCATCTTCCACTTGGTGCAAGCTCTTTTATTTCTAATTCTTTCTGGCTTTAGAGAAGTTTGCTTTTGTATTTACAAGACCCTCCCTCCCTCCATCTTTTAAAGTTGAGATAGAGGGAGACAGATACATTGAAGCAAGAGAAAGGAAATAGTAGGAAAAAACAGATGAAAGCTTGAAAGATAGCACCCCACCTACTCTCTTTTTTCTTTCCTTTTCATCCTGCAAGATGTTTGTAAATAAATAATCAAGGCCTATAATGTTCTTCTTTTATGTAAGTGCATTCTTTATCAGACAGTGTCACAGTACTGATAATGAGTGCCATTGTTTATTGTTTGTACATTTAGCTTGTTAATAATTTATCAAGTTGTCAACTTTTTATACTTCATGTCATTAGAATTTTCATAATCTTAAATTCACTATTTAGCAATTCAATCTAATTAGGCTTGTTCGGCTTTTAACATAGGTGTGTAATTTTTCACTTGCAGTTCTCAGTTGTGATCGAGTAATGGTTAAACTTAAATTTTCAATTGCTATCGGCTAATTTGGTAGAGACAATCTGTTGCTGATAATTTTTCTTGCACTGATTTTTGCATTTATTATTCAAAAAATAAAATACATACAAAATGAGCTGTAATAAAAATGTAAACTTTGGAAATAGTTGTGTGATACTTGAGGATCCATTGTTAAGTGGACCATATAACCTTTGGATTAGCCTTGTGGAAAGTGGATTGGACCTGTATCTGGGCCTAGTCTATTTATAACACCGAAAATGAGCTGAAATAATTTGGCAGAGAAAAAGAGCTGAAATCAGAAATGTGAACTTTGCAAACTGTTTTCTGATATTTGAGGATCCATAGTTGGGTGGACCACACAATCTTTGAAGGATCCTGGTCCTAACAGGAATAATTTAAAAAAATAATCAGTTTTGAAACTGTTGGATTAATAATTCAACGATAAGAATTAAAAAAAAATTGGATTGTTTGCTATAATTTTTTGTGGATGGACTCACTGTTTGTTACTCCCTTTGCCTCATTCATTTCTATACATTTTTTTAGAGTATCTGACACGCATTTTAAGATGCATAACTAGTATATTTTCATAACTTATTTTTAAAATTTTCTTTTTTTGTATAAAAATAGGATTGTTCAATTTTTATACAAAAAAAAGAAAATTGTAAAAATAAGTTATGTAACTATAGTAGTTAGAAGTCTTAAAATGCGTGACACTCCCCCGTCCCCCAATGTATAAAAATCATTGGGACAGAGGGAATATAATTTTTCACAGAAAAATTGCCTATTCTCTATAATTTTGCGTGGAGCAAAAATTTCTCATAAGAAATAACACAATATCTTAAAAATGCCGTTAATTTCTAACATTTTTTCAAAACCGAAGAAATATATCATCTCCATTACTTTAAATACTAATAATGCATCAACATCCCCGTCCCCCAATGTATAAAAATCATTGGGACAGAGGGAATATAATTTTTCACAGAAAAATTGCCTATTCTCTATAATTTTTCGTGGAGCAAAAATTTCTCATAAGAAATAACACAAATATCTTAAAAATGCCGTTAATTTCTAACATTTTTTCAAAACCGGAGAAATATATCATCTCCATTACTTTAAACACTAATAATGCATCAACATCTAGCTGGAATTGATGTATAAACATCCATATAAACCCTAACCTCAACTGGATTTGCTAATTTTCAAAATTTTGATTACAAATTGTTATAGGGAGAATATTGTATAACAATATTTGGAGGTTTGCTGGAATCCCGGAGCAAAATACGGATATTTTGCTATAAGAAGAGGGATGGGGATTAGTTTTTGTGTTTAAAGGTGGCTGATCTTGTCTATTGAAATTCAGTGGTGAACTGTTTCTCATGCTTTACAAGATGCCTACGTACCCTATTTATAGGGATCAAGCCATACGTAGTTCTCTTAGAGAAGAAGTTATCTAGATGGGCTAGGGTTTCTATGGGCTCGGCTTGGCCCAAATCCACTAGTCATCTCCTTGGGTTGTTTTTCTACCCATTTATTCTGTTCATGACCCATGAAAGGGAACCCGCAGCTTGCATAATGCTATAATTATCTTTACTGGCGAAACTGACTAGATGGCCTCGCTGGGTCTGGCCATGCGAGGCGATCCTCAATGCATGGAGATAACCTACTTATGCGACCTCGATGGGCCTGACCATAAGCCTTCGTAGTAACATGCTAGGCCACACTGGACCTCTAGGCCTCGCTAGACCTCGTGAACTGCGACCCCGCTACTAGGGCTCGCTGGCGATCCCATTGTACAAAAATAATATAATGAATCCTCTTATGATGGCGAACTTTAATGACCCATTCTTTATCCCTAGGCCCATTATGTGTGATGTACCGATATTTTAGCCCATTTGGCCTGTTTAGGACTTATGCCAAATTCAGGCATAACAACTACCCCCCGAGTCCATATTGCCATTAGAAATGCGATGTGGACTCAAAGAATGTCCCTCTAGAAAATTGAATGCGAGGCCAAGGCCCATTATTAATTACTCCTTTATGGGCTCTCATCGTAGGCCCAATGAATTTGAATAGCTGCTAACAGCTGGCGCGTCTCTAGATCTGGTCACAATTGCTGAGATGATGACACGTGTAGCGTGTCCGTCTCTCTCCTCACTACTATATAAACCTCAAATTTCAAATCATTTGTCACTTTCCTTATTAACAACATACCGAAGTGCTGCCAATTTGCTCCCGGATCAAACAGAAACCCAGCTCGCTATCAATCAAGAACGAGGCCAATCTTTCTCAAGATCTTCAACCTTTCTTCATCAAAAAGTAAGTTTCTCTCTCTTGTTCTTCATTTGAATGCATGTGTAGCTCATAATTTTGTAAATATTTGCTGAAAATTACATGCGATGCGAGCCTTACTAATTGCGACCCCACACATTTAATTTCACACTGCGAGCCCTACCTCGCTAAATTTGAGAACACGAATCCTTTAGTAAGTAGGCATACGATCTCAAAATAAAGTAGTTACGCGACCCCCTATTCTTCATGTACGAAGTAAGAACACTTAGAGCCTTCTCTTTAAACATTTTTTCTTCTTTTATCTTCCTTGATATTCTGTAAGTGCACACACTAATACTCCACCATCTTTTCAGATGTCTAGCGATAGCTCAAAGACTCCTTCACCCCTTCCTCACATCTCCATCAGCGAGCGAGCGGCTGCAAACATTGCTAAGGCTGCCAGTGCAAGCGACAACTCCTTTAAACTATACATGGACCCTCAATGGTCACAAGAAGATTTCACCAGAGAGACCCCGCTAAACACATGGAGAACCAGACGACCCTCCAGCTCGCAAAGTCAATCCGTCAACATCCCCTTATGTTCAGCAAACCTAACATCCACAGTTGTTCAAGCCTCGTCAGTTCAGGGTGAGGTTGATAAACTACTGAAGAGGGGGCAGGAATTTTTTTCCAGCGTCCCCAAGCTTCTTTCTCCTCTCAACAAGAATCTTCTCAACATAAGCCCCATAGTATTGACCAGCACCTCATCAATAGACTCCCTTGGCCATGCTTACTACGAGATCGAGGGTGGAGGTGACAAAGAGGCCAACTCCGATGACTCCGATTATGAGGAACCTTCCTCTGACGATGACGGCCTCGATGAAGTGGCTAGAGTAGTTAACTTTGAAGATTACAACTACGTTCCTGAAGCTTCCCCACGACCTTACATACCGACCCCTCAACCGGAGCTAGAGGGTGTTATTTACGTTGGGGGACCTCGCCCCGAGGACATTGAAGAGGGCTCGAAAGTGAAGCCTGGTCAACCTCGCATCTTAGGATGCAGGGACTTATCCACCACTCTTAATGCTGAGTCCTTGAAAAAGGCGGTCGACACATACAGACCTGAAGGCAAAATTATTCTGCCAAAGGCTTCAATGCGATGCTACCGCTTCAATTATACAGAAAACGGAGGAAGAGTGCCTCGTATGGTATTGTCGTCTGCTATGATGAAAATCGGCGTCTCTTCGCCTCTCCATCCATTCATCAGAGACGTGTGCGAGACCTACCACCTCGCTCCCATCCAAATCAATCCCAATGGATATAGAGCAATGATAGCCCTCTACATCATCTATCACAAGTTGGGATATCCCCCCTTGATGCAAGGACCATGGGCTATTTTTTGCAATTGAAGAGATGCGGGCCATCTGACTTCGGCTATGTCTACTTCTCGGTCTGGCCAGAATTTAATAAGAAAAACCTTTACCACAGCGTTCCAAGTAACGCAGGCTCATGGAAGGGGCCTTATCTTTACGTTCACGAGGTGACCAGAATAAAGACTTCATTTAACTATCTTCCAGTAGGCCAAGTGCGAACCGTCCTGAAGGGCGAAGAGAAAACACGAGCTGATGATGTGTTGAAGATGCCTCGTGAAGACAGGAACGTACGAACCCTCCTTTCCTTAGAAAACCTGATTGAATGCAGATTCGTAAAGGAGGGGATCGAGCTTCCTTCTGAGGTGGGGCCTTCAAGTGCGAGGAAGGCCTCGCTAAAGAGAAAAATGCGAGAGGAGGCCTCGTCCTCTAAAGTGGTAGTGGAAGAGAGTAAGAATACTTTATACTGTAGTTCAATAACTTCTTTATTGTCTTTGCATCTTTACTTTTTACAATGATTATCTCTAACTGCCTTCCTCTCCCCTTTTTTAGGTATGTCAGGAAGAAGTCGCAGACCCCCTTTCTGCTCAAAAAACAAGGAGACCCCTGTTGAAAATCCAACGGCCACTCCATCCAAGAAGAAAAACGATCTTCCTCCTCCTCCCCCTCCATCGACAACTGCCCAGGTCGCTCCACAACCTCCCCAAACGACCCCTGAGCACATTCCAAAAAAGCGTAAGACTGGTTCTCTGCCTCAGGTAACAAAACCTGCGGATACAACACCAGTACACCATCTATATGCCAAGCATGGATACACTCATGCTACTGAAGAGGAGTGCACTGAGTGGGTGGGGGCCGAGCTAATTGAAAACTCTGAGGCGGTTTCCAAATGCCTAGCTGAGGGCTTCATTCGTCAAGCCTCGCATCTACGCGAGCTAAGATGCGTTGTCTCGGCTAATGAGAGGTTGGAGAAAGAGGTCAAGTCCCTGAAAGCCAAGGCTGAGGAAGAAAAGAAGCTTATGATGGAGAGCTATAAGCGAGCCTTGCAGACTGAAACGGCGACCCTTCGGTCCGAGCTCAAGAAAATTGGCGATGAAAAAACAGCCCTCCATAAGGCTTTGACCGAGGCGGAGCAACATGAGGAAGAACTGAAGAAGACACACGGGGAGGAGCTATCCAGGCTGAAGAAGGAGATTGCGGCCGCTCAAGCCAATCGGGAAGATATTGAAGAGGCTGCCCAGGCTGAGTTCATGAAACATTTTATCAGAAAAGTTCCTGATTTTGACTGGTCGCAGCTCGGCCCTGGTAATGCTGAGTTCGCAGCTTACCTTTGCAAGGAGATTGCAGAAGAGGATGCGAAGGAGGCGGCCAGGATCGCTAGCGAGGCTGCTAAAGCTGATGCTGCCAATCAGAAGAAACCAAGTGAGGCTGCTAATGAAGACAAACCCTCAGAACCTGCCGCATGATTATTTTGATCTTTTAAACTAGGGATGCGGACACCCCTTGAATGTCTCGCGAATTTGTAATATTCTTTTGATAACCTTTTGATAACTCTGAAGTATGTTGGGCTCGCGTAGCGACATGGAAACTGTTTATATAACTGTCTTCATTTCTTCACATAATATCTTGTGTTTGCTTTAACTTTTATAGATAGCCTGCCTTATGTTTCTGAAATACTAGCGAAGCTGTTGGGCTCGCAGCTGCGAAGCTTTCCTCGTAGAATTTGTAGTAGTTTTTTTTTAAAACTTCAAGGTGGACCTTGTCTCTTTGGGATCAAGACTTGCGATGCCTTCCTTGCGAGGTCGCAGACACGATCCGGAGATTGAGGTCGCACCTTGACTTCTTTTTCTTTGAACTTCTTTGAGGAGATACTTTTTAACTAAACTTTAAAGACATTCCCTCAGGCCGCAATAAGTGCACGCTCGTGACCTCGTTGACCTGAGGGGTGTTCGGCCTCGCATACGCTGTGCTAGCCTAGTCCTGAAAATTTTTAACACTGACAAAAGAATAAAATTGCACAACTTTTTTGGAGAACAAACTTCATATATATAAATACTAGGGACAAAGCCCAACTTTCAATACATCATAACGAGGAGGTGTCTATATGAACACTACCCCCCGAGTACTTTGTATGAATTTATTCATGCTAAGTAGTAGTAGATAGAGACCACTAGGAGCGAAGCTTCTACTGGTAATATTTCCTCAAATGTTCTGCATTCCAAGCTCGTGGCATGACCTTATCATCCATATCAGTTAGATAATAAGTCCCTTCATTAATGACACCATGAACTTTATAGGGCCCTTCCCAATTGGCTCCAAAGACCCCATGAGACGAGATCTTAATGTTAGGCATCACTCTCCTAAGCACCAAGTCCCCTACACGAAGATGTGGCACACGAACCTTTCCATTATAGTACCTCGCGGCTCGCCTTTGATAAGTTGCGAGCCTTAACTGAGCCTCTTCTCTTGATTCTTGAATCATGTCTAAGTAGAGCATGTGATTGACCTCGTTTGACTTGGGGTCGTAATGTTCCCTTCTGAACGAGCCTGACCCTACCTCTACAGGCACCATGGCCTCGCACCCATATGTCAAAAAAAATGGAGTCTCGCCTGTAGTAGACCTTGGGGTCGTGTTGTATGACCACAAGACCTTTGGTAGCTCCTCGGACCAATTACCCTTACTCTCCTCCAACTTAGCCTTTAGGGTATGCTTGATTATCTTGTTGATGGCCTCAGTTTGTCCATTTGTCTGAAGGTGACTCACAGCAGAGAAACTCTTCTTGATTCCCAAACTCTCACAAAATTCTTTCATCTCCTTGCTATCAAATTGCTTCCCATTATCTGAAATGAGCTGATATGGAATCCCATAACGACAAACAATTGCTCTGTACACGAAGTCCTTCAATTTTTTAGCTGTGATGGTAGCAAGAGGCTCGGCCTCGGCCCACTTAGTGAAATAGTCCACAGCCACGACTGCATATTTTACTCTTCCCTTAGCTTTAGGGAGTTCACCAATAAGATCTATTCCCCACATAGCAAAGGGCCTAGGGCTCATCAACGAGGTGAGGTGAGCAACTGGGGCATTACTGAAATTTGCATATCTTTGACACTTGTCACATTGCCTAGCGAACTCAAAAGCATCCCTTTTCAATGTGGGCCAGAAATATCCTTGTCGTAGAATTTTCTGAGCTAGGGAACCACCCCCCGAGTGATTACCACATATTCCTTCATGGACCTCTCTCAAAATATAGTTGCATTCTTCACCATCTACACACCTCAAAAGTGGAGTGTTGAACCCTCTTCGATACAAGACCTCATCATAGATAACATAGCGAGCCGCCTGATATTTGACCCTCCTCGCTTCTTTATTATCCTGAGGTAGCATCCCATTCTTTACATACCCCCAGATAGGGGCCATCCATGTTGATTCCTGGCTCGCTATTTCTATAACAAATTCTTCTGGTACACTAGGTTTATTTTGAATTTCCAAGGGGATAATCCCAAGTAAAGTAGCCTCACGTCGCGAGCCCATTTTTGCGAGGGCATCTGCTCCTTGATTTTTTGCCCTCCTGATAAAATCCACCTTTACTTGCTTGAATGACTTCATAAGCCTTTGCACACATTTTAAATATAGCTCAATCTGGGGTCCCCTGGCTTGCCATCCACATCCAACATGACCCGTGACTAACATAGAATCGCTATATGCATTGAGATTCTCTACTTTCATTTCCATTGCGAGCTTGAGACCAATTATGAGAGCCTCGTATTTTGCTGCGTTATTAGAAGCCTCGAAGGCGAAGTGAACAGCACTACTCAACTTGCGACCCTCAGGTGTAACAAGCTCGATCCCAGCTCCGGCCCCTTCTTTGTTAGATGCCCCATCAACATATAATTCCCATCACGAGGCTGAATTTTCATCTTTGAGTTTGGGGTCAACCACTTCTGGGATCGCTATGAGAGCCCAGGCATCTTCCTCAGATTGGGAAGGAAACTCCAATATGAAATCTGCTAAAGCTTGCCCCTTTATTGCACCTCGAGGCTTGTACTCAATGTCAAACTGACTCAGCTCTATGGTCCACTTTAAAAGTCTGCCCGAGGCCTCGGGTTTATGCATTACTTGCCTGAGTGGGTACGCAGTGCGAACTTGGATACTATGAGCCTGAAAATATGGCCTCAGTTTTCGTGAAGCCAAAACCATAGCATAGGCGAGCTTCTCCATGTTGGTGTAGCGAGTCTCGGCATCTAGCAGTCTTTTACTGACATAGTACACGGGGAGCTGAAGCTTTTCCTCCTCGCGAACGAGGACAACACTGATGGCATATTCTGAAACTGCCAAGTAAACAATAAGAACTTCACCTTCATTGGGCTTAGAGAGTAATGGAGGCGAGCCCAGATGTTCTTTTATCCTTTGAAAAGCTTCCTCACATTCAGGTGTCCATTCAAAACTCCTTCCCACCTTCTTGATTGCTTTAAAGAACTCATGGCACTTATCTGATGATTTAGAAACAAATCGATTCAATGCTGCGATCCTTCCAGTTAGACTTTGTACTTCCTTGACACTTCTTGGTGACCTCATTTCCATCAATGCCTTTATTTTAGCTGGATTAGCCTCAATGCCTCTGTGGTTAACAATAAAACCCAAAAACTTTCCAGATTCGACCCCGAAAACACACTTCTGGGGGTTGAGCTTCATTCGGAATTTCCTCAATATATCGAACATTTCTGCGAGGTGGGTTATATGATCCCCAGCCTCCTTGGACTTCACAAGCATGTCATCTACATAGACCTCCATTGTCTTTCCAATTTGCTTCTCAAACATCATGTTAACGAGCCTCTGATAAGTAGCACCTGCATTGAAGAGGCCAAAGGGCATCCCAATATAACAGTAGAGACCTCTGTCTGTGATAAACGAGGTGTGCTCCTGATCAGGCCCGTACATTGGTATTTGGTTGTACCCAGAATAGGCATCCATGAAGCTTAAGAGTGCATGGCCCGCTGTTGCATCTACCAACTGATCAATTCTTGGAAGAGGGAAACTATCCTTCGGGCAATGCTTGTTTAGATCAGTAAAATCCACACATGTTCGTCACTTCCCATTTGGCTTCTTGACTAGGATAGGGTTTGCGAGCCAGTCAGGGTAAAATGATTCCCTAACGAGCCCGACCTCGAGTAGCCTGTCAACTTCTTCTTTTAGAGCCTCGGCTCGCTCTCCACTTATTGGTTTTCTTTTCTGCCTCACTCCCTTTTTGCATGGATTAAGTCTATGACACATCACATTGGGATCGATCCCTACCATATCTTTATGAGACCATGCAAATACATCCAAATTAGCTTTAAGAAACTCCACGAGCCTTCTCCTAAGATCGGGATTCAACTGCGATCCGATCTTCAAAACCTTCGTAGAATCCTTGGGATCAACAAGAACAGATATGGTATCCTCTGCGGCCCCGGCTCGCTCCACATTGTAACACCCCCAGATCCGGGGTCCGGGATCGGGTCGTTACGGTCTTATTTTCCACGATTAATACTTTACTTGAGTCCACAATAAATAAATCACCTGCTGTGACCCCACAATAATAACCACTCACACACACACAGTTATAGTCCCAGAGATGAAATTGAAATAAGTCTTGCATTACTGGTTTACGAATAAAAGTTATTACAAGCCAAAAGGATAACATCATAAGTTTAAAAGTTTTGCCGTTGATTAATCATTATTGATACATATAATTAGACTGGTAATCAAAGGCTGTTGATCTATGCTACCTCAGCAATGGCAGCGAGGATATCAACGGGAAGCCCTGCGGGGCGGGTAACCTGCTTGCGCCGAGTGCGCCTGACGCGGGCCATGTGACCTAGCTGTTGTTGTGACATAATAAATAAGCAAGGGTGAGCAATAGCCCACCAACAATATATAACTGTGCAGTAATATATAAGACAGTTCAAAGATATGTTTTGAAATCATATGCCATGCATTAGAGAAAATATTGCCAGTTCAATATAAAGGATGAAGTTACAAGGTAACTCAACAAGTATATATTGCGTGGAAGCATATGCTATGCCAAAATAAGCAAGATAGCATCATTTTCATAAAATAGGAACTTGCAAGAAAGATATTGCAATTCCAGTTTGAAATACTTTTAAACTCTGCCAACTATGATGATGTTGCAGAAAATTTCCAACATTGAGTGATGAACTAATACGGGAGCATTACCGCGCCAGATGCCCTGACGTTTACGGGGATCAGTCGTATGTCATGCATCTCATCAGTCGTTCTCTACATGTAGAAGGTAGCTCCGACGGATTTACTTGTCTACCGCCCTCTGGAACTCCTAAGCCAACGGTTGGGCTATTGCTGGACCGGCGCCACTCGGCCACTTACGCGTCTCCTAGTTCATTTAACATCCATCATTTTGAAATGTATTGTTCGTTCCCCTTTTCCCCAGGTATGATACCTGTTGATACGACTCCACAAGGTAGTCGTATCTAATGTGGAAAGGAAAATTTACCAATATTTCCCAAGCTGTTGCTTGTTAATGGATACCAACTTGTTCCAACATTCTACCCTTCGAATGATGAGAGGGTACACACAATTCCATGAATAATAGCAACCAAGTTGCGAGTGAAACGAATTATTTATGACCGGGCAGTCACAAGGTAAATAACATTCTTCAAGTCAGGTTCCCTTATATTCGAATCGAAGGAAGAATGTAATTACTGAGAACCTTCCTTGATAATATAATAATAATAATAGGACTCTAAAATAATTTATATAACATTCGAGGGTTGATGATACTATGTGAATGAAACCAAGTATCTTTGAAACGAGTTAGAAGAATTAAATAAATATTCCAAGAATATTTCTTGAGTCACGGGTATTGGAAAGGTGTTGCTCGGAATAATCTTTGAATAACTGTTCAGAATAATATTCATTGGACGAATAATGAATATTCCCATTAATAATAATAGTATTTTATTGATGAAATAATCGTCAAATGAATATTTGAAATAATATTCATTGAATAAATAATGAATATTCAACTTAAGAATGAAACTTATTGATGGAGTAATTATCAATTGAATATTTGAGACCATATTCATTGAATAAATAATGAATATTCGACTTAATAATAATTATCGAAGAAATGAATATCGAATGAATATTTAAAATCATGTTCAATAATAGAATTGACTTTGACTGAATGTCGAAGATAATATTTATCGAATACCTGAAGTTCGAATCAATGCTCAACTAATATTTATAAAATAAATAGATATCGAATGAATATTCGAAATAATATTCATTTAAATAAATAAGACTCGAATGAATATTAAAATAATATTCAATAAATAAATAAACTCGAATGAATATTCAAAATAATATTTATCGAGTAAATAAGAATGAATAACTTAATTGAGAGTTCGAAATAATATTCGAATATTTAATCGACTTTAGATGAATATTAATCATATAATACTCCTCGAATAAATAAACATCTGATGAACAATCCGAATAATATTTATCAAATAATCTCAAGGAATATCCCAACAATGTTCCCCAGATAACAAATGGAAGATATTTACTTAAATATTTTCTTCTGAAAATAATATCAATATATCAAGGAATATCGACTCCCGGTCTATAATCAAAGAATGAGATTCAACTGCCCTTTTTGTTTCAGGGTCTCAGTGATATCCGGCTTATAACTGATATATTACTATCTAGCTTATAAGCTAACAATAAATTCTAGGAACAAGTATATCAATTTGACTTTGAAATTAGGCATGCATGCTATGGCATAAGTATAACAGAAAGCATATATATATATTCACAACAATAGCCTTATAAAAAGGATTTGAAACTTGCCTGGATATCGAGTACGGGTAGGGGTAGTGGTAGCGTGTCCCAGGTCAGCCTGATGATCTATAAATAGCCAAGGCATTCGGGATTAATCACTTAACACCTTTCAAAAGGTTACGTATAAACTTAACTTAAATCGAAACACGTTTTCAAGTCGTTTCGTTATACCCCTCTAATTCACTCTTATTCTTGCTTTTATTACCCGATACTTGTTCGTTACTAAAGCATGACATTACACTTACATGTGGTAAGTATTTAAATCGTATAAGTTTTAAAGTCGAAAGATTAGACCTCGATATTTATCGATCGTTTTCTAAGTGGTTTACCGAGTTATAACCAAGTATACCTCTTAGGGGTACTTTCGTACTTAACCATGATTCGAACATTTTTATAAAATCGGAAAACGATCCATTTGACATGAGGTCTTCTCCCACACCTTCCTTTTTATCTTTATTATTTAATTATCATGATTCGCCACTGATTAAACAACATTAAAGGGAATCAATTTCAATTACGAACTTTTGATTACGGTTCCGAACCACTTTTACGAATTTAATAATAACTCCTAAACCGTAAGTCTGTTTCATGCGATCTTTATATCGAAACGAAGCTCATAACATAATCTAGCTAATCATGGCATAAGTAGAAGCTATGCAGTGAGTTATATCTACTGTCAAGTTCGGATTTCAAGAATAAACGAAAATCGGGCATTACGACGGCTATAAATCGAACGTTCTACTAATCGTAACACTAAAACCAAGCCACACCGGGCACCAATACAACTTGTACACATGATTAACATCTCAACAAACTCAAGAACACATCATCATACCAACATAATCATCATCTCTTAAATCCATTAGATCTACCACATAATCATGATTATAACATCACTAACATGCTCCTAACACTTAAATCCATCAAGAACATGCATAAACTCAAAGTAGACCTAGGGTTTCAAGATCATTATACCTTCTTGAGAGTGTGATATGGCCTTACAAAGCTTTGTGTGGTCCTTGCCTAGCCTTAATGAACCTAAGATCAACCAAAGAATCATGAAAATCAAAGTTAGTTCTTGAAGAACACTATTCATCCTCCTCTTTAATGATTTTTTTGAAAATGGAAAAAGAAGAGATTGTAGCTAGGATTTTGAGGAGATCATTTATATGAAATGTAAGTCTCACCATAAAAGTTTGGAGATCAAATGATGGTTGCAAGTAGGGTTTTGGTTTTTGAATTAGCCTAAAGGCCGAATAGAATGAAAAAGGGAGAGATGGATGTTTTTGCTTGGTTGCTTCTTGAATAATTCATAAAGTGAAATGGATTTAGATAATATCTTGTGTTAAAACACCTTTAATAAAGTGATGATGCATGGAATGATGTTTTTGTGAGGACAAGTGTTGATCTTGTGTTGGTTTAAGGCTAACTAGTAGTTTGGTTGCTAAGTACTTAGTTGATCCTCTTGATTCTAGTTACTCTTGTAACTATATTGGTTACTAGATATTTTCTAGTAGCTTGCACAAGACTCTTGCTCCCTCTGCTTGTTTCTTTGTCCGTTTATTGCTTAATTCGTTGATCGTTCGAGGGAATAACTCATTCGTTTCTAGTTAGGGTTTTACCGAAAACCTTCTTAATATTTCTAATACTATTCTTCATCTTACTTAATACTTCTCGAATTTAAATTCCTTAAATCCCTTTTATAATTCCTTATGTTTGGCAGTGTCCAGGGAATTCTCGGAGAAAATAAAAGTGCTCTTTTTCTGAATCCGACAGCTTTTACATACACTTATTTTCTTCCTGGATCACTAATACGAACTCAGAAATCCGTTCCGAATACCGGGTATAACATTATTATAATAATATTCCAAATTCCACCAAAATCACTATTCATCACTTATTTTTATTTAATTCCTATAATTAGGAAAATGAACCTGGTTCACTCTCGAGTGCTTCTTAACCTTTTTACGGAACCGCTGGACTTATAATAGATATTGATTTGGATGACACAAGAATAATCTTACTTGAAGTAATATACTTATATTCTTAGGAGATAGATCATTCTTATCTATGTCGTCAACCAAAAGTATTCTGCATGACATATAAATAATTGAATTCAAATCCATTCCATTCATTTAATAGATCTTCGTTACATCGCAGTCATAACCACTATTCATACCCATATTATTACATACTAAAAAGTTTTAATTCTATCAAAAATCTGGGTTCTTACAGTCTCCCCTCCTTAAAAGGATTCCGTCCCGGAATCAGCTTGAAAACAAATGGGGGTACTTTTCCATCATTGCACTTTCTAGCTCCCAGGTTGATTCTTCTATGTTGTGATTCTGCCATAAAACTCTGACAAGCTTGATGACCTTGTTTCGGAGCACTTGATCTTTTCTGTCTATGATTTCCATAGGTTGCTCTACGTAGGTCAAATCTGGTTGCATGTCCACGTGCTCATATTCCACTATGTGCTTGGCATCTGGGTTATATTTCCTTAGCATTGAGACATGGAACACATTGTGCACTTGCTGCAGGTTTGGGGGTAATGCCAGTTCATAAGCTAGCTCCCCAATACGTCTTAAGATCTCAAATGGCCCAATATATCTAGGGCTCAGCTTCCCTTTCTTTCCAAACCTCATTAACCCTTCCAAGGAGACACCTTCAAGAACACTAGGTCTCCCACCTCATATTCTTTTCCTTTCCGAGCTAAGTCGGCATATTTCTTTTGTCGGTCTTGGGCTGCTACCAGCCGTCCTCTGATTAGATCCACTGCATCTTTAGTCCGTTGGACCATCTCAGGCCCGAGCATCTTTCGCTCTCCAACTTCCTCCCAATATAAGGGAGATCGGCATTTCCTTCCATAAAGGGCCTCGTAGGGCGGCATCCCTATGCTTGAATGAAAGCTATTATTGTAGGAGAACTCAATCAATGGCAAGTGATCATCCCAATTTCCTTTAAAGTCTATAGCACAGACTCTCAACATATCTTCTAGTGTCTGGATGGTCCTTTCACTTTGCCCGTCTGTCTGGGGATGGTAAGCTGTACTCATGTTTAGCCTGGTTCCCACACATTCCTGAAAGCTCCTCCAAAACCTGGAGTTAAATCTGGGATCTCTGTCAGATACTATGGCGACTGGGACTCTATGTCGCGCCACTATTTCTTTGAGGTAGAGGTCTACAAGCCTATCAACCGTGTACCTTTCGTTGATCGGTAGGAAGTGAGCTGACTTTGTTAGTCGGTCTATAAT
Source organism: Kitagawia praeruptora (assembly GCA_037693485.1). Classification (NCBI taxonomy): domain Eukaryota; kingdom Viridiplantae; phylum Streptophyta; class Magnoliopsida; order Apiales; family Apiaceae; genus Kitagawia; species Kitagawia praeruptora. The sequence goes on from CM075351.1 coordinate 52,982,504, forward strand.
CACCCATATGGCATCATGATTTGCTTTGGTCCTTGTTAAACCTACTACGAAGTCCATAGCTATATGTTCCCATTTCCATTCGGGAATCTCTAAGGGGTGCAGAAGTCCACTGGGCCTCTGGTGCTCTGCTTTCACTTTCTGGCAAGTCAAGCATTTGCTTACCCATTCTACCACGTCCTTTTTCATGTTGGGCCACCAGTAGTACTCTTTCAAATCTCTATACATCTTGGTGCTACCGGGGTGCACTGAGTATCCTGAGTTGTGTGCCTCATATAGAATTTCTTCCTTGAGTTCCTGATTGTTTGGGACCCATATCCTCCACATATATCTCATGATTCCTCCTTTATCTTTTTCACACTTGATTTCTTCCCCAGTCATTGATTCCTCTGTCGAGTTCTTTTCTGCTTCCATCATTTGCTCTTGGCATAACCTAATCTTTCCCAACAGTAGAGGCTGGATCCGAATTTCCATCAACTTTTCTTGACCTTCTTCAGGTATCTTAATCTCAATTTCCAGCCTCTCAAAGTCTTTTATCAATTCTTTCTCTGTAGTTATCATTTTGAGCTTCTCTTTCCTACTAAGGGCGTCAGCCACCACATTGGCTTTGCCCGGGTGATAACGAATCTCACAGTCGTAATCCTTGATTAGCTCTAGCCATCTTCTCTGGCGCATGTTAAGCTCTTTCTGCGTAAAAATGTACTTGAGGCTCTTATGGTCAGTGTAAATCTCACACTTCTCTCCATACAAGTAGTGCCTCCAAATTTTTAAGGCAAAAACAATTGCTGCTAATTCTAGATCAAGGGTGGGGTATCGGATCTCGTAATCCTTCAAATATCTTGACGCATATGCTATTACCTTGCCGTGCTGCATAAGCACGCATCCCAATCCTTTATGCGAAGCATCACTGTAAATCACGAAATCTCCTTTTCCATCAGGCAATGCCAATACTGGGGCCGTTACCAACCTCTTCTTCAGCTCTTGAAAACTCTTCTCGCATTTTTCAGTCCATTCAAATTTCTCAGTTTTCCGGGTAAGTCGAGTTAACGGGGCTGCAATCTTTGCAAAATCTTGAACAAATCGTCTATAATATCCTGCTAACCCTATGAAACTCCTTACCTCTGTTGGAGTGGTTGGTCGCTCCCAATTTTGAAACTGCCTCTATCTTGGAGGGGTCAACTAGCACTCCTTCTTTGTTGATTATGTGCCCTAAAAATTGTACTTCATTTTTCCAGAACTCACACTTTGAGAATTTGGCATATAATTGCTCTTTCCGGAGCGTCTCTAAGGTTATCCTCAAATGTTCAGCGTGTTCTTCCTCTGTCTTTGAGTAGATCAAAATATCATCAATAAAGACTATAACAAACTGGTCCAAATATTCCTTGAATACTCTGTTCATTAAATCCATGAAAGCTGCTGGGGCGTTGGTTAATCCAAATGACATCACCAAGAACTCATAATGTCCATACCTAGTACGGAATGCAGTCTTTGGAATATCTTCAGGTTTAATCTTCAGCTGGTGATATCCGGTTCTCAAGTCAATCTTGGAGAAATACACAGCTCCTCTTAGCTGGTCAAACAAATCATCAATTCTGGGCAACGGGTACTTATTCTTTATTGTTAGCTTGTTCAACTCTCGATAGTCGATGCATAACCTCATACTCCCGTCCTTTTTCTTGACGAACAATACTGGTGCGCCCCAAGGCGACACACTGGGTCTTATCATACCCTTATCCAACAATTCCTGTAATTGCTTTGCTAGCTCTTTCATTTCCACTGGTGCTAATCGGTATGGGGCCTTTGAAACTGGCGCCGTCCCCGGGGCTAACTCGATAGCAAACTCAATCACTCTATCTGGTGGTAATCCAGGAAGATCTTCAGGAAACACATCTTCAAATTCGTTAACCACCGGAATGTCTTATATCTTGGGCGCCTCTTTCTGGGTGTCGATAACGTAAGCTAAATAAGCTTCGTTTCCTTTTCGTAGCAGTCTCTTGGTCTGTGCCATGGTTAGAATGGTCTGGGTCTGTCGTAACCCTTTAAACACTATTTCCTTATTTCCTGGGGTTTTCAACTTAACCTTTTTCCCTTTACAATCTATTTGCGCATTATTACGAGACAACCAGTCCATTCCCAAAATAACATCGAATTCCCCTAGCTTAAAAGGGATCAAATCCACACAGAAGGATCGTCCTCCTATTTCTATTTTGCAATCGGAGTGAATCTGATTAACTGGAACGACTTCCTGATTAGCTATCTCTACTTGCAAAGACTCCCTTAGTGGTTGAGTTTTAAGTTTCAATTTATGTGCAAAATCTCTAGATATAAAAGACTTAGTTGCCCCAGAATCAAATAAAACATTTGCACTGACTGAATTGAGGGAAAATGTACCTGCTATCACATCCGTGTTCCTCACGGCATCTTGTACTGTCATGTTAAAAGTTCTGGCAGTTGGTGGCATGTCGGAGGCAGCTCTGCTTACCCCTGATGCTGCTGGCTTGTTCATCGGGCAATCCCTCCTCATGTGACCTGGACGACCACACTGAAAACAAGTAGTGCCTTTGCTAGCAGTAGGAGCAATCGCGGTACACTGGTGGGCATAGTGGCCTGCTCGCCCACACTTATAACAGACCGTCTGTTTCTGAGTACACACCCCGGAATGTCTCTTCCCACAAGTGGCACATACTGGTAGTGGAGGTCTGGAATGATGGGAACGGGACACTCCTGCTTGTTGGCCGCCCTGGCTCACAGTTGCACTCCCAGATGGTTTAAACCCAACACTCCTCCCAGGTAGGGAAACTGCTCCTCGGTTGAACCTATTCGGGGGCCTTCCCCCTGCGGAACCTCCGCCCATGCTGGCATGCTTTCTCTTTAATCCCCCCTTCTCTCTCTCTCTCTTTGCATCTGATCGCTCCCTGCTTCCACAATGGTTGCCTTTTGCACCAAGGTGGCATAATCAGTAATCTCTAAAACGGCCACTCTGTTCTGAATCCACTGTTTCAGCCCTTGCTGAAACCTGTTAGCTTTCTTTTCTTCAGTGTCCACAAACTCTGGTACAAATCGTGATAACTCAGTAAACTTGGCTTCATAATCAGCCACTGTCATATTGTTCTGCTTCAGTTCCAAAAACTTAAGTTCCATCTGGGTTTTCATGAACCTCGGAAAGTACTTCTCAAGAAACAATTGTTTAAACCTATCCCAGGTTACTATAGCATCTGTCTCCATATTCTTCTTGGCTTCCCACCAATAATTGGCTTCTCCCTTTAGTAAGTAGGTGGCAAAGACAGTCTTCTGGGCCTCATCAATGCTTAAAATCTCAAAAGATTTCTCCATCTCCTTGATCCATGCCCTGGCCTCGACGGGATCAGCCGATCCGAGAAACTCTGGGGGTTTGAGAGACTTGAAGGCCCTAAAGGAATTGGCCACAGTGGTATTGTTTCCTTGGGGTGGTTGGGGATATTGGTTCAAATTCTGCCTTAGCAGATCCATAAATTGCCCCATGGGGTTTTCGCCCTGATTCTCCCCATGATGTTCAACTTCAGTCTCCCCTTCTTCTTCTTCCTCTTCGAACTCCGCAGTATAAAAGGTTTCATCCCCCATCCCATACTGGGAATCCTTCTGCTTATTGTAGTCCTGATCATGTTCTTCATTATACTCAAAATTTTCCTCATGTTGATTGTGACTTTCTTGGTTAGTAGACTCGTGGGGGTTAGCCCTAGTACCCATTCTTCTTGGTGGCATTTTACTGAAAATTTGGACAATATACATTAGGTTAATTTACCTATTTCAGAGGGTTTCTCCTCACAGTATGGATGCATAATCGGATTTAGAATCCCACAGTTCTATATATCATGGCAGGTTTTAATTGAACGCAGTATATGCAACTATAATATAACAAGCTAGTGAATTGCGTCGTAGAGATACTGAAATGACTGAAAAGGGAAATAAATATATACCAAGTACCAAACGGTACAATATCTGACATACAACAACAGTTTTAAGGAAATACAACCATCCGAATAACAACTAGTCAAAAGTGAAATAAGCTGTCTATCTGTCTAGTCTGCAACAGGGAACTACAAGCTGAAACTATCCCTACCAAAAAGTCGGCACTACTATGACCGTACAAGACTAGACAACTAGACCAATACATCACTATCACTGCAGTCAGCCACGACGGCGGGCCAAATCCCGAACCCTCCTCATAGCAATGCGGAAAACCTCCTCTGCATCAGCCCTGGATACCATGCCATGCCCATCACTGGGTAACTGTCGCACCCTCACACGGGCCCTCAGCTCTATGCCGGTCACCTGCCTATACATCTCTCTAGCTCTGGCACGCCTACCACCCAGGTGCCTCAACCGGGCCTCTCTCTCTGCGGCTAGCTCTCTGCGGGACTCTGCCAGCCTGGCCTCAGCCACGGCTACCTCAGAAGTAAGTCTGCCCACAACATAGTGGTGAAAACATGCTGGGACGTCCCTTGTCGGACCATGGGGTGGAGGGGCTGGATCAGCTGGAAGGGCAGCCTCTGCCTGCTGTGGCTCTGGGGTCAATGCCTCAAACTCATCTGACAATGGGCTCATAGGTAGTGGTGGCGGGGTAGGGGCTCTCTCATCAGAGAGGAGTGGCACAAGAAGTCCAGAACTCCCTACAACACCAACTACTGGCTCATCTATATCTCCCTCATCACCCTCATCTACCGGTACCACCTGATCCGTGGTCATGTCAGTATCCTCCTCCAAGGTCCTAATCTGAGTCACAACCCAAAAGTCCTCCCCAATCTCTCTACCCTCTGGTATAAGCTGGTCCTCCTCAGGGTCCTCCTCCTCTGACTCCATGACATCCGTATCAGCATCAACCTGGACCTCAGGGTCCTCCTCCTCTGACTCCATGACATCAGTATCAGCATCTGAATCTACCATCGCCGAGCCCTCGGCGGCCTGGATCGCATCATCGTGCTGTCTCTCATACTCCTCCGGATCCGAGATGTCGCTCGCCTACACAATGACGAATTATATTACTATCATGATACTTAAAAGTTCCCATAAGGGTTTTAAGTGAACTTGGCAAGAGTTCTTATTATCTTAGTGAATTTATTATTCTATAGCGTCGCATCATCTCTTGGGATTTATAACTCTCTCTGATACCATTTCTGTAACACCCCCAGATCCGGGGTCCGGGATCGGGTCGTTACGGTCTTATTTTCCACGATTAATACTTTACTTGAGTCCACAATAAATAAATCACCTGCTGTGACCCCACAATAATAACCACTCACACACACACAGTTATAGTCCCAGAGATGAAATTGAAATAAGTCTTGCATTACTGGTTTACGAATAAAAGTTATTACAAGCCAAAAGGATAACATCATAAGTTTAAAAGTTTTGCCGTTGATTAATCATTATTGATACATATAATTAGACTGGTAATCAAAGGCTGCTGATCTATGCTACCTCAGCAATGGCAGCGAGGATATCAACAGGAAGCCCTGCGGGGCGGGTAACCTGCTTGCGCCGAGTGCGCCTGACGCGGGCCATGTGACCTAGCTGTTGTTGTGACATAATAAATAAGCAAGGGTGAGCAATAGCCCACCAACAATATATAACTGTGCAGTAATATATAAGACAGTTCAAAGATATGTTTTGAAATCATATGCCATGCATTAGAGAAAATATTGCTAGTTCAATATAAAGGATGAAGTTACAAGGTAACTCAACAAGTATATATTGCGTGGAAGCATATGCTATGCCAAAATAAGCAAGATAGCATCATTTTCATAAAATAGGAACTTGCAAGAAAGATATTGCAATTCCAGTTTGAAATACTTTTAAACTCTGCCAACTATGATGATGTTGCAGAAAATTTCCAACATTGAGTGATGAACTAATACGGGAGCATTGCCGCGCCAGATGCCCTGACGTTTACGGGGATCAGTCGTATGTCATGCATCTCATCAGTCGTTCTCTACATGTAGAAGGTAGCTCCGACGGATTTACTTGTCTACCGCCCTCTGGAACTCCTAAGCCAACGGTTGGGCTATTGCTGGACCGGCGCCACTCGGCCACTTACGCGTCTCCTAGTTCATTTAACATCCATCATTTTGAAATGTATTGTTCGTTCCCCTTTTCCCCAGGTATGATACCTGTTGATACGACTCCACAAGGTAGTCGTATCTAATGTGGAAAGGAAAATTTACCAATATTTCCCAAGCTGTTGCTTGTTAATGGATACCAACTTGTTCCAACATTCTACCCTTCGAATGATGAGAGGGTACACACAATTCCATGAATAATAGCAACCAAGTTGCGAGTGAAACGAATTATTTATGACCGGGCAGTCACAAGGTAAATAACATTCTTCAAGTCAGGTTCCCTTATATTCGAATCGAAGGAAGAATGGAATTACTGAGAACCTTCCTTGATAATATAATAATAATAATAGGACTATAAAATAATTTATATAACATTCGAGGGTTGATGATACTATGTGAATGAAACCAAGTATCTTTGAAACGAGTTAGAAGAATTAAATAAATATTCCAAGAATATTTCTTGAGTCACAGGTATTGGAAAGGTGTTGCTCGGAATAATCTTTGAATAACTGTTCAGAATAATATTCATTGGACGAATAATGAATATTCCCATTAATAATAATAGTATTTTATTGATGAAATAATCGTCAAATGAATATTTGAAATAATATTCATTGAATAAATAATGAATATTCAACTTAAGAATTAAACTTATTGATGGAGTAATTATCGATTGAATATTTGAGACCATATTCATTGAATAAATAATGAATATTCGACTTAATAATAATTATCGAAGAAATGAATATCGAATGAATATTTAAAATCATGTTCAATAATAGAATTGACTTTGACTGAATGTCGAAGATAATATTTATCGAATAACTGAAGTTCGAATCAATGCTCAACTAATATTTATAAAATAAATAGATATCGAATGAATATTCGAAATAATATTCATTTAAATAAATAAGACTCGAATGAATATTAAAATAATATTCAATAAATAAATAAACTCGAATGAATATTCAAAATAATATTTATCGAGTAAATAAGAATGAATAACTTAATTGAGAGTTCGAAATAATATTCGAATATTTAATCGACTTTAGATGAATATTAATCATAAAATACTCCTCGAATAAATAAACATCTGATGAACAATCCGAATAATATTTATCAAATAATCTCAAGGAATATCCCAACAATGTTCCCCAGATAACAAATGGAAGATATTTACTTAAATATTTTCTTCTGAAAATAATATCAATATATCAAGGAATATCGACTCCCGGTCTATAATCAAAGAATGAGATTCAACTGCCCTTTTTGTTTCAGGGTCTCAGTGATATCCGGCTTATAACTGATATATTACTATCTAGCTTATAAGCTAACAATAAATTCTAGGAACAAGTATATCAATTTGACTTTGAAATTAGGCATGCATGCTATGACATAAGTATAACAGAAAGCATACATATATATATATATATATATTCACAACAACAGCCTTATAAAAAGGATTTGAAACTTGCCTGGATATCGAGTACGGGTAGGGGTAGTGGTAGCGTGTCCCGGGTCAGCCTGATGATCTATAAATAGCCAAGGCATTCGGGATTAATCACTTAACACCTTTCAAAAGGTTACGTATAAACTTAACTTAAATCGAAACACGTTTTCAAGTCGTTTCGTTATACCCCTCTAATTCACTCTTATTCTTGCTTTTATTACCCGATACTTGTTCGTTACTAAAGCATGACATTACACTTACATGTGGTAAGTATTTAAATCGTATAAGTTTTAAAGTCGAAAGATTAGACCTCGATATTTATCGATCGTTTTCTAAGTGGTTTACCGAGTTATAACCAAGTATACCTCTTAGGGGTACTTTCGTACTTAACCATGATTCGAACATTTTTATAAAATCGGAAAACGATCCATTTGACATGCGGTCTTCTCCCACACCTTCCTTTTTATCTCTATTATTTAATTATCATGATTCGCCACTGATTAAACAACATTAAAGGGAATCAATTTTAATTACGAACTTTTGATTACGGTTCCGAACCACTTTTACGAATTTAATCATAACTCCTAAACCGTAAGTCTGTTTCATGCGATCTTTATATCGTGTTAACTCGAATAACTTGTAGAAGGGGGGGGTTGAATACAAGTTATATAATCCTGTCTGATTTTTGCTTGATTATAAAAACAAGAATAAACGAATGAATCAAACTCTTGTTTGTATTAATAAGATCAAATACAAACTCTACCAAAGGTGTACAATACCTTTAGCAGCTGCTGACAATACAAATATCTCTCTGTTTGTTTCGAACTTCTCAAATACAAACCTTATACAGAGCTACGCACACGAACTCACAATTTCGTCTCACGCCTCACTCTTTACAATGATATTGAGAGAGTATTTATAATGCTACCTATCAACTAATAACAGAAAGATATAATCTATACATGACAATGTTCTGCCTTCTAGTCGATAGTTTCCTTCAATAGAAAACTCTTTCCTTCATAATATCTTCTTGCTTGTTCTTCAAACAACGATCCTGTTTTATAGCACTTGCCAGTTTCTGTAGCATCCATAATGACATCATCAGTAACACGACTGATATCAGGATCTGCACACTGCATCAGTATCTGATCAACCATCAGTATTGGACACGTCATCAGGATTTGCTCTCTGTTCCTGACATGTAGTCTCCGATACACTGTTCATTCCTGATTAAACTATACAGATAACTGTTTTACACATAAAACCTATATACAGTGCTAAATCCTTTATAAGATCAGGATTACAAGAAGTATAATGTGTAAATTCTATTCTTAACATCACAACTTATGAATTATTCCTAACAATCTCCCCCTATTTATGCTTTACAATCTGAAGCATAAATCTAAGTTGTGGATGTCAAAACATATAACAATACAACCAGAATAGAATTTATGAATGTAGAATTATGAAGTTAAGTACCTCCTTCACAGATGTAGACGTTTATCTAGTACTTAGAAGAAAGAATTTTAACTATTAATGCTGCTCTTCCTTTACCACTTCCTAGCTGAGATTCACCACTGTCACTCCTGGTTCTTCTTTTTACTACCATTTGTCTGATCTTTATCTCCCCCAGCTTTAGATTTATCTTTATCTCCTTCAGTCTGGTAGTGTTGTTGTTGTCTTTGAATTGTCTTTATCTCCCCCTTTTTGACATCAGCAACATTAATTCCAAGAGATTCAGAAACAGAACAAATGAGATTCATAAGAACTGCTTGATTTTCCATAATTGTGACTTGGTTATCTTCAAGTGATTGAAGTCTTGTTTGAATAGCAATTTGAGAATTCTGAATATCTTTCAAAACATCAGAATGAACTTCAATGTTGGAAGTGCTTCTAGTATCTTCAGTATCAGAATCAGAAAGAACTTTATCTTCAAGTCTTGTAGAAGAAGTTGCTTGAGTTGTATGATATTCAAGTAATAAAACCTGATTAGAAGTATCAACGTCTTCATCTTTCTGTTCTGGAACTGAAACATGATCATCATCTCCTTCACCAGTATTCTGTGTACTAACATCTTCAAATCCTGACTCCTCCTTAGAGTGATCAGAGACTGTTGATGTCTCAATTCTAGCTGATATTGGAAGTACATACAAAGGAACACTAGGATCATTAGGATCTTCATCTGGTACATATGTATCAAGAGATTGCTTTATCCTGGCACCTCTTCTGTTAATGATTTCTGCAAGCCTCTCCTTTTGCTTCTGAGCTTTAACTTCTGGCTTTGCATTGTGATGTGCTAGGTCATTCTTCTGATACATTTTGATGAATGAATAAGTACCAGCATCCATACCCAAATTTTCAGACCAAGATTCAGGAAAAACCTGATCCCAGAAATCAAATGATGGTTTCCTAATTTTCTCTCCCTCACTATGGAGTTGATCATCCATACCCTCATTCTCACTTTGACTTTCTAAAGTCAACACTCTTTCTACCTCACCTTTTGCCTGGTCAGGAGCCAGCCGCTCAAATTGTGGATCTAAGTCCATCTTTTCAACTGTATCACTCAAATTTAGATAAGTGCTCTCATGACCTACAGAAAAATAGAGTTTAGAAGGAGTTTTTATACCTGAACTCACATGGAGAGAGGGTTCCTCATATGGCATGTGGCTTGAGGTTTTCTCCAAGGAGTGAGCTGCTATAGTCTCTGAACCCATACAATCATCTTCTTTCCTTTCAGAAACTACAGGCTCCAGTATACCACTTTCAGGTTGTTTACTAGACTCTGATGTCTTCAGTAATACTTCATTAGACACCATAGTTAGTATATCACCGTCTTTAAGTGTTGTTTGCTGAGACACACCCTCAAGGTGGATAGACTCTGACTGAACAAAATTTGTTTGATCTTCAGAAAAATCAACCAAAGTCATTCCTCCCATATCATAGGGTATCTCACTTGCATTCTCAGTCATCACAGAAGACCTTTCAACATCAGCTATCACAGCTCCTGAGTCATCCTTCCTCTGACTAGATGGTTCTTGTGTTACAGTGACTGTGATCTGATCTTTCCTACTATTCACCACTGGTGCAATAGTATCTTCTGTTGACTGCTTCCCTCTATCTACTTCCTCCAGTTGTTCACCTTGAGCTGAAGCATCTTCAATAATTACATCCTTGTCAAATAAATATGCATGAAGTGATTGAAGTGCAACATGCTTCGAGAGTCCAAATTTCTTGACTAATTGTCTTCTGACAGATACATAGAAATACATCTTCATTAAGTCAAGTCTTTGATGTAGAAGTCCATATTCATCTGGAAATAAAAGTTTTGGTACTTTTTCAACCAAAAAGTCTAGAACAGGCCTTGACAACTTCACTTTGAGAGAAATTAGTCCCATAGCCAGTCTGTATGATAATGTAGTTTCCCATGAAGAATCAATATCCAGATCTCTCTTGTCAAATACTGACATAGATGTAGCTTGATTTGTAGAAACCTGCATGATATTAGTTGGACTAGACTCTGTGTGTGTAGGTGACAATTGAATCTTTCTCCTTGTTCTCCTGATATAATGAGCAAAAGATTTATCCTGAGAAGACTCAAGAGGTGTAGACACAGAAGTGATCTTGGGATGAGATCTTTGTTCAATAGACACAGTCTTTTGAGAGACAGTATCCAGTAACTGTTTTCCCTTTTTAAGAACTACAGCCTTTTGAGAGACTGCAGCCTGGCTGTGACTAGGTTTTTCATCTCTTTGTGCTAACAAAGAAAGTTGAATTGCAGCCTTCAATTCTGCTCTCTCTGCAAGAGTTAAATCATCATCATCTTCACTAGAATTACTACTACTACTTGACACAACAAATCTTCTCTTCCTTACAACTGATGTCTTTTGAGAAACACCAGAGGTTGGTTTCTTTGAAACAATAGGCTGTGGATCAAAATTTAGTTCTTGAATTGTTTCAGAGACTATGATGTTTTGGGCTACTTGGGTAGACACAGGTGGGTTCTCCTCCAATTGAGATTCCTGAGCCATTTCACCACAAAAGAAAGAAGAATTGTAGATAGTAGGAAGATGAGTGTTAAGAATTACCTGAAAATGATGTGGATAATGAATTGCAGGTATTTCATCTAGATTCTTTTCATTGTCCTTCTTTGTAATATCAGAGAAAATTCTCTTTTGCTGTTCATAAGAAGAAACACAATGTTCCCTACCAAATCTAGCTTCAACATCAGGAATAAAATGGTTAATAAACAATTGCATAAATCTATGATAATAAACCATTTTCCTGTTTTGATCTCTTGACCCAAGTTTAATACTCATCTGACTTAAGATAATATGACCAATGTTAATTACTCTGTCATAAAGCAAACTATAAGCAATATGTGATGTAACAGAAGTAATTTGTTGAAAAGAACTACATTTGCCAGTAAAACATTTAGCAATTTGATCAAAGTAAAAAGACCATTCCTTTCTAAGAAAAGTTCTATTCAACTGGCTCATGTTATCTAGAGGTCCACTATAACCTAATTCAGACAACATAGTTCTTATATTATCATCAGATGGTACATTCTCATAACTATCAGTAACAGGTAAACAAAGTACTGAACTAACAACAGATTCAGTAATATCAAATAAATCTTGTCCTAAATGTAGAACAATCTTACCTGATTGACTCTGAGTAGAATCAATTACCTCAGCATTCTCCCAAGCTTGTGAAACAACTACTTGATTAATCTGTGGAGATGCTGTCAATGCATAACTTAATGGTCCATACACCAGAAAGTCCATGATTGGATGAAAATCAGATGACACTCCTTCCTTGTTGGTAATAGCTGCAACATGATTGTTTGTCATAAAATCAAAGTCACCAAACTTGAAGGCTACTGATTTAGGTAATCTTCTCTGAGCTGCCATTTTTGATCTGAAAAGAAACTTGAAAAATTCTTGAAATGGATTAGTGATTTTGAAAACTCAAGAGTGATTTTTGCTTTAGAGAATGTAAGATTAGAGAAAGCAATTGCACGATTAGAGTTTTAAAACAAATATATTTCACAAATCTTTCAGACCACTATCCCACGTTGACACGTAGATTGACAGGTGTCAGTCCCTGAAAAATGCGGTTACCCACGATTTTTGGAAAATAAAATCCAAAATTGATTTTCATGAAATAAATCAGGGTATAAATAATCAATACTGATCAGCTTCCTTTTCATGATGACCTCTTATCAAAATAATCACAAAATGCAATGTGATTTAAAAATATGATTTTCAAATCCTGATGGTCACACATGAAATCCTGACCAATATTATCAGAGACTTAATATGGAGTTTTTCACGTGGCATTTTTCTTTTATCTGAAAAAGAAAATAAATAATTAATCTGAACAGAAAATCAATTGGTTAGATATTTTCAATATTTCTTGAAACAAGAAATACAGTCTCATGCAATAATTAGCATTTGACTTCATTAAGACTTCCAAGTGACTGCTCAACTTCTCACGTCTTTCTTTAAAAGAACCAAACGCCTTATGCCATTCTCCATAACCTTTCAATTTCTTTTCTTCTCAACAATGCTTCTCAACCCAAAAATCCCTTCAAACCCATTTTCCAGATTTTTGATCGATGAATATCCTGTTCTTGATCATCTCTTTGAACAAACGACTCTTCTCATCGAACTAATCATGAATGGATTGGTTTTCGATAATATCCAGAGGTTTCTCCTAGAACATCCATCTGTTGGATACAATCTTCCCCTAACCTCCTCAAAACTTGAGGATGAAGAATTTGGCCGAGAGTCTGAGGTTGATCTTGATGAGGATGCTATATATTTAAGTTAGCTGCTCTCATTCAAGTCGCCCAGACAAGGAATCCAAGAGCAAACGAGGCTTTCATCCCCTGATGGATTTCTTGAGATGCTCCTTGTCCTGTACCTCAGAGTTCATATCAATAGACAAGTATAGAATAGAAATTTAGACAAAAAGATGTTGTATTTCATTTCCATGTAATGATTTTTATTAATGAAAATACAATTTCTTGTTATCTGCTTGTCTTTTGATTTCTGAATGATGTATAAATTATCAGTATGCAAATATCAAAACTTGCTAGCATAGACTTAACACATCACAGAATCAGATTACTACACAAAGTAAACGTCAGGATCTGAAACAATTTTCATAATCCTGATACTGACACAATACTGATGACGTCAGCATCCTGATAACAAATCTAATCCTGATGATTATTAACAAGTCTATCATACTGAAATTTATCAAGGCAATGTGTTATAGCTAAAACATTTAACAATCAAATATAGATCCTGACAAGAATATCAAGTCTATAAGCTAAGAACAACATACCTTGCTACTTTTGCAGATGTTAAAGATCTAAAAATTTAACATTCCTAACTCACTTACTAGTCTACTGAATGTAGTCTCATCAAGTGGTTTAGTTAGAATATCTGCAAGCTGTTTGTCAGTAGGAACAAAATGAAGTTCCACAGTACCATTCTCAATATGTTCTCTAATAAAATGATACCTGACATCAATGTGCTTAGTCCTTGAATGTTGAACTGGATTTTCTGCAATTTTAATAGCACTAGTATTATCACAAAACATAGGAATATTACTAAGTGTCATACCATAATCCATCAACTGATTTCTTATCCAAAGGAGCTGTGCACAACAACTGCCTGCTGCTATGTACTCAGCTTCTGCAGTTGAGGTTGAAACAGATTGTTGCTTCTTGCTTGCCCAAGAAATCAATCTATTTCCCAAGAATTGACATGTACCTGTAGTGCTTTTCCTGTCTATTTTACACCCTGCATAATCAGAGTCTGAATAGCCAATTAGAAAGAAATCAGATTCTCTAGGATACCACAAACCAAGATTTGGAGTTCCTTTGAGATATCTAAAAATTCTCTTCACAGCAATTAAATGAGATTCCTTAGGATCACCTTGGAATCTAGCACATAAACAGGTAGAAAACATTATATCTGGCCTACTTGCAGTTAGATATAACAAAGAGCCTATCATGCCTCTATAACTAGTATTATCCACACTCTTCCCCTTAGGATCAGAGTCTAGTTTAGTGGCTGTTGCCATGGGTGTTTTTGCAACTGCACAGTCTTGAAAGTCAAACCTTCTTAAAAGATCTTTGATATACTTTGACTGATTAATGAAAATACCAGTCTCAGTCTGTTTGACCTGCAAGCCTAAGAAATAATTTAGTTCACCCATCATGCTCATCTGATACTTAGACTGCATAAGCTTTCTAAACTTAGCACATAACTTCTCATTAGTAGAACCAAAAATAATATCATCAACATAAACTTGAACTAAAAGCAATTCACCTTTTATCTTTCTAAAGAATAGAGTTTTGTCAATTGTACCTCTTGTGAAGCCATTTTCAAGAAGAAATTTAGACAAAGTCTCATACCATGCTCTTGGTGCCTGCTTTAGTCCATAGAGTGCCTTGTCAAGTTTGTAGACATGATTTGGAAACTTTGGATCAACAAATCCAGGTGGCTGTTCTACATATACTTCTTCATCAAGTTTGCCATTTAGAAAAGCACTCTTAACATCCATCTGGTATACCTTGAATTTTGAATGAGCTGCAAATGCAAGAAACATTCTGATTGCTTCCAATCTTGCTACAGGTGCAAAGGTCTCATCATAATCAATGCCTTCTTCCTGAGAATATCCCTTGGCCACCTGTCTTGCTTTGTTTCTTACAATCATACCAGATTCATCTAGCTTGTTTCTGAAAACCCATCTTGCACCAACAATAGATCTACCTTTAGGTCTTGGTACCAGTTTCCAAACTTTGTTTCTCTCAAACTCATTTAACTCCTCCTGCATTGCAATTACCCAATCAGGATCCTGTAAGGCTTCTTCAACCTTCTTAGGTTCATTCTTTGAGAGAAAGCAACTATACAAGCATTCATTTTGAATTGATCTTCTAGTTCGAACACCACTATTTGGATCACCAATTATCAAATCTTCAGTATGATCCTTTGTCCATTTTCTAACAGGTGGTAGATTAACTCTGCTAGTCTCTCCCCCTAAGTTAGTGGTATCTTTTGTAGAAGAATTCTCTCTACCTTCAAAAACTCTCCTTTGATCAATAGAATCAGTAGATTCCATATTGCTGCTAGTTACTGATCTTTCCTCAGTAGACTCTGAAAGGTCAGTTCCTGATGGAGTAG
This sequence comes from Kitagawia praeruptora, assembly GCA_037693485.1. Taxonomy (NCBI): domain Eukaryota; kingdom Viridiplantae; phylum Streptophyta; class Magnoliopsida; order Apiales; family Apiaceae; genus Kitagawia; species Kitagawia praeruptora. The sequence goes on from CM075351.1 coordinate 52,998,244, forward strand.
ACTCTGAAACGTCAATTCCTGATGGAGTAGACTCTGAAAGACTAGTCTGCTCCTGATGATCACTGTGTTCTCTCTGATTGATTTGCTCCCCCTCAACAGTAGCATTCCTTTGAGAAGCAATAAAAATTCCTTCTGGAGAACCTTCATCATCACTTGAGAGTATCTCAGAAATCTTCAGATTTTCAAATTCCAATTTGTCATGGCTTTCATCAGTTTGCAAAATTCCAAATTTCTTATCATCAAATGCAACATGAATTGATTCCATAACAATGTGAGTTCTGAGATTATAAACTTTGAAGGCCTTAGATGCTGAATATCCTAGAAAAATTGCTTCATCCGATTTGGCTTCAAATTTTCCAAGTTGTTCTGGATGAACTTTTAGGACATAGCATTTACATCCAAAGATGTGAAAATATTTCACACTTGGTTTCTTTCCTTTGATCATCTCATAGGGAGTCTTTCCATGACTATTTACCAAGGTACAGTTCTGAGTGAAACATGCAGTGTTAATAGCTTCTGCCCAAAAGTAGGTTGGAAGTTTTGCATCTGCAAGCATGGTTCTTGCTGCCTCTATGAGAGTCCTGTTCTTTCTTTCCACTACACCATTTTGTTGAGGTGTACCAGGTGCAGAAAACTGTTGAGTAATTCCATTGTCTGCACAAAACCCCTCCATTGTAGAATTCTTGAATTCTGTACCATTGTCACTCCTAAGTACTTTGACTTTGTACTCAGAGTTATTATGAATATTCTTGATGAGTTCAATGATTTGCTGAGGAGCTTCATCCTTCTTGTGTAGAAAGAACACCCATGTAAACCTTGTGAAATCATCCACCATAACTAGAGCATATCTTTTCTTGCTGATAGACATAATGTTTACTGGACCAAACAGATCAAGATGTAGCATGTGAAATGGTTCAGTAATTGAATTTTCAGTCTTGCTCTTGAAAGTGGTTCTTCTTTGCTTTCCAAACTGACATGCATCACAAAGTCCATCTTGCACAAAATTCGCCTGAGGTAGGCCTCTCACCAAATTGTATTTAACAAGTTGATTAAGCTTCTTGAAATTAAGATGTGAGAGCTTCTTGTGCCAATTCCAGCTTTCATCATTTGTTGCTTTGCTGTAGAGACATCTAACAATTCCTTTAGATGTATCACTTAAGCTGGCTTCATATATGTTACCATGCCTTTGACCAGTTAGAACAATGTCTCCATTCTGCATATTCAAGACTTTGCATCCTTCTCTGTCAAAGATTGATTTGTAACCTTTATCACCCAGTTGACTTATGCTTAAAAGAGTATGTTTCAAGCCTTCAACCAGTGCTACATTTTCTATGATGACATTCCCCAAAATAATTGAGCCATATCCCAGAGTTTCTCCTTTGTTGCCATCTCCAAAAGATATTACTGGGCCAGCTTTCCTCTCAAACTTTGTAAGCAGGGACTTTTTTCTAGTCATGTGTCCAGAGCATCCACTGTCCAAGATAATTGAATGCTTCTTTCATGTGCCCTGCAAACAAAAAGTAACTAGTTAGAATTTTTTAGGACCCAACTTTGATTGGATCCTTTCTTACTAGATTTAGAGACAACAGATTTTGAAGATTTTGCCTTTATTTTACCTGTTGCAGAGTCAACTTTAGACTCTGATCTCACAAACTGTTTGTGACTAGGAGTTTCAGATTTCAAAGAATAATAGTCATAATACAGTTCATGATATTCTCTACACATGTAAATGGAATGAAGTAAACTACCACAATGATAACAAGCTTTTTGTGGTTGGTATTGAATTTTCTGAGTCTTGGGGAATCTGGACTCAGTTTTCCAAGAAGGTTTTTGATTGCAGTCTAGGGCCAAATGATTATGATTTCCACACTTATAGCATTTTTTCCTGGGTGCATCAGGTACATTCTTGTAATTATTCTCTTTGTTAATACCTTCTTTTCCATTCCTATTTCTCTTGATCTTGCTAGACTCTGAAAGACCATCTAATCTCTGTTTCAACTGAGACTTAGACAGAAACCCTATGTTTACATTCTTAGGTTTCTCTAACACTTTCTCATCTGAATAACTATTGTTAATTCTCTTGTGTACAACAGGGGTACCTTTTGAATCAACAAATTTAACATGATTAGGTTCAGAAACAATTTTCTTACCTTCAGATTTAGATGTGTTAGCTTCTACCTTACTATCATTATTGACAATAGCTACTTTTTCTTCTTGTCTAGCCTTATCAAAACCTAAACCATTAACCTTACCACGAATTCCACTCTCAAAGATTTCTATTGTCTTCTTACTGGAATTGTTAATGGTCTTAATCACATCTCTCTCTTCTTCTAGTTCTTTTCTGACATAGTCATAAGCCTCAAGAATTACACTATAATCATGCTTAGCTTTATCAGAACTCAACTTGTATTCTTCCATTTGAATTAATTCAGATTCAAGAAAATTATTTCTATCAACTAATTTATCATTCTTAACCTTAAGTTCATCTCTTTCACAAGTAAGAATTCTAAAATTAGTCATAAGATTCTTAAACTCAGCATGGATAGATCTAATTTCATCAGAATTTAAGCTATCAAATGAATCAAGAGAGTGAAGTGATACCTTAACAGAGGATGGAGAAGTTTTCTTTGGAGATCCAGGTTTGTCTGAACTATTGGCCATCAATGCAATGTTTTCATAATCCAATTCATCTTCAGAGTCACTGGAATCAGCCCAATCCTTCTGTGTGACCATAAGTGCATTACCCTTTCCTGAATTCCTAGGCTTCTTACACTCACTAGCAAAGTGTCCAAGCTCGTTGCAGTTAAAGCACTTGATCTTGGCCTTATCAAGCTTGACAATTGTACTTTTGCTCTTGTCACTCTTCTTCTCCTCCTTCTTTTGAAAAGGTCCTTTGCTAAATCTTCTCCTGTTGAATCTGCCTTTCTTGAAGGCCTTAGCAAACATAGCAAAGAGTTCTTGCATCTCAGATTCAGAATCATTGTTGTCAGAGTCCATATCAGTAGTCTCTGACTCAGAACTTTCTTTGCTTTTCTTCTTCCTCGAATTCTTTACAGCAATCTCTTCATGCTGTTCTTCAGGAAGCTTCTTTACTTCAGATTGAGCAGTAAGTGCAATAGTCTTCATCTTTCCTTCACTCCTGCTCTTCTTCTGCTGCTTGTCAAGTTCATAAGCTCTCAATTTTCCATAGACTGCCTCTAATGAAATTTCATCCAGATCATTAGCTTCCTCAATCGCAGATATCTTCTCATTGTAGAAATCAGGCAAAGCTTTCATGAACTTTGTATTCATATCCTCCAAGTCATAATATTTACCATGAATGGCCATCTCATTGATGAGTTTTGTAAACCTATCAAAGGTATCAGTAAGTGACTCACCAGACTTGGATTCAAAGTACTCATACTGTTGTATAAGTAATGTCCTCATATTCTTCCTGACAGGCTCAGTTCCTTCACAGTGAACCTTAAGATTGTCCCATATATCCTTAGCAGTTTTACAAGAGAGAACATAATTAGTGAGAACAGAATCAAGACTATTGAATAATATGTTTATCACTTTAGCATCTTTAAGAACACTCTCCTTGTCCTTATCTGACCATTCAGATTTTGGCTTCTCTGCTGTATGTTCTGGAACAACCTTACCATCAACAGTTGCTTGTCCAACGACCTTTGTTGGAACAAAAGGTCCATCTCTGATTCTGTCAAGATAATCAGGATCTGTTGCTTCCAGATGATGCAACATCTTTACTTCCCATAGAGTATATTCGTTTCTCTTGAGCATAGGAATCTTAGTATTCCCATCCTTGTAACCAGACATGATTGCAGATCTTTATGATTATTCGAAATCAACCTGCTCTGATACCAATTGTTAACTCGAATAACTTGTAGAAGGGGGGGGGGGTTGAATACAAGTTATATAATCCTGTCTGATTTTTGCTTGATTATAAAAACAAGAATAAACGAATGAATCAAACTCTTGTTTGTATTAATAAGATCAAATACAAACTCTACCAAAGGTGTACAATACCTTTAGCAGCTGCTGACAATACAAATATCTCTCTGTTTGTTTCGAACTTCTCAAATACAAACCTTATACAGAGCTACGCACACGAACTCACAATTTCGTCTCACGCCTCACTCTTTACAATGATATTGAGAGAGTATTTATAATGCTACCTATCAACTAATAACAGAAAGATATAATCTATACATGACAATGTTCTGCCTTCTAGTCGATAGTTTCCTTCAATAGAAAACTCTTTCCTTCATAATATCTTCTTGCTTGTTCTTCAAACAACGATCCTGTTTTATAGCACTTGCCAGTTTCTGTAGCATCCATAATGACATCATCAGTAACACGACTGATATCAGGATCTGCACACTGCATCAGTATCTGATCAACCATCAGTATTGGACACGTCATCAGGATTTGCTCTCTGTTCCTGACATGTAGTCTCCGATACACTGTTCATTCCTGATTAAACTATACAGATAACTGTTTTACACATAAAACCTATATACAGTGCTAAATCCTTTATAAGATCAGGATTACAAGAAGTATAATGTGTAAATTCTATTCTTAACATCACAACTTATGAATTATTCCTAACATATCGAAACGAAGCTCATAACATAATCTAGCTAATCATGGCATAAGTCGAAGCTATGCATTGAGTTATATCTACTGTCAAGTTCGGATTTCAAGATTAAACGAAAATCGGGCATTACGACGGCTATAAATCGAACGTTCTACTAATCGTAACACTAAAACCAAGCCACACCGGGCACCAATACAACTTGTACACATGATTAACATCTCAACAAACTCAAGAACACATCATCATACCAACATAATCATCATCTCTTAAATCCATTAGATCTACCACATAATCATGATTATAACATCACTAACATGCTCCTAACACTTAAATCCATCAAGAACATGCATAAACTCAAAGTAGACCTAGGGTTTCAAGATCATTATACCTTCTTGAGAGTGTGATATGGCCTTACAAAGCTTTGTGTGGTCCTTGCCTAGCCTTAATGAACCTAAGATCAACCAAAGAATCATGAAAATCAAAGTTAGTTCTTGAAGAACACTATTCATCCTCCTCTTTAATGATTTTTTTGAAAATGGAAAAAGAAGAGATTGTAGCTAGGATTTTGAGGAGATCATTTATATGAAATGTAAGTCTCACCATAAAAGTTTGGAGATCAAATGATGGTTGCAAGTAGGGTTTTGGTTTTTGAATTAGCCTAAAGGCCGAATAGAATGAAAAAGGGAGAGATGGATGTTTTTGCTTGGTTGCTTCTTGAATAATTCATAAAGTGAAATGGATTTAGATAATATCTTGTGTTAAAACACCTTTAATAAAGTGATGATGCATGGAATGATGTTTTTGTGAGGACAAGTGTTGATCTTGTGTTGGTTTAAGGCTAACTAGTAGTTTGGTTGCTAAGTACTTAGTTGATCCTCTTGATTCTAGTTACTCTTGTAACTATATTGGTTACTAGATATTTTCTAGTAGCTTGCACAAGACTCTTGCTCCCTCTGCTTGTTTCTTTGTCCGTTTATTGCTTAATTCGTTGATCGTTCGAGGGAATAACTCATTCGTTTCTAGTTAGGGTTTTACCGAAAACCTTCTTAATATTTCTAATACTATTCTTCATCTTACTTAATACTTCTCGAATTTAAATTCCTTAAATCCCTTTTATAATTCCTTATGTTTGGAAGTGTCCAGGGAATTCTCGGAGAAAATAAAAGTGCTCTTTTTCTGAATCCGACAGCTTTTACATACACTTATTTTCTTCCTGGATCACTAATACGAACTCAGAAATCCGTTCCGAATACCGGGTATAACATTATTATAATAATATTCCAAATTCCACCAAAATCACTATTCATCACTTCTTTTTATTTAATTCCTATAATTAGGAAAATGAACCTGGTTCACTCTCGAGTGCTTCTTAACCTTTTTACGGAACCGCTGGACTTATAATAGATATTGATTTGGATGACACAAGAATAATCTTACTTGAAGTAATATACTTATATTCTTAGGAGATAGATCATTCTTATCTATGCCGTCAACCAAAAGTATTCTGCATGACATATAAATAATTGAATTCAAATCCATTCCATTCATTTAATAGATCTTCGTTACATCGCAGTCATAACCACTATTCATACCCATATTATTACATACTAAAAAGTTTTAATTCTATCAAAAATCTGGGTTCTTACACACATGCTCAGGGATGCGAGGGTCCAGGTCAATTTCAACATCTCGAGCCCGACTAGATTCTGCTTCATCTTGCCTCATGACTCCCGCCCCCGAGTCAGGGGTCGCTCCAACATGTCCATACTCATTCACAATTGTTGTTTCTCATGTGATACCATTAGGCAGGTCTACCAATGTTGATGTTTCCTTGCGAACCCATTTCCCCTTTCGGGCTCGTACAGTGGCCTGCTCTGGACTTTCCTCTTCATCGCTAGCTTCTTCAACAATTCCTTCTTGTAGAACCAACACAGGTTGCGAGGCCTCCATCATAATTGCCCCTGGTACTGGTTCTACCTGTATGCCCAAGTTGTCAAAATAATCATCAGGCAACTCCTCGATAGAAATTATGTTGCAACCAACTGAGGGTCGTGATGCCAACTTGCGAGCCCTCTCATCGTCGTCGCTTTCCATAAAATTTCTTCCCTATTCTGCTGACTTAAGGGCCTGATTATAGCATTCTCGAGACTCATGTTGAATTCCTCTAACACATCCCACGCATTGCGGGGTAGGGAACTTCATCGAGAGGTGATAGATAGAAGTCACCACCCTCATTTCTTTCAAGATGGGTTGCCCCACAATAGCATTGTAAGCAGATGGTTGATCCACGACCATGAAATCAGCGACCTGCGTAGTGATGCAGGGCTCGTCCCCCAAGGTGATGGAAAGCCTGATAAGTCCTTTTACACTAACAGATGCTCCAGTGAATCCATAGAGGTGGCCTACTGTTGGAATTAGATCTTTGTCTACGTATCCCATTTTCTTGTAGACATCATACATCAAGACATTCACAGCACTTCCATTGTCCACCAACACTCTGTAGATATTCTGAGAACCAATGCGAAATCGAACCACTAGAGCATCAGAGTGAGGATGATGTACCCACTTCGCATCCTCTTCAGTGAACATTATATTCGTATCTTCCCCCTTGAAAAGCTTTGGGGGTCGTTCCTGCAAATGATGCACATTGGTGAGGGGTCGCTCTCTGGCCTCGCGAGCATATCTTTCCCTTGCCTTATTGCTATCACCTCCGATATGTGCCCCCCAATGATCACATGGATGCTATTACCTCGCTCTTCTCTCTCCTTGCGAGGCTCGGCATTTTGGCCCTCATGAGGTACAGCGTGATATCCTATTCCTGATTTTCCTGAGTTCTCTTGATGCTTTTTCACTTCGCGGACCGCCCACTCTGTTAACTTCCCTTCTCGAATCAAACGATCAATTTGTTCTTTAAGTTGCCAACAGTCCGCTGTATCGTGCCCCTTCTGCTCATGAAAATCACAATACTTTGTAGTGTTCCACGTTCCTTGTGGACCCATAGCACGAGGTTTCGTGAACATTCCTTTATTAGCGTTGACAGCATAGATATGATCAACTGAAGCCACTAAGGGAACAAATTTGTCTTCATCTCTAGCCGGACGAGCACGAGGTGGGGATCGTCTTGAGGAATCGCGATCCCTTCTTTTTGGGCTCGGGCTACGATCCTGTCTTCGCCTGGGGCTTCTAGAATCCCTTCTTTTTACCCCTTTGCCTTTACTTCCATTGCTACTAGTCCCAGCATTCTTCTTGAGATATGCCAATGATTTCTCAACACGCTTAAAGGGCTCAGCGACCCGATGCAACTCCGAAAGTGTAACAGGGGTTTGCTCCTGTAATTTCTCCCAAAATTTAGTTCCTTCTCTTACCCCTGCGATAAGGAAATTTTTCACGGCCTCGGCATTTGCACCTCGAACACGAGGTACTTCAGCATTGAACCTTTTGAAATAATCATGCATAGTCTCTCATTCCTTCTATTTTATGTTTTCCAGTGTGGACACAGGAGGTGCATAAAGCATTGAAGATTGGAACTGTTTAATGAAGATATCCACGAGTTGTTCCCAAGAATCTATGACAACTAGGGACCCTAGCTTTGAGAACCATTGTTGAGCACTCCCCCTTAGCGAAGCTGCGAACAGCCTACACCTCGCTAACAATGATACTTGGTACACGTCTATCTCATTGTTGAACCGAATAACGAACTCGGCTGGATCAGTCTATCCGTTATAGGTCATGTCAGAGTGATGACCTCGAAACACTATAGGCAGTGGGGCAGTGCGAATTTCATGAGTGAAGGGCGAGGAGGAACCCATATTGCTAAAAATCCCCTTCTCGTTGTTCATCGCATCCAATGCCTTTTTTAACTCTTCTAATTTATAATCCCCAATTCTCGCCTCTTTGTCTCCATCCTTCTTTCCTCCAGTACTTGCATGATGAGATTGAGTCTTTTTTGGGGCGCTAGACTCTTCCTGGTCATTCCTGCGATCCTTGTTTTTAGGGTCTTCCTCGCGATGTTGGGATCGTTCACGCTCTCGATTGAAAGGGGGTCTATCCTCGCGATGATGGGACCGCTCAAGCTCTCTGCGAGGAGAGGGGGGTCTGTCATTGCGACGATATGACCGCTCACGATCTTTTCGAGGAGATACGGGTTGATGAGAGCCCTTACTCTTATTTTTGGATCCTCCATCTTTGTTAGATTTGGCTTTACCAACTTGAGACGGAGATCGTGCTCGCTGAGTTTCTTTCCAACTCGGTCAAAGACACTAACGGACCATCCTTCTGACGAGGCGGGCTTCGCTTTCGATCCCTCCTTATCCATAGTAGCTACCTCCTCTTCCCAATCAGGGTTCGTCCGATCCGTCACCACATCATCAAAGTCCCCAATTAGCTTCTTGGTGGGACCCTTGCTACTTTCTGCTTGGTGAGTTCGATCCCCTGTCCTCGTATTCCTCTTTAAGCCTCTAGAATTATGTCGCTTCTCCATCTTGGCCACCGAGGCCCTTACCTCGATCATTTGATCACCAAGGCCTTTCAAGAATGACATGACTTCACCAGGCAAGGCCGCCTGTTGGATGACAGGGGGTGTTTGCTCCTTCTCAAATTCGTCCTCGATCCCCTCTTTACGCGCCTCGCTTTCTGGTAGATTATTCCTCCGGGGGTCGTTTATGTCTTTCTTATGCGACCCCGGGGTCTCATGATCTCCGTTTCTCTTCTTCTTTGATTTAGTCATTGTTCTCCCAAATCAACGACTAGCCCCCTCCTTCTAGCACCAAATGTTATAGGGAGAATATTGTATAACAATATTTGGAGGTTTGCTGGAATCCCGGAGCAAAATACGGATATTTTGCTATAAGAAGAGGGATGGGGATTAGGATTTTTGTGTTTAAAGGTGGCTGATCTTGTCTATTGAAATTCAGTGGTGAACTGTTTCTCATGCTTTACAAGATGCCTACGTACCCTATTTATAGGGATCAAGCCATACGTAGTTCTCTTAGAGAAGAAGTTATCTAGATGGGCTAGGATTTCTATGGGCTCGGCTTGGCCCAAATCCACTAGTCATCTCCTTGGGTTGTTTTTTTATCCATTTATTCTGTTCATGACCCATGAAAGGGAACCCGCAGCTTGCATAATGCTATAATTATCTTTACTGGCGAAACTGACTAGATGGCCTCGCATGCGACCTCGCTGGGTCTGGCCATGCGAGGCGATCCTCAATGCATGGAGATAACCTACTTATGCGACCTCGCTGGGCCTGACCATAAGCCTTCGTAGTAACATGCTAGGCCACACTGGACCTCTAGGCCTCGCTAGACCTCGTGAACTGCGACCCCGCTACTAGGGCTCGCTGGCGATCCCATTGTACAAAAATAATATAATGAATCCTCTTATGATGGCGAACTTTAATGACCCATTCTTCATCCCTAGGCCCATTATGTGTGATGTACCGATATTTTAGCCCATTTAGCCTGTTTAGGACTTATGCCAAATTCAGGCATAACACAAATAAATGGAAATGGATAATTACCTAATAGTAGACCACGATGAATGTCAACTACTATGAGTGTAGGACTCGCCTGAAGCATCAAGAGTTTGCCAGAATTGGCACAAATAATTGGAGGTAAAGTATTTGTCGGAGAGATAAACAAGGAGATCCCATCAATGATTTTTTTGGCAGAACTTATTTGGGTTATTGGGCCACTTCACGAAAAATTATACTATGCCGAAAATTATAACGAACAATTTTTTTTTTTGATTTAATCATTGAATTCTTGATCCAACAATTCGAAAGTTGATTGTTATGTAAATGATTCCTGACAATCAATTGTTAAGGACTATGGCTCATCTTTGAATTAGGGACAAGTGAATTGAAACTCTTCAATGAACATTTTCTTTACGGAAAGTTCGGATTTAAATTTTTACGCACTCGAGTCTCTACCATCAACCTTTTTTTACAGCCAAATTTGTGTTTCTCATGTTTCGACTTAAAATTTCCAGCTAGTTCCTACTCTTTTCCTGTTCAGTAGCTTGATTGCATACTTTTGGTGGTACTTGCCAGTTGCCTCATACTGTCATACGAGTAAAAAATATCAAAAGGAGAGCTCTATTACTTTGAAAATGTGTCACTCCCTAATCTTCCATATTGCCAATGATACTACTTCGTATACGCAAGCTTAGCATATCGCATGGTTTACAAAGAAACTTCTTTTTCTCCCTGAAACAAACTTTTTGCACATCTATAACCTTTATTAATAAACGAAACACCTTTTAACTTTATTAATGAATAAGCGAAACACCTTTCAACGATACCTTTTTTTGGTTTCACCCAGTTTTGATTTCACCCTGGCCTTATTTTAGTTTCACCCATATAACCTATTTCTACTAGGGTGAAATCCCCAAATACCCACCTTTTTAAACTAGCTAACCAAAATACTCATATGCGTGAACTTCCGCCCAAAATACCCACCATATACGCATGTCCAACATGCGTAGTTTTTTTTTTTAAAGAACCAAGCCACGCAAAGCTGACATGCGTATTCTTTTCTTATTTTCTTTTTTAAAAACTGAACACGCATTTAGGCTATGCGTAGTCTCCAAATACGCATGTGTAGTTTGCGTGTTCTTTATTATTATTATTTTTTAATTATGCATAGGCTACACATGATAACCATGCGCATGTCCCATTTGAATTTCTTTGTTTTTTCTACTTTAAAAGCTATACGCATCTACTATTTGCGTGATCAATTTTTTTATAAAAAAAATAAATATATACGCATGTACCACTTGCGTGGCCTTCGTAAAAATGGGGTGCGCATGTTGTACATGCGTATTCGACGGATATTTTGGGCGGAGCTTCCCGCATACAGGCATTTTGGGCAGTTGGTTCTCAAAAGTGGTGTAATTTGGTCATTTTTTCTTCCTACTATAATTCTATGATTTTTTTTTAATAAAATAGAAATTGTATTACAATTATAATTCTTTTATTAGAACTTTAAATAAAAAAAATAGTTTCATCCCTAGAATTATATTCCCTTATAATAATATGTTATTTTTTAAAGAAAAAAATAAAATTGAAATCCTATCAATATATATATATATATATATATATATATATATATAAGAGGATACGCGGGAGTTTAGGTGGCGCTCTAAGATCATCTCAATCTATTTTTCTAATTTTCTAGAATTTTAAACACTCATAAATATAAAAATATCATTTAACATATTAGAAGTTGAATAGGTGTTCGAATTTATAGAGGAGAAGAACTCGAATTTATAGGAAGACATATGATTAGAAGTTCTATTGGAAGTAGAATAAGTATTTATAAAACATATGATTAAAAGTTCTATTGAAAGTAGAATAGGAGTTCGAATTTATAGAGAAAAAGAGTTCAAATTTATAGAAAAAACATATCAATAAAAGTTTCTACTGGAAGTTATTAAGTATTTATAAAGCATAAGATTAAAAGTTCTATTGGAAGTAGAATAGGAGTTCGAATTTATAGAGAATAAGAGTTCAAATTTATAGAAAAACATATAAATAAAAGTTCTATTAGAAGTAGAATAGGTGTTTGAATATATAGATCATCCATATAACTAAATATTTTATAGAAAGTACGATTTTCTTAAATTATACATTTTTTATATAAGTTAATTATACTTCTATTAGGAAAATTTATTCATAAATCCAATACCATTATCATAAAAAAAAAGTCATATTAAAAAAAAAATTATGTTAACATTATAAAAGAACATTCTCATGTAGGAATTCTAAATAAAAATAGGAGTATCTATAATATAAATAAAAAATAAGATGTGTTTTCATTTTCTAAAACTCCATAAATTTTAGAAAGTCTAGATAAAGTATAAATTGGAATTCACTCTATTTTTTAGGTTTTAATTTTAAGGAAAATAATTGTTGTACGTGTAAGATAAGTATCATTAATAATATGTAATGAATTTGGAATTTCGACCAAAACAAGGGTGGCTCGAAACGTGTTTAACGGGAAGACGGTTCACTATAAAAGATTGTATTAGCTATTAAAATATCATTTTGATGTTATAAATTTTATTTTATTTTTAGGATCTGATTTTTATGGATAAACATTATCATACAAGTGATATATGTAAAAGTTAGGCTTTTGGTCTAAACGAGGGAGCGGATAAATAGTAATAACCGTGTTTAACGAGAAAGTGATTCATTAGAGAAGTCCGTATAAAGATGTTTGAATATATAAGGAATACATAAAATAAAATGTTTTATTAGAAGTAGAATACGAGGACGGTGGAGACGTCTTACACGATTTTTAAAACTATATATCTTTTTTCCTAGAAATCATTTATTTTATCTTTTTTATACAAGTTAAATATAATTGCATTAGAAAAATATATCCATAAATTAAATATCATTTCCGTAACGAAAAGTCTTCGAAATTATTTTTTTTATATGTTAACATAACAGAAAGACATTCCCATGCGGAAGTTGTAAATAAGTACATGAGTATCTATAATATATAGAAAATATAAGATGTATTTTCATTTTTAAAACTCTATAAATATTAGAAAGTTTAAAGAATATAAAAATTGGAATTTACTTTCTTTATATAATTAATTAGAATTTCGGTTCCAAATAAGAGTAACTCGAAACGTATTTAACGGGAAGACGGCTCACTAGAAAAGATTGCATTAGTTATTAGAATTTGATATTGATGTCATATTTTTTTTTATTATTCGATTTTATAGATAAAAAATATTATATAAGTCTTTATAATATATGTTGAAGTTGAGATTTCAATTTTAACGAGAGAGCGGCCCAATCGAAAGAATAGTGTTTAACAAGAAATCGATTCATTAGAAAATGATATTTAATTATTAAAATTTAATATCAATATTATAATATAACGTAAATGTATTAATTTTTTTAAAAAAATATTATAACGCCGCCGCGAAGTGCGGCTTTATCGACTACTTATAATTATAATACAACTTTTTTTTATCATAATTTATCTATAACCTTTATTAATAAACGAAACACCTTTTAACGGTACCTTTTTTGGTTTCACCCTTATTTTGGTTTCACCCCTATAACCTATTTCTACTATAATTCTATGATGCTTTTTTATCAAAATATAAATTTTTATTACAATTCTTTTATTAGAACTTTAAATAAAAATAATAATTTCATCCTTAGAATTATATTCCCTTATAATTCTATGTTATTTTTTAAAGAAAATAATAAAATTGAAATCCTATTATAATTATAATACAATTTTTTTTATCATAATTTATAATCAAAAAATAATGCAATCAATTCTCCAAAAGAGTTTTCAGAGAACACCCCTTCAATGGTACCATTTTTGGTTCGCACCGTATTTTGGTTTCACCCCTATAATCCTATTTTTACTATTATTCTATGTTATTTTTTAATAAAATATAAATCCTATTGTAATTATAATTCTTTTATTACAACTCTAAATAAAAAATTGTTATAATTCTATGTTATTTTTTAAAGAAAGTAATAAAATTGAAATCCTATTATAATTGTAATACAATTTCTTTCTATCATAATTTAAAAAAAAATAATACGACCAATTCTCCAAAAGATTTTTCATGGAGAACAACTAGAACATGTTTCTATACACTACTCTAGAACATTCTTCCCTATGATTTATGTTATTTTTAAAAAGAATATAATAAAATTGAAATCTTATTATTATTATAATTCTTACATTGCATTAGCAAATTTTTTTATTATAACTTATAATAAAAAAAGATTACGATCAATTATCCTAAATATTTTTCAACGAAAACAACCGAAACGTGTTTCCATGCACTTAAACAATCTAAGTTTATAGTTTGTTAATCGAATAAATTTTTTATGCCAATAACATAGTTCTTTTTATAATTTTTATAATATAATTTTATAAATATTTAATTAAATAAAATTAATAATTATTTAACATAAATCTCCGATCCCGTGAACCATGAGCCATACTCTTAAAAGTTAGTGATAAATTGATAAGTTCTATAGATTAAATGACTCATGTTCCTTAAAAAAAAAATGACTCATGTAAAGCACAATTAAGGAGTGTCTAAGCAAATAGCAAATTAGCTACTGGTGCTTGAAAATGTCAATAATTTGATTTCTATCTTTCATTTCTCATATTCTATTACGGATGTATGTGAGAATGAAGTGTGAAAATAAGAAACAAAAGGCAATCATGTCAAGCTAGTCAGAATTAGGCAGCCATGTTAAGTAAGTCAGAATTGTAGGCCAGTAAAAGTCTATGTAGTAATAAATTGTACGTAAGCACTGATGTAAGTGTTTTATTTGAAGCCTATAAATAAGGCTTAGTTCATTAAGGAAAGTAAGACAATACAATGTAATCTCTACTATCAATGAAGAAGTATGCTGTTCTTCATATTGTCTAATCTTCCGCACCTAATATATTTCAGTTTATAATAAATCTATCATGGTATCAGAGCCTCCGATCTTTGAGGCGTTATTCTTCCGCGTTTGCTCCTTTGTTTCTTCGTTGAGAGCACAAACCCATTTCTTTCTTTTGTTTTTCTTTTCTTCTTCGAATAAAATACAAATCCCCTGTTTTCTTCTCTTCAAACAATTGAGCCCACTACACCCTCCTGTGCTTCTTTACTCCTTTCGTTCTCTGCAAATACCACAAACCCATTTCCCTCTTCTTTGTTAATCGAATCAGTTGTTGTTGTATGAAGATGATAGGCTAGTCAAGAATGTAAGCTAAGTTAGGCATGTGAAGAAAAGTGCAGCAGCTATCTATGAAGTCCAAGAAATAAGGTAGGCTAGAGTGATGTTAGCCCTGATGTAATGCATATATCCTGAAGCCTATAAATAAGGTAGCCATTGTAGTAATAAGAACAACAACACAATGTAATCTTTCAAATTGTATTCCGTTTGTAAACACATTTCTATCAATATATTTCAGTTTATATAAACTTATCATGGTATCAGAGCCTCCGATCTTTGAGGCGTTATTCTTCCGCGTTTGCTCCTTTGTTTCTTCGTTGAGAGCACAAACCCATTTCTTTCTTTTGTTTTTCTTTTCTTCTTCGAATAAAATACAAATCCCCTGTTTTCTTCTCTTCAAACAATTGAGCCCACTACACCCTCCTGTGCTTCTTTACTCCTTCCGTTCTCTGCAAATACCACAAACCCATTTCCCTCTTCTTTGCTAATCGAATCAGTTGTTGTTGTCATCGTTTTCTTCTTCTTTTGCTGATTGTGTCTGAGTTTTTGGTCAAATTCGTTATGTGTAATTTGTCTCTGAGTTACTGGGTGTTGTTTGAGGATATTTTTTCTGTTAGTTTGTTTGAGATTTCTGAGTTTTCTGAGGAGAGATGATTTATAATAAGATTATCTGAGAAAGCAAAAAGTGTGGCTTTAAAAGGCTCCACTGGAAGATTTATGCCGTTAACTTTCGGTGTAAGAAAAATAAAGCAGAAAAGCATTTCCATAAAATGCTCTTTCACTCTGTCTAAACTTTCATATATTCATTATTCAACAAGGGGGACCATGTGATGATGGGTATTTTTTTCCTTTTACTTTTACTTTTGGTGTTGCTTTCACTTTTATTTTTATTTTTTTTTTTGTATTGTAACGGAGAGAGTTTGGAAGGATGTCGGAAAATTGTACACATTCTTTACTTTGTGTGGGGTGATAAATATTACCTTTTTCCAAAAAAAAAAAGGAAAAAAAAGAAAAAAAAAGGAGGTTTCTTCAAAATTAAAGATTCCACCAAATTCAGAAATTACTGGGGAGACAATTCCACCAAATTCAGAAATTACTGGGGAGAAAATTCCACCAAATTCGAAATTACTGGGGAAAAGAATCCACCAAATTCGAAATTACTGGGGAGAAGATTCCACCAAATTCTGAAATTACTGGGGAGAAGATCCCACCAAATTCTGAAGTTACTGGGGAAATAAAAAAATTGTTTCGACTGATGATCATTCCAGTCCTTGGTTTGTTTTGGCCGTTTGAGCCACTGAAAATTTGTTCCGTTTTGAATTTTTTTTTAATCTTCAAGTTGAATGTTTTCCGTTTTCTCTCCCACATCCAACTTGAGGGAGGGTATTACGGATGTATGTGAGAATGGAGTGTGAAAATAAGAAACAAAAGGCAGTCATGTCAAGCTAGTCAGAATTAGGCAGCCATGTTAAGTTAGTCAGAATTGTAGGCCAGTAAAAGTCTGTGTAGTAATAAATTGTACGTAAGCACTGATGAAAGTGTTTTATTTGAAGCCTATAAATAAGGCTTAGTTCATTAAGGAAAGTAAGACAATACAATGTAATCTCTACTATCAATGAAGAAGTATGTTGTTCTTCATATTGTCTAATCTTCCGCACCTAATATATTTCAGTTTATAATAAATCTATCATATTCTTAAACCTATATTACCATGTTCACTTCTAAAAGAAGAAATCAATATCAAGAAATAACCAGTTCTAGCAAATGAATGATCTTACTGAAATATTATTAAAAAAATATTTCATTAACCTTCCGAATAGTTTTAATTTACCACTAGAACTCCAAGGATTGAATCTTAGAACCTTGTTGTATGTAAAATTATCAAAGGGAGCAACAAAAAAGGAAGAGATATAGCCAAGACAAATGAAATATTACACGCATAAATAAAAAGAATAATCTGCACCTTGATTATCTATGTGGACGTGGTGTTCCTTCGGTTGGAGTACAGAGACAGATGGAGAAACATCAACTCCTGTTCATCATTTTTCTTGCCTTCTGTCTCTAAAACTGTTTGATAATGATTAAAAACATTATGTGCGCCAAGTATTTTTTCCAGCATACTTTTCCAACTTGGGACCTAGTATTGTTTCCAGCATACTTTTCCAACTTGTCCATGACTTCCAATCCATGCCATGTAGCTGTTCATTCATATTCAATCCAACTATAAATATGCGTACATATGAAGCTCACAAGTCATTCTATTCCACAAATATTAACTACATACTAGCTATGGCAACACAGAAACATATGAGCTTCCTCATTCTTTTTTATGCATTGTTAAGTGTTCTGTCAAGTTCAAATTTTGGTTTTGGGAGCACAATTGAAGACTATCGTAATATAAGTTGTGTCGAGAGTGAGAAACAAGCTTTGTTTCTTTTTAAAGAAAGTCTTGTTGATGACTTAAATTATTTGTCATCATGGATTGGAGATGACTGTTGTGCATGGCGTGGAATTGGTTGCAATAGCAAAACCGGGCATGTCATTCAACTAAATCTTCGAAATGGTTCTTTAAGAGGTGATCACATATATCCTTCCTTGCTTGATTTGAAATATTTGACATACTTAGACTTGAGTAACAACAATTTCAGCGAAATGAAAATTCCCCAATTTTTTGGGTCATACAAGGATCTTACATATCTCAATCTTTCCTACTCCAGTTTTGAAGGTTTAGTTCCCCATCATCTTGGAAACCTTTCTAAATTACGGTACCTTGATTTAAGTAATAATTACTATTATGATTATAAGACTTTATTGTTCAATTCTTTATTAAGCATTGATGACATGAGATGGTTATATGGGCTTTCTATGTTGAAACACTTGGACCTCTCCTCTGTTAATCTTACCAAGGCAACTGACTGGTTTTCTTCAATTAATATGCTTTCCAACTCAATTTCAGTACTTAGACTGGAAACTTGTCAGCTACCCAACAATATTCCACACCATCTTCCCTTAATAAACCTGACATCTCTCGTTTCACTTGATCTTGGAGGCAACCAATTAAACTCTTCTTTTCCTTTATGGGTTGTCAACAACAGCGGCCTTGCACATCTTTATCTTGGGGGTAACTATTTCTATGGCTCAATTCCTGATTCTATTGGAACTTTGACGTCTCTTCTAGAACTCGATCTCTCCGGAAACAATTTTAAAGGTTCGGTTCCAGAGTCTATTGGAAGGTTGAAATCTCTTTCTTCACTTGATGTTTCATTTAATAAATTTCAAGGTCCTCTTCCAGAGTCTATGGAAAGCTTGACATCCCTCACTGTTCTTGATCTCGGTTCTAATGAATTTGAAGGTTCGATTCCCCAATCTATTGGAAATTTGACATCACTTGATGAACTCATATTTTCCTATAATGAATTAAAGGGTGGTCTACCAGAAGAAGTTTGCCGATTGTCAAAGTTAGAAAAGTTGGATGTGGGTGGAAATCAATTGAGTGGAAGCATTCCTGAATGCATCGGAGAACTATCAAATCTAAATACGTTGTATCTTGATTCTAATTCATGGGAGGGTTTTGTAACAGAGCGTCACCTTGTTAACCTCACCATGCTGACTCAGTTGTCTATTTCTTCAAAGTCTAACTTAGCGTTGAATGTCAGTTCTAGTTGGGTCCCCCCATTTCAGCTCCAATTTATATACTTTGACTCCCTGAAAGTGGGGCCCAAATTTCCCAATTGGCTCTCAACACAAACACGAATCTTTTCTATTAGGATGATAAATACAAGTATATCAGATACCATCCCAACAAATTGGTTTGTGAGTCTCTTATCTCAGGCCCAGCGTGTTATACTATCTAGCAATGACATTAATGTGGAACAACTATCATCAATTTCAGCGGTTCCAAATGGTTTGGACACATTAGCACTCTCAAATAACCGTTTTTCGGGTGAATTTCCATCATTTTTGTGCAATGCCACATCCTTGGTGACTTTAGTTATCCCCAGCAATAATTTTTCAGGAGAGATCCCCCTTTGCTTGGGAAACTTAACCCAATTGGTAAATCTTGACGTAATGAATAACAGTTTCTCCGGTGTTATTCCAGTTTCTTTGGGTTCTCTTTTAAATCTTACATATTTAAACTTGCACAAGAATAAGTTTCAAGGGAAACTCCCTGCGTCCTTCCAAAATTTGAAAGAGCTGGTCGCACTTGATGTGGGAAAGAATAATTTGAGTGACAGTCTTCCCCCTTGGTCTGGGGAGCAATTACCTCATCTCAAGTTTATGATATTACGGTCCAACAACTTCTTTGGTGAGATTCCCACACAGCTTTGCCACTACCCATCAATACAAGTTCTAAACTTGGCGCAGAATCGTATCAACGGAAGCATTCCTCCTTGTTTCGGCAATTTTGTTGCCATAATTACAAGTAACAACAGTGATGACAATGAAGGAAACTTCGGTCTATCCTATGGTGAAATGATAATTGATGAAACGAGAGGATATGAGCTAAAATACACCTCTACTCTCGAGTTTCTATTCTCCATTGATTTGTCAAACAACGACATTGGTGGAGAGATTCCGGAAGAGTTGATGGATCTCCGTGGTTTATTAAATCTGAATTTAGCGGGTAATCATCTAACCGGACGGATCCCTGAGATGATCGGGAAACTGAAAAAACTGGAAGTTCTTGATCTCTCAAGAAATAAACTTTATGGGTCCATTCCACAAAGTCTATCAGATTTAAACTTTTTAAGCCACTTGAACCTCTCCTTCAACAATTTATCAGGGAGAATTCCAACCGGAAACCAACTCCAGACCCTGGAAGATCCCTCCATCTATGCTGGAAACAATCAGCTCTGCGGCCAACCTATCTTGAAGCCTTGCGCTGATGACACAGAATCACGTAACGTTCACGACTACAATGAAGCTGATTCTGATTCAGATGATGAGCGCATGTGGTTTTATGCTGGGATAGGACCTGGTCTCTTATGTGGTTTTTTGGGATTCTGTGCTTCTTTGCATTTCATCAAGTCTTGGAGGTATTCTTATTTTCACTGTATGGAAGTAGTCTTTGACAAGATAGCGCTTGCCATTGCTTTATTGCGACGAAAGTTCCAAAACTGACAGGTGAACTCTTATTGCTTCATGTTAATATGTCATCCTTGTCTCATGTCTGGTTGATATTTCTTTTTCTATTCTTTTCCTATAGATTTTAGCATCCGTAGCTTAGTGAGTTTCTTAACTTGTAAATTAAATTTGGTATATCCTTCAGACTTCTGTGGATTCAGTCATCAAGTGTTGCAGCTGCAGTAGCCCAGAAGAAGAGGATGTTATCAAGTTCTGATACTTCTGTGTTGTAAAAGGAATAGTATTTCAAGTTTCATTGTGTATATCATTGTGTGTCAAGAAGGTATATTTATTTTATTTGTTATCGCCTAAAAGAAAGGGTTACATGAGGATTATATATCCTGTAACTTTGTCACATACAACTTTACAATTGTAATTTTGTACTTTTTTTACCTGTTGGCTGTTGATGTTATGAAAGGTTCTAAAAAGCAAATGTTACATATTTAAATTGCACATCTGTCAGCAAATTGTGGTATGTGGGAAAATTACATGTCTGAGTTGATGTGCAGTTTTCGTAAGTGGAAGATGGTACTAAATTGACGATCCTACTAATCAAAGTAGCTTGTTTAGTGTTAAAA
Source organism: Kitagawia praeruptora (assembly GCA_037693485.1). NCBI lineage: Eukaryota > Viridiplantae > Streptophyta > Magnoliopsida > Apiales > Apiaceae > Kitagawia > Kitagawia praeruptora. The sequence goes on from CM075351.1 coordinate 53,019,260, forward strand.
TTAGATCGCGTAACATGTGATTTGATATTTGGTAAATTAATTTTTCGACACAATGGGTGATTTGCATGAATGAATGAAAAAATCTTAGCATTGTTTTAGTTGACATATTTACATAAATCATAGAACAGACACTTATAAACTCGGAGGCATAGCTGTCTCAAACATTGAGAAGTCTCATCTGATTTATATTTTACTTATTTTATTTACACTTTGTTTTGTTATTCTCTTGCTACTTGACTACATTCCACCAAATTCTCTACATGCAGGTGCTTCATCTTCTGATTCTTTGTTTGTGCAAGCTGAAGATTTACATTATAATGGATGGGAACGTGCCTTGATTACCACTCTTGTAAGCAACATTTCTGCAGTTCAGGACAGGCAAGCTGAAGATTTACATCATAATGGATGGGAACGTGCCTTGATTACCACTCTTGTAAGCAACACTTCTGCAGTTCAGGAGAGGCAACTGGTACGCAAAATACGATATGAGTATTAATTTTAATAAATTTTTTAATATGGATTTGCAGACCTTAGGATGTTTTTGTAAATTAGTTCCTGTCAGACGACGGAGGGCTTTGGATGCGACTGATTTATTATCTGATTTTTTTGTGTTATTCAAAAAAGAAGCAACTAATTAAATTTTAAGTCTGTTTTCGATATTATTTTCCCTTTCAGTGACTTGCAGAGCATGCTGCATGCGTATTAGTTCTGATAGGGAATTTGTTTGAACTTCTACTCGTGCAAAAAAAGATTCTGATATTTGAAAGCAAGGCATGCGCATGGGTGACCTTACCTACATACATATGTGCCACCCTTCAAACCAATTGTACTATAGCCTCATGTTAAAGCCACCCAAAGAAAAAATTGATGTTTTCAGAAACCAGAAGAAAAGAAAAAATTGATGTTTTCAGAAACCTGAAGAAAAGAAAATGTAAAGCAAATTGTTGTAATGTGAAATTGGATGCCGGACTATGACTAAAACTGTAAAGCGGTGTGTTTAATTATTAGGAGATACAAAGTTTATAATACAAGTCAAATTCTGGCTAATCAAAGAGGGCCTATAAATTTGTGGTTTCGTAAGATTGACAATCCTTGCGATAATATTGCCCACATTCTTGGAACGAGGTTTATGTACAAACTATAAACTTACATATATGTCCCATGGGATCAAATCATTCAACAGTTTTATTGTTATAACCAGCAAGAGAAGAAACAATTGGAGACAGATTCATGCACATGTTTAAATCACCAGTTCCTTATTTTTTATCCATTTCTTTTAAGGCTGGCGGTCAACAACAAACGTTTGTTATCGTTTGCTGTTAGTTACACGTAGCGCAGAGTTTGTCAGTGACCGGACCCCTTCTTTTAATCAGTAGGGCTGACAACAAACCTAATTAACCAACCCAAGCCAATCCAAATTTTGGGTTTTTGGATCAACAAAAAATCACATATTATAACATGGATGGGGTTGGATTTCAATCACATATTTACTCTCACATATGGGACTCTCACATATGGGTTGAAATTTGTGACATCCATATATTCATCCATATTCTCACCTACATGATCATTCAGTATAGATTTTCGGCGAAGAACAACCGATGCCCGTTATACACAGATAAATGTACTGGACAGATAAACGGTGTTCAGCATTTCTATCAAATTACATTAATAACCCCTGTTAGCCGGTATAATGTGATAAAAGACTCATGGCATTGTATATTTGTATGATACACCGAGCCGAACGGTTATCGGTAAAAACCGAGCCGAACCGACCCGTGCACACCCCTAATACACACATGACAAATTACAATGATTAAAATTAAAATAATACTAGCTTATAACCCGTGCGATGCACAGATTTTTTTTGATATGTAACAAATTTTATTTTATGTTATAAATATATTTTTATATAATCATTATTTATAATATTTTATTTTAATTTTAATATTAATAATTTAATATAAATTTAATTAATGATATGCATGGTTTAAAACTTATTTTATAAAATTTTAAAATAAATATGTCGTTGATAGAATTCGAACCTTGAATATAATATATTTAATCATTAGATCTTACAATTTTGATTTTTTACTAAAAATCTAATGGTCATTATTCGTAGTATACAGATTTTTATTATATTTTGTTAATGATTAGAAGTTATGAGGTGAAATTTTTTGATATATATTAATTATTGCTGGATATGTTATGATTGGAAAATATGATATGATTGATGTTTTTAGGTGTTTATAAAAGGTAATATCTTCAACTAAAAGTAAATGTGAAAAACACAATCGACTAATTACCGTAATTATATTATGTTATTATTTATTTTAGGTGTTTTAATATTATAGATATTGTATATATTTTTCTTTATAATAAAGGTTAAATAAGTAAATTCACGATATACTAAGAAACATAAACCAAAAAATAAGTTTCAAATTTTTTAATGTTTCGGCTAATGTTTTCTTATTATAAAGAGCGTATACATATTTTTAATATATTTATTAATAATTGAAAAATATTATATTATATTAATCTATACAAATACACAACATCTTTTTCTGCATATATGTAATCAAAACCATCAAAAACCTACTCGAAGTCAGACTTTTAATATATTAATGATTATAAGATTAGTTTTAAATTAAAAGGGTAACGTGTTTTAATTTGGAAGAAAATATTAATGATTGGAAGATATGATAGATTGATGTTTTTAGGAGTTAATAAAAGGTAATATCTTCAATTAAAAGTAAATGCGAAAAAAGGCAATTGACTACTTACCATTAATTTATATTATATTATTATTTATTTTAGAAGTTTTAATAGTATAGATATCATATATTTTTTTTAATGAAGGGTAAATAAGTAAATTCACTTAGTACCAAAAAAACAGGTACCAAAACTTTCAATGTTTCGGAATTTATATAATAGTATAGATTACTAAGACCAATGTACATATCACTTCATTTAAAGACTACCATCTAAGTTGAAGTAATTTCATCTAAGTCAAGTCATCGTAATTCAACTCAGTCACCGGAAGAAGTTAACTCAAAGCAAGCCAACCTGTCTATTCCATTACAAGGTAATCAGTCTCTAAACCACTCCAATACAAATCTAGAAGATATTAATTTTCACTCGAATCTAGAAGATCTCCAAGAAAATTCTCAACTCAAAAATGGGGCTTTCAGATTTACTAATCTAGAGCAAGGCGAGAGTAGTAAAATCAAAAAGAATGTAACATGGAGCTCCTTGGTTTCTAACACTCCTAAACAAACTGAGACCTGCACACCAAATATCGAGGTGACCTACAATGAAGATGGATCTGCTAATGTATTTCCTCCTCGAGAATTCATAATTAGTGCTCAGAAACAATGGGAGAGTAGTTTGATAGGTCATTTTATTGGTGGCAGTTTCTCCTTCAAATTTGTTCGAGAACAGGCTATGAAAATGTGGAGTAATCTTGGATTATACCGTGTCTACTACAGCTCTAAGGGTTATTTCACATTTCGTTTTAACACTGTGGCGGAGAAAAACAGAATTTTAGATCTTAATTCCATCCAAATGGGAGGGAAAACATTGTACCTCATTCCTTGGATGGAGGGTTCGACCTTTAAAAGAAATGTGATAGACAAGGTTCCATGCTGGATCCGCCTTGTCGACGTGCCACACTCGTACTGGTTCCCTGAGGGGTTAAGTCTTCTTGCTAAGGCGGTTGGAAAGCCACTCAAATTTGATGCAGCAACTCCACGTTTTGAACCCTTGAAATATGCAAATATTCAGGTTGAATTGGAATATACAAGTCCCCGACCCGACCATGTCTGGACCAAGGTCATCAATAAACTTGGAATAGAGGAAAAAGAAAGAATTGAAATACAATACCCACAGCTACCCTATTCCTGTAGCTTGTGTAAGGCATTTGGGCACTCCCTGTCTAGGTGCTTCAATAACCCCGATGCTGTCAAAAAAATGACCAAGAAAGAGCCAGGAAAAGAAAAGCATCAGGAGTCGAGGGAGAATGAGACTGAGACCAACTCTTATGAAAATGAAGAGCCAAAAGAAGACTACGTTGCTAATAGAGAATTGGTTCCTTACACTGTTGGTCGTCTTTTTGGATGTTGTAACACCCCCAGATCCAGGGTCAGGGATCTGGTCGTTACGGCCTCAATATCCAACCACAAAACCAACATAATTTAAATTACAACCTGGTGACCCAAAACAACAACATAAAACACACCCGTTATAGTCCCAGAGATGAAATCAGAGTAACCAACAATATTATTAATCACAAGTTTGAGTTATTACAACCCAAAGAATTACAATTGTACAATTACATACTCTTTGCCATCCATTAGTAGATACCATAATATAAATACATTTGAGGCTCAATTGCTAACAACTAGCCTACCAGTAGTTGCATCCTCAACAAAGGTAGCCAAGACCTTAGCGGTAAACCTCTGACGGTTGACACCTGCTTACGCTGTGTGCGCCTTGCGCGGCCATCTGATCTAGCTGTTGTTGTGATATAAATAAATAAAGCAAGGGTGAGCAATAGCCCACCAGAAATATAATTGAACAGTGATAATATATAACAGTCCAAAATATCTTTGAAACCATATGCCATGCATTAACGATGTAGTACCAATATAAGGTATGAGATGGAGTTACATGGTAACTCAAAAATATATTTGTTTTGAATAAATATCTGCTATGCAAAAGATAAGCAAAATATTCTCAATTATCATAAAAGAGGAACTTGCAGGAAAAATATTGCAATTCCGGTTTCAACACTTTTTCACCTTGCCAACACCAACAGTGTTGCAGAAATTTCTTACTTTTAGAAGATGAACTAATACGGGAGCATTGCCGCGCCAGATGCCCTTACGTTTACGATGATCAGTCGTATGTCATGCATCTCATCAGTCGTTCTCTACATGTAGAAGGTAGCTCCGACGGAATTATTTATCTACCGCCCTCTGGAACTCCTCAGCCAACGGTTGGGCTATTGCTGGACCGGCGCCACTCGGCCACTTACGCATCTCCTAGTTTGAATATCATCCATGACTCTGAAACGTAAAGTTCGTTCCCCTTTTCCCCAAGTGTAACACTTGTTGATAGGACTCCACAAAGTAGTCGTATCTAATTGGAAAGGAAAAATTCACCAATATTTCCCAAGCTGATGCTTGTTAATGGATATAAACTTGTTACATCAATCATACCCCTCGAGCGTTGAGGAGGTAACCAAAAGACTCATATCGATACTTGAAAGAATCAAGATGTGAGTGACAAGATAGTTTTAGCAAGTATAGGACCGGGCAGTCCAATAAATAACATCGCTCAAGTGAGGTCCCCTTATATACGTTTGGAAGTTGAACGAGTATTTAAATCTTCTTTAAGATAGATTTAAATGAAATTAAAGTTTAGGAACCTCCCCTTGATATAAATAGTCATAAGATATTCCGAAATATTTTACACCATATCTGAAGGTAAAAGATAATCTTTGTATGATGTAAATCATTATAAAGAGAATTTAAAAGAATTTACATAAATATTCCAAGAATATTTATTAAATCAATAATAATTAAGGACTATTTTTAAATCATAATATTACTCGTAAGTAATCCTCGAAAGAATATATAGAATTATTTATTAAATAAATCTCTTCTTAAATGAATATTTAAAATAATATTCATTGAATAATTAAACTTAACTAAATATTTAAAATAATATTTATTGAATAAATCAAACCTTAAATGAATATTTGAAAATAATATTCATTTAACAAATAACATTCCAAATGAATATCCAAATAATATTCATTAAACAAATAATATTCTAAATGAATATCAGAATAATATTCATTTAGTAATCAAAACTTTAAAGGAATATTCGAAGTAATATTCCTTGAGTAAATAGAACTTCCCATGAATATTTTAAATAATATTCATTAAGTAAATCAAACCTTAAATGAATATTCGAAAGTAATATTCATTAAATAAATAAAGATCAAATGAATATTCCAAATAATAATAAGTAAGCCAAATGAATATTTGGGAATGATATTCGTCCACCAAATAACTCTAATGAATATTCATTAACTAAATAACTGCAATGAATGATCAAAATAATATTCATTAAATAATGACATTCTAAATGAATATTAAAATAATATTCATTAAATATTCCTTCACTGAGGTAATACTCAAATAACGTTCCTCGAAAGATTCGTAATCGAATAAAAATCCTCGAAATAATAAATTTGTCGCTGGGATCCCTCCGGGTTTCCACGACTATATATATATTACAAAATATCGACTCCCGGTCTATATTTGAGGTATGAATATCATACGCCCTTCGCTAAGGGTCTTAACCAAACAATCCGGCTTATAACTGATATTTCATATATAGTCTATAAGCCGATATCAATTCAGGGAACAAGTAATTCAATATTAACTTGAAAGTAGGCATGCATGCTATGGAATATGTATAAAACAATCATCATATATACTATCACAACAACAGTTCCAAGTATTGGAAACTTGCCTGGTAATCCTGTAGGGGTAGTGTGCCTCGTGTCAATCCAGTGATCTATAAATAGTCACAATAACCAAGGTCAATCACTTAACATTTCGAAGGTTAAGTGTAACTTAACTTAAGTCATGTAAGTTCAGTCCAAAACACACCTCGAACCCACCCTTAATGTCAGATTTTTCGTATATCTTACTTAATCAATTATAACCTCGTTCTTTGCACCAATATGTGGTCTTGATAATTCTTAACAAGTTTCGTGTTTTAGTCGACTCGAAATTCCCTTTTCAACTTAGCCAAAAAGGGTGGCCAAGGTAGTACCCCTAGGGTTGACTTTTCTGAGAATCACTATTTCGAGACTCGTACTTCAACACTTTTAATAAATCACTGGAAACGTATTTAATTACGAAACCACTTATAAAATCATCTTTGGTATTTGTAATATTTATCATAAAATTTCCAATTCGAAGCCACGAGTCTAAATAGGTGAAATGTATTTTTGAAGTTCAGTCGACTACGGATCTTTACTATTCACACCTCTTTCACTAAAATGTTCATAACTCGGTAACCGTTAACTCAAATGACGCACCGTTTTCGCGTACATGATCTAGAGAATGTCTAGAAGGTAGCTAACTCAAAATTGGACTTAGATCAGAAGATTAATTTTTCGGGATTTTGCGAAAACAGGGCAGGAGGTTTTAATGAATAATGTTACCTCCGAAAAGTGGTTTCTTCGCACTTATCCTCGATTCGAATATTTTTATAAAATCGGAAAACGATCCATTTTACTTGTGGTTTTCTCTCACGCCTTCCTTATGACCTCTAATATTTAATTACCATGATTTGTCACTGACTTAGTCATGTTAAGGGATTCCAAATTCAGTTACGAACTTTCGATTACGGTTTCGAACCTCTTTTACGAATTTAATCATAACTCCTAAACCGTAAGTCCATTTCATACGATCTTTATATCAAAACGAAGCTTATAACATAATCTAGCTTATCATGGAAGAAATTGAAGCAAATCAGTGACTTATACCTACTGTCAAACTCGTGTTCTTAAGGTTAACGAAATTTCGGCATTACGACGGCTATAAATCGAATATTTCTAAATTCCAAACCTCCCAATAATCATGGTATCCACTCCAACCAACATATACATGATATATAACCATGAACTGAGGCCAAGCAATGCCTTTCCGTTCATCTAAACTATTTTTAACATTTACTAAAACCAAACCATAATCATGCTTATAATCATGCTTATAACCATAACTAAGCTATATCCATCATAAGCATGCTTAAATCTCAAACAAGAGTTAGGGTTCCAAGAGGTTATACCTTCCTTAGAGAGTGACATAGCCTTACTAAGCCTTGTATGGTCCTTGTATAGCCTCCATGAAGCTTGGATCATCAACCAAAATCAAGATCCAAAAGTTTTGTTCTTGAAAATCACTATTCACCCTAGGCTTTGATGAATTAATTGAAAATGGAAACAAGTGAGATTGGCTTTGAAATTTTTATGGGATCACTTTTAGGAAATGTAAGACTCACCATAATTTTTGCAAGATCAAAAGATGGTGGGAAGAGGGGTTTTGATTTTGGAATTATGGTGAAGGCCGAATGGAAGAATGGTGGTGGTGGTGACTTCCTTTTTGCTTTTCTCTCTTTTCTCTCTTTTTGATTAGTGGTAAAGTGAAATTTGTTGGATATTTTGATGTATTATAGCTGCACTTACACTCCAATTACAAGTGTCAAGTAGCCTTGGTGAGTGGGAGAAAAGAGATGACATGTTGCCTTGTTGTTTACTTCTTAATCACACACCTCATCACTTTTCTTTTTCTTTTCTTTTCTCATTTCTTTTCCACCAATCTAATATTAGTAAACCCTAGATGATCATGTGGTGTTTCTCATCTCATTATATATTTAATCCGTAATTCATTTCGTGTTCGCTTTATCGCTTAATCTCGTTATAAAGTTCTAGCGATTTCTAAAACGCTTATCATTCTAACTCGAGGATTGTCATTCTAATTTCTCAAATCATAATTAAATAAAATCCTTAATTCCTTGACATAATAATTCTCTTATCTTGTCCGCATTAATATGCTCTTTACTGCTCGATCAGATTTTCCTTAAAAATAAATTTTGGATTTTCTGAAATCCGATCACGTTTACATACACTTATTTGCTTCGTAGATCGCTAATACGAACTCAGAAATCCGTTCCGAATACCGGGTATAACATTATTATAATAATATTCCAAATTCCACCAAAATCACTATTCATCACTTATTTTTATTTAATTCCTATAATTAGGAAAATGAACCTGGTTCACCTTCGAGTGTTCCTTAACCTTTTTACGGAACCGCTGGGCTTATAATAGATATTGATTTGGATGACATGAGGGTATCTATTTCTCTCTAGGGAATCTTATCTTAACTTTCTAGGAGATAGATTATTCTAATCTAAGTTATCACCCAATAACATCCTTCAGGCCATATAACCTTGGAATATATATATCCTGTCATTATTCATTCTTTAAAGCCAGTATTACAATGTAGTTGTAACCACTGTTCACTCTTACATCAATGCATAATAAAAGTTTTAATTCTACCCAAAAATCTGGGTTCTTACAGTCTCCCCTCCTTAAAAGGATTCCATCCCGGAATTAGGTAGAAGACAAATGGGGTACTTGTTGGTCATTTCGCTTTCCAATTCTCTGGTCGATCCTTACACATTCCAATCTTTCTAAAGCACATCGTACTGGTGTTACAACACACCCTTTATCCGTTCTACCAGTTCTTTGATACTTTCGCATAACACATCATCCGGTATACGCTCTTGTCCGTTCTTATACTATTAACCTTATTGGTACATGCAGTGACTTCGGTATCACTAAGGCGCTACGAATTCCGGAGATAACCTCACTCGTGATTTTGTTTGCAATTTCCTGATCGCTTTAATCTTCGCAATCTCGATGTATATATATTTAGGTGAAAAAGAATTTATCGAGAGATCACTGTGATCAATGAACATTTGTTATATTGCATAGCTAGTACAGAAGGGGGCCAGCCTTTAGTACTTGACAAGCAATTAAACAATTAATGGCATTCCACTTAGTCTCCTATCACACAGACAGAGAGTCACGTAGTAGTACCTCCCCTCCTTAAAGGGTTGTTCTTCTCAGTTTAGAAGAAGATAAATAGGAGTGGAGAAAAGAAACGAATTTCAAAGAATTATATAAGAAAGTTTTCATGATTGTCAAAATATCATACTTAGAATTTACCTCTGAGCTATAGAGGTTTATTAGAGAAGAAAAAAAAATAATCATATTCGTATCAAATTCCACTTTTTCGTAATCTCACCTATCACATGTCCTTGCTGTTCTGTCCATCATTCTATGGACCTATACTCTTGCTTGATATTAGCACCACTTACTTTTTGGAAAATCCTTCAACCTCTCAGGTTAAATCTTGGATTTCTCGCTTGGCGTAACTACTACTGACATTTCACGCCACAACACTGGCTCTTTCATATACATAATATTAACACTATCAGGTTGTCATTCTGAGAGCTCGTCGTTAGGAAACCCATTCATTAATCCATTCATAACATTTTGTGCTTCACATTTAATAATTACCTCTCTATCTTTTCTTTATCAATCACATCCATCTTATCATCTAGTTCTCATTCACTTCTGTTATTGAACTCCACCGTCATCTTATTAGGGGAACACTTGTTACCTTTATTCAATATACGTGGCACGTTTGTGGTCAAACTTTCCTTTGTTCAACCATATAGATTTCACTTTCTCATTCCATGAGTCTCTTTTATTACTCAATCAAACTATTCCATATTTCATCGAATTTTCCAAACCTAAAAGGAGTCAATTTGTATGTCATTCATGCTCCTAATTCCAACTTTCCGTTTTGGCCAATACCCTTACATTGTCAATTCCATACTTTCCTCGCTTCATTACTGGAGATTCTCATGAGTCTGCCTATCTGACTCTCTTATTAATTCCCAATTCTATTTCCATCTCTATTAGTCTCTTGTCTTTATTTCTACTATAATCATTTTATGAACCATCGTAACCTAATTCTTCATTTCAAATATCCCGTCGTTCCAGAAATTACACCATCCGAAATAAACCTGGATGATTTCTCTAACTTAGATTCACTTCGACATTTCCACAGTCGTTACCACCTAATTTCTCAGAAGGATCACCATCGCTTATCGTTTACTTAGTGCTTTAACAACTAAGCATCATAATTGTCAATTCAAGATCCTCTAGGAAAACAAAATAATCACTATTTCCTATCCATAAGAAACGCTTCCTGAACTTGACGTAGATATTACATGAAGCAGATAAAATTGCAGGAAAGCTTCCAGCATTGCAGCTGGAACAGGCTGGTGAGATTATTAATCATATATCTCCGGTAGAAGACTAAAAGCTTAGCGGTTTGCTTAATCGCTTGCCAATCTCATAATTCTCTATCTTGTTTGCACAGAAATACACCAACATAAACTTGCTTATCATTCATCATCGTGCCATTTGGCTTATCAGTATTTGTACCCTCTCTATTTCTGGTCATTTACTACCAATTCATTGTTACTTAACCTCCCCTCTCTCTTTCCAAAGAAAAGGCGAGTCTCTTGGGGGAATTTAGTCTGGTCTGTCGTAGAGCCTCCTAATGTCGGTAATGTGCTACTGGCAACATCAGGAATCGAATCTTTACTTAAACTATTTTTATAGCTGATCCTGGCAAAATCATTAGACGAAATGTAACTTTCCCTACCACATTATGACCATCAAGGTCCTTACATTATCATTCTATTTCTTTGGTCTGAGCATTTATACCTACTCCCCTATACTTAAAGCGTCGACCACCTCGTTGGCCTTTCCTGATTATAATAATTTCTTGAGATCAATGTTTTCGGGATCTATTCCAACTCAGGGTGGAAGCATTCTCCCTTAAATTCTGCTGAATGAGAGAAAGCATCTATCAGTCTTTTCCAAAAGTCATTGCTTCCACCTTTCTAGTGCGATCTTGACTACAGGTACTCCAAATCATACCTAGGATATTTCCTTACTTAACTCCCTTTCTGAAGTTCAGAACATTACCTCTTCCCTTATAGGGTTTCTTAGGCCATCCTCAACATTCCTCCTGTATCTCCTGGTTACAGGGTATATCAAACATCATTAACCAATTCTATAACGATTCTGTCTATGTACTTTTCGAGACTCCTTTCCACAAATCCATATAGGTTATTGATACCTTGGTCGATTCAACTTATCTCGTCTGATTTCACAGTGCCTATTGTTAGGGGTGATGCTATCCTTTGTGCATCCCCCAGGGTTCGTCTTAATATATGGACATTCTATGCTCAATTCTAGTTTCAAGGAATACTTATATCCTGTACTTGTCAATTCAATCATATATCTTTAATAAGGGTCTCTTTTAATCATTCTCATCTTGATAGTCTGTAGGTAGACTAATGCTAACCTCTTCTTTCAAACGAATGTTAGTCTATATGACCTTCCAAAAGACAGCACATGTCTATCTGCTCTTTCTTACAGAACTTGGTAATGGTAGCAAGGATGTTCTGGAAGATATTGGTCGTGTTCAATGTGAATCTCTTATTGCCTAATGCTCCTCTTGAGGACACTAAGTTTCAGATAACATTTTGCATCATACTGCACCATCTCTGACAATCCTCATAACCTTTACTGGTCACCATCCTCATTCCTAACACATCCATGGTATTTATAAAATCCATTATCATGTATCTCAATTCATTTTATATCAAAAGTCCTTGCGGTTGGCGCTTGATTAGAAGCAACCCCGATATATCCTTTCATTGCTGGTCTAGTTAATTGTTAATCCTTTGTGACTTGGCCTCAACTTGCCATACTAAAACATGTGAGTTAGGGGTCGGCTAATAGCATTACTTTTCTAGCAATTGCTGGCATAGTGCCTTCTACTTTGATACCTTTTGATCTTTTCAAAACCCTTCTCCATATAAGTCTCAATCGACTTCTCGGTACCGTCTCCGGTCACCTTTCCTTTATCTTATCAATTCCACGTACCACAAAAGCTTAACACTTCTGGCATAACAACCTTTTCATTTAAGTCAATCCCAGAATTCTCAGTCCGGCTTGTTTCTTAATTACATTCAACTTCATAATTTTATCCCTACATTCAACTGTAATAATCGGGGTATGTCTTCTCACCTGTATAACGGCTACTTTACCCAATCCACAGGGTTCGCTCCAGTTTCCACTCTCTTCAATGACGTCTTTTGATAATCAGAAAGACAAGGTTTGCCAAAATTCGTTGAATTCCTTTCCAGAATTTGGGAAAATTTCAGTTAATCTATTCACCTACTAATAACATGCCACATCTTCCCGATACATATTCGTCCTATTAGTCGATACTACCAAATACCAGTCTTCTTAACAACTAGTCTCAGAAGGAACACTACCGTCGGGGTTAGTCGTTCCTCAACCTTGGCACTACCAAGGCCATCTGAATCCGATGAACTGCACTGTCTAAATGTATTCGAAATTACGCTGTCGTGCTGCATAAGCGCAGACCTATACCTGTATGAGTTGCATCATAATATCTCCCAAAGTTTCCTTCTTCCATTAGGCAACGCCAACCCTGGTCATCACCAACTTTACCTTTAGCTCCAGGAAGATCTTCTCACGTTTATCTTGTCCATTCAAACTTTTATTCTTATAATAAGTCGGGTTACGGGACTACACTTTCTGTAAAGCCCTGAGCAAATCTTTGGTAATACCTTGTGAATTTTATGAAATTTCACACCTTTGCGAGTGTGGTTGGCCAATCTTCATTTGAAACTGTCTTTAACTAGGTAGGACTGACCAACACTACTCTTATTGATCATGTGTCCTATTGCTGGACTTCATTTTGCCAAAACTCTTATTTCGAGAACATGTCCTACACCTGTTCTATCAGGTTGCACCTAGAAGCATTCTCAATTACATCTTGACCACTGCTCGCCTTGCCTAATCCATTTATGATTCAGTGTCAGAATAAACTTAAGGTAACTACCATAATCCATTCAGGGAAAAGAAAGAATTTAATATTCTTCTGAATCACATGCAACTAATGTTTCTGGTTCATCATTTCACTGAATTGAACTGAACTTATACTTGGTTTCTTGACGATAGCCTCATTACTAGTTTATCATAGACTCACTGGTCTTTTAGTCTTGTAGGTTCTGAGATCATTGTCTTGCTTACTATTTCCTTATATACTTTATTCAATCATGCCATCACCTTTCAATGTCTTTATTTTCTAAGTTGATCCATTCATAAAATGGACATTTCCTTGAACCCAACCACCTCATCAATCTAAGTTGGACTTTACAAATTATCACTTATGAAATCTGCCTTCTCATGGCGAATTATCCTTAATAACATTCACACCAATTCATTTATCTGAAGATATGGCACTTGCCACCTATGTCTTAACTGTTCCTAGGGACTCTGCTCCCCGTCCTCTATCAATGTCTTTGATAATCATGCATCATTCTAATTCCTTTCTCATTAATCTGAAAGTCTCCAAGGATTCTTATCTATCCTTACATAAGATCTTGAGTAATTCCTCAAATCCATCTAACTTGCTGGCACTTTATCCGGCAGTCCAGCTATAGATCCAATATACCTCTTTAATTCTCTTCATAATACATCAGTTCTTTACGCTCACATCTCTGAGCACTATATCTAGATTCTTACAATCTCTCTGGCTGCAGCCCTCATCTCCCCAAGGTAAACTTCCCTGTCTCTAACAGGATTCTCCCTCTCTGCTGGAACCTCTTCCGGGTCCTCAGTAGGGTACTCTATCGAATCCACCATCCGATCGTCAGCATATAATCAGGCATCATCGTGCTGCTGCTCGTATGCCTCAAGGTCTGTCGCCTTACTAGTCGGTACAAGAACGAGCTAAGTTACTACCATGATACTTAATAGTTCCCATAAGGGTTTTATATGTCAATACTACCTTAAGTAGTCCGACTATGAACTTGGCAAGAGTTCTTATTAGCTTAATGAATTTATTGTTTTAACGTCGCATCATCTCTGGGATATATAACGCTCTCTCTGATACCATTTCTGTAACACCCCCAGATCCAGGGTCAGGGATCTGGTCGTTACGGCCTCAATATCCAACCACAAAACCAACATAATTTAAATTACAACCTGGTGACCCAAAACAACAACATAAAACACACCCGTTATAGTCCCAGAGATGAAATCAGAGTAACCAACAATATTATTAATCACAAGTTTGAGTTCTTACAACCCAAAGAATTACAATTGTACAATTACATACTCTTTGCCATCCATTAGTAGATACCATAATATAAATACATTTGAGGCTCAATTGCTAACAACTAGCCTACCAGTAGTTGCATCCTCAACAAAGGTAGCCAAGACCTTAGCGGTAAACCTCTGACGGTTGACACCTGCTTACGCTGTGTGCGCCTTGCGCGGCCATCTGATCTAGCTGTTGTTGTGATATAAATAAATAAAGCAAGGGTGAGCAATAGCCCACCAGAAATATAATTGAACAGTGATAATATATAACAGTCCAAAATATCTTTGAAACCATATGCCATGCATTAACGATGTAGTACCAATATAAGGTATGAGATGGAGTTACAAGGTAACTCAAAAATATATTTGTTTTGAATAAATATCTGCTATGCAAAAGATAAGCAAAATATTCTCAATTATCATAAAAGAGGAACTTGCAGGAAAAATATTGCAATTCCGGTTTCAACACTTTTTCACCTTGCCAACACCAACAGTGTTGCAGAAATTTCTTACTTTTAGAAGATGAACTAATACGGGAGCATTGCCGCGCCAGATGCCCTGACGTTTACGATGATCAGTCGTATGTCATGCATCTCATCAGTCGTTCTCTACATGTAGAAGGTAGCTCCGACGGAATTATTTATCTACCGCCCTCTGGAACTCCTCAGCCAACGGTTGGGCTATTGCTGGACCGGCGCCACTCGGCCACTTACGCATCTCCTAGTTCGAATATCATCCATGACTCTGAAACGTAAAGTTCATTCCCCTTTTCCCCAAGTGTAACACTTGTTGATAGGACTCCACAAAGTAGTCGTATCTAATTGGAAAGGAAAAATTCACCAATATTTCCCAAGCTGGTGCTTGTTAATGGATATAAACTTGTTACATCAATCATACCCCTCGAGCGTTGAGGAGGTAACCAAAAGACTCATATCGATACTTGAAAGAATCAAGATGTGAGTGACAAGATAGTTTTAGCAAGTATAGGACCGGGTAGTCCAATAAATAACATCGCTCAAGTGAGGTCCCCTTATATACGTTTGGAAGTTGAGCGAGTATTTAAATCTTCTTTAAGATAGATTTAAATGAAATTAAAGTTTAGGAACCTCCCCTTGATATAAATAGTCATAAGATATTCCGAAATATTTTACACCATATCTGAAGGTAAAAGATAATCTTTGTATGATGTAAATCATTATAAAGAGAATTTAAAAGAATTTACATAAATATTCCAAGAATATTTATTAAATCAATAATAATTAAGGACTATTTTTAAATCATAATATTACTCGTAAGTAATCCTCGAAAGAATATATAGAATTATTTATTAAATAAATCTCTTCTTAAATGAATATTTAAAATAATATTCATTGAATAATTAAACTTAACTAAATATTTAAAATAATATTTATTGAATAAATCAAACCTTAAATGAATATTTGAAAATAATATTCATTTAACAAATAACATTCCAAATGAATATCCAAATAATATTCATTAAACAAATAATATTCTAAATGAATATCAGAATAATATTCATTTAGTAATCAAAACTTTAAAGGAATATTCGAAGTAATATTCCTTGAGTAAATAGAACTTCCCATGAATATTTTAAATAATATTCATTAAGTAAATCAAACCTTAAATGAATATTCGAAAGTAATATTCATTAAATAAATAAAGATCAAATGAATATTCCAAATAATAATAAGTAAGCCAAATGAATATTTGAGAATGATATTCGTCCACCAAATAACTCTAATGAATATTCATTAACTAAATAACTGCAATGAATGATCAAAATAATATTCATTAAATAATGACATTCTAAATGAATATTAAAATAATA
Source organism: Kitagawia praeruptora (assembly GCA_037693485.1). Classification (NCBI taxonomy): domain Eukaryota; kingdom Viridiplantae; phylum Streptophyta; class Magnoliopsida; order Apiales; family Apiaceae; genus Kitagawia; species Kitagawia praeruptora. The sequence goes on from CM075351.1 coordinate 53,035,981, forward strand.
TTCATTAAATATTCCTTCACTGAGGTAATACTCAAATAACGTTCCTCGAAAGATTCGTAATCGAATAAAAATCCTCGAAATAATAAATTTGTCGCTGGGATCCCTCCGGGTTTCCACGACTATATATATATTACAAAATATCGACTCCCGGTCTATATTTGAGGTATGAATATCATACGCCCTTCGCTAAGGGTCTTAACCAAACAATCCGGCTTATAACTGATATTTCATATATAGTCTATAAGCCGATATCAATTCAGGGAACAAGTAATTCAATATTAACTTGAAAGTAGGCATGCATGCTATGGAATATGTATAAAACAATCATCATATATACTATCACAACAACAGTTCCAAGTATTGGAAACTTGCCTGGTAATCCTGTAGGGGTAGTGTGCCTCGTGTCAATCCAGTGATCTATAAATAGTCACAATAACCAAGGTCAATCACTTAACATTTCGAAGGTTAAGTGTAACTTAACTTAAGTCATGTAAGTTCAGTCCAAAACACACCTCGAACCCACCCTTAATGTCAGATTTTTCGTATATCTTACTTAATCAATTATAACCTCGTTCTTTGCACCAATATGTGGTCTTGATAATTCTTAACAAGTTTCGTGTTTTAGTCGACTCGAAATTCCCTTTTCAACTTAGCCAAAAAGGGTGGCCAAGGTAGTACCCCTAGGGTTGACTTTTCTGAGAATCACTATTTCGAGACTCGTACTTCAACACTTTTAATAAATCACTGGAAACGTATTTAATTACGAAACCACTTATAAAATCATCTTTGGTATTTTTAATATTTATCATAAAATTTCCAATTCGAAGCCACGAGTCTAAATAGGTGAAATGTATTTTTGAAGTTCAGTCGACTACGGATCTTTACTATTCACACCTCTTTCACTAAAATGTTCATAACTCGGTAACCGTTAACTCAAATGACGCACCGTTTTCGCGTACATGATCTAGAGAATGTGTAGAAGGTAGCTAACTCAAAATTGGACTTAGATCAGAAGATTAATTTTTCGGGATTTTGCGAAAACAGGGCAGGAGGTTTTAATGAATAATGTTACCTCCGAAAAGTGGTTTCTTCGCACTTATCCTCGATTCGAATATTTTTATAAAATCGGAAAACGATCCATTTTACTTGTGGTTTTCTCTCACGCCTTCCTTATGACCTCTAATATTTAATTACCATGATTTGTCACTGACTTAGTCATGTTAAGGGATTCCAAATTCAGTTACGAACTTTCGATTACGGTTTCGAACCTCTTTTACGAATTTAATCATAACTCCTAAACCGTAAGTCCATTTCATACGATCTTTATATCAAAACGAAGCTTATAACATAATCTAGCTTATCATGGAAGAAATTGAAGCAAATCAGTGACTTATACCTACTGTCAAACTCGTGTTCTTAAGGTTAACGAAATTTCGGCATTACGACGGCTATAAATCGAATATTTCTAAATTCCAAACCTCCCAATAATCATGGTATCCACTCCAACCAACATATACATGATATATAACCATGAACTGAGGCCAAGCAATGCCTTTCCGTTCATCTAAACTATTTTTAACATTTACTAAAACCAAACCATAATCATGCTTATAATCATGCTTATAACCATAACTAAGCTATATCCATCATAAGCATGCTTAAATCTCAAACAAGAGTTAGGGTTCCAAGAGGTTATACCTTCCTTAGAGAGTGACATAGCCTTACTAAGCCTTGTATGGTCCTTGTATAGCCTCCATGAAGCTTGGATCATCAACCAAAATCAAGATCCAAAAGTTTTGTTCTTGAAAATCACTATTCACCCTAGGCTTTGATGAATTAATTGAAAATGGAAACAAGTGAGATTGGCTTTGAAATTTTTATGGGATCACTTTTAGGAAATGTAAGACTCACCATAATTTTTGCAAGATCAAAAGATGGTGGGAAGAGGGGTTTTGATTTTGGAATTATGGTGAAGGCCGAATGGAAGAATGGTGGTGGTGGTGACTTCCTTTTTGCTTTTCTCTCTTTTCTCTCTTTTTGATTAGTGGTAAAGTGAAATTTGTTGGATATTTTGATGTATTATAGCTGCACTTACACTCCAATTACAAGTGTCAAGTAGCCTTGGTGAGTGGGAGAAAAGAGATGACATGTTGCCTTGTTGTTTACTTCTTAATCACACACCTCATCACTTTTCTTTTTCTTTTCTTTTCTCATTTCTTTTCCACCAATCTAATATTAGTAAACCCTAGATGATCATGTGGTGTTTCTCATCTCATTATATATTTAATCCGTAATTCATTTCGTGTTCGCTTTATCGCTTAATCTCGTTATAAAGTTCTAGCGATTTCTAAAACGCTTATCATTCTAACTCGAGGATTGTCATTCTAATTTCTCAAATCATAATTAAATAAAATCCTTAATTCCTTGACATAATAATTCTCTTATCTTGTCCGCATTAATATGCTCTTTACTGCTCGATCAGATTTTCCTTAAAAATAAATTTTGGATTTTCTGAAATCCGATCACGTTTACATACACTTATTTGCTTCGTAGATCGCTAATACGAACTCAGAAATCCGTTCCGAATACCGGGTATAACATTATTATAATAATATTCCAAATTCCACCAAAATCACTATTCATCACTTATTTTTATTTAATTCCTATAATTAGGAAAATGAACCTGGTTCACCTTCGAGTGTTCCTTAACCTTTTTACGGAACCGCTGGGCTTATAATAGATATTGATTTGGATGACATGAGGGTATCTATTTCTCTCTAGGGAATCTTATCTTAACTTTCTAGGAGATAGATTATTCTAATCTAAGTTATCACCCAATAACATCCTTCAGGCCATATAACCTTGGAATATATATATCCTGTCATTATTCATTCTTTAAAGCCAGTATTACAATGTAGTTGTAACCACTGTTCACTCTTACATCAATGCATAATAAAAGTTTTAATTCTACCCAAAAATCTGGGTTCTTACAGATGTCCAGTTGTTATGGATGAAGACCAGATTTTACACCATGCACTTCACACAGAGGATGACAAATTGGAGGATTTTGACAATATTGAACACATGGAAGAGAATTGTCCATCTCTGGGGCATGAGGAAACAGGGGGAGACCTTCAACCTCAACCGCTTCAAATGATTAATTCTTTTCAGTTGCTTTCAGAAGTTGAAGAAGGAGAAGTTGAGATGTCTTTTGAGCAAAAACGCAAGAGAAATAAGGAACCTGTAGCAGAAGAAGTAGCTGGAGAAACACCACAAAAACTGACGTCTATGGTATCCAAGCAATGTCAAAAAGAAAAAACTAAAGATAAAGATGGATTTACTCCAGTGATTTCAAAAAGATCTTTGAGGTTGGCAAACAAACCAACCAAAAAATTCCATCTGTTAACTCGAATAACTTGTAGAAGGGGGGGTTGAATACAAGTTATATAATCGTGTCTGATTTTTGCTTGATTATATGAACAAGAATAAACGAATGAATCAAACTCTTGTTTGTATTAATAAGATCAAATACAAACTCTACCAAAGGTGTACAATACCTTTAGCAGCTGCTGACAATACAAATATCTCTCTGTTTGTTTCGAACTCTCGAATACAAACCTTATACAGAGCTACGCACTCAAACTTACAACTTCGTCGCTCTTTACAATGATATTGAGAGAGTATTTATAATGCTACCTATCAACTAATAACAAAAAGATATAATCCATACATGATAATGTTCTGCCTTCTAGTCGATAGTTTCCTTCAATAGAAAAACTCTTTCCTTCATAATGTCTTCTTGCTTGTTCTTCAAACAACGATCCTGTTTTATAGCACTTGCCAGTTTCTGTAGTATCTATAATGACATCATCAGTAACATGACTGATATCAGGATCTATACACTGCATCAGTATCTGATCAACCATCAGTATTGGACCGTCATCAGGATTTGCTCTCTGTTCCTGACATGTAGTCTCCGATACACTGTTCATTCCTGACTAAACTATACAGATAACTGTCTTACACATAAAACCTATATACAGTGCTAAATCCTTTATAAGATCAGGATTACAAGAAGTATAATGTGTAAATTCTATTCTTAACATCACAACTTATGAATTATTCCTAACAATCTCCCCTATTTATGCTTTATAATCTGAAGCATAAATCTAAGTTGTGGATGTCAAAACATATAACAATAAAACCAGAATAGAATTTATGAATGTAGAATTATGAAGTTTAAGTACCTCCTTCTCAGATGTAGACGCTTATCTAGTACTTAGAAGAAAGAATTTTAACTATTAATGCTGCTCTTCCTTTACCTCTTCCTAGCTGAGATTCACCACTGTCACTCCTGGTTCTTCTTTTTACTACCCTTTGTCTGATCTTTATCTCCCCCAGCTTTATCCCCTTCAGTCTGGTGGTGTTGTTGTTGTCTTTGAATTGTCTTTATCTCCCCCTTTTTGACATCAGCAACATTAATTCCAAGAGATTCAGAAACAGAACAAATGAGATTCATAAGAACTGCTTGATTTTCCATAATTGTGACTTGGTTATCTTCAAGTGATTGAAGTCTTGTTTGAATATCAATTTGAGAATTCTGAATATCTTTCAAAACATCAGAATGAACTTCAATGTTGGAAGTGCTTCTAGTATCTTCAGTATCAGAATCAGAAAGAACTGTATCTTCAAGTCTTGTAGAAGAAGTTGTTTGAGTTGTATGATATTCAAGTAATAAAACCTGATTAGAAGTATCAACATCTTCCTCTTTCTGTTCTGGAACTGAAACATGATCATCATCTCCTTCACCAGTATTCTGTGTACTAACATCTTCAAATCCTGACTCCTCCTTAGAGTGATCAGAGACTATTGATGTCTCAATTCTAGCTGATATTAGAAGTACATACAAAGGAACACTAGGATCATTAGGAACTTCATCTGGTACATATGTATCAAGAGATTGCTTTATCCTGGCACCTCTTCTGTTAATGATTTCTGCAAGCCTCTCCTTTTGCTTCTGAGCTTTAACTTCTGGCTTTGCATTGTGATGTGCTAGGTCATTCTTCTGATACATTTTGATGAATGAATAAGTACCAGCATCCATACCCAAATTTTCAGACCAAGATTCAGGAAAAACCTGATCCCAGAAATCAAATGATGGTTTCCTAATTTTCTCTCCCTCATTATGGAGTTGATCATCCATACCCTCATTCTCACTTTGACTTTCTAAAGTCAACACTCTTTCTACCTCACCTTTTGCCTGGTCAGGAGCCAGCCTCTCAGTTTGTGGATCTAAGTCCATCTTTTCAAGTGTATCACTCAAATTTGGATAAGTGCTCTCATGACCTACAGAAAAATAGAGTTTAGAAGGAGTTTTTATACCTGAACTCACATGGAGAGAGGGTTCCTCATATGGCATGTGGCTTGAGGTTTTCTCCAAGGAGTGAGCTGCTATAGTCTCTGAACCCATACAATCATCTTCTTTCCTTTCAGAAACTACAGGCTCCAGTATACCACTTTCAGGTTCTTTACTAGACTCTGATGTCTTCAGTAATACTTCATTAGACACCATAGTTAGTACATCACCGTCTTTAAGTGTTGTTTGCTGAGACACACCCTCAAGGTGGATAGACTCTGACTGAACAAAATTTGTTTGATCTTCAGAAAAATCAACCAAAGTCATTCCTCCCATATCATAGGGTATCTCACTTGCATTCTCAGTCATCACAGAAAACCTTTCAACATCAGCTATCACAGCTCCTGAGTCATCCTTCCTCTGACTAGATGGTTCTTGTGTTACAGTGACTGTGATCTGATCTTTCCTACTATTCACCACTGGTGCAATAGTACCTTCTGTTGACTGCTTTCCTCTATCTACTTCCTCCAGTTTTTCACCTTGAGCTGAAGCATCTTCAATAATTACATCCTTGTCAAATAAATATGCATGAAGTGATTGAAGTGCAACATGCTTCGAGAGTCCAAATTTCTTGACTAATTGTCTTCTGACAGATACATAGAAATACATCTTCATTAAGTCAAGTCTTTGATGTAGAAGTCCATATTCATCTGGAAATAAAAGTTTTGGTACTCTTTCAACCAGAAAATCTAGAACAGGCCTTGACAACTTCACTTTGAGAGAAATTAGTCCCATAGCCAGTCTGTATGATAATGTAGTTTCCCATGAAGAATCAATATCCAGATCTCTCTTGTCAAATACTGACATAGATGTAGCTTGATTTGTAGAAACCTGCATGATATTAGTTGGACTAGACTCTGTGTGTGTAGGTGACAATTGAATCTTTCTCCTTGTTCTCCTGGTATAGTGAGCAAAAGATTTATCCTGAGAAGACTCAAGAGGTGTAGACACGGAAGTGATCTTGGGATGAGATCTTTGTTCAATAGACACAGTCTTTTGAGAGACAGTATCCAGTAACTGTTTTCCCTTTTTAAGAACTACAGCCTTTTGGGAGACTGCAGCCTGACTGTGACTAGGTTTTTCATCTCTTTGTGCTAATAAAGAAAGTTGAATTGCAGCCTTCAATTCTGCTCTCTCAGCAAGAGTTAAATCATCATCATCTTCACTAGAATTACTACTACTACTTGACACAACAAATCTTCTCTTCCTTACAACTGATGTCTTTTGAGAAACACCAGAGGTTGGTTTCTTTGAAACAATAGGCTGTGGATCAAAATTTGGTTCTTGAATTGTTTCAGAGACTATAATGTTTTGGGCTACTTGGGTAGACACAGGTGGGTTCTCCTCCAATTGAGATTCCTGAGCCATTTCACCACAAAAGAAAGAAGAATTGTAGAGAGTAGGAAGATGAGTTTTAAGAATTACCTGAACATGATGTGGATAATGAATTGCAGGTATTTCATCTAGATTCTTTTCATTGTCCTTCTTTGTAATGTCAGAGAAAATTCTCTTTTGCTGTTCATAAGAAGAAACACAATGTTCTCTACCAAATCTAGTTTCAACATCAGGAATAAAATGGTTAATAAACAATTGCATAAATCTATGATAATAAACCATTTTCCTGTTTTGATCTCTTAACCCAAGTTTAATACTCATCTGACTTAAGATAATATGACCAATGTTGATTACTCTGTCATAAAGCAAACTATAAGCAATATGTGATGTAACAGAAGTAATTTGCTGAAAAGAACTACATTTGCCAGTAAAACATTTAGCAATTTGATCAAAGTAAAAAGACCATTCCTTTCTAAGAAAAGACCTATTCAACTGGCTCATGTTATCTAGAGGTCCACTATAACCTAATTCAGACAACATAGTTCTTATATTATCATCAGATGGTACATTCTCATAACTATCAGTAACAGGTAAGCAAAGTACTGAATTAACAACAGATTCAGTAATGTCAAATGAATCTTGTCCTAAATGTAGAACAATCTTACCTGATTGACTCTGAGTAGAATCAATTACCTCAGCATTCTTCCACGCTTGTGAAACAGCTACTTGATTAATCTGTGGAGATGCTGTCAATGCATAACTTAATGGTCCATACACCAGAAAGTCCATGATTGGATGAAAATCAGATGATACTCCTTCCTTGTTGGTGATAGCTGCAACATGATTGTTTGTCATAAAATCAAAGTCACCAAACTTGTAGGCTACTGATTTAGGTAATCTTCTCTGAGCTGCCATTTTTGATCTGAAAAGAAACTTGAAAAATTCTTGAAATGGATTAGTGATTTTGAAAACTCAAGAGTGATTTTTGCTTTAGAGAATGTAAAATTAGAGAAAGCAATTACACGATTAGAGTTTCAAAACAAAATATATTTCACAAATCTTTCAGACCACTATCCCACGTTGACACGTAGATTGACAGGTGTCAGTCCCTGAAAAATGCGGTTACCCACGATTTTTGGAAAATAAAATCCAAAATTGATTTTCATGAAATAAATCAGGGTATCAATAAGCAATACTGATCAGCTTCCTTTTCCTGATGACCTCTCATCAAAATAATCACAAAATGCAATGTGATTTAAAAATATAATTTTCAAATCCTGATGGTCACACATGAAATCCTGACCAATATTATCAGCGACTTAATATGGAGTTTCCACGTGGCATTTTTCTTTTATCTGAAAAAGAAAATAAACAATTAATCTGAACAGAAAATCAATTGGTTAGATATTTTCAATATTTCTTGAAACAAGAAATACAGTCTCATGCAATAATTAGCATTTGACTTCATTAAAACTTCCAAGTGACTGCTCAGCTTCTCACGTCTTCCTTTAAAAGAACCAGACGCCTTATGCCATTCTCCATAACCTTTCAATTTCTTTTCTTCTCAACAATGCTTCTCAAACCAAAAATCCCTTCAAACCCATTTTCCAGATTTTTCTTGATCGATGAACATCCTGTTCTTGATCATCTCTTTGAACAAATGACTCTTCTCATCGAACTAATCATGAATGGATTGGTTTTCGACAATATCCAGAGGTTTCTCCTAGAACATCCATCTGTTGGATACAATCTTCCCCTAACCTCCTCAAAACTTGAGGATGAAGAATTTGGCCGAGAGTCTGAGGTTGATCTTGATGGAGATGCTATTCATTTAAGTTAGCTGCTCTCATTCAAGTCGCCCAGACAAGGAATCCAAGAGCAAACGAGGCTTTCATCCCCTGATGGATTTCTTGAGATGCTCCTTGTCCTGTTCCTCAGAGTTCATATCAAAGACAAGTATAGAGTAGAAATTTAGACAAAAAGATGATGTATTTCATTTCCATGTAATGATTTCTATTAATGAAAATACAATTTCTTGTTATCTGCTTGTCTTTTGATTTTTAAATGATGTATAAATTATCAGTATGCAAATATCAAAACTTGCTAGCATAGACTTAACACATCACAGAATCAGATTACTACACAAAGTAAACGTCAGAATCTGAAACAATTTTCATAATCCTGATACTGACACAATACTGATGACGTCAGCATCCTGATAACAAATCTAATCCTGATGATTATTAACAAGTCTATCATACTGAAATTTATCAAGGCAATGTGTTATAGCTTAAGCATTTAACAATCAAATATAGATCCTGACAGGAATATCAAGTCTATAAGCTAAGAACAACATACCTTGCTACTTTTGCAGATGTTAAAGATCTAAAAATTTAACATTCCCAACTCACTTACTAGTCTACTGAATGTAGTCTCATCAAGTGGTTTAGTTAGAATATCTGCAAGCTGTTTGTCAGTAGGAACAAAATGAAGTTCCACAGTACCATTCTCAATGTGTTCTCTAATAAAATGATACCTGACATCAATGTGCTTAGTCCTTGAATGTTGAACTGGATTTTCTGCAATTTTAATAGCACTAGTATTATCACAAAACATAGGAATATTACTAAGTGTCATACCATAATCCATCAACTGATTTTTTATCCAAAGGAGCTGTGCACAACAACTGCCTGCTGCTATGTACTCAGCTTCTGCAGTTGAGGTTGAAACAGATTGTTGCTTCTTGCTTGCCCAAGAAATCAATCTATTTCCCAAAAATTGACATGTACCTGTAGTGCTTTTCCTGTCTATCTTACACCCTGCATAATCAGAGTCTGAATAGCCAATTAGAAAGAAATCAGATTCTCTAGGATACCACAAACCAAGATTTGGAGTTCCTTTGAGATATCTAAAAATTCTCTTCACAGCAATTAAATGAGATTCCTTAGGATCACTTTGGAATCTAGCACATAAACAGGTAGAAAACATTATATCTGGCCTACTTGCAGTTAGATATAACAATGAGCCTATCATGCCTCTATAACTAGTATTATCCACACTCTTCCCTTTAGGATCAGAGTCTAGTTTAGTGGCTGTTGCCATGGGTGTTTTTGCAACTGCACAGTCTTGAAAGTCAAACCTTCTTAAAAGATCTTTGATATACTTCGACTGATTAATGAAAATACCAGTCTCAGTCTGTTTGACCTGCAAGCCTAAGAAATAATTTCGTTCACCCATCATGCTCATCTGATACTTAGACTGCATAAGCTTGCTAAACTTAGCACATAACTTTTCATTAGTAGAACCAAAAATAATATCATCAACATAAACTTGAACTAAAAGCAATTCACCTTTTATCTTTATAAAGAATAGAGTTTTGTCAATTGTACCTCTTGTGAAGCCATTTTCAAGAAGAAATTTAGACAAAGTCTCATACCATGCTCTTGGTGCCTGCTTTAGTCCATAGAGTGCCTTGTCAAGTTTGTAGACATGATTTGGAAACTTTGGATCAACAAATCCAGGTGGCTGTTCTACATACACTTCTTCATCAAGTTTTCCATTTAGAAAAGCACTCTTTACATTCATCTGGTATACCTTGAATTTTGAATGAGCTGCAAATGCAAGAAACATTCTGATTGCTTCCAATCTTGCTACAGGTGCAAAGGTCTCATCATAATCAATGCCTTCTTCCTGAGAATAACCCTTGGCCACCAGTCTTGCTTTGTTTCTTACAATCATACCAGATTCATCTAGCTTGTTTCTGAAAACCCATCTTGCACCAACAATAGATCTATCTTTAGGTCTTGGTACCAGTTTCCAAACTTTGTTTCTCTCAAACTCATTTAATTCCTCCTGCATTGCAATTACCCAATCAGGATCCTGTAAGGCTTCTTCAACCTTCTTAGGTTCATTCTTTGAGAGAAAGCAACTATACAAGCATTCATTTTGAATTGATCTTCTAGTTCGAACACCACTATTTGGATCACCAATTATCAAATCTTCAGTATGATCCTTTGTCCATTTTCTAACAGGTGGTAAATCAACCCTGCTAGTCTCTCCCCCTAAGTTAGTGGTATCTCTTGTAGAAGAATTCTCTCTACCTTCAAAAACTCTCCTTTGATCAATAGAATCAATAGCTTCCATATTGCTGCTAGTTACTGATCTTTCCTCAGAAGACTCTGACAGGTCAGTTCCTGATGGAGTAGACTCTGAAACATCAATTCCTGATGGAATAGACTCTGAAAGACTAGTCTGCTCCTGATGATTACTGTGTTCTCTCTGATTTATTTGCTCCCCCTCAACAGTAGCATTCCTTTGAGAAGCAATAGAAATTCCTTCTGGAGAACCTTCATCATCACTTGAGAGAATCTCAGAATTCTTCAGATTTTCAAATTCCAATTTGTTATGGCTTTCATCAGTTTGCAAAATTCCAAATTTCTTATCATCAAATGCAACATGAATTGATTCCATAACAATGTGAGTTCTGAGATTATATACTTTGAAGGCCTTAGATGCTGAATATCCTAGAAAAATTGCTTCATCCGATTTGGCTTCAAATTTTCCAAGTTGTTCTGGATGAACTTTTAGGACATAGCATTTGCATCCAAAGATGTGAAAATATTTCACACTTGGTTTCTTTCCTTTGATCATCTCATAGGGAGTTTTTCCATGACTATTTACCAAGGTACAGTTCTGAGTGAAACATGCAGTGTTAATAGCTTCTGCCCAAAAGTAGGTTGGAAGTTTTGCATCTGCAAGCATGGTTCTTGCTGCCTCTATGAGAGTCCTGTTCTTTCTTTCCACTACACCATTTTGCTGAGGTGTACCAGGTGCAGAAAACTGTTGAGTGATTCCATTGTCTGCACAAAACCCCTCCATTGTAGAATTCTTGAATTCTGTACCATTGTCACTCCTAAGTACTTTAACTTTGTACTCAGAATTATTCTGAATATTCTTGATGAGTTCAATGATTTGCTGAGGAGCTTCATCCTTATTGTGTAGAAAGAACACCCATGTGAACCTTGTGAAATCATCCACCATAATTAGAGCATATCTTTTCTTGCTGATAGACATAATGTTTACTGGACCAAACAGATCAAGATGTAGCATGTGAAATGGTTCAGTAATTGAATTTTCAGTCTTGCTCTTGAAAGTGGTTCTTCTTTGCTTTCCAAGCTGACATGCATCACAAAGTCCATCTTGCACAAAATTTGCCTGAGGTAGGCCTCTCACCAAATTGTGTTTAACAAGTTGATTAAGCTTCTTGAAATTAAGATGTGAGAGCTTCTTGTGCCAATTCCAGCTTTCATCATTTGTTGCTTTGCTGTAGAGACATCTAACAATTCCTTTAGATGTATCACTTAAGCTGGCTTCATATATGTTACCATGTCTTTGACCAGTTAGAACAATGTCTCCATTCTGCATATTCAAGACTTTGCATCCTTCTCTGTCAAAGATTGATTTGTAACCTTTATCACCCAGTTGACTTATGCTTAAAAGAGTATGTTTCAAGCCTTCAACCAGTGCTACATTTTCTATGATGACATTCCTTAAAATAATTGAGCCATATCCCAGAGTTTCTCCTTTGTTGCCATCTCCAAAAGATATTACTGGGCCAGCTTTCCTCTCAAACTTTGTAAGCAGGGACTTCTTTCCAGTCATATGTCCAGAGCATCCACTGTCCAAGATAATTGAATGCTTCTTTCCTGTGCCCTGCAAACAAAAAGTAACTAGTTAGAATTTTTTAGGACCCAACTTTGATTGGATCCTTTCTTACTAGATTTAGAGACAACAGACTTTGAAGATTTTGCATTTATTTTACCTGTTGCAGAGTCAACTTTAGACTCTGATCTCACAAACTGTTTGTGACTAGGAGTTTCAGATTTCAAAGAATAATAGTCATAATACAGTTCATGATATTCTCTACACATGTAAATGGAATGAAGTAAACTACCACAATGATAACAAGCTGTTTGTGGTTGGTATTGAATTTTCTGAGTCTTGGGGAATCTGGACTCAATTTTCCAAGAAGGTTTTTGATTGCAGTCTAGGGCCAAATGATTATGATTTCCACACTTATAGCATTTTTTCCTAGGTGCATCAGGTACATTCTTGTAATTGTTCTCTTTGTTAATACCTTCTTTTCCATTCCTATTTCTCTTAATCTTGCTAGACTCTGAAAGATCATCTAATCTCTGTTTCAACTGAGACTTAGACAGAAACCCTATGTTTACATTCTTAGGTTTCTCTAACACTTTCTCATCTGAATAACTATTGTTAATCCTTTTGTGTACAACAGGGGTACCTTTTGAATCAACAAATTTAACATGATTAGGTTCAGAAACAATTTTCTTACCTTCAGATTTAGATGTGTTAGCTTCTACCTTACTATCATCATTGACAATAGCTACTTTTTCTTCTTGTCTAGCCTTATCAAAACCTAAACCATTAACCTTACCACGAATTCCACTCTCGAAGATTTCTATTGTCTTCTTACTGGAATTGTTAATGGTCTTAATCACATCTCTCTCTTCTTCTAGTTCTTTTCTGACATAGTCATAAGCCTCAAGAATTACACTATAATCATGCTTAGCTTTATCAGAACTCAACTTGTATTCTTCCATTTGAATTAATTCAAATTCAAGAAAATTATTTCTATCAACTAATTTATCATTCTTAACCTTAAGTTCATCCCTTTCACAAGTAAGAATTCTAAAATTAGTCATAAGATTCTTAAACTCAGCATGGATAGATCTAATTTCATCAGAATTTAAGCTATCAAATGAATCAAGAGAGTGAAGTGATACCTTAACAGAGGATGGAGAAATTTTCTTTGGAGATCCAGGTTTGTCTGAACTATTGGCCATCAATGCAATGTTGTCATAATCCAATTCATCTTCAGAGTCACTGGAATCAGCCCAATCCTTCTGTGTGACCATAAGTGCATTACCCTTTCCTGAATTCCTAGGCTTCTTACACTCACTAGCAAAGTGTCCAAGCTCGCTGCAGTTAAAGCACTTGATCTTGGCCTTATCAAGCTTGACAATTGTACTTTTGCTTTTGTCACTTTTCTTCTCCTCCTTCTTTTGAAAAGGTCCTTTGCTAAATCTTCTCCTGTTGAATTTTCCTTTCTTGAAAGCTTTAGCAAACATAGCAAAGAGTTCTTGCATCTCAGATTCAGAATCATTGTTGTCAGAGTCCATATCAGTAGTCTCTGACTCAGAACTTTCTTTGCTTTTCTTCTTCCTTGAATTTTTTACAGCAATCTCTTCATGCTGTTCTTCAGGAAGCTTCTTAACTTCAGATTGAGCAGTAAGTGCAATAGTCTTCATCTTTCCTTCACTCTTGCTCTTCTTCTGCTGCTTGTTAAGTTCATAAGCTTTCAATTTTCCATATACTGCCTCTAATGAAATCTCATCCAGATCATTAGCTTCCTCAATTGCAGATATCTTCTCATTGTAGAAATCAGGCAAAGCTTTCATAAACTTTGTATTCATATCCTCCAAGTCGTAATATTTACCATGCATGGCCATCTCATTGATGAGTTTTGTAAACCTATCAAAGGTATCAGTAAGTGACTCACCAGACTTGGATTCAAAGTACTCATACTGTTGTATAAGTAATGTCCTCATATTCTTCCTGACAGGCTTAGTTCCTTCACAGTGAACCTTAAGATTGTCCCATATATCCTTAGCAGTTTTACAAGAGAGAACATAGTTAGTGAGAACAGAATCAAGACTGTTGAATAATATGTTTCTCACTTTAGCATCTTTGAGAGCATTCTCCTTGTCCTTATCTGACCATTCAGATTTTGGCTTCTCTGCTGTATGTTCTGGAACAACCACACCATCAACAGTTGCTTGTCCAACGACCTTTGTTGGAACAAAAGGTCCATCTCTGATTCTGTCAAGATAATCAGGATCTGTTGCTTCCAGATGATGCAACATCTTTACTTCCCATAGAGTATATTCGTTTCTCTTGAGCAAAGGAATTTTAGTATTCCCATCCTTGTAACCAGACATGATTGCAGATCTTTATGATTATTCAAAATCAACCTGCTCTGATACCAATTGTTAACTCGAATAACTTGTAGAAGGGGGGGTTGAATACAAGTTATATAATCGTGTCTGATTTTTGCTTGATTATATGAACAAGAATAAACGAATGAATCAAACTCTTGTTTGTATTAATAAGATCAAATACAAACTCTACCAAAGGTGTACAATACCTTTAGCAGCTGCTGACAATACAAATATCTCTCTGTTTGTTTCGAACTCTCGAATACAAACCTTATACAGAGCTACGCACTCAAACTTACAACTTCGTCGCTCTTTACAATGATATTGAGAGAGTATTTATAATGCTACCTATCAACTAATAACAGAAAGATATAATCCATACATGATAATGTTCTGCCTTCTAGTCGATAGTTTCCTTCAATAGAAAAACTATTTCCTTCATAATGTCTTCTTGCTTGTTCTTCAAACAACGATCCTGTTTTATAGCACTTGCCAGTTTCCGTAGTATCTATAATGACATCATCAGTAACATGACTGATATCAGGATCTGTACACTGCATCAGTATCTGATCAACCATCAGTATTGGACCGTCATCAGGATTTGCTCTCTGTTCCTGACATGTAGTCTCCGATACACTGTTCATTCCTGACTAAACTATACAGATAACTGTCTTACACATAAAACCTATATACAGTGCTAAATCCTTTATAAGATCAGGATTACAAGAAGTATAATGTGTAAATTCTATTCTTAACATCACAACTTATGAATTATTCCTAACACCATCATTAATGAATTTTGCCACTTGGAATATTCGTGGCTTGAATAAACGCCCTCATCAAAGGGAGCTCAAACATTTCATTTCTTCTAATCATCTTTCTCTTATGGCTTGTCTAGAAACTAAGGTGAAACTTGAAAATTCTAGGACCATCTCGGAGAGTATTAATAAATCTTGGAAGTGGTTATTTAATTATAATCATCATTTCAACGGTCGTATATGGGTTGGGTTTAATACCACTGTTTGGAAGGTTTCTTTATTAACTTCTTCTGATCAACATGTTACTTGTCAAGTTACTTTCCTGGAAAATCAGACAACCTTTGCAATCAGCTTTGTTTATGCTCGGAATACATCTCATGAGCGTGAAAATCTTTGGTCTGACTTGATGGCTCTTAGCTCACAAATTATGATGCCATGGTGTGTCATGGGTGATTTCAATAGTATTTTGAACCTCAACGAAGTCAAGGGGGGAAGAGAATGTTGGACTAAAGACATGGAAAATTTCAAAGACTGTGTCAACAATTCGAAGCTTAGTCACCTTCGAACTTTGGGGCCTTTTCTTACTTGGTGCAACAACAGACCTGAGGATGTTATCAATAAGCGGTTAGATCGAATTCTTGTCAATCCTGCTTGGCTTTTTGCTTTTTCCGATAGCGTTGGGTTAATTAAAGCTAAGGGTTTGATGGACCACTGCCCTTTGATGGTTACAGTTCCCTTGCATCATGAAAGAATCAGAAAACCATTTCAATACTTCTCTTTTATGGGAGACTTGGAAGGGTTTAAGGAGACAGTCGATAAAGCTTGGGCCACTATTTGCTATGGGGACCCTATGTCTATCCTATGTCAGAAAATTAAAGAGGTTAAGAAGTCTCTTGTTGTCTTAAATAGAATTCATGGTAATGTTCATACTAACGTTAGTAAGCATAGGAACTTACTTGCTGAAATTCAGGAGAAGTTAAACAAAAACCCCTAAGACATTGACCTTATGCGAGAAGAAAAACATTGTCGTCACATGCTTGAAAATGCTCTTCTTCAAGAGGAATCTTTCAACCTTCAAAAGTCTATGGTCAAATGGCTTGACAAAGGTGATGGAAATAATTCATATTTCTTCAATCAAACGAAAGCAAATTGGAACGTGAATAAAATTCTGGCTTTAGAGAATATGGACAGCAATCTTGTTCATGGTCATGTTCAATGCTCGAAGGTGGCAGTTGAGTATTTTCAGAACACTCTTGGGACTACAAGCACTGCATCTGGTCATGTTGATGGGATTATCTGTCCCATATTATCGGAGGATAGAGCTGAAAGCCTTGAAGCTCCTATAACCTCAAACTTAATTTTTAAAACCATCAAGACTATGAAGCGTAACAAAAGTCCTGGTCCCGACGGAATGACTGCTGAGTTTTATATCAAAACTTGGGATATTGTAGGTCCTTGCTTTTGTGAGGCTGTGAAACATTTTTTTGTCACATCTTCGATGCATCCTGGAATTAACTCCACAAGTCTTGCCTTGATTCCTAAAATGCAGAATCCAACCACTATGAAGAACTTTCGTCCTATCTCTTTATGTTCAGTGGCATATAAGTGCATAGCAAAAATTATGGCAAACCGTATAAAGCATGTCCTCCCTTCTGTCATTGACATTGCCCAATCTGCATTTATCCAAGGTAGATCTATCTCGGATAATATAATGATGGCTCAAGAATTATTCAGGGGATACACTCGGGATTCTGGTATTGCAAAGTGTGCTTTGAAAATAGACCTTCACAAGGCTTTTGATTCTCTTAGTTGGGACTTCCTTATGGCAGCGTTGGAAAAAATGCAATTTCCTGTTAAGTTTCGGAATTGGGTGTATGCTGCTATTTCTACAGTTCGATACTCAGTTAAGATAAATGGGAGCTTACAAGGTTACTTCAAAGGAAGAAAAGGGCTTAGACAAGGGGACCCTATGTCCCCTTATCTTTTCACCATAGCAATGAATGTTTTGTCCTGTTTATTGAAAAATAAACCTCCTTCGTACAAACATCACTGGCGATGTAAGGATTTGGATCTTTCCCACCTATTCTTTGCTGATGATATTCTCCTCTTCTCGCACGGAGATAAAGATTCTATTCATCACATAATAAACTGTCTTACTCGGTTCTCTAATATAAGTGGTCTGCATCCAAGCGTTCACAAAAGTACAGTCTTCTTTGCCAACTGCAAACCTGAGATTGTAACTTGGTTTGATAACGAGTTTAATATCCCTCATGGTCAGCTTCCTGTAAAATTCCTAGGAGTGCCACTTATTTCTACCAAGCTAGGTGTCAATGATTGTATCCCTCTAATCAATAGAATTACTCAAAGAATTACTTCTTGGACTTCTATGTTTCTCTCGTTAGCAGGTCGAACGCAGTTAATAAGAAGTGTTTTGTTCTCAATGCAAGCTTACTGGACCAACCATTTCCTTCTTCGAGCTGCTGTTCATAGTCGTATTCAAACCATCCTTACTAGGTTTCTGTGGAAAGGAGACCCTAATGTCAAAGGGGGTGCTAAGGTAAGCTGGTCTACTGTGACTTTACCTATTAATGAAGGGGGTTTGGGCATCAAAGACTCCAGGTCTTGGAATAGGGCTCAGCTTCTTCTTCACTTGTGCAAAGTGATTCGTGGAGCCAACACTCTATGGGCCACTTGGATTAATTCTACGGTTCTGAAGCGATGTTATTTCTGGACAATGTCCGAGCCTAATGACTGTTCTTGGATCTGGCGAAAAATTCTTAAACTTAGGCCAATTGCCCTTCGTTTCCTGGAGTACACAATTGGTAATGGTTGCAACACCTCTCTCTGGTTTGATCCATGGTGGAGAGGTCATTGCTTAGCTACTTCGAACACTGACTACATCATTACTCAAGCTAACTTGTGTGCTAATGCCTCTGTTCATGATATTTTGTCTACAGGAGTATGGCATCTCCCAACCCCAAATACCAGGCACCATCATGTGCATCCTGCCTTACTGCATTGGTTAAACAACTTCGACTTCCCAAATTTTGACTTGAATGTCCAAGATAGAATTCTATGGAACGGTGTTGCACTTCACAAAATCCGTACTTCACACATTTGGGACTCCATCCGCTTTAAACTTCTTGAGGTTCCATGGCATCGCTATGTTTGGCATAAACTAAAAATCAACCGTTACGCTCATCACGAATGGGTCGTGTGCTATGGTCGCTTGAATACCTTGCAAAGACTTATCTCCTTTGGCATTGATCTGCTTCCACATTGCTATTTTTGTGTTGGAGGGCTGGAAAGCACGGACCATCTGTTGGTCACTTGTGATTACAGTTTGTTCGTCTTGCAGAAGTTGGCTAATCTGGCTGGCACCATTGTCCGTGAACACAATTGGCTTAGCCTGCTTGCTTCCTGGGGTAATATCACAAACAGCATGCAAAAACATCTTCTGCTGCTCATCGCGCAGGTTTTTTGTTACCATGTTTGGCGAGAAAGAAATGCTAGAGCTCATGACAAAGGCTTTTCTAGCCCGGGGAAATTATTTGTTGATATTGTTCGCGATATAAAATCTAGGCTTTTTAGCTCCACTTGGTTTGTTAATAATGCTTCTAATTATGTAAGGACTGCTTGGCTAGGGACTAGCTAGTGTTTTTGCATTGTTGTTTCTTTTCTATTCTCAATCCTTCATTTATAGATAGGATTGATTATAGATAGTCCTCCTCTATGGCCTGTCATAGAGCAAGGGTAATCCCTGTTTTTCTTTTTCTTTTTAATATACTTAGCTTAGCAAAAAAAAAAGACTACCATTATTATGATTATTAGTATATTTTTAAGAGTGACATACAAATAAATTCTCATGTTTTTTTATTTTATGATTTAACGTCAAATAACAATGAAAATCATATACATATATAATATGTAATTATTCTACTAAATTTTCAATAAAAAATTAAAATAAATAAAAAAGTGAAATAATATATATATTTTTTGCTAAGCAAAATAATATATATTTAAAATTTGAATAACCACACACGAGATGCATAATATTTACGGAAATTAAAATATGACAACTAATTAAAAAAAAAAATTGATTCTTTTAAATGCATAAAATATTTGAAAAACCCATATTTCAACCCATAACAATTATGATTTAAACCAAATTTTATCCATATTTTAATTAAATATAAATGTAATATGGTTTTGGATCATGACCCAATCCAAACTCATATTCAATTACCCAAAATCAACCTATATCCATTTTTCGCCACCCTACATATAAGATTGTGATTCCATCCTCAAGTGCATTTAATTTAAAATGGAGGAATCTGATTTCAGTAATTTGGTAGCGACAATCTGTTGCTGACAATATTTCTTGCACTGATTTTAGTAACTTTGGAAATAGTTGTTCATACTTGAGGATCCATTGTTAAGTGGACCACATAACCTTTGGATTAGTCTTGTGGAAAGTGGATTGGACCGGTATATGGGCCTAGTCTATTTGTAACACCCAAGGAAAATGAGCTGAAATGATTTGGCAGAGAAAAGGAGCTGAAATTAGAAATGTAAACTTTGGAAACTGTTTTCTGATATTTGAGGATCATAGTTGAGTGGACCACACAAGCTTTGAAGGGTCCTGGTTTGACAATGGATTGTCAAGAATCATTTACAAAATAATCAGTTTTCAAATTATTGGATTAAGAATTTAACGGTTAGGATTAAGAAAAATAATTAGATTATTTGATATAATTTTTCACGGATTATTTTACTATCTGCTACAATTTTTCACAAAAAGATAATCAATTCTCTATAATTTTCCGTGAAGGAGAAATTTCTTACAGGAAATAACACAAACACTAATAATGCATTAACATCTCGCTGTAATTGATACATAAAATAAAATATTCACATTAACTCTAGTTTGCTGAATTTTAAAGATTTAATTATAAACGAATGAAAATGGATGATGAAAATTTCATCATATTTGACAGTAAACTACAGACTGATATGAAGAACAATGAACATTCTTGAAGAAGAAGAAAAACAAGAAATTGTATATACAAAGCTTAGAGTATGAAATGTCTTTACACAGACTTATATAGCTGCTCTCCAACTAACAAACTTTGTAACTAACTTTGCTTAGCTGGCAGATACAGTAAAATAGAATTGCTACAGTAAATTGCTAACTACACTAACTGCTATATTACTAGTAAATCAACACCCCCCCTCAAGTTGGGAGATGTGAACTGAGAAGGCAACATTCCCAGCTTGGACATAAGAGTATGAAAATGTGGAGAATGAGCCACCTTCGTGAAAACATCTGCCAGTTGTGATCGTGTAGGTAGATAAGTAAGTTGAAGCAAACCCTCCAAAACCTTGTCACGAGTAAAGTGACAACCAAGTTCAATATGCTTAGTACGTTCATGAAAAACAGGGTTTTTAGCAATGTGTAAAGCTGACTGGTTATCACAATGTAAAGTAACAGGTTTCAAATTTGAAACTCCTAATTCTTCCAGCAAACGAACTAACCAAGTCACTTCAACAGCTGCAGAAGCCATAGCCCTATATTCGGCTTCTGCAGAAGACCTAGAGATAATACTTTGCTTCTTTGATTTCCAAGTAATAGGAGATTGACCAAACAAAACAATGTAACCAGTAATAGAGCGTCTAGAATCAACACATGATGCCCAATCAGCATCAGAAAAAGCTTGTAATTTAAGCTGGTCAGAAGCTTGAAGTAGAATTCCTTGATTAATAGTGGTAGCCAAATATCGAAGAGTATGATGCAATGCAGAAAAATGAGAAGTTCTTGGAGCATGCATATATTGACTTAAATTTTGAACAGTATAGGCTAGATCAGGCCTAGTATTTGTGAGATAATTCAATTTGCCAACCAAAGAACGATATAACTCTGGATTAGGAAGCAAATCACCATCTGAGTGACACAATTTAATTGAACAGGCAAAGGAGTAGAAGCTTTCTTTGTAACATCAAGACTAGACTCTGTCAATAACTCATTAGCAAACTTCTGTTGAGTTAGAGTAATTCCATCTGGACCATGAGACACTGCAATGCCTAAAAAATAGTGTAGTAATCCCAAATCTTTAATACCAAACTTAGCATGTAAATGTGCTTTAAGATCCTCTATAGCAATCTCATCATCCCCAGTAAGAATCACATCATCAACATACACAATAATCACACAAAGTTTACCATTGTGTCTTTTTAGAAACAAACTGTAATCATTCTTAGATTGAATGAAACCTTGATCGATAAGTTCTTCTACCAACTTAGCATGCCATTCTCGAGAAGCTTGCTTTAAACCATAAAGTGACTTTCGAAGCAAACAAACAAGATTAAGAGGATTAGGAATACCTTCAGGAACCTTAATATAAACCTCTTCTTTTAAAGTTCCATGCAGAAATGCATTATTCACATCAAGCTGATACAGATTCCAATGTTTACTTGCTGCTAATGATAACAAGGTTGGAACAGTGCTCATTTTCACCACTGGAGAAAAAGTTTCTTCATAATCAACTCCATACTTTTGATTGTAGCCTTTGGCAATTAACCTGGCTTTGCATCTTTCCAAACTACCATCTGATTTGAGTTTTACTTTAAAAACCCATCTTGAGCCAATAGCTTTCTTTCCTGGAGGAAGTGGCACAAGATCCCAAGTGTGATTATCATTTAAAGCCTTGATTTATGATTCCATTGCTGCAACCCATAATGGATGTTTTGCAGCTTCTTGATAAGAAAGAGGTTCAGTAATTTGACAATTCTGAGCCAATGAAGAAACTTGAACCAAATTGCACCAATGTTTAGTACTAGCAACTGTATTACAATGGTACTTAGACAAATAAGAAGGTGGTTTATGTGACCTTGTTGATTTTCTAACCATAGAAGAATCAACTAAAGATGGCAAAGAACTGATGTCATGAACAACAGAATCAGAAGCAACAGAATCAGAAACAGAAGTTGATTCATGAATTGAGGATGAAACTGAATTATTACCATTGTCTTGAGAATCAGACATATTTAATGAATCAATATCAGAATCAGAAACAGGAATACTACTGTCTTCAGTAAATTGAGATGTAGTAAAAGAAGGCAAATAAATGCTAGTAGGAAACAAAGAAGGTGTTTGTGTTATATGAAACGGAAAATTATTTTCATGGAAAATAACATCTCTTGAAATGAAGATGTGTTTAGTAGCTAAATCTAACACCTTGTAACCTTTTTGAAGTACTGAATAACCAAGAAAAACACACCTTGTAGCTTTAGGATCAAACTTACTTCTATGAACAGTAGTAGTAGATGCAAAACAAAGACATCCAAATACTTTCAAATGTTCAAGAGAAGACTCAGAATTATGTAATCAAAAATAAGGTGTGGCATTGTCAATACTCTGAAGTAGGGTTCTATTAATCAGATAAGTAGCACATAGTATACACTCATTCCAGAAGGAAACAGGGAGTTTAGATTGAAAGAAAAGAGACCTGGCAGTTTCAAGTAAATGCTTGTGTTTCCTTTCCACAACACCATTTTGTTGTGGAGTATGACTACAGCTTGTTTGATGAAGAATTCCCTTTTTTCTTATATAAATCTTGCATAGGTCCTTGGCACAACTCTGGTGCACTGTCTGATCTGACAATAGCTACTTTGGTTTTGTATTGAGTTTCAACAAAATTAAAAAAATATCCAAAACTTTAACACAATCTGTTCTGTACTTGATTAAATGAACCCATGTGAATCGACTATAGTCATTAACAATAGTAAGAAACTGATTACAACCATTGTGAGCCTTAACCTTGTAAGGTCCCCATACATCAATGTGTATCAATTCAAAAGGACATTTAGTTTTTATACAACTAGTAGGTAAAGAAACTCTTGTCTGTTTAGCCATTTGACAAATCTGACAGACAAGCTCTTGAGAAGTATTCTTTAGTCCACACAAAGATGGAAACAGTTTCAACTTTTGAAATGGAACATGACCAAGTCTTAGATGCCAAATACTGAGGTCTTCTTTTGCACTGATAAAACTCTTTTTAGTCAAATCTTCTGTAATTGCTCCTGTAACCTCCTTGTAGTTTACCAAGATGAATTAGCTTCTCTTTCTGCAAAAAGGTCCTGTAAGAAGCATTCATCAGCATGAAAAACCATTGCACAATTCTTATCCTTACACAATCTATTAACTGAAAGTAAGTTGTACTGGAAATGTGGTACATGAAGAACATTATGCAGAACCATTTCCTCAATAATTTGAACAGAACCTATATGAAGGATTTGTATTTGTCTTCCATCAGGTATTACTATATAATCATTATTACCATTGACAGGTTTGTAATGAATGAAAGAACTTAGATCTGAACAGATATGGTCTGTAGCCCCACTATCTATGAACCAGCCACATTTAGAGGAACCATTTGCTAGTAAGCATTTCTTGCCAGCCAACATTGTAGCATGATCAGTAGTTGCATGAGAAACAGATCCTGAAGTTGCCAATGATTGTTTATTGAGCAATTCCATCAACTGCTGATATTGAGCATTTGAGATAGGATTATTTGCTGCATTATCAAAGTTGCTATCAACAGTATCAGCATTGTTACCAATGGAAACTGCAGCCACTTTTCTATCTTTGAAATTCTTGAAATTTACAGGATAGCCATGAATTTTAAAACATCTGTCAACACTATGCCCAGAGATTTTGCAATGAGTACAAAAATAATTTGCACCTCTTTTGTTTCCAATGGAATTTGTACTAGAACCAGCCCTTGAGGAATTAAAATTTGACCTCTGAGTATTAAACTGCCCTGTTCTATAATTTCTCTGTGAATCAAAACTCTTCTTATCAGCAGCAAAAGCTAGAGACTCATTATGTGATCCAAAATGTGACATCTCTTGATGCCTCTCTTCTTGTGAAAACATTCTGAAAACACTTGACAAATTTGGTAGAGGCTGTTGCATCAAGATATTACCTCTTATAGTAGAATACTTGTCATTCAATTTCATCATAAATTATATTAATCTATGATTCTGCTCCATTTGATGAATCTTTTGATTCACATTACAAGTACAGTTCTTACATGTACAACAAGGGAGTGGACTAACATCACTTAAAGAATCCCACAAAGTCTTAATCTCAGTGAAGAAATCTGACACACTTTTTGTCCCCTGATTCAACTCACTTAGCTGTTGTTCAATCGAATAGACATGTGTCATGCAAGCATAACCAAACCTCTCTTCCAAATCATCCCAAATTTCTTTAGCCGTCTGATATGGGCTAAAAGTAAGCCCTAAAGACACATTTAATGTGGCATTAATTAGACCCGAAATGGTCCAAACGTGGGGCCTACCAGATGGGCCCAATCCCTGTCTATAATATTAATTTCGTAATTAATATTAGGGGTAATAAACAGCTCAGCAGATAAGAGCCAAACAAGGATATTACTCTTGCCTGACTTAGCCTCCAAGATACATATTCCAACATGGAAACTGACTCCTACAAGGAAGGAGTCTAGAATCTTCCTTGAGGCGGTGACTTGCCCACCAAGTCACCTAACCCTACTACGATTTTAGGGTTTCTCAGCCTATATAAAGGGTCTGACCCCTCATACTCAGAACTACGTTTTTATTGGCTTGATTCTCTTAATACAGAGATACGTATGCATTCTGTGAGGACCGTTTAAGTCTCGAACGCAGAAGCAGCCATTAAAGCACGAAGCTCACAAACCCTAGCTGTAATCTAATAACCTAGTTTTTATTCCACAACATTTGGCACCGTTTGTGGGAAGAAGACATCAACCATGGTTCAAACACGAAGAACTGTACCAAGCACTACGGAGCCAATTGCTACCGAGGCTCTACCTCTCAGCTCTGCTCCGCCCCTTACTGAACAAGTACTTCCGACATCTGAGCAAGTACCTCCGACATCCGGGACTATCGTTCCGTATCAAGTTTCTCAACCCCTAGGGACGACTACCCATGTTGAGAGTACACTACCTCCGATCGTCCACACAATTCCAGGGACTAACCCCCCCCCCCCGGGTGGGGATTTCTTCCCTGATTGTAGACCCCAACAACCCTACACGAGGGGTTCAGATCCACACTACGGATCTCCCCATAAGCACCAATCCAATGTATGGGATGCCTAATTACGGAGCTGGACCGAGTGGTCATGCCATGTATACTCGAGATCGAGATTATCGCGATTTTTCTGGTCCTTATTCAGATGAATCATCTTCTGGCGATGATTACGAGCGTGATGAAGCTCCAAGGAGGTGTCGTGCAAGTAAAGAACCTATGGGGAGAACTCGAACTACTCATGATGGACTCCTTTCAATAGCTACTGAGAGGATTAAGGCTTATGAAGCCGAGATCTTAAGATTAAAGGAGGATATGGCCAGGGAGCAAGCCAGATCAAATCAGACTTTGCCGCCTCCCACGTCAGGACCGATTCCCTTCATTGATCTGGAGAGGCCTCCAAGAAGGCAAAGAAGGGCTACCGTCCCAACTGAAAGAACTACAATGGTGAAAACCCCTAAGAGCAACCCCAAGGATCTGATGCCACTTGGGGATCCTGATGATCCCATGCCCCCATTCACCGAGGAGGTGATGAATGCCCACATATCAAGGAAGTTCAAGATGCCGACAATTAAGGCTTACGATGGAACGGGTGATCCCGCAAATCATGTTAGGACATTTTCGAACGCACTATTACTACAGCCTGCAAGTGACGCCTTGAAGTGTAGGGCGTTCCCTCAAACCTTGTCGGGCATGGCTCAAAGATGGTATAGTCGACTTCCTGCAAACTCAATTGGCTCCTTTAAGGAGTTAAGTGATGCTTTTGTTAGTCAATTTATCAGCGGGAGAGTTCATGAGAAAAGTTCTGCATCTCTCATGTATGTGGTACAAGGGAAGAATGAGAATCTGAGAGATTATCTTAAGAGGTTCACCAAGGAGACATTAAATATTACTGATTTAGAGAACAAGGTGGCCATGGTAGCCCTGGAGCACGGCACCACTGATCTTTACTTTAAAAGGTCATTGGCAAAGCACCCACCCGAGAATATGGCTGAGCTCCAACGAAGAGCTAGTAAGTATATCAAGGTCGAGGACAGCACCATGAAGGATGTCGTGATAAATAATGGCAAGGGTAATAATGAAACGAAGAAGCGAAAGCAAGACCAAGAGTATGATGCTAGGGACAAATATCCCCGTACTAGCAAAGATTCTGAGTCAACATCAAAGAAGAATGTGGGACCAAGATTTTCTGACTATGCAAGGTTGAATGCTCCTAGGAGCCAAATCTTGTTAGAAATCGAGAAGGATAAAGACTTCCGATGGCCGAAGCCACTCAGGGGTGACCCCGCAAAGAGAAACAAGGATCAATACTGTAGGTTCCACCGAGACGTGGGACATGACACGGATGATTGCAGACAGTTGAAGGACGAGATTGAATTCTTGATACGTAAAGGAAAGCTGAGTAATTTCACAAAGTGTGGAGATCATGGAACCCAAAGAGGGGATTACAATAGGAGAAACAATGACAGAAGGGATAACGATCGTGACCGTAACACGCAGCCCCGAGGGCCAGTTATCAACATGATCTGGGGAGGCCCGACAGCGGCCGGTACAACCCGCAATTCTCGAAAGGCATACGCAAGGGAAGTGATGCATATTGTGGGAGAGGCCCCGAAGCGTGCTAGAACAGAAATCGTGATTGGTTTTGATGACTCTGATCTGGAAGGGGTGAAATTCCCCCATGATGACCCATTAGTTATAACCCCTGTGATTGGGAACTCGGAAGTAAAACGAGTCTTGATAGACAATGGAGCTTCTGTTGACATTCTGTTTCATGATGCTTTTGTGAAGATGGGATATACCGATTCTCAGCTGACTCCGACTAACATGCCCATTTATGGATTCAATGGGGTTGAGTCCAAGGTCGAGGGTACTATTCATTTACCCATGACAATCGGGCAGGAACCTAAGGAAGCTACTCAAATGCTAAATTTTTTGGTAATTAAGGCAGCCTCGACTTATAACGCAATCCTGGGAAGGACTGGACTTCATGCATTCAAGGCTGTTGCCTCAACATATCACATGAAGATTAAGTTTCCAACCCGAAACGGGGTCGGAGAACAAAAAGGTGACCAGAAGATGGCAAGAAGTTGTTATGTATCCGCCCTAAGAGCTGATGGGGTCGGGGGGCAGGTACTCCCAATTGAGGACATGGATGTCCGTAGTGATGATGAACAGCGAGGAAAGCCAGCAGAGGATTTAATACCTGTCCCTCTAGAGCTGGGCGACCCGGAAAAGGTTACATACATAGGAGCATCTCTGAAGGAACCCCTGAAGGGCGAATTGACAGCGTTCTTGCAAGAGAATAGCGATGTGTTTGCTTGGACAGCAGCGGACATGCCAGGGATTGACCCCCAACTTATAACTCATAGGCTGAACGTCGATCCTGAACGGAAGAAAATAAAGCAGAAAAAGAGGAATTTGCTCCTGAAAGGCAAGAGGCCATTAAGCAGGAAGTTGATAAGCTTTTGGAAGCTGGGTTTATTGAGGAGATTCAGTTTCCTGAATGGTTGGCTAATCCCGTCATGGTCAAGAAAGCGAATGGAAAGTGGAGAATGTGCATCGACTTCACAGATTTGAACGATGCATGCCCAAAGGATTGTTTCCCTCTACCAAGGATTGATACCCTAATAGATGCTACAGCTGGACACGAGATGTTAAGTTTTATGGATGGTTTCAGCGGATACAATTAGATTAAGATGCACAAGGACGACATTCCTAAGGTATCTTTCATAACTGATTTTGGTGTCTTCTGCTATCTTGTTATGGCTTTTGGGTTAAAGAATGCAGGGGCTACTTACCAGCGGTTGGTGAATAAGATATTTGCCCATTTAATTGGAAAAACCATGGAGGTCTATATTGATGACATGTTAGTCAAGAGCCTACTCAAGGCAGATCACATTAGGCACCTCAGAGAGGCATTTGAAGTGCTAAGGCACCATAAGATGATGCTAAATCCAGCCAAGTGTGCTTTTGGTGTTGGATCGGGAAAATTTTTGGGGCTGATGGTTTCCAAGAGAGGCATAGAGGCCAACCCGGATAAGATTAAGGCTATCCTGGATATGGAGTCACCCCGCTCAATACGAGATGTACAGAAATTAACTGGCCGAGTTGCGGCTTTAGGAAGATTCATCTCCAAGTCTGGTGACAAATGCTTGCCTTTCTTTCAGGCATTAAAAAAAGTGAAAAATTTTGAGTGGACCACAGAGAGCTAAGAGGCCTTTGAACAGTTGAAGAAATACATGGCTGAAGCCCCATTGTTGGCCAAACCTAGCCCTGGAGAGATTCTCTACCTATACCTGGCGGTATCCGAACAAGAATTGAGTGATGTTCTTGTCAAAGAAGAAAAGAAGGTTCCGAAACCCATCTACTATGTGAGTAAGGTGCTACATGGGGCGGAGTTGAATTACTCTTCCATTGAGAAGTTTGCATTGGCATTAATCACTGCCTCAAGGAAATTGAGACCATACTTCCAGGCTCACAAAATCGAAGTCTTGACAGACCAACAGTTGAGAAGCATATTGCACAGTCCGAAAGCAAGTGGAAGACTGATCAAATGGGCCATAGAACTTGGAGAGTTTGATATCAAGTATAAGCCTCGGACAGCCATCAAGGCTCAGGCATTGGCTGACTTCGTGGTTGAATGCACTATTGACAACCAAGAAGTCGGGGGGCAGGAGATGATAACCACCCCTGAGAACGAAGATAAAGATGAAGAACTTATAGCTGACCAGAAAGAGTATTGGGTGCTCTATTTTGATGGAGCATCAAAAACAAAATCTAGTGGTGCAGGTTTGGTTTTGCAAAGCCCCGATGGGTTCACAGTTGAATACGCTTTAAAGTTGGACTTTCCAACAACCAACAATGAAGCTGAGTATGAAGCATTGATAGCTGGATTGGGATTGGCCAGAGTTATGAGGGTCAAGAACCTCAAAGTATGTGGAGATTCGAGACTGGTAGTCTCGCAAGTGAATGGCGAGTTTGAGGCCAAGGATGAAACTATGGCAAAATACCTTAGAGTCGTGAAAGCTGCTATGACTCAGTTTGAGGAGTGCTATGTGGAGCACATTCCTCGGGAAGAGAACGTTAAGGCCGATGCCCTCTCTAAGTTCGCTTCTTCTGAGATAGAGAATTACGCAGGTAGTGTTTACTTCCAAGTCTTGAAGGCCCCGACTGTCAACTCTAAGTTGGTAGCACCTATCGATATTGGAAGCTGTTGGATAAATCCTATTAAAGCTCATCTAGAAACTGGATGGCTCCCTGACAATGCCTCGGAGGCACGAAAATTGTCGGTGAGAGCATTGAGATATGCCTTGATTGAAGGCATCTTATACAAGAGATCGTTTGTCATCCCGTACTTGAAGTGCTTAAGGCCCCAAGAGGCAAGAGAAGCATTGGAAGAAGTTCATGAAGGGATCTGTGGGCAGCACTTGGGGGGCAGAGCCCTAGCTCACAAGATTACCCGCATGGGATTCTATTGGCCAGAGATGCTGGCAGATGCCCAGGATTATGTCAAGAAGTGTGACAGATGTCAAAAACACGCTCCTGTTGTAAGACAGCCGCCTGAGAGATTAACCTCAATCAGCTCTCCCATTCCATTTGCAATGTGGGGGATGGACATTCTTGGTCCTTTCCCTATGGCTTCAGCACAAAGGAAGTTTCTGATTGTCGCCATTGATTACTTCACTAAATGGATTGAGGCTAAGCCTTTAGCCAAGATAACCACCAAGCAAGTTTCCCAGTTCTTTTGGGAGAACATAATTTGTAGGTTTGGAATCCCGTGAATTCTTGTAACAGATAATGTGACACAGTTTAACAATGAGGAATTCAAGAAGTATTGTGAGGAAAATGCTATTGAGCTTCGTTTTACCTCAGTGGCACATCCACAAGCGAATGGGCAGGCCGAGGTGGCCAATCGAATCATCCTGGATGGATTAAAGAAAAGGGTCGAACGCTCGAGGAACACTTGGGTGGATGAGTTGCTACCTATACTCTGGGCTTATCGCACTACTTGTAAGGTAACTACCGGAGCAACCCCGTTTTTGCTAGCTTATGGAGCTGAGGCAGTTATGCCGCTGGAAATCATACAGGCATCACCTCGAGTTGAGGCATATGAACCTGAGACTAATGAAGAAGGCATGAGGCTCGCTCTAGATCTGATTGATGAAGTCAGGGACGAGGCAAACGCCAGAAATGCGGAGCATCAAAAGAAAGCGTCTTTCTATTATAACCACAGGGTTAAGGAGAGGTTCTTTCAGCAAGGTGACTTGGTTCTCAAGAAGATCGAAGCTTCTGGAGTTGGCCAGAAAGGGAAATTAGCCCCCAGCTGGGAAGGACCGTACCGAGTCAGAAAGACGCTAGGACGAGGATCATACAAGTTGGAGACATTAGATGGGAATGAAGTGCCCCGAACTTGGCATGCTCTGAACTTGAAGATCTATTATGTATAAGCCTTCCTCGTAAGGATTTGGCTTTCAGCTATTTATTGATAGAAATAGAAATAAGGTTCGATGAAACCATTCCAGGGACTAGTACCCCGAGTAGGACCATAGTATCTATGTAAGGGTTGAACCCTCTTTCAAGTTATTAATACAAATCTGTTTTCCTTTCTATGATTCTATGTTTTGTTTATGTACCAAGCACCTGTTGAGTGCAAGAAAGATCAAGTACCGAAAGTAAATAGGCATAAGAGTAAAAGAAACAGATGCATAAATAAAATGCCCCGAAGGGCCATGGTTTAAATTAAGCTACAACACACGAATAAAAGTTAAGTCCCGAAGGACATTGATTGAAAGATGATAAAATAAAGCCACAAATGGCTAGATAAGGGCCGTGCAAGGCCATCAGGGAACCCATCCTACTTAGCTGGGGATTCTTCCTCGCTGCTCTCCTCGCCCGACTCCTCCTCACCTGAATCCTCTTCCTCGCCGGACTCTTCACCTAAAGTTTCATCCTCGGCTTGATCAACGACCGCCATAGGTTGAGCAGTAGTCTCCACATCTTCGGTTTCCTCCTCCCCGGAGGATGAAGACGAACTGTCTTCGTTACGGATCACCCTCTTGCCTGGGATTGGTTGTCGAATAACTCCAACTTTCCTGGCAGCCGGGGGCTTCTTTCCACGAGATCCCGAAGAACTTGAATCTTGACTAGCAGCTGGAGGACGCCTCTTGGATCCCGACAACCTATGGCTACCTTTAGAACCCGAACCTGATGCTTGAGGGACAATCTTGGTCCCCGATCCAGAAGCAAGAGTTGCACGGTTCTCGTCGCTCGCAGTCCAGAAAGGGCAAGGAAAATCAGAGGAAGTAACCACTGAGGGATGTTTGCTACTCACAGCATTGATTGCTTTGTCCCAACCAACGGACATGTTGTAAGGACGCACCTCATCGTCATGTTGATCTATAAAACTCAGAAATTCCTCAGAATTATGATAGGCCTTAATCAATTTGTTAGCATCGTTCATTTTCTTTTGAGCCAAGGAAGCAAGTTGCTTGCGGGATGATAAAGCATCCGCTTCAGCATGAGCAAATTGAGAATGCAGGTCGTCAATCTCTTCCTTGAACATTGCTGAGTCAGTCTTCAAGGATATATTCTCATCCCTGAAAGCCAGGCCTTGGGTACAAACAGATTGGAAGTAGGCATTAGCCTGCAATCAAAGTTGACAAAGTGTAAGGAATGTGCAAAGGCTAAATCATATACCAGAATTGGTAGGAAAAGTATCTTACTTGGTACATGGCTTGGGAGCCCAGGAGTTGATTCTCATTCATTTTATCTCCAGCGAGTAAGGACAGTCTATCAGGAGGAGTAATCGAAAGCTTGGACCAGTCCAGGGCTAGGTCAGGACTCCCAGCAACCGAGTCCTGTTCACATATACCCCAGGATGGCATAAAGGGGGTTCTGATACTTCCATCAACATTGTGGGATCTCTTCCCGCCTTGAGATCAACCTTCCAAGAAGTTGGGAATACGAGGCTTAGCGGGGTTCAGAAGTTCCTCAGCTTTTTTCTTCATTCTTTTAGTCACTATCGGCTGATTCTGAGGACGGTTGTCAATCTCCTCCGCAGCTGAAATACAAAGAGAAAACATTGGTATAAGAACAAACAGAGTTCATAAGAAGCTCAAGTAAGAAAATTACCCTCAACGGAAAGAAAGCTAAGGCCAGCTTCAATAAGGTTCTTTTCGTTCAGAAAAGTTTTATAATGGGTACAGCCATCATCGGCAAGAAGCCAATCTCGATCCTGTAACTCTGAATCATCAAGGTCGCAAACGAAGTGTTTGCTATCTTCTACAATTCCGAATCTCTTTACGAAGAAGTTACCCCAATCACCGCCTTTCCATTCAAGAACTGCAAACTCTCTCTCCCAGAAATGTAGGGAATCTGGTAAAGAATAGGGGTTCACCATGTGTGGAATTTTGGCCCTGTGCTTGAGACTGACCCATCCTTTCTTTTGATCGGAAGAGTTACTAGCTACGAAGATACTTCGAAATAATGTAGTAGTCGGGTGAATCCCCAATTGACGACATCTTATTAAAAATATAGAGATATATCTCCAAGAGTTAGGATACAACTGACAGGGATGGATCTGATACTCTGCCAGCAATCTAATGATGAAGTTATCAACGGGGAATCTGAACCCAGCATCAAGGGCACCCCAGTAGACACAAAGCCTCTCGGGATGCCAATTGCAAGTTCTGTTTGATGGTTTTGGGAGACGAACTTTGATAGCACTCGGAAAGTGATATGAGTCCTTTATTTTCTGGACATCTTTTTCGTTCAATTTGCTGGGACTTCTAAAAGAATGTAGACTAGCACAGTTTGGGAATGTGTCCCTCATAATATTAAGAAGATCTATTAAGGATTCAAATTTATGATCAACGAATGAAGAAGGTTTAATATCTTCTTTACCTTTAGCTGTCCTCATTCTACTCCTCTTTGCCATAGCCTCCATCATAGAGACAGGGGGAGCAACTGGGCGATTACCTTCTGACATCTTGATCACAAAGCTGGAACTTGATCTTGCTACTTGAAAACTAGAGAGTTTAAGAATTTGAAAACTCAGAAGTGAAGAAGTGAATGGAATGAAAGCTACCTCACTTCTTTTATAAAAGAAGCATGACCTGCTGTGATAGGTTGAAGTTCAGCCTTGTTCGCGTTTACAGGTCATCTATCGTTTAAATACGAAAAAAGGACAGAAATTGCTCGTTTTATACAGAAAGGATCGTTAAAATTCAAAAATGCCAAAGAAGAAATAACTGATGTTTGAATAATAAATGAGTAATATCGTCGGAAGTCACGAATGACCAAACTGACGACCTAAGATCCAGGTCAAGCTCCTTGATCTTGAAGATGACAAAGTCATGAATGACCAAAATAATGACTTGAGATTCAGATCAAGGTTTTTGATCCTCAAGATCATGAATGATTTTCACGTCCGGGTCAACCAGCTAGGCAAGAAGCAATCGACCGCGACGCACTAGGGATTTCAGCCGACCAGGTCCCGGAGGACCAGGTCCCGGCCGACCAGCCCATTTTAAGGAGGTTCAGCCGACCAGGTCCCGGAGGACCAGGTCCCGGCCGACCAGCCCATTTTAAGGAGGTTCAGCCGACCAGGTCCCGGCCGACCAGCCTATTTTAAGGTGGTTCAGCCGACCAGGTCCCGGAGGACCAGGTCCCGGCCGACCAGGTTGTTTTGAGGGGGTTCAGCCGACCAACTTCTGAACCTGGATCCAGCCGGTCTAGGTTCAGTTCTTGGTCCTGGATCCCAACTTTTTCAGCAAATGATTTCGGACATGGTTCTCGACTTTTTCAACGAATCTCGGATGATTATCAATGTTAAAGAGAGGCCAAGATTAGCCATGAAGGCCAAGATGAGTCATGAAGGCCAAAGTTAGCCATGAAGTCACAAACGACCAAACTGACGATTCGTAATCAAGATCAAGATTCTGGATCTTCAGGACCATGGATGGTTTCTGATCCTAGATCCACACTCTCTTTTAAAATCAAGAAGGAGTCTAGGTTCAAGTTTTTTAGGCCAACTACTGATTAGTTAGCCCTAGAAGAGAAATTTCAGCCGACCAGGTCCCGGAGGACCAGGTCCCGGCCAACCAGCTCCCCTGGAGGAGGGCCAGCCGACCAGCTTCTGGCCGACCAGGTCCCGGCCGACCAGGTCATTTTCAGGGGGTCAAGCCGACCAGCTTCTGAACCTGGATCCGGCCGGTCCAGGTTCAGTTCTTGGTCCTGGATCCCTACTTTTTCTGTGAACTTTTTAAACCTAAATCTCGACTTTTTCAGCGAATCTTGGATGATTGTTAATGCTAAAAAGAGGTCGAGATTAGCACAGATTAGTGCCGATTAGCACATATTAGTGCCGATTAAGCACAGATTAGTGCCGATTAAGCACAGATTAGTGCCGATTTATGCCATTTAACATCGTCTAACATTGTTTAAACGTTGTTTGAGGCTAACTAGCGCTGTATAGTGCCGTTTAACACTGACCAGTGTCGTTCAACATCGTCGTAAATGCGTCGGTCGCTCCACGCTTTACATTAAGATGATATTGTTGAAAATACTCACGTAAGAGCAATAAACCCTGACCCAAGTCTCGAATAAGGCCGTTATAACTTCAAGGAAAACCTGATCAGTTTTCCTAGAAGTTGGGGGGCAAATGATATGGGCTAAAAGTAAGCCCTAAAGACACATTTAATGTGGCATTAATTAGGCCCGAAATGGTCCAAACGTGGGGCCCACCAGATGGGCCCAATCCCTGTCTATAATATTAATTTCATAATTAATATTAGGGGTAATAAACAGCTCAGCAGATAAGAGTCAAACAAGGATATTACTCTTGCCTGACTTAGCCTCCAAGATACATATTCCAACATGGAAACTGACTCCTACAAGGAAGGAGTCTAGAATCTTCCTTGAGGCGGTGACTTGCCCACCAAGTCACCTAACCCTACTACGATTTTAGGGTTTCTCAGCCTATATAAAGGGTCTGACCCCTCATACTCAGAACTACGTTTTTATTGGCTTGATTCTCTTAAGACAGAGATACGTAGGCATTCTGTGAGGAACGTTTAAGTCTCGAACGCAGAAGCAGCCATTAAAGCACGAAGCTCACAAACCCTAGCTGTAATCTAATAACCTAGTTTTTATTCCACAACACCGTCTTAAAGAAAAAGACACTTTTGGATATAGAATCATCTAGATTATTCAATAACCAAGAACAGTCTAAGTCATTGCACCGTTCCTAGGCTTTAAGATCATTAGTCCCAGCACCAGGTTTCACCACAGATCCATCAACAAAACCAACCTTATTCTTAGCTGATAAACTAAGCAACATAGATCGTGTCCAGTTACTAAAACCAGTTCCATTAAACTTGACAGACACTAATTGTGTAGTATTAGCATCAGAAGGATGGATATAATACACACTAGTAGGATCCTGTTGATTGTTTAGCGTAGTATTACGATTCCAGACATTCGTTGCTATTCCTTCCACCATTTTTTCAGATTAATGACAAATAAGAACTAATCTCAAGCAGAAAACTAACAGATCGTAAAGAACTAATCGTTTTAGCAAGAATCGAAGAAAAGAACACAAAATCTGTAGATGAATTACAGAGTAATCACGAACTAAATGTCTCAAAATGTTGAAAAACAACAAAGAAGCTTCAAGAAGATAACACCTGATGGAGATTAGTTGTAACGAAGCAACTAACAGCACAATCAACACATAAATTCTTCATTTCTGCTAATTTCTTGATGAATTTGATGCGGACGAAGCTTTTTAACGAAACTTTAATGGCCGAAATGATCGACGATCAAATAATGATAAAAAAAAATCAATCGGAATAAACGATATCGGCGATCAACAAACGATCAAATGATGAAGAACCGTCGCCGATCGTTCTGATACCATGAAAATTTCATCATATTTGATAGTAAACTACAGATTGATATGAAGAACAATGAACATTCTTGAAGAAGAAGAAAAACAAGAAATTGTATATACAAAGCTTAGAGTATGAAATGTCTTTACACAGACTTATATAGCTGCTCTCCTAGTAACAAACTTTGTAACTAACATTGCTTAGCTGGCAGATACAGTAAAATAGAATTGCTACAGTAAATTGCTAACTACACTAACTGCTATATTACTAGTAAATCAACAGATGATTACCTTTTAGTAGATCACAATGAATCAGAATCAACTTGTAGGACTCGCTAGAATCATCAAGAGCTTGCCGGGAATGGCACAAATAATTGGAGTAAAGTGTTTGTCGAGGAGTGATAAGTGGATTTTATATCCACTTGGAGCGTTCCATATCAGCTTAAATTGATTGACTTGGTCTCAAGTTTATTGTATTTTTGATGTGTTTTGTGTAGTTGTGCAGAGTTGTAGCTATCGGTTAGTGTTGGTGTTTCTAATCGATATTAGAGTGGAATTAAGCATTGGAATGAAGATTGGACACTTGTGTTGTGCTATCAAGGAGTTACATGTGTCTTGGTATTGAAGATGTTAGCTAATGCAAAAGAAACGGAGGAGAAAGGAGCAAATTTGTGTAAAATTCGGATTTTCTGGATAGGTTGCGCAGTCTTCACTGTTTTGGCCATATCTGGAGTTCTAGAAGTCCGTTTTCAGCGATCTTATTGCCCACGCGAAGCTTGGGAGATTTTATACAATCTTGGACTAGTATGCCATGTGCAAGCTGCGCGTGGTGGGCGCAGGCAGCGCGAAGAACAGACTGATGGGCGCAGGTTGCACGCGCGCGGTGCTGAAAAATTATAGTTTTTACTATTTTGGCCATATCTTGAGTTCTACAAGTCCGTTTTGGACGATCTTACAGTCCACGCGAAGATAACGGAATTCTCTTTCATTCTAAGGTGGTCCAGAGGTCCAATTACAACTGGAACGGCCCAGAAATTGTGAAGAAAAGTCAGTTACGAATTTTCCTTCAAAACAGAATCCGTTTAGGAAACGTATTTTGTGCCCAACTGCAGAAATTCAACTTTGACAAGGAAATTGTTACAATTCCTACTTCTAGTAAGTATGGTAATTTATCTGGACAGCTAGTACTTTCTAGAATCAGTCCTACGCATGGAAATTGCAATTCTTATCTTATTCAAGAACGGAAATTGCCAATCTTCTATTCCAACTCTAAAACGGCAATTGCTTGGTGGACAAGACATGGTGGCCTATATAAACACATCCTATCATTGTAATTTGTATCAACCATTACATATCAATTACTTAGTTTTATTTGTATCTTTTCATACTTTGTTTTTATCATGGTTTCATCAGATCCCATGATGACGAGAGGTTCGATTATGAACTAATCGTTGTCATGGAATTCTAACGGATTTATTTATGGAGCTTTAGTATCTTGATGCTTTAAAGATCTGTGTGTGAAGTATATCTGATATCCTCGTATGGTTATGCTTAATTGTTAGATGCGTAGCTAACATCTAATTTTTAATCTCTTGTGAAGCGAGAGTGGATCTTGAGATTTAGAACTTGCCATGCTAGCATAGGATAGGTTGATGTTTTAACATCATGATTTGTGGCGTAAATAGAGATATGATGCTGCCCTATGTGATCAATGTGGATAACTTGTTCTTCAACTATTATGTTTTCAAATCTTATAGAGATATAGGGTCTAAGCATATTGGTGTCTATTCATTTTCTATCTCTTTTGTGGATGTATGGATAGTTTGGTATACGTATACTGAGAGGTAGCGTGTACTTGTTTCGTGTTGTTCGATCAGATATCATAACCATTGCATATAGTGATTAAAGGCGTCAGATCTAAGTGAAGTATTTAATGAAGTTAGGATTCCATGGTTTATCTTGCAGAAGTAATTCGATTTTAATTCTCGTTAGTTAATTAATTCTTAGATTGTTAATTTATTTTTTAGTTAATTTTAGTTCTCAAAACTCAATCTTGTTTGTTGTCTTAGCAGTGAATAAAAACCATACATTGTTGCATAGGTACATCTACTGTGTTAGTTACAGAGGCATGCCTGTACACATCTAATAACAAGCCTAATTGTTTGTAATGCTTTGCATTACTTACATGACCTCTTAACTGAGGGAACCTCTAGTTGTAGAGTTTCTGTTTGTATTGTACTTGTAGTAGGCATCAAATCCTAGTTGTGTAACTGTACTTATAGAGTCTAGAATAATGCTTGAAAGAAGTTCCAAGGTTCATGCCTCAAGCAAGGAGTTAAAGACTGTCAAATAATCACAGTTGGGATTTGAAGAAATGAAGAATTTGCCTAAGTACCAATTCGAGAAGTATATTTGTCTATTCGAGAAGTCTAGCATTCGAGAAGTCAGGGATTCGATATCTCAAGACACTATTCGATATCTCTGAATACACT
Source organism: Kitagawia praeruptora (assembly GCA_037693485.1). Taxonomy (NCBI): domain Eukaryota; kingdom Viridiplantae; phylum Streptophyta; class Magnoliopsida; order Apiales; family Apiaceae; genus Kitagawia; species Kitagawia praeruptora. The sequence continues at coordinate 53,074,980 of CM075351.1, forward strand.
GTTCGATATCTCATTCGATATCTCAGAGATTCGATATGTCTACTACTCTATTCGAGAACTCAAGAAGTCAACAAGTCAAGATGGTATTCGAGTTCTCAAAGAGTCAACAAGTCAAAGTTTCATTCGATATCTCAAGGACTCAGAAAGCTATTCGATATCTCGAGGATTCGATAAGTCAAATGTTCTATTCGACAACTCAAGGAATCCTGATGGAAAAGAGCTATTCGAGAAGTAATTCGATATGTCAATATAACAGTATTCGAGAACCCAGAGTTATCGATCAAGTCAATTCTAGTTCTCGAATCACTTACTTAGTCACTTCTCGAATACATTCTTGGAGACAAAATACTGAAGAAATTGTACAAGTCAGAAACCTGCAACAAGCCAATGCACTTTATGAACCACAATCTGTAACGTGCTCTGGAAAGCCTACAAGGAAGCTTGGAGAGATATAGAAGAGACAAGGAGCTAAAGAAGTGGATCTAAACAGGCTTTGCAAAGTCAAATCTGTAACCGTTTGGACGCTTACTCAAAAAGGATAGACAGACTAGAAAGTAATTTGTTTAGCTACCTTATTTGCAGTAAGTAGGCTGTATCCATGTTCTATAAGGACACAGCCTCACTTCATAACTTAGTAACTTTGTGAGTCAAGTTTTTCATACACTGTAAGCTATATCTCTCTGAGAAAAACGAAGCTGAGAATACTACCATTTGTATTCACAGATTGTAGCAACCTTTATCTAATAATACATTAGATTAAAGTGATATTTTGTCTTGTGTTGTTTCTTTATTCGCACCTTCACTTCTACACACACAGGCACTTATCTGCTACATAGACTCAATCCAAGAAAAGTTCAAGAATCCATTCACCCCCCCCCCTCTGTATTCTTTTACCGTATTCAATACTCAACAAGTGGTATCAGAGCGGGTTGTTTATTCAAAAACAGAAAAACGATCATGAGTTCGAATACACCAAAGACTACAGGAACGATGAAGGTCCCTAAGTTTGACAAAGAAAACTTCAACCTCTGGAAGATAAAGATGATGTTGTTCATTAAAGCCTCTCATCCCTTGTATCCTGAGATTCTCAAGAATGGTCCTTTTGTTCCACAACAAGAGATACCAGAGAAGACTGTTGGAACCACAACTATCCCAAGATCTTATGAGGCCAAGGATCCATCAAAGTGGACAGAGTCAGAAAGGGAGAAGGTTGCTCTTGACAGCCACCTCATGCTGCTTATTATTGATTCCATGGACATGTCAATGTTTGCAAACATTGCATCATGCACGTCTGGTAAAGAGATGTGGGATCACATTGAGGTGTTGTGTGAAGGGACTGATGAGGTTAAGGAAAACAAGAAATAGATACTGGTCACACAGTATGAAGCTTTCATGGCACAGCCCAAGGAAAGCATCACAGAAATGTTTGAAAGGTTTCACAAGCTAGTTACTGAGTTGTAGATGAATGGCAAGGTTTACAGCACCAAGGAGTTAAATATGAAATTTCTGTTATCTTCACCAAATCATCTGGAGCAAAGAGTCATTTCTCTAAGGGAGAGAGATTTGAACAAAGTCACCTATGATGTGCTCTATGGAGTCCTAAAGACTCATGAACTTGAGTTGCTTCAAAAAAGGGCTATCCAAGCCAACCAAGGTAGAATGATAAACACATCATGTGCCTTGATTGTCAATAAATCTATTCTGGACCTAGAAGCATCTACAAGCCAGCTAAGGATAGAGGAGGTAGCAGATGATGAAGAAACTGAAGCTGGGGTGAGTGAACCTGTTGAGGAAAAGGAGGAAGAGGAAGAAGAGTTTTACACTCTGGAAGAACTTGATGGGATGGAAAATACTTCATATGCTTTCATGGCCAGAAAATTTCCAAACATCAGATTTAAAAGAAATCAACCCTTCAAACCCAAAACTCAAAACCATTCAGCCAACAAGAACAAGGCACCTGTGAAACCAAACAGAAATAAGTTCAAAACAAGTTATGTGGATAGGTCATCTGTAAGGTGCTATAGATGCAATGACCTAGGGCATTTTGCCAGTGAATGCAAGAAGCCTAAAAAGAAGGATAGAGATTATCTTGAGCTCGAAGCTAAGTATGAGGCCCTTCTGAAAAAGAAGACACAAGGTAAGGCCTACATAGCTGAAGGGAAGTGTTGGGATGATTCTGAGAGTGATGGAGAGGAACAAGAATTCTGCAATTATGCCTTGATGGCCAACTCCAAGGATGACTCATCTTCATCTGATTCTCAGGTACCATCTCTCACTACTATAGACATGTCTGTTTTTGAGTATAAATGCATGATCGAATAACTATCTGTTGAAATGTTTAATATTCATACTAGTATGACTGCTGCTAATGAGGAGATTGCTAAACTGTCTACTAGAAATGAAATATTAACCAAAAAGAATGAGGAACTTGAGCTAACTGCTATGCAAGTAGAAAACCTTAAGAAAGAAGTTGAATATTTGCAGAACAAGGTTTTATGTGCTAGTCAAGTAGAGAAGGCTCTTAGGGATGAATTAGCTGAAAATGAATTCAAACTGAAAACTTTTAAGAAATCATCTGGTCTAGTGCAATCCTACTGTGAGAAAATTGAAGCTAATCCCAAAGTATCTATTGGACTTGACTATGACTCTCTCAAGCAAAGGAAAGGCTATGCTGTCATTGAAGAGGACACAGCTGTTCATGAGAAAGTGCCTCACATACTGAGAAAAACTGAAAATCCAATTTTTAAGGAATCAATATTTGAAATTGATGAGGATGCCTTACTCATCAAACAAATGTTGAATGATGAGGATGAGGCACAATCTGGTGAACAACAAGCATCCTCTAAGAGTGAGAGTGTCAAGTCAAAGACCAAGAAACCAGTAGTTGATAGGCCAAGACCTAAGAAGTTTGTTAAGTTTGTCTCAGCTGGGATGAGTGAATCAGAAAAGAAAGTGATTAAGAAGAAACAGAACAGAAATGGCAAGTTAGGGATTAACAAGGATAACAACTATGCTTATATGCCTAATGCCCCTAGGAAAACTTGTCAGAACTGTTTCAGTACCAATCATTTAACTCATGCATGCAAGAAACCTGTTGGTAGTGTGTCTAAACCTTTCTATGATTGTTCTGTGCCTCTAAGTCATAGAGATGCACCTTTCTGTGATAAATTTGACTGTATGCCATGCAATATGAATGTTATGACTAGTTGTTTTAACTTAAGAAGGCAATTCATTGATGGTTGTATCAGTCACAATTCTCACACACACTACACAAGGTCAAAGTCTTCAAGTCCTCCTAAAGCTAGGAAGGTACCTCTGTCACCTAGGTCTGAAGCTTCAGGTTCTAAGACTTCCAATAGTGACAAGAAGACTAGCACTAAGAAAGTTGATAAGCATGTTGTTTATGATAAAACTGTCTCTAAGTCACATGGACCCAAACTTGTTTGGGTACCAAAGGAAAAGTAATACCTTTGTGTTTGCAGGGCAAAGAAAGTGAAAAGAAGGTCATGTGGATTTTGAACAGTGGATGCTCAAATCATATGACTGGTGATATGGCCCTGCTATCACAGTATGAGGAAAAGGCTGGCCCAATGGTTGCTTTTGGAGATGACAGCATGGGTAATACATTGGGATATGGCAAGCTGAAAGTTGGTAATGTCATCATTGAAGATGTAGCACTAGTCAAGGGGCTCAAGCATAATCTGCTAAGTGTTGGTCAGTTTACCGATAGAGGATTCAAAATGAATTTTGACAAAGATGAATGTTTGATCACCCACAAGAAGACTGGTGATTTTGCTCTATCTGGAGTAAGGAAGGGAAGCCTGTTTGTAGCCAATATGGACTCTGCAAACAAGGACAAAATTTGTTGCTTTTACTCAAAAGCATCAAATGAAGATTGTTGGCTGTGGCACAAGAAACTATCACACCTGAACTTCAAGGCCATTAATTCTCTAGTCAAAAGAGAGTTAGTGAGAGGCATGCCCACACTTGAATTCTGTCAAGAAGGAGTGTGTGAGGCTTGTCAAAAAGGAAAAATGAAAAGATCAAGCCACAAGTCAAAGACAGTGACATCAATATCCAAGCCATTACAACTCATCTATATGGATTTGTTTGGGCCTGTCAACATAATGTCACTTGGAAGAAAGAAGTATGCCCAGGTAATGGTTGATGATTTTTCAAGGTATACATGGGTGGAATTTCTGGCATCAAAAGATGAGGCTCCACAAGTAATTATTGAGCACATAAAGAAAGTTGACAAGGAAGCAAAGGCAAACGATGCAAGTGTGATTGCACTAAGGAGTGACAATGGAACAGAGTTCAGAAATGCCACACTTGAAGCATTCTGTAAAGAGAATGGCATTTCTCAGCAATTCTCAGCTCCAAGGACTCCACAACAAAATGGAGTTGTTGAGAGAAAGAATAGAACTCTAATTGAGGCTGCTAGAACAATGTTACTTGATGCAAAAATGCCTACATGTTTTTGGGCTGAGGCTGTGAGTACTGCATGCTACATTCAGAACAGAACCCTCATCAACAAAAACACTGGAAAGACACCTTACAACTTGATGACTGGAAAGAAGCCTACTCTAAAGTATGTTCATACTTTTGGAAGCAAATGCTTTGTACTAAAGGATAATTCTGAATATGTTGGAAAATTTGATGCAAAAACATTTGAAGGAATTTTTCTTGGCTAATCTATGGAAAGAATTGCATACAAGGTTTATGTCATCAGTCAAAAGAAAGTTATGGAAAGCACAGATGTAACATTTGATGACAGAAAACTACCTGGACTAGAAGAAGCCAATGATGAAGACAAAGATCCATTGAAGTTTGATAATCTAGATGATTCTGATGAAGAGATTGAAACTGGAGTTGAAACTCAAGTTCAACAAACTCAAGTGATTGATGATACAAGAGAAGAATTTGTGCCAATCGATAGTGGAGAAACAAGCATCCAAGACACACCTGTGAGTAATGGCAACTTCACAGGGGGAGGAAATGAGGATGACCATGATGTGGATGATGAAGCAACATCAAGGTTGAGAAGTCAGGCTGAACACTCGAGGAAATGGGATAGATCACACACTGCAGAGCAAATCATTGGAGATCCTAATGCAGGAGTAAGGACTAGGAGAGCAACTCAAAATGAGTGCCTCTATGGATGTTTTCTATCACAAGTTGAGCCTAAGAAACTTGATGATGCACTGTTGGATCCAGATTGGATTATTGCCATGCAAGAGGAGCTGAATCAATTTGAAAGGAACAAAGTATGGGAACTTGTGCCTGCACCAAAGAATAGAACCATTGTTGGAACAAAATGGGTTCTGAAGAATAAGATGGATGAAGATGGTGTAATAATAAGAAACAAAGCAAGGCTGGTTGCAAAAGGATACTCTCAACAGGAAGGCATTGATTATGATGAGACATTTGCCCCTGTTGCTAGATTGGAAGCCATCAGAATATTCTTGGCATTTGCTGCTCATTCAAACTTTAAAGTTTATCAAATGGATGTCAAGAGTGCATTTCTAAATGGAGAGTTGGAAGAAGAGGTTTATGTGCAACAACCACCTGGCTTTGAGGATCCACATTTTCCAGAATTTGTCTACAGATTGCTTAAGGCACTGTATGGACTTAAGCAAGCTCCAAGAGCATGGTATGATACTTTATCCCAATTTCTTCTTGAAAATCAATTCACTAGAGGCACATTGGACAAGACACTGTTTTACAAGAAGCATGGTGATGATATTATCCTAGTTCAGATTTATGTGGATGATATCATTTTTGGTTCTACAAATGAGAAGCTGTGTGAGAAATTCTCTAAACTCATGCAGAGCAGATATGAGATGAGTATGATGGGAGAGTTGACATTCTTTCTAGGGTTGCAAGTCAGTCAAAGGAAGGATGGTATCTTTATCAGTCAAACCAAGTACTTCAAGGATTTATTGAAGAAGTTTGACTTAGAAGATTGTTCACCTGTCAAGACACCCATGGCCACTACCACTAAACTGGATGAAGATGCTAAAGGCAAGAAAGTAGATATCTCAGTCTACAGAGGCATGGTTGGTTCTCTACTCTACCTCACTGCAAGTAGGCCAGACATCATGTTTGCTACATGCTTGTGTGCAAGGTTTCAATCAAATCCAAAGGAATCACATTTGATTGCAATAAAAAGGATCTTTAGATATCTGAAGGGCACTCCTAACTTGGGATTATGGTATCCTAAAGACACAGGGTTCAATCTGGTTGGTTATTCTGATGCTGATTATGCTAGATGCAGAGTGGATAGGAAAAGCACCTCAGGAAGCTGCCAGTTTCTTGGACAAAGGTTAGTTTCTTGGTATAGCAAGAAGCAACAATCTGTGTCAACTTCTACAGCTGAGGCTGAATACATAGCTGCTGGAAGTTGCTGTGCTCAAGTGCTTTGGATTAGAAATCAACTTAGAGATTATGGACTTGTGTTGGAAAGAATTCCAATCATGTGTGACAACACAAGTGCAATCTCTATAGTTGCCAATCCTGTCAATCATTCTAGAACAAAGCACATTGACATCAGATATCATTTCATAAAAGAACATGCAACTAATGGAACCATTGAGTTGCATTATGTCTCTACAGATAAACAACTAGCTGATATATTCACTAAGCCATTAGATGAAGCCACCTTCACAAGGTTGATAAGTGAGATTGGAATGCTGAATTCTTCAGATTCTGGCTAAGTGAATACACCATCTAGATTGTTGCAGCAGTAAACACTTACTTTATCTAAATTCTCAATATTTTTGGAGTAAGTGTTGGCTGAAATATGATTTATAAATATTTCAAATCTGTTGCACATGTTGAAAATCATATTTCTATTAACTTAAAATTTCTATGAAATTTTGAGAAAATCACTATTTAATTTGCTGGGATATTTTTCAATGAATATGTCTGGTAAATTTTAAAAAGATAGTGAAAATCAAATTTCTATGAGTGATGGGTATAGTTCGATAAGTCAGACTTCTCGAATGATTCACTATTCGACATCTCTAACAAGTCTCATTAGAGTACTCTTGAGTTCTCGAATAGAGTCTTTCTGAGATATCGAATAGAGGTATTCTTGACTTCTCGAATATAGTAACTGAGTTCTCGAATGATTGAGTTCTCGAACACTATATTTGAGTTCTCGAATCATTTGAAAAGGCTGAATTCTCGCTGAATTTTAACCGATTTTGGACTTTTGTCTAAAAGTTTAATTCACTCATAAAAACACATTTTATTTAATTTAGAATTATTTCTAAGTTAGATAACTGCCAGCTGTGAGTTTCTATCTGCTTGAGTTATCGATTAAGCCTTTCTTGACTTCTCGAATAGTTGTTTTCTACTTCTCGAATGCATGACTTGTCGATACAAAACTTTCATCTAATCGACAATTCAAGTACTTCATACTTATACAATTTCACATCTATTCGATTCATTTCATTCGATTTCTCAAGCATCTACACTCTCTAAACCCCTGAAACCCTAGCTACGAAGAGCCAAATTTCTTCTTCAACCTTCAATTTCTTTTCTCTCTTCTACACAAATGGCAACAGTAAAGTTCAACACCAACTTCATCGCTCTCACTAGTGATGTTGAAGCACCCAATGCCAATTTCAAGTGCTTTGTGAAATGGATGGCGGAGTCATATATCAAGGATGCACTCTCTGCCAACCCAACTCTGTATCTACATATCCTGGAACAGTTTTGGGGTTCTGCTATTGTAGAGGTTGTAGCCCTGGAAAACGTAATAACTTCATATATCATCTACTGCAAGATTCAAGATAAGGAAATCACTATCACTACTGCAGACATGAACCAAGCACTGGGCCTACAACAAGAGTCATTTGACAGAATGGCCACTAATGCAGAGTTAGAGGAATTCTTTGAGTTCATCAACTACTCAGATGGGATCAATCTTGGAAAGCTAAACAGGAAGAATCTGAGAAAGGAGTGGAGCTATGTGTTTGCAACTCTTCTCCAAGTCTTCACTGCCAGGAAATCAAGCTTCGATCAAATCAGTGCACCTGTGCAGCAAATTGGATATGCTTTGGCCTATGGAAAGAAGATTGATGTTGGCCGAATCATCCTCCAAGAACTATATGGGAGACTTGGTAAGAACACAACCAAGAGAGGTACTGATATTTTCTTCCCTCGCTTTATTCAATCTGTACTTAATTATAAAAATGCTTCTTTGATTGAATTGCCTGGGATTGATAAAAATAAAATAGGCTATCCTAAGTCCATGACCAAACTCATTTTTGGTAATTTGGAGACTAGGAATGATGTGGATGTAAGACTGAACATAACTCCCCATATGGAGAATTTGTTTAGAACTTATCCCCACAACATGCCAACATTTGATGCAAAATCTAAGTTAGCACAGCCAAAGCAAGTAGAACAAAATGCTAACCCAGGGCCTGCTAACCAACCCTCTCAACCAAACACTCTACCACATACTGAGCCAACTGCATCATCCTCTCAAAAGGGTGATGTTAGTAAAAAGAAGAGAAAGGAAGTAATGTCTGCACCATTAAATATCTTATCTGAAGCAGCATTAACTGTTGAATTAGGTCTAGGAAGTGAGGAACCTGAGTCACCCTTACACAGGACAAAGAAGAAGAAAACTAAGACCACCTCTTCAGTCACACAAATGGCTGAAGTTATAAAATCAGGGGCACACAGCTCGCTAGGTGTATCCTCTCAACAGGGTGCGCCTATAGAATCAAGCATCCTCCCCAATGCACCTTCTTGTATAGAGTCAGCACATGGGAGTGATAAGGATGGCACAACACTGAGTGGAGAGCACATCACATTTGAAACTCCCTCTATCTCTCAGGGGGAGTTGCCAAAATCTACTCTTAAACACACTTCTCTTCCAGAATCTAACTCTGAAATTTCTTTGGAACCTGCAACTCAGGCAACTGAGATGCAAGGCATTGATCATCAAGAATTATTTTCTCTTGATGAGACAATAATTTCAAGTGACTTAGTGCATGACACTTTGCTCACCACCCAGGACCCACATTTAGATGGTGAGGGCATGCATGCTGGGGCATCACCTGATGACACCATCACAAACACAGAGGTTCCACTAGTTTTTACTAGAGACTCTGTGCCTGTGTCAACTACTGGTGTAACTCATCCACCTTCTGTGGAGACACCAGTAGTAGAGTCAATCCATCCGGTTACAGAAGTTGCATCTGTAACTGAGGAGTCTAGCTTGCCTAGCTCTAGCTCTGACTTCATGTCACAATGGCTGAAGCCTGTGCAACATGACAGTGCTTCAGGATCAAGGTCTGTTCCATAACAATTAACGGTTGAAGCACTTCAAAGCTTAATTGTGGATCAGATTCCTGAGTTCACAAAGATTGCTCAGAACCTTCTCACTGCAGACATGCCTAATCCAGACTATGAGGCCATACTGTTATGCCATAGGGATGATGTGGAGTTGCAGAAGACAAAGATCATTGATGATGCTGAGAGGGATGGCAACATAGATGCCTGGTTGCAAGGAAAATATTATATTACTCTCGATGAAGCACTTCAGTATCTCAGGGAGGAATACCTCACTTCACTGGGCTCCAATGCCAAATCTCTGACCCCTGGTGAAGTGTATGAGGCTATTAATGATTCACACAAGGGATTCATCAAGGCTGCACACTATCTGGGAAAAGGTGTCAAAACTGAGGTCAATAGAGTGTGTGATAAGACCACCACCACAGTAGAAGCAATCAAGAGGACATTTGATGCCAAATTCCCTCAGCTAGACAGTGTGTTCAAGGACATCAAACACTGCAACACCACCTGCACCAAGATGGATAATGGGCTAGCTCTGCTAAAGGATACTGTCACAGGTCTGGGGCATCAATTTCAAATTCTATCTGATCAGACCACAGATGTCAATGCAATGCTGAGGACCATGTTCAAAAATCTATATGGAGACAGACTGATTACTGAGGTCCCAGTACATGACATGACTAGATTTGAAGTGCAGAGACTCAAAGAACAATCCCTATCTGGCTTCAAGTCTACTGAGTTATTCAACAAAGTGGATGCACTTGAGAAGGAGGTGGCTACTCTCACCAAGTCCAATGCTCATCTTACAGAAAAGGTTGCACTTCTAACTGATCAGTTGGACACTCAAGCATCCACCACAGCTGATGTCCTTCTGCATCAACAATCCATGTTAGCTGCTATGATGAAGCATATGGGTCTCCCTCTCCCTGATGAATCTTCAATCCCAAAGGACATTTCTACAGCCTCAGTGCCTGACAACAAGCCTAAGGGGGAGAAGAAGACAAGGAACTCAAATCCAAAGGGGGAGAAAGGCATAATAATAAAAGAGGGTGGTCAACAAAGAGCTTCTTCAAAATCTCTACCAAATGTGCCTGGCAAAGGAAAATCCAAAGTGGATGAGCCTCCATCTACCTTGCCAGTTGTCACTCTACCAACTGTGCACATTGTTGTGACCAAAATCTCGCATGGGTTAGATTTAGGCCCACTAGAGGATTAGGGTCCAGATCCATGAAGAGAATGAGTAATCTGTCAGGTTTCCGGAGGCCTACGGTAGCCCTAGGGGTTACCATGTACGCTGCAGCACGGGAACACATGGCTAAGGGTCTCAAGGCATCCCCTTGAGGATAACCTATAATTATTACCAGTCATCCAGTAGAGCTTCCAGAGTAGCTCCCGTGATAGGGGTTACCGGAGGGGGTACCGGAGCCAGGCTACCGGGCGGTACCCCCAGCTTCCGCCGGAAGCCTGATTAGGCTGCCAATAAAGATAAGGCACGCCTCCTATTTTTTAGGAATACGTTTATATCATCTAAAAACACTCTCAAACAGATAAACATTCAGTTATTTGAGGATATATGTCATATATACTTGATAAATGATACAAAATCATGATAAATACAAGAGATAATCATTCTATGTTACCTAAACTGCTTGGTAACCTGATTTTATACATCATACTCAATTATTATCAGAAATAACAGTCATTATCCCATTGGAGAGAGGATAACTCATCATGAACAAACGATCATATCATTCAAGAACTACATTCGGGCTTGATCCACTATAAATAGTGGTATGTAGGCAGTTTACGGGATCTTCTTCGACACTTTACACTCCTTGAGTAGCTAGAGAACGTGCACTCTTGTGTGACACAGTCAAATTAGGGTTCTTGGCTGGCCAACATTTGGTCCTTGAGCTCTCATCCCGTAGATTCAGTCCGATCCTTCCGAGGAACCACATCCCGTGTTCTTCGGTAACCCTAGTCGTGTGCCTTCCCGGGCGGCTAGCCATTGATCTTCAACCACGAGCCTTTCCGGGTGGTTGGACGATTCCTTGATTATTGGCGCTATTCCAGCACGAGGCCTCATAATTTGTTGTGCTAAAATCCTCCCACAACAATTGGCGCCCGAAGGAGGGGCCTAAAAAATCGTCATTTGGAGGAGATATGGCGAGTGACAATTATGAAAGTGATAAAACACCGTCTCAGGATGGTAATGGGCGAAACAAAGGTGGTGATGATGTTAGTAACAAGGACATCATGGACTATATGAAGACGATGAATGAAAGAGTCAACAACTTGGAAAAAGGTTCCGAGAAAATGAAAAAATGGCAAAGGAAGTGCAAGTCGAAGTCAAAAAAGAAGAATGTGACTCCGACAAGGCTGAACTTCGAGTCTGAGGACAATATTGAGGACAACACTGATCATGTCCCATCTGAAGAAGACGCAGAAGAGCCTGTGGAAGAAGAATATGAGGGTGACCAATCTGATGTCCCGGAAACCCAGGGTGCCGAAGGTTCACCCACCAGAAGTCTGAGCGTTTTTGACCGAGTTGGCAAAAAACTGACTAACAAAGACCTTCGTCACAAACTGATTCACACTGGAAGCAAAGATCGGAGAGATGGCAATGGGGGTTCCACAACTCAGGGTTCCCGAGAACGCCGAGAGAGGTCCCAAACGGTACCCCCAAAAAGCATTTCCAGGAGATCCAGATCTGATGGCAGAAGGAATTATAGGCAAAGCAGTCACTCTTCTTGGCATGGAAACAGGAGATCCCGCTCTACCGGAGTCCCTACCGGTGGGGGTACCGATCAGGATTCCGGCTCCCATCAAAGTTCAGTCCCTAGAAGAAGCAAGACAGCCAATGAAGATGATGATTCTGAAAGTGATACGCTTTCAGATGGTGAAAATGGACAGTTTAGGATGTCTGACTGGAAAAAAGCCTTGGAAAAGATCAAGGAGGAGAAAAAGTTTAAGTCCGATATCACTGCCGGTTTTCCCTTTTCTGTGAAAGTGAAAAAGGCAGCCTTGCCAAGGTTCTTTAAGATGAATACTGACTTGAAATTCAATGGAAACTCAGATCCAGTTGAATACTTGAGCCGTTTTAATACGGAAATGGATGTCTACCAGGTGGAGGACTTAGCAAGGTGTAGGCTATTGGCATCTACACTGACTGGAAATGCCCACCAATGGTTCAAAAGGCTAGCCGAAGGGTCTATCAAATCCTGGAGGAGGATGGGAGATTAGTTTATCTCTCAATTTAGGGCTACCGTGGCCTACGCCCCACCGGTGAATACTCTGGCTAATATCAAGCAAGAAACTCACGAGTCTTTAAGACAGTATTTCAAAAGATTTAATGAGCAAGTGCCAAAAGTGAAGAAGGCCTCAGATGAAACTCTGAAGAACTTCCTGATAGCCGGGGTAAGGCCTGGAACCGAGTTTTGGAAGGAATTGCAAACTGAGGAGCCCGGAACCCTGGCGGAATTTTACCAACAAGCAGAACGCCACAAAGTAATTGAGGAATCCATGGCAAAATTGTCCAAAGACTCCAGTTCCCGAGGTTGGAGCAGGAACAAAAGAAATCGTTCTTACAGCCCTAAAAGGGATTCGAACAAGAGGGCTTCCGGGAGTGGTACTACCGGCTTAGGAGCCCCCCGGTATGATGACAAGACTGCCCCTATTGCTGTTAATGCAACTAAGGATAGAGTTTCTGCCAAGGACAGACTCACTCCAAAGGCGAATTTTCAGAAATACTCAGAGTATACTCCTTTGACTGTCCCAATCAGTCATATTCTCGAAGTGAATGAGAAGAATGGGCTATTCCGGAGGCCCTACCGGGCAGGGCCCCCAGGAGTGAAAGATCAAGGAAAGTACTGTGCATTCCACGAAGTAAATGGACACGAGACTGCTGATTGCAGGCATTTGAAAGATCAAATTGAAGAGTTGATTAGAGGTGGATACCTGACTGAATTTGTAGCCCAAGAGGCTAAGAAATATAAAGAAGGAAGAGATAACAAGGACAAAGCTCCTGGAAACCAAGAAAGGACTACCCGAGCTAATAGCATCCATACCATCTTTGGCGGCCCTTACTTGGGGGGTGCCAGTCGGAATGCCAGAGATAGGTATGCCCGAGAAGCCAGGGGCAAACCCCTAACTAATGTGTTCCACCTTGCAGAAAGGCCCCCTAAGCTGTTCAAAGGGGAAACCGCTGATATTTCCTTTACCGAGGAGGATGCCAAGTGGGTTCACCACCCTCATAATGATGCTTTGGTGGTGACCGTGAGTATTGGTGGAATGAATGTGCACAGAGTGCTGGTTGATAATGGAAGCTCAGTAAATATCTTGGCATATACCACATTCCAGAAATTAGGACTTTTGGACAAAGAGTTACTGCCTACCAATAATGAGCTATATGGGTTTACCGATAACCCAGTCCAAATCATGGGAAAGGTCAAATTACCCTTGACATTGGGTGTGGATCCCTGCAAGGCCACACAAATGGCAGAATTCATGGTGGTAGATGAAGACATATCCCACAATGCAATTCTTGGTAGACCAATATTGAAAGATATGAGGGTGGTAACCTCAATATACCACTTCTCAATGAAGTTTCCTACACCAAATGGCATTAGGTGCGTGAAGGGATGTCAACATGAGTCAAGGGAATGCTATAACAGAGCTGTTCAGGCTGCCGAGAAAGCAGACAAACCTATTCAAGTTGAAGAAAAGGCTGATGGAGAAGCCTTATTGAGAAGCCATGGGCATGAGCCACAGAAGTTTGAAAGAGCGTCTTGTAATGCCATCATGATAGTGGAATTGCCAGATGAACCTACTGAAGAGGTTCCTAATTTTTGGGGGGTAGTACCACCACAAAGCTTGTTGTTGGAAGCTGCCGAAAAAAATGATGAAATTCATAACATTTCACTGGAAGGCGTAGTAAAAAGTGCCTCAGATGATGATCTAGATGGAGAAATGCTAGAGAATGAGAGCCAGGGAGCGGAGAGAGGACTCCCGGTTGAGATTGACATTGATCCCAGGATGCCCGGTACCCTGGAAAAGGCAGGGGCTGCCGAGGATACTATCCCTATACTAGTGGATGCTGAAGATCCTAGTAAAATCTTGAAAATCGGGCAACAGCTAGATAAAAATACAAGAGAAAGGTTGACTACTTTCCTTAAAAGCAACCTTGATGTGTTTGCATGGTGTCATTCTGACATGGTGGGGATTGACCCGAAAGTCATGTGCCATCATTTGAACATCGACCCTGAGAGAAGGGGTATCCGGCAGAAGAGAAGGCCTGTCAGTGGTGAAAGGGCTACCGCCCTCCAGGAAGAAGTAGATCGGTTATTGAAGGCTGGTTTGATCAAAGAATCCTTCTATCCAACATGGCTAGCAAACCCAGTACTGGTCCGGAAGCCTAATGGGAAATGGAGGACATGTGTTGATTTTACTGATCTAAATAAGGCATGCCCTAAGGATAGCTTCCCGCTACCCAGAATTGATCAACTGGTGGATGCCACGGCACGCCATGCTTTGCTAAGTTTCATGGATGCCTACTCCGGATATAACCAGATACCGATGTTTGAACCGAACCAGGAGCATACCAGCTTCATAACTGATAGGGGACTGTACTGTTATGTGGGGATGCCGTTTGGGCTATTGAATGCCGGGGCTACCTATCAGAGGCTGGTAAACATGATGTTTAAGGAACAGATTGGTAAGACTATGGAAGTCTATGTTGATGATATGTTGGTCAAATCAAAGGTGGCAGCCGACCATGTGTTGCACCTATCTGAGATGTTTGATATCCTAAGGAAGTACCGGATGAAGCTGAACCCCCAAAAGTGTGTTTTTGGGGTGGAGTCTGGAAAATTTCTTGGATTCATTGTGAACCACAGAGGGATTGAGGCAAACCCTGCCAAAATCAAAGCATTGCTGGAACTGAGGTCCCCAAGGAATGTAAAAGAAGACCAAGGGCTTACCGGAAGGGTAGCAGCCCTAAATAAATTCGTATCTCGGTCTTCCGACAAATGCATGGAGTTTTTCAAGGCTATCAAGAAGGGTCAAAACTTTGAATGGACCCCGGAATGTGAGGAAGCCTTCAAGAAACTAAAAGAACAGCTGGGAAGCCCACCATTACTCTCCAAACCCTTGGAAGGTGAGGTACTCATTTTATATTTAGCTGTTTCTGAATACTCTATAAGTGCTGTGTTGATCCGGGAGGAAGAACAAGTACAATACCCGGTATACTATGTGAGCAAAAGGCTGCTGGATGCGGAAACCCGATATCCCAGCATGGAAAAACTAGCATATGCTCTAATATTGGCTTCCAGGAAGCTAAGGCCTTACTTTCAGGCCCATAAAATTGAAGTTAGAACATCCTTCCCGCTAAGGCAAGTGATGCACAAGCCGGAAGCCTCCGGTAGAATGATGAAATGGGCTGTCGAGCTAGGACAGTTTGAAATAGATTACAAACCCCGAACTGCTATCAAAGGCCAAGCACTGGCCGATTTCTTACTGGAGTTTCCTCCTGATTTTGAGGTTACCGGAGAAGATTGTACCCCGGTATCCCCAGTTACCGAAGGGGATGCCGAAAGCCCCCAATTATGGTGGAACCTGTATGTTGATGGTGCAGTAAATAATAATGGGGGAGGTGCAGGAATAGAGTTGGTAAGCCCAGAGGGGCACCGAATTCAGAGTGCCATACACTTTGGCTTCAGGGCTACCAACAATGATGCAGAGTATGAGGCCCTGATTGCTGGCTTGAAACTGGCTCTGGAAATGAAGGTAGAATACCTAAATGTGTTTAGTGACTCCATGCTGATTGTGTGGCAAATCAAAGGAAGCTTCCAGAGTCGAGGCCCCCGCACTGAACTCTACATGAGGTATGCCCAAGAACTTATCAGTAGGTTCAAATTGCTAAATCTAAATCAAATCCCAAGGGTGGAAAATGCCAATGCTGATGCCCTTGCCAAGTTGGGATCCCAAAAAGAAGCTGTCCTGTTAGGGGTAATACCCCTTGAAGTGCAACTCCAACCAAGTATCCATCGAGAGGAGACTATGGAAATAGATTCTTCAATGGAAAGCCAATGGACAACCCCAATACGTGAGTATATCACCAAGGGGACACTTCCGGAGGACAAAGATGAAGCTCGGAAACTCAAATATAAGGCTGCCCGTTATGTGATCTATGATGGCATCCTATACAAGAGGGGATTTAATCAACCTCTACTTAAGTGCATATCTGGAAATGAATGTGAATACATCCTAAGGGAAATTCATGAAGGCATTTGTGGCAACCACTCGGGGGGTACCTCCCTGGCCCACAAAATCCTCCGACAGGGCTATTACTAGCCTACCATGAAAACTGATGCTTATGACTTTGCTAAAGCTTGTGATCAATGCCAAAGGTTTGCTAACTTCAATAGCAACCCAGCTGTGGAACTAAGACCCATTGGAAGCCCCTGGCCCTTTGCAATATGGGGGATTGACCTGATTGGGGAGCTTCCCAAAGGCAGAGGTGGTGTGAAATATGCCGTGGTAGCCGTTGACTACTTTACCAAGTGGGCAGAGGCGGAACCCCTAGCTACCATCACTGCTGGTAAGCTGAAGGAATTTGTTAAGCGAGCCATTATATGTAGATACGGGGTACCGTACAAGCTGATCTCAGACAATGGCAAGCAATTTGATAGTAGAGAAATGAGAAGTCTATGTGAGGACTTGGAGATAAAGAAAGATTTTTCAGCCGTTTGCCACCCCCAAAGCAATGGGCAGACGAAAGCTGTGAATAAAATCATCAAGCACACTCTAAAAGCTAAGTTGGAAGACAAAAAGGGAAATTGGGCAGAGGAGCTTCCAATGGTCTTGTGGTCTTACAACACCACTCCCAGGTCCACAACCGGAGAGTCTCCCTTTGTTCTAACCTATGGCTGTGAAGCTATGGTCCCAGTGGAAGTCGGGACAGGGTCCTACTGGAGGGACAATTTCAGTCAAGAATCAAATGAAATAAATCAGAGGCTGGCCCTTGACATGGTAGAGGAAAACCGGGCTACCGCCCAGCTGAAACTCGCGGCTTACCAGCAGAGGACCCACAAATACTATAACAACAAGGTACGCCCTCGACCCCTCAAGGTTGGCGACCTAGTATTGAGAAGAATGATGCCCAATATGCGGGTTCCCGGGCACGGAGCCTTTGGAGCAAACTGGGAAGGGCCTTACAAAATAAAGTCTATCTTTTGGGAAGGCACTTACCACCTTGAAGACATGGATGGGAACACTATTCCCCGTGCTTGGAATGCCGAGCACCTAAAAAAGTACTATCAGTAAGACTCTTTTCAGAGCAAACGTAGGCCTCTTTCAGGCTTAGGATGAATAAAGGCAACCTACTAGTTGTGGTTGCACCATTTCCCTTTCAGTTCTTAGGATTTCATGATTTTCAATAGATGCCCGGGGGGTAGTGGATGCACACCCCGTCTGGATGAAATTTGATATATTCGTACTATTTGATTTTCAGTAAAAGTAGAAGTTGATTGTTTTCTTTTACATTTACCACTTATAAATATTTTCAGAAATATATGTAAGACCTACAAGCATAGTTCTACATGGCAGCTAGGCTACCATCCAGAACTAGGGGGGTAGTAGTGGATACACCTCTCAGCTTAACAGGTTGAAATTATCAGAATTTCAAATTTTTGCCATTTCCAGACATGTACGGAACCTTGAGTAGTTCACATGGCTTACTTGGTTATCAGGGCATGTATGGAACCCTGTTCGGCATACATGGTTCCCTTCATTACTTGGGCTTGTGTGGTAACCTGATTGGCACACTTGGATCCCTTCAATACCAGACATGTACGGAACCTTGAGTGGTTCACATGGCTTACTTGGTTATCAGGGCATGTATGGAACCCTGTTCGGCATACATGGTTCCCTTCATTACTTGGGCTTGTGTGGTAACCTGATTGGCACACTTGGATCCCTTCAATACCAGACATGTACGGAACCTTGAGTGGTTCACATGGCTTACTTGGTTATCAGGGCATGTATGGAACCCTGTTCGGCATACATGGTTCCCTTCATTACTTGGGCTTGTGTGGTAACCTAATTGGCACACTTGGATCCCTTCAATACCAGACATGTACGGAACCTTGAGTGGTTCACATGGCTTACTTGGTTATCAGGGCATGTATGGAACCCTGTTCGGCATACATGGTTCCCTTCATTATTTGGGCTTGTGTGGTACCCTGGTCTACCCACTTGGATCCCTTCATTACAAGACATCTTTGCAGGATTGGCCTACATGGCATCACCACACATGATTTATTAAATGACTGGGACTCCCGGAACAAAGGTTTCCAGGCTGAGCCTCCGGTATCCAGGCTACCGGCCACGGGGCTACCGGTCACGGGGCTCCCGGAGTCAGGTTCCTGCCTTCGGGCTTCCAAATGGAATTGGGATACCGGACGGTACCCCCACACCCACAGTGACAACCAAGCAGACAAAGGTACAAGTAGTCTATCAGTTCTATGGCCACCTTTCCAGGTATGTGTTGCCATATTTACTCTTGTACTCTTTTACACTGCGATACCATTCTATCGTTCTTATCTTGATTCATGATCTAATATCTATTTAATCAACATATATATGACATATATCCTCTGAGCACTTGTACAAACCTGTTTTAGAATTAGTGAGGAGAGTCATTTTACCGGATAGAATTCGATGGTGGTGTTTAGTTATGCACTATTTTAAGTTATCGTAGTACCTTTCTTACTTAGCATATTGGTACCCTAGAGAATGAGTACTATGGGGGTTCGATGAGTAAGAATTATTAAGTCCAAGTTGGTTCTCGTTGCATAATCAGAAATGATGCGACAATCATACCTACTACATAAAAAGCCAGATAATAAGATAAACATGCATTACGAAAGCAAATTCAAAAGTACCAGGGCCGAGGCCATACGACGAACAGAGTTAAAGAGCCAAATCCTTACATCTGTGGAGCTTTATAGGAGCCCACCCCCTAAGTTAAAACCAAAAGTTCACAAACAAACGAGAATAAAGTTTGAAGTGGCTGGAGAGAAAGTCACTGCGGAGAGGAAAGGTCTTTGGTAGCCTCAGAACTAGGGGAATCCTCGACAGGGTCAACCTTTTTAATGGCATCACCTGGAGTAACCTCGACCGCACCTGCGGGAGCTTCCACCTTGGTATCTTGGACATCTTCGATAGTATCCTTCAGAGTTATCGGTGACTTGGGTATCGCTTTGGCAGCCTCTGCTTTGAAGTTCTCCACCTGCTTTACGGCATCCTCACCTAGAAGCGCCCAATTCAGGTCAGGCATCACTTGCCAAGTAGACCTCATGTAATCGGTAGCCCCCTTAGCGAAACCCAAGTTATACCTTTCTGGAAGGGCCTCCTTGAGCCTTCTGACCGATGCTTGCAGGGAATCCACCTGTAGCTTTAGTTCTTTAATCTCGGAGGCATGGACTACCATCCTTTCCTTCTTCTCTTCTTCCTGAGTGGCAACCAACTTGCCCAACTTATCCTTTTCCTTGGCCAACACAGATAACTCTCCCTTCAACCTCTTACCAGCCTCAGAAAGCTTCTTCTTCTCACTTTCCGCAGCTTGCATATCTAACTTCAATTGCTTGATTTCCTCTCGGAGCCTCATATCACCACGGGTAGCCAGGGCCATTTGATTGGAAAGCCTAAGTTGATGAAAGAAGCTCTCACCCGCTGAAAACAGCATGGATCTCGCAGCATCAGAGGTTTTCTGTTTAACCCACCCAGCAATCGTCTCCATGGGAATCTGACCTCCAGACATCTGATAGAACTGCTCCACTTCACCTACAGGCGCATCTTGCTGAGATATCCTAACTCTCTTCGAGGATCGAGTTTCTGGGGTAGTCTTGAAACTCCCGGAAGCTTGAGATAATCTGCGTTTTTCAGTAGCTGAAAGCTCAACCTTAATGGGTGCAGGAGTTGGGACCCTGGAAATCGGAGTAGCGGCAATAGGGGTTTCCATTATGAGAAAATCGTCTTCAGGAAATAAATCTTCATATTTATCAGATGGTTTGATAAAGGATGGCACAGATCCTGACATACCTGAAATGATGGAACGTTGGAGATGTTAGTAACCGTAACACATAACTATATGAGGAAATATCAGGTTACCAGTAGGGTTACCGGAGCCCGATTCCTGGATGCATATGATAACATGAGTAAGAGAAATGCAACAAGTACTACACAGTTTCGAAGATTTTACATGAGAAAAGCAATAGAGACGCCATTAATAACGAGTATCTATGAACAAAAGAGCATGACATGTTTAGTGAGAATGTAAGAAAAAGGTATAGGGAGCGGTAGCCTGGGGTACCGGGAGATAAGTCAGTGGAAGCCCCATCTCTCTTTCCACGCTTCCTGTCAGTACCCTGAGGTCTAGGCTCTCTTTCCAATCCTTCCTCAACCTCCCTCCCCTGGGCAGGGGGAGAGGGAGCCAGGTGTCTCATAAATCCCAACCTCACTAAGGTTTCCGGAGTTAACAGACTCTCGCCATCTCCTAAACTAGCAGCCAACCTCATAATCTTTTCGGCTCTCTTTGCCTCAGCCCCCACGAGCAGAGTTTGCGATGGGATCCCTAAATGAGATAATAGATAGTAAAAAGGGGGTAAGAGCTATGTAGAAAATTAACCAAATAAAGGTTACCAGTAATGAACGAGGGTACCGGATGCTTACCCGGAGTCAGATTCCACTCTTTTCTCATATCTTCACAATCATAACAATACAAAAACATTTCCATCCAGTCATACATTCCTCGCTTATTTCCCTTAATACATCTCCCTTGTCTGTCATTCCATGAGGTGAGGTAAAAAATACCTATCTTCCTTCCTACACCCTTTAGTTGATAAAAATACCCCAATTCCCTAGGGGTAAGAGGGACAGAAAAGGTTTGATCGTAGAGGATAAACATACATGCCGCCACCCTGAAGGAATTAGGTGACAGTTGCATAGGAGCTATCTCATAGAAGTTCATCATGTCAACAAAAAACGGATGCATCGGCATAGAGAATCCCAGCTTGAAAAAGGATGCAGACAGTACTGCATTGGGTATAGCTTGGTCAGGTTCAAAGTTGTCAAACCTGTGGCACCTCTCACCGGCGCTAGGTACCACCAGGTCGCATCCTGGATCGCATGATTCCTTAAACCTCGCAAGTCTGTCAGCATTCATGGACGAATCTGTATCCTCACAGGAGGGAACAAAACCTCCAGGAACATGGGGCTTTCGCTCAACCTCTGCCACCAACGGCATCTCAGCATTATCATTCCTTTCCGTCACATCATCATTGCTGAAGAATGGTTGTTGATAAGTGCATATTTTTGATAATTTTATTCCCATATTTAATTGCATTTTGCATTGATTTGGATATTTATTTAATAAATTTTGATGTTTTATTGTAGGAAACAAGAATTTCGAAGTTTGGAATAATTTGGGCTTAAAGAGCTATTTTGGAGCTAAAATTGGAGGAAATTCGGATTTAATCAGAAACAATCCGATCGGAAAAGCTCGAGATTTAAAGACCGAATTTAGTTCCGAATTTATTAGATTTGGAATCTTGTTGTATTTTGTTTTAAATGAAAAACATGTGTGATTGGCTTTTGTGATGGGTTGGCTGGAATAGAAAAAAAGAAGCAGGGGCAGCATGGGTGAAGAGGTGATGGGCACCAGCATTAAAAACTCAACACAGGCTGGATAACAACTCGGAAAGTGAACATTGGTGAGCTATAAGATGAGGAGTTGGAGGAGAAGAAAAACCTATTAGGAATTAGAGTAGATTAGAGTAGTATTAGGATAACCCTTAGATAATTAGTAGCTGTAATTTTGTTTAGTTCTTGTAAGCATAATTTTCAGATCGTTTTATTTGTTTAATTCGAGGCTCTATTCCGTTCTCTGTTTTCAGTTACATCTCAGAATTAAAGTAGTATTCTCCCCTGTTTTCTTTTCATTTGCACTGCTTCTTCTTAATTCCCTGTTCTTGATACAAGCAAACTGTATTCCTCTGGTTCTTTTAGTTTCATCAGTTCAATTCAATTCCATCCTCCTCCCCTCCTTCGATCTCTCCCTCTTTTCCTTCCTTCTCCGATTAAAACCCATTTCCCCTTCTCTCTATTTCGCTGCTGAGTTGCTGTGAGGCGCCATTGAGTTCGACCGAGTCGAAAGTCGGTTTAATTTTGTTTGATGATTCGAGTTTTCGGATTGAATGAATGTTGGATTATGGTTGTTTAGATTTCTGATTTCGAATTCTTCTAGGTTGTGCATTGGGTTCGCGATTTTTGATTGTAGTTGCCGCGTGTTTGCGTACTTAGTTTCTGGGTTATTGCTGGGTTATGTGTGGAGTTATGGTGAAATTGCAGGATTGCTGCGTACTGGTTGTGCTTGAATCGATTAGCTTCTAGTCGTGTCTAACTGCGAGTTTGTGTAGCTGTTTGTAGTGAATCATTTAAATGAGTCTACTGGGTCTTCTTTGCGTTGTAATTCACTGTTTGATTTCTGTCCGAATAAGATTGTTGTGTGCGCAGCTAATATAGATTGTTGCTGTTATTGCCGAGTTTTGATAGTCGAATAGTGTCACTGAGTTAACAGCGTATTTAGTTTGAAAATTGCTGATGGATTCGTGGTTTGATTTATGTGTCGAGTTGGGACTCCGTTCTTGATTGTAAAATGTTGTCGAGTAAATAGCTCATGTTTACCAGGTTTTGTCGAGTTTTGTTACTGAGTCACTACATCGTGTAATTTGTTGAGATGAATTCGCGAGTCATTGTGTTGTACTGAGCTCCGTTTGTTGGTAGTTGCTGTGTTGGTCGAGTTAGTGTCTCCATTAATCCGTGATGGCTGAGTCCAAGTCAGTCTGTTTGTTCGGTCGAATGTTTACTTATTCGTTGCTGTTCGTTACGTAAAAATTGAGTCAATTTGAGTTGCTGTCTGAGTTCCGTGTTGTATGTTCCGTTAATTAGTCGTTTTCGTTTTATTGAGTTGTGTCTCCATAATTTTCTGTAAATAAATTTTGATTCAATAAAAAAAATTAGTTTTAGAATAAAATTTGGTTTTATTCCGAATTTAAGATTGTAAAAAAAATTTTAATTTAGTTTTAGATTAATTTAGAATTTTTAAAATTAGGAATTAATTAGTGATAATCAAAATTTCCAAAAATCAAAATTGTCCTAGTTCGATTAAATTAAATAGTCAAGGTTACGCGAATAAAATTAGTCCCTGTGGATCGAATCATAAATATTAAAACGAGATCGTGCGCTTGCGATATTTAATTGTCACATTTTCACCACATCAAGTTTTTGGCGCCGCTGCCGGGGACTAATTATTTTTCGCGCCTTGATTTTTAATTTTTCGGATTAGTTTTCTTGTGCTTGCCTTATTTTTGTTTCGTTTTTTTTAGGAAAGTTTGGAATTTCGGGAATCTTCTGGAGCTCGGAGCGAAAATTGGAATTTTTGGAAGCGTGCTTCGGTAACCCGTATCTCCCTCTTTTCGCCTTTTTATTTTTGAAAATCACAAAAAAAATAAAAAAAATCAAAAATCACAAAAAAAAATGAAAATTCAAAAATTCAAAAAAATTAGTTGTAAATACATAATTGTTGCATCATGCATTTAATCACTTAGGAGCACATCATCTAGATTTTTATTTTCTTGTTTTTAATTTTTCGTACCTTATAAATTGTGGTGATTGCTGGAGGACCCAAAGGTACGTTAAATTCTTTTTTCTTTTAGATTAGGACACGTAGTGTAATGCATCCATATTTGTTTACCGCTTTTGTATATATCTTGTTGTTTGTTGCATCATTTGTAGCTTAGGAAGGTGCCTAAAAATAAACGTAATTAAGACTTATTCACGACTTTCAGTGTCTAAGGTTCGCCTGGCTGTTAAGATTCGGTGTCTAAGTGACGAGTTTGGCCTCTTGGCAATGCCTGCTCTAATCTGGCCGAATCGGTCTGAATAATTCTTAATTTACGGAATTTTTAGTGTGTCCTAAAGTAAGAATTGAATTAGACGTTTGCCCCTAGGAATTCCGCGCTTAATTAGGAAGGTACCTAAGAAATAAGTAATCATTAATTATTCCGACTCTTTGGTGTCTAGGCAAGCGAAAGCTTACCTGGCCAATTAGGATTTGGTGTCTAGGCTGGTGTTTAGCCTCTTGGCAATGCTTGCACCTACCTGGCCAGATCGGTTGGAATAAATTCTGATTTACCGAGTTTTTGGTGGTCCTTAAGAAGTTAGGAGCAAGGTCTAGTTTGTTTATTTAGGAACCCTAGGTTAGATTTTTCTTTTAATTTTTCACCATTTATTTGTGTGTTTGAATTTATTTGTGCACTATATGTCCGATGAGTAATAATGCGATGTCACGGATGGCCCCTGAAACTTACACATATTGTGAAATTTGTGGTATTTATGGTCACCTTGATTTTCAATGCTCTTACAACACTTACAATGCTCAATTCGGACAAGTGAATGAATATCAAGAAAGATACGAGTCCAATCCGTACTATAATGCATATGATCAAGATTGGACGGGTCAACCAAATTTTTCGTACACGGACAACAATTTTCAGAATTTCTCATATCATGATCAACAACAATTTCAGCAACAATTTGAGCAACCATCATGGCAGCAATATGAATATCCTCCACCGCAAAATTTAGAGGTTCATCAAACCAATGCAAATGCGGTAGCTGATCGATTATTGAACGAGTCGTTGAAACTTCTAATGCAATCTGAAAAGGATCGAGAGGAGTCCTTGCAAAATTTGAATGAGATAATAAACGCTCGTAACAAGATGATGGAAGCTGAAATTGCGGAATTGGCTAGCTTTTCTACTTCATGGCAACCCGACTCTACACCGCCACCATCTATACCACCCGAAGATGAAATGGATTCGATCATTCTTACAAGTGATCAAGAGGAAGATAGTTTTTCGGTGTATGGTGATAATGTACATATTGAAATAGAAGAGGAGCTTTCCACCGATGTTAAGGTCAATGATTTTGTTATTGTTGAAGATGTTGTGAGAAAGGACGAGAATTTGTGCTTAAAGGTTGACATGATGCCAAAAATTGTCCGAGAAGATTTTTCTCCAATTTTGCTTGATAATCCATTCCAAACAGCTCTTACCCTTCAATTCTCGGAAGAAGGAGAAAGTGATAATTATTCCTCATTCATTGATTTTAGAAGCCAAGAGGATCAAATAGCTCCAGAGAAATTAAGGAAGGGAGAAGAACCACCACCAGAGCCTCCACCTCACGTGAAGATTAAGGGAATTCGACGTTTTCGTGGTGTCGAATTTTACCGTTGTTTTATCACCAAGTTTTCCAAAATTACACAAGCACTTAATCAGTTGTTGCTTATTGATATCATATTTTATTTTACTGATGCTTGTTTGGAGAATTTTTGCAGGATTAAAACAATTGTTGATACTCTTGATTTTATTCGTGGTGGTCTCGTGCAACAAGTCTTTTTGGAGTGTCAATTCAATGCTTCGACACGACACTTCATGCTTATGCATTAGGGAAGTTTTCCAATTTGTTAATTTTATTTTTTATTTTTATTTATTATGTAATTTTTAGGATTTGTTGTGTTCGTCTTTTTTATTTTATTTTCCTCTTTTATAGAATTTTTCATCTAGAAGTCACCCCCACTGAATTCATTTAATAAGTACCATGCAGATAATTTTGTCGTTGAAAACAGAAGTAGCGTTGTGTGGCTCGAGGTAGAATTTGAAGGCAAAAAGAGAGAGTAGGGCTGGAGCCGAAAGAAAAGGAAGCGGAAAGACTAGTACCTAGCTTGTACTATATCGCATCTAACCGCTAATTTTTCAACCTTATAATCCATGATTTTCTGTCTTTGTTAGTTCATCATTGCAGATACAGAGCTTACACACATTTGCTAAAAACTTCAACCTCCCAAGAAAACATCTCTCAATCTAGCAATCTCAAAAGAAATGGCATTGCAAGGAAGCTTCTCAATTGCTAAAGTTAATCCCACTTCCATTCTTGATATCAACACCATCCGTGATGAGCAGTTTCGAGCTTGGGCACAATTTTTGAATGAGCATTCAATCATTCGCTATGCTTTGGTTACACCAGTGCCGCTCAACTATGATGCCTTGCGACAATTGTATTGCAGTGCGGTGAACACTTCTGGAAGGGACGGGTTAGCATTCACTTACCGACTGTTTGGTAGGTCGATTAAGGTAACTGAACGAGATGTTAATCGGATTCTTCATTTTCCTACGGAAAATCTCGTTGATGATCCTACACCCGACCAGATTGAGAGGTTCTTTCGTCTGATAAAGTACCAAGATGATAATTTCAGTACTGGTAATCTCTCTAGAACATATTTAACCCAGTATTGGAATTTCTTCTTCCATATTCTTAACCATGTTTTTACCTCAGATAGAACAAATCTAGATCGCATATCTGAATTTATTCAAAAAATAGGGTATGCGGTAGCTAATAATTTGAGGATTAATTTTGGGAAGTTAGTTCTTGGTCAGATCATCTTGAAGATGAAGCACTTAGTCACAAGGGATGCCCAGATTCGAAGGGTCGACTGTCTATATCCCAGATTTCTGCAACTAATTTTAAATGATTTTTTGAGTGATGCAGACAGGGTAAGCTTGGACCATGGTAGAGATGTGGAATGCTCTTTCATGAAGACAAATGTAATTAATTACATTACCAATAAGAGCTATACGGATGTGCCTACAGTCCTAACGGAATATCTGAAGACTGTCCCACTTCCGTTGTTGCCAAGATCAGTCAGAGGAGCACCACATCTGGAGTTTGCTACATCATCCACTCTACCTCATGCTAAACGGAGTAAACCTAGCGAACCCGAGACAGTCGAGGGAACCTTGGGTCTTGTGCCTTTCAATCCATTCAAGATCAACCTTCCAGGGAGAAAATCTCTTGATCTTTTTCCAGATTTGCCACTTGTCACCAGTGGCAGGCATCTTGCTTCACGAGAGGAAGGAAGCTCTCGGACTATCATTGCACCATCCGACAAAGGTGCTAGGATGATTTCTTTTGGGGATACGCATCTCGGTGGAAGTTCTGGACCAGAACCGAGAGAAGCACCAGCAGTACATGAGAGTGGGCAACAGATTCAACCACATGCTCCTATAACCAGAGCGGGATACAACAGACTCCTTGCACGGGTCCAATCATTGGAGAACGAGTTGCCGCATATCCGTGAGTCCACTGCGGAGATCAAAAATTTGCAACTCAACCAGAATGATGTATTCCAGGCTCAACTGAGTTCCATGGCAGCCCAATTTAGTCATGCAATCAATTCCTTGGTGAAGACAGCTTCTTCAAATCTCCCAACTCCACATCCAACTATTCCGGAGGATAACCCAACTGAGGGGGAGCAGGTGGATGAACAAGAAGTTAGAAGGCGTAATAAAGGCAAGGAAAAGGTTGCTGACCCAGACTTAAATTTATTTTTGGGCAGGAAAAGCTCAGAGGAGTAGCCGTGCGATGTGGATGTCTTGCTCATTTTCAGGGGAGTTTTCGTTCACTTTTGTTCATACTTCATTTTTATTTGCATACATTGAGGACAATGCATGACTTTAGTGTGGGGATGATTAGTTATTGTTAGGGTTTTTAGTGTAAATACATAAAATTGAAAAAATCCAAAAAAATTAAAAAATTAAAAAAATTAATTGCCTCGTCTCATAGTGTGATAACAAGGATATGTACACATCTTGTGAGCTTATTTTGCATGATTATTTGACATGTCATATCTCTGAAAGTTATTTGTTACTTGATGATTCCTTGTTTGTGCTTGCGAAAATTTTAAAACTTGAGATTTGTCATTGTCAAGTTTAGTGAGTACTAAAACATGCTTTCACCTTGTGAGATCTTGAGCCTAATTTATGATTGGTACATCTTATATCAGTCGAATTTTATTGTTGTGTGCTGTTCATCAGTTGGCATGTTGCTCTAGAACTTGCTTTAAACCATTTTGAGATTACATGATATCTGTATGCATGAAAATGATAAAGGCACTAGGATTAACCGTATTTATCCAAACAGTACCCTTGAATCATAAATCCTTAGTGAACCCCTTTGAGCTTTATATCCGTTATTTTTGTATCACCAATCTAAAATCTTGAGCCTACTTGTTTATTCTTCTCTTGATTTACTAGTAGAGCATTTTGATTCATTTGGGGGTTGGTGAGTGCATAGTGTGGGGATTTCTTTGTTAAAGTGCGAAAAATGGGTGGGAATATTGTAAAAAAAAAAAAAAAAAATGATGAAAAAAAAAAAGAAAAAAAAATAGAAAAGGAAAAAAGAAAAAAAAAAGTCAATAAATATTTGTAGTCATAGATGCTAGTGTTCATTGGTTTGTGCAATATGAAAAGGGAAAAGTACATGGCAATATGTGCTTGGGGTTCAATGCTTGTGAGAGTCTGATCACCTTTTACATGATTGAAATTTCATGTTGAGTTCTTCAATTAAAAATGAACATTGTGCTCTATTAGTTGTCGAGTTAGCCACTTGTTAGCCTTTTTCTTGTTTCCCTACCCTTCACCTTAGCCACGTTGCAACCTTTAACAAAGACCTTTTGATTTGTGCATGCATGTATTCGAAGTAGTGGAGATTTGGTGGACAACCAAGCATATGGTAGCACATGACTTAATTGATTGAATTTGAGCGAATACACTTCACCTATACACATTAGGGATGAGCAGAAACCGAACCGAAAACCGAAACCGAACCAAAAACCGCAAAAACCGAACCAAGTAAAACCGAACCAAATAGAAACCGCACGAAACCGAACCAAATAGAAACCGCACCGATACTTTGGTTCCGGTTTTGGTTTCTACCTATTTTAAAACCGAATATAAACCGAACCGAACCGCAATAATATTTATAATATAATTATATATATATATATATATATATATATATTTAAATATATTATAAATAATATAATTATTTATGTTTCTTTATAAAAACATACAGACTGTTACCTATTAGTTTACTCGCATTGGTGTGTGCCTGTGTTTATATTACAGTATTTGGTGTCAAGCACGGGTATTAGAGCAAAGTAGTTAACCAAAAACTCTAGCATCTTGAGTTAGATGGCAGATAATTATACTTGAGTGTAGAGTTGGTTATATGTTTTCTAGAAAGTCAGTACTCTATGTATGTACTACGAATTGTACAAATTCCTTGTGTTATATTTGAATGATGAAAATTAGGATCAGCGTCCCCGGTTCTTTCCATTTTACTCCCTCGTTATATTTGAATACTGTGTAATGTATTCTCTTAACTTGATTATATTCTTTATCGGGTCCTGGTCCCTGACAAATGATTGTCAGGGACCGGTTATTTAACAATCGGTTCCATAGCCGTTGGATCAACGATCCAACGGCTGAGATTAAAAAAAAAATTTTTTTACTGTCCGCTATAATTTTCCGCGGATAGGCATCTGCCTATCCGCGGAAAATTTCCGCGGACAGGCAATCTGCCTATCCGCGGAAAATTATAGCGGACAGTAAAAAAAATTTGTAATCCAGGGGGGCCGTTGGATCGTTGATCCAACGGTTTAGAAACTGATTGTTATTTAACAGGTCCATGACAATCATTTGTCATGTACCAAAACCCTTCTTTATCTATGTCTCTTGTTTTCTGTTATAGGCTGTGAAATCGTAGTTGAACTTTTTCCAATAGTTAAGGATCTCTTACTCCTTGGCCCTACTCTTGATATTTTATTCTCCATTCATTCATTAACTTTTCTTTTTATTCTCCATTCATTCATTCATTAATTTTTCTTTTTATTCTGATTCTGTTCTATTGTGATGTTCCAGATTTTTTTTAATAATTTGGTTTTAAAACCCAAACCGCACCATTTCAAACCGAAACCGAGTTGGGGAAACCGAACCGCACCAATAGTGTTTGGTGTGGTTTTGGTTTTTAATTTTAGAAACCGAATTAATATGGTTACGGTATGGTTTTCGATCAAAACCGCACCAAACCGCACCATGCTCATCCCTAATACACATGTGTGATTTGAGAGTTTTGTGAGCTTCATTTATATCCATAGCATGTTACTCACTGAATGCGGCATTGATATTTATTTCATGATCTTTTTGTCTATATAGACTGTGTGCTTATTTGGATAGTCTTGTGCATCTGATGTGTAAGTGAACAGACTTTCAGTATTGTGCGATTGAGGTTCACTTGTGTGGAGTACTATGATATGTTGCATACTTGAGACTTGGCAGAAAAAAAGAAATAAAATGGATTTTGTGGGTAAATTCACTATAAACCCTCACGAGACAACACTCGTCCTACTAGGGCTGCCTAGGGGTTTAACGGCTTGTTGCATGTGCTAAATGCAATCGTGTCATCTACGAAAATGATATTAGTTAGAATTTAGTTTTTATTTCGCTTATTTGCCCGAGGACGTGCAAATGCTAAGTGTGGGGATGTTTGATAAGTGCATATTTTTGATAATTTTATTCCCATATTTAATTGCATTTTGCATTGATTTGGATATTTATTTAATAAATTTTGATGTTTTATTGTAGGAAACAAGAATTTCGAAGTTTGGAATAATTTGGGCTTAAAGAGCAATTTTGGAGCTAAAATTGGAGGAAATTCGGATTTAATCAGAAACAATCCGATCGGAAAAGCTCGAGATTTAAAGACCGAATTTAGTTCCGAATTTATTAGATTTGGAATCTTGTTGTATTTTGTTTTAAATGAAAAACATGTGTGATTGGCTTTTGTGATGGGTTGGCTGGAATAGAAAAAAAGAAGCAGGTGCAGCATGGGTGAAGAGGTGATGGGCACCAGCATTAAAAACTCAACACAGGCTGGATAACAACTCGGAAAGTGAACATTGGTGAGCTATAAGATGAGGAGTTGGAGGAGAAGAAAAACCTATTAGGAATTAGAGTAGATTAGAGTAGTATTAGGATAACCCTTAGATAATTAGTAGCTGTAATTTTGTTTAGTTCTTGTAAGCATAATTTTCAGATCGTTTTATTTGTTTAATTCGAGGCTCTATTCCGTTCTCTGTTTTCAGTTACATCTCAGAATTAAAGTAGTATTCTCCCCTGTTTTCTTTTCATTTGCACTGCTTCTTCTTAATTCCCTGTTCTTGATACAAGCAAACTGTATTCCTCTGGTTCTTTTAGTTTCATCAGTTCAATTCAATTCCATCCTCCTCCCCTCCTTCGATCTCTCCCTCTTTTCCTTCCTTCTCCGATTAAAACCCATTTCCCCTTCTCTCTATTTCGCTGCTGAGTTGCTGTGAGGCGCCATTGAGTTCGACCGAGTCGAAAGTCGGTTTAATTTTGTTTGATGATTCGAGTTTTCGGATTGAATGAATGTTGGATTATGGTTGTTTAGATTTCTGATTTCGAATTCTTCTAGGTTGTGCATTGGGTTCGCGATTTTTGATTGTAGTTGCCGCGTGTTTGCGTACTTAGTTTCTGGGTTATTGCTGGGTTATGTGTGGAGTTATGGTGAAATTGCAGGATTGCTGCGTACTGGTTGTGCTTGAATCGATTAGCTTCTAGTCGTGTCTAACTGCGAGTTTGTGTAGCTGTTTGTAGTGAATCATTTGAATGAGTCTACTGGGTCTTCTTTGCGTTGTAATTCACTGTTTGATTTCTGTCCGAATAAGATTGTTGTGTGCGCAGCTAATATAGATTGTTGCTGTTATTGCCGAGTTTTGATAGTCGAATAGTGTCACTGAGTTAACAGCGTATTTAGTTTGAAAATTGCTGATGGATTCGTGGTTTGATTTATGTGTCGAGTTGGGACTCCGTTCTTGATTGTAAAATGTTGTCGAGTAAATAGCTCATGTTTACCAGGTTTTGTCGAGTTTTGTTACTGAGTCACTACATCGTGTAATTTGTTGAGATGAATTCGCGAGTCATTGTGTTGTACTGAGCTCCGTTTGTTGGTAGTTGCTGTGTTGGTCGAGTTAGTGTCTCCATTAATCCGTGATGGCTGAGTCCAAGTCAGTCTGTTTGTTCGGTCGAATGTTTACTTATTCGTTGCTGTTCGTTACGTAAAAATTGAGTCAATTTGAGTTGCTGTCTGAGTTCCGTGTTGTATGTTCCGTTAATTAGTCGTTTTCGTTTTATTGAGTTGTGTCTCCATAATTTTCTGTAAATAAATTTTGATTCAATAAAAAAATTAGTTTTAGAATAAAATTTGGTTTTATTCCGAATTTAAGATTGTAAAAAAAATTTTAATTTAGTTTTAGATTAATTTAGAATTTTTAAAATTAGGAATTAATTAGTGATAATCAAAATTTCCAAAAATCAAAATTGTCCTAGTTCGATTAAATTAAATAGTCAAGGTTACGCGAATAAAATTAGTCCCTGTGGATCGAATCATAAATATTAAAACGAGATCGTGCGCTTGCGATATTTAATTGTCACATTTTCACCACATCAGTTGTTCACCACCCAGCCAGAGATCATTTATAGTTTTTTCCCCTTCATCAGTGTTGGAACTAACATCAATCCTTTCTGCCTCTCCACCATCCGAATTCGATGCACCGGCCTCCAGGGAAAGGCTAGGATACCGGCTGACAATCTCAGCAGACAAGGGATCTATTACCTCTACCTGGGAACGTGTCCTGGAGCTAATTAATGGTTTAGATTCAAGCAGGGGCTGGGAAAGCAAAAGATTATTCAGATGGGTTGACCCCGAATCAGACGGTTCCCCAGACACGGGTGATAAATATCCTAAACACTGGGAAGACTCCCTCGATGCCGATGAAAGAGACATCTGCAACCACAAATAGGAAGCAGGTTAACAAAGGGAATTGAAGTGGGATGACTTAGAGTTGGGCAATGTTTCTAACGCCCAACCAAAGGGACACCTAGAATATGCAAAAATGGCCAAGCCAAAAGAGAGCTAGGGTGTGAAAATAGTCATCGACACGGCAACCTAATATGATGACGCTGGGGCTACCAGAATAAAATAGGAACCACGGGAATCTTTCTAAGGCGCTATGGTCACACCCCTATCAATAATCCCCAAGTATTAGCTTAACAGGACAAGTCTAAGACAACACAAGTCAATGAGAACAAGCATCGAGCATGCTATGAGCATCTAGAAAAGTGATTAAAGGGGGCAACCGGAATACAAATCGCCCGAAATCCCTTTGATACATACACTATGAGCAAGAAGATTTACACAT
The DNA here is from genome assembly GCA_037693485.1 of Kitagawia praeruptora. NCBI lineage: Eukaryota > Viridiplantae > Streptophyta > Magnoliopsida > Apiales > Apiaceae > Kitagawia > Kitagawia praeruptora. The sequence goes on from CM075351.1 coordinate 53,108,533, forward strand.
GCAATTCTTTATAAAAGTTCAATCAGTCAGATCTATCCAAAACAGGGTCAACAATTGAAAAGTATGGCATGGATCAAAGACCAAACATATGAAACTTGGGTAAACCGAAATGGATGGTGTCAAAACAAGTGTCGATTTAAAGACAAACATTAATATGCATATACAGACATATGAGGCATAGAACACAAGATATGCATGGCTACTATGATTTACAGTACTAATTCCAAGGTCACAGACATACCTGGATGAAGAATGTAGAAACGGGAGTTCGAATGTCTTAGCTCTCGTCGGAAACTTCTTTGCAACCCTTGCTTGCCCAAAAGAGGATGTGGAGAAAAGATAAAATACAAAGGGTTAAGGGAATAGATATATACAAACGGTGAGAAAAGAGACGTGTCCCCCCTTGATTAATGAATGTGGCACAGAAAATGAGATGGAGTGGGAAACGTCCTTTGCTTGGAAAATGGCTGATTTTTTCAATTTATCTGTGCAAAAAAACGGTAGAGTCCTAGCCTATTTTTTCCTCCTCAATAGTTATCATTTTATTTCCAAAGAATTAAAATGATTAATCTATCCTTAAACGAGTAAAAATACGAGGCTTCCGCTTCTATTCTGATTCGAGCTTCTGTAGCACAATTACGAGAGCTACCCATTATAAACATCAGAATTAGCCCCAACTTCATGATTAAGAGTTTTCAATATTGACATGAGGTGTTAATTTAGCAAGATAGCAAAAAGACGAATTTTCTTAGCAACCGGCACCCCGTGGATAATAAGGTTCCCCTCGCACACAGTACTTCAGGGAACCGGGGGGTAGTTGTTGTGACCAAAATCTCGCATGGGTTAGATTTAGGCCCACTAGAGGATTAGGGTCCAGATCCATGAAGAGAATGAGTAATCTGTCAGGTTTCCGGAGGCCTACGGTAGCCCTAGGGGTTACCATGTACGCTGCAGCACGGGAACACATGGCTAAGGGTCTCAAGGCATCCACTTGAGGATAACCTATAATTATTACCAGTCATCCAGTAGAGCTTCCAGAGTAGCTCCCGTGATAGGGGTTACCGGAGGGGGTACCGGAGCCAGGCTACCGGGCGGTACCCCCAGCTTCCGCCGGAAGCCTGATTAGGCTGCCAATAAAGATAAGGCACGCCTCCTATTTTTTAGGAATACGTTTATATCATCTAAAAACACTCTCAAACAGATAAACATTCAGTTATTTGAGGATATATGTCATATATACTTGATAAATGATACAAAATCATGATAAATACAAGAGATAATCATTCTATGTTACCTAAACTGCTTGGTAACCTGATTTTATACATCATACTCGATTATTATCAGAAATAACAGTCATTATCCCACTGGAGAGAGGATAACTCATCATGAACAAACGATCATATCATTCAAGAACTACATTCGGGCTTGATCCACTATAAATAGTGGTATGTAGGCAGTTTACGGGATCTTCTTCGACACTTTACACTCCTTGAGTAGCTAGAGCACGTGCACTCTTGTGTGACACAGTCAAATTAGGGTTCTTGGCTGGCCAACATTTGGTCCTTGAGCTCTCATCCCGTAGATTCAGTCCGATCCTTCCGAGGAACCACATCCCGTGTTCTTCGGTAACCCTAGTCGTGTGCCTTCCCGGGCGGCTAGCCATTGATCTTCAACCACGAGCCTTTCCGGGTGGTTGGACGATTCCTTGATTATTGGCGCTATTCCAGCACGAGGCCTCATAATTTGTTGTGCTAAAATCCTCCCACAACACACATCACTACTCCTGGAGGGCAAAAGCAATCCATAATTACTACAGTGGTTGCAGGGAGTATGCCATCTGACAAATCTCCAACCTCCTTACCTGAGAGTGCCAAGCCTGTAGAAGTCAAAGTTGTTAATGAGGCCAAGCTACAAGAAGTTGCTAACTCCAATGTTTATCATGATAAAGCCTTCTTGGAGTTTCTGAAAGCCACAAGGGAACAGGTTGGTGACACTCAGTTCTATCTGAGGGAGCTGAAGAAGCAGATTGATTGCATCACTGTCATTCCTAAGAAAGTCAATAATCTATGGATTAAGGAGATAGTGATGATATCCAAATTGAAGATATGGCATCTAACATACAAGACTCTACAAGAACTGAAACACTCAGAGATAGATGCCATACTTGAGCTTATTGAGAAGAAGAATGAGAACAACAAAAGTCTGTTTGATGACTTGAGGAATGACCAACCTTCAAGGCTACCAGAAGTGATCAAGAAGCCATGGACAATCATTTATCAGTCTGGCACCAGAATTAAAGATATCAAGCAATTGGTCATTCCCCATGATCTCACCACTAGAAATCACAGACTGATCATTGCCATCATTGATCAATTACAGAAGAAGGTTGGAGCCAGAAATACTGAAGAAACTGAGGCACTGCACATCCTCAGAACTTATATTGCAACTGGTGAAATTCCAGAGATGGCTCAACCTAGGAGAAATAAGGATGATGATTCTGAAGACAAAGGTGATGGGAGGAGAAGACATCACAGGAGAGATAAGGGTGATGAAGACAAGAAGAAGAAGGGGGACAAAGATAAGAAGAATGATGATGACCAAGGAAGAGTCTATGAGAGGAAGATTGGAAAACAGCAAGCCTTAGGCATTGCTAGCAGTAACCTCACCATAACACAAGACTCTAAGTCTAGGGTGAATACTGTTAGTGGTGACCTAGCAAAATCTACATCTATGGCTTCTGCAACTGTTTTGCCACCTCAAGAAGAGAAGAAGATTCAAGTCAAGAAACCGTGTGTATGTTTCAGAAAGCAAACTGCTAATGGAATACTACTATGGTCTACCAACAAAGGTCAAAGATTTCTGCCAAGCAACCATGTCAAGAGGATGAAATTTAAACATGTTGCAAGAAAGGTGAAGCTATCCAAATCTAAGACACTGACAATTATCCCAGGATTAAACCTACCACCTCTGGATGAAAGCTATGATGAAGACCAACTGCAGTTTCTATGGGCTCAAAGAATCTATCATGTTGCCATTGTTGATGATTTTCTTGAAGTTAAGTATTCTGATGGAAGACAGAAGAAATTCAGACAAGGAACATGCCAGCACTGGGACAGGCTGTATGACATAGAAAGGATAATTGCAATGTTGGATTCTGAAGATAGAGTGGAAAGGGTGTGGAAGCTGGAGTTAATTGACTTTGTCAAGATGAAAAGAGATCACCAGGCAGAAATGAGAAAGAACAGTGAAAAGCTACTAAAGAAAAGGGAGGAGGAGTTTGCTGCAATGGAAGCTAAGGCTGATGAGTTGAGAGCTATGGGTCTGTGCAGAGTCAAGTTTAATCCTTACATCATTGAGTACAAGAAATATGGTAGAAATGTGAAGATTAGAATGGACTACATCAGTTCCTACTCTGAGAAACAGCTAAATGAAGTGCTCAAGGATTTATCAGGCTCTCCTCTAATTGAAGAACTCACTACAATGGAAGATATCATTCTTGCCATGGAAGAAATTGCAAAGAAGAAAGCCAAAGAAGCTGAAGATAGGATGAAAAATGAGAATCTGCAAGCCAAAGCTCAAGAAATGAATCCAAAAGGATATGGCTAAGCAGTTCCTCATAACTTGTAAGAATTCTTCTGTGTAATTTCTTCAATCAAATTCATACCTGTACTTTTAAAAGCTTTATCTTTATGTATGTTAGGCTTGTTATCAGAAATGAAATTGTGACTAAGGGTCTCACTCACAATTTGGGGGAGATTGTTAGTTACAGAGGCATGCCTGTACACATCTAATAACAAGCCTAATTGTTTGTAATGCTTTGCATTACTTACATGACCTCTTAACTGAGGGAACCTCTAGTTGTAGAGTTTCTGTTTGTATTGTACTTGTAGTAGGCATCAAATCCTAGTTGTGTAACTGTACTTATAGAGTCTAGAATAATGCTTGAAAGAAGTTCAAAGGTTCATGCCTCAAGCAAGGAGTTAAAGACTGTCAAATAATCACAGTTGGGATTTGAAGAAATGAAGAATTTGCCTAAGTACCAATTCGAGAAGTATATTTGTCTATTCGAGAAGTCCAGCATTCGAGAAGTCAGGGATTCGATATCTCAAGACACTATTCGATATCTCTGAATACACTGTTCGATATCTCATTCGATATCTCAGAGATTCGATATGTCTACTACTCTATTCGAGAACTCAAGAAGTCAACAAGTCAAGATGGTATTCGAGTTCTCAAAGAGTCAACAAGTCAAAGTTTCATTCGATATCTCAAGGACTCAGAAAGCTATTCGATATCTCGAGGATTCGATAAGTCAAATGTTCTATTCAACAACTCAAGGAATCCTGATGGAAAAGAGCTATTCGAGAAGTAATTCGATATGTCAATATAACAGTATTCGAGAACCCAGAGTTATCGATCAAGTCAATTCTAGTTCTCGAATCACTTACTTAGTCACTTCTTGAATACATTCTTGGAGACAAAATACTGAAGAAATTGTACAAGTCAGAAACCTGCAACAAGCAAATGCACTTTATGGACCACAATCTGTAACGTGCTCTGGAAAGCCTACAAGGAAGCTTGGAGAGATATAGAAGAGACAAGGAGCTAAAGAAGTGGATCTAAACAGGCTTTGCAAAGTCAAATCTGTAACCGTTTGGACGCTTACTCAAAAAGGATAGACAGACTAGAAAGTAATTTGTTTAGCTACCTTATTTGCAGTAAGTAGGCTGTATCCATGTTCTATAAGGACACAGCCTCACTTCATAACTTAGTAACTTTGTGAGTCAAGTTTTTCATACACTGTAAGCTATATCTCTCTGAGAAAAACGAAGCTGAGAATACTACCATTTGTATTCACATATTGTAGCAACCTTTATCTAATAATACATTAGATTAAAGTGATATTGTGTCTTGTGTTGTTTCTTTATTCGCACCTTCACTTCTACACACACAGGCACTTATCTGCTACATAGACTCAATCCAAGAAAAGTTCAAGAATCCATTCACCCCCCCCCCCTCTGTATTCTTTTACCGTATTCAATACTCAACATACTGAATTAAAACCATAACCAGATCCCTGTGGGAATGAACTTGACTTATTCATATATTACTTGTGACCACGTACGCTTGCGTGATTTAGTGTAAATAAGGAGATAAACAATAAGATCCCATATGCCATTTTGTTTTTTTGCGGAGCTTAATTTGGTTATTTTCCGAGAAAATTTATACAAGACAATCAATTTACTAATGAAAAATTATAACGAATAGTTTTAATTTTTTTTAAATTCTAATCGTTAAATTATTCATCCAACAATTCGAAAACTGATTGTTAGGTAAATGATTCCTAACAACTGATTGTTAGGAATCATGGCTCATCTTTGAATTAAGGACAAGTGGATTAGAACTCTTCAAGGAACATTTTTTTTACGAATGTTCAAATTAAAATTGTTACGGACTCGAGTCTCAACCATCAACCTTTTTACCTAGAAATCGCGTTATCTGCTGGCTTTCTAATCAATTTTAACAGCCAACTTTGTGTTTCTCACGTTTCGACTTAAAATTTACAACCAGTTCCTACTATTTTCCTGTTCAACAGCTTGATTGCATGCTTTTGGTGGTACTTGCCAGTTGCCTCATCTATAACCTTTATTAATAATCGAAACACCTTTTAACGGTACTACTTTTAGTTTCATTCTTATTTTGGTTTCACTCCTATAATCCTATTTCTACTATAATTTTATGATGTTTTTTAATAAAATATAAATTCTATTATAATTATAATTCCACTACTACAAAAAAGCCTAAAGAGACCACCTAAAAACCATCTTAGAGACCACCTCAAGAGGGGGTCTCTAGGTCAGTGGTCTCTTAGGATAAGAGACCTCTTCTTTGAGGTGGTTTTTTAAATAGAAATAAGAGACCAACTATTTAAGAAAAGTGGTCTCTTAGGTAGAAGGAAAAGAAACCACTTATTTAGATTAGATGGTCTCTCTGGTTCTAATAAAGAAACCACATAGGCCAATAAGTGGTCTGTTTGATTTCACTAAAGAAATCAGTTGTCTCTAAAAGGTGGTCTCTTTGCTCCGAATAGGATTAAATTTCTCAAATTAATAATTTTTTTATATTATTAATTGTCATTGAGATTATTATTATTAATTATTATAATAATATTCTTATATTTACAGAATATTATGAAATAATATTTACAGAATATTATGAAATTATAACATCAATCAAACAATCAATACAGTCGAAATTTGTAACAAAATAAGATATCTTTGTATTGGACTAATCTTGAGTTCTTATATTTAACAGGTTCAAAGATGTGCTGAGGATAGAACAATACTCATAACAACATACGAAGGTACACACAACCATCCACTTCCTCCAGCAGCCATGGCAATGGCATCGACAACCTCTGCAGCCGCGAACATGCTACTATCCGGCTCCATGTCAAGCGCAGACGGAATCCTGTACCCGAACATACTAGCAAGGGCAATTCTACCGGTATCATCGTCAAGCATAGCAACAATCTCAGCATCAGCTCCATTTCCCACTGTTACACTAGACTTGACTCACACTCCAAATCCTCTACAATACCAAAGACCTCAATCCCAATTCCAACTCCAATTCCAAGCTCCTCCTCCACAAAACTTCGTAGGATTGCCACCAACTCCGTAAATATACGGCCATCCCATTCACAACCAATCCAAATTCTCAGGTCTGCATGTTTCATCACAAGATATGGAATCAAACCAAACCCATCAGGCACCAGTACCGCAGTTTCACCAAGCACAATCACAAACATCATTTGCTGATACCTTGAGTGCTGCTATTACTGCCCCAAAACAACACAACAGTTCATAACATATAACATAGTAAAATATTGATTAAGACCCAAAACAGATAGGAGAAAAAAAAGAGTAAAAAAGAGCTTGTATAGCTATCACAGTACCATAGTTATGACGAGTTAATAACTATGCATAGTACCACTATAAACAAACAAACAAGTAACCAATTATATAAATTAAGAATTACCTGTGCATCATAGAGGAGGAATTTCTTCTGATATATACCACTAAGAGCATGCCAGATAACATGGGTGTCTTTCTTTGTGGAAAGAAGCATCACTGTAGGTAAAGATTCTTCATCACCAGAGGGGAACTTAAACTGGTCCAAACTGACATGTTTTGAAAATCTTGGCAATATCCATTCTTCTTTTCACCTTGCGCATAAGAAGAGCATCTGTAGTCTGCATTCCATCTGCTACACAGCTATCAACAAACAACAAACCAAAAGCATAGATTTTAGAGAAATGCAACACATGAATCCAATATTCTGCTAGAAAAGATTAATGTAATGTCACCAACCTTAGAGCTGACACTGCTCTTGGAACGCCTCTGGAAGCTTAAAGACGACATCTGCTTTCGCCTGCACCATATCAACAAGTACAACATTATACTAACGTGTAACATGAAAGGCTACATGATTGTAACTATGCACTTCAATAATGTCGTATAGGTTAAATTCACAGGTAAATCTAAAATGAAAAGAATTATCAGGTTTCTTAGTGTTTACAAGACAGTGTCGCTTCCAATAAGCATTATGCAGCACTAGAAATTTATAACACATGTAAACTGTAAATCCCTAATTTTCTTTGTAAGGGCATAATTATGAAATCTACTTGCAACTACACAACCCGAAATAGTAACAGTAATGACGAACTAAACATAAGGTTAATGTTTAGCTTGTCGGTAGTTATTACATAATCCCCACTCAAATATTACAAAAACTTTTTTAGAATGCGGCTGAAGTAAATCTACGGCAAGTCACATCATTCTTTTTAGGTTTTGGACAAATTACCACATTTAGTAAAAGATAGGCCAACATCACCACAATTCGGAAATAAGGCTGTAAATCCCAATGCATCGCATGTTACAAATATGTTTCAAATATCCCGCAATGTACCGCCTTTTTTCTACAACAAAACAGTAAATGCAATATTTTGGGCCATCTTTGTTTTCATATTGTAGTATCTTGTTCCACGCATCATTAAATATTTCATAAATTCAGCCGGATCTTTTTTCATTCTTCCCCCATCCCACAACATACTTTCCACAACTCAATTTCCCTCTTCTCAAATCCTAAACCCCCCCCCCCCCCAAAAAAAATCCGATCTTTATTCGACTTAATCCTTCCTAGTGTTAGTACCACCCTCTCATCCTCCCCATCATTCATACAATAAGCACAAAACACCACTATTACCTAACCAGTTACACATTAATTCAAATTTAACCACACAAGCAATAATAATACTAAAAAAATACACACAGTGTATGCATATATCAAGAAAACCAACAAAACATATGAATTACACAAAGAAACAAAAAGGGCTTCCAAGAAATAAGAGAAAACAACCTCAGGGCCATAAATATTGAGATATGGGTTGTCTATGCCTCCATCTGTTGTGTTATTTTCTTGGGAACTCTGGCACTTCATCAAACACCTTACGTGCACACTCAATCTCTCTACATTTCCCATAAAAATCAACCAAACTTGACCCAACAAATACATCTTCACCAACCCCGCATCTCACAATCAATACATGAACAACCCCACCTTCCCTAACCGCCAATTCACGAGCACAATTGATCTTCGGAATCGGCTCGGATCTCGAACAAATCAGATGCCAATTGATCTTCTTCGGTGCTTTAATTCAACAATTCGTATCGAATTTCAACGATTTATAAGATTGATCGATGAAAAAAATCGATACTAGCTTGAGATTTTAAGTATTTGAAGAGAATTTAGGGTTCGTTGAAGGTTGTAAAATTTTTGTGTATAGTCGGTCCTCATGTGTGTGTATATGGAAAAAATGAGATGATGTCTAATATTAATATTAACGGAGTCCATAGAAAATAAATAATATTAAAAAATGATAAGAAACCATCTTTTTAATTAAAGATGTCTCTTTTCATGTATTATAAGAGATCTCTTTTTTAAAAAGTGAGGTTTCTTTTATTAAATAACCACTTATTTAAATAAGAGGGTCTCTTTACTTATATTATAAGAGATCATTTTTTGAAAAAGTGTGGTTTCTTTTCTTAAGTAATCAATTATTTGAATAAGGTGGTCTTTTATTAGTGGTTCCTTTGCCTATATGACCTGTTAGTAGATCACAATGAATCAGAATCAACTTGTAGGACTCGCTAGAATCATCAAGAGCTTGCCGGGAATGGCACAAATAATTGGAGTAAAGTGTTTGTCGAGGAGTGATAAGTGGATTTTATATCCAATTGGAGCGTTCCATATCAGCTTAAATTGATTGATTTGGTCTCAAGTTTGTTGTATTTTTGATGTGTTTGTGCAGGGTTGTAGCTATCGGTTAGTGTTGGTGTTTCTAATCGATATTAGAGTGGAATTAAGCATTGGAATGAAGATTGGACACTTGTGTTCTGCTATCAAGGAGTTACATGTGTCTTGGTATTGAAGATGTTAGCTAATGCAAAAGAAACGGAGGAGAAAGGAGCAAATTTGTGTAAAATTCGGATTTTCTGGATAGGTTGCGCAGTCTTCACTGTTTTGGCCATATCTGGAGTTCTAGAAGTCCGTTTTCAGCGATCTTACTGCCCACGCGAAGCTTGGGAGATTTTCTACAATCTTGGACAGGTATGCCACGTGCAGGCTGCGCGTGGTGGGCGCAGGAAGCGCGAAGAACAGACTGATGGGCGCAGGTTGCACGCGCGCGGTGCTGAAAAATTACAGTTTTTACTATTTTGGCCATATCTTGAGTTCTACAAGTCCGTTTTGGACGATCTTACAGTCCACGCGAAGATAACGGAATTCTCTTTCATTCTAAGGTGGTCCAGAGGTCGAATTACAACTGGAACGGCCCAGAAATAGTGAAGAAAAGTCAGTTACGAATTTTCCTTCAAAACAGAATCCGTTTAGGAAACGTATTTTGTGCCCAACTGCAGAAATTCAACTTTGACAAGGAAATTGTTACAATTCCTACTTCTAATAAGTATGGTAATTTCTCTGGACAGCTAGTACTTTCTAGAATCAGTCCTACGCATGGAAATTGCAATTCTTATCTTATTCAAGAACGGAAATTGCCAATCTTCTATTCCAACTCTAAAACGGTAATTGCTTGGTGGACAAGACATGGTGGCCTATATAAACACATCCTATCATTGTAATTTGTATCAACCATTACATATCAATTACTTAGTTTTATTTGTATCTTTTCATACTTTGTTTTTATCATGGTTTCATCAGATCCCATGATGACGAGAGGTTCGATTATGAACTAATCGTCGTCATGTATCTTGATGCTTTAAAGATCTGTGTGTGATGTATATCTGATATCCTCGTATGGTTATGCTTAATTGTTAGATGCGTAGCTAACATCTAATTTGTTAATCTCTTGTGAAGCGAGAGTGGATCTTGAGATTTAGAACTTGCCATGCTAGCATAGGATAGGTTGATGTTTTAACATCATGATATTATGCTGCCCTATGTGATCAATGTGGATAACTTGTTTTTCAACCGTTAAGTTTTCAAATCTTATAGAGATATATGGTCTAAGCATATTGGTGTCTATTCATCTTCTATCTCTTTTGTGGATGTATGGATAGTTTGGTATATGTATACTGAGAGGTAGCGTGTACTTGTTTCGTGTTGTCCGATCAGATATCATAACCATTGCATATAGTGATTAAAGGCGTCAGATCTAAGTGAAGTATTTAATGAAGTTAGGATTCCATGGTTTATCTTGCAGAAGTAATTCGATTTTAATTCTCGTTAGTTAATTAATTCTTAGATTGTTAATTTATTTTTTAGTTAATTTTAGTTCTCAAAACTCAATCTTGTTAATTATCTTAGCAGTGAATAAAAACCATACATTGTTGCATAGGTACATCTACTGAATTAAAACCATAACCAGATCCCTGTGGGAACGAACTTGACTTATTCATATATTACTTGTGACCACGTACGCTTGCGTGATTTAGTGTAAACAAGGAGATAAACAATAAGATCCCATATGCGATTTTGTTTTTTTGCGGAGCTTAATTTGGTTATTTTCCGAGAAAATTTATACAAGACAATCAATTTACTAATGAAAAATTATAACGAATAGTTTTAATTTTTTTTTTAATTCTAATCGTTAAATTATTCATCCAACAATTCGAAAACTGATTGTTAGGTAAATGATTCCTAACAACTGATTGTTAGGAATCATGGCTCATCTTTGAATTAAGGACAAGTGGATTAGAACTCTTCAAGGAACATTTTTTTTACGAATGTTCAAATTAAAATTGTTACGAACTCGAGTCTCGACCATCAACCTTTTTACCAAGAAATCGCGTTATCTGCTGGCTTTCTAATCAATTTTAACAGCCAACTTTGTGTTTCTCACGTTTCGACTTAAAATTTACAACCAGTTCCTACTATTTTCCTGTTCAATAGCTTGATTGCATGCTTTTGGTGGTACTTGCCAGTTGCCTCATTTATAACCTTTATTAATAAGCTAAACACCCTTTTAACGGTACTACTTTTAGTTTCATTCTTATTTTGGTTTCACTCCTATAATTCTATTTCTAATATAATTTTATGATGTTTTTTAATAAAATATAAATTCTATTATAATTATAATTCTTTTATTACAACTTTAAATTAAAAAAATAGTTTCATCCCTAGAATCATATTCGCTTACAATACTATATTATTTTTTTAAAAAAATAATAAAATTGAAGTCCTTTATAATTATAATACAATTTTTTTATCATAATTTAGAATCAAAAAGTAATACGATCAATTCTCTAAAAGATTTTCAAGGAACACCCTTTAACGATACTACTTTTGGTTCGCACCATATTTTGGTTTCGCCCCTATAATCCTATTTTTACTATAATTCTATGTAAAATAATACATTACTCTAAAACAACCAATTCTCCACAAAGATTTTTAAGGAGAACAATTAGAACATGTTTCTATACACTACTCTAGAACATTCTTCCCTGCGATTATATGTTATTTTTTTTAAAAAAAATAATAAAATTGAAATTTTATTATTATTATTATTATTATTATTATTATTATTATTATTATTATTATAATTCTTATATTGTATTAGCAAATTTTTTTATTATAACTTATAATAAAAAAGGATTACGATCAATTATCCTAAATATTTTCAATGAAAACAACCGAAACATGTTTCCATGCACTTTTATTATCTAAGTTTATAGTTTCTTAATCGCATAAATTTTTTATGCAAACAACATAATTATTTTTATAATTTTTGTAATATAATTTTATAAATATTTAATTAAATAAAATTAATAATTATTTAACATAAATTTCAGAACCCATGCTTCGCACAATTATCATCTAGTACGAGTAAAAAACTAAAACCTTATAAAAGAAAGCTCTATTACTTTGAAAATATATGTCACTCCCTAATCTTTCATATTGCCAATGATACTACTTTATATACAAGCTTAGCATATCACATGCTTTACAAAGAAATTTCTTTTTCTCTTTTCAGAACAAAGTTTCACATGTTGCACATAATATGCAAAATATGAATCATGTGCGGAGCATCAAAGGGATGCATTTTTGTAGTTGAATTAAACTCTTATAAATTGAAGACATACCTAAATTTAACCGAATTATTGAACATACTGTTTAGTCATGCATGGTGTGTTCGTTCCTAAGAATTGAAAAGTTTTACTCGTAGACGATGTTTCAAGAAAAAGGTAAAGATGTGTAGTCCAAAACAAGACAGGTGATAACGAAAAATCGAAAAGACGGTACATTTCACATGTTAATAAGTGGACGTAGCTGTGTGCGTACATCATCAATTTACAAAAAAAATTGATACTAAAAAAAAAACTAAAAATGATCAGAATTGTGGCAAGAAAACATTAATATTGCCCGAAAATATATTCAAGTCGATTTTTGTTTTTTCCTATCTAATTTTCTCTCCGTTCTTTATTTGTTATCTAATGAATTGTTGCGGTGCAACTTGTTATCCGCCTATAATTCATATATTTATATAGATTTTGTAAGTTTTATCAAACGTACCAATGATGCATACTTCATGCATTTCGAAGCCTTTTTTTCTTTTTCGAATTTGATATTGTATTACCGACAGAAGATTAGCTCGCTGGGGTCTTAAAAAGGAGAATGCTTTGACGTAGACGAGTAACGTACATGAGATGTCTGTCGTTTGTGGATAATAAAATCTTATATACTCACAAAATAATACTCCCTCCGTCTTTTAATATTTTTCCTGTTTTGACTGGACACGTTTACCAATACACACTTTTGATCGTTAATATCTTGAATTTCATATTAGTATTAAATATAAAACTTCACTGTATTAAAGTACTCATAAATACGAATCCAATAATATCACTTATGACTATATTTGGTCTTATGGATTAAACGTAAATTAGTAATTTATCTTATGTTATCAACAATCCCAACATACGAAACAAGAACGTCGTTAAGGGACGGAGGGAGTAGTAGTAAAAGCTTTTAGGGGAGTACTCTGGCTCAGGAACAAGAGAGAAAATTCTCTAAATAACTCACTTTTATTACTCAAATTCAATTTGTTCTTACAATGCTCTAAACATGTCTATTTATACTAATGTTAGAGGTCCTTACATGCAAATATTGAGGTCCTTAAATGCAAATAAATGATGGTAGGTGGAGTAGGTAGTTAGGTGAAGTAGGTAGATTTATTTTGACTCCTAAAATGGCACATGGGCTGCTGAAACTTGTTGGCTACTAGAAAGGTGGCTACTGGAATCATACTCCCCGGGTTGGAGAGAACTCGACCTCGAGTTTTAATATTCTTCATTGTCCAAATAAGGTGAAAGATCAGCAACATTAAAAGTTGCAGAAACACCATATGTTCTAGGCAGTTCTACTTTGTAAGCATTGTCATTGATTTTCTGCACAACTTTGAATGGTCCATCAGCTCTAGGTGACAACTTGGCATTTGGTTGATTAGGAAATCTCTCTTTTCGTAAATGAATCCAGACCAAATCTCTAACTTTAAAAATCTGCTGCTTCCGATGTTTGTCTCGCTGATTTTTGTATCTGGAATTTTGTTTCCGTATCTGCTCTCGAACTTGTTCATGTAGTTTCTTGATTTCCTTCGCTCGACTATCTGCATCAGAACTGAATTGTTGTTTGTTGGTTGACGGAGTCAAATCAAGTGGGCTAAGTGGACGGGTGCCATATACAACTTCAAAAGGGCACTTTCCCGTGGACTGATTAGTTGAATTATTGTAAGCAAATTCAACTTGAGCCAGAATAAGATCCCACTGCTTCAAGTTTTTACCAACAAAACTTCGAAGTAAATTTCCCAACAGTCGGTTGACAGCTTCGGTTTGTCCATCAGTCTGAGGATGGCTCGCACTACTGAACTGCAGCTTAGTTCCCATCTTCTTCCATAAAGTTCTCCAAAAATGGCTTAAAAACTTCATATCTCGATCAGAAGTGATCGTTTTTGGAATTCCATGAAGACGAACTATTTCTTTGAAATACAAATCAGCAACTTGAATAGCATCATTAGTCTTTTGACATGGAATGAAATGTGCCATCTTTGAAAATCTATCCACCACGACCATAATTGAATCTTTCTGACGTTGACTTCGTGGAAGTCCCAAAATAAAATCCATAGTAACATCTTCCCATGGTGATTCCGGTACGGGTAGGGGCATATATAAACCAGTGTTTTGGCGTTTGGATTTAGCCAAATGACAGATTCTGCATCTTTGAATATGCCGATTTATATCTCTTTCCATTCTTAGCCAATAAAAATTTTCCTTTACCAGGGCCATAGTTTTATCTCAGCCAAAGTGACCTGCTAATCCTCCATCATGGGCTTCCCAGATAATGGCTTCTCGTAGTGAACATCGAGGAATACACAAAGTCTTCTCTTTGAATAAAAATCCTTCATGCTTGTAGTAATCTTTGGAGGATTGCACTTCAGTAGTATTCCAAAATTTTTAGGTGTTGAAGAATCACTGGAAGATTTCTAGGTCGACGATTTCTAGGTGTTGAAGAATCACTGGAAGATTCTTCATCTTCTAGTTGACGCTCGTTTAACAAGACTTGTTGGGCTTGCAAAGCATCTTGAAGTTCTTGAATTTGTCTCCGCATGTCCGCCATTTCAACATCTCGCAGAGGTTGTCTTCGTGGAGCCATGTTGAAAAAATAAATTTTCAGTGAACAATGCCCGTGAACAGTGCTCGTGAACCGTACCGTATGAACAGTACCGTATTAACATTGACGTATGAACAGTGCCGTATGAACAGTGCCGTATGAACAAGAGAGAAAATTCTCTAAATAACTCACTTTTATTACTCAAATTCAATGCGTTCTTACAATGCTCTAAACAAGTCTATTTATACTAATGTTAGAGGTCCTTACATGCAAATATTGAGCTCCTTAAATGCAAATAAATGATGGTAGGTGGAGTAGGTAGTTAGGTGAAGTAGGTAGATTTATTTTGACTCCTAAAATGGCACATGGGCTGCTGAAACTTGTTGGCTACTAGAAAGGTGGCTACTGGAATCATACTCCCTCCGTCCCAAAAAACTCTTCACAATTTTCCTTGGACATGTTTGTCAACGCACACTTTTAATCGTTAATATCTTTAGTTTCGTATTAATATTAAATATAAACACTTCACTGTATTAAAGTACTCATAAATATAAATCCAATAAGATCACTTATGACTATATATGGTTTTATATATTAGACGTAAATTAGTAATTTATCTCTTATTATAAATAGTATCGACATATCAAAGAGGAGAAGAATATTATGAGACGGAGTATTTTTAATGAATTACTAAAATATTTATCCCAGGTTAATTTGTCATGAAGTTTAGCTCGCCAAGCTAGAATTTTGAACCACTCTAGACTTTGTAGTACTACTCATTATTATAGATTTAAAATAGGTACAGAGAAAAAAGAAGAACCCAAATTTTTACCTGAATATCATGTAAATCGGACGTGGACAAAAGATAAAACAACATCGTATGAAATTTTAGGAGGCGGCAAGTACAAAATTTACTCCGTCCGTTCCAAATTATATGAGCTTGTTTGTTTGTTTGATTTTCACGGAGATTAAGATAATATTGTTTATTCAAAAAAAGAAGAAGATAATATTGTAAAATAGAGTAAAATTAGTTGAAAAGTGAGTAAAGTGGTGGTACCTATTAATATTTAATAATAGATTTGAAATAGTAGAGAATAATAGTGAGTGTAATAGTGTTTATTTAATAAAAAAGTGGAGATCAGTAGTGTGTAATAGTGAAAAGTAATGTTAAAAAAATAGTAAGTATATTATGTTCATTCTTTTTGGGATGTTACATAAAATAGAACGGAGGGAGTAATTCTCAAAAGAATTTAAAAATAACTTGGCAAATTATTTTTTATAATATTCACAAATATATTCAAATTTTTAAAAATATTTTCAAATAAAATTATCTAAAGTTGCAGATGAAATTGCAAATGTTGTATTCGGAATTGCAGGTTACAAAGATTGCAACTGTATTTTAAAAAAAAAATCTGCAAAATGAGTATTTTTGAAAAAAAATCCTTACTCTTTCTACATCCATCGAAATACGTATAAAATTTAAATTAGATAAATAATATAAAACGGAGAATTTAAAATTACAGTTGTTTCGGTAATCCAGATAAACGTCGCATTTCTCGAAATTTGTATTAATTTGTGAATTCTAGTACCAGCTTTCAGTGTGCTCTCCTCTCATTCTCATAGAAGATACTTGTGCTTGTCAACTGTACATATTTTAGTGTACTCCCTCTGTCCCGCCAGGTTCTTTACCTGGGGGCTGGGCACGGAGACCAAGGATAGTGGGTGTAATATTGTTAAAATAAATGAAGTAGTGGGTGTAATAGTGATTTTATTGTTAAAATAAGTGAAGTAGTGGGTGTAATAGTGTAAAGTGTTGAAAAAGTGGAGTAAAGTAGTTATTGTAATAATGTATTTTATTGTTAAAAATTACTATTTTTAGTAATGTAAAGAAATGGTGGGACGTCCCAAGAAGGAAATTGTAAAGAAATGGATGGGACAGAAGGAGTACTATGCTGCATTCATCATCTATATCCTATACTAAAACAAAATCTTTTCCTCCATTTTTCCCTCCGAAATTTCTCTCTTTTCTCTCCTCCCTTTCTTTTAAATATTATTTTTTCTTCTCTTTCATACCCTTCTTTCTCCCCCTCCTCTTATTATTTTACTCTCCTACCTCCTACCCCTCTCTCCTCTTCTTTTATTATACTCCCTCCGGTCCATTATATAAGACGTTTGATTTTTCTGCACGTAACTTTAGGTGCTTTGACTACATAGCTAAAATGATTATTTTTTAAATTTTTTTTTTCTAAATAAAAATTTAAATATTACATTTTTAGTCAAAAAAGAAAAATTGAAAAATAATAAATTTTAGCATATAATCAAAGTACCTAAAGTTACATGCAAAAGGTCAAATGCCATATATAATGGACCGGAGGAAGTATTTTCCTCTTTTCTCTCGTACCCCTTCATTTAAATCATTTAAATAATTACTTTTTCATCTCCTTTCTTCTCACTTTATTCAAAACTCATATTATAATTAATATTATTTAATTTTCCTCCTAATGTTTTTTTATTTTCTTCCCTTCTCTCTCTTTGCCACCCACTCTCTAATATAACTTAATTATTTATTACTTTTTATATACTTAACTTTCTATTTTCATTTTTCCACCCATTTTCCCTCATATTATTTTTTTCATTCTATTATATCTCGATTACTCTTTGTTTTATTTCAATTTCACTCAAAATTTTTATACCTATGACTTCAATTTTATTTTTATATTTACTATATTCTAATGGGATTTTTTCAAAAATACCAAATTACAAAACTTTTTCCCAAAAACTTCATTTGCAACCGACTTTTACCTGCGGTACCAGCGTTGCAACCTGTAACTTTAGGTAGTATTTTTGAAAATATTTTTAAAAAATTAGGTATTTTTGTAAATATCCCTAATTCTAATTGTCTTTGAATTGTGCAAAGTAAATCAAATGTTATGAATATCATCTAACATTTATACATATAAAATATTTTCAATGTAAAAAAGATATTCTTCAAATTATTATTTAAATAATTCGTAACATTTTCTTACATACTAACATAATTAATGAATATTTTTATTAATATATATGGCTTTTAAAATTAATTTTATTAAATATATGAAGGTCATTGAAAAATTAATATATATGAATTTTAAAATAAATATATTTAATAAACCGTGCATATGCACGGGTATTATCTAGTTACTCCTATTTTATTGAAAAGCAAGCACCCCCGTTATAAAAATGTACACACATATGCAAGCATCACAGTAAAGCTCTCTCTGTCTTCTAAACAAAAATTTGGATTCGTCAACTTTGCATTTCAATATTTTGAAAAGGATAAATGTAATTAATTGATTTTCAATTTTTATTTTTAACAAGAATAGGTTTTTCAATTATAAATTTGTAGAAAAGTAGTTTAAACAAAATTGAAGGGAAGAATGCATTCATACCTAATCGAATATTTCTCATTTTTTGGTTTTTACTCATGTTAATTTACATTTTAACTTTTGGTCTGAATTTCATCATACTCAAATTATATAACAGTTCTATTGTTGAAAAATATTTTGCAGGAAGTTAGAAAAAATGAAAAAGAAATTCTTAATTGGTACCACTGTACTTTTGGGTTTTTTCAGTGGTATTATTACATTTTTGATTCCTCTTAACGGTATCTTTAACAAATTGATTTTTTAACAAAAATACCATTCTATAAAAAAACGTTATAGAAACGTTAAGTAGAGTCAAAAGGCCACTGGCAAAAACCAAAAGTACGGTGGTACCTTTGAGAATTTTCCTAAAATTTATTTGAAGAACACCTGTTAAAAAAATTGTTAAAAAAATATAAGAACAATCATGTCCTTGCATGCAACAAGAAAAAAAGTTGAATATTGGCCCCAAACCCTACTTAACGTTTCTATAACGTTTTTTTTAACATAATGTTATTTTTGTTAAAAAGTCAATTTGTTAAGCCTACCATTTAGAGGAGTCAAAAGCGTAATCATACACGGGCAAAAGCCAAAAGTACAGTGGTACCATTAATAATTTCCCAAAATGAAATATTAACCCCTTTGTTCAAACCATTTTATAAATTATTTTGATTTTTTCTCATTTTTTTACGAAAAAATGTAAATTAAAAAAATGAATAAAATAATGGAATTAATAAATATTTAAATTATAATGAATACAATAAAACAATAAACGTAAATATTATATTATTATAAAAATTTTAAATATAAAAAATTGAAAAAAACAAAAAAAAACATCAAAAATGAATGAATACATCAAAAGAGTTTTATATTATATTATTCGCGAGAAAGTATAAATAACATGCAAGATGCAAGTCAACGATTATCAAGAAAAAAAAAGGGAAGGATAATAAAAGATGCATGTGGGGGTGTGCTACAGCCTACAAGCCGGCTCCATTACATTTCTGGTATAGGTTTGAACTGGGTTTACATTTATGGTACATTTTGTTCAAAGTTTTCATTTCTGATATAGTTGAGAAAAGCTAATAGAAACCGCCACTTCTAGTGGCGTTTTCTGTTGAGTTTAAATTCAACAGAAAACGCCACTAGAAGTGGCGGTTTCTATTAGCCCTTCTTTCTCCTCCTTTTTCCAGCACTTGGGCGTTTTTTTAAGTAGAAAATGTTGTTTCTAGTAGGCACTTTATATGATTTTGAAAATGTACTTGTGAATAAAGTTTTTTCGTTTTTCTGATCCTTATTAAAAAATTAACTTCGTACTTTGGTACAACACGAAAATTTTCAAAAATTATTATGTCATTCTATGTTATTTTTTGATCCGAACATGGTAAGTTCACATCCGATTCCTAAACATTCCTTCGTGGAGTCATGTTGAGGGCCATAAAAAATTAATACATAACATGCGTAACTAAGTTTTTTTTAAACCCGAAAATTACAAAAATTTCCAAATTCCGAAATACAAATTTTATTGAAATGAAACAAACAAAGTACAAGAGATGAAGCACACTTAAATTAAAATGCAAAAATAGAAATTGAAAAGCATAGATAAAATGAACAACAAGTTATTAAATTTGAATTAGGCCAACTGCCTAATTGTCTTTGCTAAATTCCTTAATTTTCTGGAGGAAATTGATGTCCCCTTGCTTCATATTCTTCAACATACTTTGTCATTTCCGCCTCCTCAGCGTCCAACAAATCCTCGTATTTTTTGTGCATCCGATTAGCCAGTTGTTCCACTTGAGTGTACCATTCCTCATCAGAAATCTTCTTCCATTTCAAATCTTCATCTAGCTTTTTACGACCATCACAAAACTCAGTCGCAAAATCATCATTATAGAAGTCGAAGTTAAACATCTCGTCCTTAGTTTTGACCCAGTCTTTTCCCTTTCTCTTCTCCCTGCTCTTAAAAATTTTCATTTTTTTTATGAACAAGGACTGCTCACCAGACCGTATAATCGCAGCCCTCCCCTTCTCTTGCTCTGCTTCTTTCTTCTTCTGCCTCTCGTCATATGCCCTTGTTTCTGACACTTTCCCCTTCCCCTTCCTCCTATCCATTTGATGCAAGTGCCTTGAAAAAAAATTGGTTTAAAAGTTATTTGAGAGGAAAGCAGTAAGTTGTGTTTATGAATGACAAAGAAGAACGTATTTATAGAGGAATTTGTACATTCACGAGATTGTTACTGTACATTCACGAGATTGTTACCGTACATTCACGAGATTGTTGTAATTATGTTACTGTTGATGGGACCTCACAGCTTTTCAGTGATCTTTTTACAATGGGTTTTCAGGTCTGCAAAGATTCTTGTTGTTTTCTTGCTGTGCATTCACGGGAAGTTTGAAATAGCAATGGTAAAATGATAACACATTGAAGGCAAGATGTGATCACTCAATCTTATCTTTCCAGTACTTTTTAGTGTTTGTTGCAGATTACTGTACATGCACGAGATTATTCACTATGTGAGTAGATGATGTGGTCTTGTGGACATAATGCAAGTGCTGGATAATAATGCATACAAATTTAAATTTCATGTTCCTGTGGGTTGTCAGTGGTAGCTGAAATAATGCAAGTGCTGGATAATAATGCAAGTGGAAAACAATAGTCCGTTTCACTATAAATATGTAACCAAAATATTTATCAGCCAATCACAAAATGACTTATATTCCTGGTGATATTTTTAGAGCTATGGGTAGGAGTTGGGTGTGTGAAGATGAATTTGCTTACTCGTTGAACCCTAATCATCGTTACTCAACTCTGTCAGTAGCAACAATGCGGAGGGAGTGGGAATGGCGTGCACGAACTCTTGACATTTGTGTTGACCAATGTCGA